>HG992019.1:1250000-2500000 GCA_905220435.1 Amphipyra tragopoginis
TGCTCATTCGATGAAGCGAGAGCATTCTGTGTTCATCAGCTGAAGAAGTCTGACCTTTTATATCTGTCTAGCTTGTCCTTATTTTATGATCTTGTAATAATTGTGTAAAGTATTATATTGTGATCTAGTTCGTGTTACGAACACTAACACAAATACAAGTACTCTCAGTGTTGGAGAGTCTATGTTGGTTTTATTTACTACATTTAATTTACCTTGCTCGCAATCCTGACATACCGATATTAGCTATAACTGTAATGATAGAATCACCCCTGAACGATTATGTTGTTGTGTCTTTTACAGCCTCGATTATAACCAAACAGTTTTGGAAATATTTAGGTTTGTTTTAGAGACCTGTGCGATCAATTTTTATTTGAGAGGTTGAGCCATCAATTTTTTTAATTTCGTATTTTAGATTGAGGCTGTGGATTATTTTGGACGTTGAGCCAACTTTTTTTTTTATTTTGTACTTTAGTTACGAGGCTGTGGAATTTTTCGTACTTTGAGGCACCCATACCGTTAGCTTGAATGCTTAGGTACCTACATATTTTCTGTCATACCCACTTCCTTTAAAACAATGATCTATTGTTCTTCACCACAATATCTAAGCAAGTTACTGAACTAATTTTATTTCTCAAATTCCTGGTTGACAAGGGAGCGCTTGCTCTTGTATAATAGTTAATAATTTTACATAAAAAAACTATGTTAACGATGGCACCAGAAACCTTCACGGATGTACTACCTACATAACTATTTATACAAAAACTAGCCTTAATCACGCAAAAACAGAGTCCCTTTTGTGTTGCACAATGAAAGTTGTTATTAAAACCATACAATGTTACTTTTGCTACCAAAAAACTATCTATACTCACGATTGTAGACTTTCTTGCTTTAAAATAAGGTAGGGAAAGTATTTTAAAGCTAGTAAATCTATTTTGTAGCTCGCAGCAGCGCAAGATTCGAAAGTGGACAAGACTTAGTCCGGCGACTTGGCCGAACCGAACGCACGTGTCACCGTCTCGAATCCGAAAAAAAAAACTAAGTGGTGCATTTGACAGACGTCAAAATTCCCTTGTGTATGTCTTTAGTGTTGATTGTGTTTTAAATTATATAAAAATAACTGTGAACGTTTGATGTTTGGATTTTAAATGATTGTTTTATAAATACAGCCGGACGCTAAGGTGAGTTGATCTGTGCTTAACTATTTGCGTGTGTACATATAGTGTGACAGGAATATGTTCGTCGATTATTAACTACGCGACCGGTTTTCCTTGCGTTTCGTAATTCTTGCGTTTAAATTTCTTTACATACAGTTGAGTAGGTAATTGAGTTTCATTCTATCCGTTGAAATAATTTCGCCATAGAATAATATTTACTTAGCTGTTTCTTGAAGATGTTCAACCAACTTCGACAATATTCTTATAAAAAACACCTTTTAAGTAAGTAGGTATACGTTTTTATTTATCTACCTTGACTGTAATTTAAAAAAAAAAACATGAAACCACAGATAACCTTATTAAAAGTGCGTCATACAATACACCACCTCTCGTGCATGCTAAAACATGCACAAACATCCAAACTTAAAAAGTTACGTAAGAAAATAATAGCGAAATTTTCTTTACCGGAATCGAACACGCAACGCTTAACACAGAGAGCGGATGTACCACTACTGTGTCATTCAGTAAATTGAGAGCAATGAGACCACATAACGTGTATGTAATGACAGGTTGACAGACCCTGGCTTGTGTATGTCCATAATGAATGAATTACATCAGTAGGATTTCGTAAATTTCGAAACATTTCGAAAATTGTAAGCACTATGGGAAAGTGGAGTAGAACCAGAACGCTAAGGCAAAAATTCAATAAAACACAAGTTTGAAGAAAATTAAATCAATTTTAAGTAATAGGCTATATTTAGTTTAGTTTATAAATCACATATTTAGCACTTGAGATCACTTTATTTTTAATTCTAAATAACAAAAAATAATCAATATATGTATAAAAGTTATGTTTTTACGGTTATGCCCCACCCCTTGTCCAAAACCGGGTATACCCAAATCTTACACCCGATTTTGGCCCTTAACAGTGGCAGAAATGAAACTCATCAAGATCTTCGGGTTCCCAACCCGTACAGCCTTAATGGACCCAATGCATCGCTCCTTCGCGAGTATAAAGATACACTTGTTAATTCCAAAGAATATTAGATCAATTGACCATAAAAGCGTTTTTCTTATTTATTGTTGTCGAGCACGCATCGCCGCCATTGAAAGTTTGTTGACAAACTGATCAGGGTGGCCAAAAGCAGCGAGCGAACGCGCGCCTAAATTTGAAACGTGTAGGAGGCTATACTGCCTTGTCCCGATTTTACCCCCATACCCGGTTTTGGACTAATCTCTCCTAGGTACATACATAATCATCATCATCACTCAGCCGAAAGATGTCCACTGCTGGACATAGGCTTCCCCCAAAAAGGGGGGTTTGCCATAATCGCCACGCTTGGCAGGCGGGTTGTCGATCGCAGTATGGTTGTTAAAGTACTCAGAGAACGCTGCTGCCCATCCTCTAGTGAATCCCTTAGTCGCCTTTTAGGCTGGATATCCACCAGAGCTGTGCGAGGAAATTGTGCGGTGCGAAAATGTGTAGCGAGGATGTGACACGGTGTGACCCTTTCCACCAGAGCTGTGCGAGGAATGTGTAATGTGTCATTGTGTACAAATGATCATCTCCTCTTCCAAACACCATCTATTGACTGACTGGTAGGCGCAAATTTTCAAATCCTCGCACACATTCCTAGCAACACATTTCTCGTAACACATTCCTAACAACACATTCCTCGTAACACATTCCTCGTAACACATTCCTAGCAACACATTCCTCGCAATACATCCCTCGCTCGCATTTCTCGCTTGTTTTGTATGAAAAAAAAACCTCGCACCGCTATGCCCATATCCACCAGAGCTGCGCAGAGCGAAGCTAGGTAAATGAAGTGATTCTATTGGTGCTAACAAAACACATTCCTCGCTACGCAGCTTAGCACAGCTCTGGAGGATGCTCATGCTCAGACTAATAGGGGGCGAGCCTATTGTCATCAAAGGCACAAATCCACTGGCTGCTACTGAGAAATTCTACACGGAAAAACCCAATAACACTTTGCCCGACCTGGGGATCAAACGCAGAACCTCACGCTCAGCAGTCGCGCTTGCGGCCACTAAACCAACGAGGTAGTGATTTAATTTGATTATTAGTAGCGTAATATCTTGGTGATCCAGAGATTATAGACCCGCTCGTTAACACGTTCAGGGGGCCGACTCCCTAAGTCCGTCAACAAAGTTGGCCGCCCGTCCGAAAGTAGCTCGAAACGTAGAAGTGAACAAAACAAGTGTCAAGTTCAACTTTTCGGACGGGCAAAAACACATCGGTAGGAGGGACAACTGTCAAATCGTATTGTCATTCATTCTTACTTCGGGCCTCGAAATAATCGTATGTCCGTAGGTGATAGGGAGTAGGAAACGCTCGTAACTAAGGCCGAAACCACGGACTTCGTGCTTAGGGAGTAGACCCCCAGTGCCGGTTGCCCTCCAGGAGGGCACCCTGTAGTCGCATTTGCCATGCCGTGTGCCCTCGTGGAGGGCTCATTTTAAATGCAGGTTTTTCTTAGAAAATTCACCGTCATGAAACAAGCAAACACCTATTTTACGACGTAGTAGCGTATTTTTCAAGGTTTTTAGCCTAATGCCAGGAACCCTCCTCGAGGGTTCACTCTTAGCGCAAACGTAACGCTGAGAACCCTCCTGGAAGGTCCACTAGCAATATGTACGGCGGGATGGCATATGAACTCCATGAAAAGTGTGGTGGACTCGAATGTGTTGAGCTCGAAAAACTCTTAACACACTACTAAAGTTTCTATAATAATATAATTCAATCGTGATTCGAAAGACACGTGGCGCCGTTATTGTTGTTTTCCTCGGGAACAGTACTTTTTTCGGGATGAAAGGTACCTTAAGTCCGTTTCTGTACACCTGACAGCATAATTTCAGGATGATCGGTTTAGTGGTTTAGGCGTGAAAACGTAACAAACAAACTTAAAATTGGGCCCTCGGTGAAACATATTATTATACCATGAGGCTAATGTATTTTTTTGTGTTTTTATCTTTAAATTCCATTCATGTATAACTAAGTTCATAACGCTAAGGACGAGGTTGGTGCCCCATCGGTTGCTACTATTTTTAGCTCATGAGTCCTTGCGACAGCCTTTGCTAACGACTTTTAAAGTCGTCAAGTAACTTTACGTGAAGATCGTTCGATTACCTTATGTAAAAATAAAGAAAATACTACCTACTGTCAGTTGTAATACGTTTTTTTTTCTAAAATCTTTAATCAGTCATCTATACAAGGTTAGTCGGAAAGGGGCTACTAATCCGAAAGGGTGTTAAAGAAACCATAATAATGAATAACTTTTGTTCTACAACTTTCCCCAAAAGTCAATAGTTTAAAACGTCAAGCACGGTAATTATCAGTGATCGGAAAAAGGTGAGCTAATTTACCTAAACTTCAAAGAACAGAGACAAAAACTGGAGACTTCCTTACTACAACATTTTTTTTTCGTGAAAATTATTCCGCGTTTCGGGACATCACTAAAGTACATTTAATATTAATATTAATAGTACAGAAAACAATTAAATTCGTTTCCTATTTTTGTTTCCCAAAATTGTCACAAAACCAGATGACACGTTTTTCATTGTTTTTAAGAAGAGATTGTTTATTGTTTTCAAAAAAGGAGATTGTCTTTTATTTTTTGAAAACAAATGAAAGAAAATCTCCGACAAAATTCTCCCGAAAAAAAAAATGTCGTAAGGAAGTCTCCAGTTTTTGTCTCTGTTCTTTGAAGTTTAGGTAAATTAGCTCACCCTTTTCCGATCACTGGTCATTATAGACACAATAGATAAGACAATTAAGTGTCGTCCTGGGACGACGGGCGGTACGCAACCGGTTAAGGGAAATAGCTGTTCAAAGATTTCATAAAAAATACGCTAAATTCCATCTATCCTCAGATATGATCAGCTGTGTTTACATTTTAGGTCATATTTCAGGTCACGAATTAGATGCTCTATTTTCTAAATTCGTATCTAAAGCAGGGATGAAGAATTTTTGAAAAAAGTAAAATAAAAATAATTTACCATGGAAATAAAAATTATCGAATTTTGAACCTTGTACAAGGTTAGTCGAAAAGGGGGTACTAATCCGAAGGCCACTTATAGTAATCACTGATTACTGTTTTAAAGCAAGTGTTAAAATTTTATTATTTTTCGCAAAATAGGTAACTATTTTCTTTTAGTTGTTTCAAAAATTCTTCATCCCTGCTTTAGTTACGAATTCAGAAAATGGAGCTTCTAATCCGTGACCCCAAATATGATTTAAATTACAAACACAGCTGATAGTAGTTGAGGATAGATAGAATTTAGCGTATTTTTTATGAAATCTTTGAACAGCTATTTCTCTTAAACTATTGACTTTTGGGTAAAATTGTAGAACAAAAGTTATTCATTGCAATGGGTACCTTTCGGATAAGTACCCCCTATCCGATTAACCTTGTATAAACTGCACAAAAAGGATTTAACAAAAAACAAAAAAAATGGTAAGACATTTTGATGCCACGCATAAATGTAAGAAAGCACTTCGACACAGCTGGCAGGCACGACTAGCGCGATATCGCTCTTTGCAGTCAGTTAACTCGAGGCGCCAAAATGACTCAGAAATAGAAAACCAAGATTCTTTTTTGTTTGATTTTCATTTAAAGTCTTTTATTGTTAATCTGTGTCACCAGTAGATCACGTGGTTTGAAGGAATTACACGAATTCGTTTACAACCTGTGTGCACAGTTTAAAAATAAAAAAAAAACTACCATTGGTAAGTAAAACGATTCGTTTTTGGATATAGGAACCGGGCATTGGTCGGTAAAAAGCCGTATTGTAGCGAGCGACAAGTTACTCGTCAAGGCAACTAGGTACTTACGTTTAAAACAAAAGCTGTGAACCACATTTGGTAAAAGTTTCAATGTTTCTCGCGGTATTGTTCACGAGAATTTGAAGGACATACGACGTAACAATTTACATTAAAATCTAGATCATATTTTGGATTAAAACTGCTAGCTTTGTATGGTTTTAAATGATTGAGCAATTTTATTTTTAATTTTTACACTAGTTTGTCCATTATTGATGAGATATAAAGATAAAGATAATTTACTTGTCAAACATGTGATTACACAGATAATGTATGCAAGATGTTATATTAAAAACTACCATGTACACGTTTTGCCTAACGAGGCGTACAGATAAAAAATTAAAAACATTATACAACAAAAAAACAAGTAAAGAATAAAATTATAATATTTCTGTACATAATGAATTAATCAGTCGAATGAAAAACAAAATATAATAGGTAATAACAATGATAATAATCACTGTACTGGGATCGATCTATCATCATCGACAGGAATAGGACTTGTCTGAATGTCCGTTAATAAATTTCGCATCTTTTGTCTTAGGGCTCTTGCACACCACGTTTTTTTCACGCGCTGTCGACGCGCGTCGCACGCAACTATAACGCTCTGCAAACGTGATGTTATCGCAACCAATTTACCTATTCACACGTTCATAAAATTGTAGTATGCAGACGACGACTTTTTCGCGAGCTGTCGACGCGCTCGTAGCGCGGAGTTACATCGATACAGACGCGCTGACACAGCGCGTCTCTTTAGCTGCAAACACATACGCACAGCGCGTTTGATTTGTTCGCGCGCATGCTACGCGCGTTTTATTTTGCAAGGAGAGTTGCTCACGCGCGTCTGTAGCGCGATACACGCTCCTTCGCGCGCGTGCTACACGCGTTTTACTTTGCAAGGAGAGTTGCTCACGCACGTCTGTAGCGCGTTTCTCGTGAGTTTGCAGCGATGCAATCGCAAGTAATCTGCCTATTTCAACTTTAGCAGCGCCGTCAACGCGCGATAGCAAAATGCGCGTCGACGGCGCCTTAAAAAAAACGTGGTGTGTGGCTCTTAGTTGATGTCTTTTGTTAATTGAGGTTAGAAATTAAAGATAACGGCGAGTGTGTAGCCGGTATCAATCAATAATTATCACGGTTGCTTGTACTCAGAACATCTAGATTAAGACAATACTAGTATATTAACCGTAGAACACAGTAATACATGTAACAATACATAATGCCGGCTTATTGTGACTATCTCGAAGCACGAGTTTACAATAGTATTGTTTATATTATGTTCTAACACATTTCCAATACCAGGGTTGTTGCAAAATTAGCGAAAATCAGCATTATCCATGCATGAGCCATGCTGATTTATCAATGCTGAAGTAACGCACGTGTTACTAAACTATGTATAAGTGCTCATTCACACGAAGACGATTCGTTTTTTTGACGTATCGTCTTTTTTCACGATTCGTTTTTTTTTTGACGGCGGCTTTCCTTTTTAAATGCCCGTGTTCACACGCATCACGAATCGTGAAAAATGTCGGACACATCTTAAAACACGTATCGTCTTTAAAAAAATACGTTCGTCAAAAAACACGAATCGTGATTTTTTTTGTGACGGATCACCACTAAACCAATGTGAAAATCAATTCGGATATTTTGTCGAATCGTGATAAAACATGATTCCGTATGCAATGCAATCCGTCCATCCGTCATGACGTATCGTGTTTTATGACGAATCGTCAATGACGGAACCCGTGTGAATGAGCCCTTAGATCGATTCTTTCAAGACTACATTGTTCCTTCATAACTATCCTAAATCATCTAATATATAAAATTCTCGTGTCACAGTTTTCGTTGCCATACTCCTCCGAAACGGCTTGACCGATTTTGATGAAATTTTTTGTGCTTATCCGGTATCTATGTGAATCGGCCAACATCTATTTTTCATCCCCCTAAATGTTGCAAAAAATTAAAAAAATTATATGGCAAAACAACGTTTGCCGGGTCAGCTAGTAGTACTATAATATCTTCTGAAATTGTTAAAGATATTGATTTATAAAGACTAACCATGGTGTTTCTTGCCGGCTCTTCTCCATAGGAAATTATAAATTGGAACCGTGCACCTAAATTTGACTTTTCATAAACGCCTGTAATGGTTTAAGTGTTTTTTTTAGAATAGTTTTTTTTTTAAAGTAACAAAAATATTAAAACATAATCTTTTACTTCAATACCAAGGAAAAATGCAACTTTTGGATATAAATTCATAATGGTCAGCACATTTTTTGTTTTTTAAATTTTTTAAATCATTTATTTTAGTATCAGTATCAGCATCGGCTGATGTCAATGATAAAATATCAGCATCGATGTGTATCATCGATATGCATCAGCAACAACCCTGATACTTATAACAGTTGATAAGTACATACATAGCGAACGGACGTAGATTTCTATGGACGTAGATATGAGTAATCGGTTAGGTACCATCATCAACATCTTTAATCTATTTAAAGCCGGCAATACATGTTCGCCATATCTACACATTTGTCTAATTGCCCAGGGTGCGCCGGCCTACTTAAGTACCTTTCAAAGTGGAGACCCTTTTACAAACGCTTAGAAATACAGTGTCTTGAATAATGTGCCGAAATGAAAATGGGTGAAACTAGAACACAATTTATCGACAAATAGAAAAATGAAAAAAAATCGTTTATTTTTATCGAATTTTGATCGGCTTCATTAATAAAAATTAAAAAAAAGGAAGTTTTATTCATTGCGTGTATTTCGTTTAAATAAGAATAATAATGATGGCTAAGAATTTGATGGTGCATCACTACATAGTATAAAACAAAGTCGCTTCCCGCTGTCTGTCCCTATGTATGCTTAGATCTTTAAAACTACGCAACGGATTTTGATGCGGTTTTTTTAATAGATAGAGTGATTCAAGAGGAAGGTTTTAAGCTATAAAACGTACACGTGCGAAGCCGGGGCAGGTCGCTAGTAGAAAATAAAAAGCAACACTTAAAAACATGTTTCTTTGAAGAAATTTTCAAACTTATGTGACACGTTTAATTTATATCGAATATTTAGCTATTTTATTAATAAAATAAACTTTTTATTTATTACGTGTATTTCGTTTAAATAAAAACAATAATGAACTAAGAATTTGATGTTGAATAGCATAGCAAATAAAAGGAACACCTTAAAAACAGTCGTCAAGTTAAAAACAATGTTTTATTGAAGAAATTTTGAATTTTTTCGATTAATTTTTTTCTATATTTTTTTCTTATTTCACCCATTTTCATTTGTGTACATTATTTAGGGACACACAGTATGTATAAGTTGTAATGATTTGCATGAAAATCTTAGTTCGTCGTACATTATGGAATAGGAAAGTTTGTTTATTTATCACGCTTTCTCGCGGAACTGGCTTTACCGATTATTGTAAATAAAATAAAGGCTTTATTTAAAAAATGTTGTATTTATAAAGGGAGGTCGTTGAAATGAGAATAAGGAACGGGTTCTAATATAAAACTTCCTCACCGCATCCTGGAAATAGACGCGTGTTGTAAAATTCAACAAATCCCAGTTACTGTTTTAAACACAAAGAACAAGAAAAAAAATTGAAAAAAAAACGATATAAGTACATTTAAAAATATAAAAAAATAGGAGTCCAACGGCATCGGGAGCAGGGTCCAAGTTACCAGGGGGTCTACTCCCTAAGCACGAAGTCCGTGGATTCGGCCTTAGTTACGAGCGTTTCCTACTCCCTATCACCTACGGACATACGATTATTTCGGGGCCCGAACTAAGAATGAATGACAACACGATTTGACAGTTGTCCCTACTACCGATGTGTTTTTGCCCGTCCGAGAAGTTGAACTTGACACTTGTTTTGTTCACTCCTACGTTTCGGGCTACTTTCGGACGGGCGACTAACTTCGTTGGCGGACTAAGGGAGTAGGCCTCCAGGCCCGAGGAGGCGGTGCGCAGTGTTCCCTGCGCGCCTCTCAGGAGGACGTGGGGCAAGGCCCCACAGAAGAAGAGGTCTGCCAGGGGCTGGCGGACCGAGGCCTGCCGGGGTCGCGGTGCATGCAGCTGCGAATCCCGTGACCCCGGCCAGGAGTCAGGAGAAGGAACACCGTGGGTTTTTAGCCGGTAAGAGTCCGGCATAACCCTTCGCCTTCCCCGGACGAAGGGTAACCAAGAGGATTTTCCCACGAAAAAAAAAAAAGGTTTAGTAGGTAGTAGGCTCTCGTTGGCATCGTTTGCGTATGGATCCAAATAAAGTTAGTTAATACTCGTACAATCTTGTGTCAGATTTTGTAGAATTTGCGAGTTCCCCGTGCTTCTGTCATTAGATAAAACGTGTTCATTAGTGAGTTTAGTTTTAAAAACTAGTCTAACCAGAAATTTGACATAGGTCTAAGAGGCCGGTGACTTAAATGTAATCTAAATCGAGTATTAAGTATTTGTGAAGTATGTGCGGTGTAACTTTGAATGATAAATTGAGGAATTATATAATAAGACAAAGTTGCGGTTTAAAAGATGTAGTGACAAAAATTGAAAGGAGTAAGGTATGCGTAGTGTGGTCATGTTGTAAGAATGAGTGAAAGGAATTTATAAGGCGTATGTCAGTGGAAACGACAGTAGAGAACGCCCTAAAAGGACATACATCGATATTATTGGTGATGTTGTTAAAAAAGGACAGGTGCGTAGTACTCTCAACCGGCGTGCGTGTATTACAAGATGTATGAACGTGGACGAAGCGAAAGGAGTATGTGAGGATCGTAGCATGTGGCTTTCTGCAGTTTCTGTCTACCCCTATGGGAAAAAAGCGTGACTTTATGTATATGTTACGGCTAATAGCCGAAGTGCGGCTACACCTAGTTTTAGCCGGGTACAACTAGGTGCAGCCGGCCACATGCGGTTAAACTTAAATCTATCCTACTTATCTTCGGTTAGAACTAGGTTTAGCCTTCATCATAGCGGCTAGAACTAGGTGCAGCCGCACACCGATGGTTAAGGGTAACCCCGAGGTTACTTTAAACCCTGCAGACAGAAATAGGAGCCCCGCACAGCGGGGCTCCCTCGACTTAAGCTCCACCTAGTTCTAACCAACTGCTACTGGTTGCACCTAGTTGTACCCGGATAAACCTAGGTGTAGCCGCACTTCGGCTATTAGCCGTAACATATACAAGGTGTAACATAAATAATGCACAACCTCTTAAGGGGTCGTTAGTATTTTACTCCCCCCCCCCCCCCCATTGGCTGGAGACCCGCCGAGGTCTCGCCAATAACTGCCTGGTTACGTAGAAGGGGTCCCCAAGGAACATCTACAGCAGTCCAATAGAAAAACTGAATAAAAAAAAGCGTCACCGCTCAGGCGTCGCAACGCACCATCAACGCATCGTGTGTCTTCGCTCTTAGCTAACTCCTTTCGATTTTAAAAATAGAAAAAAAATATTTGAAACTAAACTTATACAAGAACTTAGTTGACATTGAATAGTAAATGTAAGGTCCTTGACACCAGACATAATTACATATTAACGACCAACTTATAGACCTATTAACATAGCTAGTATAGTACCTGTATTGAGCATAAAATATCTTAGCATATGGTTAAACAAGGTTTGCCCGCGGCTCTGTCGCGTCTAGGGAATCCAGTCCCGAATCTAAATTGCGATCCCGCAGATCCCGCGGGATTTGCGGGATTGAGATTTTTTTAATATTCTTTTGTTTTGAGTAGCTATTAAAAAAAATAAGGACAAGTAAATTTTTATTATCATACAGTTATTAAGTACTTATTAGTAATCAACAATTGAATTAAACGATGCTTTAGAGGGAAAAATAATCAGCTTCTTTTAAGAAACGTTATAACACAATTTTCAACCTTTCATCTTTTAGATTTGAATTGACAATTGAACATACACACATCAAAAAAGTTTGCGATCACTAGCATAAGCTGATATAATTTTTTAAATTGAACTTTATCAAAAAACATTCTTTATTGTGTGTTTTCTTTAAATATAAATAAATACCCAGTATGAAATTAAAAAATAAAACTGTTTCTTATTTTTATGAAAAACGTAACAAAAAAGATTTCGATTTTTCAAAGTGATCGCAAACTTTTTTTGATGTGTGTATTTATTGGTTTTTTAGTTGTAGAGGAGGTTTCTATGGGTCTATGCCACCCGAAATAAAGATTAAACTCAAAGTCAAAAAATTTACATTTATGGCTGCATTGTGCTTCCATTTACTTACAATATGTAGATAGTGGTCTATTTTCCAATAGTAATTATAAAATCTATTGGAAAATTTATCTACATCCCTACTAATATAAATGCGAAAGTAACTCTGTCTGTCTGTGACGCTTTCACGCCTAAATTGCTGAACCGATGTTGATGAAACTTGGTACAGAGATAGTCTGGAACCTGAAGAAGGACATAGGCTACTTTTATCCGAAAAATACGGAATACACGATAAACGACATCCACGCCGGCAAAGCTGCAAGCGACCTCTAGTAATAATATAATCCTACTAGCTTTTACTCGCGACTTCGCTCCCGTTAATTAAGCTCAAAAAAACTTTTAACACACTACTAAAGTTTCTATTTCGATTCAGTTTAATCTCAGTTCGGTCAACCTTCGGTCTTACTTCAAGTTAATTACGAGAATTGGGCTTCTGATCCGCACATGAATTCGAAATGTCAGATAAGCGGGTCGAGTTTGAACTCGGAACTTCCTGCATGGAAGGCAACCGTTCAACCGCTAGGCTTTTAATCTTTTTCAAAGTCAGTTAAACATTAAAAACTCTTAGATTAAAATTTCGCGGGTCGACTGATCGCATTTCTGCATTATCATGAACGAAGTTCTCACAAAAAGTAAGTAAAAAAAAAACTTACTTTTCATAATCACCAAAAGAACACATAGACACAACTTTTTACACATATTTAACAGTACAATTTTCATAATACACAACATAATTCAATCGTGATTCGAAACCGTCCCAACCGACACGTGGCGCCATCTATGAACGTTATTGTTGTTTTCCTCGGGAACAGTACTTTTTTTCAGGATGAAAGGTACCCTACGTCCATTTCTGTACACCTGACAATGTATATGCAAAATTTCAGGATGATCGGTTCAGTGGTTTAGACGTGGAAAGGTAACAAACAAACAAACTTATTTTCGCATTTATAATATTACAAAGTTAGGATAGGATATTGCAATATCACAGACAAGAGATCAATCATGCGATTTCGCAAACTTTCACATTTAAAGTAATTTGTAATTAATAGGTTTTTTTTAATGTAAATTCCTATAATTCCTATGTCATCTTTAGTAATACTATTAAAAATAACAACTCATCCATAAAACAGGAAACTTAAAGAGGGCAGTAACGTTTTAAATGATATTACGTGACGCTTACGAACGCGTTACGTGTGTGGTGGCGCAACACTAGTAAACTGGGCTTCGTTTACATCACTAGTGGGGGGGCCGGATAATTTGTGGAGCATCTTCTGAGTTTTTTTTTCTGATTGGTCGTTGGTTCTTAAGCGAACAAATTTCACTCACATTATTGTTGTATGTTTGTAAGGTTGTTTGGGTTTCCAAAGGAGCGTCGACGGAGCCCCGCTGCGCGGAAACCCGCGAAGAGGTTGGGGCGGGTCGCTAGTCATTAATAAAATGCAATAAAGTATAATGATGAGTTTTTATTATTTTCCTAGGCCCAATACTAACGTCACATTGACAGACGGTCGTAAAACAGTAAAGCCAATCTCTAATATAAACCTTCTAAAAACATAGCTAAGATTTCTTTACGCAAGACAGTACCTAATTGAAGCATATAAATTGACGACATTTTAAAAATCTTCAAATGCAAATATCTCATCTTCGATATTAGTTAGGACAAAAGTAATTGAACATATATGTGTACTTAACACAGCACATCAAAGTAAGATGAAAATTATTGGTGGCCGCTGAAAAAACAAATGACGCCACTAGTCCATACAAAGTTACTCAAACCCCTTTCTGATAATATGCAGCCGGGCTTAGACATTAGGTGGTCGACCGTCAAGTTTGCTGATGTTACATACTTAATTCATAAAATATCGACAAGAATTTATGTAATAATTCTACAACTACGCCCATCACAGATTGCACAGTCACATTCTGTGTTATCGTGATTGTACACGGTCCATCTTGCAACATCACCACGATTTACCTCGGATATTATAACAACTAAATTGTTTTTCCTTGAATACTTCGATGCGTGCGTATAATTGTCTACCATTATGGATATATTTCGTTATAATATGTAAGTAAGTATATGTTTTTCTTATGTACTATGTACAATCACGGATGATCTTTGACCGGGTAAGCACAGACAATATACCAGTACCTACCCGTACAGCATCACAAGCTCAAACCACAGTGTACCTACTTACTACATACAGTGGGTCAACGCCCATACATTTGACAGGTCCTATGAAATGTCAAAATGATGTAGGGGCGGAGGTTATGTCCCAAGTATGCAGTATGGCTACTCGGGACATAACCTCCGCCCCTTCACCCCGCAACCCCCCGCACGATAACTCTGCGACAATGTTCTACGTTGACCGACTGTAAGGAGTAAAATATAGGCAGACTGTGCTCAAACTATACTTGTTGTCCGTGAAAATCTTAGAATAGGCATGTTGACAGCATCAATAAATTGTAAATCTAATTAGTCCGCCAGTTAGAGTTTTGGAAAATAATGGACACTTATTTTTTCTTTTGTTAAATCTATGATTATTTGGAAAGATAAAACGCATCAAAACTCGAGAGTGGGGGCTTGTGACGTCAGAAGCAAGTCAAAATTGTACTTGCTTGTGACGTTTTGCCAATTTTAAAAGTGTCGTATCTTCGTCAATTTTTGTTGGTGAGGTCGTGAGACAAACCCGCGTGTTCAGCGCACGAGAGTAAACCGTACATAATCATAAATTTTAACAGACTGTTTAACAGTAGGTACATTTAAATTGACATTGACTGCTTAACAAAACATTAACAACTAACATTGTATGGTGAAATTGGATCTTAGTTTATACAATTAATGTGTAGGGTATACGTGATAATGTTGGCATGACTTGTTGATGTTACTTGGTAACCAAAATGTTTTCCGATGCAATTAATAAATACGCGCCCGTTTTATATTGAATTCATTTCCACGGATTGCCTTTTCTCAAAGCGGGACACATAACTCAAAAGCGGAACTGTTCTGCTTAAAGCGGGACGTATGGTCACGTTAGTCATAACTCAAAATTAGGTTTACTCACGTAACGGTCTTCTAAAAATCGGACGACAGCACACCGCTTTGTTCTTCACCTGTACTTAAACCATAAACAATCTATATTAATCTACTCAAATCGTAGTTTTCACTGACCTCGAATCGAATCTTTGGTGTTACAATTTACAAGAAAGAATTTGTCCACAAAAAGATTTCGCACAAAAAATGTTTAGCCTAAGTTATCTCAAAGAAATGTTACCTCATCTTTTTGTTGAAGAAACATCGTGATGCTGAGAATATCTCAAGGTTAGAATTACAACTTTTAACTTTTGTTGTAGCTACGAGTAGGGTTTTTATAGTTTTGTAGTCTAACGAATTGCAAAAGCGGAAACCTTAGATTTTTGTCATGTCCATCGTGAGTTGCAGAAATTATGTGCCTTGAAACTTTTTACCATTTATTCAATCAAAGATAATTAAATGTAGGGAACTAATTTGATCAGAACTTACGAAGTAGTTCGACAGACTTAAAAATTTCGTTATGGTGATATTACACAGTTCACTTCTGCCTTTCAATTTGGATGAAGAAACCAAATTGAACCATGTAAACATAAAAGTGAATCATTCAATGTCATTGATCAATAGCACATGCTTTCATTTTTGCACCTTTCAACCAAAGTGAATCAATTTGAAATAAAGAGTGTATTACGTGACCAGTAGGTTGAATTAGGGTTTATTTATTTATTTAAAACCGTATACACTATCATAGTACCTACCTACACAAAGTGGACTTCTTACGAGTCAACCTTTGGTTTAATTGTTTAATTAAAAAGAGGCATCGAAAAGGTACAAAAAATAATTATTTAATAGTGATAATAATTCCAGAAACAAAAATAACACTCAACAAAATCATTTGTGAAGTCGTCTAGGAACCTTCTTTTTTAACTGACTTCCAAACAAAAGGAGGTGGAAAAGAGGAGAAACAACACGTCAATTCGACGTGTATGTTTTGTAAAGTAATTTGGAGCCAACTGATCGTAATGGTGATATTACACGGTTCAACCAAATTGATTCACTTTGGTTGAAAGGTGCAAAAATGAAAGCATGTGCTATTGATCAATGATATTGAATGATTCACCATTATGTTGACACTAGCTTTCGCCCGCAGCTTCGCTTGCGTGAAATTTTGAACCCGTTAAGTGACGATTTTCCATACAAACTTTCATCCCCTATTTAACTCCCTTAGGGGTTGAATTTCGCAAAATCCCTTCTTAGTGGATGTCTACGTTACAAAAGGAACCTACTGTCAAAATTTCAAGTTTCTAACCCCAGCTGTTTAGGCTGTGCGTTGATAGATCAGTCAGTCAGTCAGTCAGCTTCTCCTTTTATATGTATAGATGGTTCAATTTGGTTGCTTCATCCAAATTGAAAGGCAGAAGAATTTCGCAGGTTTAATTATTTTATCGTCAAACTCTATTTTTGGATAGGTTTTATGGCGCTTTCCGGAAATCGATCGGCGGCTCTGCAAAAAATTGTTTCTACTCTCCCAGTTGAAGATTTGTTTTTATTTAGTCCCCTAAATCCTCCTCTGGACAAATCGAAGATCTTTTTCGGGCATCGCGCTAATAACACAAATAGGTGCGTCAGAGTTCCAGGTATCGTTAAAGAGATAGCGTGCTCCTGCGCACGCAACTGTCGTAATTATGTTAGTTAACAGAGCAGAACCAGGTGCATTTCCACTTGCATGTGCGTTGTATCGGGTTTCTTTACGACTGTTTGTCAGTGGGTAGGTAGAATGCGAAGGTGTAACATCAGCCTAGCCTTTTTCCTCAACTCCAACTTGAAGTCGGCTCCCAATTTAAGAAAATGTAGCTGAATATAAAAGGATATGGTCCAAAATGTATGGACCAAAAACCCAAAATCGAAACGTAATCGAGACCGTCAAACTGTGTGCACAAGAATTCCTTAGAACTATCTAAATAAACGTAGCCAAGTTGCAATATCCTAATCCGCGGGATATCGGAGCTATGGGCTATCAAAGTATGCAAAAAATGAACTTTTTGACTTGGGATTTTCACAGCTGTGATGCTAAAATAGTCATGCTGTCGATTGTATTATGTACCAACGACGTCATAGATGCTATTAACGTTATTACACTAAGAACAATATCGATGTACAGTTGACAAAATAATAATAGCAGTAAGTAAAAATAGTTGTAGTTCTCATTGATGGTATCGTAGTCATTGACGGTATTGTGAGGTATTCATTTATTTCAATCTTAGCTTGTCTGCAGAAGAGCAGTTGAAAATCCCAAGTCAAAAATTCATTTTTTGCATACTTTGACAACCACTAGCTCCGATATCCCACGGATTAGGATATTGCAACTTGGATACGTTTATTTAGATAAGTAGTTCTACAGAATTCTTGTGCACACAGTTTGACCGTATCGATTGCAATTCGATTTCTGGGTGAATTATGACACCATCTCCTTTGTATACGTGGCGAATGCGTGCGAAGTCTGAAAGTGGAGCCGGTGACTGAGAAATTGTGTGGAAACCGGTTATCATGATAAGGGCATGTGATGCGTAGGAATGACCAAAATGTGAGGAAAGTTTTGAGTATGAATGTGGATGGTAATAAGAGTAGTACTCCCTATCACCTACGGACACACGATTATTTCGGGGCCCGAACTAAGAATGAATGACAACACGATTTGACAGTTGTCCCTACTACCGATGTGTTTTTGCCCGTCTGAAAAGTTGAACTTGACACTTGTTTTGTTCACTCCTACGTTTCGGGCTACTTTCGGACGGGCGACTAACTTCGTTGACGGACTTAGGGAGTAATCCCCAGGTCGGGCAAAGTGTTATTGGGTTTTTCCGTGTGGGATGTCTCAGTAGCAGCCCGAAGTCTGGATTTGTGCCCGGTTGATGGCAATAGCCTCGCTCTAGTACATGGGACTTAAACATAACAGCGAAATGAGGATGTACTATACACCTCTGGCCAACCCTTCAGGGAAAACAAGCGTGAAGTTATGAATTTGACTTCCATTTTAGTCTTCTCAACCCACCAATTACCTCCATCACGTATTGACAATCTTTCCTAGCATTTTCCCGTTGCGTACGCGTCACGTCGTTGGCATTCCCGTCACGTAGCCGTGTCGTCGAGGTGAGTTAACGCAACCACGACCTCTGTTGGTCCTCGCCGAGCCTTATGCGAGTGTTGCAACATGTTTCAAGGTTGGTTCGATGATCCGGGAGCCAAAGAGGACAGAGGATTTTGGTTTCTAAAGGCTGTTGGAATAGGTTTGGATTTTAGACGGCAGCTGTTGCTGAAAACCAGCGCTGTGGTGCTCTGTACTGTTCTGCCTAGCCTTTCCTATGATGGGGTCAGCTTCCAGTCTAACCAGGGGGCCTACTCCCTAAGTCCGTCAACGAAGTTAGTCGCCCGTCCGAAAGTAGCCCGAAACGTAGGAGTGAACAAAACAAGTGTCAAGTTCAACTTTTCAGACGGGCCAAAACACATCGGTAGTAGGGACAACTGTCACATCGTGTTGTCATTCATTCTTAGTTCGGGCCCCGAAATAATCGTATGTCCGTAGGTGATAGGGAGTAGGAAACGCTCGTAACTGAGGCCGAAACCACGGACTTCGTGCTTAGGGAGTAGACCCCCAGATGCGGCTGAATACCAGTATCTTACACGGAGCGACTGCCAGCAGACCTCCGCAGCCCAGTTACTGGGCAATGCCGATATCCTAAGGCTACACCGGTTGACAGACTTTCGGGCTTCTGACTACCCGTAACGACTGTCATGGGTACTCTTATGACATCCGAGACCGACGGCTTAACATGCTCTTCGAGGCATGGAGGTGTCTCGATGTGTAACGAACGTCTGTAATCCCAGAATAGGTAAGCTGGGGTGTTTTTTTATTAGAAGAGACTGTACACTCACGTTTTGGCTCTTGTATTAAGTCCCATGTAATAGGTGGCGAGCCTATTCCCATTTTTCGGGCACAATTATAGCGCAGTAGACATATAAGCTAAAGCAGTACCTCAACTTACTATAATCACAAGAATAGAAACACTCACACAGACACGCTCTGTATACTGAGTAGTTTTTTGTTTTTGTATGGATCTGTATCCCGAAAATTCCTTATTTGTCTTGTTGCAGTGCGTGTCTGTGTGAGTGTGTCAAATCGAACGATTGTAGGTAGTTGAAGTACTGCTTTAGCATATATGTCTACTGTGATTATAGTGCCAGAAAAACTTCGCAAAACGAACGTCGAAGTTTTGAATCGAAACGAAACTATGACCAACATCTAACTTATAAACATACAATCAAAGTATTGTCAAACAACGAACTACTAGATGTCAATTGACATTTAGGAGTAGGGTGAACGAAAGACACCCGTCGTCTGACTAGTAACAGGCCCAGAAAAGGCGGCGCGCTGTGTTCCGTGCGCGCCTCTCAGGAGGACGTGGGGTAAGGCCCCACAGAAGAAGAGGTCTGCCAGGGGCTGGCGGACCGAGACCTGCCGGGGTCGCGGTGCATGCAGCTGCGAATGCCGTGACTCCGGCCAAGGGTCAGGAGAAGGAACACCGTGGGTTTTTAGCCGGTAAGAGTCCGGCATACCCCTTCGCCTTGCCCGGGCGAAGGGCATTCATGAGGATAACCCACGAAAAAAAAAACACGAAAATCGAATCGATCGTCGGATCAAAGTCAAAGTTTTTTATTTCAAGTAGACCAAATTACAGGTGCTTTTAAAACGTCAAAACTAGGTGCACGGTTCCAAAAGGTGGGTCTCATGGAGAAGAACCGGCAAGAAACTCCATGGATACTCTTTTTAAATAGATCATGACAATTTCACTACAGTATCGTACGAAAAATAGTATGAAAATAATGCAGGTTAATGTAAGAGATAAACTCATATATGAATACTTACCTAGGAAATAGAAAAATACGCCTTTTGGGATTGCCATAGCAGTTAAGAGCTGACCAGTCCCGACAGACGGCACCCGTTCACGAGCATGACGTGCACATCCGCATCGCTCAGCTCAACCATGTTGCAGGGAACTCAACGATCGGATGCACGACGCCACCGTCAGCAGGACATTTTAGTGAGCATGACGAACTCATACTACCTGGCAATAGGCAGTTGCAAAATAATGATATGAATAAAGGTGTATCATTAATTACTGCATGATTCTCATACTTTACAGTTTAGAGAGTAGGTAGGTATTGTCTTTTTATTGTAAAATAAAAAGATATTAAAATAAAAATTGTTAAATAATATCAAACTAGTTAGCCCGAAACACTTTCGTAGTTGGAAAATGTGCGATCAGTCAGCCGAAACTTCGACTCTTTCAGAGTAAACCCCAGGGCCCCAATTCTCCTAAAAAAAATCTTGATAATAGCAACCGAACCAAGGCCGAACCGTTCATTCAGACAGTTCTCAATTTCAAAAACTGTCAAACTGTTTGACACAAAAAACAAAATCAATCATTTCGACAGTTTTCGTAAACAAAAACTGAATGACGGTTATGATCGCTTATTCGGCTACGGAGGGGAATTATATCCTTTATCCGTCCACCCATGTTTTTTTTTTTTTGTTTTTTTGAAAACGTTGCCCCACACTAATATTTCTCTTGTATCGTGGGTGCGTTTACAGACACAAATCTCACAAACAAACGCCCAGACCCGAAACAACCATCTGTAGGCCATACAAATTTTTGTTCCGTGTGGGAATCGAACCCACGACCCGTAGCGCAGAAGCCAATCGCTTAGCCACTGCACCAAACGTGTGTTTCTCGTATCTATAGAAATAATTGTATTATAAAATGCGTTGACGTAGTATAGAATTATCCTGTTCGACTGATTGCTAACTCAATTATAATTCTAAAAGCATATTTCTAAGTAATAGTGATTCATATCAAAAATATGTTCTTGCCGTTTCGCATAATATTACTTATTGTTATTTATTTCCTTTATTCATTCACACTTATAGATTACATTTTTAAATACTTACTTCATTATATAAAAAAAAAAACATTTAAAAATATAAAAAATAGTAGGGTCCAAGCTACCGGTGGTCAGGGCCTCAGAGAGAGGAACTTCCTAACAATACGCGCCGTGTCCAGAAGTACCGCATTCTGCACCAGGCCCTTGATTCAGCTGCCCAACGAGAGCCTCTTTAGGTGTTGGTCGAGGCTCTTGGCTATTAAACCTTTGGCTGTAACGACTATCGGCACAATGATTGCTGAATCAACATAATAGTTATTATCGTTTTTTTTTTATTATTAACGTCGGTCGGTCGCATTTAACCCTAATCGCATTTTTTGGTAAGTGCAGACAAGGTCTAAGATGGAGCACACAAATTCAAGTAACAGAGAAATAGAGATATTCCCCTATACCCCTCTGGCTCTCACATACACACGACGGAACACAGTAAACTGCTTGGCGCCGGACTTTTACGTGAGGCTGAGACGTGACTGATGCGTGTAGGTACCCTTATTTGGGATTTGACTGAGGGGAGAACTTGTCGAGATTTGGATGCCCCTAGACCCGAGACCCCCGCAGATCAGAGGCCCCCGCAGACCAGAGGCCCCCGCAGACCAGAGGCCCCCGCAGACCAGAGGCCCCCTAGATCCGACCCCCCTAGACCAGAGGCCAGGGCCGAACCGTCCCTGCCGTACACCCTTAGTCCGCCACTAAAAGGGGTCTGTGCCTTGCCCAATGGGACAATAATCGGCGGATCATAATTACAATTCCATAGACAATCTCGAGTGAGTCATATCAAAAATATTTATCAAACGATATTCACTGGTTTCGTCTTCCGCGTCCACATTAAATTTTGACGCATTGTGCATTATTAAACATAGTGAATCATTTGAGTAATTATTTTGTGTTTGATGATTTATCGGTTGAGTCGAATGGTGAGGACAATGGATGTATCTTTGTTTTATGTTGAACGGTGAATCAGGGATAAGTTACAACCTGTAGAATAACAGAACGTTTAACTTGGGTTTTTGAGCCACTAATCCCGGGGGCCTATGATAAAAAACGAATGTCGAAGTTTTGAAACGAAACAACGAATTAATAATTACACGATCAAAGTGTTGTCAAACAACGAACTATTAAATGTCAAGATGATATGACTAGAAAGAGGGTGAATGCTAAGATGACGGCTAATAGAGATGAAGGGAAGAAAAATACATGCTGCGCTAACTACAAATAAGTTGGGATAAGAGCAGGAGGATACAATACTCTTTATTGTACACAAAACAAACAAGGAACATTACTATAAAAATAGAGATGTACTAGTCGCGCGCAGAAGGTTTGCCGATGACTGCGCCTCCCACTTCACCGACCGCTACCCGCGCTCGTCTGAATCGTACCGACCATCGACGCGTGACGTCATGAGGCCATCGGCAAACCTTCTCCGCGCGACTTATACAATGAGCGGTCTTATCGCACTAGGCGATTTCTTCGTTACAACCTTTTAATGGACATGAAGTGCAAGAAAAAAGAGTGGCAGTTCTCGGTGCAACAATAAATAAGGAGACACTAAATTAATTACTTAAGGATAATGATGAATGAAAAACAAAATGTCAAACCGCGAAAATCAAATCGATCGTTGGATTCGGAACACTTTCGTGGTTGTAGTGTAAGATTTTGCGCATTAAAACCCCTCAGTGGCGATCTCGATTTACTAAAAGCGATTTCATTATCATCGTCATTATTTAGCCAAAAGACGTCCACTGCTGGACATAGACCTCCCCCAAGCTCACCACATCGCCCGGTCCATCCAGCGGATTCCCGCAACCTTCACCCGGTCTTCGGTCCATCTTGTGAGACGCCTACTCACGCTGCGTCTTCCGGTACGCGGTCGCCATTCCAGAACTTATCAGCCCGATCGGCAATCCGCTTTGCTAGCAATGTGCTGCCCACTGCCACTTAAGTTTGGCAATTCTTTGGGCTATGTCGGTTACCCTGGTTCTCCAGCGGATCTCATCAAAAGCGACTTCAATTTACACTATTTAAAGATGTTGCATTCAGAGGGACTCGTGGCTAATTTACAAACGCGTGGATCATACGATTCGCAAGGTCAAGCTGCGCTTGCCGCGGTCAGTCCGTGGATGGGTGATCATTCGTTACACATCGAGACCCCTCTGTGCCTCGGAGAGCACGTAAAGCCGTCGATCCCGGGTGTGATACAAAAACCTATAACAGTCATTAGGGCGTAGGTAGGTAAAGGAAGCAGGTAACCAGTGCCGACCTACCAGCGCTTATCGGTACTGGTCCGTGCAGGTAACCGCTATATAAAGAAAGAAAGAAAGAAAGAAAAATGATTTATTTTGGACTCACACAGGCAGTTACAGAAAACAAAAACAATATAGTTACTTACTAAAAAAACAAAGGATACCTTTAACTACCTGCACGAGGAAAACCTGCAAAGGAAGCGAGTAGAAGCAGGGGCTGGCATTTCTTACCAAAAATACGCCTTGTTCCCTTGCAAATACAGCAACAAATGACGGCTTACCGGCGCTGATCGGAGCAGGTCGGAACTTGTCGGCGACGTTCGGAGCTTGTCAGCGCTGGTACGCCACACAGTATAGAGACTACCTGCGCGGACCAGCATCGACAAGCGCTGACAGATCGGCGCCGGCAACCCGCTTTCTACGTGTATACGGGTGGTCAGAAGCCCGAAACTCTGATAACCGGACTAACCTTAGAATAGGTCTGATGGCAGTCGCTCCGTGTTAAATACTGGTATTCAGCCGCATCTACTTACACTGGAAACTGACCGCAACATGGTTGAGAAAAGGCTAGGCAGAACAGATATGCTTTTTTTTACATTTCACCAATAAAATTGGTTCAATCTAGACCAGAACCCGCTTACAAATTGAATGTGTTTTGCGTTGCCTCGTCATGATTACTAAATATTTATCAGAAAGTGATGCGCGCGACAAATATGCCGGCTATCGGTGAAAGCTAATGTCTTGTGTGGTACAAGCTATAAGCGAATAGGTTTCATACATTAATGGTCTATATGCCTATAATTTACTGAGCGTAATTCATTCATCCATACTTTATGAGGTTTACACTGAAACATAATAATTAGCAAATTACGATAACATCAACACCACAGAAATATTATTTTTTTCTGTGTTTCCTATTTATTTCCCACTAGCTTTTACCCGCGGCTTCGTTCGCGTTAATTTAGAATTTGACAATCAACTCTTAACACACTACTAAAGTTTCTATAATAATATAATTCAATCATGATCCGAAAGACACGTGGCGCTATCTATTATCTTAAGAACGTTATTGTTGTTTTCTTCGGGAACAGTACTTTTTTCGGGATTAAAGGTACCCTATGTCCATTTCTGTACACTTGACAACGTATATGCAAAATTTCAGGATGATCGGTTCTGTGGTTTAGGCGTGAAAAGATAACAAACAAACTTACTTTCGCATTTATAAAGTTAGGATAGTTAGGATTAGTTACGGTTAACTCACGTGCATTTTTCGGGATTGCGTGTTCAGCTCATGATTAAGGGCTCCGTTTGGGTGCAAAACTAGTTGGGCAATCCCGAAAAATGCACGTGAGTTAACCGTAACTAATCCTAACTATCCTAACTTTATAATATTGTAAATGCGAAAGTAAGTTTGTTTGTTATCTTTTCACGCCTAAACCACAGAACCGATCATCCTGAAATTTTGCATATACGTTGTCAAGTGTACAGAAATGGACATAGGGTACCTTTAATCCCGAAAAAAAGTACTGTTCCCGAAGAAAACAACAATAACGTTCTTAAGATAATAGATAGCGCCACGTGTCTTTCGGATCATAATTGAATTATAATATTATAGAAACTTTAGTGGTGTGTTAAGAGTTGATTGTCAAATTCTAAATTAAAGCGAGCGAAGCCGCCGGCAAAAGCTAGTGGGAAATAAATAGGAAACACAGAAAAAAATAATATTTCTGTGGTGTTGATATTATCGTAATTTGCTAATTATTATGCTTCAGTGTCAGTTAGTCGAAGGCTGGTGTTCATCATAATTAATTCTCTGGTTAAACAATCGTTTACACGAAAAATTTAACAGGTTTAACACTTATTTAACTAGAGAATTACTGTTGGTGAACATTAGCCTTCGACTAACTAACATTGAAGCATAATAATTGGCAAATTACGATAACGGAAGTTAATAAAAAATGTGATTAGTAAAATATAAGACAAACATATTCAGCTTACATGAATATTTCGTTAGAATATCAAGTATAAAATTACAATAATTATGTAGATTGTTTTAATGAATTTTAATGTTATTTTAAAATATATAAATAGTCATGGCTTGTGCCAATAATAATATGTTATACAAACATTTATACATAATATTTTAATTATAATTGGCGGCCTTGATTTAGTTCCTATTGATCTTGTTTTTAATTGGTCTCATTGGTTTTATAGCCTATATTCGCTGGTTATTTTTATACTGTGGAAGGAAGTATGTTAGACACTACAGTACGACATGGTATTAAGGCTATCGTCACACTCGTTGCAAATACTATAAGATATCTACAGTGTGTCCGGCCATGGACTAGCGATATTCTAGGTACTTATATAGCAACTATTCTAGTACACAAATACAGTACACACTAGGGTCCAATTCACTTCCCCGCTATTTGGCAGCCATTATGCTTTTTTGTTGAGATATTGTCTACAACTGAATGTCTTTATGTGAACCCATTGTATCGTAATGTAAACGATAGACAATATTGTTGCCCTCCGAATAAGCCTACTTTTATCTCAGTAGGACCAAAACTTTGAGAGATATGACTTTTTTTGTACACACGTACAAAATATCTCAACAAAAAAATGGAAGTGGATTGGACCCTAGTGTGTAGTGTATTTGTGTACTAGAATAGTTGTTATATAAGTACCTAGAATATCGCTAGTCCATGACCGGACACATTGTATATCTGACCGCATTCTTACGATATCGATCGACATCGAAATCAATGGACTCGATTTTTAGATATATTTATCGTATCTTGAACGTGTGTGATGCCTTCTGATACTATGTGTTTTTATGCGCATATACTTGCAGATAAAAATGTTATGGTATGTGCATCATGTACGACAGCCTTTACTGACATTTTTTTTTTGTTTTCTGGTTTAAACCTTCAAAAGACGCCCGGTCCTTGTGGGTAAGACCGGGGAGTGTGGGATTTTTACCTCACTAAAACCACCCCGGTGATAATCATCAGCACATGGACAGGGTTCCGTTTCTTCTTAAGAGACCGCACCAGAACCCTCCCTGTACAGCGCCCGTTAGGGCACATCCCGTGGGAGACTGTAAAGAGGTCTCCCCTAAGCCTCGCTGTTCACGGTAGCACGTAACCACTGTGCTACGGCCTTCTCCAGGGTCACTTTGGTGGGCGGCCAGAATCCCCGTTCTGGACGCCCGTGACCTCAAAGGTACATCTACCATGAAAGTGACAGGTGTGGTTTCAGCGTTTTAGGCGTTAAGGCAGTTGCCTCCCCGACGCCTTCTTTTTCGAGCGGGATCGGCCCTCTCGCGATCCCGCTCAGCGGCCTCCTGGACCATCACGGTATAATAGAAGGAGGCCACTTCCCTCCAATTAGCCTTTACTGACCTACTTGCTATTTTGCACTTGACCTTTATAAAGGACATTGCCAATTTAGTTTATGTATTTCAACTTGTTTCATATTCACGACATTGTCATGTGATTTAAGGCTGTCGATTCCGCGACTTAATTACCAATCTAAAAGGGCATTTAAAGAGCCTCCACGATTGACGATACTTAAGTAGGTACGTCCGGTGCACCCTGGGCAGTCAGCCTCGCTACCAACCTTGCTGACTGGCTAATCTTTTCACCACGGTATAAGCTATTCTCGTATAACTTGTGCTGTCAGTAAAGAGAATTAGATCGCCAATAGATATCTAGCGATTTAGAAACGTAATCACCCAACTTATGCAACTTAATCGCGATATTGTAACGTAAGTCGCTTAATGTTTAACTTCTCATTCTTCCACAACCAATATACATAATAAAAAATGTTTTATTATGTTAAGTTTTTAACCGATTTCAAAGAAAAGAGGAGGTTCTTAATTTGACGTGTGATTTTTTTGTATGTTTTTGAAACGAATTTAGTGATTCTTTTTTTGTTTGAAAGAGTATTCGGCCGAGGTGGTCTCGTTTTAATTTGATGAAAATCTGATGAAGAACTTCGGAGATAGGCAATAGAACTCTTCAATTTATAACCGCAAATTATCGTAAAATTTCGCAAATTTATATAATCGCATGGTTATGTACGCCACTCAAAATAAAAAATAAAAACCTTCTTAAAAAAAAAATGAAAAGAATACAGTTACCATATTATAAAATTAACAGTTTCAGAGGAGTGCCTTCAATTTGGTTCATCGTGTATTAGCACCGACTTCTGAAACTGTTGAATTTAATAATATGTTAATTATTTTGTGCTTTTCAGTTTTTTTTTAAATCGATTATCATTTTTTATAATACCACTCTTTTCTCCATCTGGGGGCTTACTATGACCTCTTAAAGCAGGACAGAAGTTGCCTGGAAGTTGAACTGCCCTGCTTTTTTATACTATGACATCGTTAGAGCAGGCCGTTGACGTTGACGTTTACGAAATCCGTTCACCTTTTTTTTTGTATAGACTTTTCGTGCCATGAACAAGCATTACCGTTCAACTTGATTCAATAGTCGTTCACCTTTAGTACTGACATGGTACGATTTTTAGCGATTCTGAAGTAGGCCTGCTTTTGAACGGAAGTTGACTGGCTGGCATTTGAGCGTTTTCATAAGAGGTCATGGTAAGCCTCCTGCTTTTCTTACCTACTATTTCAACGTTCCCGCTACTGCCTTTAACTAACGCCACACACCAGAACGTTCTCACTAACTATTTTGTTATTCTAACCGCGTTCGACTTGAACTTAAGCTACTTGTTTCCATTGATCTACATTTTGTATTTGTTCTAAAACATTTGTTACTACGGTCAAGTAAAAAGTTTGTGTGTTTTTTTATAGCGTGAATAATACTGGCGCTCGATTCTGATGAACGCAGATGATCATTATAAGTAGATTACATTTTAATTGAGTTGTGCTTAGTAACCTACATTATCTGATAAAATAGGGTCATTCGACCACTTTGCTAATATGCACGAACTCGACACAGGTACATATATTTTAAACTAGCTTTCACCCGCAGCTTCGCTTGCGTGAAATTTTGAACCCGTTAAGTGACGATTTTCCATACAAACTTTCATCCCCTATTTAACTCCCTTAGGGGTTGAATTTCGAAAAATCCCTTCTTAGTGGATGCCTACGTTACAAAAGGAACCTACTGTCAAAATTTCAAGTTTCTAACCCCAGCGGTTTAGGCTGTGCGTTGATAGATCAGTCAGTCAGTCAGTCAGCTTCTCCTTTTATACATATGTATAGACTATCTAAAATTTCAATTTGTTAACGAATTTGTGTACTTAGTTCCTTTAAACTACATAATCTATTACTGGAGTAGATTAAGGGTGCTACCATACTAATCCATCGATTGTCGGTAGATGCCATCGATCGGCGTCGATTGATTGGAATAAAGTGATCATGAACCGTCGATCCATCTCGATCAACGTGGATCTATCATCGATCGATTGGTGTAGGTACCTTAACCTGGCACGGGATTAAGAGAGATTTAAAAGTTAAAAGTTGTTAGTCGTAAGTGATCCTATATGATCGTATCTAAACCACCGAATAAGTTTTTAAAGAAAAAACATTTTGAATTTTTTAAATTTAATTTAAGTTTAAATAGAACATTTCAATGTCACTTATAAGCGAATGAAAGCACGGTGGTGTGGTGGGGTGGGCATAGGGTTACCATTTAGTAATTTGAAAAGTCCGGACAAAAAGCTGGACACTTGCCAAAAAGTCCGGACATTTAAAAAAAAGTCTAGACATTTTAGACACAAAATGAAATAATTTATTGTTTTAAATTGAGATGATACTGATTAACTAGTTGTAGGTACCTATGTAGTTTAATAAAGATTGAAGACTGATTTAATACTCGTTTTATTTTTAAGTAATTAATGCGAAAATTAAATAATTAATTCAATTTTTTTGCATCTAAGCCAAAAATCCGGACATATTAAAAAGCCGGACAAAGTCCGGACGAAAGGCTGAAAGTCCGGACATATCCGGATAAATCCGGACGGATGGTAACCCTAGGTGGGCATGACTAGCGCGATATCGTTTCGGGTAGTCAGTTAACTCGAGGCGCTAAAATGTCTCCGAAACAGAACACGACGTCTTAATTTTTTATTTATTTTTTGTTTTATCGGAAATAACCAATTCGGGGTCAATCTGAGAAGTTTTTTTATTTAGAAAGAATTTATTTTAGTTTATTATTTAATTTTACAGACTAATTCTTTAGCTTAGGTGTGAAATTGAGATGTAGGCACTTTTTTTTGTGAACAGCAAAATTTTCAAAGATTACCTAATTTTTTTGTAGATTAATTATGCGACAAACTTTGGAAAAACAAAATGAAAAAGTTTTTTTATCTTGTCATGTCTTTTAGGCAAAGACTTCCCTTTCCGTTCCACTCTATTCAAGCCTATATCCGTCCACTTTTAAAACAAAATTCTATTATTAAAAATCCATTTGATTTTACATAAGATTAAGACGACCCGGTTATTTCGCACCTCGTTCTCTTACATAATTACGTTACCACATAATTATTTTAATGTTATTAGCTCCCGGTCGATTGTATATTAAAATGTTATGTATTTTGTAAGCCAAGGCCGAACACTAGTAGGTAGATAGTTTTGGAGATTATTTTCTTTCGTGTCGCCACGAGGTATTCGAGAATAGGTCATGCCGTGGTGAAAAGATTAACCAGGTCAGCAAGGTTGGTAGCGTGCCTGACTGCCCAGGGGGCGCTGGACGTACTTAAGTATGGTAAGGAGTGGACGTTATTTGGAGATGATAACATTAAAAAACTGACTCGTTGGTCTAGTCGACTGCTGAGAGTGAGATCCTGGGTTCGGGCAGTGTTATTGGGTTTTCCATGTGGAGTTTCTCAGTAGCAGCCCGGAGTCTGGATAGATAAACTTGCCACCTATTTATGACATGGGATTTGAAGATAACGGCGAAATGAAGGTGTACTAGTAGTGCACCTCTGCTCAACCCTTTGGGGAATACAAGTTCACGCCTGTTATGTTACATTAAAAAACTTTTTTTAAGCTTTAAGCGTCATTGCTTTTATTTTACAGGCTGTCAGAAGCCAGTACGCTAACCGGTTGTAACTTTACGATGTAGGATTGTTCCAGTAATTGTGTCGCGAAGTTAAAGGCAAATACGGATATTCAGCCGCCTCTGGTTACACTGGAAGTCGACTCCAAATTGGCGGGAAGTTATGATTTTTTCTGTTACAAAAACCTCAGTTGTTATCCATAATTTATTATGACCTAATACCGTCCTAATTTCGTCATAGGCATCAAGTGGGTGTTATCTCAGTTGCATTCCAGAATTTATATTGGACTTAATACCGTCCGAGAAGGGTCCTGATTCCGTCATAGGCATAAAGTTGGTGTACTGTAGTACACCATTTTTTTTCGATGTACCTTTAATTTAAGGCAATGCAATAGCATTAGCGTTTACCATTGTAGAATAGAAAGTAGCATTGTTTGGCCCTCTACTGTCAACGACCTTATGCTTCTGCTCACCAGTCACGGAAGGCAAGCGTGAATATAATTTAACTAAACGGATTAGCAACGAGTTTCGTAATAGATTTAAATATTTACAAATTTCGCGGGATGACCCCGTTCTGTTGCAGGTATGTTGCAAAACTAGACATTTCTTGTTTTGTCCGCTTCATTGGACTAGTGGTTGTTGGTCAGGATGCCGTTCTTGATGTCCTAGATTCATTTAATCACGTGTTAAGTTATTCTATTAAATAAACTTGAATATATTGGGTTTAAAAGCTAGGTAATCGGAGTAATGGAGAAAATATTGACCATTTTGACGAAAAACTAGTTTCTGGGTTTTATCCTGTATCATGAATAGTTTATGCGTTTACATGCCAAAAAAGTTAGACCCGAAACAATAACCAGTGTCGTAGCTAAGGTCATGAGCTCCTAGAGCAAGGATCAAAATTTACGCCCCTCAAAAAACACGCTAAATAAAAAAGGAATTTAATTAAGAATTTTGATGAAAACTAACTGTACCTTATGCGTTGCAATGTACTTTTTCCTACTTACTACCTACCTACTACTTACCAGTAGGTAAACCTACCTTCAGAAACAAAATCAAAACAGTAACAAAAAGTTAAAACCATTTTCATGCATGCGGTAAACAAATGAAGAATATGGACATACTGAGGTAATTTCGTTTTTTTTAAATGTCAAAATTTTCTTTCGTAAGAACCTTCTCAAGACAATCAGGAACACAACAAAAAAAAAAATTGCGAATTCGGTCCAGCCTAGGGTTTCTGTTTTCTCGACATATTTTTTTTCTCGGGTTTCGAGAATTCTCGAGACTGATTTCTCGGGTTTCTCGGGTCTTTCGACAATTTTTTAAAAACCTTAAAAAAACATCTTATGCCCGTTTTGTGGGGTACTCTTGGACGGAGTTTATCTGTTCGATAGCGCTATTGATTCGATAAACTGACTCATTGCGTTTCTGGACACCCCAGTCAGAAGATGAAATTAGTTCAAACTTCAGAACTGACCAATTTGGGGCATTTATCGGTTCTAGAACTTTATTTGTCGTTTTATATCATATTTTATACAAGAGCATTTGGAGTTTTATTACTAGTAGGTATTTTATTTGGATAGTGAGTTTTGGATTCCCAATGAAATGGACTCGAGTAGTTCATAAGAGTCTGATTTGGAAGTGCTGGAGGCTATTTCAAATATATCAGTACCAATAAAAAAGGCATCGAAGAAATCCATTCGAAATGTTCACGGATATATCTTTGTGAAATAACCAATCCTGCCCTAGACTAGAACCCATTCATACACCACAAATAGGTACGTAGGCCTAAAAATATTATTCTTTCAGATATAAATAAACTTTACTTCCCAATATTATAAATTACAATAAAATATTTTGGTTTCATAGTTTTATTGTGTTGTTGCTATGATGAAAAATAACAAAGAGAAAACATTGTGTTTTTTTTTTATATTTTATGTATGTAATGGTTCGTTTTAAAATCATTGCATACACTAGAGGAGATTTTCATTTAAACCCGGGGCCTACCTGCAAAAAGTTGTAAAGTTTAAGGCCTGAAAAAACTATATTTAGCTGGGCTAAAAAAAGAGATCCCATATAAGGGTCAATTTACGAACTTACTTATTGTTTCGATAATTGTCGATTTTGTTTTCAGAAACCCAATAATAGATGAACGGAGTTTATCTTACAGTTAATTTTTATTTGACGTCTTATGTCACATTATAATAAGATTAATCGGAGTTAGTGGTATATTAGGTGTCTGTTTCGCTTGCCTCGCTTACTCGCGCCTCGTAAGGTGAACAATGAAGCCTGAATGCAAAGATTAGGCAACTTTTAAGCCAATTTTACGGTAATAAAAGAAAGTCTTTGATTTCTCGAGTTCTTGAGTTCTCGAGGTGTATTTTCTTGTCTCGAAGTTGGCATGATTTCTCGAGATTTCTCGCCTCGAGAATTCTCGAGCAGAAACCCTAGTCCAGCCGCTCACGCGTGATGCCGTGACCAAGGGAAATAGGGATTCATTTTTATTTGCATAGATTTGTACAAACTACAGCTTATACAGCTATAAACTACAGACATACTCGTAATTCATTTGCATTTAAATCAACATCGTATTTTAACGCGAGATCTGTTGCGGATTTTTTCAGTTAAATGTATTGAGCGGCTTAATTTGCACCTCCTAGGTCCTGCACCCCAGGCCGCCGCCCCTGTGGCCAATCCTTAGATACGAAACTGCAATTATCTGTAGGCCATACAAATATTTGTTTTCTGCGGGGATTGAGCCATGATTCGTAGTCTAGTTCGTTTCAGACACTGAGCTAGTCGGATCTTTCAGTCGGTTTCGAATTCGATACAGTTTTAGCAGCGAGTGTTTTTTTTTAATATTTGACTTGATCGCATTTTACCCTAGTCGCATACAATGACATTTTATAAATAGACGTGTCATACACCAACATTATTGCACTTCAAAACAGCGCAAATTTTACGATAGCTACATACCAGTACATTTAATTATACAGTGAAAATTATACAATTAATTACACAGTATAATTGGTACATCGTCTGTAAACAAAAGATGGCTTTTTTTCGCAAAATATTGCAAGAGTTACACTTTAGGACGTATTGCCGCGACTCTGGTTGGTGCGTGACTAAGTGAATGCCGGGCAATTACCTTGCTTTAATATTGTCAATATTGAGCGCGGGCAACGCATCTATAGTTTATAATATCTTTGCTCGCATTTGATTTTGAGCGGTCTAAGATACAACACACGAATCCAAATAACAGACATAAAGAGGGATTCCCTAAACCGCTCTGGCTCTCACATACACACAACGGAACACAGTAAACTGCTTGGCGCCGGACTTTAATGTGTTTTGTTTGTGTTTTTTCGATACGATTGTACCACTTTCGATTTTATTTCCGGCAATTTGGCTCAAGTTTCAAAAGGTCTTCTGGCAGGTTGCTGATTCATCATTTCACTTGCAATTATTATGACATGTTTTTCCTTGTAGTATTTTTTTATCGTGAGTCTTTTATTACTTTGCGGAAACCTCAAAACATGTTAATTAGTCACAGATTAATTAGCAAACAAAAATTTTTAATCATGATTGCCATAAATTCGCTGTTTTTCCTGGTGGGGAAGGCTAAGATGTAATCTATTGTGGAAAGAAAGAACAGAAAGACAACAAGAAACAAGAAAACACGGTAGACGATAGAACAACTACACGAGAAAATTTTAAGAAAATACCTACAAATAGTTTTTTTTTGCTGCGACAACATTGCTTGATGCTATAGAAGAATATGGTGCTTTTCCACCAGAGATGTGCTATGCAACGTTGCTATGGATGCGTTTGATATCCACCAATCATATTCATTGGTCCACATAGCATAGCACCGGTGGAAACTGATTCAACTAAGCTACGTTTTTTATATGGAAGGATGTATGATGTGGATGCGTGCTATGGATGCGAGCTATGGATGCGAGCTATGGATGCGAGCTATGGATGCGAGCTATGGATGCGAGCTATGGATGCGAGCTATGGATGCGTGCTATGTATGGTCGCGAGTGGTGTAGCAATGCCCGCCGCTCCCCGACGTATCAACAATAGAGAACTATTGTTGATACGTCGCATAGCTTGAGATGCACATTCAATTAAATTCAAATTATTTATTGCAATCCATAATGTACATATACAGGTGGTAAAATATTATTAAAAAGAAACAATTATGGACCCTGTCGGGCACAGCAAAATTATAAGATAGGGTGGCGAGAGGTTAAGTAAGAACATCTTCCTCGCAGTCACATAGTTTCGTAGCTTAGCTTTTACATTCTAGCAGCATACCTACATGGCACATCTCTGGTGGAAAGGCACCCTAAAATACCCTGCCATCCGTGAGTGGGTGACACCAGATTCGGTTCAGGGCCCCCAGAGTAGGTAGAGTATTGAAATAAACATAATAAACTCTCGTGTCAGCACGAGCTATACGAAAATAGCTCATGCCGTGGTGAAAAGATTAGCCAGTCAGCAAGGTTGGTAGCGGGGCTGACTGCCCAGGGTGCGCCGCACGTACTTAAGTATCGTCACTCGTGGAGGCTCTTTTCATGCACCCCATAAAACATTATTGATATTCGCGATTACTTTCGACTTAATAGCGGTCGATCGTGATGAAAAAAATTAATCTTTAGAAAAATCCAATTAACAGTTTTCATTCATGGGGTGACACCATAGCCACTGCGCTTGGTAGATTTAGAAATTAAAGCCAAGATCTCACGCTTAATAGCCAAGTTTCCTAAAACTAGATCATCTATACATTATACATACTCGTAAAAGGAGAAGCTGACTGACTGACTGACTGATCTATCAACGCACAGCCTTAACCGCTGGGGTTAGAAAGTTGAAATTTTGACAGTAGATTCCTTTTATAACGTAGGCATCCACTAAGAAGGGATTTTTCTAAATTCAACCCCTAAAGGGGTGAAATAGGGGATTTAAGTTTGTATGTAAGTTCGTCATTTTTGATGTAAGACGCATGAAATTAAACATGAATTAAATTAAAAAAAAAGGTTTCTGGTTAGAAATAAAGCTAAACGTGTTTGAGCGTTTTTGAAAATTCAACCTCTTAGGGACAGTGTTGAACGTTTGTATGAGAAATCTGTTACTTTTGAAGTAAGAAGCATGGAATTAAAAATGTAGGCTCTTGGTGAGAAATAAATATACACGTGTTTGAGGGTTTTTGGAAATTCTACCCGTAAGTGGTGAAATAGGGGATGAAAGATTTTTTTGATTTGTTTAACTGCACCTAACAAGGGGGGGCTTAACGAGGGCTCAAAATTTCACGCAAGCGGAGCTGCGGGCAAAAGCTAGTTAAAAATCAATGCCCATAAAACCAGTGATGAGAAATTAAACTAAGAAAGACATTGACCAGTGACCATAGCTGACATCTCTTGGCAAGGTCGTCTTTTACAATCACTGCAACACAAAGTTATCACTTCAGGAAATCAAACCTTTATCCTCGCAGATTAATCTTTGTAGCCAATTAACCACAAGCCCTTCATAAAGGAATATTCCGTTATTTACAATAAGTCTGCGCACGCGCTTACTCACTTGTTAGTTGACAAGCCGTTTGTCTCAAGTTATGGTCCTTCCGTGAGTCAGAAGTATATACTACTCACGCTTTTCTATACTAATATTATAAAGAGGTAGAATTTGTTTGTTTGTTTGTTTGTATGTAGGAGGTAATCTCCGAAATTACTCATCCGATTTCAAAAATTCTTTCACCAATAGGAAGCTACGTTATCCCTGAGTGCTATAGGCTATATTTTGGGATCAAAAAAATTAGGGATCCGTAAATTAACGGGAGCGAAGCCGCGAGCAAAAGCTAGTATCAGATAAAGGGATCAGAAATACCTACACACTTTTAAATTATATTTTTAAATATTAAAAATATAAAAATAGTAGGTACCCCACTGAACTCGGGAACAGGATCCAAGCTACCGGTGGTCAGGGCCTTAGAAAGAGGAACTTCCTAATAATACGCGCCGTGTCCAGAAGTACCGCTTTCTGTATCAGGCCCTTGATCCAGCCGCCCAAAGTGAACCTCTTTAGATGTTGGTCGAGGCTCTTGGCTATTCATGGGAGGAGCCGCGCCGCGCCCTTGTTTCTGAGGTGGGGAGCGACCTGTCGCTGCCGGCCGTGGTTCGTTCTATGGTCGGCAGTGCAGAGTCCTGAGACGCGGTGATGTCCTTTTGCGAAAGTGTCATCTCGCAGAAGGAGACTGCGGAAAGGGAGCGGGAGAGTGCAAGCACTCTTTCAGCCCGCAGAAGGCGCACCGGGCGTCGGCGGAGGGCGGATAACGCCCTCTTCCAACCCCCGTAAACGGGTCCAGGGGCGGCGGACTTGGGGACGTCCGCCTCCCCCATCCAAATGGACCAGAGGCGGTGGCGCGTAGTGTTCCACGCGCGCCTCCTAGATGACACAGGGGGAGTCTCACTCCCCCCCGCGATTGAGGTCTGCAAATGCGGGCCGGCACTAGTTGGGGGCTGCGGACGAATGTACTGCTCCCGCGGCCCCCGGCCTAAGTGTGAGATGGAACACCGGGGTGGTTTTTAGTAGTAAGAGTCTGACAGACCCCTCCGCCCTCCCCAGGGCGGAGGACATCCATGAGGATTTCCAACCCGCAAAAAAAAAGGCTCTTGGCTATTAAGCCATTGGCCGTAACGACTATTAACACAATGACTGCTGAATCAACATCCCACATGGCGACAACCTCGTGTGCCAAGTCTTAATAAGAGGAAGCGCCGGCAGAGGACCCTCAAGAACCACTGCGGCACGGCTCCTGTGGAGTCCAACTTTATTATACGTGCCGCGAAGCCGAACACTCCGGTGTACATCTCCCGCCTACACTACACCACTAAGGCGGAGGACATCGAGGAGTACGTGCGCCAAAGGACCAAGTACACGGCGAGAGTGCAGCTGCTGGAATCGCGCCGCAATGTCAACTTCAGGGCATTCGTGGTACGAGTACCAACTTGTCTTCTGCACCTCGTCATGGAAGAGGACTTTTGGCCGCAGGGAGTGGTGTTCCGTCGCTTCCGCGGACAAGTGCCACACGATCGCACAGCGGATAACATAGTGCGCAAGTGAAGTGTGTTTACTAACATAGGCTTAAGTTTTATTACTAACATAAACTGTATTATTTAACATATATATGTTAGTTTGTAAGGTATGTATCTATGGGCCAAAGTAGCCTGAAAATAAATGAGTTATTATTATTATTATTTAATTTCTTTTGATGAAAAATTCTTGTTATTATGTTTCAAACTTTAGCTGTTACCGGCAGAAAAAATAAAACATCTTGTCTCTACCTGTGCGTTTAATAAAAGGAAAAGAAAGAATTTTATGTTTTATTGCATTGTAAACAACATTTGAATCATACAAGGAGTAACGAATTCGTGTAGTGTAGTTTAGCTTGATGGAAAATATTAATCTTTAAGTCTTGCGATAGGGGTAAATTACAGTATTTAAATTACCTATACACATAGCGGTAATTTCGTAAATTGTATCCATAAGGAGACTGCCATCGAAAAAACGTAAACGACATCATCAAAAACCGCAAAATAGCTAAGTTACCAATGTTTTGTTTATTAAAAATATTTGATATTCTTTATTCTTTATATGGTAACGTTTTGTAGAAAAACCTCAGGGTAAGTTGAAAAGCATAATATAATAATGTTTAAATACAAAATAATAAAAAAAAACGCAGTTTACGAGCTTTATCATCATGATTATACAGCCGAAAGACGTCCACTGCTGGACATAGGCCCCCCAAGCGTCGCCACATCGACTGGTTTACAAGATTGTATGATGATTAGGGCATGCAAACCGATAATCGATTATCGATAATTTATCGATAATCGTTTAATTTTAGCAAGCGATAATTATCGAAAATTTTCGATAAAAATACCGATAAACGATAAAAATAAAAAAATATTAAAAAGGATTCAATTCATTTCGTTACGACGCCACATCGTTTGTTTTGTTCGGATTAAACGCGTGTAACGATTTGTTGTGGCCATATTGCTATGCTGCTACATCATATTGTGCCTGCCTACCCATAGCATTCCTCGCTCGCCCGCCGCTAGGCATGAATTCGATGTCTCAAATCACATCTAAAATCGGTTACCATCCAAACTCGGATGACATCGATGTGATGTTTACAGATAACCGGTTTCACCACATCTAAACAACTACGATCATTTCTCGATTTCAGATTCATCCAACCAACCGAACAACGAAATCGTAATAAACAGATATCGATTTTACATTCATCTAAAATCCAAACATCTAAAGCAACCTCTATGTAGTGAGAAAGAGATGAAGCGAATATTGCATCCGTTAATCCGTTGCAAACCGAATGTTTCGTAGGCGCTGTTCTTTAATCTACCTTAATGCTCAAAAACATTTAAAAATAGTTATTGTTGCAGTGAAAAAAAGGTCACATTTTGTTTGTGAAGATATAAACGTTATTATTTGGAATTAATTGTAGTTATTAGCCAGTATTTGCAAAATAATAACTTTGGCTATTGTTATTGAGACTAATAAGCGGTACAACGCGCCGGTGGACTTTTTATTAAATAAAAATTGTTTTTTTTTTAGTAATTTTGTGGTTATTTTCTAATTGCTTCAATTGTAGCAAAATTGTAAATATTTTATTGACGGTATTTGTGGACATAAAGGTAAATAATTTTGATTTAATGTTAAATATAAAAATAGTTTTTTGTAAATAGTACCGACCTGAAGTCAGGTTATTCTATTTATTACAGAATATTACATCTAAATATCTAAACGAATACTATCTAACAACTGGCACCAACTAATCAAACGTATTTGTACTCTGTAGTTGTACATCAATGTCTGTCAACATCGACATCTAAAAACCGATGTTGACATCGATGAAAAATCTAAACATCGGATGAACAACCTTTGCCGAAAAAAAACGATATTACCCATCTCTACCCGTCGCGCATTCATTTTATTAAACTTTAAATAATTGTTTTACGTTTTTAGATAACTCTGTAAGAAATAAGAAAATGACTGATAATAATCAGTCATTTTCTCTCTATCTTGCTAAATGTCAATTATTTTGTAGAGCCTAGTTGATTAATAATGTTAACGAATAATGATTATTTTGTTCATATAAAGCAAAAAAGTGGTTTAAAAGATCTTTTAAAATTAAGTAATTTGATTAAATAAATCACATTTTATTGTGTAAAACCTTTTTTTTTAATATTTCGGGGTTTCATTGAAGTAATACCATCATTTCAATCCGAGAAATACACGTTTTCATAGATTATTATAAAAACCGGTAATTATCGGTATTTATCGGTAAAAATCCCGATAAAAATCGGATTATCGATTATCGAAAACTTTCGATAATTGCATGCCCTAATGATGATTCATAATTAAAGGACCACACCCTGTCACGGGTGTACAATAGTACACCATTCCTTTTTCCGTCCAGATATACAGAAGAATTAACTGAATAGGTAATACAAAATATTGTTTTATATTCAAAGTCAAAGTCAAATAGTTTTTATTTCAAGTAGACCAGATCACTGGTGCTTTCAAAAGGTCAACATTAGGTGCTCGGTTCCAAGTAGTAGGTCCAATGGAGAAGAACCGGCAAGAAACTTCATAGACACTCTTTTAAAAAAGTAAATGGTTTGATAATTTTCATTGTAGTAATGTAAAAACAATGCAAATTAATGTACATGCAGTTAACAAACATAAATATTACATCTGACAATAACCATTCTCTGATATTATCATTTATAACAAATACAACAATAACAATTTGTCTGGTGGTCCTCAGTATCTACTGTTTACCGTGACAAAAGTTATTACTACTGATTCTCTTACGAAAATAGCGCTATAATACCTGTATTACAATGGGCGGTCACAATAGGCAGGCATTATGTTAGACTTGGCTCTAACAATCCTATTGTCTGAGATTCAAGGCAATAGCTATTATTAAATTTACATATTACTTGCATTCGGTTCATCTTGCGATAGAAAAATATCTTTGAAAATTGCTGTGTTCGATGTTATATTAGCTTGGACACATGCACTGTAAACCGTTCACACCGATAATTCAGCTCTCATCAAGCTGTCTCCCCCCCCCCCCCCCCCCCCTCTAAGTCCACGCCAGCAACGCTCTAAGCCTCGTGCTCGTCCCACTAGGGGTCGCCTTTAGTGCTGTTGTTGCAGGTAGTCATGATGTTAGTGTAGTACAAGTAGTTAGCTTAGGTTAAGTATTTTACTTCCCCCCCCCCCCATTGGCTGGAGACCCTTCAGGTCTCGCCAATAACTGCCCGGTTACGTAGGAAGGGTCCCCTAGGACAACATATAGCAGTCGAAAAGAAAAAAAAAACTTTTAACCGTAAGCGCTGCAATGAATGCATTACTCTAAAGAAGTCTTTCTTCAAATGGGCGATAAAGCCCCCTTGTGGGCGCTAGAGGCCTACAGGGGGCGGTAAAGGGTTTTTTTTTTATTTGACTTGGTCGCGCTTGTCTCTCGTCGCACCTCAGACAGGGTCTAAGATGGAGCACACAAATCCAAATAACAGAGATATAGAGAGATTCCCTTATACCCCTCTGGCTCTCACATACACACGACGGAACACAGTAAACTGCTTGGCACCCCGGACTTTGAAGTGAGGAAAAGAAAGCTCGAAGTCTGTTTTCAGAGCAGCAAAGATATTTTTCGAGTACCTACCTAATAACTTTGCCCCTCTGAAGTGAGGAACGGAACGTTCAAAACCTGGTTTGGGAGCGGCAAAGTTATGATAGAACGCACTGCGCGACAGCGGTACTGCGCCACACGTCACTGCAATTGAATATAAACTGCCCCTTAATTCAAAACGACGATTCGATTAGTCAGATGTCGTACGATTTGGTAACGTATATTTTTTTCTCTCATTACAAGAATCGTAAAAAGAACGAGATAACAAACCAAATAGGTCTACAGCTGCTTATCGAAAAGGTTCTGAATCAGGCTGGTCTCACCATCGCTCGTTGGAGTGATATCATCCAAGCCGCTGTCACATAAAAACGTCATCTTAGTTTATGCATTTGTGAGATGTATTTTGTTTAATAATAATTAAATCAGCTTCTCACCAGTTGTTCAAAACGTTCTCTGCGAATGAGTTCGATAAAGCGCTGAATCTACTAGCTAATTAAATTGCACAAATTATTCAAGCAAGTGCTTGCATAGTCAGGGCCTTACTACGACCTCTTATGAAAACGTTCAAATGCCAGCCAGTCAACTTCCGTTCAAAAGCAGGCCTGCTTCTGAATCGCTAAAAATCGTACCATGACAGTACTAAAGGTGAACGACAACGACTATTGATTGAACCAAGTTGAACGGTATTGCTTGTTCATGGTACGAAAAGTCTATACAAAAAAAAAAGTGAACGGATTTCGTAAACTTCAACGAAGCAGGCCTGCCGCAGGCCGCTCTAACGATGACATAGTACAAAAAAGCAGGGCAGTTCAACTTCCAGGCAACTTCTGTCCTGCTTTAAGACATCATAGTAAGCCCCCTGTAAAACATACAGAATTGTACTTGCTGCAGGTGTGTCTATAGTAGTGTTGTCAAGTCCGGTATGACAAATTACGGGACGAAAGGTAAAAAGCTTGTTTGTGATCTAAATTTTAATCGTTATCATTTTTATTATTAGTTTGCAAGAGATCACATCATATCAGAAAAATCTAAATAGTCAACAAATAACTTAAAATTACCCGCACGGTGTTTTTATTTTTGATGACCGAAGTCTGAATCCCCCAAAATCAGTAGGTACATTTGGCGTCCCTATCGTGGGTAAATCGAGAAGTGACTACAGAACAGACCCCTGGAAATCGGAACGTTCCGCGCAAATCGGGACACTTGGCGACACTAGTCTACAGTGAAAGTCGGTTGCACAATTTAACTAGCTCGTGGATACAGCGCTTTATGGCCTTACTTTTCGGGATAGAATACTTTCCATAGAGTTCTCTTATCTACATACATGTAAGTTTCATCCGAACTAAGCGTTGTCACTCGTGGTTTGGAATTGTGTCCGATATTTATCGGTTCATGTCCCGGACGGTAATAGGGGTTGAGTTTATTACCGAATGGTAATAGGTTCCACCCCTATTACCGCCCAGGACATACCACCATCAACCCGGAAATTTTGGTGTGCAAACTTATACCTACATTTCCGCAGTATACGGGCATGACGTAAAAAAAATACAAAAATGTCAAAAAATATCTTCCTGCAACTCCACTATGGTAATATTATCAAAAAATAATGTGAAAATCAACCAGCAGACAAATATGTTAAAACAATGGCTGCCGATAATTAAGAATTAAGACAACAATAAGACTCCCACGGTTGCTGTAATCAATTTAGAATTGTATCTGAAGTGATCTGTTAAGCAACCGTTGGTAAGGTTACTATGTTGATGGGTTTGCGTGGCAGCGTGTTTGGAATATGGAGAATGTATGCTATAAGGTCAAAAGGAATGATATGACTGAAGATTGATTTTTAGATAGCTGAGCGTGAGGTCCTGGGGACCTACTCCCTAAGTCCGTCAACGAAGTTAGTCGTCCGTCCGAAAGTAGCCCGAAACGTAGGAGTGAACAAAACAAGTGTCCAGTTCAACTTTTCGGACGGTCAAAAACACATCGGTAGTAGGGACAACTGTCAAATCGTGCTGTCATTCATTCTTAGTTCGGGCCCCGAAATAATCGTATGTCCGTAGGTGATAGGGAGTAGGAAAAGCTCGTAACTGAGGCCGAAACCACGGACTTCGTGCTTAGGGAGTAGACCCCCAGGTCGGGTAAAATGTTATTGAGTTTTTTCGCGTCGAATTTCACAGAAGCAACCTGTAGTTTGGATTTGTGCCCGGTTCATATCAATAGGCTAGCCCCCTATTACATGGGATTTAAACATAACGGTAAAATATGGGTGTACTATACACCTCTGCCTCTCTCTTCGCGGAATAAAGGCGTGATATTATGCTCTTTTAAAAACCATGTAACTCACAGCCATCCATCTCTGTTACTTGGATCCGTGTGCTCCATCTTAGACCCTGTCTACTCTTACCATCAGGTCATCATCATTATTCAGCCAAAAGACGTCCACTGCTGGACATAGGCCTCCCCCAAGCATCGCCACTTCGGCCGGCCCTGTGTTTCCCGCATCCAGCGGATTCCCGCGACCTTCATCATATTATTTGAAAGATTAAATGGTATGATGAAGGTCAAAATTTCCGGGTTAAGAGTGTTATGTCCCGGACGGTAATAGGGGTTGATATTCTTATATCAACCCCTATTACCGTCCGGGACATAACATCGTCATCCTCAAAATGTTGGTGTACAAAAGTACACCTACATTTCCGGGAAATATGACCATGACGTACAATCCAAAAAAAAACTAAAAAATATTAAAAATCTTCCTGTAACTCTACTATGTAATACTATACAACGCTATTTTTAGTTTATACGAAAACCGAGACACCCCAACAAGATTTTCATCAGAACTGCCTGAATATGTGTTTTTTTAAATAAATCTCCAAGTTACACCGTAGTTTATGTCGCGTTAAGTTCCCTAGTAAAGTGTGAAATGCCTGAAATGTGCTATGCAGGGGTTGTCTAATACACGGAAACTGACAGAGCGGACCGTCTTAAACCTCAAGGTGTCTATTCCCGTCAACTGATATGGGTAGAAACCTACTGAAACAAAATTGAAATATACGCAAAAAAAAATGTCGTGTCGTGTAAGAGATATGTAAATCGATCCTCCTAATGATTCTGAACAAACTGGTTTCAGGTTTAGTGTATACTGGTATAAAAAAATAATGTGAGAATGAACCGACAGACAAATACGTTTGGGGCTCAGATTATAAAACAGAAGGCAGATAGAGTGACAGGAACAACGTGAGTGCGGCCAAAAAAGCAAATACAAATTCAAAAGCGAATACAATCTCGAGTCAGTATGACACGAAGCGCCGCATTGTTAGGACGTCATCGATAATTTTAATATTTATGACAGTAATGCCATCTTGCGTTTATAAACATTGCAAAAACTGTTCCTAAAAACAAAATAAAGAAGATGGAGTATCTTTTCATAGGTTTTATTGATTATTTATCTATTTGGATATTATTTTACGTGATTATTATTAGTGACATCTTGGAACACAAAACCTTAACAAAAATCATTCGGTGTTGCTTGTTTATATTGAAACATTTACCCCCTAAGTTAGGAAATAAGTAAAGAATACAGGAATAACGATTTACAAAAATATTTATTTCGATTATAGTGTTTTATTTATCGCGTTTTTTGGTTGGTATGTTTGTAGGTATGTGTGTCCGTTTGTATGTGTCTTCGTAACTAAAACTACTTAAGGACGCGTTTGCAGAAAGCGTAGGTAAAAAGTATAAATTACGATAAGCGGACGACCAACACACACACAGCGTACCTTTATCTTCAAGTTATGTCAAATCAAATGTTTGTGACCGTCGAGGGATCTATTTGACCGCTTATTTCTGCTGTCAAGCGACTCGAGTCTACTCACAATGATGGCTGACAGTAAAATGACAGATGGAAAACCAACTTTATTTTCACACAGGTTCATCGGCCTAGCAAAATGAAAAAAATTCAAAATGATTTTTTATTTTCCTGTGCATATTCCAAACATTTCTTATTTTATTTTATCTACCATTTTAACGTTAATAATTATGTCTGTTAACTAATGGTATTGTATTTATTTATTAAAACCCTTGAATTCTTCAGGAAAATGTACCGAAACTCACCCCATTTTCAGTATTTTCGTGGGAGGAGGCTACGAAAAAAATATATTATTTAATTATAAATTAACAAATTTAAAAATGTTTTATCTACCATTTTTAGACAAAAGCGTAGTCTATCCGTAACTTACCGTAACATCTAGCTAAGTTTCACGGATTGATCGGAAAATGTACCGAAAAACAGCTAATTAATAGCAGTTTTGTAAATACCCCCTTAATGCATTGTCTGTCTGTAATAATAATCATGTACGTCAGTCGATTTGCCAACATAAAGTAAATATAGCTATCAAAAACATAATTACACCCATTCACGACTATACTAAATGACTGCCATAAATCCACAAAATATTTCTATTTATCATCTTCTATTCTGTAATCTGAGATTAATACATTTCTAAAGTAGGTACTTGCATTAAAATACAATCTGACTCAATGGCAGAGATTCACTTTTTATACATGTATAACTCTTATCTGCATTTTTCGGAGACAGTAAATTGTTCATTTAATATAATGAAATATTATGGGAATTTTGTCATTATCATGGCAACCGTACACGCACAAAGAGGCAACGTGTTGTTATAGTGCTGTCATGCACACATGTCTACAGACGTGCCTCACATTATAGTTCAGTGCAGTCTATCTGCCTTTTGTTTTATAATCTGAGGTTTGGGGTTTATAAGGTTTACCATAATCGCCAAGCTTGGCAGGCGGGTTGGCGATCGCAGTATAGTTGTTAAAATACTCAGAGAACGCTGCTGCTCTATTGAACCATCAGGTGCGACGGCTCAAAAGTGACCAACTCAAATAACAATTTAAAAAAAAGGTTTCTACGAAGCCGAGTAATAAAAATGGCGTCGGAAAAAGACACCTAGCGAGCTTCCAGTTGCATTCAAATGAGTCGTCGATCCGCTCGACCACCTCCTTTATAAATATGAGTGTTATAGGTAATGTGGGGCAGGGAACTCTGGGGGGGTTCCGTACTTAGATTTTAATAGTTTCGACCGTATAGCATAATCATAAACCGCCTATTACAATCCCACTACTGTACTACTGAAAACGGGTGTCTTCTCGGAATGAGCTACGCTGGTCCAGTGCCGATTCAGAATCTTTACGATTACACAGTTGTCGACTAACGGCCGTTTTTAATAACCTATCTATCGGCGGTTTCGAAGGAAATTTGACATAAGCTCCATAGAAGTAATGTAAAATTACTATCTGCAGTAAGGCAAACCGCCGGTAGATAGGATATTGAAAACGGCGGTTATTCGGTTTGTAATCTTCTTCGGTTTGGCATGCCAAATTTTTGGACGGGAGGTGTTAAAAATCGGAACATTGGTTTTCAAGTCGGGACAACTAAAAAAACTAGGTTTTTGTAATCAAGATTTTTATAATCATCATTTTTATTATTAGTTTGCAAGAGGTCACATCATATCAGAAAAAAATCTAAATAATCAACAAATAACTTAAAACTAAAACAGCGAAATAGCACGGGATAGCGTGGTATTGTTACCTATCGCGCTATTATGATACTATTCGATTGTGGAGAAACTTGGTGTGGTGTTCCTCCAACCAAAGGGAGGATCCTCCAACCAGGCGGAGTCTTGTGCCTGGCGGGCTACTGCCCAACGGTTGATGTTGGGAGGTTGTATATATACTATCTGCGTGTTAAATCTTGATTGCGCGATGTAGGATAGTTCGCTAGTTCGCATGTGGCGAGATAGATGCCGCCACATCACTCCCCCCCTGAGACCGGAGGTCGATCGTCTTGATGAGTCAGCGGTCGTTGCGTCTTGAGAACTTGCCAGGGCCAGTGAGGGGTTCCTTTAAGTCGAAACCGGATACCGCGTCATTCCAGTGAGTCGGAACTGTGAGAGCGATGAGTGGTGGCTGTGGACTGCGTCGACCAGGAGAGAAGTGCCTCTGCTAGTTGACCGGTCGAAGTGCAGTATATATGCGCCGAGGATGCTGGCTGGCTGTGTGACTCGCTGCTTGCTGCTCGATTGAATGCTGAGCGGAGGGAGTGATGATTTTGCTGCCGAGGCTGCGAAGGTTGTGTGTGACGTCACCAGTGTGGAAACACTGTCTGTGACGATCACTTCGGGGTCACCAATGTGGAGAAACTTGGTGTGGTGTTCCTCCAACCAAAGGGAGGATCCTCCAACCAGGCGGAGTCTTGTGCCTGGCGGGCTACTGCCCAACGGTTGATGTTGGGAGGTTGTATATATACTATCTGCGTGTTAAATCTTGATTGCGCGATGTAGGATAGTTCGCTAGTTCGCATGTGGCGAGATAGATGCCGCCACACGATGTATACTTCTGCCTCCGTTTATGTATGTGTGGTATTGAATGCATAGATAGGCGATGCAACATAACCGCGTGCGCAGGAAGTCACCCAAAATCGGGACATTTAGACGGACCCCTGGAAATCAGGACGTCCCGCTCAAATCATTACATACAACTGAGGACAACTCAAAAAATACGCACCGAAAAACGCGTCTCAATAAACTTCGAATACATCGTCATAACATAACATCACGCCTGCATTCACCGAAGGGTTAAGCAGAGATGTAGTATACCCACGTTTCACCGTTACATTTAAGCCCCATGTAATAGGAGGCGAGGCTATTGCCATCAATCAGGCCCAAATCCAGAACCCGAGCTGCTACTGAGAAATTCCACACGGATAAACCCCTGACCTGAGGATCGGATCCAGGTCCTCACGCTCAGCAGTCGCGCTTGCGACCACTGTACACACGAATCCCATAGTCATTATGTATGAAATTTCCCGTTTTAGTGGTCAATCAGACTGCACTAGCGGGTGCGGGGGCGGCGTCTGCGTTCACAGTAGTGCCGAACGAGCTATCGTACGACGCTCCGGCGGGTGAATCAAAATGGTTTAGAACCACACACGCAGTCGCCTAACAGACGCTATATCACTGTGAACGATACGGGCGGACTGAGCCATTAGAAACACCCGCGCCCGCCTAATGCAGACGCGCGGCTCGCGGGCGCACTGTGAATGCAACTGGCGTCTACATACATTTTGATTTACACGCACCCGCGCCTGCCTCCACTCTGTAAGAGTACTTACGCTCCGCTTAACGCTCCGCCTCTCTATAAACTAGGCCTAATCTATCTAAATGTGTACCAGATCATTACATAAACACAATTGTCTAATCTTTACTATTATAAACAATGCTAGCGATTTCATCACTACCTCACGGTACCCTAAAACAAGTGGACCAATGGCGCGTACGCTTTAATTTAGAACGCGACCAGTCGAGCGGCGCGCGCGCATATATTTGTAGTAGGTACGGTACCGATGTTGTATGTTGTAGGACTGAATACTTGAATAGTGTTAGCTTTTTTAATTAGAAATATAAAACAGTAAATTAATTTACATTAATCGAACTAAAAAGATGGAAACAAGATAAGTAATTTAGAAACAAATCATCATCTGCCTAGCCTTTTCCCAACTATGTTGGGGTCGGCTTCCAGTCGAACCGGATGCAGCTGAATATCAGTATTTGAATATCAGTATTTTACATGGAGCGACTGCCTATCATACCTCCACAACCCAGTAACTGGGTAATACGATACTCTTGGTAAGACTGGTAGTCAGACTTTCTGGCTTCTGACCAACAGTAACGACTGTCAAAGATCTACAAATGACAGCCGGGACCAACGGCTTTACGTGCTTTCCGAGGCACGGAGGAAACTCGCTATGGTAAATGGTCACCCATCCACAGACCAACCTCGGCAAGCGTGGCCTAACCCGGAAGATCGGTCTATGCGGCTGTAATTATTTAGCCACGAGCTCCTCTAATTTAGAAACAAATAAGAACTGAAAATATGTAAACAAGACGTAATTAATCGTAACGTAATGTAAAATTTACGTAGGTTTTCAAAAAATCATGCTATTACGGTTTAAAATCACTTTATTTCTCAAGATTACAATCACTTCGAGGAGAAATAAACAAACAATATTATCAGTTACAATTCACTGAGTGCGTAAACAAATAGACGGTATACAAAAATATAATACAAAAATATTTCCGATTACGTATGTAGGATTGTAGGTAGATTTAAATAAGTTTGTCTTGCCGATTTATGTGGTTGAACATATGTAAGGGACGGTTTACATGACGACAAAATTGTGGAATAGGATTATTATTTTATAGTAATGCCTTTGAAGATATGCTCTTTTAATAATCTTTTATAAATGGTGATTGTTTTTGCGTCTTTTATATAATTTGGTAGTGCGTTGTAGATCTGTGCTCCTTGATATAAAATACACTTTTTTCCGTAGTTAGTTCTAGGTTTGTACAGTTGGATATTATGTGGCCGTCTTGAGCTCCGTGTGTGTACCTGTATGTTTTTTGTTAATTTTATTTGTGTATGTATGTTGTTGTTTAAAATTTTTCTTATTAAGATAGATGTGTTGTATTGGTGGATTCGTGTGATATTAAATAATTTAGTCTCACTATAAATTGTATGGGTTGGTGTTAGATATTTGTACCCAAATAGAACTTTTATTAATTTATTTTGTGTTCTTTGTAAAGTGTCAAGGTGTGTTCTTGCAGCTGATCCCCATATCTCAATAAGGTAGTCAATATGAGATTTTACTAGAGAGTTATATATAGTGTAGCGTACCTTTATTGGAAGACAATTTGCTATACTACGTAAAGCACCTGTAAGACTGCTTATTTTGGATCGTACGCTTTCTATGTGAGCTTTCCATTGGAGTTGGCTATCCAGCGTGAGTCCAAGATACTTCTCCTTGTTTACCTTGGTCAGTACAGTGCCGTTTATAGTTAATGGTGCATGATCATGTATTTTTTTGTTTTTGGCCGAGAAAATGATGTAATTTGTTTTCGTTGCATTTACAGTTAATAAATTTTTAAGAAACCATTTCTCCAATATACTAAGATCGTCCTGTGCGTCCTGTATTATAGTTTCTATTGTATGACCAAAGTAAAAAAGACAAGTATCGTCAGCATATAAGGAAATATGCCCCTTGATACCGATTTTGTGTATACTATTTATGTAAACCAGAAATAGTAGTGGTCCCAGTATGGATCCTTGGGGGACGCCACATTTGATTAACTTAGGTGTACTTATACAATCACCTATCTTGACCACCTGATAACGGTTACCCAAGTAAGACTGAAAAATTTTGTATGCGTTTTTAGTGATCCCAATTGATGCTAGTTTATGAAGAAGTAAATTATGGCTAACCGTGTCAAATGCCTTTTTCAAGTCGATGAACACGCCTAGAGCTATATGTTTGTGGTCTATGTTGGTTTTAATTTTGGTTGTAAGGTCTATTGCAGCCGATAGGGTATTAGACTTTTGTCTGAATCCATATTGTCGGTCGAATAAGAAATTAAAGGAATCAAGGTACTCTGATAGTCTATTATACAGTATCTTTTCAAATATTTTAGATATCACGGGAAGAACTGAGATAGGCCTATAATTGCCCGGATCCTCTTTAGATCCAGATTTGTAAATAGGGGTTATCTTTGCTATCTTAAGCATGTCTGGGAAAATTCCTTCATTAAGACATTTATTAATGCATTTAGTTAAAGTAGAAGATATTAGTTTCTTACTTGACTTAATGACCTTTGCACTAATGCCGTCTATTCCTGTGCTAGTATTCGTCTTAAGGCAATCAATTATTTTTTCTACTTCAGCCACAGTAGCAGGTGTGATTTCCGCTAGTTCGTGTGTACAGGTATTATTAATAGAGTGTTGGGTGTTTGTATGATTATGGTGATAAATAGCTGGTATTTGGCTTGCCAGTATAATGCCAATACTGGAAAAGAATTCATTAAAGGTTCCACATATGTCTATTGTATTTGAAACAACTCCAGTAGGAGTATTTAATTTAGAAGGAGCGCAAACTTCTTTAACCTTATTATTAGATAATCTATTTATTAGTTGCCACATCTTCAAAGGCTTACCTTCACATTCTTTAAATGATTTATAATAATAGCTACTTTTGGATCTTTGGATCAGCTCAAAAACATACTGCCTCTCTCTCTTGAACTTCTCTACTATGTCTATATCACTGGGATTATCTTTGTATTCTTTCCACAATTCATTTCTTCTATTTATTTTGTCAATGATATCAGGTTTAATCCATTCGGACCGGGGAGGGTTTAAATTTTTAGTTTTCTGTGTCTTATTTTTATTAATAGCCAATAGTATTCTTTTGTGTAATTTAGTGTAGTCTGCATCAATATCCATCCAATCCTGGGCTTCTAAAGTTTTATACAGGTTGTCATAGTTTAAGGCTTCATACTTTATCTTTTTAACTGGTTTAGGTTTATATTGCATCACTTCAAGGAATATTTGCTTATGATCCGACATGGTGGACTCAATTACGGCAAGATGAAACCTGTTGTCTTTTAAACTAGTCACAACGTGATCCAATATTGTTTTAGTTGTAGGTGTTTCTCGTGTGCAATAATTTGCATTTACTTTATTTAATAAATTATGTCCATTTTCTGATAATGTTTGTTTGTATGCAGTTGTGTTGTGATCTTTAATAAGTAGATTGAAATTAAAGTCTCCAAAGAGGATAGTTCTTTTCCGTTTTTGGAGTTCGTCTGAAAAGGTTTCGAGAAAATTTGTGGTGTTTGTCCTTTCTGGCTTATAAATGGCACCTATATCCAATGAAAACTTTTTCGCAAACTTGACTGACCAAAAACATCGTAGCTTCCGATTGCATGTTATTTTTAACCGACTTCAAAAAGGAGGAGGTTCTCAATTCGTCTGAATGTTTTTGTTTTTTTTTTTTTTGTATGTTTGTTACACGATATCTCCCCCAATTATGAATGGATTTTGATGATTCTTTTTTGTTTGGTAGCCCATACTTCAGAGGTGGTCCCATATAAATTTTATTGAAATTGGTGCAGCACTTTTTGGAAAAATAAACAAAAAAAAATACACAAATCTTATGTAGACGACGTTCTAGTTGTAGTGCTGGTCCGAGAATTTACACTATTTTAATTGTAATTTTTGGCACTAAAAAGTATAAAATAAAAAAACTTTAAAAAAGTAAAAACCGACTTCAAAAAAAAGTAAACGGAGTAAAATAATTATTATCATTTAATAAAACTACCAGTTTCAGAAGTCGGTGTTCTACGCTGAAACAAATTGAATGCACCGACTTCTGAAACTGGTAGTTTTATTAAATGATAATTATTTTACTCCGTTTAGTTTTTTTTGAAGTCGGTTTTTACTTTTTTAAAGTTTTTTTATTGCTACATGCTGTGTGTCTACAATAAGTTATTTTATACCAGAGAAAATTAAAATTAGTGAAAAGAAAAATCGGAAATGTCCGAAACTACGGGTTTTTTTTTTAAACTATTTGCCCCCACTAAGTTTTCTCTTGTATCGTGGGTGCGTTTATAGACACAAATCTCACATACACAAACGCCCAGACCCGAAACAACCATCTGTAGGCCATACAAATTTTTGTTCCGTGTGGGAATCGAACCCACGACCCGTAGCGCAGAAGCCAATCGCTTAGCCACTGCACCAAACGTGTTGTCTCTGTTTCAGTTTTTCAGTTTCAGTTTTCGGTACATCGTCCCCCCTTACACCCGGTATAGATATTATTTTGAACCTAGTCGACTTTTACGACAGCTATGGGATAAGCAAGGGTAGTCTATACTCACCTCTCGCTTCCGGCCGTGGTTCTGTCCATGGTCGGGAGCGAGAGTGCGTGGGAAGCCGTCGCCTCCTTCTGCGAGGAGGTTATGGCGACCAAGGAGGGAGCGGAGAGGGAGAGAGAGGCAGCTGCCACTCTCCCTTCCCGCGCCAGACGCACCGGGCGCCGGAGGGCGCGCGACGATCTCCGGCCACCGTAGTGTGTGGCCTGCGGGCGGCGGTTAGGGGACCCGCCGCCCGACCAGTAACAGGCCCGAGAAGGCGGCGCGCATGTGTTCCGTGCGCGCCTCTCAGGAGGACGTGGGGCGAGGCCCCACAGAAGCATAGGTCCGCCAGGGGTTGGCGGGCCGAGGCCTGCGGGGGTCGCGGTGCATGCAGTTGCGAATCCCGCGACCCCGGCCAAGGGTCAGGAGAAGGAACACCGTGGGTATTTAGCCGGTAAGAGTCTGGCATACCCCTTCGCTTTCCCCGGGCGAAGGGCATCCATGAGGATTTTCCCACGAAAAAAAATTAATAAAAAAGTGTAGTCTATACTCCCTATACTTTGTCCAGGGGTAGACAAAATACGGTGTTTAGTCCGGCCCTACAACGGCCCTTTTAGAACAAGAGTGTATGGCCCTTGGAAATATATTTTTGCAGCCTCATCGACACAAATAAATACATAAATGCCATAACAAATAGCCGTAATTTTTCAAGCCAAAAAGGTTAGTTGTGGCAAAACAACATACATTTTTATATTTTTATTTCTGGCCCGCTTCAAAAAAAAATACCTTGCGTTTTCCTGGCCCTTCATGAAAAAGTTGAAATATTTGCCCAATGAACAAAAAAAAAAAGAATATCTTTAACATTCCACTTGAAAATAACATTAATTCCGGGTATTTCTACTACCTGCTCATCTTTTGTTTAAACAAGACTGTCGTGCTGTCATGTTTTGATTGTTATTAGTCATTCTTCAAGGTTACAGGGTCAAAGTATTATCCTTGTCGCATGCCAAAGAATAGTACTTGAAGACTGTTTTGATATATTCAATTGAGAATAAAATATTTGATAGGTTTAGTTCATTTACCTTTCTTAGATAATGTGGGGTTAATAACCTATAGATATAATTTCAATTTTAATACATTCGAGTCCATCACACTTTTCATATACAGGGTGTTAACGAATTCGTGTAATTCCTTAAAACCACATGATCTATTACTGGTGTAGACTGACCCCGCAAGGGATTTAGCTTGATTAAAAATAAAAATAAAAAAACTTTTTTTTTCATGCGGCTTTGTTACCGATCATATCTAAACCACCTAATAAGGATTCAGTAATAAAAGTTTTTTTTTTTTGCAAAAAATTAATTTTATTTGTGTGAACATTTCGATGACACGCATAAATTAATAAAAGTACGGTGACATGGCTGGCAGGCAGGACTAACGCGATATCGCTCTTTGCAGTCAGATAACTCAAGGCTCTAAAAAGACTCAGAAATTGACAAGCAAAAATTTTTTTTTGTTTTTTTTTTTTTATTTTATTTTCGAAAATTCCCATTTCGAGTTAATCTGTGACACCAGTAGATCACGCGGTTTGAAGGAATTACACGATTTCGTTAACACCCTGTAGAGCTCATATGACATGCCGCCGCCTTACATATTGCTAGTGGACCTTCCAGGAGTGTCCTCGGCGTAATGTTTGCGCTAAGAATGGCATTAGGTTAAAAACCGTGTCATAAAACACGCTCCTACAAAGTAAAATCGTGTTTTCAGGGGGTCTCGTAGCTTGTTAGACGGTTTCTTTTGTAAGAAAAACCTATATTTAAAGCGCTTACCCCACCGGAAGCCACCCCACTTCAGAAAAAAAGCATTATTTCTGTCAACACACAACATATTGAAATTTCGTACGTACAACATTTTAGTCAAGTGATGTAGAAATTTTCGAACACCAAATATCAACACTAGAGCTTCTGGATTCGAAGTTTTAGCGACAAGTACCAAAAACAGCCGTTTTTAGCATTGATTACCGAAACTTCTAACCTAGGATGTCAAGTGTTCTTTTTTGGTGTTCGAAAATTTCTACAACATCATCTGCCTAGCCTTTTCCCAACTATGTTGGGGTCGCCTTCCAGTCGAACCGGATGCAGCTGAATATCAGTATTTTACATGGAGCGACTGCCTATCAGACCTCCACAACCCAGTAACTGGGTAATACGATACTCTTGGTAAGACTGGTTGTCAGGCTTTCTGGCTTCTGACCAACAAAGATCGAAAGAACTGTCGAAGATCTACAAATGACAGCCGGGACCAACGGCTTTACGTGCTTCCCGAGGCACGGAGGAAACTCGCTATGGTAAATGGTCACCCATCCACAGACCAACCTCGGCAAGCGTTGCTTAACCCGGAAGATCGGTCTATGCGGCTGTAATTATTTAGCCACGAGCTCCTCAAAATTTCTACAACACTTGACTAAAATATTGTATGAAATTTCAATATGTTGTGTGTACTTTCGGTGGGGGAGCGCCTTAAAATGAGCCCTCCACGAGGACACCCGGCATCGCGAATGCGAGTAGAGGGCACCCTCGCGGAGGGCAGCTGGTACTGAACGTGTTAAGAAAACAATCAATAGAGTCTGCTTTCACCATGAGTACGGCATCCAATCCCGCATGTTATTTGTAATCTCGGAATTTGCAGGATCGATGATTTTTGAACCCGCGAGATCTCGGAATTTGCGGGATCCCGTATGCATAAATCCTGCATGCTGAGCTGTGTGAACCTGCCTGTATACCTATGAGTGTGTTGTCAACGATTTAATATGGTAAAATAATCTTTTTAGTTCAAGTTGCATAATTTATATTTAGCCATTAAACTGTCTTCAGATTTCAAAAATTTATTCCAAACTTGATAATTACTCGAAAAAATTGTGTACTGTGCTGCACTTGATATTTTTGAATTGTCTTTTATCGTAAACTTTGCACAGAAACATAAAAAGTACAAATATGCGAAAAAACTAATTATAATCACGAGTATTCGTGAAGATGCATAGATGCATGCAACTTCTAACTGTCAACAAAATCAAAACATAAACAATGCTCACGGGCGTGTTTATGCTGCTCCTTAATCCCGCAAATCCCGCGGATCCAGCACACATAATCTTGCTCCTTGCGATCAGAAAATCATGCGGGATCCCAGTATTTTGAGATCTCGGTGTACCGGGATTGCTCTAGGTGCGAGTAGGGTTAAAAACGACGAAGTCAAATATTAAATAATTTAAAAAAGAAAAACCGACTTCAAAAAAAATTTTACGGAGTAAAATAGTTACCATTATAATAAAATCATCAGTTTCAGAAGTCGGTGCATTCAATTTGTTTCAGCGTGGAATTACACCGAATTCTGAAACTGATAATTTTATTATGATAATTATTTTACTACGTTAATTTTTTTTTGAAGTCGGTTTTTACTTTTGCTTAAAGTTATTTTATTTAATACTTTTTTGTGCTACAAATTACAATTACAAAAGTTCTCGGACCACTACTACAACTAGAACGTCGTACGTTATCTGTATACGATTTGTGTATATTTTTTTTGGTTTTTGTTGATTTTTTCAAAAAGCGTTAAATCAATTTCGATAAAATTGATATAGGACCTAACGGGAAGTATACCCTCTCAAACAAAACAAGAATTTTTCGAATCGGTTCAGAAATGACGGAGATCTGAGGTAACAAACATTAAAAAAAACATATTTTTAGTATTTTTTTTGAAGTCGGTTAATAAACTGAATGTGTCGACCAAACTATTGTATACCCTTACATTTGGACTTTCTACAACATTAATATTCTCAAATCTATTGCATTTGTATGCAAAACTTTCTACGGAATACCATAGACAATGATTCATGTGTTAACATTCCGTCATTAGTATTGTGACGTATTTAGTTATCACTAATGATTTAGTTTCAAATCGTTTCGTTAATTAAGAATTTTATTAAATGACAGTTAAATGTTCTGAGAATTTTTTTAAGTCATTGACATAGACAAATATGTACCTACTCCTTAAGTCCGTTAACGAAGTTAGTTGCCCGTCCGAAAGTAGCCCGAAACGTAGGAGTGAACAAAACAAGTGTCAAGTTCAACTTTTCGGACGGGCAAAAACACATCGGTAGTAAGTAGGGACAACTGTCAAATCGTGTTGTCATTCATTCTTAGTTCGGGCCCCGAAATAATCGTATGTCCGTAGGTGATAGGGAGTAGGAAACGCTCGTAACTAAGACCGAATACACGGACTTCGTGCTTAGGGAGTAGACCCCCAGCGCTCAAAAATATCCGAATCGAATCTTCTACATATAAAACAAAGTCGCTTCCCATCTGTAGGTACGCTAGATCTTTTAAACTACACAACGGATTTTGATGCGGTTTTCATCAATAGACAGAATGATTCAAGAGGAAGGTTTATATGTATAATACATGCATATTGTAGCACAGAAAAAGCGAGAATTTCAAAGATTTGTAATGTGATGTCGTAAAAAACATATTTTTATCTACATTGCACCCGCGCGAAGCTGGGACGGGACGTCAACAATAAATAAATGTTTTAAAAATAACTTTAAAAAAGTTAAAACCGACTTCAAAAAAAAAGAGTAAAATAATTACTTACCATATTATAAAACTAACAGTTTCAGAAGTCGGTGCAATTTTACACTGAACTAAATTGAAGACACCGACTTCTGAAACTGTTACTTTTATAATATGGTAATTATTTTACTCTTTTTAGTTTTTTTTGAAGTCGGTTTTTACTTTTTTTAAGGTTATTTTATTTTTCTATTTTAAGTGGCATAAACAATGCACAAACATGTAATTACAGCAATCCCGGGTAATTTGCTGTTATCCATTGAAGAGTTCCATTGTCAATCTCCGAGGGTCTTCATCAGATCTTCACCAAATTTAAATGGGACCACCTCGGAAGAATACTCTTTTAAACAAAAAAAGAATTTTGCAAATCCGTTTAATATATGACTGAGTTATGGCCGAAAATAAATTTAAAAAAAAACTAATTTGGTACCTCCTTTTTTTTGAAGTCAGTTAAAAAAGTACTTCGTGAATGTGATGTTTTTTCTCTTTGTCAGAAAGGGTGTAATTTTTTTCTTATCACTTCATCACTACATAGTATGAAACAAAGTCGCTTCCCGCTGTCTGTCCCTATATAAGCTTAAATCTTTAAAACTACGCAACGGATTTTGATGCGGTTTTTTTTAATAGACAGAGTGATTCAAGAAGAAGGTTTTAAACTATAAAACGTACACGTGCAAAGCCGGGGTGGGTCGCTAGTCTAAAAATAAACAAAACCTCATAGGAAGCCTCTCTCTTTTAGCACTTGACGCCTAATTCCGTCCCTGGTAATGCACATAAAACTAATGATGTTTGAATTAGAAATTTGAACCTAAAATACTATAATTATTAACTACAAGTTGCCCAATAAGTACGTTAAACCAAGTTTTACTGTGCCCAGAAAACTAAAAAGCGTAAAGATAATAAGTTACATCCATATCTTCCAATCAAACCTGTCATAAGACCCTTGTGACTCAAGAAATAAAGGTCATAATCGCTTGCCAAGCATAAGAAACCGGTATTACCAGACTTTCACATTGGTAGTGTCGTAATATGACATAACATTAGCTTTATATCACTATGTATTAAAAGTGGGACATTATGTAGAGTTTGACTTACATTTCTTGATACTTTTTAATGCGAGGGACAAATGCTGACCGACTTCTTCAAAACAAATGAGGTTCTAGTAGTTCAAGATTAGTCGGAGAGGGGGTACTAATTCGAAAGGGTGTTAAAGTACCTAAATAATGAATAATTTTTGTTCTACAACTTTCCCCAAAAGTCAATAGTTTGAGAGAAATAGCTGTACAAAGATTTCATAAAAAATACGCCAAAATCTAGGTATCTATCCTCGGCTATGATTAGTTGTGTTTGTATACATTTTAGGTCATATTTGGGGTTACGGATTAGAATCTCTATTTTCGGAATTCCTAAATAAAACAGGGATGAAGATTTTTAGAAAAAACTAAAATAATAATCATCTTTTATGGAAATAGAAAATAACTTTAAAAAACTAAAAACCGACTTCAAAAAAAACTAAACGGAGTAAAATAATTATCATAATAAAATTATCAGTTTCATAAGTCGGTGCATTCAATTTCTTTCAGCGTGGAATTACACCGACTTCTGAAACTGATCATTTTATCATCGTCATCGATCGTTTAGTTTTTTTTGAAGTCGGTTTTTACTTTTTTAAAGTTATTTTATTTAATTTAGTTTTTGAAACAAATTCTCGGACCACTACTACAACTAGAACGTCGTCTACATACGATTTGTGTATATTTTTTTAGTTTTTGTTGTTTTTTTCAAAAAGCGCTGAATCAATTTCGATAAAATTGATATGGAACCAAACAGGAAGTATACCCTCTCAAACAAAATAAGAATTTTTCGAATCAGTTCATAAATGACGGAGATCTGAGGTAAAAAACAAAAAAAAAAACATACAACCAAATTGAGAACCTTCTCCTTTCTGAAGTCTGTTAAATAGAAAATGGTCGAATTTTGAAATTTTGACACTTGCTTTAAAACCGTCATCAGTGACAGTTTTAGTGGCCCGCGGTGCCTACACCCTGTACGGCCGTGCCTGCTCGACGTTTGCGGGCGCACTGCCGTGCCCCCTGATTTATCCTCCCATTTCCTTCCCAAACATATACATTTTGTAACGAACGAAAGCCGACCTTGCAGCCTCAGGAATAGCGCAACACAGCCGCATATTTCCAAACGGCAATAATTAAAGATTAATTACTGCGCTGCGCTGGCGCATGCCGTCCGGTCCTATAGGAATTACGTTTCCCGGTTTTGCAATTATGTGACGTGTACTCTGGATTGTTGGACCTTGAGTGATGACGTGCATTACATGTGTAAATGATACCAGCTGTAAGACTGGACATCTACCAGAGCTGTGCGAGGAACGTGTAATGCGTAATGTGTTAAGAGCGTGTACGCCGTACGGCATTTCATACAAATTTTCAAGTCTTTGTTTTTCGTAATGACTGAACCGATTTTGATGAAACTTCACACACATAAGCAGGATGCTTAGTTCTAAAAAGTTAGTAGAAAACATTTTCGAAATGTCTTACTCAAAAAAAGATAATTGGAAATTTCTATTTGTATGGAAAATTTAAAATCGGTCTAATTTAACTGTAACACTATTTTTCGAAAATGTTTTCTACTAAATTTTTAGTCCTATGTATCCTGCTGATGATTATGAAGTTTCGTTAAAATCGGTTCAGTCATATTGAAAAATAAGCACTTGAAAATTTGTATGAAATGCCGAACGGCGTACACGCTCTTAATGTGTTCAAATGATCATCTACGTCTTCCAAACACCATTTGACTGACTGGTAGGCGCATATTTTCAAAACCTCTTTTGATCGATTTATGAACCTTTTTTGATTTTGTAACTTCACCTAACAACGCTTAACGAGGGCTCAAAATTTCACGCAAGCGGAGCTGCGGGCATAAGCTGTTACAATTATATTCCCATCGAATCACGTAGAAATATTTGCAATAACAATCATAGGAGCATAGCTTAATTTGACGAACACTGACGTTACCAACGTCGCGTCGGTCAATAATACGGTGATAAATTCAAATACTTGAAATTGTTTATGGTCTTCTATGTTCATACATTATCAGATGATGAGGTAGTTTTATAACAATAGTGTTTATTTGTATTTCCTCATATTTTATCATTTTATTCTTTGATTTAATCGCATTTGACTAGGCGCACCAGAAAGGGTCTAAGCCTTAAAACGCACTAGCGGCCAGCCGCAATGCGGTGTGCCGCTTGCGGTTGGCCGCACATCGATTTTTACATGAAACCGCATGATCTCAACGCACTGTCACACGACGGCTGGCCGGAAATCAGTGCGTTGAGATCATGCGATTTCATGTAAAAATCGATGTGTGGCCTGCCGCAAACGGCACGCCGTATTGCGGCTGGCCGCTAGTGCGTTTTAAGCCTAAGATGGAGCACACGAATACACGAAACAGACATATACAATGTGTCCGATCATGGACTAGCGATATTTTAGGTACTTATATAACAACTATTGTAGTGCTCAAATACACTATACACTAGGGTCCAGTTCACTTCCATTTTTTTGTTGAGATATTCTTGCGTGTGTACAAAAAAAGTCATATCTCTCAAACTTTTGGTCCTACTGAGATAAAAGTAGAAGCCTACTTTTATCTCAGTAGGACCTTTCGGAGGGCAACAATATTGTCTATCGTTTACATTACGGTACAATGGGTTCACATTTTCAAACTTTAAGATAGAGAATATCTCAACAAAAAAGCAAAATGGCTGCCAAATAGCGGGGAAGTGGATTGGACCTTAGTGTATAGTGTATTTGTGTAGGTACTAGAATAGTTGTTATATAAGTACCTAAAATATCGCTAGTCCATAATCGGACACATTGTAGAGGGCAAATGGTATCGTTAATTTGAGCTGGTTAAATACCGATATTTAACAACAGTTTTCAGTCCCTGCTCTATTTCGCAGCGTCCCAATTTACACTGGTAACTTTTTATGTTTTCTCAGAGATACTAAAATACCTAACCTGTTTTTAAAACAACTTGTACAGTCAAGTTGTTATCATTAAATAACAACTGGTATTTAGAATGTATTAGTTTTTTTCTACGGTTTTGCTTGTAGAGGTAGGTTAACACATCAGCCTAGCCGACGGGTGGCCAAACGTTTTTCTTCAGTGGCCAGAAATGCGCTAGAAATTTCGAAGTGGGCCAGAATTCAAAAACTATTCAATAAATTAATTTATTGTATAAGCAATTATTACGGCTGTTTGTAATGAGATTTTAAAATTATCTATATGTATATTTATTTTATATCTATTTTTGTCGATGAAGCTGCCAAAATACATATACAACTTTATTTTTAGTATATACAAAAACCGAGACACCCCAAAAAGATTTTCATCATAATTGCCTGAATGTATGTGTTTTTTTTTATAAATCTCCAAGTTACACCTTAGTTTATGTCGCGTTAAGCTCCCTAAGTAAAGTGTGAAATGCCTGAGATGTGTTATGCAGGGGTTGTCTAATTCACGGAAACTGACCGAGCGGACCGTCTCAAGCCTCAAGGTGTCTATTCCCGTCCACTGTTATGCGTAGAAACCTATTGAAAGAGAATTGAAATTTATGAAAAAAAGGAAAAATATAATGTGGTGTAAAAACTATGTCAATCGATTCTCTTAGTGCTTCTGAACAAATTCGTTTCAGGTTTAGTGTATAATAAAACTAACTTGTATAATTCGAGGGCCATTCACTCTTGCTTTACAAAGGAGGGTTGGCGGGCCAGATTGAAACCTTCGCGGGCCACAATTGACCAGCGGTTTGCCCACAGCTTTATTATGGGAAAATCGTCACGGATACCCTCCGCCATGGAAAGGCGAAGAGTTATGATTCTTACCGATTGGTACGTTATGATCTCACCGTCCGAATTACACGATTTCGTTGACACCCTGTATGTTTTTTTTTGTTATTGTCACTTCAAGTTTTTACGAAGCCCAAATATCTGTCGTTAAAAACCTTATCTGATCTATAAAAACGTAATTAAATAAACATTGAATATTAATTTAAAGAATATTAATTGTTAAGGAAAATATTCAATAAATGATTAACCTTTTAAAGGTAAAAAATCCAGAGCCGCCATCTTGAATTAGAATAAAAACACGTGTTGTTCTAAGCTCGGTTCACCTTGATAGTTAATTGGCAATCAATGATCGGTATATAGATTATAAAGGATTTAATTAATGTTTGTTTGTCTGTCAGTTACGTAAGCTTATTGCGAAACTATCTGCCTAGCCTAATTTCCAGTCTAACCACCGCCTACTCCCTAAGTCCGTCAACGAAGTTAGTAGCCCGTCCGAAAGTAACCCGAAACGTAGGAGTGAACAAAACAAGTGTCAAGTTCAACTTTTCGGACGGGCAAAAACACATCGGTAGTAGGGACAACTGTCAAATCGTGTTGTCATTCATTCTTAGTTCGGGCCCCGAAATAATCGTATGTCCGTAGGTGATAGGGAGTAGGAAACGCTCGTAACTAAGGCCGAAATCACGGACTTCGTGCTTAGAGAGTTGACCCACTGTACCGTAAAAGCCAATCACCATGTGCCATTGGCTCATTTATCTTTATGTAGGCATGTTATTTTTTTTTTTAGTTATTTCTTGGCGAGACCTGAAGGGTCTCCAGCCAATGGCAGGAAGTAAAATACTTAACCTAAGCTAACTACTTATACTACACTAACATCATGACTACCTGCAACAACAGCACTAAGGGCGACCCCTAGTGGGACTCGGACCTCGGCTTAGGGCGTTGTTGGCGGGGGATAGGGGGGGAGACAGCTTGATGAGGACAACGTAGGCAATCTAAGTCCTCTTAAGGAAAAAGATTGAATGATTTGTAAAATACAAACTAACAGTAGTTTTTAGCGTTAACTAACAACTGTAGAACATTGATTAACACTATTACTAATATTATTACTTACCTCCTACGTGACCGTGTTCAATGTCGATGAACTGTGGTTACTGACCTTATTGGTTTAGCATTTCTTAGTATTACCTAAGAAAGAAAGAAAGACGGAAAGAAAGAAAGGAAAGAGAAAGAAATACATTTACTTATAATAATAATATAAACTTTATTTCAGGTGACATAGACCCATAAAAACCTTTATTAACATTTCTATTTACCATGACTCGCCACACCTACACAAGACTTGACCCACTGATTCTGAAAGGGACAGTCAAAACGTACAGCTATTGCGTTCAGAATGCCGTTGTTGCTCCCCCGTATACGGGCCAGCAGTGAAGCTGCTTTTTTGCGTATGATGGCCTGGAAACCATCAGTACGCGCTTCAGCAAACATCCCAGACGCGCTGCACCACCACGGCAGATCCAACAACATCCTGAACGCATTATTGTACTGAGTGCGCAGGGCTCTGTAGGCTCGCTGCGTATATCTCACCCACAGGCCGCTCGAGTAGAAGGACTGGCAATAAGCTTTGAATAGCGTAACCTTGACTTCTCTCGTGCATCGTGCGAACCTGCGTGTGAGCATGTTAGCTCTCACCGCCAGGGCCCTGCGCTCCCGCTCAATGTCTTCATCGTCCCTGAGGTCACCTGTCACAATGTGACCCAGATATTTAAAAGCTTGTACCTGCTTTAGGGACATTCCATTGAGAAATACAGGAGGCACATGGGTAGGCTGTTGTTTGCCTGATTTATACTATGGCGATAGACTTTTGTTCCGTGTGGTACCCAGCAAAGCATAGACACCCTTTCTCCACGCGTGGGTGTCGTAAAAGGCGATCAAAGCTAGAGTATGGGCAGCAGCGTCCTCCTTTCTGATAATAACTCTATCTGGAATCATTGAAAGTTTTTATAATTGTAAACTAATAGCGTAGACTGTGGTAAAAAGATTAGCCGGTCAGCAAGGTTGGTAGCGGGGCTGACTGTCCCGAGTGCGCCGAACGTACTGAAGTATCGTCACTCGTGAAGGCACTTTTCATGCATACCAAATTATTAAAAGTACAAACACACAGTCTTTTTGTAGTAGTAACCACATGAGTCCCAAATCACAATAATTAAACCGTGCTTAAACGCCTATATCATCATCAACATAGTATAAAACAAAGTCGCTTCCCTCTGTCTGTCTGTCCCTATGTATCTTTAAAACTACGCAACGGATTTTAATGCGTTTTTTTTATTAGATAGAGTGATTGAAGAGGAAGGTTTTAAGCTATAAAACGTACACGTGCGAAGCCAGGGCGGGTCGCTAGTTAATCATATTTGCCGAAACGTGTTACCGCGAAGTTGTAGAGGGAGATGAAAATGTCTCCCTGGGACTGCCTTATAAGAACAGGAGAAGTTCTGGAAGCATAACTTTGTCTCCAAAGCTCTCCTTTTTTTGTTCTGAAGATGATCAGCGACGGGTATAAGTGCGGTAAAAATCCTACACTACTCCCCCAAGAGACAGACAGCTTTTTGAAGGTTCCGGTTGAAAAGGAAAGAAAATGAATAAAAAGGTTCTACTACAAGGTATAACATAAATAACGAAATAGCGAAAAAAAAAAAATCAGCTGTTCCCTGCATTTATGTTATGTAACTCGTCAAAATGTAGGGAACAGCAGATTTTTTTTCGCGATTTCTTGTTTGGTACCATAGTAAAAGTTGTTCATAATGATGAGTACAGGTACTCCTTAAGAGGTTGTGCGTTATTTAAGTTACACCTTGTATACAGTAATTAGGTTAGGACCATTTAGGATTCAGGGAATCTTTTTAGCATAGGACGGAATATAATATTACAATATGAGCATATTCCAAGTAGAATTAATTGGTATTTCTTTATTTCTAATTCTGAGAATCTTCGCTTCTTCTTCCCAGCTTTCAAACATTGTCTTTATTTGACGTTCAAAAAACACTTAACCGGTTGCGTGCCGCCCGTCGTCCCAGGACAACACTTAATTGTCTTATCTATTGTGTCTACAGGGTGTAAACGAATTCGTGAAATTCCTTCAAACCGCGTGATCTACTGGTGACACTGATTGACCACGCATAGGTTTTTTCAGAATGAATCAAAATAAATTTTCAAAAAATGAACCATATTATTTTGTATATGAGTGATTTTAGCGTCCCAAGTTAACTGACTGCGTGGAGCGATATCGCGCTAGTCGTGTCCGTCAGCTATGTCGCCGTGCCTTCATTCATTTATGCATGGCATCGAAATTTTCTATCACATAAAAAATTTATTTGGGAATAAAAAAGTTATTTTTTATTTTCAATCAATCTAAATCCCGTGCGGGGTTAATATATACCATGAATAGATCATTTGGTTTGAAGGAATTACACGAATTCGTTAACACCCTGTATAATTACCGTGCTTGAGGTTAAAAAATTATACATAGGTACATACATAAACTCACGCGTTTTTCCCATAGAGATAGGCAGAAACTGTAGAACGCCACATGCTATGATCCTTACATACTCCTTTCGCTTCCTCCACGTTCATTCTTCTTGTCATACGCGCACGGTTGAGAGTACTAAAATAATTTTGGAGTCTAAATTGAATAAACATTAATTTGATTTCATTTAAGAAGTAAGATTGTCACTACTAGCAACTTTGTAAAACGTCAAAACGTCACCAATTAACCGCCAAGCGTGTTTACGGAATTTTTATTCCAATTCTGTCCATATCGTAACGGTCCACACAAGGTCCATGTTCATTTATGGACCTCTACGAGCTTACAATACGCAAGCAAAACCACGTCACACACTATGTCTATATATTTTTCTCAATAACATTATCTTGTTCACAGGTTGCGTATACGCACGAATCGCGACGCTCTTTACACGCCAGAGCGTCAGTCGAAATCGGGCCGCCACGCGAAAAAGACGTGCTGTCGCCAATAAAAAAAAAAACAATAAATGGATAAAAACACAGTGCAGTGAAGTGAAGCAATGCGAGAGTGTTGAGTGGCAGTGAAATTTTGTTTTGTAAAAATATATTTTTTTTAAGTTTTTTTTTTTGTAAATTTTAAAAATGCAAGGGCGTGATAAGTTGTGTGCTAAGCTCACCAGCGCGTTTTTGAGGAAGTGGTGTAAGTATTTAAATAGTTTTTTCTTATGTTACATGAGTCTTTTTTGCAGATTACTTACTTGTTTTTTTTGCCCATCGTATTTTTACATAGGTTATTTTTTGCCCATAGTCTGTACACATGGTTTTTTTTGCCTATAGTCTGTTTGCATTCATTATTTTTTTAGCAAAAGTGTTTTAATACCAATTGGCAATACTGGACCTCGGATTACCTTAGTTACTAAGGTTTAGACTAATATAATTTGAAATATGCTGACTCTATCTGTATTCAATCATTATAAGTAGGTACAAACCTTAAATTGTGCTTAAAATTCACATAAATTTATTCTTTGACCTATCATAACGCAGTTTCACCAAAATTTATAAAGCAATTTCTGCGTAATATAGTGACAACCATACTTACATACTTTGCGATACCGTACTTTGAGCAGGTACTTGTGTACATAACTTAGTACATACGTGGAATGCTTAGCATTTACATACCGATTAACTTGTACTGTGTGTGGAATATTTTACATATTTCAAACAAATAATTAAATTTGTGGAGATTATAAGTCCAACTTTTATAAAAAAGCAAAAAAAAAAAAAAAAACAGCTCCAGTTTAGTAACATCCTGTATTGTGGTGTTGTATCTAGGGGCTGGCCATAGGGTCGGCTGCCAGGGGCGAAGGACCTAGGGGGCTCAAATTAAGCCGCTCAATACATATAACTAAAAAAACCCGCAACAGATCTCGCGTTTAAAATGATGTTGATTTATATGTAAATGAATTATGTCTAGAGATTGAGAGTTACAAATATTAGATAAAATCGTTACTGCTTTAACTTTTAATAAAATTCTTAATCAAATGTATTTTTATATTTAGTGTGTTTTTTTGGGAACGCTAAAGACTTGCACTGGGCGCTCATGACCCTAGCTATGACAATGATCGTGTGTGTGTGTGTTTATAGACACAAATCTCATACACACAAATGCTCAGCTCAGACCTGGTACATTATCTGTAAGCCATACACATTTTATTTATTAAACTGTGCTTTGATTGAACTTACTTCTCGTAACGTAGAAGCCAATCGTCTAGCCACTCCGATGAAACCGACGAATTGCTTTAAAAAAAGTTTTTATAGTTCTTGTTTCTTCGTTATTTCATTAATTCTTCTCAATGTTATTGATTTTCCGACCGTATAGTTCTGCACAAAAGAGTTCGGAAAATGAGGGCGCCACTAGTCATACATTATAAAATTTAAACTTTGTAACTTGTCTGGTAAGATTTTCTTATACGTTAGATAGTCTTATAAGTTTTAAATTAATTTAAATAAAAATTAATTTAGAAAAGGATGGACAGAAGATACATTTGAAATTAATTTGAGCGTCTTAATACAACCGGCGACGTCTGATTTATCGCCTAATAAAAAAACTGAACTGACAGCGACGTACGTCAACGACAAATGTAAAAAAAATGTTCCGTTTATTGACTAGGCAGCATACCATAAACCCTAATTTATGAAACACTAATTTATGTGCCTCGGCAATCGTCATCTATTTTCGGAAATACGAACGCGCGAAGGTATCCAATAAAGAACTGTTACATCACTGTCACTTTGACTGATGATTGACTTGATTGGTCGCATAATTCGGACAAATTCGGAAACGCATCGTACTGTACGCGTTACTGACAAAATGTAACTGTCATTTTGATTTCATTCGACATTATAACTGAAAAAATTTTTTTACTAATGAAATCAGCATCTCTCGCGAGTTATTATAATGTCAGAGCTATTTACTAATCGGGCATTAGTGACCAAACTGTTTTTCATGAATGAAATTACCTATACTTATACTATGAAACCATTAAAAGTTGACTCATTCTTACATTCTTGATTATTGATACTGTCAAAACACACTACATCGTGAAATATTTCTTGTGCTTTAAGATTCCAGTAATAATATTTGAGTCGTATAGAATCAAAGATGGCAGTCTCACTTTTTGGCACTTTTGAGTTAACGATGCAGAAAATAAAAAAAATATTCAAAATAAACTGCTTGTTTCACATGTAGCACCTAGGTCTAAACTGGGACAACTCAAAAAAAGGTAATTTTTCAGGAGACGATTAAAACGTATAACAAAAAATGCAGATTTTTCCGTCACCTGAATTTTTTTTTTGAGTTGTCTCTGTTTAGATCTAGGTCATCTAGGTGTGCGTTATCATATAACTAAACATGACCATATTCTTTGCTAAATCGATACAAAATCTCGACTTAGTTCCAAAGTCGGCAATCTTCCATTAGGGCAAAGTTGCTTATTTTTTAATTTGCTTAAAGGTTGCTAAAAGTGAGATTGATTTTACACGACTCATTATAAACCCAGTGAAATTTTGTGATATGCAAAAATAAATTCATTGTTTTGTGTAAATCGACTACGGATTAATATTCTTTTAATTATATCGTTTTTGAATTAACAGTTGCTAGTATTTGAATTTTAGTTGCATACACATTTTTAAAGAACCTTAGCACTAATTAACTTAGCTCTATTAGCCCTAAGTTTGTGATAAGTTATAATGACAAGAAGGACTTTGAAGGTAGCTCACGGTGCTGCTCGGCCCTCCGAAATGACGAGTTGTAGACCCATCGTGTTTGAGCTCGTATGACTCGTTATAGAAAGCACTTTTTCACCGCATTAAGGCGCTACCCCCACTGAAGTGGTGAAAAAAAGCTGAAAACCGAAAGTGGCGTCACTTCAGAAAAAAAACATTATTTTTGTCAACATAAAACATGTTGAAATTTCGTACGTACAATATTTTAGTCAAGTGTTGTAGAAATTTTCGAACACCAAATATCAACACTAGAGCTTCTAGATTCGAAGTTTTAGCGATATGTATCAAAAGCGGCCGTTTTTAGCATTAATTACTAAAACTTCTAACCTAGGATGTCAAGTGTTGTTTTTTGGTGTTCGGTTTTCATTTTTTTTAAGCCTTAATAGTAATCGCTAACAAGGATCTACAGCCACATTACAAAGAATTGGTTAATTATAAATTTTAAATTTAAGAGTTATCATGTGTATCTTTAACGATTTAATTCAAAATGAATGTTCCTCGGTCAAAGGTTTGTTTACCTTTTAAACAAGTTCAAAATGACGGACTATAGTTGTTTTGACATGGTATTATTTATGATTAATAATAATTAATCATGAATGAATGAATCAACTGTTGAATACTTTCATTTTAATTGGCGGTTGTGGTTTGTCATATTATTGTTGTTCTTATTAAAAACATTACTGATTCGTCTTATATGTATAGTCATAATACATTAAATAAGTCGGTAATACTTTAATGTACTCGCTTTAACATTTCATACCACATTTTATAGTGACCAAACTGTATAATGACCACACTGTATGACCAGATTGTACATTGACCACACTTTTTCGTGACCACATTATAGTGACCACATTGTGTAGTGACCACACTTTATGGTGACCACACAGTATACCTAGTGACCACAATATATAGTGACCACACAGTATAGTGACCACACATTATGGTGACCACACTGTATAGCGACCACACTGAAAAGTAACCACACTGTATAGCGACCACACTATTTAATAAATTTTAGTTAAATATTTGTATGTTTAGAAATATTACTCCATGCTAAATGTTAATATGATCAGTTTCGTTGATTGAGTAACGAACTCAGTTCAATAGTAGATTATAAGTAATAATATTGAATAAGATGTGAATGGCGCAATGACGAAGTGTTCTCCTTCAAAGATTCAATGATTACAACTTTTTTATTTTGAATAGGTACAGTAGTACATGCACTTGTGCTCCTATTTACAATATAAGGTGGTGTATTTTTCAATAGTTATACTTAGGCCATACTGAAAGTTTCTGGATTCTGATAAAGTAAAACACTTAGAGCGATAACGCACTGCATCCGATCCGAATCCGTGAAAATAAGGATATAAAAAACTCGGACCGAATTCGGATATTGCTTTACGCACTGCATCCGATCCGAATCCGTGAAAATACCGATCGAGAGTAACAATCTCGGACCGAATTCGGATGTTGCTTACGCACTATTCCGATCTCTGATCCAAATTCAAACAATTCAGGGGCCATCTTTGGCATATCCATTTGGCGTCCGATTTGAATCCGAGGGAGTGCGAAAGCGTTCATACAAACATTACTACGGCTACTTCGGTTCGTCAATATTTCTTCCGAATTGGAGACTCATGGATGACGGATAGAAATCGGATGACGGATGGCGGATGTAGTGCGTAAACTACCTTACAAATAGTTCTATGGCTACTTCGGAACGTATTTTCATAGTGCGTAACCGCTCTTACAATGTTTATATTGTATTCTCTGCATTTTTCAATTACTACTTGCGTGTTTAGTCTGTGCATGTTGTAGACACCCTTTTCCGACATTGCCATTATCAGATTCTTTGTACACAGCTTTCGTAATACTATGTAGTTTCATTCATCGGCTCCAAATGATCGAATCAGTTGACGAGAATTAGATCATCCATTCGAAGAATATGAATTCATTATCTCTGCGATAGATTTCTGCACTAACAACGGCTGCAGCTATCTTGATAAAAAATCTATTTTAGCTGTGAATATCTATCTTACTTATATCTTATCGTCCTGGTATTGTTGGGAGGGGGCTTCCACTGTAACTAGATGCGGCTGAATACCAGTATTTTACACGGAGCGACTGTTACAGTGGCGTTGCATGCCCTAGACGGGCCCTTTATCAAAATTTGTCGTGGGGCCCTTCTACTACGGCGAAGCCCAATTGGAGGGTAAAGATTTTTCACAAAATCAAATAAAAACGCTTGCATCATCATGTAAGCGTTCGGAAACACAGACGCAGGCAGAGAGTTCCACTCTTTTGCTGTGCGCATTATAAAAGACGTTTGGAAACGCTTAGTGCGAGTTGGTGAAATAGCAACCAGGAAGGGATGGTAACCTGCAGTGCGCCTAGATGACCGATAATAGAAGGGGGCCGGTGGAATGAGGTCGTGGAGTTCTTGGGCACACTCACCGATGTAAAATCTGTAGAAGACCGACAAGCAGGCAACCTTGCGGCGATGGGCTAAGCTGTGAAGCTTGGCATCCACCAGTTTTACGTCGCCAATGAGCCTCTTAGCTCTGCGTTCCACCGAGTCAAGCGCGGCAAGTTGGTATTTAGCTGAGCCATCCTTTCATTGGTAGAAACGATTCGCAAGAACCATCTACAGCAAGACAATAGAAAAAAACAATCTTTAGGAGTTCCAACTGTGTACTAAAGTCCCCGTCACGAGAAGCTATAAATTTTGTAAATAAAGAACTTCTACAAAGTTACGTAGCGACAATTCAATCAACAACAAATAATCCCAAATTCAACCAACTCAAAGTTACATACGTGTAATACGAAACTAACGAGCAATTTCACTTAGTCGGGTTATATTTTAGCGATATAAAGCGCTATCGTCTAATGTTTTGTGGTACCGGAACGTGTCTGACTCATGAAACGTCAACATTTGGCCCGCCATTTTGAAGTAAGTTCACACTGACGCTGTCAATGCTGTCATTTGAGTTTTGAATGCGTTTCAGTTTGTTTGTGTTGTTTTCGTAGATTATTATTTATTATTATATAAATAAAATAAAAACCATTATATAAAAATAAAAATCATTACAAAACTGTTTTTTTTTATTTGTTCCAAAGGTTGCGAACCCCTGAATGTGTGTTTACAAAATTTATAGCTTCTCGCGACGGGGACTTTATATCTATTTGTTTGTTTATTGTCTAGAAGCTAGTATTATCTGACAATAAAAACTAAACGGTATGTTAAAATTCTCAGAAGGATGGTACCTCATTTTTGATACTCATCTTTACGGTGTAATTTTTTTGTCTCCTACAAAACAAGCGACGGTTGCGAGTTTTTGCAACTTTATTTTTGTTTTTATTATCGTTCGATTGGCCTTGCGTTTTTGTAACTTGATTTATATTAAAAAACTTGATTTTGTTTGTTGAATTATTATTAGTAATCATGATTCTATATTTTGATTAATATTCGCTATAGTTTTTTATCTGTAAAAATAAGTTACTTGGAAGTTATAGAAAAGTCAAAATCAAAGTCAAAGCATTTATTTCACTTGACCATTTACAGGCACTTTAGAATTGTCGAAAAAAAAAAGTTACTGCCGCGTTCCAAAGTGTAGATTCCTATGGAGAAGAACGGGATAAAAAACTACATGGTAACACTTTTGTATCAAATATTTACAAAAAGTTGGTTACAAAGTCATCATCATCTGCCTAGCCTTTTCCCAACTATGTTGGGGTCGGCTTCCAGTCGAACCGGATACAGCTGAATCAGAATCAGTATTTTACATGGAGCGACTGCCTATCAGACCTTCACAACCCAGTAACTGGGTAATACGATACTCTTGGTAAGACTGGTTGTCAGACTTTCTGGCTTCTGACCAACAGTAACGACTGTCAAAGATCTACAAATGACAGCCGGGACCAACGGCTTTACGTGCTTTCCGAGGCACGGAGGAAACTCGCTATGGTAAATGGTCACCCATCCACAGACCAACCTCGGCAAGCGTGGCTTAACCCGGAAGATCAGTCTATGCGGCTGTAATTATTTAGCCACGAGCTCCTCCAAGTTGGTTACAAAGTGAATAAGAAAAAAAAAATTTTTTTTTACTTTATTTTAATCGGTCTTAGACCAATTACAATAATTAAAGATAGTAATAGAAGACGATACATACGCTACAAGGGAATGAAAATAAAAATTATTCTAATAATTCTAATAAACTCTTTCATAAATCCCTTACAATGCTCCTGACAGTATATTCTTTCACTCGTTCATGATGCATTCCTCTCGCAGTACTCCAGCCATTCCGACAAAATCACCCTTCATTCATCCGCAAACATATCAAAATTCGGTCTGGCGTCCAGGGGGCATTGAGCGCGGTGAGACTTCGCGGTATGGGTGATCGTGATGATCAGTCCCAACTGACGGCGCCCGTTCACGAACATGACGCATGTATCAGCATCGCTCAGCACAACCATGTGCTTAAAATCTATAGTCTATTTGCAATGAAAAGTGTTGACTTTGATTCTTATATTTTCACTAAAAACTCATAATTTTAAATAAAAGTAAAAACCGACTTCAAAAAAAAACTAAAAAGAGTAAAATAATTAATATAAATGTCAGATTAACAGTTTCAGAAGTCAGTGGCTTTTATTTATTTCAGTGTAAAATTGCACCGACTTCTGAAATTATTTTACTTTTTAGTTTTTTATGAAGTCGGTTTTTACTTTTATTTAAAGTTATTTATTAAATACGTTTTAGTGCCATACATGGTGTTAACGAATTCGTGTAATTCCTTCAAACGGCGTGATCTACTGGTGACACTGATTGACACTGCATAGGTTTTTTTCAGAATCAACAAAAAAAAATTTTCAGAAAATGAACCATGGTATTCTGTATCTGAGTAATTTTAGCATCCCAAGTTAACTGACTGCGTGGAGTGATATCGCGCTGGTCGTGCCCGTCAGCTGTGTTGCCATGCCTTCATTCATTTATGCATGGCATCGAAATTTTTTACCACATAAAAAAATATTTGAGAAAAAAAATGATTATTTTTATTTTTAATCAATCTAAATCCCGTGCGGGGTTAATCTATACCAGTAATAGATCATACGGTTTGAAGGAATTACACGAATTCGTTAACACCCTGTATATTACACGGTTTAAAACTACAAATTTAAATGACACTGTTGCGTGATCTTTCCAACAACTAGGTAGTTTTCTTTAAGAATAGGTATTAATGTATAATTATCATGACGGCGCCTTAAAAATACATCTTTGTTGTTCTTGGCTAATGTTGACAGTTAAAATAGACATTGAAAGTCCTCATCAAAACTTTTGTTCCAGGGAACCACAAACCAAAACGTCATCTAAGTATTATATTTTTTTGTTTTTGTTGATTTTTTCAAAAATCGCTGTATCAATTTCGATAAAATTTATATGGAGCCACCTCTGAAGTATGGCCTACCAAACAAAAAAAGAATAATCAAAATCCGTTCATAATTGGCGGAGATATAGAGTAACAAAAAACCTCCTTCTTTTTGAAGTCGGTTAAAAAGCAACACAGCTTTTTTTTAACGAAATAGTCACCTTTCATCACCTTTTTTTTAATATGTAACTCCATTGTATAATTTCAATGATGGGAACGATACGTGTGTGTAAGTTATTACATCTGAGCATGAGGAAGTTACGAAATCAAGAAAAAAACGTCGCGTGCTTAGAAAACCGGTGACGGAAGTTAGAAAAACAAGCACAATGATACCCACTAGGATTCCCATATTGTGTATGCTTTGGTATACACAATTATCATAGTCGTCAACCTCTAAAGTCGGGTCCGCAGCGCTAATTTTCTAACATGTTATTGTGTTTTTGCGAACAAAACTAGGAGTGAGGCGTATTTATCGTAACAGCAGTGCGAGCACGGTTCTTTGATCGATAAACTTCTTGACTCGATAAAAGTTTAAACATACCGAATTTTATCGAGAGTCGGTAGCACGGAACTTGCCTCGGTAACTTTATCGAGCCTTGTCGACGGCTGTCTTCTCGATAGCTTATCTACTTTTCAAATGGCAACACCAGATTTAAAAATATCGTTCATTCATGTAGACTTTATTTTTTTACGAAATAATCTTTTCCTGGTTAGTTCTCGCGACTGAAAACTGTTTCATTTGTTAGAAATATTGTACTTAAACATTTTTTTATAATCTTTGTAAGATTGTAAAAAATATTTAAAATATAATTTTAGTGGCATACAGTCTGTCAAAAAAGAGTAGAAAAATTGGGGGCACCACTAGTAGATTTGTCGATTATATCGAGGCCTCGATAAAATACGATCCAAGCTACCTTTGTCGTTTTATCAATATCTTATGTCAAATTTGACGTTTAGAATAGCTAAATTTCTCGAATCGACTCGATAAAAAGAACAGTGCTCGCACTGCAGGTATTTAAAACAGGTATCTTATGATAACAGACTGTAACTGTGACAAACAAACTGAAAAAGCAGTTCCTGTTCCACGAGCTAACAAAATCCCCTATGTGACAGTCACAAGCTTTTCTCTATTCATGCTTATGACAGTTACCTTAGTTAGAATAAGATAAAACATGTTACTGTTACTCTGTGACACCCTGTTACAGCCGTCAAAAGCTCTTTCCTTTTCTCGCATAAGTTTAACAGCTTAGTTAGAAAGAGAAGTCCTGCTGTTACAGTAAAACAGGTTTTTAAACGTTGCTATCTGTGGTAACAGATAACACACAATAGTGTGTTCTTACGTAGTATGATATAACAGACTGTTATTTTGTAACAGGTTTTTGGAACTGCTCTTTACGTGTAACAGGAACAGGCGTAACAGATATGTAATTTTACCTGTTACAACCCACTCCTAAACAAAACTGTTAGGCCACGCCCCTATTCGGTTAGCAAACAATGTTAAGCCGGGTCCGCAGCGCCAAAGGATGATGGGCACAAATGTATGGAGTCTGGTACTGGCTCCAATAGGAATGATCGATACACCGTTGGAAAGGTATTTTTGTGTAGATTAAGAATAACCATGGCGCTAGTCCCGATTCGCTGTCCGATCAAAGTAATTCTGCTTGAAAGTTATTTATTTTTGTTACATCCTATTAAGTACACATACTTTTATTGTCATTTTTCTCCATTTTGGCATGGTATTACAATAATAATTATTAATGTTTTTCCTTATCTAGGTAAATAAAACAAGTTCGAAGTAAGTTTTATCATTTATTGTATGTAAGTAGGTATACAGTGTGTAGACGAGTGTGTAAAAGACCCGAATAGGCGAAATCTACGCACTCTGTACATCAAACTAAATTACATTGACCAAAAATAATAGCTGGGAAACGACTTTTATTTTTAGGCATAAAAAAACGCGTCCGATTTTTTTAATAGATAGATCACCCTTAACTGAAAAAATGCTAAACCGATTCTGTTGTGATTTTCATCCGTTAACTGAATTTTATTTAGCTCAAAATCTGTATAAATATCATCAAAATCGGTCAAGCGAAACCGGCGACATGATTTTTTTAAATTCTATTTCGAACTGAATATTCAGAATCTTCTGAAGACTATATTTCAAAACGGACAATTGATACGGGTTTGTTGCCGTAGTATTTTATTGTACTCTTGAGAAGAGCTATCCAACGATGGTAAATTCATTTTGATTGGACATGAGTACCAAAACGCCCATCCTCCTTTGCTAACAAAACTGTTAGGTCACGCCCCTATTCGGTTAGCAAACAAATCCTGTTTGCAAACAACATAAATAACGCACAACAAAAAAATAAGGGGTCACTGCACTCATCATTATGAACAACTTTTACTATGGGACCAAATCTGAAATCGCGAAAAAAAAAACAGCCGTTCCCTACATTTTGACGAGTTATGCGAACATAAATGCAGGGAACAGGGGCCCAATTCTCCTAAAATAAATCTTGATAAATCACAACCGAACCAACGCCGAACCGTTCATTCAGACAGTTCTCAATTTCAAAAGCTGTCGAATTGTTTGACACAAAAAACAAAATCAATCATTTTGAAAGTTTTCGAAAACAACAACTGACTGACGGTTGTGGTTCGATTGCGTTTGGCAACAATTTATTTTAGGAGAATTAGGCCCTGCTGTTTTTTTTTCGCGATTTCTACTATCGGAACACACACTCGCTTCTCGCTGCTCGCCAACTCGTTTTTAGTTTCTAGCTCTAATCGCTGCTCGCTCATTATTCGCGGTGGGACAAGTGCCTCATAGGGGCGAGCCTATTGCCATCAACCGGGCACAAATCCAGACTCCGGGCTGCTACTGAGAAATTCCACTCGGAACCTCACCTATAGTGCTGAGTAGGACTTACAAGAGGCGGTACATTCGTCCCGTACATGACTCGCGGCTCGAAAATTTAAAGTGTACTACTTCAACTTTTATGTCGCGGTAGTCGCGTTACTCGTTACTCTCGGTAAGTAAACTATAGGGTGAGAAAGAGAGGGAGTGAGGCATATACTACAAAAGCACGTCATTCATTCTGCAATGGACATTACGTGACCGGGACTCGAGAAAGACGTAATCAGTACATCGAAACCAATGACATCAAATGTCATATTCGTACTCGTTACTTCAAACGTATCACCGAGCTTCAGTACGCCTCACCTCATTTGAAGTAGTACATTGTACTGGCTCAGAGCAAAAAAGAGGCTACTCTTACAAACTCTTTTTCAAGTCATGTCCTACCCAACACTACTCACCTATCAACCGAGGACCTCACGCTCAGTAATCGCTCTTGCTTGACCACTAGACCAACGAGGAAGTCGAGATTTTTTATTACTCTTTTATTATTCAAAATGACGCGACCGATAAGAATTATTTAATTATTATTTAACGAGTAAATTGTCCTATATCGTCTGTGCCCAATTTTATACCAATTAGCTAATCGATCGATTAAGATTGTAATAGATTAAAAACTATTTGTTAATTACTTAAATACTGGTTTTAGTGTTCAATTTTCGCTTGTTTTTAGGTTTTTAATGTTCTGACTAATCTTTGAATTCTGGTTATAGGAAATCTATAGGATTTCGTGTAGGTGTGTATAGTCGGGCTTTTAATTGGATGCAGTAAGTTGACAGTTCATAGCAAAATAATGTTACCATACTAAAAACTAATAGTGTTAACGCCACGATGTCTTTAGTCTGTGGCATGGACGGACTGTAGAAGCATCTTGGGCGCACTGTACAAGTATAGATAATCTTATAAGTCTTTATAATCTACACATTCTACGATCTGTGCGTGTACGTCGGCCTTTCGTCGTTGCTCTCAATTTAAAACACGAAGAAGAAGAACCATGTAAATTATAATTATCTTTAAAGCAAGGAATAAAATATTATAACCAAGAATCCTTGCCTTTATTAATGTATTCATATACAAATAGTGTTGGGGTAGTGAACGATTTACCAAAAAGAACGAATGAGTTTTTTTAAATTATTTAATACGTCTCTAATATTTGTGTTTGTAGGGTAAGAGTAAGGAGGAAGAGCGTGTTTATGTTCAAAATCATAAAATTAATTTACATTATTCCTGGATAAGATCATTTTCGTCCATGTGGTGCCGGGCGTAAAGAATAGCACTACCCCATCTCTTCCCATGGGTGTCGTAAAAGGCGACTAAGGGATTCACTAGAGGATGGGCAGCAGCGTTCTCTGAGTACTTTAACAAGCATACTGCGATCGCCAACCCGCCTGCCAAGCGTGGTGATTATGGCAAATCCACCCAACATGGATAGCACAAAGAAGCACAGGCCCGGTCGATGTGGCGATGCTTGGTGAGGCCAATGTCTTTCGGGTGAATGGTGAAGATGATTTTATCAGAAGCCGAAAAGAAGTCAAACGCATGCTATAACGTATTTTGAGGCAAGTTATTAAAGTCAATAAAAAGTTTGCCTAAAAGTACTTTATTAAGTTCATTCAAACTCGTTCATTCTTTTTTCACCTCACTATCTTTTTTTGTCAAAAATCCCTCACACTGTCAAGTTACTACATCGAATTAAAGGTCCAACTATAGGTATCTACATTTTTGTGCTTATTTTTGTCTGATACTATTATTTTAATCTATTAATTATGTAGATCTACATATGGGTTATCTATAACCGAGTTGAAGGGAACGCACTTTGTTATTTATTTTTATTTCTGTGGATATTTATCATTATTGTATACAGAATGAATCCAAATTCGTGTAATTCCTTTAAACCGTGTGATCTACTGGAGGCCAATTCTACTAACAAAATGGTAGCCAAACGCAAACGAATCACAACCGTCACTCAGTTTTTATTTACGAAAACTGTCAAAATTATTGGTTTTGATTTTTGTGTCAAACAATTTGACAGCTTTTGAAAACGAAAATGTCTGAATGAACGATTCAGCCTAGGTTCTGTTGCGATTTATCAAGATTTATTTTAGGAGAATTGGTCCCTTGGTGACACAGATTGACAATGCAGGTTTTTTAATTTTATTTTTTAATCTTGTTTATTTTTTTCTGAGTCATTTTATCTCCCCGACTTAACTGACTCCGCAGAGCGATATAACTCTTATCCTACCTGCCAGCTTAGTTACCGTGCTTTCATTAATTTATGCGTGGCAACATAAAAAGGTCGCACTCTGCAAATTAATCAACATTATACCTAACCCAAGTAAAAAAACCTGTCAAAAACGTACTTTAAGTATTCAAATACAAGTAGAACAGGTTTACCAAAGTCAGTCTGTTGTCAGGAAGTCTTGCTTGATCAAAGTTCACTCACGTAATCGTTAGGCAAACATTTTAAGTTTCCAGCGGTTTTAAAAATATTGTGCAGATACATACAGGGTGTGTCGTAAATAGTGGTCCAACGTTAAGGGGTCGATATGCGATATATTCAGCTATCACATACCACAATTAGTTTTTTTTTTACCATAGTTCTCAGAATAAGGTAAAGGCACCTAATTCCGCGGTGTTTTCACCATAACTAGAAAGAACATTAAAAATTAAGTATTTAATATACCTTTCTGTAGAATTGGCTATTTTTATCAGAAGTATTATATATCTTATTTTTGAAATATACTCACAGTTTGACAATAAAAGTTTATTAATAATGTCAAATTATTTAAAAATATGACGAAGTCCGAAGCACCTAATTCCGATTTAAAAATCCTAATTCCGATGCATTTGGTTCCTAATTCCGAGTGTACAAAATGCAAAGGAAAGGAGGTGGGGAGAATGATACATGATGTTCAAAAAATCAAGTCAATTTATCTTTGTTTGTCTTTGGATCAGTCTCAGACTCTGTCTTACATGATTATTAATATGGTACCACAATATGTAATTTACTTAGTTAGGAATTCGGGAATATTGTACTGTCGAGAAACTTTTTAAACACTACTGCCATTATGAATTGCTGTAATAGCATTTCGGAGACCCTCTTCCGTGTATTTTTTTCTTGGCTTCATTCTCCTACAATCAAAAAGTATATAATATATAAGTATAACTATATCTGAGTATATCGGAATATGAAAGTTATTTTAAAGGGCAAATTTATATTCTTGCAGTTACTAAAACAATAGTAAAGTTTTGAACAAGCTGCGTAAGATAATGAACACTCTGTATTTAACGTGTGCCAATACCACGGAATTAGGTACTAATATAACCTTATTCCGACTTAAATACATCGGAATAGCGTTTTATAATACTAAATCAAGATTTCTAATTCCGAGTAATAAAAAGTAAAAGATTTTTTAATATTAAACAAATAAATTAATGTTCAATTGCGATATCTTTGAAGAAATATACAAAACTCACTCAGGATTATATCAGAACACATTAATAGCTTAATTTTCTGTACTTAGCTTTTCCATACAACGAATTAATAAAGTACCTAAACAGGCAATCTTTGACCTGCTTTAATTGGTAAATGCGACGCCATAGTGTACCTCGGAAATAGATTTTTATATCTATTGGTTATTTAAGTAATCAGAGCTAAAATATTAAGTTCGTAATCATAAATCTGCCTTCAAAATTTGAAAAAAAGTCAACGTCTATTAAATTGCATTTCCGTGGTATACATCGGTATTTAGGAACCAACTAAAATATTTGGCACCTAATGCCGCGGTATTTTAAAAACTTACTTTCTCCTCAATTTGTAAAGAAAATATTAAAATGTTAACTGTTTTCAATAAAAAATATAACCCTTTCAATATTTCAACCTAAAAAAAAATTCACACAGTATAAAATTATCATACAAAACACTATTTAGCAAATCGTATTAATCACGTGCATAAGGTCCGAAATGTATGAAGCGCGCGTTCGAGTCAGCTGCTAGCGTCAAACTTACTGTTTATTTTAAAACGTTAAAGCACCAAAGCACTCTTTTGCTCATATAAACATAAACAGATAAATTATTAATTGATTAATGTATCTTGCAAACAAAAAGAACTTGTAAATTGCTTGAAAACGCCGTTATTCTAAATACATCGGAATATGGTGCCATTTTTAGAACCCCTCGGAATTGGGTGCCTTTACCTTAAAACATTTCTTTTTATTTTTTTCCAAAAATTTAACTTAACATTAAAAATTACTTGCATATATGATAGCACATTTGACGACACGTTTGTTGCAGTGGCTAAGCGATTGGCTTCTGCGCTACGGGTCGTGGGTTCGATTCCCACACGGAACAAAAATTTGTATGGCCTACAGATGGTTGTTTCGGGTCCGGGCGTTTGTTTGTGAGATTTGTGTCTGTAAACGCACCCACGATACAAGAGAAATCTTAGTGTGGAGCAACGTTTCTTAAAGAGAGAGAGAAAAACATGTATTCAGCAGCTATAAACAAAAAACAAAATAGGAAAACAATGTACCTACCGGGACTTTAAAAAAAAAAAAAAACGGACCTATGGTAAAAAATGGTTCAAATTGTGGTATGTGATAGCTGAATACACGGTGTGTCGACCCCTTAACGTTGGACCACTATTTATGAAACACCCTGTATACATCATAAATGTCATAGTGGTTCGGAGATTACAGACCCGCTTGTTAAGCACCGGGTTGTGGGTTCAAACCCAGGCATGTACCAAAGTGACTTTTTCAATGTCATATCGCTTCAAAAAAGCTTATTATAAAGGAGAGCCTTATAAGATTACATTGTTGAAGAAAAATGGCGCCAAAAATCAAGCAATCGCAATTTTGATATTTTGTGGTGCCACTTCGTAATTCTTGCCGATATGAATGTGAGTTTTATTCTCAAAAACATAAGGGCTATTTTGGATTCCGCTGTCTCCGTATCTAATTTGAACATTTTGGATTGTGTGGTTATTCATGCAAAACGGCGTATGTACTTTCTTACGGCCGTTTTCAATAACCTATCTATCGGCGGTTTCGCCTACTAGAGATAGAAATTTGACATAAGCTCCATAGAAGTAATGTCTATCTGTAGTAAGGCAAACCTATAATAAACCTATAAAAATAGATAAGTACGATATTGAAAATAGTGGCGGAAAACATCGTGAGGAAACCTGGACTTAAATGGTCACAACTCGCCAACCCACAGTGAGCAAGCGTTGTGACTCGCTTGACCGGCAACAGAGTGCAAGTGTATTCTTAATCCATCCCCCCACAGAAAAAAACAATGTTCTACCGTTGTACAGTCCGCGAGGCCTAAGTAACGTACGACGTAACGTTTACACCCTGTATACTTTCAACTTCGGGATTCATCCGTGTCAGGGGGTCTACTCCCTAAGCACGAAGTCCGTGGTTTCGGCCTTAGTTACGAGCGTTTCCTACTCTCTATCACCTACGGACATACGATTATTTCGGGGCCCGAACTAAGAATGAATGACAACACGGTTTGACAGTTGTCCCTACTACCGATGTGTTTTTGCCCGTCCGAAAAGTTAAACTTGACACTTGTTTTGTTCACTCCTACGTTTCGGGCTACTTCGTTGACGGACTTAGAGAGTAGGCCCCCAGCACCGACAAGCGCTGGCAGATCGGCGCCGGCAACTCGCTTTCTAGATGTATACGCACTTAGGCAGGATGTGTGCCTTGTGATTGGAACTAAGAATAGATCACTCCACGTGTATTGTTGCTTTAAGAACGCCCATATCCGTTGTACTTTACTAAGTGCTTATCTAACTGTGAAGTTGTCTTTTGCGTAAGTAGGTACTTTGCAATGATTATCTAACTAACGATTGAACTTGAGTAAACGCAGTGATGGAAGCTTAAACCGTTCTCCACATCGGGGCGCGAGCGGGTTGTCGTCAGCGGACTAGAGTTGTAACGATTAATCGGCCAACGGATAAAATAGATATTGGTGCCGATTCTCTTGTTCACCAACTGATCTAAAATTAGAGAATTGCTATCTTTTGCTAACAGATAGCGCGAGAAAAGTATGGTGATAGACAACAACTAAGTTAGGGGTGTCAAATTAGTGCCTTGAACTTCGTCGTGTTTTTAGTCGACACGTTTCAAAAGGTATGGAACTTTTAGTTCAACTAAATTTGACAGCTCTTATTTACTTAAATGTCTCTTTCTTATTTTATTAGAGTGAAAAAGATGGCAATAGCCTCATTAAGTTTAGTTTGTCCATAACAGAATCGGCACCATTGCCGATATAATGTGATTTTAGCGATTTTATTCACTTGAAATATGCCTTATCAAACACGGATTTTGGTTGTGCTCCTCGTGTAGATTTGATCATGAAAAGTTTTAAGCATTGAAACCAACAAAAAGAAAAGATTTTCTTGTCGATATATTATCGTCTACTTTCAGCCATTTTCATCTGCGCACATTATCTAAGAACACACTGTATTAAGTACTTGGAATTCTACTCACCTTTTGGGGAAAAAAGAGCTTAAAAATGTAGATAGATACACCACAATTTTTCCTCGTAAGATAAATAGAAACGCCATTTAGCGAACATTCCTCAATGTTCATTTGTTATTATTTTTTGCGGCAACGCATCCGTCACGCTCGCCGGGCGCCGTATTTTTGTGAATTATTAAAGCAATTTATTTTATTTACGTATTATTCTGCTTATATATTTTGTGTAGGCGTTTATTTACTTGTTTAGTTTATTTATTTATTTACAATACGCATGTAGGTGTATATCTTGTTTTTTTTTCTTTTTGAATGCTTGTTGATAATCCTTGCGGACTGTTATTGGCGAGATCTGAAGGGTCTCCAGCCAATGGTGGGGAAGTAAAATACTTAACCTAAGCTAACTACTTATACTACACTAACATCATGACTACCTGCAACAACAGCACTAAGGGCGAGCCCTAGTGGGACTCTGACCTCGGCTTAGGGCGTTGCTGGCGGTATTGGGAGAAAGACAACTTGATGAGGAGTGAATATCGGTGTGACTGCAGAGTCTGAAGAGACGACCGGCTCTACGACGGGAGAGCTCGGTACGCGGCGAGGCTATGTGATACTAAGATTGTACTGGCAGAATACTGGTATTCAGCCGCATTTGGTAATACTGGAAGTCGACCCCAAAATAGTTAAAGTTAGTGTTGTCAGATCCGTTTTTCCAAATACCGAGACAAACGAAAAAAAAGAGGGACGTAGACAAAAAAAAATCCTGACGTAGAAGAAAAGCATAACAATGGTTAATTATACCTTTAATTCAAATAAGAATCGCTAAACAAAATCACTGACAAAAGTATTAAAATTATTAATGGTGTACTGGTACCAACGCTTATGTATGGAAGTGTATGTTGGTCTTGGAAGAAGAGTCATGAAAGTAGAATAAATGCCGTGGAAATGCGTTCCTTGCGAAGTATGTGCGGTGTAACTTTGAATGATAGATTGAAGAATAATGTAATAAAATAAGACAAAGTTGTGGTTTAGAAGATGATGTAGTGACAAAAATTTAAAGGAGTAGGTATGCTTTGGTGGTTTGGGCATGTTGAAAGATTGAGTGAACGACGGTTAACAAAACGAATTTATAAGGCGTATGTCAGTGGAAACGCTAGTAGAGGACGCCCTAGAAGCATACATCTATGTTACTGATGATGTTCTTCAAAAAGGACAGGTGCGTAGTACTCTCAACCAGCGTGTATGACAAGATGTATGAACGTGGACGAAGCGATACATAAATTGTAAACAGGTATCTAAATAAATTGCAATAGGTACTACATTTAATTGCATTTTCTCGTCTTCTTTTTTATTCAGTTTTTCTAACCAATGGCGTCATTCAGATAGTTTTGTTTTTGATAAAAACTAGTCGTTTTTATTTCTTATCGTCTTGTCATTAGGGATCCGTACCAAAATGGTAAAAAGGAACCCTTACAGCGATTACGCACTGCATCCGATCCGAATACGTGAAAATACGAATCCAAAAAACTCGGACCGAATTCGGATATCGCTTACGCACTTATCCGATCTCTGATCCAAATTCAAACAATTCAGGGGCCATCTTTGGCATATCCATTTGGCGTCCGATTTGAATCAGAGGTAATGCGAAAGCGTTCATACAAACAGTACTACGGCTACTTCGGTCCGTCAATATTTCTTCCGAATTGGAAACTCACGGATGACGGAGAGAAATCGAATGACGGAAGTCGGACCTAGTGCGTTAACTACCATACAAATAGTTCCATGACTACTTCGGAACGTCTTTCTCGGATTCGGATCGGATGCAGTGCGTAACCGCTCTTATGGTGCGACTTCGTCCGTCCGTTTGTCTGTCACAGCTGCTTATTTCAAGAACTACTGATGCTATTGACTTGGAATTTGGAATAGTTTTAAATAATGCTTGTCCATCTATATTGCAAGTGAAAGAATTTGACAAATATTTTTATTTTCATTGCAATAGGGAACGAAGTGGGGATTGAAATTTCAAAATGGGCTTACTAGGTCAAGTGTGGTATCATATGAAAGGGCTTCATTTGCACATTATAAAAAATATTTTTATTTTCATTCATGCCTGTACGGTCTCATCAACCGCACATTTACTTTGCGAACGCAGCAACCTACTTGGATGTCGTGCGTTACAAATATTATGCTATAATTATAACGTTATAAGCAATGCACATTGAGTAAAACAATAACTGTGGAACTAACCACTGGTCAAGAGAAAGAATCGCTACCACTTTAGCTTGTTAACCTTCTACCTTTTTTAATATAACTTTAAACTTATCTTGTGGTTCATTCTGTGTACCTACTCCATAACTAAACCAAAATCAACAAAGTGGTAATGTACGGTGCCTACAATCATTGACTCCTACAATGCCGCAAAATGACTGTAAAAATACCATTCCCCTGCTTATCTCCGAAGTTTGCAGAGCGAAAAATCTGAAATAAATCTTGTAGATAGAGGAGATAGAGATTATGTAAATATTGTAGAAAAAATAAAACAAAGTCTAGCACAGTTTTTTGAAATCAGCCAAAATCCTTTATAAACTTAATAGAGCTGTTAGAACGAATTTATAAACCAAACAGTTCTAATTTTCTTTTTAATACTGGTGCCGATTCTGATTTGCACAAACTTAATTTAGGCTTTTGCCATCTTTTATATTCTGATAAAATAAGAAAGAGACAGACGGAAATAAGAGCTGTCAAATTTAGTTGAACTAAAATTCATCCATAATTTAGACGACATGTTTGAACACCAAGGCGTAAACTAATTTGACATCTCTAACTTAGTTGTTGTCTATCACCGTCCTTTTCTCGCGCTATCTGTTAGTAAAAGATAGCAATTCTCTCATTTTAGTTTAGTTGTATGAATAAGAGAATCGGCACTATTGTTTACTTTGCTTAGCTTCACTAATCTGACGTGTAATCTCTGTCATCTACGAATGTATTACGTTGAGATGTTCCACTAAATAAATCTTTAATTTCCATTTTAATCCGAGGTTATTTAACTTCGAACCCATCAAGAGCGGTTCTAAAAAAATTCAAGTTGAATTTTTCAAGGTACGGAACCCTCGGTGTGCGAGCCCGACTCGCACAAGACTGTTTTTTTTTTTTGGTATTCTTTCTTGTCATTATTCAAAATACCTTGAATTTGTTAAAAGATTGCGCAATTATGTATGTATATATACGTATGTTTGTTATGCACTTGTCATTTATAACGTATTTATAAACTTTTTGGCATATTTATAAAGTTGATAAATTGGTTACAAGACAATGTTTTTGTTTTTAACCAGCACGAGTCTGGCCATGTGAAAACTTTTTATAATCTTTTACGAAATTTGAAAAATCGCTGTTGTTGAAATCACCAACATAATAAACAAGCTTATTAGGTAAAAATAAAAAAAATGTATCCACCAGTAAAAAGTCGTTATAGGTAGGTATTTGAAAATTTTGAATAAAAACAGTGTAGGTACACATTATAATAAAACAATTCCAAAGGACATCATTGATTTTGGGCTAAATTTGAAAATACCCGTCAAAAAAATAAGTAGTACACACGGCTACACATCAAGCTATACATTTCCAGTTAACACTGACCTCTCATTGTAAGAAAATCCTATACAATGCGAGATCAGATTATACTGGAAATGTATAGCTTGATTTGTAGCCGTGCGTACCTAGGTACAATAGACTTAAACTTCGGACATATTTTTTTTATCTTCTGTATATCCTCATGGGATACCCTTCGCCCGGGGAAGGTGAAGGGTTATGCCGGACTCTTACCGGTTAAAAACCCACGGTGTTCCTTCTCCTGACCCTTGGCCGTGGTCGCGGGATTCGCAGCTGCATGCACCACAACCCCGGCAGGACTCGGTCCGCCAGCCTCTGGCGGACCTCTCCTTCTGTGGGGCCTTGCCCCACGAAAACTTCAAGATCTAATATAACCATGTTCATAATGATGTTCTTCTTGGTTTATGAATTGGGGAAGTCCTGTAGGTTTCTGTTAAATGGAATAATCGCTAACCGATTATTCGCCATAACAACTATTCACGCCATATCTATCAAATACTATCGTACATCTAACAGCTCTGCGTGATGATCAATGCTGGTTCTTTCATCGTATGAGAAGAGGCTTGTAGTAAAACAATTACAGGCAGATGTTATTATTATGTAGTTATTATAGGTACGCTACACGCATCGTACAGCCTGTCCAGAGTCAATATTTACAAAGTAATTACGAAACACACACTAACCGATGACGCCAAGTCTTGCGATCATTTTGAATACCAAATGTAATAATGAGATCGACGATGCATATTAATTAATAAACACATCATCGTATAGTGTAAACGTACAGTCGGCTGTCCCATTTCAAAACATAGTAAGGGCTTAAAACAAAATTTTACAGGAGAGCGCATAAACGATAAATCGGTCAGCCTTGAAAAGTATTTGTGTTAGGTAAACCATGTGGTTAAAGTAACTTACTAGATTTTAAAATGATCAGAGGCAGTGAATGGCACTTACTAGGTATCCGTGCTTAAATATATCTGCTTATTATGTGAGTTTTCATCGCCAGTGTTTTTGTATTTGGTAGAGACTTTCAAGGTTAGCAAGATTATACAATAAAACGATTTTGTAAAAAGTGTCCCTTATTAGGCTTTGACATGGGACAGCCGCAGTGTTGAGTTGCCTGCTTGTCGGTCTTCTATAGACTGTACTTCGGTTCGGTGAGTGTGCTCAAGAACTCCACAATGTCATCCCACCGGCCTCTTCTACCATCTGACATCTAGACGCACTGCAAGTTACCATCCCTACCTAGTTGCCATTCCACCAATTAGCAACGAAGCGCTTCCAAACGGTTCTCTGTTAGAATATCGAAATATTATTACCCAATTCTTATCTGGCCGACAACCTTTCACCACTTTTCATTTCGCCGAATAATTAAAACGCTGAATGATTAAAGTCCCTAATTATGTTTTGTAACTTTTTGTTACGCCGACTAGTCTGCTGGCCACTGTTTCATTAGTCAACTGTATTATTGGCCACTTTACACTTGGTAGATGGCTCATTTTCCCATCATGCAAGCAAGAAAGCAAGCAAGCATGTAAGTGTTTTTGGGTTTGCTCCGCCAGAAGATTCTGGCTCCACGCTTTTAAATAACACTCTAGGGGTAGGGCAGAGTCTGACCACGTGTAGTCGGGGTGCGCTGAGTCGGATTAACATTACATTCCGCTGTGTGAAAATAATGTTGTGCGAATATTTATTTGGCAAATTAAACAATAGCCAAATAAGTATTCGACTAAAACAAAATTTCTGAATGATTTTTTGGCCAAATAATTATGGTGGCTAATAATCATTCGGCGAAATCAAATTAGGGTAAAAATTGCTTCGGCAAAGATTACATCAGCGAATCGTTGTCGGCGTAATGAAATCTATACATATAAAAGGAGAAGCTGACTGACTGACTGACTGATCTATCAACGCACAGCCTAAACCGCTGGGGTTAGAAACTTGAAATTTTGACAGTAGGTTCCTTTTGTAACGTAGGCATCCACTAAGAAGGGATTTTACGAAATTCAACCCCTACGGGGGTGAAATAAGTGTTGAAAGTTTGTATGAGAAATCTGTTACTTTTGAATTAAGAAGCATGGAATTAAAAATGTAGGCTCTTGGCGAGAAATAAATATACACGTGTTTGAGGGTTTTTGGAAATTCTACCCGTAAGAGGTGAAATAGGGGATGAAAGTTTTTTTTTGTCTTTACAACTACACCTAACAAGGGGCTTAACGAGGGATCAAAATTTCACGCAAGCGGAGCTGCGGGCAAAAGCTAGTTCGATATAAAAGATTTCGCCAAAAACACGGGCACCCCTTCCAAACATCCTTCATAATGCGCACGGCAAAAGAGTGGAACTCACTACCTGTTCCCGAACGCTTTCAACCCGAATCTCTTCAAAGTTAGAGTGAGTATGCTTCTTCTGGGTAAGCTCGCTCCACAGCACGCATCCTTCCCATATAAAAACGTAGCTTAGTTGAATCAGTATCCACCAGTGCTATGCTATGTGGACCAGTGAATATGATTGGTGGATATCAAACGCATCCATAGCAACGTTGCATAGCACATCTCTGGTGAAAAAGCAGCCTTGTAGACGTACAATGCGAGCGAAGTCACAGGCGGCGGCTAGTCTAGCATAATTTTCAATTTGATTATCTAGTAGCAAAAACAATTGACCTCAAATTCAAAATGAGTGTCAGGAAAATAACTATTTATAATATTTAGCAAGCGAAATGTTTATGTTAATGAGTATTAGTCAATTTAGTCAGCCTTGGACAGTAATGGCAATGACGAAAGCATTACCTCTCTAAGCGTTGTCGGTTAGCAAAACATTGTTTAGTAACGCAGAATTGTAAGTAGCATCTATCATTATAAGACTGCTTACAATCAAATTGAAGGGCGTTTCGATTCACCTGTAAGGTTAAGCTGCACAGCAAAGGTCTGTATTTGGATGGGTGACAGGTCTTTGCAAATATAGACTCCTCCCTCCGGAGAGCACGTTAAGGCCAAAATGCGCAGTATTGTTTAGCCATGTTTTTTTTTTTTTATATTAATTACTAGGCCTGCGTTTGGCCGCCATCTCGCCTGATGTTAAGTGATGATGCGGTCTACGATGGAGCACGCTTGCCCAGAAGAAACCAATTCACTCGTGACTTGAAGACACCCAGATTGTAGCTGTCGGGGAACACCCACTCGGGCAGCGCATTCCACTGTTTGGCGGGTTTCACATGAACCGATGGCGCTTTTTCGTGCTTCTGGCCGTCCGATAGAAAAAAGGGCAGGGGGTTATTAGATCATGCAGATCTGAAGCACACTCTAAATGTGTCCGATAAAAAACCGATAGACTAGCAACTTTACGCCGATGCTCAAGACTTTGGAGCTTGGTCTGAACAAGGGAGTCGTTGCTGATGAGCTTCTTGGCACGCTTCTCAATGGACTCCAACGCCTCAAGCTGGTATTTGGCTGAGCCATCCCAAAGGTGCGAGCAGTACTCCATGCACGAACGAACCTGTGCTTTGTATAGTTGAAGCAACTGTTCCGATGTGAAGTACCGCCGCACCTTCCAGAGGACACCCAGCTTTTTAGCAGCCAATTGAGCTTTGGACTCAATATAGGAGGCAATTTTTTTTTATTTTTTTTTATTACTATTTGGTTTGGTCGCTCGCACCTGATAAGCGAAGACAGGAACTAAGATGGAGCACACGAATCCAAGTAACAGAGATATAGAGAGATTCCCCTATACCCCTCTGGCTCTCACATACACACGACAGAACACAGTAAACTGTTTGGCACCGGACTTGAATGTGAGGGTGGTAGCTAGCCAGGTGGACCGTATAGATCCTACTACCAAGCAAACGTCTCTTATGCTTTCACGCCTAAACCGCTGAACCGATTTTGTTGAAACTTTGTACAGAGATAATCTGGAACCTGGAGAAGGACATAGGCTGCCTTTATCCCGAAAACCGCGAAATATCTCCGCGATAAACGCGTGCGAAGCTGCGGCAACTTCTAGTTAAAAATAAATCTTCCATTGACAACTGAAGGCCGAAGTATGATAACTTCCGCCGGATTTGTGTATGTATGTATGTATATATTTGTTTTCGAAATATGTAGATTCTATATTGCGTACATTTATTGCAAAAGACAAGTAACATATTAGGTATATTAATATCTTGTCAAGGCTCAATGTATTTATTGTTGGAACGTGACAAAAACTATTTTGTTTTATGTAATAAGTTAGCAACGCTTACGGCCTACTTGGTGGAAAGTGTTACACCTACAACATCAAGAGGATTGATGATCCGTTGACAACCTTACAGACAAACTTGAACAATCTCATGTGCCTATGATTTCACCGGCACCCTTCAAAATCTGAACACAGCAATCCTGCTTGGCGGCAGATAGGAGCTGTACCTGCGGCATCGTTTATGTAAATAATTCAGAGTTTTTCGGGATAAAAAGTATAGGTACAGTTTTATTATTATATGATAGTCAAAAATATATTCTAGCTCTGTACAAAATTTCATATAAATATTTTCGCATTTTGATAAGAATGATTAGCCTTTCAGCAAGTTTGGTAGCGAGGCCGACTGCCTAGGGTGCGCAGGAGATACTAAGTTTGACCGCAAATAGGCTACTAAGTCGCTTGAGACACAGTTGATCACAACACAGTTGATTGTGTCACCGTTGATCGCGACACAGTTGATCACTGCACAATTGATCGCCATTTCTTCTTAGCTACAGGCTACGGTATATGCAGCTATAAACAAATAGCTATCAACTGTGCCTGGAGTAACTTAGTGACACACCCTGGGCAGTTAGCCCTGCTACCAACCTTGCTGACTAACTAATCTCTTCACCACGACACGACACGAGAGAAAAAGAATCAGTTGACATGATATTTGACAAAAGATTCACTGATCATAGATCGGCCTGTTTCTCGGAACCATTTCTTCAAGTAGAGTTTCAGCTCATCTTGATCATCACTATTAAGTATTTTCAATGAGAACGAAAATCCGAATTCATGCAGGATCATGTTACTTGTTTTTATCTTTCTCAGAATGATCAGTCATTAATCATTATACATATGTAGGTAAACCTTAATTACTCGGAAACTAATAATGATAGCTTATTCAAATTAAAAGCATTTTATAGACTATATAAGAAGTTTCATTAATTTTATTTGAGTCATTCTTAGTAACAGGAAATACAACGGACATCTATTAAATAGCATAGCGATTAAATTATCCTCTAATCATAAGGTCGCGTGTTTTAATCCGATCAGTGACCTCTTGTGCAATGATCAGATTGAAATTAGTTTATTCAATATTTAATTTAATTTATTGCACAAAGAATAATGTTCACGCTTTTATCACTCAGTGGGTGCACAGAAACCCAAGTTTCATCATTACGTGGATAATCTATTTGTTTAAACAAAAAATTGCATAGGTCAGATCAATTTACCGGCCTTTGCCAACTTTACAGAAAAAAAATATTAAAACAATGTCACAGAAACGTGGTATTTGAGTCATGAACGACAAAAAAGTTAATAAAGGTCATGCTGATCTGATCAAAATATTGATGAATGACAATTATAGTTGTTACGGATCGATGCCTCGATGATTTAGGTACCTATACAATACCAGTATGAACTGATCTCGCATTGTATAGGTTGATAGTAAAATGAGAGGTCAGCGTATACTGGTAATGTATAACTTGATATATAGCCGTGTGTGCCGTCTATTTTGTATTGTTTTTGATATGATTTTGCCCTATCTGAGCATTGGATCGTCATGCAACATTTATACGAGTACCCATGTATTTAATTGTGTTATACTATTTATTTATACCTAGTTATTTTGTTGATTGCCGATTTTCATTAGATTATAAATTTGTACTCTGCAAATTGCCCTTTATATTTTTCTTAACAATTCTTTCCATCCAATGGTTGTCTGGAAGAAATTGCTTTAAGCGATAAGTCCGCCATTTGTACTGTTCTTGATTACCTGCATTCCTTCTGTTTTATTTCTTTTAGTGTACAATAAAGTATATCTATCTATCATGACAGTCGTTACGGGTAGTCTGAAGCCCGAAAGTCTGACAACCGGTCTACCCATAACGACTGTCGTAGGTATTCGTCGACTTACCTAGCATGGTTACTAGCATTTTCTCTTATTTGAGAACGGTATTTGATAAACAAGGAGCCACGTAAGAAGGGAACAATCGTGTATCAGTCTCGACCTACTCTCTATTGTTAGTTTAATTTCTTGAAATCATATCAGACTGAAGACCGGAAACAATACCTTATTGTTTTTAGAACGTAGAGGCGATTGATTCTTAGAATTTTAGCGATGAGAGCCCAACTGCAAAGGGATTAGTTCCTTTATCTTTAGTTCAGATTCAGTTCCATTCACGATACAGGGAGTGAAGAAGCTAGTGCCAAATGTATGTTCACTTGTACATCATCATCCTGCCCTTATCCCAACTTATTTGTGGTTGTCGCAGCATATTTCTTCCATACATCTCTATTAGCCATCATCTCAGTAGTCACCTTCTTTCTAGTCATATCATCTTTTACATTATCCATCCATCGTTTCTTTGGTCTTCCTCTACTCTTATAACCATCTACATTCATACTCAAAAAGATTAAATTAAAAGAAAGTTCTCGTATTACTTGGAGGTGATGTATTTCCACCACATATCTGATTTAACTACTGGGAATATACGTATATCTGAACTATATTTCTTTACATGGAATTCCTGGTTTTATCATGTGTGTACCAGTTTTTTGTATTTCCAGTTCATTATTGTGGGTCTTGGGCTTCTCTCGTGTAAGCACGAGTTATAGCTCTGTGGTGAAAAGATTAGCTAGTCCAGTATGAGAGCACTCATTGGCTAGCTGATCTGCTTCAGGGAGGGCAACACTCGCCCAAGAGTGATGCGCTTTGTGAGGCGGGCGTTCTCGGGGACTGATATCAATCCTCGAGATTATATGTATGTACCGTGTCACAGAGCGCATCGACTTCCTGAAGCAAAAGGTTTATGCATGGGCAAACCGCATTAGGAGATATAAGCGGTAAAAGGTTGGTAGCGGGGCTGACTGCTCAGGGTGCGCTGCATGTACTTGAGTATCGTCACTCGTCGAGACTGGCATCACCATCATCCTAACCTTTACCAATTATATTGGGATCGACTTCTAGTCTCTATACACTGCTGATTACCATCTCTCACATATTATTTACGCTACACACCTGCGAGGGCCCGCCGGTCACGATCCACCGAGCTCTCCCGTCGTAGAGCCGGTCGTCTCTTCAGACTCCGCAGTCACACCGATAATTCAGCCCTCATCAAGCTGTCTCTCCCCCCCCCCCACTAAGTCCCCGCCAGCAACGCCCTAAGCCAAGGTCCGAATCCCACTAGGGGTCGCCCTTAGTGCTGTTGTTGCAGGTAGTCATGATGTTAGTGTAGTACAAGTAGTTAGCTTAGGTTAAGTATTTTACTCCCCCCCCCCCCCCATTGGCTGGAGATGGAGACCCTTCAGGTCTCGCCAATAACTGCCCGGTACGTAGAAATGGTCCCCTAGGAGCACCTACAGCAGTCCAATAGAAAAAAAAAAACCTGCGAGGTCTCCATAAAGTTCTCAACACCCCGGCCAGCTTGGTGGACTATGGTTCTTCTCATACTGAGAAGTGGCTCGTGTCCAGCACTGGGACACTGTAGGCTGATCATGCGTATATTCACGCTAACTCCACGAGGGTGTAACCAGCTTACGCAACCCCTAACGCAATATTTCCACAACTGTGCACTGCACACCATAATTTTGCACAGTCTAACGGTTCGTGTAAACTGACCATAGACAGTTGCGCAGTCGAATATCTGTGGTATTTGAAGTGAAGCGAGTTATTTCTTTAGAACAGCGGGTTCTGTAGCTTTTTTGTTATTGAAATGGAGTTGGTTGGTATTGCCAGAATTTATATTGAGAAACTAAATACGGCATGCATCAACTCTCCTCATCCATACTGCACAACTTTTACTATGGGAGAAACGCTGAATTCGATAAAAAAACCTTCCATACATTTTGATAAGCCACATTGATTATTTTGTGTGGAACAGCAGATTTCTTTTTTTTTCTTATATTTTTTTTCTTTTTCGTTAGTTTTTGCACTCAAAACTTGGTACTACATTACTCCAAGGTCTGAGGTCAAGACTACATTGTTCTCTCTCATAGTACCTACTGTATTCAGTGAAATTGTAAAATATATTCTTTTTTTAAAAGAGTAACCATGGAGTTTCTTGCCGGCTCTTCTCCATAGGAAACGACTAATTGGAACCGTGCACCTAAATTCGACTTTTCATAAGCGCCTGTATTGGTTTATGTGAAATAAAAATGTTTGATTTTGATTTTCCTGTTTGTCCCATAATAAAAGTTGTTCAGAATAATGACTAGAGTTCATGGTTTCCGGATGAAAAGTGACTTAACCAGTCATGATTTATAAAGTTGTATTGGCTTTGTTTGTTAGAAATGGGGAAAACAGTCGTTCTGTGTCACATACTGGTATTCAGTCGTATCTGGTTAGACTGGAAACAGACATAGTTAAGAAAAGACTAGGCAGAACAGTGTCCTGAGATGTAGATATTTGGAATCAAGTCTTCCTATTCTAGTTTTATCCAAGACATGATGTCAGTACAAAAATTAGGCCATCTCTATGTTACTTCTGGAAGGCAGATTAAAAGGTGGAACATTGAAAGAAAGAAAATACGTTTATTTAGCACAGACTAAAAAGGCACACAATATAAAATAAAGCAGAAAAAAAGAAACAAAAGAAATTAGCAGGAGAGTGTGCCTCACGGCTGCGCCAGTTCAGTAAAAAATGCCAGACAACTAGTGCCTGACGCTGGTTTTCAACTGGACCTGAAGTGTGAGGATGTAAGTCAGTTTTATGCTGCAACGTGTGTACGCTTAATTAAATAAAATAAGATAAATTGTACAGTTAAAATGAGTCAAACATGACAGTTTATTTTTATGATTATTAACGGTTTACTCACGTGCATTTTTCGGGATTGCCCGACTAGTTTCGAACCCAAACGGAGCCCTTAATCATGAGCTGAACACGCGGCGAGGTCGCGAGTCGAACTGGCGCTGCATCGCGCCGCGTAGCGCTGCGCCCGCGACGAGAATGGCGCGCTCTGTGTCGGTATTGCTCGTGCGTCTTCGTCACTTGTCGTTTCCGGGTTCTTAAATGACATAGTACTGGTGCATGCCGCGCTGTGTCGCCCTCTAGACTTAACTCGCTTTTATACGGAGTTGACTTCAGAGCTGGTTTCCAGGCAGGCGGCAGTGTCCAACCACCGTCTCTATTGAAGTTCGGACGACGGCTGATTTCAAATTTCGATTTGAATATGAATGTGTCTCACGAAAGTTATAATACAAAAATGGCACTCAGTGCCGGCGTTAGGGGGGGGCGTGATGGGGCGATGGCCCAGGGTGACAAATTCTAGGGCACGCCGCAATAGCGGCGGTAAGACCCGTTATGGAGGAGTGGCTGGAGAGGCGGCATGGCGCCCTCAGCTTCCGGCTGACGCAGGTGCTTTCGGGACATGGATGTTTCGGGAAGTACCTGTGTCGCATAGGCCGGGAGCAGACGCCCGGATGTCACCACTGCGTCGACTGCCCGGAAGACACGGCGCTGCACACGTTGCAGGAGTGCCGTGCGTGGGCGACGCAGCGCCGTGAACTAGTCGCGGCGATCGGTGGTGACCTCTCGCTTCCGGCCGTGGTTCTGTCCATGGTCGGGAGCGAGAGTGCGTGGGAAGCCGTCACCTCCTTTTGCGAGGTGGTGATGGCGACCAAGGAGGGAGCGGAGAGGGAGAGAGAGGCGACGGCCACTCTCCCTTCCCGCGCCAGACGCACCGGGCGCCGCCGGAGGGCGCGCGACGATCTCCGGCCACCCTAGTGTGTGGCCTGCGGGCGACGGGTTAGGGGACCCGTCGCCCGACCAGTAACAGGCCCGAGAAGGCGGCGCGCATGTGTTCCGTGCGCGCCTCTCAGGAGGATGTGGGGCAAGGCCCCACAGAAGGAGAGGTCCGCCAGGGGATGGCGGACCGAGGCCTGCCGGGGTTGCGGTGCATGCAGCTGCGAATCCCGTGACCCCGGCCAAGGGTCAGGAGTAGGAACACCGTGGGTTTTTAGCCGGTAAGAGTCCGGCATAACCCTTCGCCTTCCCCAGGCGAAGGGTATCCATGAGGATTTTCCCACGATAAAAAAAAAAAAAAAAAAAAAAAAAAAAAAAAAGGGTGACAAATTCTGGGGGGCGCCGAGGTCTGAAGTTGGAGTACTAACACTTGATATTGCTTCCCTCAAGTGGGCGCCACAATATTTTCGCCCGGGGTGTCACTGGCCCTTACGCCGGCACTGATGGCACTTTATTTCCAATAGTTAAAGATTACATAACTTCACGCCTGTATTCCGAAGAGTTGGGCAGAAGTGTACATAGTATGTGTTTTGGTAACTACCTACTTTTGAAGTTAATTTATAAAAAAATATTCTTTTAACCGCTAGCGGCCCGACCGACGATCCGGATCGTCAGTGCCATTGTTTATCTATTGTGTCTATAATTACAGTACTGGATAAGTTATGAAATAGTGTACCTATTCTGGAACCTACTATATTTCTTTTCATCCTTTCGTTATCTACTATATTTTTGTGGGTGATCATTTTAGAACTACTATTTTTGACCGACAAACAGTTGGCAACCCTAAGTGTACAGTACAACCTAATTTCGCCGTTATGTTCAAGTCTCATGTAGTAAGGGACGAGCCTATTGTCATCAACTTCGCACAAATCCAGACTCCGGGCTGCTACTGAGAAATTCCAGTCGGTAAAACCCAATAACACTTTGCCAGATGCGCTTGCGACCAGACAGAGGCTTGACAGGCAGTCAAAGATTACTAATTAATTATTAAGGATACTCTTCAAATGAAACAAGTTGATGATGACAATGATGTTCTAATGAGGGGCTAGTCTCGAGAGCAGTTTGTTTTTTAAGTTTGACACTAATTACAACTCCATTTGTCTTGTTCGAGATAAGTATGATGCTACCTACGTTGGTAATACTGACCTTGTTAACATTACACCTTACTCGGTCAGCGAATTTACCCACATTTTTGCGCGTTCAAAACGTAAACACGCGTTTCCGCATTAGCGAACGGATCTCTGAAAAAAAAACAACAGAATAACGTAAAATGTAACGATTCGAGTCGCGGCGGCCAGTCACTCCCGCGCATTCGGGCCGCGAGATGCCGCGCTAACCAATTGCGTATAATTCCAAATTTGAAAATTTTGTTGATTTTCGTTTATTTTCAAAATGGCTATCAGATCGGTCGGACGTATGGTCGATTATGTGAAAGCTAATAGAAGGATAAGTGAGTGTTTTTTTTAATGTGATAATAGTTTTGCGAATTTTCTTTGTTTTAAATTGCAGTGTTGCGTGCATTGTTTAGTATTTTGTAATTGCGTGACCTTTGGTAATAGTTATAATGTGTGTGGTACACGTTCTAACGGAGTTTTGAGTGAAATTTCACTATTTTAGTGTTCAACCTTCAGATGTAATCGTTACGGATTAAGAAACCAATTGAGTTTTTTTTTATTACCAATTTGATTTGCAATTACTGTCAATGCTTGGTTTAACTTTAAGTTGGAGTTTTTTATGCATAGTTAGTGACCTAGTTTCGCTTGAAACTTTCTGGAGTTAAACAGCTTCTTTGGAAACTGTTCCTTCTTCTGTAATTTAGTTTTCTAACACTAAAATTATTTCAAAATCTGTTCAGTCGTTTTGTAGTTTTCTCTGACTCACATTCTCTCTCCTTTGACCAAATTTTTTTTTTCATAGTTTTAAATACAGTTTTGAAATTACTGTCTGTAACGGTTTTAACAGTAAATTGCGAAATTCTTTCTCTTTGGTCGTATATTACTTGATTATCACCAAGGATATAAAAAGAAAACGGGTTTAAAATCAAGATCAGACCACTTTTTACCGTTAATTCTTGTTTTGAAGCTATACTTGTCTTAGGATGAGAAGAGGCCATTTTTAATTTTTATCTTCTTTAAAGTATGCGTCATCATTCTTCATTAAATTTTTATTGCTATTGCCTTAAGTACTTAAAAGATGATTAATATCTCAGAATGCAGTTTCAATTAGTGCTTGAACACTTATTTTGAAACCACAATTAACTAATATACATTTTTTTTTGTTACCATATCCCACGCCCAGCACTGGGACGCGTGCCCACTTAATATCAATGACCCAGTTCTTTATAATTTCCGCTCAAACTCGAAGTGGAAAGTAAAAGGCGGTCAACATACTAGATGTTAAACGGGCTCAACCAACCGCGAATCCTAAGTATTATATCAAAAAGAATAACAAAAAATCTCCAAGAAATTATTGCTGAAATATTTGTCTGAGATTGCAATCATAGTAATAACATAGTATAAATATATCTAGTTTCATGCAGTTGGTTATTGCAACCGTTTTTGCAAAGCAATCGTACGGAATTAGCTGCACTACGGCAGCTCGGAATATGACTTGTTGGCTCGTGCTGATTTTAAATGCGGTTGATTGTGAAATTCCTTGTGAAGAACCTGTAAATATGTTAATTCTGCTTCTTCTTTCGTGTCAGTACGAGCTATGCAAGAATAGTTAAAGCCGTGGTGAAAATATTAGCCAGTCAGCAAGGTTGGTAGCGGGGCTGACTGCCCAGGGTGCGCTGGACGTACTTAAGTATCGTCACTTGTAAAGGCTCTTTTCTTGCACCCTAATAATAATAACTCGCTATATCAAGAGCCTCAACACCTCATGAGGTTCTCGTTAGGTGGCTGGATCAAAGGCCTGATACAGAAAGCGGTACTTCTGGACACGGTGCGTATTGTTAGGAGGTTCCACTCTCTGATTCTGGACACGGTGCGTATTGTTAGGAAGTTCCTCTAAGGCCCTGACCACCGATAGCTTGGACCCTGTTCCTGATGCCGGTGGGCTACTATATTTTTTTATTTTTTAAAAATAGAAATGTTGAAGAATTCAAAATAATATGTACCTACCGAAATATCGGAAACTCATATCAAATAATAAACATGGTAAATATCCCGTTTTAACCTCTAAAGATTGTGTTAGTGACCATGTCAGTTTAAAAACTTATAATATGTACCTACCTATTAAGATGAATAAACGATACAATAACTCGCTATTAATATAAGGTCCAATCAAAATAGTTGGACAAACTTTTACAGATCACAGTACTCATGAATATGAACAACTTTTACTATGAGACCAACTCTGAAATTTAAAAAAAATATCAGCTGTTCCATACATTTTGATCGTGTAGGTATTGCACTTTTGTATGGAACAGCTGATATTTTTTTTTATATTTCAGAGTTGGTCCCATAGTAAAAGTTGTTCATATTCATGAGTACTGTGATCTGTAAAAGTTTGTCCAACTATTTTGATTGGACCTTTTATATCAATGTTTTGTCATTTTTAATAACGAGGAACCAATGTAGGGAGTTACTGTGATAATTAGCTATTGTTCGTGGATTCCCCCACGTGAAACAACAATCCTAGCCCTATTAAGAACTTTTTTTTTCATACGATTGTAAACTATAGAGCGATCAGTATCTTATTTCCTTCTCAATCAGTTGAAACATATCGTTGAACAGCCGTATTTCAAAGACGTACCAAAAATCCACACGTCAAAAAAAACTTCTTCTCGAAAAATATTCTATGTCAAACATGACCTTAAAATTACTTGGTGTGACATGAAGAAGTATAGATTGTGATTGTAAGTGTACTTTGTGCAGTGAACAGAAAATAAATAAATACATTTTGGCAGTGAGTGTGCGAGTTTTGTGCACAATTGTGCAGTGATCAGATGCAGATGATCGTTGCACAATATACAGGGTGTTAACGAATTCGTGTAATTCCTTTAAACCATATGATCTATTAATGGTATAGGTTAACCTCGCACGGGATTTAGATTGATTAAAAATAAAAAAAAGTTTCTTTTTTCCCAAATATTTTTATTATGTGATAGAGAATTTCGATGCCCTGCATAAATGAATGAAGGCATGGCGACACAGCTGACGGGCACGACTAGTACGATATCGCTTCACACAGTCAGTTAACTTGGGACGCTAAAATTACTCAGATACAGAATAACATGGTTCATTTTTTGAAAATTTTTTTTTGTTGATTCTGAAAAAGACCTATGCAGGGTCTATCAGTGTCACCAGTAGATCACGCGGTTTGAAGGAATTAAACGAATTCGTTAACACCCTGAATATATTATAACTTCACTTGGTTGACGCGTGCGAAGGGAAAAGGATAAGGCTTACGTCCCTAGTTGCCTTACTAAAGTTAGGGATAGAGCATCTGGGATGGCACGTAGTAATTATTATTAATCCTTACATTTTTTAACAAAGATATTTATTTCCAATGAAACACTACATAGTATAAAACAAAGTCGCTTCCCGCTGTCTGTCCCTATGTATGCTAAGATCTTTAAAACTACGCAACGGATTTTGATGCGGTTTTTTTAATAGATAGAGTGATTCAAGAGGAAGGTTTATATGTATAATACATGCATAATATAGTAGAGAAACACTGATAATTTTAGAAGTTTCACCCGTGCGATACCGGGGAGGTCGCTAGTAAATAATAAATTATCCATTTAAAATTAACAATTATAATTTAAAAAAAAACTGAAAGTTGCTAATATTATTCTAAGACGTCTGTCCCACCACACCTGCAAAGTTTAGTACGATTATATTAAAAGCGACGCACTCGTGATCCATCGATTAGGTATTTCAACATTACAAATAAGTCATACAAACATAATAATAATAGTTTGATGGAAAAATTTAATTTTCTTAGAAGTAAACCACACAGTAAGACAAGTAGTTAATACTGAGTTTACGTGATGTGTTTGTAAACATATTTCTGAGTCTTTTCCGACCTTTGAGTTAGTGGAAATAGGCATGTTGACAGCATCAATAAATTGCAAATCTAATTAGTCCACCAGTTAGTTTTGAAAAATAATGGACACGTATTTTTTCTTTTGTTAATTCTATGAATATTTGGAAAGATAAAACGCATCAAAACTCGAGAGTGGGGGCTTGTGACGTCAGAAGCAAGTAAAAATTATACTTGCTTGTGACGTTTTGCCAATTTTAAAAGTGTCGTATCTTCGTCAATTTTGGTTTACATAACAAAAGAAAAAATACGGGTCAAATATTTTTTGATAATCTAACTGACGGACTAATTAGATTTTTTCAGTCAAATACCCTATTTTGGAAGTGCTGTTTTAATTTAATAATTTCTAAATTTAAAATTGCAAAATATGCGATGTTACACCAGGGGAGGGGGTCACACAAATGTGACTACCAGCGACAAGTACGGGGGGAGAGGGGGGTCGAAAAGTCATGAAATTCGTGTGACGTCATTTATGGGGCCCCTAATAGACTGGAAGCTGACCCTAACATAGTTAAGTAAATGTTTAATGATGATAATTAAAATAAACACAAAACCGTTTAAAAATAGATAATTAAAGTAAAAACTACTATAGTTACGTAACACGGTTACACAATAAAACAATTAAACTAATTGTAGACTTAATTAGTTAAAATAAACTAAGCACGTAATTTTATTCGTTGCGCAAAGAACAGGTGAAATTAGAAAGACTTTTATGACAATGTAAATTGAAGACGTTAGTTGATGAAGAGAATATGTTACATTTACTTACCATAATTCTAGTAAATGAGCGTTAATTGAAGTCGTGATTAGAAGTAGGTAATGTAAAGTCAGCGTCAAATTGATGTTAGCGTCTGAGGTAGTCAAATTGATGTTAGCGTGTGAGGTAGTCAAATTGATGTTAGCGTGTGAGGTAGTCAAATTGATGTTAGCGTCTGAGGTAGTCAAATTGATGTTAGCGTGTGAGGTAGTCAAATTGATGTTAGCGTCTGAGGTAGTCAAATTGATGTTAGCGTGTGAGGTAGTCAAATTGATGTTAGCGTCTGAGGTAGTCAAATTGATGTTAGCGTCTGAGGTAGTCAAATTGATGTTAGCGTGTGAGGTAGTCAAATTGATGTTAGCGTGTGAGGTAGTCAAATTGATGTTAGCGTCTGAGGTAGTCAAATTGATGTTAGCGTCTGAGGTAGTCAAATTGATGTTAGCGTGTGAGGTAGTCAAATTGATGTTAGCGTGTGAGGTAGTCAAATTGATGTTAGCGTCTGAGGTAGTCAAATTGATGTTAGCGTCTGAGGTAGTCAAATTGATGTTAGCGTCTGAGGTAGTCAAATTGATGTTAGCGTGTGAGGTAGTCAAATTGATGTTAGCGTGTGAGGTAGTCAAATTGATGTTAGCGTCTGAGGTAGTCAAATTGATGTTAGCGTGTGAGGTAGTCAAATTGATGTTAGCGTCTGAGGTAGTCAAATTGATGTTAGCGTCTGAGGTAGTCAAATTGATGTTAGCGTCTGAGGTAGTCAAATTGATGTTAGCGTCTGAGGTAGTCAAATTGATGTTAGCGTGTGAGGTAGTCAAATTGATGTTAGCGTGTGAGGTAGTCAAATTGATGTTAGCGTGTGAGGTAGTCAAATTGATGTTAGCGTCTGAGGTAGTCAAATTGATGTTAGCGTCTGAGGTAGTCAAATTGATGTTAGCGTGTGAGGTAGTCAAATTGATGTTAGCGTCTGAGGTAGTCAAAAGGGACTTGAAGTAGAATGTGCACTTGACGCAGACTGTGCACTTGACGCAGACTGTGCACTTGACGCAGACTGTGCACTTGACGCAAAATGTGCATTTTGCTATAGCTGCATATCTCATAATTGCGACTTCTCCCTAAGCACGAAGTCCGTGGTTCCGTAGTTACGAGCGTTTCCTACTCCCTATTCACCTACGGACATACGATTATTTTGGGGAATGAATGACAACACGATTTGACAGTTATCCCTACTACCGATGTGTTTTTGCCCGTCCGAAAAGTTGGACTTGACACTTGTTTTGTTCACTCCTACGTTTCGGGCTACTTTCGGACGGGCGACTAACTTCGTTGACGGACTTAGGGAGTAGGCCCCCAGTTTCCGTTTACAAAAACTGTCAAAATGTTTGATTTTGTTGTCAAAGAATTAAACGAAAACTGTCTGAATAACCGATTCAGTTGCAATTGATAAGTTTCTTTTAGTAGAATTGGGCCCCTGGTTTTCTTTTTCTGAGTAATTTTAGCGCCTTGAGTTAACTGACTGTACGGAGCAATATTGCGCTAGGCGTGCCCGCCAGCTGTGTCGCTGTGCTTTAATTCTGAATGTTTTTGCATTTGCAAAAAGTTTTTTATTTATTAAGTATTTCTATTTTAGGTAGTTGAGATACTTCAAACTTCAAAACTCATTTATTCAAAATAGACTAGAATTACTTAGTTCTTTTTGAACGTCAAAATTAGTTACATCAAAGACTGCCCCAAAAAGCGCTCTCCCTTCACCGCTTCCTAGTGTTTTTGCTGTGAAGAAGAAACGGCGCAACAAACTCCCCAGCAACACAGATCTGTCTGTCAAGTGAATAAATTAATTGACTCTATAAATAGCAAAAGGTAATATTAATTACAATAGTGAAATTATGCAAAATGCGGATAAGATTACGTATCCCTACCGCAAAATAAAGTTTTTATATTTTTTATTTTTAATCATTCTAAATCCCGTGCGGTGTTAATCTACAGCATCACATGGTTTTAAAGAATTACACGAATTCGTTTACACCCTGTATATGCAACTACTCTACACCAAGGTTACGTCCAAAACAGTGTCACGTTTACGTCCAGTGTCCCCAAATAGGCTGTCCATGATACAATTAGATGGATCGATAAAAACTATTGTATCACAGTTCAAATTAATGATAATGTGGCTGTCATATTCACGCCTCGACGAGTTTTTAGAGTTCTCTAGTAAAATAGCGAAAAAAATTATTTGATTGGTGATATTTTTAATCTGTGAAAATTCATAACAATGTGGGTCTCAAAAAAATAAGAATCTGTATTCTTGACGTGGTTGCCATAATTTTACTTACGTTTTATTTCGCACCTTTTTTCATTTTAATGAAATCAAATCCCAATGGGTCGATTTAACTACGATACTTTTTTCCCATGGTATTCTGGCCCACGCATTCGGCCAACTTTTCCACTGCTGTTCCTACTCCGTGTAATTTGGGCCGCGGACCAGAGGCCAGTTTCCCCCTAACCCCAAAATACTATTCTCTAAAATGTGATCGTCAAATAATTTCAAGGCCAGAAAGACTTAGGAAAACAAGAAAGACACCAAACACAATTCATACAAATCGTCACGTCGCGACTCGCACTTGACCATTCATTCTGTCTTCATGACGTAACAAAGTAGTTCAGAGTAGAGTAGTTGCCATTATTAAAAATAAATTTGTCAATTTCACTTTTTTCGTCATTGCAACATTATTGTCGTTTGAGTTGTTATTTTAAATGGTTTGTTTGCTTAGAAGGTAGTTAGGGAAAGTTGTATGATGGTTTAAGATTAGTACTATGATATCAACTTTAATCTATTTTGTTTTGTATGTCATGGGATTATCATTGGTGGCAGCAACAGTAGAGAGCACTTCAGACTACGCTACATACAGGATGTTAACGAATTCGTGTAATTCCTTCAACCTACATGATCTATTAATGGTGTAGATTAACCTAGCACAGGATTTAAATTGATTAATAATATAAAAAACTTTTTTATTTGATAGAAAATTTCGATGCCATGCATCAATGAATGAAAGCACGGCGACACAGCTGACGGGCACGACTAGTGCGATATCGGACCACGCAGTCAGTTAATTAAATTAATTAAAGGCGGCGCATAATTTTACCCTATCCATAACACTGGTAATAGACCTCATTGTGTGCATGTGCATAGTGATTCGTGTTCGTTCGTGGATTTACCGTTTTAGATTTTTTTACATTTTTAGCAGCTTAGCCTCTTTCGGTACTAAAGTGAATATACGTTAATAATCCGGCCTAGGTAAAAACCGGTTCGGTCTAACTTTGCTACTGGAAATCTAGGGCATTCATTAGGTCCCATTCACTGGTAGTCATGCGGAGTGTAGGGTTGGCACGCGTATTATATTTGATAAATTGTGTCACAGAATACCTATATATAAGCTAAAGCAGTACCTCAACTTACTATAATCGCCTGAATTGACACAATCACACAGACACGCACTGTAACAAGACTTCTAAGGTAAATTCGGAATACAGTCATATACAAAAAGTGCATGTACTCAGTATACAGTAAACAGCACGATTATGACGACACGTTTGGTGCAGTGACTAAGCAATTGGCTTCTGCGCTACGGGTCGTGGGTTCGATTCCCACACGTAACAAAAATTTGTATGGCCTACAGATGGTTGTTTCGGGTCTGGGCGTTTGTGTATGTGAGATTTGTGTCTGTAAACGCACCCACGATACAAGAGAAATATTAGTGTGGGGCAACGTTTTTTTAAAAAACAAAACAATGCGTGTCTGTGTGAGTGTGTCAATTTAGGCGATTATAGTTGAGGTACTGCTTTAGCTTATAAATATCTACTGTGAAAGAGTGCTTGAAATTAAAATTGTTTTTACTAAAATTAATACCTGTGTAGGTCTTCAATCATATGTTAATAGATATATTATGTTTTATTTTTATTTTCGTGTGATTTAAATAGTTGTTTTCATGGTCTAACAGAAAGTAAGTAAAAAAAACTTATACATAGTTTCTTTTTCAATAAACAATTTTATCGAATTTTCTTTGCTTTACGCCATAGTCACCTAGCACCTATGTAATTTCCAGCTCTCCATAAATCTCCATAAATTGTATTATACTTTAGTTCGCCTGACTAAGTTACTGTTAACAAAAATGTATTGCGTACGCAAGAATTAAAGAAAGAAAGTTTTTTTTTTATTCTGGACTGACACCTGCAGTTACTCAAAAAATATACAAAAAAAAAGATGAAAATTTAAACAACCTGCACGAGGTCAAAAAAGTCTTCTATCTCAGCATAAAGTTGAGAAATAAAAAAAAAAACAAAATGCCTCAACGCTGGTTTTTTTTTCTATCATCAGACAACATAAATTACTTACATCATCAATGCGTTTAGCGGTTACCTTCAGTATTAGAAGCTTCAATGTAGTTCGTGACTTGAAAGCAGTTCTTGCCAAGCGCAGAGTTAGTTTTACGTATTTTGGCGACATTGTCTTTTCGGAAAGCGACTGTTATTGGAACACCAGTACTTTTAAGAAAAACTTCCTTGTAATGTCAGAATTCAGTTCAAAATTCTATTTTGTTTTAGTTTTGAGCTTAACAACACTAACAGATACTTAATCACAGTAATATTGGCCCTTTATTGAATAATAATCGTTGATATTGTTTCTAAATCTATGTTTTTATTTGTGTTATAATTTATAACTGCCCTATCACAATGGTCCTATTTGAAAACCAGTGCTGCGGCATTTTGTTTTTATTTTTTAAATGTCGCAGCATAATACTGAGATAGTATGCTTTCTGGCATCATGCAGGTTGTTTTAATATTGGTTGTCTTTTTGAATTGCGTAGAATTTTGTCGACAAAAAAAACAAAAAACATTCACGCGTAACGTTATTACAACGAAGTTCGGCTGCATTATTTCGGCATGGTCTCGTTGCACTACATTTAACATAATTTAAGCCGCCATGTTATTTCATGTGAAACTTCTAACTTCAAAACTCATCTATTCAAAATAAACTAGTATTACTTAGTTCTGTTTGAACGTCAATGTTACAATAGACAGCCCACAAAAACGCCCTCCCTTCACCGCTTCCTAGTGTTTATGATGTAAGAAGAAACTGTAATTGCCGCAGAATAAATGAATCAATTTTCCTTCTTTCTCAATAATACTACACATATACACACGCATGTTATACCTATGTGTAGTATATACTACAATATACTACACATATACACACACATGTTGGTTTAAGTGAACGGGCATGACCGCTGACTGACATCCGTGGAGCGCAAAGGTTCCAGACGAAAACCAGCGTCAAGTACTTAAGTGCTTGACATTAAGCTGATCTGGACACCTTTTTGGTCCAGCCGTGAGACACATACCCAAGACTTTTTTATTTGTATCACATTTTTTACCTGTTGTCTCTTTGTGCTGTGTCCAAATAAATGATTCTTTACCTTTATCTTTAACTAGCTTTCGCCCGCAGCTTCGCTTGCGTGAAATTTTGAAGCCGTTAAGTGACGATTTTCCATACAAACTTTCATCCCCTATTTAACTCCCTTAGGGGTTGAATTTCGAAAAATCCCTTCTTAGTGGATGCCTACGTTACAAAAGGAACCTACTGTCAAAATTTCAACTTTCTAACCCCAGCGGTTTAGGCTGTGCGTTGATAGATCAGTCAGTCAGTCAGTCAGCTTCTCCTTTTATATGTATAGATAACTTTCAAAAATGCTCTAATGTCATTAATTAAAAGTTTTCCGTGACAAAAATTGACAGCCCTAACCGTAAGCTACATACCTTTTAAGGTGTTTGCGTAAACGCTCGCTTACCTTCACGCTTATCACTCAGTGGGTCAGCAGAGCACTTGATTGTAGTAGTATTATATTATTGTAAAGACAAAACTTTGTTAGTGATTCAGACGAAATAACATGGCGGCTTAAATTATGCAAAATGTAGTGCAGTGCAGCGACACATTATGCCGAAATAACGCAGCCGAACTTCGATGCAATAACGTTAAGCGTGAATGTTTTTTTTTATATCGACAAGATGCTACGCAGCAAAATGTAGTGCAGTGCAGCGACACATTATGCCGAAATAACGCAGCCGAACTTCGATGCAATAACGTTAAGCGTGAATGTTTTTTTTTATATCGACAAGATGCTACGCAACTCTATTTAAAAGCACTGCAAGTGCAATCATTTCGACGTTTGGCTCCGTAATTTCGTTACGATGTATCACTACACTGAGCCTGTAGAGGCGAGTTCTTATTTTAATACCACTAGAACTCAATTTAGCGCTCTTTGAATTATTAATTTAGTGCAGCAATTTATCCTAGAGGTGGGGCAAAATGTAAATCCTGTAGAGTGAAGAGCTCGTTCTAAGGGAGACCTGACAAGCTTCATACATTTTTGGACCAAAATCCAAAGTAGCCGGCCAAAGAAAAGTATACACATATTATGATAGTACATGACTACCTAGACATTTTTTATTACTACTTCATTCCTCTAGGTCTGTTATCTGAGTCACTACATAAGGTTAAAATGTTCGATCTTAGTGAAAAAAATTACTTAAAGATTTTTTTTTACGTTTTATTTAGAATGTAAATAACTTGTTGTTCGATGGCTACCTGCCTCTAAAATAATAACAATTTTTAGTTTGAATGAAATGGAATATTTTAACCTTATTATGTAGTGACTCAGATATCAGACCTAGAGGAATGACGTGATATTAAAAATGTTTAGGTATTCATGTACTATTATAATATATACATAATTTTCTTTGGCCGGCTACTTTACTTTTTGGTCTATTTTGTCAGATGTCCTTTCGCACCTCGCCTGCAGTCAAATTCAAATTATTTATTTGGGGATATTTATTTATTAAATAGGATACATAGAGTGGTGTTACATGGTAAATGGTAAAAATGGTTCAAGCCCATTTAGCATTTGTATGGAATGCCATACCATGCTGCGTCTAAGTGCTGGTCTTAGTGAGTGCGCTGGAATTTAGCCTAACAAAAAATGTTTTTAACATTCCTCACCAGTTCAAGAAGAAGCTATGCAGCTACTAAACAATTACGTATCCACTTGGATACGAGGTCAAGCACGGTAGCAACGGTCAAGTGTTGGATGACGTCGTGGTTTGCTAACGGAGGCACTCCTCGCTGTGGAGAGTACACGTTATCCTACTAATATCTATTCATATGATAAATATACACCGAGGGAAAGATTTTAACCTTCGATTCCGATGCCTAATTGGAGAAGAAAAGTTATATACAGAGTGTTAACGAAATCGTGTAATTCCTTCAAACCGCGTGACCTACGCGCCGACTTCGAGAATTTATTTCCTCTGCTGTTTTAAACAGTTTTTTGTGTTTTCTGTTTTCGTTAATTAATGATATTTGATAATAAGAAGCTATTACATAGAAACTGAAAAGGAAGCGACATACGAAACATGATAGTATTTTGAAAACAATCTCCATGTTGTGTTTGAAGAAATGACTGTTGTGACTAAATGTTGATGTTATTGGAGACTGGACGTTGACGGTTTAGCTAGAAAGAGAGGTAAACGTTTACGTAACGTGTGAATAAGCTTACTGCTAACTGCCTCATTGGTGTAGCGCAGCGGTTCCCAGACTTTATCTCATAGACCACTTTCAAAATTTAGCTGGTTCCGATGGACCCCCTGCTGCTACATTTCTACCATATCATTTGCTCATATTTGTTTATATTTTATCATATTTTACTGTAATGTGTAACTATTTGTTTTCCCCAATAAATAAAATAAAATATAAATAAAATCTCACTACTTACATAGTATAAAACAAAGTCGCTTCTCGCTGTCTGTCCCTTTAAGCTTAGATCTTTAAAACTACGCAACGGATTTTGATGCGGTTTTTTTAATAGATAGAGTGATTTAAGAGGAAGGTTTATATGTATAATACATGCATATTATAGTTGAGAAAAACGCGGAATACGCGATAAATGACATCCACGCGGGCGTAACCGCTGGCGACCTCTAGTTACCATATGAAATGTGAAGATTAGATCTTTTTGTCATGCCAACGTAGACCCCCGTCGAGTCTCCCGTGGACCCCTGGGGGCAGTGTTACCAGATTCAAATTATCAACTACCGTGCTGACAGATTAAAAATACCGTGTTATAGGCTAAAACTACCGTGCATTAATTTAAAAAAATACGGTGCTATTACCGTGTAAAATGCAAGAACAACGATTATGATTTTTATTTGAACTTAACGATTCTTTAACAGATTTACTCAATCTAAAACTATCACTTCTTGCTCACATACTTTCAGTCATTTTCATAATTAAGTATGTCTTTAGATGGTATAAAATCTACACAACTATCTCCATTCCGGTGAATAGATTGTTTCCCCTATATGGTTTTTGTGTTTTATTTATTTATTTTCTTGGTTTTTATGTCATTTACTTGACTAAATATTCTTTTACATGCTGCATTTGAATGGGGCAAGGAAAGAATATTACACGGTAATTTAAAATTAAAAATACCGTGGAAAATAACACGGTAGTGAATCATTACCGTAGACCGTGTTTTAGCCAAAAATACCGTGCTTCTACGGTAATTACCGTGTATCTGGTAACACTGCCTGGGGGTCCACCTGGACCACTTTGGGAACCTCTGGTCTAGCGGTTGCAAGCGCGACTGCTGAGCATAAGGTCCTAGGTTTGATCCCCAGGTAGGGCAAAGTGTTATTTGTGTGGAATTTCTCAGTAGCAGATCGGAGTCTGGATTTGTGCACGGTTGATGTGCAATAGGCTCGCCCTCTATTACATGGGACTTAAACATAACAGCGAAATAAGTACTATACACCTCTGCCAACTCTTCGGAGAATACAGGCGTGATGTTTATGAATAAGCTTAAATTCAGATAGATCCGGTGTGGGACTATAAAACTTCCTCACCGCTCGCTGGGAACAGACGCGTGTTGTAACATGATACAAAACACAGCACGCATAGTGGTAGGATCTATACGATCCGCCTGACTAGCTGCCACCCGTCGCCAAGCAGTGTACTGTGTTCCGTCGTGTGTATGCGAGAGTTAGAGGGGTATAGGGCCTCTATATCTCCGTTACTTGAATTCGTATGCTCCATCTTAGACCCTGTCCGCTTACCATGTGGGACTTTAAACAAATGCGACCGAGAATCATCACCTTCCTGCCCTTATCTCATGTTACTTGGGGTCGGCGCAACACGTTTTCTTCTTCCATTCCGTCCTGTCACCCGTCATGATATCACTGACTCCCTTCTCTTTCATATCATTCTTCACACAATCCATCCATCTTTTCTTTGGCCTCCCTCTTCCTCTTCATCCATCCACATTTATATTCATAACTCTTTTGGTCACATGCGTTTCATCTCTCCTCTTCACATACCAAGACAAACGGTTCCCTTTCAACTTTTCTGTCACTGGCGCTACTTTCAAACTTCCTCTAATATACTCATTCCTGACCTTATCCATTCTGGTCACTCCACACATCCATCTCACCATTCTCATCTCCGCTACATGCAATCTTTTCCGACCAAGAAAGAGAATAAAAAAACAAAAAATGTTTTCTTTATTCAATACTCTTTATGCTCATCTTTATAAACCTGTATGAATACATACTATACTGCAAGTAATAGTCATGTCATATTATACAATATGTATGACATTTAAGCGTTATGAAATGTGCTAAGCGGGTCACTTTCGAATGCCGTCGAGCCGTTTTCGAGATTAGATGTGATAGACACGCTGACGTGCAGATTGTGTGATTTCGTGCAAAAACTATGTAAATGTAAATTATTTACTTGTAATTCTGTACGCGCTTTTTGAGAATATAGAAGTAGAATACCTACGCACGAGCGTTTTACTTCAAGCTTTATTATAATCAAGTTGATTTTTGTGGGGCTCGAGGCTCGTGGATTTGTAAGGTTAAGCAGCGCTTGTAGCGGTCAATCCGTGGATGGGTGAATATGGCACATCGAAACCACTCCCTGTCTCGGGGAGCACGTTATAAATTAAAAGTAGTTTTAATCTTTTATTTTTTACTAGCGACCCGCCCCGGCGTCGCTCGGGTACGTTTTATAGCTTAAAACCTTCCTCTTGAATCACTCTATCTATTAAAAAAAACCGCATCAAAATCCGTTGCGTAGTTTTAAAGATCTAAGCATACACAGGGACAGACAGCGGGAAGCGACTTTGTTTTATACTTTATGTAGTGACCTCACTCATCACGCAAAATACGCGCTTAGACGTGGAGTTGCGGATACCATCCCGTTATACCTTATACTATGTAGTGATTATATTTTTGCAATTGTAGTTTATCTCAGTAATATATGAATAACTAGCTTTCGCCCGCAGCTTCGCTTGCGTGAAATTTTGAAGCCGTTAAGTGACGATTTTCCATACATATTTTCATCTCCTATTTAACTCCCTTAGGGGTTGAATTTCGAAAAATCCCTTCTTAGTGGATGCCTACGTTACAAAAGGAACCTACTGTCAAAATTTCAAGTTTCTAACCCCAGCGGTTTAGGCTGTGCGTTGATAGATCAGTCAGTCAGCTTCTCCTTTTATATGTATAGACTAGCTTTCGCCCGCAGCTTCGCTTGCGTGAAATTTTGAACCCGTTAAGTGACGGTTTTCCATACAAATTTTCATCGCCTATTTAACTCCTTTAGGGGTTGAATTTCGAAAAATCCCTTCTTAGTGGATGCCTACGTTACAAAAGGAACCTACAGTCAAAATTTCAACTTTCTAACCCTAGCGGTTTAGGCTGTGCGTTGAAAGATCAGTCAGTCAGTCAGCTTCTCCTTTTATGTATATGTATAATATAGATTTATTGACACATTATAAAACACTAATCCACATGGTACATACTGCAAGGGTATCAACTGAAAATCAGCGCTGGGTGTTTGACGCCCAGCATCTGCTGAGTTGGTGACCCTTTCGGCATGGGCATGCTCGACAGCATAACATTTGTGTATGTTTAATGATTTTTATGTTTTTATTGTCTCATCATTATCTGCCTAGCCTTTTCCCAACTATGTTGGGGTCGGCTTCCAGTCGAACCGGATGCAGCTGAATATCAGTATTTTACATGGAGCGACTGCCTATCAGACCTCCACAACCCAGTAACTGGGTAATACGATACTCTTGGTAAGACTGGTTGTCAGACTTTCTGGCTTCTGACCAACAGTAACGACTGTCAAAGATCTACAAATGACAGCCGGGACCAACGGCTTTACGTGCTCTCCGAGGCACGGAGGAAACTCGCTATGATAAATGGTCACCCACCCACAGACCAACCTCGGCAAGCGTGGCTTAACCCGGAAGATCGGTCTATGCGGCTGTAATTATTTAGCCACGAGCTCCTCTTTTGTTTTTATTGTCTATGCTGTCATTGTGTCCTTATCTGAATAAAATTTATTTTCTTTCTTTCTAAAGCATAACAATACTCGTACCTTCTCTGTATGAGAAGAGGTCTTTACCGTGCATTAGGGCAATCGCAGGCCGGTTATATAAAGAGCGAAATTTTATAATGTAGGTCTCTTTATCGATAAACGAGTTTTCTAATAGTTTGACATACATAATTCTTTAATTTGACGTCGGCATATTTATTATACTTTGAGTCAGCAATAACTGCCTTTCAATGTCAATGTTATGTAACACATACATAAGTAGTTACAAATTGCTGTACCATTAGTTTCGTAACATATTTTCTTTTATTGACTTTGGAATTTAGCCTCGATCATGTAGAAAGCGGGATGATAGCGTGGTTGCTAGCGAAGATTACCACTCTTCCTGTGAGTGTTGTAAAAGGCTAGATTAAGGGATTATGTCTGAAGCAAATGTCACGCTTCGCTCCCGCCTCGCTCCCGCTTCTGTCCCGCCAAGGTACCGCCACAGTACCGCCATCATCCCGCCTAAGATCCGCCTCAGTTCCGCCTCGGTCCCGCCTCATTACCGCTTCGCTCCCGCCTACTTTCAAAGTGGCGAGCTTTATAGTCGTAATGTTGTAACATTCACTGTTTGACCCGGAAATTAATAATACTTGCTAGGTAATCATGATAAATTGAATACACATATCATCAAAACAATTTTTTGACACAAGGTCGTTTGATTGTCAAATTGTCTTAAGTACAATATTTTACAGACTTTGTACTTTGTTAAGTACAAAAATAAATTACTTGAATGTTATTAGTCTTTATTGTATACTTATAAGAAAACTGACTTGATTGCGCCGTTGGTCTAGTGTTTACAAGCGCGACTGCAGATCGTGAGGTCCTGGGTTAGATACCCACCAATTTCCGTGTGGAATTTCTCAGTAGCAGCCCGGAGTCTGGATTTGTGTACGGCTGATGGCAATAGGCTCGCCCCCTATTATATGGAACTTAAATCACAACGGCGAAATGAGGTTCTGGGGGTCTACTCCCTAAGCACGAAGTCCGTGGTTTCGGCCTTAGTTACGAGCGTTTCCTACTCCCTATCACCTACGGACATACGATTATTTCGGGGCCCGAACTAAGAATGAATGACAACACGATAGGCTGTCCCTACTACCGATGTGTTTTTGCCTTGAACTTGACACTTGTTTTGTTCACTCCTACGTTTCGGGCTACTTTCGGACGGGCGACTAACTTCGTTGACGGACTTAGGAAGTAGGCCCCCTGTATTGCCCTCATCAAAATTATTACCAAATCGTAATAACCAAACCAAACATACATACATACAAACCAGAATAGGACTGCAGATCAGTGTAGATTTGGGTTTCGTTCTCGGTTTAAGAAATATAAGTCGCGCGGAGAAGGTTTGCCGATGGCCTCATGACGTCACGCGTCGATGGTCGGTACGATTCAGACGAGCGCGGGTAGCGGTCGGTGAAGTGGGAGGCGCATTCATCGGCAAACCTTCTGCGCGCGACTAGTAGCTCTACACACGCTATCCAACACAAAATGAAGTGTAAAGGTATTTTTTTTAAACAGGATTTTCGGGAGCTTTTTAGAAGTCAGGCCATAAATTAAATCAAATAATTTATTTCACGAATATGGGTACATAATAAAGGTGTAAAGGTTTACATGGTTTCAGTTCCAGAACATATTCGGCCGTTAGGCATGCAAAATATGAATTTAAAATTCAAACAAAAACAGTAGCATACAATATAAAATTACAAACTTAACAAACAATAGCAAAACAAAATACACAATGTCAAAACTTATCCTCTAAATAATCTTTAATATCATAGTAACATTTACTTATTAGAAAATCTTTTAGTCATTTCTTAAATATGCCAACAGTTTTAATTTTTAAATGTTTTAAATGGTTCTAAAAAATTAACTATGGAGAAGACATTCATGAAGCCCTACAGTGTACACATAGACTGTGGGATAAGTCAGACTAAAGTCAGCGCTTAATAACTTTAATACTTATTAGCGCACTAACTGAGAAGTCCCTAAATTAATACTAATTTGAAGGCACTACGAGTAGTGATTTAGTGGTATTAATTCTGTAGTGTAAAGAGTTAATGTCGGAGTCGCGCCCCACCGCTACAGACTAAATTGGTGCTCAACATTTAGCATAGCGTAAAGAGAGCTGTAATTTTAGTCATCGTAAAAATATATCTTATTTCTATAGGCATAGATATATTTCATTACAGCCTATTGAGGTTCACGGAAGCGGCATTGAAAATAATAATTGGCAATTACAATAAGTATATTTTTTTAGTTAAGTTAATAGTTATAGCATCGTATTGGCACGTTAGTTGTAATGATATTATGAAGTTTATACATAAATAAATATTCCTACCTCTACAGACTAAGTTGGTGCTTTACATTAAGCACAATATAAAGAGAGCTTTAATTTTAGTCTTCGCCCTCCAGACTAAATAAGTGCTCTGCATTTAGTGCAGTGTAAAGTTTTTTGGAAAAGGTTGTCATGTAATTTAATGGTTAGCTTATAAATTCTGTGTATCACACGACTTAGTTTAAGAAATTTGTTTATATAAGTGTGCGTTTGTGCGTCAGTTTGGGCTTAGAATAAAAGCCTTTTCTTTCTTAACCTTTTGACCGCCACGGACGTCTATGGACGTCAAACTTTTGAACTGTAAAAAAAGTGGTATTTTCGACGTGCCATGTCGTCGGAGGCGTCGTGAACACGTTTTAATTTGACGCCCATAGACGTCCGTGGCGGTCAAAAGGTTAAAAAAGGGGCTTTAATTTTAGTCTTCGTAAAAAATATATTTTTTAATACATTTTCTTAAGATTAACATGTTCTTCTTCTTCTCCAGGGTTTGTGCTGGCATCAGCAGTGGTGTTACTGCTGCTCGGCATCACCTGTGCCATATTCTTTGGCTCCTGGGTCCGGATAGTCATAGACCATGTGAGTATACAGCTTTAAGGTATTACTGTAGGCACCTAGGCGTTGTTGGTACCGAGACGTGCCAAAGGGGCAAGATAAAACAAGAGGGGTACTATTGTGTTCCAGCGAAAAACCCGGAGACTCTTTTGTACTGAGGATGACCATCGGATGGTTATAGTCAGTAAAAGTCCGATGTAAACCCACGGCCTTTCCTAGACGGAGAGTATACAGGGCGTCCCACGACTTTGCCACATGGAGGGGAAGTACCATAAATACTGTAGATAGAAAAATTTACTGAATGAAGACTTCATTTTTATTTTAAAAACAATACGAACTGCATTCAAAGAATTTTAAATAATCACCTGTCTGAACCGGGAATCGAACCCACTAAATGTGAAAACAAAAAAAACTGTAATTTTATTGTAGGTACCAATCGAAAAACCCGATCAGATACATTTGTTTCTTCGAAATAACATAGCATCTAAAATAAAAGGAACACCTTGAAATTTAACATTTATTTGAAATAATAAGGACACGTTTAACTGTGCAACTTACAACAAAATGTGTCTCTTCCTATTGAAACAAATTGTTACTCTTTTAATAATCTCGCTTACCGTTGATTTAGTTATTTTTTCATGGTACTTATTTGAAATAATACTTCGAAATAGTAATAAAGCTGAAAAATGTTATAAGCACGACATAGTCAGAGAAATGCTATTCATTATTCTGAACAAAATTTTAAATTAAATGTTGAAAAATACTGGTGTTCCTTTTATTTTAGATGCTATGTTATTTAGAAGAAATAAATGTATCTGATCGAGCCTTTCGATTAGTACAATAAAATTACAGTTTTTTTTGTTTTCACATTTAGCGGGTTCGATTCCCGGTTCAGACAGGTGATTATTTAAAATTCTTTGAATGCAGTTCGTATTATTTTTAAAATAAAAATGAAGTCTTCATTCAGTAAATTTTTCTATCTACAGTATTTAAGGTACTTCTCCTCCATGTGGCAAAGTCGTGGGACGCCCTGTATAGTCCCACTGCTGGGCGTACGCCTCTTCTCAGGATGGGAAGGGTTTAGCTTTCAGTCAATGCTGGCCTGGCGCGTGTTAGCAAACTACACACACAATCGAGAACATTTTCTTTCGAGTCCCCTCTTTTATGCATGTTTCCTCACAATCATACTCATACTATTACTGAAAGTCTGTATCAATCCCACTGCTGGGCAAAAGCCTCCTAAGTTCATCTGGTCTTACAAACATTTATATCTCTCACTTAAGTATAATAACCATCTCAAACATAATTCTGTCTACTATATCAACAGCAGTGGAAAGCGATGCGTTACCCACTCGTGCGCATCCAGCCTTGTACACCGACACACATACATACATACATAGTTATAGTTAATACCAGTATGAATGTCTTCCGTTATGGGCGGGAATGTAATTGATGCTTTACAATCATTACAATTATTATAGACTTTATTTATAGACTAAAAGGCTACCGTTATAGGCCTCGTCTACGCTAATGCTAGCTACAGTGCTGTAAAAAGGTGGAAAGACTGGCAAAATGCTAGGGCCCCCGTGTCATTGGGGCCCCTGGTGGCCAATTGGGGCCCCAATGACACGGGACCAATGACAATTTTTTAAATGACAAGACAATAATACAGTGTTCATATAATAAGTAATTAAATAGCTTTAACCTCTCAATCACCATAATTATAGACACAATAGATAAAAAATGGCGGTGTCGTCCTGGGACGACACGCGGGACGCAACCGGTCACGTAAATAGAATATTACTGTAGTATAAGCTAATAAAATTTTTGCATGCCATGAGGCAGAACGTATAAGGATTCAGAAATATTGTAACACCTAATTGTATGAATTACCTACATTCTATGCAAATAAATGAATCTATCAAAAATCGCAAAACGATTATTATATTAAAACTTCAGAAAATAAAGCTAAAGCCACGTGGAGGGTTATAAATAATTATAAAACAAATATTCAATTACAAAAAATTGACAAAATAATGGTCAATGATGTACTAATCTCAGATCCAATTGCAATCGCTAACGAATTCAACAATTTTTTCATGACTCAAGTACCTAAGAAGCAATCTGTTGGCGGTAGCCCCCATTATAGAATCACATACAATAATTCAAACTCACTCTTTATGAATCCGTGTACCCCAAAAGACATCCTTCAAATAATAAAATCCTTAAAAAATACTAATAGTACAGGGTATGACGGAATATCTACTAAAATGCTCAAGATAGTGGCAAAAGTAATAGCGCCAGTACTATGTCATATAATCAATAAATGTATCGAAGATGGGGTCTTTCCATCAAAATTAAAACTATCCGTTGTTATTCCAATATTTAAAAAACAGGATAGAGAAAACATGAATAATTATAGACCAATATCCTTAATACCTATCTTATCGAAAGTTTTTGAGAAATTTATCTATAACAACATGTATAATTATATGGAAAAACATAATATCCTAGCGGAAGAACAAATGGGTTTTAGGAAAAATAAATCTATTAACAAGGCATTATACACTTTCCTCAAAACGGTACTGAATGGTATTGATAGTAAAAAAGAAGTCACAGCACTTTACATGGATATGACGAAGGCTTTCGACTGCGTCAATCACGAAGTATTATTATATAAATTAGAAGCTTATGGGATACGAGGAAATGCTGGAGATCTCATAAGATCATATTTAAGTGGCAGAGAACAACAAACTGAAATATCTAGCATCTCACATAGCACAAAAATCGAAAATAAGCACTTATCAGCACCAATAAAAGTTTGTCAGGGTGTACCACAAGGGAGTATCTTGGGTCCGCTATTATTCATTATTTATATTAACGATCTCCCCAAATCCATCGAGTCCCCCATGGTTCTGTATGCCGACGACAGTACTGCGATTTTTGTATCTGAAGACCCTAAGACATATGAGCAGGAAATAAATTGTACTTTATCATCTATAGTTGACTGGCTCAATTTAAATGAACTTAAAATAAACCTATCTAAAACATATATAATGACTTTCAAAAATAAAAATCCAAAATTAAACACATTGAGTATAAATTATAAACAAACAAACATAGATAAAATTATCACTACAAAGTTCTTAGGACTACACATCGATTCAAATATGACATGGAGGACACATATTGAACAAGTGTGTATAAAACTAAGCCGGTATTCATATGCCCTATATATGCTCCGTAAAGTTGTCAATCAGAGTGCACTCCTATCGGCCTACCATGCTTATGTTGGTTCGATACTTAGATATGGTATAATGTTTTGGGGAAATGCCACTGAGAAAGAAAGTGTTTTCAAAGCCCAAAAGAAATGTATCCGGGCGATCTGTGCATTAAAACCTACGGATACATGCAAAGCACATTTTATAAATTTAAAAAAAACTGACATTCCCATCACTATATATCTATGAACTATCATTAGACATTCGAAATAATATAAATAAATATGAAACGTTGAGAAGCACCAGACATACAAATACACTTCGTGCAATAAGCCATAGAACAGCTATGTTTGACAAGAGTGCATTTTGTATGGGTCCAAGAGTATACAACAAACTACCAAAGAATGTTAAAGACGCAAAGAATCTTCTTTCCTTTAAAAATAAATTAAAGATGTACTTGATTAATAAAGCCTATTACTCAACCAATGGTTTTTTAAATGATAAATGTAATTAAAATAATTTATTAAGTCGCAATAAAATTTTATAATAATTAATTTCAAAATAATGGTTATTCTAATTCTAATATTCGTAATAGATAATGTAAGTACGCCTAATGTTAATATTTTATATAGTTTACTTTTTATTGCAAATGAATTATATTACTAATATTTGCACACCTGTTAAGGTAGGATATGGTCTAACGAACTTTTATTATATGTATCACCCCATGTGTACCCATATTATGGCAAATAAATGATTTGATTTGATTTGATTTGATATCTATCAGTCGACACAGGGTTCACAAAAAAACATAGGTATTTCGATTTGGTAAAATAACTTTTTTTTAAATATGCTTTCTCCCTCTTCTCCTGTATCGTATATGCGTTTACAAACACTAATCTTCTCATGCACAAACACCTAGACCCGGAACAACTATTTGTAGGCTATACAAATTTTTGTTCCGTGCGGGAATTGAACCCGCGACCCGTACAGTTGGGCATCGTCTACATGGGCAGTGGCATCGTCTGACATCAAAGGCGTTACCCTACTTTACGGATTGTAAAACTGTGCCTGAGCGACCCGCACCCTCGTATACGCTTAGGCTAATAAACTTTTTCCCCAAAGTGCCAAGTTTCTTCTTCTTCTCTCGCTCTAGCACGAGCTATACGAAAAGCTCATGCCGTGGTGAAAAGATTAGCCAGTAAGCAAAGTTGGTAGCGGGGCTGACTGCCCAGGGTGCGCCGGACGTACTTAAGTATCATCACTCGTAGAGATAATTTTAATGCACAAGCTATAATAATATTGGCAACATTGGAAAAAGCGCATATCCTCAGGAAACCCTTCCATTTGATACCTATATCATGATAGTAGATAAGAAATTTTTTTCCGCCTACTTGGGGCGTTCGCCATATTGAATTTAAGGTGACGTCCATTTTTTTTCGTATTTTTCTCAGCAAACCCTTTTAATTGATACCCCTATAATGGGTCACTTAGCCAACCATGCATTGTCAACCAAACTAAACGTGTATGCAAAATTTCGGCTCAATCGATTGTTGATAACTGTTTTAAAATTCAGTTGCTAGATTTGCGCTCAACAAAAACATATAAACATTGCAAGTGACATAAAAGCTTTTAAAAAGTACACGCGTGCGCTCTAAGAGGTAGTGAATTCGAACCGCCATTGATGAACGCCCGATATTTTTCATGTTTGACTTTGTTTTAGTTAAAAATACACAAGAATATATTTATTTTCTTTCTATAAAATTTCTTACAAATAAAACCTGCGTACCTAGGTTACCTAATTAACGTTCGACAAGCAGCCACAATGGCGGCATTTCGGTCAAGGCAACGATCGAGTCTCACGGAGTTGCAACACAAGACTTATGCTAAGAGTTGAGACAAAGCTGGCTACGAAAATATTTGGTGGCAAGTCATGTTGTACGGTTGATTTATCAAATAACATTACGCTGAATCTTTGGCTATACAGGGTGTCGCAAAAAGTAGTGTCAAGCGTCAGTCCAGACGTAGAACACCCTTACAGCGGTTACGCACTGCATCCGATCCGAATCCGTGAAAATACGTTCCGAAGTAGCCATAGAACTATTTGTATGGTAGTTCACGCACTACATCCGTCATCCGATTTCTATCCGTCATCCGTGAGTCTCCAATTCGGAAGAAATATTGACGGACCGAAGTAGCCGTAGTAATGTTTGTATGAACGCTTTCGCACTACCTCGGATTCAAATCGGACGCCAAATAAATGGATATGCCAAAGATGGCCCCTGAATTGTTTGAATTTGAATCAGAGATCGGATAAGTGCGTAAGCGATATCCGAATTCGGTCCGAGATTTTTTCTCTAGATCGGTATTTTCACGGATTCGGATCGGATGCAGTGCGTAAAGCAAAATCCGAATTCGAGCCGAGTTTTTTATATCCGTATTTTCTCGGATTCGGATTGGATGCAGTGCCTAATCGCTCTTAGAGGTATCAGAATCACCCCATGTATGTTCCGCGATTTTTTTTAGTTTTCGAGTTATGATTTCAGAATCAGAGTATTTATTTGTTAAACATAGGAATTTACATAAAGGTGTTAGGTTAACATATTTGGGCGCTACGTTTTGCCGTGAAAGCGTACAAATATTAAGTAAAATGTAATTAAAAACTAAATAAACAAATGGTAAAACAAAACCAGAAATAAACTAAAAAATATTAAAAATTATCATTTATAAAATCTGGAACAGTATAATAACATTTTTCAATTAATAGTGAGGTGAGTGAGCTTTCTTTAACTTGTATAGGGGCATATTTTTTATACTATCGGGTATTTTATTATAAATTTTTGAAGCCATTCCAGAAAACGCACGATTGATTTATTTCTTCTCATGATTTTAACCAAACTTTGACTTTAATGACATCTTTGATCATAGTGTCATGAATAGTTGAAACAAATGCGTGCTGGGCCGAACAAGGTGAGCTTTGCCTCCGAGGACGTCCACCTTTCAGTTTCCGTGGATACACCCTAGCTGAAAAACATCTCTTCTCGTCTCCGCTTCGGACATCTCCACTTTGGTGGAGTCCCGGCCTTAAGCCGAGGTCCCAGTCCCACCACGGGTCGCCCTTAGTGCTGTTGTTGCTAGTAGTCATGATGTTAGTGTAGTATAAGTAGTTAGCTTAGGTTAAGTATTTTACTTCACCACCATTGGCTGGAGATCCTTAATTTCTCGCCAATAACTGTCCGGTTACGTATGAACGGTCTGCAAGAACCATCGAAATCAGTCCAAAAGAAAAAAAACTTAAAGATCGAGATAGCTCATGCCGTTGTGAAAAGATTAACCAGTCAGCAAGCTTTTTAACCCACGGTGTACCTTCCCCTGACCCTTCGCCGGGGTCGCGGGATTCGCAGCTGCATGCACCGCGACCCCGGCAGGCCTCGGTCCGCCAGCCCCTGGCAGACCTCTTCTTTCTGTGGGTCCTTGCCCCACGTCCTTCTGAGAGGCGCGCATGGAACACAGCGCGCCGTCTTCTCGGGGCTGTTACTGGTTGGGCGACGGGTCCCCTAACCCGTCGCCCGCAGGCCACACACTACGGTGGCCGGAGATTGTTTCGCGCCCTCCGGCGCCCGGTGCGTCTGGCGCGGGAGAGGGAGAGTGGCAGCTGCCTCTCTCTCCCCCTCTCCGCTCCCTCCTTGGTCGCCATCACCTCCTCGCAGAAAGAGGCGACGGCTTCCCACGCACTCTCGCTCCCGACCATGGGCAGAACCACGGCCGGAAGCGATAGGTCAAGGTTGGTAGCTGGACTGACTGCACAGGGCGCTTCGATAGTATCGCATAGTTATATGGTTCATAAAACGGAACCAACACTCAATAATACCATATTCAATACATTTTCTTGGAAATTACGACATAGGAAAAACGGATGCTGATGAAATAGAGGAAACTTACGTCAAAGGATGTATACATATATGTACAATATTTACATATAATACACACGTTGAGAGTACCTCGCCTTGAATGGACGAGAGATATCGTCGGTGACTACGTTGTTTTGACGTATAAGAGCTACTTTGTCTTTTAGAAGTAGTTTTACCTTACCTATTTCTACCGCTAAGTATTGTTGTGTTCCGGTTTGAAGGGCTGCTGGTGAAATTACAGGCACATGAGATCGAATTTTACCACTTGCTGTAAAACAACGATATAAACTTGAAGTGGCCCGCTTATTACTTCTTTTACTACTAACCTTGTGTATGGCGCTCGGAGTCATTTCCACATTTTCGTCTACATAGTTATAGTCTATGTAATTTAATTTTCTTACTTAGTCGTTCAGATCATTTTGAACCGTCCTGATATATTTGATGCTGACTGTGCATGAGAAACAAGGTACGCCCCAAAATACTGCCTTGCGGTACGCCGTAGCTAATCTGCTTTTCATCACTGGTGTATTCCTTAATTTTAACTATCTGTGAACGCAATGTGTTGTTATTTAGCAGACAGGAGTATGCCTTCTATAATACCACTATTTGGAGACATGGTGGCTTCTTATTTGCTGAGAAATCTAATATTTCCATAATCACCACTCTTGTCAGACGGCTTGGTGATCGCAGTTGGTTATTATTATCAGACAGGAGAACGCTGCTGTCCATCCCCTTGACGGTATCCCGTAGTTGCACGAGTGGAGAGATGGTAGCTGTTTTTTGCAGTGCAAATAACCAATAATTTCATGCAAATTGTATGAAATAAATTATCATATATGCGCATCGGTTGTTCCCACGCAAATATTATTGTAATTAAGCGTATGATGTATGAGTGTGAACACAGTAAGCTTAAGGCTCCGTGCGGATGGTAAGACACGCGATTTTGTTACGCGCGTTTCGTAATTGCATTCATACAATTGACTACTGAAGGCTTACTCACATCGATCTCTTCGACAAGTTTTGAGGAAATTATATTATAACTCACATGACACATCACAATTACTAAGCTGTAAGAGTGTATTGTGAATCATAATCATCATCATAAAAAGAGTCTAGGACCATCATCGGTGTAATGTTATCCACTCTGCTCTTTTCGCCTTTAGCTTGGGGCCCATTCAAATATTACGCAAGAAGAATGTTAGCCATTTTAAACCCCTCCTCGTCCTTGTTAGCGAATTAAGCAAAGGTCTGTCGCTCCCCCTTCCCCCGTTGATTACCGAAAATATTAATATAATTTTATATCGATTGACTTATACAAATACTTATACAAACGACCATACCACCCCCCCCCCCCACGCCCTCGTTGTATTCAAATAAGCAAAGAGCAAACCTCCCCCTACTTTTATGCTTACGTAATACTTGAACGACCCCTTAGAAGTGAAGGTTATTTTAAATCCCTAACATCCAACTGTTCTTAAATCTGATCTGTGATGCTTCACTTCCCTCGTATTCATTTATTATCTGTGTCAACCACTTTTACTTAAGAATATCTACATTTCCCAGTGATTGTGTTTAGAAGGTTAAATGGAATTTGGGTAGACGGAAATCCATCCCTAACTTAGCTCAGAAAAGTGTATACTGATGATGATGATGAACGCTGCATAAATATAGTTCACTTGGTGGTAGGATCTATACGGCTTTGCTAGCTACCACCCTCACATTAAAGTCCGGCGCCAAGCAGTTTACTGTATTCCGTCATGTTTACGTGAGAGCCAGAGGTGTATAGAGGAATCTCTCTATATATCTGTTACTTGGATTCGTGTGTTCCATCTTAGACCCGAGCGCCGTCAGTTACAACCGATCATTTCTAATCTGCCATGGCCAATCAATTGTAGGTACTCTAATTAGCATAGCATATCTTACATTGTTCTCACATTTATTTTTCTTAATCACAATGTAAACAACTTTCGTATATATTTGATGAAAAAGAGTAACCATGGAGTTTATTGCCCGTTCTTCTCCATAGGAATCTACACTTTGGAACGCTGCAGTAACTACCTATTTTTCTCACCATCACCCTCCTGACCTTATCCCAACTTATTTGGGGACGGCGCAGCATGTATATTTCTTCCATACATCTCTATTAGTCGTCATCTCAGTAGTCACCCTCTTTCTATTCATATCATCTTTTACATTATCCATTCATCGTTTCTTTGGTCTTCCTCTACTCTTATAACCGTCCCCATTCATACTAAAAACTTTCCTCACGACACGTTCTTCATTCCCCTGCATCATATGCCCATACCGTGGTAACCAGTTTCCACACAATTTCTCAATCACCGGCGACACTTTCAGACTTCCTCATACATACTTATTTCTAATTCTAAATGATAAATGGTCTAATTGAAACAAATGCTTTTACTTTGACCTGTCTCTGCTCACCATCAGACTAAGCGACCAAGTCAAAGAATAAAAGAAGGATATGTACATTTTCAAAACGCGTGTCGCACCGTCTGAACTCCCCCTAAGTGAAGGTAACTCATAGGCAGCCAGTCACCACACGCGATCAATGCCATCGAGTTTTACATAAGACTAACAGTAAAAAATATAAGTTATACGATGTCTTAATGTAATTTTGATACTGTAAAAAATATTAATGATGTTGTATATGTATTAGTTAATATTCTTCATGAGTATTTGCATATCAACTAAGTAATTTCAATCGAAAATTTCTTATAATTAGTTAGACTTTGTGTAACTTGACAGTTCAAAGCAAAATAATGATATCATACTAAAACTAATAGTGTTGGAGTAGTGAACGATTGTGCGAAAAGAACGAATGAGAAAAAATTATCAATTTAAATAAACCCTTACTTTCTTAAAAATAATGAAATGAAATAATTAACATTACTTGTATAAGTTTTAGTGGAAGATGATTTAATCCGAAGCCGCAAAAACATCAAAATATGCTAAACGTCAAATCAGTATTCACTAGTGGTTTAGACTATTTTAATAGTTTTAAATCGTGTTTTGATCTTCAAGTTTTAAGTTCATTCAATTTCGTTCATCCTTTTTTTCACCTCACTACTTTTTCCCTCCAATTGTTACTGCATTGAAATAATAGTCCAACTACATATAGGTATTGAATGTATCTCAAATGTTATGCGGAGGGAAGAAAGTCATGTTACCAGAAGAATGTTAGCCCAAAAAAAAGACGGATGGATTGTGTGGTTTAGTTCCATCTCTTCCCCTTCCCATCTCTTCCCCTATTAAATTTCTTAGAGATGGGAATTTTTTGTAGTTATAAACGCACAGGAGAAGAGATGGGAAGGGGAAGAGATGGGACTAAACCGATGGTATGAAGGATGATATGGGTAAGAAAGAAGTGAGCACTGAAATGGCTGATAGAGGAGATTGAAAGATGAATACATGCTGTGCAGACACCTAGAGTGGGATAGGGGCAGGGAGATGATAGTAGCATAGTTTTATTAGCTTGCAAATATTTTTCTTTCAAAAAGCAGTTATATGCGTTGTTGAACGCATGCCTTCTATGTATAAGGGTCAGAGGCCAGCACCTCTTGACTTTTCGAATAATTGTGCGAATCAGAATTTGATTAATCATTTGCGTTAGCGATGAAGGACTATCGTGAGGAAACCTTCACACATTACATGAGAGAGCTCCAAAAAGTTCTGCATGGTGTGTGTAGTTCGCCAACATAGCAAAAATATCGGACGTTCTCAATGTCGGTTATTTTACTTACAACCCCAGAGCGCATTTTTGGGGGGGAGGGGGGGTAAAATACTTAACCTAAGCTAACTACTTGTACTACACTAACACCATGACTACCTGCAACAACAGCACTAAAGGCGACCCCTAGTGGGACTCGGACCTCGGCTTAGGGCGTTGCTGGCGGGGACTTAGGGGGGGGAGACAGCTTGATGAGGGCTGAATTATCGGTGTGACTGCGGAGTCTGAAGAGACGACCAGCTCTACGACGGGAGAGCTCGGTGGAGACCTAGAGCGCATGCGCGTGCTGCTCTTTATAACCTGTGGTACACGTTTTTCCAATGTTGCCAACAGTATCTATATTATTTAAATACGATTTTGATTTATGTCAATTCATACAGAATTGATTTATATGCTTTTATTTTTACTTTGCCTTTATTTGCATAATTTTATTATTGTAAAAAATATTAGGATTTTCTTTGTATAGAATTAATTAATTGATTCACCTGACAGACAGATCTGTGTTGCTGGGTAGTTTGTTGCGCCGTTTCTTCTTCACAGCATAAACACTAGGAAGCGGTGAAGGGAGGGCTTTTTTGTGGGATGTCTATTGTAAATCTGACGTTCAAAAAGAACTAAGTAATTCTAGTCTATTTTGAATAAATGAGTTTTGAGTTTGAAGTTCAGCAGCGTGGTGAACTATAGGCTCAACCAATCTTGATGGGCTTCTAGGCGCGTAGGAATGTTTTCATATCTAAACCGCGGAGTACCTACTACAGGCCCGCCTGAGACAAAATCCCTTTTCCTTAACCATTAATGCCTGCGACAATATCAAATTTTATGGAAATGACACTTACGCTCGAGCAAATGTCATTTCCTTACAATTTGATCTTTTTTCAAATCAAATCAAGTGGTTTATTTGTGAAACATAGTTACATAATTATATCGGGTGTAAAAAGACCCTTAACGATAACGAAAACCACATATTCTACCCATCATTGGGATATTTTTTTTCTACCAGACCATACCTGGGAAACCATTGGTTTTGGAGATATTGAAGGTTTACATATTTTTTTTAATTTTTTCCAAAAACATATTCTAAGTGATAATACTAAACTTTCTTTCAAACAGCCTTATCAAAATTTTAAATTTTTCCTCACAAATTACGCATTTGAAGTAGGTAGCAAAAACGCAACGAATATCAAACGCACACGACCGCCTTGGCTCAGTGGTCGCTGCACGCATGCAAATGCGTGGCATCGCCACAACCACACATTGCGCGCTATAAAAAAAGCGTTTTTTTTATGCCAAAAAATAAAAGTCGTTTCCCAGCAATTATTTTTGGTCAATGTAGTTTAGTTTGATGTACAGAGTGCGTAGACTTCGGCTATGTGATGGGTCTTTTTACACCCTGTATACAATATTATATAGTACAATAGGTCATACATAAAAAATAGAACGCTATGTTTTGTCTTAAGACATACGAATATTATATTCAATTCAATTCAAATCTTTATTTCGGATAAAACATAACATAAAAGTCATCCATATAAAATTGGTGTTGCATTAGTAAAAAAGAAAACTTATAACTATGTTAGTAGGTAGTTATGTTATATAAATCCTCTTCTAAAAACCGAGCACCGGGTAGACAAACGAGTGTTTACCCAGTGCTTCAGTATAGGACTGTCTGGTTTTCCAGCCATTACCCTCAAAATTGTATTAGGACTCCCCCGCACTCTGCCCATCATAGACGCAACTCTCTTCCGCATAATAGCTTACTTTACTTTACTCATAATAGCTTAGCTTCCGCATATTATAATATGCTAAATAAATATGCTAAAAAAAAATTACATTAATAAAACGAATCATAATATTAATAAAAAAAAAAACTTTCCGCACGCGTTATAATGTTTGAGGGAAAATACTTTTTTCTAGGCTACCTATGAATTTCGTAATTCGCAAACTGACTGATCAAAAAACATACGTTGCCTCCGACTGCATGTTGTGATTTGATAGCATGATTTTTGAAAACGTTTACGTCTTGTTTGCCATCTTTTCTGTTTTTATTTTCTACATCATCTTGTCGCTTTTTACCTACTCAGGTTTTTTGTTTTCTTTAGTTTCCTTAACTTTGCTTTTTATGCTTGTTTATTCAGTGTGGACATCGATGTCGTATGATGACGTTTACGCGTCACACAGGACATTTTGACAGCTGTCAATTCAGGGGACATTTCATTGATGGTAACTCTTTAGTTATCGGGAAAATGGCGATTGTCGCTCTCTATAAGAAGGGGGAAAATTCATTGAAGCAATAAAAAAACCATATAAATCGTTTTACGCGAATACTGTGCTATGCAATTAGGTAATTAATATTTTATGAGTTATATACTACATAATTATTTTTATTGTATGCACTTTACGACTTTTTTGCTCTTTAAAATCGTAATATAACGTGAAGAGTATCAATTATTTATTTCTTAGTTATATTCGAACGGTCAAATGGGAAATTCCCATTGTCACCACACTTGGTACTTGCAGTTTGTTGTTATTATCAGACAGGAAGATGCTGCTTCCCATCGTCTTAACGTAGCCCCTTAGTCGCCTTATAAATACTCTAAACGGGTCGCCTATTCCATATTTTTTCCATGTATTAATCTTTATTTTTTTCCCATTAACAGGAGCTGGTTCTTCGCCCAGGTTCGATGACCTTCGAGTGGTGGGCGCGCCCCCCAGTCAGGCCATTCGTGCAAGTTTACGTGTACAATGTGACAAACGCCGATGAGTTCTTAAATAACGGGTCTAAACCCGTACTGGACGAGTTGGGGCCTTACGTGTACTCGTAAGTATAATTTTGAGTTTTTTCGTTTCGCCCGGTGATGGGAAATGGTTTTCAATGTTGGGATTTTTTTCCAATTAACTGGAATGTATTCCCAGTTGACTGTTGTTTGGTAATTAATTATTTTTAAAGGGATTTAATTCCTATTGATGGGAATGTGTTCTCGTTGTTGGTAAAGTTACTTCCAGTGTAAGGAATAACACTAGCATTGATAGATTGTTTGTTGAACTTTAACTGTCATCGTTGAAACACTATTCCCAAACTTTTCCCAACGATAGTTATTTTCGCTCTTTCCATCTCCTGTTATTCCCTCCCTAAACAATACTAAATATAGCACATTGAAAATTTAAGTCTAGTGTAATTCCCTGTGTTGGGGATACCAATCCTATTAGCAGAACCACCATTCCCATTACCGAACAACTATTCCCAGTCTCAAGAATCTAAATTTAAATCGATTAAATATTCCTTTTGAGTTTGACCTCCTAACGGAAAGCGAACATTACGAAATAAATGTAATGAGTTGATATAAATGCTTGGCTTCCTTCCAAACTGGTTCATTATGATAATACTAATTAGTACTCGTATTGGTACCAGTTTAGTACGGCTAAATATCAAGCTATTTTCCAGTATAAGCTGATCTCGCACTGTATAGGGATTCTGTACAATTAAAGGTCAGCTTATACTGGAAATGGATACAAAAAAAAAGAAATAAAATTCTCAAAAAATGTTTGTTACACTACTGTACATTTCGACGTAGGTATATGAATGACAGCACGGCGACAAATGCTGGCAGATACGACTAGCGCGATATCACTCTTTGCAGTCAGTTACCTCGGGGCGCTAAAATGACTCAGAAACAGAATATCTGTTTTTTTTAAGTTTTTTGCTCAATCTGATAACAAAACCAGTAAGTACTTGGGCAATCTATGCCACCAATAGATCTCGCGTTTTGAAAGAATTACACGGCTTCGTTAACACCCTGTATATGTTGGGATCGGGTTAGAAATTATAAATAGGCAAGATTTCAGAATAATTAATATTTATTGTTACGAGAATACAACCATGTTTTTAAACCGCCGAGCGATAGAGTTCAATAGAGAAGTACTCCTAAAGAGATCTTATTTCAAATATAATAGTTATTTGTTATACAAGAGTGCAAAGTTGCTTTTTAACCGAGTGCTCAATTTTGATGACCGAGCAAGCGAAGGATTTTAAAATTGAATCACGAGTGCAGCGAGTGATTCAAAAATTATAATCCTGAGCGTTAGCGAGGGAATCAAAAGAGCACGAGGTGAAAAATCTTTGTACTCGAGTGCAACACGTAACTTTTCATCCCACCTCAGCGAGGAAATGACTTAATGTAGAAAAAATAAACTTCCTCGTCGCTAGAATCACTCATTTTAGGTTTTTCACTTGTTTTCAAGTTTCTTGTTTTTAACCTAAGATTTTAACAATATGACGTGAAAAGAAAACAGGTGCGCGTAAAGAAAAAAAAAATACACCAAGAAGGTTCCGAGTCTGAGTTTTAACAAATTAAAAAAAAAGGTTGTATGACAAATTCGGCACCATGGAGGTAGAAGTAAATAGGTTTAATGAAGTTTTGAATTCACAAACTTGGTGCACATCATGTTCTAAATTCAATTTACTTTATCCTCTAGCGGATAAAAACGGCTTTTGCACTCAGATATCGAAGAGCAAAAATACTCTTTCCGAGATGGGGGGATGAAAAATATATTTCTCAACAGTGTGTACTACTTAAGTATCGTCACTCTTGAAGGCTCTTTTAATTTTTCTCTAATTCTGGACACTCCTACAGTACCCTCATAAGAAAACTAGGTATTCCATTCTTAACCACTCATCCTCCTTTCTCCTCTACAGGGAAGAATGGGAGAAAGTGAACATCACAGACAACGAGAATGGAACTCTCTCCTTCCATTACAAGAGAACGTACACGTTCCAGCCGGATCTCAGCAAGGGGCTCGACGATGACGCTGTGGTGGTACCGAATATTCCTATGTTGGTAAGTACAATTGATAATTAAGCGTTTGACATAACAAACGCGGGTCACGAGCGGGTCGTTTCGTCGGCGGGTCCATGTGAAAAGGATATTTGACTAATATTTTTATTAGAAATCTCGAAACTATTACAAACATAACAAGCAACAATGAAAAAACAAATGAAATGTTTAATAAACTGCCCAAGTTATAAACTATTTAAAATAAATCACACGACAGAGAGTACTATTACCATTATGAAGTCATAATTTAAAAACTTCATAGTGACTTGACATCTGTACAATATTTATTTCGCGTGATAATGGCAGAAAATGTCTCTCCTCTGTATCTCCTCTTCTTTTTCATCGATTTCATTTATTTTTTCGGACACCTCGCGTCTTTGTATGCTTTCTTTATAATAATACTAAATTGTTGTACATTTTTAAGAGTAGTCTAATACTCTATTGTGTCCAAGGGATTACTGTGAAGCCACGCACGTCACATCAATGAGAGCGCGGGTCGCGAGCGAGTAATATCGACTGGATGACCCGCCTCGTGACCCGCGTTTATTTTATTATGGCGAACACACAAAAAAAGACCTTTCACTCGTCGTATAGTCGAAATAACATGACCCTTTTAACTTTAAAAAACTACTCATTACCTTCCTTCTTCTCCATAAAAACGGTACATGAATTTTAAAACGTCGGTATTGTCCAAAATGTCTGTAAAGGTCGTCAACTTAAACGAGGAAGTTTCAATAACATTGAACGAAATTAACTGTTTTATTTATTTTATGGTTATTTATAGTAATTGGCTGTATTGAATCTTCATGTCTTCCTTAAAAGATAGTCATCTTTAAGATGAATCGGTATACAAGGTTAGTCGAAAAGTGGCTACTAATCCGAAGGGGTGTTAAAGTACCCATAACAATGAATAACTTTTGTTCTACAACTTTCCCCAAAAGTCAATAGTCTGTTCAAAGATTTCATAAAAAAACACGATAAAATACATCTACCCTTAGCTATGATCAGCTGTGTTTACATTTTAAGTCATATTTGGGTTCGCAGATTGAAAGCTCCGTTTTCTGAATTCGTAACTAAAGCAGGGATGAAGAATTTTTGAAAAAGCTCAACTTAATAAATAAATAATAAATCTTTATTGTACAAATAAACTTACAATTGGCACTAGCTTCCACACTAGGATTCCCTGTGTCGTGGAAGCTAGGCGAAACCACTACATAAAAATACATATTAACAAAATACAATAATACAATACAATATAAAACTTACAAAACTAACAAAAATACTATACATAAACAATAAAATATTAACACTAAATCACACGAGGAGTCGGCGTCGTGTGTCGCGCGGTGTCTGGTAGCCGGCCCCGAAATCGTCGGAACGCTACACCTCTCGGCCAAAATTCCTCCTTCGCAACAAAGGAATTGAAATTAACACTGTGGCGAGACACCAACCGTTCGACCCTCAGGGTGGAATTGGTCTTCACTCGGATGTACTCTACAATCTCCTGGGCCTTTGTAGAGTAATGTAGCAGAGACTTACAATCATTTTGCACGGAAATTTTAACACTTGCTTTAAAACATTCATCACTGTTACTTTAATTGACCCGCGGATTAGTACCCCCTTTCCGACTAACCTTGTATACAGGGTGACTTCAAAATAACTGGCAAATATTCATAGGGTTACTAGGCATCATTAGAGCATCCACCAGAGCTGTGCTAAGCTGCGTAGCGAGGAATGTGTTTTGTAAGCACCAATAGAATCACTTCATTTACCTAGCTTCGCTCTGCGCAGCTCTGGTGGATTAGGGCTTAGCGGAGCGAGGTTTTTGTTCATACAAAACAAGCGAGGGATGTGTTGCTAGGAATGTGTGCGAGGATTTGAAAATATGCGCCTACCAGTCAGTCAATAGATGGTGTTTGGAAGAGGTAGATGATCATTTGTACAAATTAACACATTAGGCATTACATATTCCTCGCACAGCTCTGGTGGAAAGGGTCACACCGTTTCATATCCTCGCTACACATTTTCGCACCGCACATTTTCCTCGCACAGCTGTGGTGGATGTCCAGCTTTAATAGAACACATTCAAATAAAAAAATACCTAAAATTTTGTTAATTACATAACAAGATACCTACTACGTGCACGCTTTTTGCTATTTGCTACTGTATTAGTTGGTTGGGTATTATCTCGTTATTTAATTATCTAAAGAGAAGGTATATTTTTATTTGAATGTATTCTGATTATGATTCGGTATTATGATACCTGGTAACCCTGTAAAGTTTCGCCAGTTAATTCGAAGTAACCCTGGATTAATATTTAGCCAGATCTGGGCCAACTCTGGCCCGCCAAAAGTTTTAATCTGGCCCGCCAATCTTCCCTTTTAAAGCAAAAGTGTATGACCCTCGGAAATATATTTTTGCTGCCTCATCGACACAAATAGGTATAAAATAATTACATAAAATAATTATAAAATGCTATTATAAATAGCCGTAATTATTTGACCCAAAAACGTTAGTTTTGGCAGAACAAAATGCATTTTCTTTTGAAATTCTGGCCCACTTGCAAATTTTTTTGCATTTTACTGGCCCTTGTTGAAAAAAGTCGGCCCATTCCAGTGTTATATTGAAAACCGACATTAGAATAGGCAGTATGATCTCTAGTGATGATTGTATCTCTACATAGTATAAAACAAAGTCGCTTCCCGCCTTTTGCACACTTAGATCTTTTAAACTACGCAGCGGATTTTGACGCGGTTTACATCAGTAGACAGAATGATTCAAGAGGCAGATTTATATGTATAAATTGCACCCGTGAGAAGCCGGGGCGGGTCGCTAGTAATGTATATTTTTACAAGTATTCCTTTCATTAACAAAGATTTATGATTCTAATAAATTATTCTAAACAACGAGTAATGTTGTTCTTACACTGCCTCGACAACAACATATTACTTTTGTTAATTACCACATGACAGGGACAATTTACTAGGTAATTTAGAAGAAGTAAAGGTTAAAACATATTTAGCATACGTAATGCCTCACTTCAATCAGGGAATTATACCAATAAACTGTTATGTTCGTGACAATAAAACGAGATTCAAAGTAGACTGACGTTTATTAACTACTAGCTGATGCCCGCGGCTTCTATCGCGATAATTTGACAATCAATTCGGGTTGTATTAGGTACAATAATATAGTTCAATCATGATTCTAAAGACACGTGGCGCCATCTATTATCATAAGAACTTTATTGTTGTTTTCCTCAGGAACAGTACTTTTTTTCGGGACGAAAGGTGTCCTATGCCCGTTTCTGTACACCTGAAAACGCATATGCAAAATTTCAGGATGATCAGTTCAGTGGTTTAGGCGTGAAAAGGTAACAAACAAACAAACTTATACTTTCATTTATAATATTAGTTAGGATTAGGATTTCAAAATGAGTACTTCATTCATCATTTTCATAATCCAACTCATGGCGTGGCGTACAACCACAATATTATGCAAACTAAAAGACAATAATTAAGAAATATTTAAAATAATTACCATTAACATTAGTTTTGCAAAGTCAGTGAATTTAAACGAGGCATTATAACTAATGTTTTGTAATTTAACATCTGGCAATATTAAGTGAATTATTTGCATGCAACACTTGGCAGACTGAGGTAACTGGTATTCAGCCGCATCTGGGGGTCTACTCCCTAAGCACGAAGTCCGTGGTTTCGGCCTTAGTTGCGAGCGTTTCCTACTCCCTATCACCTACGGACATACGATTATTTCGGGGCCCGAACTAAGAATAAATGACAACACGATTTGACAGGTGTCCCTTACTACCGATATGTTTTTGCTCGTCTTAAAAGTTGAACTTGACACTTGCTTTGTTCACTTCTACGTTTCGGGCTACTTTCGGACGGGCGACTAACTTCGTTGACGGACTTAGCAAGTAGGTTAGACTGGAACTCGACCACAAAATACTCTGGAAATAACTGGATAACGTACAGATACTCTGCTAGTTTTGTTTAAACAATAAGTAATGTAAGCGTGATAGTATCGCCGGGTTAATTCAAAAATCAACTATCTGCCCAACTCGTGATTTCAAGATATTGCGTTTTGAAAATTTGTGTCCTAAAATTTCATATACCATCTTATCTAAGTTTGTGTCCTAAAGTTTCGTATACAATCTTATCTAATCTACCTACAAGATAGTACTTATATATGAAATTTTAGGGCACAAATCTCCAAAACGCCATAACTCGAAAATTTTAGGGCACAAACTTTCAAAACGCTATAACTCGAAAATTTTAGGGCACAAACTTTCAAAACGCCATAACTCGAAAATTTTAGGGCACAAACTTTCAAAATGCCATAACTCGAAGTCACGATTTGGGCAGTTAGTTGGTTTTTGAATTAACCCGGCGATATAATGTATTCATTCAATACCAACACTTCTCCATAGCAATTACGCGGTCACCTTCTAATTCGCGGCCGCGGCGAGCGTTGCTTAACTCTGATGACCTAATCATTAGTAGCCTCAGTAAGTAACGGTGTGATTACGAAAACTATGCAAAGTAAGCCTTGAAAGAGTACGAGATTGTAATCGCACTGTAACTAGGTACCTAGTGTAGATTTTGACATTAAAAATTAAATTCCACTGAAAAGAGGATGGGTTTCATAAAAGTTGATGCATGAAGAAGGTACTTTGAATTTTGACTGCCCATGCGCATGCGCAAACAACGGCTAAAGTCGACTTGGTCCCGTTTAGGGTTACCATCCGGACTTCGCCCGGCTTTTTAATTTGTTCTGATTTTTAATACAGATGAAAAAAAAAACATGTTTAATTTTCGCATTAAATTGCTTAAAAATAAAACATAACTATGAAATCAGTCTTCAATCTTTATTAAACTAAATACAACTATTATTTCAACTTTCAACAATCAATTATTTCATTTTGTGAGAAAAATGTCTGGACTTTTTTTTATTGTCCGGACTTTTTGACAATGTCCAGCTTTTTGTCAGGACTTTTCAAATTTCGAAATGTTAACCCTAGTCCAGTTTGACCCTAGTCGTCGCACCTAGGTAAGCACAGCCAGTGTCAGATGAAGAGTGATTCTCCTATACCCCTCTGGCTCTCACATACACACGACGAAACACAGTAATCTGCTTGATTTTAATGTTCAGGTGGTAACTAGCCAGGCCGTGAATATCCTACCACTAAGCGTGCTGGGTTTTGTTGAATCTTACAACACGCCTCTATTACCAGCGAGCGTGAGGAAATGTAATATTCAAATGCAGAAAAATGCAAAAAAAATGCAGGTGGGCCAGAATTAAAATAAAATGCATTTTGCTCTGCTAAAACTATATTTTTTTGCTCAAATAATTACGGCTAGGCTACGGTCATGTTTTGCTCCAAAAGCGAGGGGTTGGTGGGCCAGATTAAAAGCCTTCGCGGGCCAGTTTACCCACCACTTTTTTTTTTCGTGTCAAAATCCTCATGGATGCCCTTCACCCTGGGAGGGCGAAGGGGTATGGGGTATGCCAGACTCTTACCGGCTAATAACCCACGGTGTTCCTTCTCCTGACCATTGGCCGAGGTCGCGGGATTCGCAGCTGCATACACCGCGACCCCGGCAGGCCTCGGTCCGCCAGCCCCTGGCAGACCTCTTCCTCTGTGGGGCCTTGCCCCACGTCATCCTGAGAGGCGCGCACGGAACACAGCGCGCCGCCTTCTCGGGCCTGTTACTGGTCGGGCGACGGGTCCCCTAACCCGCCACCTGCAGACCACACACTACGGTGGCCGGAGGTGGTCGCGCGCCCTCCGGCGCCCGGTGCGTCTGGCGCTGCTGGCTGGGAAGAGAGAGTGGCAGCTGCCTCTCTCTCCCTAAGGGTTGGACCTCATCTGGCAGCACGGAATCGCCTTTTTCCGTCGCCCTTTCTCTTTCTGTCGCTTAGAACTGCCATTTGCTAGACCGAGACAGAAAGCATAATGCGATAGCACGTGGCGGAATCCTCGAGGCGATCGGCATCACGGACAAAATGCAATGGTCGGCAATGGCAGTTCTAAGCGACAGAAAGAGAAAGGGCGACGGAAAAAGGCGATTCCGTGCTGCCAGATGAGGTCCAACCCTAAGTTTACCCACCTCTGTTCTAGCCTGTCCCTACACTGGAATAATATTTCCACGTACTTGAAACATATAACCGAAGACAAGTCTTAATAAATAACTGAAAGCCAGCGACATTTATCCACATCATGCAACTAATTAACAGCCTACCAGCGTTAACACAAAAATGCACTAACACTTGATTTATGACTAAATTCTATTCTCCAACGCACGTTAACAGAGCGTGAAGATGATACGAAGCGCGTCGGCTCATTGAGTGGTTTCGATTTAATGTACCTTTTCGATGTATGGGTGGACCGGGCCAGCAACCTTCTTATCAAAGATAGAGAGAAAGAAAACTGATTTATTTGCATATTGAGGTGACGCACGTTACAAGCAATCGTTACAACTGGCGAGGCGTAAGTTGAGTTTTGCGTTTGTGTGCGTGCACATAGAATCGATTGCCAAAAAGCAGTATAAACTGGTTTAAACCGAGCAAAGGACGCGTCTGCATTCATTCTCACACAAAAGCTCAGCTTAGGCCTCGCAGACGGTACTAATCCTAATCCTAACTAATATTATGAATGCGAAAGTAAGTTTGTTTGTTTGTTACCTTTTCACGCCTAAACCACTGAACCGATCATCCTGAAATTTTGCATATACGTTGTCAGGTGTACAGAAACGAACATAGGGTACCTTTCATCACGAAAAAAAGTACTGTTCCCGAGGAAAACAACAATAACGTTCATAGATGGCGCCACGTGTCTTTCGAATCATGATTGAATTATGTTATTATAGAAACTTTACTAGTGTGTTAAAAATTTTTTGAGCTTCATTAACAAAAAACGCGGGCAAAAGCTAGTAATATTATAATTTGGAAAGTAACTCTGTCTGTCTGTCTGTCTGTCTGTCTGTTACCTCATCACAACTAAACTACTGAACCGATTTTAATGAAACTGAGTACAGAGATAGTCTGGAACCTGTACAAGGTTATAGACTACTTTTATCCCAAAAATAATGTCACTTAAACGTAATAAACGACATCCACGCGGGCGATGTCGTGTACGACCTTAAGTAATTTATAAAAAATAAAATAAAAACGGAAGCAAATCTTCTGTTTTTGTTTCGGCTCGAGCTTTACGAGAATAGATAATGCCGTGGTGAAAAAAAAACCGTTTCCCAATCGGACATATACACTAGCCGTGCCTTTCTTTTGATACCAAACACGTGATGATTATCTCAGTTTTTTTTTTTCGAGGTTAGAATCTTAGGTTTAAATTCCGTCACATAAAATTTTAATAAAATTTATACAACGTTATTTTTAGTATAGGTATGTATACAAAAACCGAGACACCCTAACAAGATTTTCATCAGAACTGTCTGAATATGTGCTTTTTTTTAATAAATCCCCAAGTTACACCGTAGTTTATGTCGCGTTAAGTTCCCTAGTAAAGTGTGAAATGCCTGAGATGTGCTATGCAGCGGTTGTCTAATACACGGAAACTGACAGAGCGTACGATGTCAAGCCTCAAGGTGTCTATTCCCGTCAACTGTTATGGGTAGAAACCTACTGAAATAAAATTGAAATTTGTGGAAAAAAAAGTGGTGTAAAAAATATGTCAATCGATTTTCCCAGTGATTCTGAACAAACTAGTTTCAGGTTTAGTGTATACTAGATATATTATAGTGATAGTGTAGCCTATGTTACCCAGGCCATTATTACGAATCTATTGACACCTCATTCATTAAAATTGGTTCAGTAGTTTAGGCGCTATGGTGGAACATACAAACAAACATACATACATTGACTGCCAAAATCATTACCCTTCCTTTTGGCTTCGCCGTAATCGGGTAAAAATAAGAATCTTTGAAATAGTATTAAATTAGCTTCAGTGAATTTATAGCATCATCGATTTAATCAACGTTTTCATTAGACGAACGAAGTAACTATATATTTATTTATGAATCTTTATTGTACATTACACCAGGTTAACACAACAAGGAAAAACAATTTAAATACAAAAATGCACAATGGGCGGTCATATCGCGTAAGGCGATCTCTTCCAGACAACCTTTGGATGGACTGGAAGAATGGAAAGAGAAAAACGGGCAATCGGTGACTTGTACATTACGTACATATTATTACTTAGATTTAATAATATGAAATACATAACAATATAATTACATAAATATGAAAAAACCATAAATGTAATAATAAACTAATAAATATATAAAATAGATATACAGGGTGGTTCAAAAGTCGTGGATCAAACGAAACAGGGCTATAGTTGGGGTTATTTGCAGTCAAAATATCTATGTGGCAGAGTCCTAACTTGATCTCCTTAAAAGTTATGACACTTAGTGTTTTTAAAAAAAATATCAAAATCTATACTAATATTATAAAGAGGTAGAATTTGTTTGTTTGTTTGTTTGTATGTAGGAGGTAATCTCCGAAATTACTCATCCGATTTCAAAAATTCTTTCACCAATAGGAAGCTACGTTATCCCTGAGTGCTATAGGCTATATTTTGGGATCAAAAAATTAGGGATCCGTAAATTAACGGGAGCGAAGCCGCGAGCAAAAGCTAGTTTGTAATAAATTGGCAATTAGAGTAAAATGGGTACCTATTTTAAATGAATAAATGGTGTTTAGTTGCTTGAAAGTGCTTTTATGACAGTGAGTACCATGATTTATGAGTATTGGCACTTTTTTCAATATCTTTTATGTCTCATGAAAAAATATTTGTAAGTTTAGGACCTTGCTGTAAAAAAAAATGTTCTACCATAAAATGCTGCAAATAACCCCAACTATCGCCCTGTTTCGTTTGATCCACGACTTTTGAACCAACCTGTATGAAAACGGACGAGAGGAATGAAAGAAATAGCAGACTAGAGCGACAAGTAATGCTCCTTCACTCACTCATAAATATGGAAAGAAAAGGTTTCAATTATAGACCTTTTTGCGTCGGTCTTGTCCTTTACTTACACATTACATTACAGAGCAAAACTACAAAAAAGTATACAAAAAAAAACAGTTTTTAATTACCATAAGACGCAAGTCAGTCGTATTCATAATAACAATCTACGGTGGCCAGTCTACGAATGAGTCGTTGGCCCACTTTCACCTCCATTACGATGACGTGTCGGGGACTGTCGTTGGCAGAACTGTAGGGTATGTTGCTGTGAAGAAATTACTGTGACGAAATTTTATTATTGGCCACAAAAGGAGAGGGTGGCCAACTTAGTGGATAAGAAGTTTAAGAGGTGAATAAAAAAAAACAATTAAAAGTCATTATTTATTTAAATGATTATCTCAACAGAACGTTACTCTTGAAAATGTTTGTTCAAAATAGTTTTTTTTTTGCTTTTTCCGGGAGATTCCCGAAATTCAGTGACAGATAACAACCTTAGGGCGCCCATTTTCGACAGTGGACGTCTAAAAACACGTGTTGTTTGTGTGTTGGCTTGCTTTCATTCTTTAATAATTTATTGCAAGAATGAAAAATTAAACATGTTTAGAATTAGGTACTATTTATTGTTTTTATTTAGGAGTATTTTAATGTTGTAACTAATCTATTTATTTATTTATTTGTGTCGATCTGGACACCAGAGAAACGGCTTTTTTTTTTAACTTATTCGTTATTCTTAGATAGGAGCCTTTTTTGGCCCGGTTTATATTGTTTAAAATTTTTTAATTGTATATTTTTCTCCTTCTACAGGGTGTTAACGAATTCGTGTAATTCCTTAAAACCACATGATCTACTACTGGTGTAGACAGCCCCCGCACGGGATTTAGCTTGATTAAAAGTAAAAATATAAAATTATTATTTTTTCATGCGGCTTTGTTACCGATCGTATCTAAACCACCTAATAAGGATTCAGTAAAAAAATAAGAATTTTTTTTTTTGCAAAAAATTTGTTTTATTTGTATGAACATTTCAATTTCGATGCCACGCATAAATTAATGAAAGCAAGGCGACACGGCTGGTAGGCCCGACTAACGCGATATCGCTCTTTGCAGTCAGATAACTCAGGGCTCAAAAATGACTCAGAAATAGAAAACCAAGAATTCTTTGTAAAAATTTTTTTTATTGATTTTCAAAAATTCCCATTTGGGGTTAATCTGTATCACCAGTAGATCACGTGGTTTGAAGGAATTACACGAATTCGTTAACACCCTGTATAACTGCGTGTGCGATTATAAAAGGGATAATTTAAAAACTGTTCGGGAAATCCTAATAGTAAACACGCTCGGGTAAAACCCGTATCATAAACAGTATTCTCTGATGAAAATAACAATGATGTTCGGTTTCGGTTTAAAGAAATTTATTACTCATAAGAACTTACATGGTTCACTTAAAATTAGATACAAAGTTCTTAATATAATAATTATTAATATATTCTTAAAATAATAAAACATTCAACTCTGGAGGTGTTGGCGGCGTTACAATGTGCCAATGCCAACATACTTCTTAAGTTTGCTTTTAACCCTTTAACCGCTTCAGTCGGATAAATCCGACAAAAAAAATCGTCTCTATTTCGACCATATCGGATATACCTGTGTCTGGGGCCTAATTCTCCTAAAATAAATCTTGATAAATCACAACCGAACCAAGGCCGAACCGTTCATTCAGACAGTTCTCATTTTCAAAAGCTATCAAATTGTTTGACACAAAAAACAAAATCAATCATTTTGAAAGTATTCGAAAACAAAAACTGACTGACGGTTGTGGTTCGATTACGTTTGGCAACAATTTATTTTAGGAGAATTAGACCCCTGTTACTATCCATATAGAGGTTAATAAAATTGTCGGATATATCCGACAGGGGCGGTTAAAGGGTTAAATAAACTAACACTATCGATTTCTTTAATTCCTGCGGCAAACTATTGACGAGTATATCCACGCTAGAACTTGGATATCTACTTACTGTAGGTACTTATTTCCATTCGAGTTTGATATTAAACATCTAATCGTAAGCAACTGCTAGACAAAGGCGGTCATAGGCCTCTCTCAAGTTAAGGTAAGAGATCCGTCGGCCCGCGAAATTCGTTTACTATTTTTTCCAGTTTTTTAATATATTTATAACTTTTTTTGACGACACGTTTGGTGCAGTGGCTAAGCGATTGGCTTCTGCCCTACGGGTCGTGGGTTTGATTCCCAGACGGAACAAAAATTTGTATGGCCTCCATAACAGATAGTTGTTTCGGGTCTGGGCGTTTGTGTTTGTGAGATTTGTGTCTGTAAACGCACCCACGAAACAGGAGAAATCCAAGAGAAGGGTAAAGTTTTTGCAAAAAAAAAAACTTTTCTTTTGTTTTGTATACTTAATCTAGAAAATTGTGTCGTTGTATGAGATAAATACATAGAATATGTAGTAGGGAGTGCATTTATTCGCATCAAAAAAGACTATTTAACATTACATAGGTACTTATTATGACTTAGATTTATAAAATCACACTAGAAGTTGTCGTAACTAGCACCCTTGCTAAGTTATCAGGATAACTTGTATTAAGGGCACAAGTCCCAACCCTTGGTTCACTTATTCTAAGGCATTGCGAAGAATTTAGTATTAGTATTTAAAGGTTCCAAATATTACATAAAAAATAATAATATTGAAACAAAGTTCCAAAACAAAAAGGGAGAAAGCAAAAGCCAAGAAGATGTTGAGTTAGGTATAATTGTGAAATGTGTTCATAATGTGTAGATGTGTGTGTTTGTGTGTGTGAAAGGTTGTCAGATTTAAAAAGGATTAGTATTTTTTTTCTCCAGAAAGAAGAAGCCGCTCTGTGTCTGTATAATTCTGTTTAAGTAGCCATTTTAAGAATAACAGAATAAAGTACCAAAGATGTTCATATTCCACGTAAAATATTAAAATCTTGTAAAAATTATGAATTTTGCGGCCGACCGACGTTTCCACCTTAAACCACAACATAAATGGCAAACGACTCATAAAGTTGCATAATTTCATTTTCACTTTTCTGAGTTCTTTGCAAAATGGCTGCTTTAGCATAGACTTTAACTGCTGTTCGTGAAGGTCTTGGGTTCGATCCCCAGGTCGAACAAAGTGTTATTGGGTTTTTCTGTGTGGAATTTCTCAGTAGCAGCCCGGAGTCTGGATTTGTGCCCGTTTGATGGCAATAGCACGGTATACCTACTTACTACATACAGTGGGTCAACACCCATACATTGGGGCCGTTCAAATATTACGTAAGCAGATTTATTACAATTATTTACCCCCCATCCCCCTTGTCAGCAAAAGTAAGCAAAACTCTTACCCCCTCCCCCCATGCTTATGTAAACATTTTTTTTAATGTATTTTTTTTATATTATAATTATAATGTTATAATTAGAATTTTAAAATAAGAAAATAGGTTTAGGATAGAGATTAGATTTTACTAATACAGTATTCAACATAGAGTAAAGGACAAAAATATTATGATCTTACGAACATAACAAACTTTTCAAGCATATACAATATGAGGGTTGCCATTCGTGTAAAAAAGTAAATAACTACCGATGACGTAATCATCATCTAGACTCCCCTACCCCCCATGTCATCCAAAATAAGCAAAACAAAGACCCCCCCACACCCCCATAGTGCTTACGTAATACTTGAACGGCCCCATTTGACAGGTCCTATGAAATGTCAAAATGATGTAGGGGCGGAGGTTATGTCCCAAGTATGCAGTATGGCTACTCGGGACATAACCTCCGCCTCTTCACCCCGCAACCCCCCGCACAATTGCTCTGCGACTATGTTCTACGTTGACCGACTGTAAGGATAAGGAGTAAGATATAGGTAGACTGTGGCAATAGGCTCGCCCCCTATTACATGGGACTTAAACATAACGGCGCTGCTCTATGTGAAAATGCGCAAGCGCATGATTCATCTTTCTTTTACAACTTGAAGCTCTACTGATCCCTCATTGAATATAAACGTGAACATGCATCAAGCACAACGTATAAGCTAATCAATTAACAGAGAATATTACACCTTATTTAACATAACAAACTCAAATTCAACTCTAAATTTAAAACAATAAGATCCAATGTCCATCAACAAGAACCAATAGAAGGCAACACCTATTAAAACAATTGAAAACCAACCCTATGTTAAAACAATTAAAGTATAATTTTCTTTAAACAAATAGTGAGTTACAACTCGACACCTTAACCAATCGATTATTAGGAATATCGACTTTGTTTCAGTAGTGTTAAGGTATATTTTCGCCTGCTATGGTGTTTGCTAGATCTGAGTTGAACGCCCGGTCATGTATGTATGTATTTGTGTGTTTGCATATTACATTACTAGCTAGTATTAAAACGTGATGTTAGAACGATCGGGAATGAAGACGTGGCTTGTCATTTTATGTGAGCTGAATCACTTAAGGCTTAGACTATAGTCAGAAGCCCGAAAGTCTAACAACCGGTGTAACCTTAGAATATCGGCATTACCCAGTAACTGGGTTGCGGAGCTCTGAAGCCCAATTCTCGTAATTAATTTGAAGCAAGACTGAAGATTGACCGAACTGAGATTAAATTATGAATTGAATAAAAAATGGTATTCTGATACACTTAAAGTTCGGTCCGGTTTCAGTATCATCTCAGTCTATCTCGATATAATGTCAATTCAGCCAACTTAAAATCTATTACCGATAGCATACCGATATCAACAGTCATAGACTAAAATTCTAGAAATAAATGAGAATTCCAACTTGTCAAAATGGCTCAGTACATAATGTAACCAGACTACCCTTTTGGCTTCAGTCAACTTTCAATCTCATTTCAATATAATCTCACGTTTGACGTTGTTTGTTAACGAACAAGAATACCATTTGTCATATTTACCGCCATTTTCAATATCCTATCTTTTTTTTTTTTTTAATTTATTACTAGGCCTGCGTTTGGCCGCCATCTCGCCTGATGTTAAGCGATGATGCGGTCTACGATGGAGCACGCTTGCCCAGAAGAAACCGATTCACTCGTGACTTGAAGACACCCAGATTGTAGCTGTCGGGGAACACTTACTCGGGCAGCGCATTCCACTGTTTGGCGGTTTCCACAATGAAAGTGGAATCAAAGCGCTTCGTTCGGGTTTTTGGTATATCAACCATGAACCGATGGCGCTTTTTCGTGCTTCTGGCCGTCCGATAGAAAAAAGGGCAGGGGGGTATTAGATCATGCAGATCTGAAGCACACTCTCCGAACTTTGGCAAATCTATCGGCGGTTTTCCTTACTACAAATAGAAATTTGACATTACTTCTATCGAGCTTATGTCAAATTTCTATCTCTAGTAGGCGAAACCGCCGATAGATAGGTTCACCGAACACATGTTACTCGCTCCGCTACATAGCTTAGCATCAGTGGGAACGGTCACATAGTTTCGTAGCTTAGCTTTTACATTCTCGCAGCATAGCACATCTCTGGTGGAAAGGCACCCTAAAGCCTAAACTGTTCTCATTCTGCAGAAGAGATCCTTTCCCAGCAGTGGGCATGGTAGCGGGCTAATTATGATTGTTATTTTAATATCTGCTTGCTTCATAAATTTAAAAGCCGTAAACAATATCACAACTGCATTGCGCAGTCAATTGGAAAGAAATCATTGTAATGGAACATAACAGTTAACTTTAACTGTTAGTGTATGGTTAACTATTTGTTGTATCAATGTTTTATTGCAAGAGGTCAAGTTATTTTTTATTTGCACGCTTAAATTATGAGTTACTCTAAAACTTATGTGAAACTAGTTGTTGCTCGCAGTTTTATTTGCATCCTAGAGGAACTACTTCATTTACCCAGATAAAAGATATCTTATGTGTTAATCAAGGACATAGTCTATCTGTGTGCTAAATCTCATCTAAATCGGTTCAGCCGTTTATGAGTGATTGAGTGACAAACATGCACCCGTCTTCACACACTTTCACGTGTGATTATGTTAATATTAAATGACACGCCTGAATTAAGTTTAAGAATTCTATACATACACACATAAACTCATGCCTTTCTCTCATGGGGCTAGGCAGAAACTGTAGAACGCCACATGCTACGACCCTTATACAGGGTGTAAAAAGACCCATCACATAGCCGAAATCTACGCACTCTGTACATCAAACTAAACTAAATTGACCAAAAATAATTGCTGGGAAACTACTTTTATTTTTTGGCATAAAAAAAACGCTTTTTTTTTTGTAGCGCGCAATGTGTGGTTGTGGCGATGCCGCGCGTTTGCATGCGTGCAGCGGCCACACAGCTGAGCCAAGGCGGTCGTGTGCGTTTGACATTCATTGCGTTTTTGTAACTTCAAATACGTAATTTGTTAGGAAAAATTGAAAATTTTGATAATATTTGTTTGGAAGAAAGTTTAGTACTATTACTTAGAATTCGTTTTGGAAAAAACTAAAAAAAAATGTATACTTTGACCTTCAATATCTCCAGAACCAATGATTTCCCAGGTATGGTCTAGAAGAAAAAAATGATCCCAATGATGGGTAGAATATGTGGTTTTCGTTATCATTAAGGGTCTTTTTACACCCGTTATAAAACCTCCCAACATCAACCGTTGGGCAGTAGCCCGCCAGGCACAAGACTCCGCCTGGTTGGAGGAACACCACACCTCGTTCCTCCACATACTTAAGTACTCGTGTAGGCTCTTTCGTACCTCTCTACTTACCCCACATGTGCTAAGAGCGTAACGTGTGTGGTATTGAGTAGAAAAGTGTCAATTTGTGGTACTCGGTCGACCGTAGTCCATTAATGTGAAGACCGCTAAGTGAACGACTTTCGCCTTTCTATATCCTACTTTTCCGTCGGCAAAGTCGGTAAAAAGGGGGTAGGATGACGCCGAGTCTGGGAACCTACTTCCTAAGTCAGTCAACGAAGGTCAAAGTCAAAGTTTTTTATTTCAAATAGACCAGATTACAGGCACTTTTAAAACGTCAAAACTAGGTGCAGGTAGTCGCCCGTCCGAAAGAAAGTAGCCCGAAACATAGGAATGAACAAAACAAGTGTCAAGTTCAACTTTTCGGACGGGCAAAAACACATCGGTAGTAGGGACAACGTCAAATCGTGTTGTCATTCATTCTTAGTTTGGGCCCCGAAATAATCGTATGTCCGTAGGTGATAGGGAGTAGGAAACGCTCGTAACTAAGGCCGAAACTACGGCGTGCTTAGGGAGTAGACCCCCAGACGCGGATGAATCCCGAAGTTGAAAGTATATACAGGGTGTAAACGAATTCGTGTACTTCCTTAAAACCACATGATCTACTACTGGTGTAGATTGATTTTAGTACGGGATATAGTGTAAAAAAAAAAAAAAAAAATTGATTTATTAAGCCCCGTATTCATTGTACACATTTGTTTATAAACATGGTTGCATAAACATGTTGCTGAGTTGCTATCAACATGTTGCTGTCAACATTTGTGTTGCGGAGTTGATCACGCCATGTTGAAGAGTTGCCGCTCGGCGAGCAAAACATCAGTTTAGCAACTAATGTTGACGTGTGTGGACGTGTTTGTAAACAAGTTTTAAACATGGCAGTAGTGTGGAGCAATGATATGATGATGAATATTTTTAGAAAGATATAATATTAAATATGCAGAACACAACAGCACTAGTTCCTCGGGCAACATCTTGACGCAAAATGGCGTGTGGACGGGAGTATGGCTGTAAACATTGTTGCCAGAAACTTTGATGTTGAGAAACTTTGGTGTTAAGCAACTGTTGTGCAACAAATGTTTACAATGAAACCTAATAAGGTATCAATAAAAAACAATTTTTTTTTTCTGTTGGTCTTTTCCATCCCTCGCATAAACTAATGAAAGCACGGTGACGGCGATACATTTGTCGGGCACGATTACTGCGATATCGCTCCGCGCAGTCAGTTTACTCGGCACGCTAAAATGAGTCAGAAACAGAAAACCAAGTTCTATTTTTGTTTATGTTTTTTGCAAAAATCCCATGCAGGGTATTGACATTGACCCTGACAGATTGCCGTGTCACCAGTAAATCACGCGATCTGAAGGTATTACACGAATTAATTTACACCCTGTATAAGGTCCGTTTTTTAATCTCTGAGACAAAATTGACAGGGGTAAATGTCAAAATTAAAAATTTTAGGAACATTATTTTCAAATTTGACGTTTCGTACGGTTCGTACCTGTCAATTCAATCTCAGGGATTGAAAAACGAACTTTAGGTATTTACATTCTTCGAAAGAATCTTAGATTATCCCTCTAACAGTTAAAATCTACAGATGACTTGATGGTTATTTGATAACGGTTAAATATGCAAATATTCACCGTTATGCAAAATAATGTGGGTGTCACACTTTGACCACTGGGTTAACGACCACACCTTATTAGAAATATTGCCTTACTTGTGACTAATATGGAAGATCAGCTGATTTGTCATCAATCACTGGGTAATAATATACCGCTCATTTTTACAGTGGGTTGTATGAACTGTTAGAATAAGGTTGAGCTACACGATGGCTGATGCATGCGTGCCGTCCTAAAGAATCCTGCATTTTTTTCCCCTAAGGTCTCGGAGAATTCAGTAAAATGAGGTCAAAGTTTGGAAAATAGTCTGTTCGTGTAATCGGTGTAGTAGGGTAAGGATGCCGACTATGTCATCACACGCTGAGAATAAATGCATGTTGTAAGATTATACAAAAGACAGCACGCGACATGGTAGGATCTATATGGTCCGCCTGGCTAGCTACCACCGTCACATTAACCAAGCAGTTTACTGTGTTCCGTCGTGTGTATGTGAGAGCCAGAGGGGTATAGGGGAAATCCTCTATACGTATATCTGTTACTTATTTCCGAGTGCTTCATCTTGTTTGCGCTTACCATTAGGTGTAACTGGGGATAAAGCGAACATCATTATCATTCTCCTGTCCTTATCTCAACTTATTTGTTGTCGTCGCAGCATATATTTTTCTTCCATACATCTCTATTAGCCGTCATCTCAGTAGTCACCCTCTTTCTAGTCATATCATCTTTTACATTATCCATCCATCGTTTCTTTGGTCTTCCTCTACTCTTATAACCATCTAGATTTACCTTCGAATATTTAACGTGGCAACCCGTATTTTTTTTATCTTTACCCTTTCCTCATGGGTACCCTTCGCCCGGGGAAGGCGAGGGGTTATGCCGGACTCTTACCGGCTAAAAACCCACGGTGTTCCTTCTCCTGACACTTGGCCTGGGTCGCGGGATTCGCAGCTGCATGCACCGCGACCCCGGCAGGCCTCGGTCCGCCAGGCCTTGGCAGACCTCTCTTTCTGTGGGGTCTTGCCCCACGTCCTCCTGAGAGGTGCGCACGGAACGCATGTACGCCGCCTTCCCGGACCTGGGGGTCTACGCCCTAAGCAAGAAGTCCGTGGTTTCGGCCTTAGTTACGAGCGTTTCCTACTCCCTATCACCTATGTACATACGATTACTTCGGGGCCCGAACTAAGAATGAATGACAAAACGATTTGACAGTTGTCTCTACTACCGATGTGTTTTTGCCCGTCCGAAAAGTTGAACTTGACACTTGTTTTGTTCACTCCTACGTTTCGGGCTACTTTCGGACGGGCGACTAACTTTGTTGACGGACTTAGGGAGTAAGCCCCCTATTACTGGTCAGTCGACGGGTCCCCTAACCTGTCGCCCGCAGGCCACCAACGTGTTAACCCTATCCATACTGCGTTAAGAAATATAAATAATAACTTGACTCAGCAGTCATTGTGCCGATAGTCATTACATCCAATTTCTTACTAGCCAAGAGCCTCGACCAACATCTGATGAGGCTCTCGTTAGGCAGCTGGATCAAGGGTTTGATTCAGAAAGCGGTACTTCTGGACACGGCGCGTATCGTTAGGAAGTTCCTCTCTCTGGAGCCCTGACCGCCGGCAGCTTGGATCCTGTTCCCGATACCGGTGGGCTACTATTTTTTTATATTTTTAAATGTGTATTGTTTTTATTTTTTATTACATATGTATTTAAAAATATAATTTAATATGTACAGGGTGGCCAAAAAGTCGTGGATCAAACGCAACTAGGGGTTAGATGGGGTCATCAGCTGCAAAAAGTTGTTCTACGGGAGGTCCTTAGTGTCAACCCCTGCAGAGTTATAATTTATTGTGTTTTTATGGGAAAATTTACTTTTTTTAAATAATTCTTATTAAAATTCGAAAAAATGTACATTCTGTATCTTTTTTATAATTTTACTGATGAGTCCTTGCGTTAGACATGCTGTTTATGGTTGTTTATTAGGCGTGTTGAAGATAATATGAAGTTTTACGTTTTTTTTTTTTCAAATCATAACTTCACTTTATAACATAACAAGGGCTCATCAGTACTTACCAATCTAGTGAAAATTATAAAAAGATACAGAATGTACATTTTTTCGAATTTTAATAAGAATTAGTTAAAAAAAGTAAATTTTCCCATAAAAACACAATAAATTATAACTCTGCAGGGGTTGACACTAAGGACCTCCCGTAGAACAACTTTTTGCAGCTGATGACCCCATCTAACCCCTAGTTGCGTTTGATCCACGACTTTTTGGCCACCCTGTATATACAATGAATTAACTAAATAATAATAAAAACGTTTATTGTTTCAAATCCATCTATCCTACGTAAGAATTGTACAAGCATAGATCAAACGTTCAAGATTTTAATCATTTGATTGCCCATGACGACTCGTTCATATTCGTATGACAGTTGGATAGTTCAACATACGTGTACCTACTTTGCATGTTTAGCACGTGTTATATTGACACACAGATACGTGACAGAATGACGTCATCGGATAGAGGACAAGATAAAATTATGTGTACTTATGTAAGCCGAATTAAGTTGGAATGAAGTGCTTAGAACTTAAGGCACTGAGTAAAGTTGCGTAAAATTGCGTTTTTTGCCGCTTTTGAGTAGATATGGCGTCGTTAATTTAAAAAATATGTAAAAATGCATCATTCTTTGCGGTCTAATTGCGTGCTTAATAATTAATGTTTTAATGTGTAAATATTTGTGAATATATAATATTATAAATGCGAAAGTAAGTTTGTTTGTTTGTTACCTTTTCTCGCCTAAACCACTGAACCGATCATGCTGAAATTTTTCATATACGTTGTCAGTTGTACAGAAACTGACATAGGGTACCATTCATCCCTAAAAAAAGTACTGTTCCCGAGAAAAACAACAATAACGTTAATAGATGGCGCCACGTGTCTTTCAAATCATGTTTGAATTATATTATTAAAGAAACTTTAGTAGTGTGTTAAGATTTTCTTTTATTATAAATTAACGCGAGCGGAGCAAAAACTAGTAAATTAAATAAATGTGAGAGTGAAGCATTCTTCGATTATTGTTATGTTTAAAAAACGTGAATGATGAGCTTTAGGAATTAAGTGTATGACTATAAGGTTTTGTAATCTGTGGTTGTCGTCTATGATAGATGATTTATAAAAAAGGAAGACGAGGATAAAGTAGTGGCTGCAGTGTTTTTTTTTTAATAAAATTAATTCCTTCGATGTGGAATTTCATGCTTTTATTTCTTGCCTCATAGTATAAAACAAAGTCGCTTCCCTCTGTCTGTCCCTATGTATGCTTAGATCTTTAAAACTACGCAACGGATTTTGATGCGGTTTTTTTAATAGATAGAGTGATTCAAGAGGAAGGTTTTAAGCTATAAAACGTACACGTGCAAAGCCGGGGCGGGTCGCTAGTCTCACATAAATAAACAACACTTACAAATAAAATAAACAACAAACCACGCGTGGAATATCATCGTCGGCCTTCTCAACTGCATCAATTGGATGGAGATTGTCTGTTTGTTAAGATTTCTAATTCAAAATCTTACTCAAATCTGGGGGTCTACTCCTTAAACACGAAGTCCGTGGTTTCGGCCTTAGTTACGAGCGTTTCCTACTCCCTAGCACCTACAGACATAAGATTATTTCGGGGCCCGAACTAAGAATGAATGTCAACACGATTTGACAGGTTTCCCTACTACCGATGTGTTTTTGCCCGTCCGAAAAGTTGAACTTGACACTTGTTTTGTTCACTCCTACGTTTCGGGCTACTTTCGGACGGGCGACTAACTTCGTTGACGGACTTAGGGAGTAATCCCCCTGGTTTGTATTTATTTTGATAACTAGGTTTCGCCCGCAGCTTCGTTTGCGTGAAATTTTGAACCCGTTAAGTGACGATTTTCCATATAAACTTTCATCCCCTATTTAACTCCCTTAGGGGTTGAATTTCGAAAAATCCCTTCTTAGTGGATGCCTACGTTACAAAAGGAACCTACTGTCAAAATTTCAACTTTCTAACCCCAGCGGTTTAGGCTGTCCGTTGATAGATCAGCCAGTCAGTCAGTCAGCTTCTCCTTTTATATATAAGATTATCAACCTATTTTATCTTGCTAATTATCGCTTCGACACCTGATTCGAAGTGACTCTGTATCATTTAACCTTCAATCCACAGTTATTAAGTGCTCAGCACATAACACAGTCAAGGTTCTGTATGCAGGAAGATCGTAAACCTGTCGACCTTACTTATTACTACAGATTTAGTGTACTGCTGCGAGAGTGGAATAATGAAACGGTTGATAAATTGTATTGGAACGTTTTTTGACTTACTCCTTCAAAAAGGAGGAGGTACACAAATCGTCTGTTAAAAAAAACGCTAATTTTTCTGACATAATTATATTATTATTATGCACTAATTTGGGTGATTATTTTTTTGTTTCAAAGAATTTTCTCTCGAGATGGTCCCGTCCCAGTAGAAATATTGTTAATAAGTTCTTTATTAATTTAACATATTTTAAGTTACAAAAAAAAAACATTAAAAATAGAAAAAAATAAAATACGATATACATTTAAAAATATTAAAAATAGGGATCCACCGGCATCGGGAACAGGGTCCAAGCTACCGGTGGTCAGGGCTCCAGAGACAGGAACCTCCTCACAATGCGCGCTGCGTTGATTTATTATTTTTATCCTAATAAAGGTACAAGGTTAGTCAGAAGGTACTAATTCGGTGTTAAAGTACCCATAATAAGGAATAACTTTTGTTAGACAACTGTCCCCAAAAGTCAATAGTTTAAGAGTAATAGCTGTTCAAAAATTACATGGTAAATACGCTAAAATCTATCTATCCTCAGATATGATCAGCTGTGTTTACATTTTAAGTCATATTTGGGGTCACGAATTAGAAGCTCCATTTTCAGAATTCGTAACTAAAATAGAGATGAAGAATTTTTGAAAAAACTAAAATAAAAAATATTTTCATGCAACTAAAAATGATAGAATTTTAAGTTTATTTAAAACCGTCACCAGTGATACTTTAAGTGGCTTTCCGACTAGTAGATACATTAATCTAAAATAAAAACTAACTACCTTTTGGTTTTTACTCTAAACTTTTATTTTATCGATACTGCAGCATCGATAAAATAACGATAAAAACGTCCCAAAAGTATCGTTATGTAAAAAATAACGAAACAAAAAACGTAATATCACGCTTGCCTAGTTTTTTCTTGATAAAATAATAAGTATATTGGCAAATATAACTTGTGAAATAAAATGTAATGGTAGGTATATTATTATTAATATGTATAAAGTTTTATTACCGACAGCCGTTTAAATAATAATGATTTGACTATTAAATCAAAGTTTTTCTTGTAATCAGTTATGGTTTTATGTGGAAATTGCAGAATTATAATGATTAATAATTGTCTTTATTCACCTTGACAATAAAAACATTGGCTTCTGTATAAATAATTTTTATTTCTTTAAAATAAATCTGTTACAAACACTTACAAGTCAATGTAATGTTTTTTTTTAAGACAAGATGGCGCCGTCATTTCCTATCTGACTAGCTCTGAGAAGAAAAGCCGAAACAAACTCAGAGGTCAAGGTCTCTTTTAAAGTCCAGACATTGTGGTATAAAACTATACGAGTAACAATGTAGGGCAACGCCTGAAATGGCCATAACCAATTAAAAATAAAACTGCTTTGCCCCCATATAATTATAATTGTCATTACAGAGGAAAGCTTTTTAAGGTGTGTTTGTAATTAAATTGTCGTTAAATCACTGCACTTTAGACGTCAAAGTTCAAGAAGATAGTAAGTAAACCATCTGACAGTTGAAGGTTTTGGTTTGACATTTCCATTTTGACATTCCATATCATGACATTCTTGCGAAAAAATTCTTTCACCGATAATATCAATCCTTTTTGGAATAAAACACCAAATAATATGAACGCGATTAAAACCTTAGCGCGCTGACTTTTAGGTTGTTTATTGCTGAAAACATTATATCACTTACGATGTTTTTTCTCGAAGAATAGGTCACTTAAGGGATAACATTTAAGTTTGGCTTTCTTCCTTCAACGTCTTGACATTTTATTTAAATGATAGGTATCTTAAATAAATACTTTTAAATTTTTGAGAGCTGCAGTGATTTCATCTTAATTATTAATATCATGGCCACTTCCTTAATAAAGATTTTCGCATTAATTTTGACCTTACATTAACAGTTCAAGTTTATTTCTTATTAGTAGTTTAAATGGAGTACAAAGAACGAGGTTCAAATAATTATTTTAAGTTCAACGTTTAACCGGTTAGTTTACCGGTAAAGTAAACCAGAAGCAAGTTTTTTTTTTGTAGTTGTATGAGCTGTCAGTTGAATCTGTCTGCTAGAAAATGATTGAATAATTAATACTTTAAGTTTTAGACATTACAAGGTTTTTACAGAAGGATAGCGCACTTTTTTTAATATGAAATAGTTTTTCAAAGCTTCCTAAACAACAGTATAAAGTTCAATTCCTCGACAGCCAAAGATAATTTGATTAAAATGGTCTTCAATATACTCCAAACTGTACCTCTCACTTGTCACTCCAAACTTATTCAATCTACTTAATTTTATTCCATTCTAACTCTCCATTAAGTGGATAATCTACAGGTAACATCATTGTTAGTGTTTTCAAATCTGTATTTCAAAATACCGGAACATAAATGAAAAAAAAAGCGGAATGGGACGGAGAAATCGGGATGTAAAACCGCTTGTCACACAAACGTCCACCCCTTCGCTGATAAATCTACTTTTTAAATTACCATGCCCTTAATACCTCGCAACTTAGATCTAATAGCGGGATTTTTCGCACCCCGCTTAGGGTGTTGGCGGAACGCATCCCTAGAGGGCTGAAAACCAGTGGTGTGCACTAGCACAGCGAATTCTGAGCTGGACCCCTTGTTACAATTTCTAATTCGTTAATGCTATATGTGTATGTAACTTGAGTATGTGTAACAAAATATATGGTTTAAAACGGGAAAAATGGAACTTCTGGCAACACTGATCATTGTGCTCGAAAAATAGTAATAGGCTCGTCATATGGAACTAAATTCCAGAGGCAAAACATGGGTGTACAGACCCCTGTAACAGGAACACCTATTAAGCTCCTTGAGGGATAGCGTATTATTATAATTATGTATGTATATGTCTAACTCTCTTTTCTCTTCTTTTTCAGAGTGCTACTTCTCAATCGAAGCATGCTGCACGATTCCTCCGTCTCGCCATGGCTTCCATCATGGACATCCTGAAGATTAAGCCGTTCGTCGAAGTGTCAGTGGGTCAGCTCCTCTGGGGGTACGAGGATCCGCTCCTCAAGTTGGCTAAAGACGTAGTACCAAAGGAACAGAAGCTGCCTTATGAGGAATTCGGACTTTTCTATGGGGTGAGTGCTTTAACCTTAATCTTTAGGAGATGTGATCGATACGTTAACTTTTGGCGGTTCAGGAATTGTTAAAGCTTATTCAAGGGATGTTTTTTGATCTCTGTGAGGTACAAAGCTGAGAATGCTGATATTTCTTACTGTGGATATCGTAAGAAGCAATTAAAATTGATGTCGGATTGACAGCAACAATATTTATATTGAATACCTCTGGGTTCAGCAGTTCTGACCCCAACCGACAGTATAAAACTAGAATTTTGTGAATGAAGGAATGTACATGCACGTACTATGTTCCTGAGACCACAAAAGCTCGCTTTTGCGAGCCCTATATCACTATAGCTTCAATAGAGTCACTATAGCTTGATTTTTTTGACGACACGTTGGTGCAGTGGCTGAGCGATTGGCTGCTGCACTACGGGTCGTGGATTCGATTCCCGCACCGAACATAAATTTGTATGGCCTACAGATAGTTGTTTCGGGTCTGGGCGTTTGTGTATGTGAGATTTGTGTCTGTAAACGGACCCACGATACAGGAGAAATCCTAGGGTGGGACAACGATTTTTCTGAAGAAAAAAAAGGAGTCTACATACATGCACGTACTATGTTCCTGAGACTTCAAACGCGTGCTTTTGCGAGCCCTGAATTACACAGAAACTGAAGATTAGACCTTCCAGGCGGCCAAGCATGCACTACATAGTCACGACATGTATCGTGTCACCATAGCTACAATTTATCAAATCTTTCATCAAAATTCGTGACATATCTTGTGTATTAAGTGTTAGACCTGCAGGCTTTGTTGTATCCTCTCTTACATTTCAACTCAACCAGATCTTAATTCAACTACCTTCTTCCAGAAAAACGGCACCAGTCCTGACGTAGTAACAATGTTCACGGGCGCCACAGACATAGCTAACTACGGCATCATCAGCCGATACAACATGAGAGACAAGCTGCAGCACTGGTCCACTGATCAGTGCAACAGCATCGCAGGCTCAGACGGATCTATCTTCCCCCCTCACATCACCAAGAATGACACCCTGGCTGTTTACGACAAGGATCTGTGCAGGCTGCTGCCTTTGAGGTGAGAGAAGTACCGTTTTTGGTGCTGACGCACTTAATTTTGTAACGCAGAACTTATTTCTGTTAGGTACTGACGAACTTATAGTAGGAATTTACGAACTCTGTAGTAGTGCATATAGTTGATATTATATGATATGACATAATACAAATAGATTAGGCCCTTTTTTTTTCGGGTTCTAAATTCTCATGGACTATCCCCCGTCTGGGGAGGACAGGGGGGTGTTCCGGACTCCTACCGGCTAAAACCACCACGATGTTCCATCACTTGACCGTGGGCTGGGGTCGCGGGATTCGCAGCTGCATGCACCGCGACCCCGGCAGGCCTTGGTCCGCCAGCCTCTGGCGGACCTATCCTTTGTGGGGCCTAGCCCCACGTCCTGCTGAGAGGCGCGCGTGGAACACGTCGCGCCGCCTACTCGGGCCTGTTACTGATCGGGCGGTGGGTCCCCTAACCCAGCGCCCGCAGGCCACACACTAGGGTGGCTGGAGGTCGTCGCGCGGCCTCCGCCGCCCGGTGCGTCTGGCGCGGGAGGGGAGAGTGGCAGCTGCCTCTCTCTCTCTCCGCTCCCTCCTTGGTCGCCATCACCTCCTCGCAGAAGGAGGCGACGGCTTCCCACGCAGTCTCGCTCCCGACCATGGAAAATAGATTAGGCCCTAGAACATGGGGTGGCCAACAATGGTCAACTTTTGATCCGTGGAGCTGGTTCATATAAACAAAATATTTAACTTGTCTATTTAATTTAATTGTTTTATTTTTTTCGATTTCTTCGTATATTAGGAAGCGACGACACGACATAAAATCTTGTCTTCAAAATTAGGCCCGGCTGATGAAAGGGTTAGCTCTCATACTAATCAAATGAAAATCTTTATTTCGGATAAAACATTAGATAAAAGTCATCCATATTAACTTGGGTGTTGCATTAGTAAAAAGAAAACTTACCTATTTTAGTAATCTATACTTATAAAAGAAGAAGCTGACTGACTGATCTATCAACGCACAGCCTAAACCGCTGGGGTTAGAAAGTTGAAATTTTGACAGTAGGTTCCTTTTGTAACGTAGGCATCCACTAAGAAGGGATTTTTCGAAATTCAACCCCTAAGGGAGTTAAATAGGGGATAAAAGTTTGTATGGAAAATCGTCACTTAACGGCTTCAAAATTTCACGCAAGCGAAGCTGCGGGCGAAAGCTAGTAATAACATAAGTTATTAAATCCTTTTCTACAAACCGAGCACCGGGTAGACGAATGTATCGCTGCTTTGCATGAATAACCACACAATCCAAAATGTTTAAACTAGATAAGGAGAAAGCGGTATCCAAAATAGCCCTATTTTTTTGAGAATTAAACTCACATTTATATCGGCAAGAACTACGAAATGTCATCACAAAATGTGATTTGCCATTACTTAAGCATTTTGGCGCCATTTTTTTTCAACAATGTAATCATATAAGTTTCTCCACTAAAATAAGTTTTTTTGAATTGTGTCATTATTCATCCAAAGCAGCGGTATGTTTAACCAGTGTATCAGTATAGGACTGTCTGGTTTCCAGCCATGACCCTCAAAATAGTGTTAGGACTCAATCGCACTCTGCACATCATAGACGCAACTCTCTTCCTCTTATTAGCGTAGAAGTCATCTGTATGTGCACCTGCAAACATAATGGATGCGCTACAGTAGCGAGAGAGTCCCAACAGCATCCTGAAGGCATTATTATGCTCGTTTCGTTTTCCATACAAGAACAAGTCGTTGCAAGTTGCAAAATCCCATCCAAATAGCTAATAGAACGTGATCTAAACGTCTTGTCTGTTTGATAAGTTTATTAAAAACTAGCTTTTGCTCGCGACTTCGCTCGCGTTAATTTGTAATTTTTTGATCCCAAAATATAGCCTATAGCACTCAGGGATAACGTTGCTTCCTATTGGTGAAAGAATTTTTGAAATCGGATGTGTAGTTCCGGAGATTACCTCTTACATACAAACAAACAAACAAATTCTACCTCTTTATAATATTATAGTATAGATATTGAATCGGATCTTCTCGTGTAATAAACTTTAAGAGGCACAAAATACCTTTTATCCCGACATTTCGGCCGAATTTCACCGGCCGTGGTCACGGGTAGACTGCGAGAAGACCCGATTCAATATTTTTAATAATGTGTACAAATCGCGAAAGCTTAAAAACATTTGTTTGATAACTTGTAAAACCTTTAATTAATTATATAATTAACTGTAATGTCTATCTTTATTCTATAGATATTACATACCGGTAATAATACCGGTAATTCTATAGAATAAAGTTTTTCGGTTCCTAATAAAAAGTAAATTTATAATAGCTTATGAGGACTCTCGTTGTCCTTCAGATCGTTGTGCTTTTCTTCCCCTTTGTTGGGCCAAGATAATTGAACGGTAATAAAGCAAAAAATCTGCTCCGTTTCATAATCATATTTACACGATGACGAAGATAAATAATGATCGTTGTAATGACAATACACACGAACGATTGTTGATATGACAGAGAATTACGCAAGTCTAAACAATAGCTCGTAATAGTGTGAACATAACATAACGCCTGTATGCTTCGAGAGTTTGGGCAGAGGTGTATAGTACACCGCGTTCGCTATCCACCAATCATATTCATTCGTCCACATAACATAGCACTGGTGGAAACTGATTCAACTAAGCTACGTTTTTTATATAGAAGAGATGTATGATGTGGATGCGTGCTATGGATGCGTGCTATGGATGGTCGCGAGTGGTGTAGCTATGCCCGCCGCTCCCCGTGCCTTCTCTATTGTCGATACGTCGCATAGCTCGAGATGCGCATCTTCCTCGCACAGCTACATAGCTTAGCATCAGTGGAAACGGTCACATAGTTTCGTAGCTTAGCTTTTACATTCTCGCAGCATAGCTAAATAGCACATCTCTGGTGGAAAGGCACTCTAAGTCCCATGTAATAGCGAGCCTATTGTCATCAGTAGAGTACAAATCCAGACTCCGGGCTGCTACTGAGAAATTCACACGGAAAAACCCAATAACACTTTACCCGACCTCGCGCTCAGCAGTCGCGCTTGCGACCACTAGACAACGAGACAGTCAGTAATAGTGTGAACTCCGCTAATAATACTGTGTACAGCGACGTATTGCAAATACGTTCACACCGATAATTCAGGCCTCATCAAGCAACTCCCTAAGCCAAGGTCCGAATCCAACTAGGGGTCGCATCCTTTTAGAACCCGATGACGAAATTACCCTCCTCCAGGAGGCGAGTAAATCGACCAGCACACTACACAACGTCCGCCGCCGTCCGGCGTACCGTCCTCGCCGACGAGGCCCGTCGCGACGTCCCACCGCCGCCGGTCACGATCCACCGAGCTCTCCCGTCGTAAAGCCGGTCGTCTCTTCAGACTCCGCAGTCACACCGATAATTCAGCCCTCATCAAGCTGTCTCCCCCCTCCCCAAGCCTCCGCAAGCAACTCCCTAAGCCGAGGTCCGAATCCAACTAGGAGTCGCCCTTAGTGCTGTGGTTGCTAGTAGTCATGATGTTAGTGTAGTACAAGTAGTTAGCTTAGGTTAAGTGTTTTACTTCCCCCCCATTGACTGGAGACCTTTCAGGTCTCGCCAATAACTGCCCGGTTTCGTAGAAGGGGTCCCCAAGGACCACCTACAGCAGACCAAAAGAAAAAAATGCAAATACGTGCAGGATTCTGACTTTTAGAATTCATGTGCGTATTATAATTTGATTAGGTATCACTTGCGTTAACGGTGAAGGAAAACATCGTGAGGAAACCTGCACACCTGAGAGTACTTCGGAGTAATTCGCCAGCCTAGTTAATTTTTATGCAAGTTCAAATAGTTAAACACTTCTTTCTTTCTTTCCACCTTTGTCCGTTTATTGCTAGTTGGTTTTTAGAGGCCCATTTTCAACAGTGGACATCATTCATCATGAAAAGAGCCTCCACGAGTGACGATACTTAAGTACGTCCGGCGCACCCTGGGCAGTCAGCCCCGCTACCAACCTTGCTGACTGGCTAATCTTTTCACCACGGCATGAGCTATTTTCGTACGAGTATAGCTCGTGCTGACACGATAGAAGAAGAACAGTGGACATTAAATTTACAGGCGGAAATAATATGTTTTGTCTAGCCTTTTCCCAACTATGTTGGGGTCAGTCCAATCTAACTAGATGCGGCTGAATACCAGTATTTAACACGGAGCGACTGCCATCAGACCTCCGCAACCCAGTTACTGGGCAATGCCGATATCCTAATGCTAGACCGGTTGTCAGACTTTCGTGCTTCTGACTACCTGTAATGACTGTCATAGGTATTCGTATTACACCCGGGAACGACGGCTTAACATGCTCTCCGAGGCACGGTCACCCATCCAACGGCAAGCGCAGCTTAACCGTTGCAAATCGTATGATCCGATTCTGATTATCTGTTGAGTAATCTAGAGTATGATACCCAAAACTAGTCGGTTGCAAAAAAACTGCTATACAAGGTTAGTCAGAAAGGGGGTACTAATCCGAAAACGTGTTAAAATACCCATAATAATGAGTAACTTTTGTTCTACCACTTTCCCCAAAAATCAATAGTTTAAGAGAAATAGCTGTTCTAAATTACATAAAAAATATGCTAAAATCTTTCTATCTATCTATGATCAGCTGTGTTTACATTTTAGGTCATATTTGGGGTCACGAATTAGAAGCACCATTTTCTGAATTTATAACTAAAGCAGGGATGCAGAATTTTTGAAAAAACTAAAATAATAATCATTTTATTTGGAAAAAATAAATATTGAATTTTGAAATTTTAACACTTGCTTTAAAACAGTCATCAGCGATACTATAAATGGGCTTCGGATTTGTACCCCCTTTCCGACTAACCTTGTATAATGTGCATATGCATCTACAATGAAATTCCACCACGTTTTAAAGAACTACTGTTAAATAGGTTTATAGCAGCTTTAAGCAAGTGGTTATTAAATAACAGATAGGTATTACTCTATCAAAGAGTTTTTAAATTATTCTGAGTATTATTACAGATGTTTTGTATTGCAAGCATAACCTCGTAACCTCGTTGCCTGAATGTATGTTGTGTTTTGGCATTATTGAAAAACTGTTTAAGCATAATATTTAATTTGAATATTCAGTAATAATTCTAATAGTTTTTAAGTAAAAGGAGATCATTCATTTTCTGCCCAAAAGTCAAAGTGCCAACGAAAAAAAACATGTCAACAATGTTGGGGAAGTCAGTCCGAGTGTTTTTTACTACGGCACTAAGTCTCTACAATAATTCCTTCTGCTGATTTTTTGGGTTGAAAAATCTAGTTTTCCGTACGTTTTATTTGACAAAAATCTTTTCATCTGCTAGCGAAAAAGTGATATGAGCGTGTTGGGATGATGGCCTTGAACACTTTGACTTTTGGGCCGAACTTTGTATGAACCGTGAATGATCTCCTTTGCATGCTATTTATAATGGCTAAATGAGCTTGATCTAATATTGTATTTTCATATAACACCATTCTATGTACCCTTTTTATTGCAAATAAATGATTTGATTTATCTCACACAGATTCTAATGTATGTCAATCATCTATTCCAGGTTCTTGGAAGAAGTAACTTCTGCCGGCATCCAAGCTTACCGCTTCACTCCTCCTGAAGATGTCTTCGCAAACGACGAGCACAATCGGTGCTACTGCCCAGCTGGACCACCGTGTGCACCCAACGGGTTATTCAACGTATCTCTATGCCAATACGGTTAGTAATTACCGGAAATACTTATTACCGGTATTTGATTTTGCTATAATTTTTTTTGTTAGTAGTTTCGAAACTATTACAAAAATAGTAAGCAACATTGAAAAAACCAATGAAATATTTAAATAAAATGACAAGTTATAAGAAACGATTTAAAATTGATCACAAGACAGAGGCAACACTACTACCATATGACGACATACTTTAATAACTTCATAATGACTTGACATTATGAAGTTGACTGTACAGGTTCTCTGTTAGAATATCGAAATATTATTAGCCGATTCTTATCGAGCCGACAACCTTTCGCCACTTTTCATTTCGCCGAATAATTAAAACGCCGAATGATTAAAGTCCCTAATTATGTTTTGTAACTTTTTGTTACGCCGACTAGTCTGCTGGACACTGAGACAGTGTTAGTCAAATTAGTCAACTGTATTATTGACCACGTTACACTTGTTAGATGGCTCATTTTCCCATCATGCAAGCAAGAAAGCATGCAAGTGTTTGCTCCGCCAGAAGACTCGCTTTGCTTCGCTCGCACACTCGACCAGCGCTACACTCGGGAGGTCGCCGACTCGCTTCGCTCGCCACCTCCCCCCACTAGCTGCGCTTCGTCCTCATGCACTCGTTCCACTCAGGACCTCCTTCGCGAGCTTCTGGCTCCACGCTTCTAAATAACACTCTAGGGGTAGGACAGAGTCTGACCACGTGCAGTCGGGGTGCGCTAAGTCGGATTAACATTACATTCCGCTGTGTGAAAATAATGTTGTGCGAATACTTAATTGGCAAATTAAACAATAGCCAAATAAGTATTCGACTAAAACAAAATTTCTGAATGATTTTTTGGTCAAATAATTATATTGGCTAATAATCATTCGGCGAAATCAAATTAGGCTAAAAATTGCTTCGGCAAAGATTACATCAGCGAATCGTTGTTGGCGTAATGAAATTCGATATAAAATACTTCGGCAAAACCCTCTGTACAATATCCGTTTCGCGTGACAAAGACAGAAAATGCCTCCTCATCAAACTTCTCTTCTCTCTATTTTTACATCGATTTTATTTATTTTTTCACATATCGTGTTCTTTCTATACTTTCTATAAAATAATACGAAATTTTTGTACATTTTTGATAACAATCAACTACCCCATTATGACCATTAATCAATGTTAAACACTAATCACCACCAATCATCGTCTTCTTAATCGTAATACACATCACCAATGCGGATAAAAATAAGAAAATGACAAATGACAATCACCGCAATAATTACGTTAATTATCACCATAATTGCCTCATTAAATATTGTGTTTATCCGAGTCAGAGGCCAGTAAGAATTACATACGACAAAAGTGTTATTAGCATCGCTAATGGATCGACAATTAATCACGTGAGATTCAAAAGAGGGGGGGGTCGGAAAAAATCTTTTCTTAGCAAACTGTTTGATTTCTCACTAAGGTAAGTTAGTAAGTGCGATTTCTGCTTGAATGAAGCACAAGAAATAATTAAATTTAAATGATTTGTGGCTAAAAAAGAGATGTAAACAAAGCAGTATCGTGGATTATGACGTCACATTATCGCCGCGACAATAAAGGCTGTTTGAACTGTAGTAGAAAATTGTTGAAGTTTAATAATTGTTTTGAGCAACAAACAATAGTAACATTTGACTTTTAATACTTTTCTCGGGTTTATATTGTGGAGAAACTAGGTGTGGTGTTCCTCTAACCAAAGGGAGGATCCTCCAACCAGGCGGAGTCTTGTGCCTGGCGGGCTACTGCCCAACAGTTGATGTTGGGAGGTTGTATATATTTACTATCTGCGTGTTAAATCTTGATATCGCGATTAGCGTTGAAAATGACATTTAAAATATACGTATATCTTTCAAACGCCCCTGTATTTTTCAATAAAGTACAGAAACTTTCCTTGCGGATCTTCCGTTGAATCTTTCGCAAGTTTGAGTTTTTTACATGTATTTTACGGTGTAAGTATTTTTCACATTTAAAGAAATTTAAACCCTGCGGACAGAAATATTCGACTCTGCTTTGGAAACCCAAACAACACATTTCCAATTGCTGTTTAGGAAATGTATAGAATTGCTAGGAAATGTGTAAAATACAATTTATTTCACACATTTCCTGTCGATATATACATTTTCTAGGAATTCCATATAAATACGGATTACATACATTTCCGATAACATAAACACAACAACATTTTGTGTACGTTACTGTTCAATTAATATTAATTAACAAGATTTTTCCCTTTGATTGTTAAATATGAAAAATACACAGTATAAAACAAGTATTATATGTGTATGATTGTATTTTTCAGACGAACGAGAAATTTGTTTTTTTCGAAAATTACATGTGTTCTACAGGAAAGATTGGGAAAGATACAAAGTTTCGAAAAAAACAAAATGTAACTTTCGCAATTTTCAACGCTAATCGCGATGTAGGCTTGAATAGTTCACATGTGGCGTGATAGATGCCGCCACAATATTTATGTGCGTTTTAGATTAAAAGAAAAAAAAAATTGCATGCATGTTCCCTATTAGCCAGTCAGCAATATTAATCGCATGGCTAACTGCCCAGGGTGCGCCGGACGTACTCAAATATCGTCACTCGTGGGGGGCTAATGATCAAATAATAATGTCTATCTTTCTTTCGCAGATTCACCTGTAATGCTATCATTCCCCCACTTCTACCTCGCGGACCCGAGCCTCAGAGAACAAGTGGAGGGTATCTCTCCACCCATTCCGGAGAAACACAGGCTCTTCATCGACGTACAGCCGGTAATCATTTATTTATTTATTTTTATTTATTTAAAAATCAGAACGACATATAGCCAATTACACTGATAGTTATCATCATTTTAGATAAACATAGCCGATTCGTGATAGAATCTTTCTTTGGTGAAAGGCAGTTTACTGTGTTCCGTCGTGTGTATGTGAGAGCCAGAGAGGTATAGAATAATCCCTCTCTATCGCATGGATTCGTGTGCTCCATCTTAGACCATAAAGATTAAGGATGGCATAAAAATATCGATTGAACCTTTTTCCAGAAATATTACACTTATCGAAATCATACGAAGTATTCGCACTGTAAATAAAAACCGTATGGATAATCCTTTTCGGTACTCAATCCGGTTTTACTGTACACTGAGTGGGTATTCACCAATAATCAATATTGTAGTCTGTAACTATTGATCAGATAAACTAAATGTGACCTAAAAAAATATGACATGTGTTCAATAATCTTGTCATTATCACTATTGATATGCGCTCATTTGCGACAAGAACGTCTGAAATACGAAAACCGTTTCTTTCAGATAACGACTTCGAAATGTTTAAATAAAGGCGTTTTTTGAATAATACGGTTTTCGGACTTAAGACGTTCTTGTCCCAAATGAACGGTGGTGATATGCAAATATTAGCTATTGAAAAGTTTAGAGATAGAATTAGCTTAATGTACAGTTAATGATAGGTTGATGAAATACCCCCTAAGTATCATCAGTCGGAACAGCTCTTTTAATGCACCCCATAAAAATGTTTTTGTTTGTCAAATTCTAGGAGATGGGTATCGCCATGCGTGCTCGCGCTCGGATACAGATCAACCTCGCTGTGTCTCAGGTTGTGGACATCAAGCAGGTCGCCAACTTCCCCGATATTGTGTTCCCAATTCTGTGGTTTGAGGAGGTAAGCAGACATAATTATATTTATATCTACAATCTGCACTTACACTATATATTAAAATTGGAACGCAAACAAGCTTGAATATGTTAATTCTATTCTTGGCTCAAACAAGTCGGTTTAATGAATATTTATTTATTTAAAAGAACAAGATTTACAATCGCACAATATTTTAAAAGAAGCATGCTTTATACATGCTGAAATTGTAAACACTCGACAAACCGAAATGGGAGATTGTACTCATCTCTATGAACAACTTTTACTATGGGAACAAAACTGAAATCGCAAAAAAAACAGTTGTTCCCTACATTTATGTTCGCGTAACTCGTCAAAATGTAAGGAACATCTGTTTTTTTTTTTCGCGATTTCATTTTTGGTCCCATAGTATAAACGTTGTGCATAATGATGAATACAATGACCCCTTAAGAGGTTGTGCGTTATTTATGTTACACCTTGTATATTAAATATTATAAAGTTTTTCAGTAGCCGAAAAGGTATTTTTGCTATTTTAAACTTAGCATATTTTGAAACAGCTGTGTAAATGATACTTTAAAATATGGAGTAAAAGTAAAGTTTTGAACATGTATAAATGCATTTTTAGAAAATATGCAAAAAAAAAGTTTCTTTTGATTAAAAGGAGATGTTTGATTTTGGGCCACCACTATGTACAGTATATAGAAAAACAGGAAAAACATAGGGGATTACCATAAAAATACAAATAAATTAATTTGAAGAAGAGTACAATAATTGTACTAGAATTATTATTTGGGGACGTTTTTTCTAGTAGCCATGACAGTTGTGTTTGACATTAACACGAGTTTGACAACTTTGACAGTCCTAGGTTTCGTGATGTGTGTGTGACACAATCGAGTACAACACCTATATTTCTGTTTCATTATAATTATAACGAAATCCAAGTATTTTCGTCTATTAACAACGTAGATAGGTTATGTAAGTAAGTACACAAGAAATAAACACTACGGTGTCATTGACATGTCAACAGTTGTCAAAATGACATTTCACATAATTTCGATCCACCATATTTTTAAGTGTTGTTGCTCTCCTTGACCAATTTAACTTGAATGTACAATTAAACAAAGTAAAATTATAGAAAATTAACATTAAAAAACGGTTACTTTATTGTATAGCTATATTTCCATATAGTGTACATGGTGCTGGCCCAGGCTCCATACATTTCTGAAACATCTCCTTTGGTATCTTCAATATTTGAAGTGCATTCCCTCCAGGTGGCGTTTATTTTTTCCACTCTGTATAAGTTATACCATAGAATATAATAACAGAACCGGTACATATTAGAAGAACCGGTATAACTGATGGAATCGTTTACCGTCTTTCTGTACACTTACTTGACGGTACTAAATATTCTTTTCGCTGTCTTCTAGGGTATCGATGAGCTCCCAGAGCAAGTGACATCGCTCCTGCGCCTGGCTACCAAGGTGCCGCCCATCGCTCGCACAGCGCTGGGATGGGGACTGTCCGCGATGGGTATACTGCTCATACTGCTGGCTGTAACTTGTCTTATAAGGTGAGGACTTACTTTAGACAGGCTATCTACTGTCCTCGACCAAAATCGAAGTTTTTTTTATGTAATAGCTTGGCAAAGCCGACGGTCCACCTGATGGTAAGTGGTTACCGCCGCCTATACAGGCTGTCCCTGGAAGTATGGATCAAATCAGATAGGGGCGTGGGCAATGTCATTTCCAAACTTTTTAACCCTGAGAATGGCTGTGCAATTTTTTACGGTTCAAAAGTAACCTATTATCGTTTATTTATATTTTCAAACTGCTTATCCTGAATTCTCAATTCAGAAACTGGAAGATAATCTCACTCAAGCTCTTAGGCCGTACACGAAACTCTTTTATTTAATGCAAGCGTTTGAATTTTTTTGTGAAATTTTTTAACCCTCCATTTGCTCACCGCAGTCGGGTAAAAGGGCCACCGGAGAAATTTTGATACAGGGCCCGTCTAGGGCACGCAACGCCACTGGTTCTACTTTTCTGTAAGTACTAATAAAATAAATGTCTTATTACAGGTCATCCCACCGTCAAAGCACACTCCGACTAGAAGGCCACGTGGTCGCTAAGCCCCCGCCAGCCAAAACGCCCAGCAAGGAGGGTAACGGATACGAACTGAACAGCAGGAGATAACTGTCTCAGTAACTGTTTAATGTAATCTACAGCAATTTCTGATCAGCTCGATAATTGTCAAAAGACCCTGTAGGGTTCATTTTAGGTCGCAATGCCCTAGTTCAATGTGTAAGTATGAGTCGTGAGGCCCTGTTAGAAAGTTGGTCAAGGTTAAAAGGGCCAAATGTTTGGTAAAGGTTTGGGGTCGAAAATATCCAAAAAAATCGCATCCCCCCTGAAACGATAACTGTAATATTATCCTGGTTAAGACTATTTCGAGACTGCCAATAATTATATCAGTGAATTTATGTAGTGTTTTAATTACTACTTAATAAATTACTGCCATACTTACGACCTTGTTTTTAAAAGATAGTTAACACCAGAATGTTGTTTCTAGGGCACCATAGGTCCTAAGTGTTAGGGCTTTTGGACTCTGTACTTCAGTTTCTTATCGGCTTTTCAGAAATTGGTTATAAAAGAAAACTGTCTTAAGACTATGATATTTTATATTCGTGTTCAAAGACATCACTTGTCAGATCTGGGAAACGAATCTCAGAACTTAAATTAACCAATGAGGTGATTAAAAAATGATCATTGTAGAAAAGTGATCACTGCAGAAAAGTGATCATAAAAAGTGATCTTTAGATACGAGTATAAAAATGTAGCTGAAATACCTTCTTACTTAGTTTTATTTTAGTGTTATAATCTGTAGTCACAAAGTATTTTTAATCTATATTACAGTTTTGTTGCCAGACCAAAAAATATTTCAATGTGGTGACTAAAGTCTTAAGGCAGTGTTTTTTTTTAAATAACCATTACTTGATATTTTTGTAATTTAAGTTTGAGCTTTAATATTGTAAATAATAAAAAAATTGACCAGTTGTCTTCGGGCTTCTGACTTATATACAATTATTTGCAATATTAAAGAAAAAGTAATATCCTAAAAAAAATATCAGTAATGGAGTTAATCTGGACATCGAATAGTAATGATCATTTTTTAATTTAATGTTTTTATGATACGTTTTTTCAGTTTGTAACACTGTTATAAGCTGTTTATGCATTTGCGATTTAGTCGCACTATTGTGACTTATTTAATTTTTAAGAAGAATTTGTTTTGCTGTAAATATTTTTTGTACCAACGAATTTTTGCTGACTTTTTTAAAGATTGTTGTTTTTTTAATTCTATTTGTAACTTCTTAGCAAAAATTTCCAATAACGCATTGTATTTTAGCATCTTGCAGAGAGACAGAAGTCTTGTCATGCGACTGAGCCGCGACTAATAGCGTCATAAAATCGCAAGTGTGTAAACAGCACTCGAAGAAGGAATATTCATAGTTTGACATTTATGAACGTATTGAGCATTTGCGATTATTATTGTACCACCTTACTTTTTTAGTTAGAGCATTTATGTCCTAGAAACGGTTTAGCTTTACCTAAAGTCTTTTCACTATATTAAACTAGTATAATTCAGAGTTGCTAGCATGAAAAAAATCGGCTTAGAAATATCCAAACAAATCACATTACTTAAAAGACAGCTACAATTTTTTTTAGTCACGTATTAGATGTCTAAAAAAACTTGACTTTTATTTATAACGTAGCAGCTATATCAATAATAATTATATAAATTAAATAATTAGCTTACATGATGTTTTTTTTGTATTTTTTGTAAAATGATACCGTCCTTAGTCAAAAATGCTCTAAAACTTTTTTATAAACTATAGGTGTCTACGAATGTGATAGAGAAATATTCCATTTTTGTATTAGTAAAATATTGAACAAAATATTTGTATAACGTTATTTACAATTTGACATTTATTATTATGAGAAAATTTTATTTTTTTAGACACACGTTGACATATCACTTGACTGTATTTTTTAATCTGTAAATATTCATCGTGGGGGCTTACTGTGGCTATAATTAAGGCTATAAATCGTTTATTAGGCTTCTAAATTATCTATACTTACTATACTATACTATAACCGGCTTTGCCCGTGTTTTGCCGGAAATATTGAAAGACTAAATTTTAGTCTTATGATTTTTTTAGTCACCAAATAGAACTTTAAATTAGACACCTTGTTTTCTCCTAAGAGAAAATTATAGTTTTTTTTTTTTATTTTGATTAAGTATACCAAAACACTAATCAGTTAAAATCTACATTAATTGTTTTTAAATTAAGGCTATAAAAGATAGATAGCCGGAATCATAGCCTACAGTGGGGCAACATTCATTTTATTTTTAATTCTCTGGGCTTCGGGTTGCCATTAAAATCTTATTGTATCGGTTATAAAATAAGACAGGTGTTAAAGTTGGGACTGCGATAATATCGATATTTTATCGACTAAACTTGTAGTCGAATAAACAAGATAATTTTCAAGTGACTAAAACCTTGACTGCTATTATTTTACTCGACTAAAATTAGTCGATGTGTCGGTTAAGTTGTAGCGGTTAGAAAAAATATTTTTTAATTAAAAAAACTAATTTACCGATAGTTGCTAGTCTATTACTCGTGGGTCCGTCCAATAGGTACTTAGCTTAATATATTTTTTACCAATATCAAAGTTTCATAGTTTTATAAAGGAGCGGTTACTACGTATAATTTAAGATTTTCCGTGCGTGCATATGTTTTTTTAGCCAAGTTTTTAATAACTTGGCCGTGAGAATTTCTCCAAGTTCTTAGCCAAGTGGTGGAAGACTAAAATATCGACAATTGACCAAGAATTGGAAATGATTTTCAAGAACAAAATTTAATTCTATCATTTCCCAGCAGAGGATTCTCAGCCAAGTCTTGGCCAAGTTAACATTTGCACGCTCGGACCTTTGCGAATAGTTTTTCAATTAGAAAATATCAAAACTATTTCGGCATACGTACTTAGGGATATAAATAAATATGTCAATTATTTGGCAATATCATACTGATGTTGACTTACCTTAAACTTTGAATTAAGTTCTAAGGCCAAGTTATTAAAAGGTGCTTAATGGTCACTATTATAAACTGGCGCTAATTTCAACGAAGATCAATTTATTTTTACTTTTTTGATTGAGCGATTGTCTGTGATTGATCCTCAATTAAAACTGTTTCATCTCGGTGCCAAGTTCTAGCGAAATCGGTGCTATCATTTCGGCGTGATAGACGAAAAAATACCTTAACACGGATATAAGAAAAAAATAGGATTTGACATTTAAATTCTCAAGTAAATTACGGAGTAAGCGAGCTTTATATAAACCTTTAAAAAAGATTACGTTTAAAAGAAAATCTTTTATAAGTTGAAGTTCTGCTTACTTTGTAAAAACAGCAATGAATGTAATCTCGCAAAATGCGAAATAAACGACACCGAATCTTATCTACCTACTTATCATTTGAGAGAATTCGGATCTTGGCTTATCGTTCAGTTCTTGGCGTAGACACAAGATCGGCTCTTGCGTTTGACAACCGATTCTCTGTTCGTTCAAAAGGCTGACTTTAAAAAATACCAAGCGATAGTATTGCATCAAAATTACAATTTTAAAACATCTATCATGAATTTTTATACTTTTATTGCAGCTGCGATAGTTAATAAGTTTACCACCTATTATTTAAGATTAAATATTTTTGTGATTTTGATGCAATTCTATAGCAAATTTTGTGGAATGTGGAAAAGTCTACACACTTCTTTGGTTAAATCTAAAAATATATTTTTATACGAATATGAGATTATTGACATTTAATAATAACATAAGTAGAACTCTTTTCTAGTACCATTGAAGTGTGAAAAGACTTAAGCCTACTTGGATAAAACTTGGCCAATTTAAAAAAAGATTGCCACCATTTTGAAAGACTATTATTGTGGACTTGGCCAAGTATATTCTGTGTAAACTTGTCCAAGTCCATTATAAACTTGGCTTCCTGTGAATTTGTTACACACATTTAGCCAAGTAAATCTACTAACTACTATAACACTGGCCATTTATGATTTGATCAGTTGGCCAAGTTTGTTAATTAAACTTGGCTTGAGGTATCATTATAATCCTGGCCACTTGATTTGGCCAAGTGCGAACATTGTAAACTTGACTATGTAAGATATGGCCAAGTCCACGAGACTGGTCAAGTCGCCACCACTACTCGATTGTTGCTCAAATTCAGTAATTTAGAACATCACTTAACTATATTTTTTAATATTAAAAATTGTTCGTAATTTGTAAATAAAATGAAGGTGTAAGATATAATAATAATTTTGTTTTATTTTTATATTTCAAAATTATCATACCAGTCCACAGGAAAAGTATTTTACTTGCCCCCTCGGGAACCCCCCATTAGCTGGAGACCCTTCAGGTATCCACATGGCTGTTTCGGGAAATACCTGTGTGTCGCATAGGCCGAGAGCAGACGCCCGGTTGTCACCACTGCGTCGACTGCCCCGAGCTTAGAATAAGTACTAAAGCATAGAAGGAGCGCTACTTAGCATAAACGAATCAAAATATAGCCATGCTATTTACTCATATGGCGGACTCGCTGTTGTCAGAGCGGGAAAGAGAAACTTTTGACAGGCCGTAAAAATTAATTTTGTAACCTTTTGTACAGAGACTAGGGATGAGGGTATTCACACTATTAGACTATAGCTATCGATAAAATAAAGTCATCGTATAATGTATATTACGAAATATCTGAAGTGGTATTGTAAGACCGAAAGAAGGTGACTATGATTATGTTAACCAAATAACAGCCATGCCGGATATTGCCATAGTACATTTAAATACTTACTTCTTAGAAAGTTATAATGACAAAAGTAAAGTCATAATATCATTATTATTCAGCCGAAAGATGCCCACTGCTGGACGTAGGCCTCTCCCGAGCATCATCATTTCGACTGGTCCTGTTATTATCGCTATCAATAAATAAAGTCATCGTTTAAGTATAAATGTCTATTATTTAATTTGCAATTACTAAAAGCTTCACAAAAGTTAAATACATTATTATTGAGTATTCCTTGTAATGTACTTGGACATGCACGTTTTTTTCTGTCACTAGAACGGCGCCACGTGGTCTCAGGTAAGTTGTCTATTTCGAGGCGCTGGAAATTTTAAACAAAATAATGATTGTTTTATATATAACTAGCGACCCGCCCCGGCTTCGCACGTGTACGTTTAATAGCTTAAAACCTTCCTCTTGAATCACTCTATCTATAAAAAAACGGCATCCCTAAAAATACAAGATTTTAAAGATAATTACGGTAAATAGGTGTAAATTTTAGTGGCACCAAATGCAAACTGATTGAGAAGTAAGTTAATCATCGTTTATTTAATACCTACGTTAATTTTGTTTAGATTCACTGTTCTCCTAATCTATCAGGCTTGAAGTTTACGACTGTATTAACAGCATTTATTTGAAAGATAAACAAGACAATGAAATATTATCTGAAATAGTCTATTGTATGAATGGCCGAAAGAAGATGTCGAACGTAAAGTTGCAAGAAAAAAAAGATTTTTATTTTTTTATTTTCAATCAAACTAAATCCAGTGCGGGGTTAATCTGTCCCATTTTTTTTTAAAGAAATTACTCGAATTCTTTTATTTCCTGTAGACATGCAATTCAATAAGAACTTAGGCTTTTAAATTTAGATTGAAGGTATAATGTTGGTATAGAGTCCTCCTTCAGTCTCCGCCATTTGCCAGAACGAGTAAAAGAAGATAAAGTGAAATGGCTGGAGCAAATTCTGTGGTGCTTTCTTGGAACCCAACCAATTTCGTGAGCTACCACGGCAATCAATTTATTTCGAAAATATTCGTCACAGGGAAACTTAAATGAAAAAAAAAGTATAAATAGGTACCTAATTAATTAAACCTAACACAAAAATCACGCTGTCGATAGATTTATCGATACAATTTTCGCACCCCTTTAATAATTTCTTTGGCGAATATTCATATTGATAAATAGATAAGATTTAGATAGTTTATACTTATTTATTTTACTTCTTCTAAAAGGTAATGTCTTACTTTTACTTATTTAATGTATAATGAAATATATTTAAAGGAAAATCTATGAATAAACATAAAAATACTACGTACTTGTGGAAACTGATATTTTCACTTTGATTTTTTGTACATCCCTTGCGAGATTTACATTTTTTTACTATTCAGGATGTAGCGCACACTCTTATTTATAAGAACAATGTGCACATATACAAAACACAATTAATTAAATATAAATTCTAGACTAAAATATTTTTTCAAATCACCGCGCCACTGACACAAGTATTATACGACAAAATTTAAAATGTCGTTGCCGTCTGACAGGGGGTACTAGTGGCGGGCAATTTAATTTGGTAGCTAGGCTTTGGCTCAAAATCTCGAAATTGCTCTTATTTGACAGATGCCCCTGTACGTTTTTCAAGTACTGAGGCGGCTTCTATGCTTTAGTACTTATTCTAAGAGTGGCGGGCAATTTAATTTGGTAGCTAGGCTTTGGCTCAAAATCTCGAAATTGCTCTTATTTGACAGATGCCCCTGTACGTTTTTCAAGTACTGAGGCGGCTTCTATGCTTTAGTACTTATTCTAAGGCCCCGAGCACACGGCGCTGCACACGCTGCAGGCGTGTCCTGCGTGGGCGACGCAGCGCCGCGAACTAGTCGCGGCAGTCGATGCTGACCTCTCGCTTCCGGCCGTGATTCTGTCCATTGTCGGGAACGAGAGTGCGTGGGAAGCCGTCGCCTTCTTCTGTGGGGAGGTGATGGCGACCAAAGAGGGAGCGGAGAGGGAGAGAGAAGCAGCTGCCACTCTCCCTTCCCGCGCCAGACGCACCGGTCAGAAGAAGGAACACCGTGGGTTTTAGGCGGTAAGAGTCCAGCATACCCCTTCTCTTTCCCCCGGGCGAAGGGCATTCATAGACGTTCAAAAAAAAATTGTATCCAATAACAGCTCGGTTACATAGAAACGAACCTCAAGAACCGATCTACAAGGAGAGTTCCAACCATGCTTGGCAGACTAGAGGAATTGCTGATATCGGTTTATTGTTATTAGGAGAAAAAAATATAATCTATACATATAATAAAATCGTGGTTTAGAACTAATTAAGAAATTTTTGTCTAGAACTTATAAATCGCGCGGTAACGAAACCATAGCGCGATCTAATTCGACGCCAACGCCATCTAGGGAAGTAAAGATTAAACATATGTTTGCATGTTTATGCAAGCATCACGTAAAAAGAGCTGACCCAATGCTGTTGACTTTTATAAAAATACACACATCAAAAGTGTCTAGGGATCAAGCATTTTTATGCGGATTTCTTGAGATTGAGATGTGGCTTTGTAATAAATTTATGATTTTATAAATTTATATGGATCCTTTTTGGTGCATTTCATAATTTGAATCAGGAACTGTGAATCAAATTCGAGTAAAAGATGAAAATCAGCTGTCAATATTTTCCCTATAAAAACATACAACGCATTGAAGACATTATTAGTGCTACTGTTTCCCTACTACTGATTAAAACCAACGTTATTATGGAGCGGCGACGTCATTTAAGCAGGGAAGAAATGCTCAGAGCCGTGGGAATGATAGAAGCTGGTTCCCGGCAACGTACTGTGGCTTTAGCTCTGAATACAAGTCAGAGTGTTATCAGTCGACTTTGGACACGTTACCGAAGCACTGGTACCGTGGCTGAGCGCCATGGAGGACGGTATCGCTGCACCACACGGAGACAAGACCGATACATTCAAATCTTAACTCGAAGAGCTCCAACAATAACCGCCATGATGTTAGCCGTGAGGCTTCATCACTCTTCAGGGAACTTAATTAGCGACCAAACAGTCAGAAACCGCTTGCATGAAGTGAACCTTCATTCCCGAAGACCGCTACGTGTACCACCTATAGCAATGCACAATCGTAGGATTCGATATCAATGGGCTCTTGGACACAGAAATTGGGCAGAAGAACAATGGCGTTTCGTGTGCTTTTCTGATGAGTCTCGTTTTGGTATGAGACCGGATACAAGACGTATACGACACTGGAGAACCCCTGGACGCCAACAGCGATTAAAATCCTGCCAGGAAGTCCATCCTTATAGTGGTGGAACCATCATGGTATGGGCGGGTATTTGGATCGGCGGAAGAACTGAGTTGATTTGGATCAGAGGCAACCTCAACGCTCAAATTTATGCTGAGACGATTGTATCAGACGTCATCGTTCCTCTACAAGCGCAAATCGGTCCCTTATTTCAGTTAATGCATGATAATGCACGACCGCACACCGCAAGAGTTGTAAGACAGACTCTCGCCGCAGCTAACATCAATGTCCTGCCCTGGCCTGCTCAGTCGCCAGACTTGAACCCGATTGAGCATGCATGGGATATGCTACAGAGAAGAGCTCTGCCGAATATGGAGGGTATCCAGTCGCAAGAAGACCTTTTTTTGTTGTTGCAACGAACATGGGCGGCCATTCCACAGCGTGATTTGGATGAACTCATTTTGAGTATGCCAAACCGATGTTCTTGTGTTGTTAGTGTTCGCGGTAGAAACACGGATTATTAATTGTTTAAGTTACCCAATAAAATTTTAAAGAAAACTGTTATTTCAGTCTTTTTTTCGAACTTTTGTGTTAGTGGTTCAAATGTCAAAAATCCCTTTATTAGGAAAATGGCAAATTTCTTTATTAATGCAAAGGTGACTTGGTTTATCGTTACTGTGACAAACGAAAACACTTTATTTGATGAATCCTTAAAGAAAATTTTAATTAATATCAATCAGGAGAAAAGTTATTGCAAAAATATATGTTGATCCCTAGACACTTTTGATGTGTGTATATTGTGCTTATCTCCAAGTAACATATTTTTTTTGTTTCATCGCAATCGGTTCACGCATTCAAAAGATATGCAAATAATCAATATCTTCTATACATTTATCAAATCTGTAGACTTTGCGTATCTGTACATAGCAAATATTTTGAAAAAACATGGTTGGGGTGTTAAAAAATAACCAAAAGAACCCATTTTTAACATTTTTGTATTTTGTTTCTTCTGTTTGTTGGTTTGTCTGTTTGTTTGTTCAAGCATCACGTAAAAACAACTGACCCAATGCTGTTGACTTTTATAAACGTATATTGTGCTTATCTCCAAGTAACATATGGTTTTTGTTTCATCGCAATCGGTTCACGCAATCAAAAGTTATGCGAATTTTAAGTTTTCTAGAAGAACTTAGCATGTATTAGTTTATTTTCAATAGATGGCGTTACGTGTATCAAATAATGTTGCGAGGAAATATTTTACTACGAATAAATCCACAAATTACCTAATATTCATTGTTGAATTGGTACCTATTCTCAGTCTACGAAAGGTTTAATGAAATGCTATCCTTATGAAGAAGGAACTAAGCTTTTACAGAAAAAAAACGAAGATATTGTTATTTAGAATTTATTAGGTCAATTTCTTATTGTTGTTCACAATAAAATTAATTCATGATCTGGACTAATAGTAGGATTTTTGTTCATTGAATGTTCATACTTTTTGGGAATGCTGATGCCGAAAATAAGGTCCAAATTCAAATTGAAATCGGTGGCCATGATTATTTGCAAGGAAAGCGCTCACCCCGTGTTTTCGTTGAAATTTAGTATTTCGTAATCATTCTATCTACTCAATGCACTTTTTGGAATGTTTTTCTATATTTTATTTTATTTTGTTCAGTATTGTCAGATTTATTCAAAGCCTGTCGCTGTCGTTTTATTAAGTTTATTTAATTGAGTTTTTTTAAGCTTTAGGTAATGTTCCAAAGACGTGGCCATGGAGGGAAAGTGCTTTAAATATTAAAAATAGCAAATTTCACTCAAAGGAAACTTCATTTCACTTTTTTTTAAAGTAAGTAATTACCTTTTTACTGATTTTTTTGCCTGAACCGGGAATCGAACTGACAAAGCTTTATGTACCATCCGGTATTATATTATGGCACCTGTTGATAGATATCTATAAGGTCAATAATAAGGATCAAATCTCTCCAACAAACACACTGTCTTAAATTGAAGGAAGTGCAAGAAATAAGAAGTAACAACAAATAAGTGTTTGAATTGAAATGTACCTAAGTTAGGTAGGTACTTAATGTTAGTTTTTATGGTCTTCCATCAATTTCAGGCATTATGTTTATTGGAGCGATCATATCGATTAGTGAAATAAAAATATAGATGATGTTTTTTCGCGTTTGTGTTGGTTCGATTTCCAGATCAGACTTTTTGAAAGCAGTACCTACCTATTTATAACTTATTAAAATTAAATGAAGTCTTCTATACGTTTTTTTTTAAATATTTAAAGTTCTTTTCTATACCTACCACACCTCGAATGAAATCATAATTTAGTTCGCAGATTGTAATATGTTTATTGGAGCGATCATATCGATTAGTGAAATAAAAATATAGATGATGTTTTTTCGCGTTTGTGTTGGTTCGATTTCCAGATCAGACTTTTTGAAAGCAGTACCTACCTATTTATAACTTATTAAAATTAAATGAAGTATTCTATACGTTTTTTTTTAAATATTCAAAGTTCTTTTCTATACCTACCACACCTCGAATGAAATCATAATTTAGTTCGCAGATTGTAACAAGACGGCGTTGTAGCTATTTTTGTATGGCGATATGGTTTTGTTACATCTTCAATAAAAGTATCAATATTCAATTATAATCCATTTTAGCAAGGAAAATGTATAGAAATAAGCAACACGTTTTTAGTATTACGGTTTTATGAATCTTTACGGTCAATCAAGAGGAGCTGAAACTCTACATAAAGAAATGGTTCAAAAGATATAAGTGTCTTCGTGGGACACCTTTGTCTATTATTATAATAAATGGATTATTTAGTTGCTGCGACACAATGTTGTTTTCTGACTTCCACGCGGACAGAGTCGCGGGCACAGCTAGTGTAACAATAAAAATGCAGAAAAATATTTAACTGTTTATTAAAACTAGATATTAATACATAAGTGTAATAAAATTATGTCTACATATTAAATTGGGATAAAATTATGAAGTATAAGTGTAGCGAAACACCATGCAAATTACGCAACCGAGCTTTAAACATTACGACTGCAATGTTTTTTTTATACACAATACGCGTAATTTCAGCCTAGCGAGTTATTTGCAAGCGTAATTACGCGTTCGACCGCGTAAATCGGCATGTTGTGTCACTACACTACGGCTCTGGTATTAAGCAATGTCATACAATATTTTATTCTTAACAATAATTTGCTGATTGCACAATAAATGAAATATGTTAAGAATGAAACGGGTTACACTATGCAATTTGGAGTGTACGGGTTGTGTGCAATTTAGAACCAGCATCAGTATTGTGCATCACATTCGTAATTTCAATAGCTTTTATTTTGACATAAAACAATATTCATTGCGTGGTACATAGTTGTAGAGAAGTCGGATTGTTAATACATACGTTGCTATGGAAATTGTTGATCTGTCAAAATCAAAGCCATAGCGATTACGAGTGTTTTGCGCAATTAGAATAGTCTTTTGCACTACAGGATTTTCACTCAACATTAAGTGTAACGAACACAACCATGTCGAAATTACGCAACCGATATTTTGCGTAATTACACCTACAATGATTTTTATATTGGGAAGACGCGATATAATTTTAGCTTGGTGTATTACGGGTAATTTAAAACGCATTGCAAGCGTAATATACCGTTAATCGGCTGCGTAATTTCAGCATGCGTTCACACTTAGAGCATAACTCAGTACACGTAAATTAACTTTGCCGCTTTGAAATCAGCCTTTCAGCGTTCTATTCCTCACTTCAGAGGAGCAAAGTTATTTTACGCGTAGTGTACTAGATATTGCAAAGCGTACAGCGGTTTTCATTCAAGCGAGCTCATTAACCGAGAAGTTAAAATTGTGAAAGAAAACATATAAGTAACACAATTATAACTATAAAAACAAATCTTTAACCGATGGAACGAAATTATTTACCCTTTATCAAATCGTTACTTTTGAAATTGCAAGCCTAAGGCCACACTACGGTTAATCACTAGGGATAGGGACCGTGGAATTTTCTTCGCCTACATTTTAAAACCGTGCGATCGCTTTTATGCGGGTGACGGGGGGGGGGGGGTCCTCCCCGTGTGCCACGCTGCAAGAGTGACAGACCGCGCCCGCGCAGAGCCGCTGTCACGCACTTTGACTAAGGAAATTAGAATATCGTCCGCAACGCAGCACAGAAAAAATACTTGCTCAGCCACGAGCACGCGTGGGAATTTGGTCGCGTAAGCACGTTTAGTATTTGTTATTTTATTATGGGGGGTGCTCAATAGAAACCGGGTTGCTGCCTCAGTCGGCAACCCATGCTACGCCGCCACTGCTTGTTTGAGTTTCTTTGGATCACAAAATAATGCGCGTAAAACCGCACGCGGTTAACCGTAATGTGGCTTTAAGGTAACTAATCAACATTGAGCAATGCTGTGCTTGGCTAAGCTAACTTTCTAGTGCTATGTTTTTCTACAAACAACTTTGAGCTGCGCGAATACCTGATAGACGGACAACCGAACGGGCAGTGCGGTGAGGAGCGAGTCAGCACGTGTCGCGTGATCTCTGCTATATTTTAAACAAAGCGCAGCCATACAGCGCAGCGCGTTTTGTTTGTTTCCTTATTATAATCTAAATAGAGTATAGCATAGCACTCAGTACAATAATGCGTTCAGGATGTTGTTGGGTCTGCCGTGGCGGTGCAGCGCGTCTGGAATGTTTGCTGAAGCGCGCACTGATGGTTTCCAGGCCATCATGCGCAAAAAAGCAGCTTCACTGGCCCGTATACGGGGGAACAACAACGGCATTCTGAACGCAAAAGCTGTACGTTTCGACTGTCCCTTTCAGAATCAGTGGGTCCAGTCTTGTGTAGATGTGGCGAGTCATGGCAAATAGAAATGTAAATAAATGTGTATTAGGATAAGGTTTTTATGGGTTTATACCACCAGAAATAAAGTTTATATTATTATAATTATAGCACAGCGCAACATATCTCAATGTTGATTAGTCACCCTAAAGCGCTTATTACACTTGGCTGAATTTAGTCGTCTTAATTCAGTCGATACTGAATTTAGTCAAGTATAATCGCAATTAGCAAGCTACCATCCTAAATTTAGAAACAAAATTAGCTTGCTAATTGCGATTATACTTGACTAAATTCAGTATCGACTGAATTAAGACGACTATTTTCAGCCAAGTGTAATAAGCGCGTAAGGCCTTGGTTTCTAAAAAGCTGATCAACGCATAACCTCAAACTTCAGCTGTCAAATCTCAATATCAAGTGCTGTGATTGGTTGATTTGACAATTATTTTTTTATTAGAAATCTCGAAACTATTACAAAAATAGCAACAGTGAAAAACCCAAAAAAAAACATTCATATTCAATTCTATCCTGGCAATGATTGCCGACAGGCTGGAATGCCCTTATGTCCGGCATTGCTGTGGCAGGCATGTTGCTGTTCCAATGCCGGTTAGAAAATTATAATTATTGTTCATTATTTTTTATGACTAATAACGTAAATGAATAAGTTTAATTGATTGAATGTTTTTTTTTTTTTAATTTTTGTAAGTATATTTGTATTGTTGTTGAAATTGTGTACCTAATAATTAGTTAGCTAATAGTGAGTCTTTTGTTACTTGATTATGAAAAGACAACAAAAAAAAAATATGCCCAAGTTATAAACGATTTAAAATTGTTCACAAGACAGAGACAACACTACTATAATATGACGTCATTCCTTAAAAACTTCATAGTGACTTGACATTACTCTGCACAATATCAGTTTCGCGTGACAAGGACAGCAAATGCCTCCACAGACTTCGAAAGCGTGTATCTCCTGTTTTTTCATCGATTTTATTTATTTTTTCATATACCGTGTTCTTTACAGAGGCGGATTTGATACGTTGGCTGCCCTAGGCCTATGAAATATTGCCGCCCCCTACTCGTTGTAAATCATGAAAAATTAAATGAACTATAGGAATTAAATTAAAATAAAAAAACAACGAAAGCCGGTAAATGATAAAATTATCTCAATCAAGCCAAACTTTTAATAATCGTAATCGCCATACGTGTATTTTTTTTTTTGCGGCATGCTGTTTTTGAGTTTTAACACTGGAGTTTTTACATTTGAGTTGAGTTTATTGAGTTTGAGTTGGCGGAAAGGTTCAAAGAAGGCGCGACGACTAAAAAAAAAACCTCCAAATTTTGCCGCCCTAGGGGGGTCTACTCCCTAAGCACGAAGTCCGTGGTTTCAGCCTTGGTTACGAGTGTTTCCTACTATCACCTACGGATATACGATTATTTCGGAGCCCGAACTAAGAATGAATGACAACATGATTTGACAGTTGTCCCTACTACTGATGTGGTTTTGCTCATCCGAAAAGTTGAACTTGACACTTCGTTCACTCCTACGTTTCGGGCTACTTTCGGACGGGCAACTAACTTCGTTGACGGACTTAGGGAGTAGGCCCCTAGGCTCGGGCCTATCTGGCATATAGGGAAATCCGCCCCTGGTTCTTTCTATACTTTACATAAAATAATACTAAATTGTTGTACATTTTTAATAATAGTCAAATATTCTATTCTGGTCGAACAAGCTCATTCGCTGACATGAAATTTGACAACAGAATAAAAAGATTAAAAGTAATAATAAATTAGCTGCTTCAAGCCAAATATTGCTCAATTCTATGAATTATTAGATACTTACTACTTAAGTATATGCAAAATAAAGAACTATATTTATAAATAATGTGCACAAAAAATACAACAGTTATGTAAATTAATACAGAAAATTATAAGAAATATCCGGTTATTATCAACATTACCCTTTAGTTGCACCGGTTAAACTGGTTATAGGTAACTTCATATCGCCTTGAAGATTTTATGACTGACATAATTATATCAAAGCTAAGTGACATCACAACACATCGAGCCTGTTATGGAAGAACATCGTAAGCGACACACGTACAATTTTACAGGAGAGGTATTTTATTGGTTATTTTTTACTTATTAATAAGACATACTTATCCGGTTTTTGGATACAGGGTGTTAATTCCTTCAAACCACGTAATCTACTGGTGACACAGATTAACCCTAAATGGGAATTATTGAAAATCAACTAAAACAAATAAAAAAAAAACTTGATTTTCTATTTCTGAGCCATTTTAGAGCATTGAGTTATCTGACTGCAAAGAGCGATATCGCGTTAGTCGTGCCTGCCAGCCGTGTCGCCGTGCTTTCATTAATTTATGCGTGGCATCGAAATGTTCACAAAAATAAATCATTTTTTTTGTAAAAAAATTAATTCTAATTTTTTTACTGAATCCTTATTAGGTGGTTTAGATACGATCGGTAACAAAGCCGCATGAAAAAAATATTTTTTTATTTTTAATCAAGTTAAATCCCGTGTGGACTGGAGCCTGTCTACATCAGTAGTAGATCATGTGGTTTTAAGGAATTACACGAATTCGTTAACACCCTGTATAAGTGCAAAACACGTTAGGCTCTAGTATAATCAATTAAATTATTGCAGAAAGAGTTAAACAATGAGTACTTTTGTCACATAAGATCAAAGTGAAGGTCGTGATTTCATCTCGTGTGTCGCTTACGATGTTCTTCCATAACAGGCTCGACATAATTCTAAACCCATTTAAGAAATATAGCAATACATCATTCAACCGTGTGTCACCGATTTTTGTGTTGCAACGTCGCATTACTTTGATGTGTATCGGCCTTAGGCTCAGCGCCCTCTGGCGAGACGACATAGCAAAGGATTTTTTAATTCAAATAATTTTAATCCTTTTTTTAATACCACTAGCACTTGTTTTTGCTTAGCATACCAAGGGAGGCTTCGTCGAGGGAATTATGACTTCTAAAGGGTATTAATAAGGTTTAAAATTATTTGAGCTTAAAAAATACCTTGCCGTACCGTCCTGCCAGCGGACGCAGGTTTTTAGAGTTAAACCGTGTATTCACTAAGGGACTTCGCTGGTGACACGTGTCGCCGGACTTTTGTACCCTAATGAACACACGACCTTATACAATATGGGATAAATAGTTAAGTAAACAAAAAATGGATATTACTTCCAAATTATAACATAAATATTATTCCAATTGCCATAAATCAGTTATTAGGTATGTTTAAAAACATTAGTATTACAACTACATATTATAATTTTGACCTAATTCCAAAATTTACAGATTATTTATTACATAATAAATCAGCATTAAATAGTAATTAAAGATAAAAAAACAAAAATTATAAACAAAAAAAAACAAAAAAGAAAATTGAGGCGTCAAAATGTAACATAAATAATTGTATTTACTTTTTTTTTTGTTTAGTCCATGGGTGGTAGTTGTATTTGGTAAGTACTTACAAATATGAATATTGAGAAAAATATAAAACAATTTCATATTTTTCGTGGACAAAGTGGAAAATGACAGTTTATATTGGCGATTATGTATAATAACCGTTATTTGTAATTAATTATAAAAAATATTTTATTGTAAGTAGAAAAAAATGTGTAAACATAAATTTTGATATACATGTCAAGTAAAATATTTAATGTCACTATACGCGGTGTTACTAGGATAGATGCTACATGCGCTGTTTATTATATATTTACCAATTGTAGTTCAAGAGAATTAAAATTAGAAAAACTGTGAAATTTACATTTTTAGACACGCAAACGGCCAAATTCTCAAACGCTACTCAATTATAACCAGTGATCGGAAAAAGGTGAGTTAATTTACCTAAACTTTATAGAGCAGAGACGAAAGGTGGAGACTTCAAGACGACAACATCTTTTTTCAAACTTTTAAAATTTACACTAAACCAGTTGACACTTTATTTATTGTTTTCAAAAAATAAAAGACACTCCTTTTTTGAAAACAATACAAAATCTCTTTTTTGAAAACAATAAAAAACGTGTCAACTGCTTTTGTGTAAATATTGGAAAAAAAAACAGGAAACGAATTCAATTGTTTTCTGTATTAATAACATATGTCCCGAAACCGGAGACAATTTTCCCGAAAAAAAATGTTGTCGTAGGTAAGTCTCCACTTTTTGTCTCTGTTCTTTGAAGTTTAGGTAAATTAGCTCACCTTTTTCCGATCACTGATTATAACCCTTTAAAGAGCAGAAAAGAAATTTGTACAGCGCTTTTAACCACACCACTAGTCATTTTAATGTCGATTTTATCAAAACTATTGTAAGAATAATCACCCTTATGCTAAAAACGCATCGACCTTAAACGGGCGCAGCGCACAAACGGGACCACCAACATGAATGTAGCCAACATGATCGTCAGTGACGCCAAGTAATTGTGGTAATGTTAAATCTGCCCTGTAAGACAAAGTATCTATAAGAAAATTAACGACATCTTAAAATAGGGTGTTTGACTGAAAAAATCTAATTAGTCCGTCAGTTAGACTATCAAAAAATATTTGACACGTATTTTTTCTTTTGTTATGTAAACCAAAATTGACTAAGATACGACACTTTTAAAATTGGCAAAACGTCACAAGCAAGTACAATTTTTACTAGCTTCTGATGTCACATGCCCCCACTCTCGAGTTTTGATGTGTTTTATCTTTTCAAATATTCATGATTAACGAAAGAAAAAATATGTGTCCATTATTTTTCAAAACTCTAACTAGTGGACTAATTAGATTTCGAATTTATTGATGCTGTCAACATGCCTATTGAATAGCATTTGAGTATTTGGCCCAAAAGTCTAAAATAAAAAAATCTAATTTAAAAGATCTTTTCAAGTATACAAATTACAACTATAGTTAGTCAATCTTACATAAATTAAAGTTATTTAAAAACCGAAATAAAAAGTACCATACAAATTCTTAATTACATTATTAATCCTAATTTCTCATAATACCCGTTTTGTTTAAAGTTCTCCAGTCAATTCGCGCAATTGATAGTCTGCGTACAATACGCATAATTCGTACTTATTACTAAATAACGAGTCCAAGGTTTGTTAAAAACATGAAATAGGTGTTTTTTAGGTTATTTTATTTTGAGGACTAATAAAATGATCAGTGTTTTTTTTTCTGATTATACTATTCTGATTATTAAACTGGGTGTAAGGGACGGTGTACCGAAAACTGAAACAGTGAATTCAGCCCATTATCGTGAATCGAAAATAAGTGGTTTATCTCTCGGAATTTTCCGAATTTCCTGAAAATTGCTAATTGGCCTATGTTTTATTGTATTTCAATAAGTGTTTTGACAGGTAAATAAACTGAGTGTAAAGGACAGGTTACCAAAAATTAACACAGTGAATTTAGTTCATTATTTTGAATTGGAACCGTGGAATACATCAACGAAATCTTTCGAATTTTCCGATTTATAAAAAAATACATTTTATTTTTGCAACGTGATGTGGTTCTTAATAGGATTGCTTATTTTACAGCAGAGAAATGTAAAATTTGTGAAAAGAAAAATCGGAAATGTCGGAAAATTCCCAGCGAAATTTCTACTAATTTTCAGTTCAGAATAATAGATGATAATGGGCTGGATTCACTGTTTCAATTTTCGGTATACCTTACACCTCGTAGATGGATTAAAATTAAATTTTACAGCTGATCAGTTAATTTTCAAGCCTACAATGTTTTAATTTGACCTCTTCGTCGTAATATTTCGGATCGTTTCGTTTCGTTTTTGAATACTAGAAAGTTTTTCAGATCTTAGTATTCTTGTGAACTTCTACTAAACATGCTAATGTTAGGAGCGGTTCCATCTCAAAGGGATCTTCAGCCAATTTCTTTTGGCTTTATTTGTTACTATAAGAAACACATAGGCAGGGCCGGACTTAAGGAAAGGCTTTAGTTCCGGGCTTCCACAAAATATGAGGCCTCCACAAAAAGAGTTCTTGATTTTTTTAAGATAAGAAAAAAATTCACATCTAGGGACTTTGGGATCGTCCATTATTCACGTGAGGCTCGAAAGGGGGGGAGGGTGTTCGGAAAAAGTCACGAAATATCTCAAGGGGGAAGGGGGGGTGTACTGAGATATCACGTGTATTATTTTTTTTCGTTGAGCGCGCGATTTCTATACCGAAAAATGGCGCGTGACTTTGTTTCGTGGTTGCCAGGTAAAGATTTCTGCAACCTATGTCTGTCTAGACATTTTATCACGGTGCTAATAATTTTATTATACCTGTTAAAATTAAATTATACCTGTATTTAAAAATAATACGTGATTTTGGGTAGGGGGGCGGGTAGTTTAAACCTCACGTATCACCAGGGGAGGGAGGGGAGGTAAAAGTTGCTAAAAAAAACATCACGTGATTAATGAACGACCCCTTTTTTAAAAACATTTCAACGGGCCTCCAATTCTTCATTGCCCCAGAGCCTCAGACCATATAGGGCCCGTCGCACATTATCAGAAATTTCTGTTAGAAACTTTGACGCGCGACTCTGCTCATATATTTTGCACACTGTCATAATTTGCCGGATCCGGCTCTGGTACAAAATGTATGTATGTGCAGAGGGCCTTCGCGCATGCGTCAGAAATTTCTGATAATGTACGGCCAGGCTAAATCCGGCCCTGAATATAGGTGCTTGCTTCTTCAAAGTCCTATCTGAATTCGTCATCATGTCTAACCGAGATGGGTACATTTGTCTAAAATATCACAACCTGAGTATATTTTTACGTGATTTAAAATGGTAAATCCTTTTGTAATATTACTATTATTACAGAACATAAAACGGACAGGACTATACTCCAGACGAATTAGATGTAAAATTTATGTAAACAAACTAACATGCATTTTTTTTTACACAGGTATTTTAGACCCTACAGGCTCGTGTTAGATGTCCTCCCAAGGCTTGCGAAATATAATAAAAGCTGTATGTTTGTGTGTGTCCAGATATACAATAGAATACCAAGTGAATTAAAAACATTAAATACAAGATCTGCTAATAGTTTTTACAGTGTTAGGGAGTTCCTGGGACATAAAATCGCATGATGACTGATGATTGTTTCGTTATGCATGTAAAATTTGCACGCTTATATCTATTAAGCAAAACATGTTATATATACCATGTTTTTTAGCAAATAAATGATATTACCATTAGTCTTTTTTTTCTGCGTCGACTGGTCTAAGGCTCAATTTACACCGCCGCGGAATGGAATGGAAGCGACTTTTTGCAACGAAATTGTATATAGTATAATGAACTTTATGTCAATTGAATAAAGTACAAACTAAATACGAGCCAAAAAAAAGGTCGCGCGTCTTCTTGGGACTCCTCGCGCAATCTCGAGAATTCCCCTAGCTACTGTCGGCGCCGTCTGTGGAATCCGCGGGAAGTGGCGCGAAGGAGGAGTCGGTCGGGACGGTCACAGTAGATAGATATACTTTATTGTACACTAAAAGAAATAAAACAGAAGGAATACAGGTAATCAAGAACAGTACAAATGGCGGTCTTATCGCTTAAAGCAATTTCTTCCAGACAACCATTGGATGGAAAGAATTGTTAAGAAAAATATAAAGGGCAATTTGCAGAGTACAAATTTATAATCTAATGAAAATCGGGAATCAACAAAATGACTAGGTATAAATAAATAGTATAACACAATTATAAATATATCCTTATACACATATATACTTACACACTCAAATAAGATACATACATATTTAATTATAAATATAGACAACTTAAAAACTACTTTAAAGCCAAATAATGTTCCTTCACCATTCTTTTGAAAGAAACTAGCGACTGAGCACGTCTCACAGACACAGGCAGTGCATTCCACAAGCGTATGGCATGGACAGTACAGGAATGATCAAAGAATCTTGTGGAATGCAGAGGCATCTTCAGTTTCAAGTTTTCCGATGATCTCAAGGACAGTGAGTGCGAATCACGCATGAACTCGAAACGTTCTTTAAGATAAGGAGGGGTAGTAGGATTAAACAGAATACTGTATAGTAGGGAAAGAATATGAGTATTCCGACGAAGGCGTATTAGAAGCCACTTGAGTTTAGCACGAATAACAGTAGTGCGGTGCCAAGCGTTTATGATGATGATACGCTGGAATGTGCGGGAATTCTCGAGTATTCCCGCGAATTCGCGCGCCTTCTAGCGTCATGAGGCGAAATTGACGCTTTCATTCCATTTCATTCCGCAGCGGTGTAAATTGAGTCCAACCTCCGGTTTCTGAATTTAGAATTCGGGATACGCAATACTTAAGTAGTATTTGAGTACGGAGTTGTCAAAAAAATGCTTTAAAATCCGATTTTTTTTTTGACAACTCCCTACTCAAATGTGACTTAAGTACTGCTTATCCTAGAATTTTTAATTCAGAAACCGGTGGTAAGTCTCATGACTCTGCGACAAACTTTTTATCACTTAAGCGGTATGTAAATTAAGGTTCTTAGCATAACTTCTTCGTTGTAAACGAACGTCCCAGGACGACACTTAATTGTCTTGTCTATTGTGTCTATAATTACGGTGATTGAGAGTTTAAACCACTCTTCTGTAAAGTTTGTAAATTGGCGGTTATCCCTTTTTCGCTGTTAGGCATCGAACTGCTTTTACCCTTAAAATTCCAAGGCTTTCAGTGACTCCATATTTCTCTTGTGAACTTCAGAAATCTCTTTTTTTCTCTTGTTATGTCTCATGTCAATTTCGAGATATAATCATTTCTCGAATTACCCGCTATATAATGTTAGTCATTTTTATTCGATTTCTTACTTTTACTGGCTTCTACAACGAATTCTATCTTTCTTTTATTATTTGTTACCTCAGATTTTATCAACAACGGTTTGTTTAATTTAAAATTCTTAACCATTGGTGTATAACTTTGAGTGGCGTTAACGTTTTCATTTTTTACTTTAGCCGTACCAGCTATTACCGGTTGTTTCGGTAACTGCCCGGGTGAAATAATTTCAGGTTTGACTACTGTAGCTGTGGAATTATTTACTTTGTCTGGTAATTTTAATGCAACATTTTCTAGAATTATAGGTATTGTTTTGGATACAACAGAAATTTTATAGTCCGGACTTTTAGCTGTTACCTTTTTATCTTTTCCTTCTTTTACTTCTTTTATATTAACTTTGCCCGAATCATCTTTGAAAAGCATGAAATCACTACCTTTTATTCCATTAGGTAACTGTCCATCAAAATATCGTATAGAAGTTAGTTTATTAGCTATTAACATTGAAAGTTCTGCTATATTGAATTCTGTTAATAAGTCATTAACACTGGAACCTGCAAAATTGTCTATGTTTGGGTCTGCTCCATTTTCGACTAGAATTTCGACGGTTTTTCGGAAATGATCCACGATTTTAGCTTTGTTGCCTCTTTCTGAAAAGAATAATTGTAAAAACTAATGATTGTTGTGTTGAAAATTGATTAACTATAACAGCATAGCATAATCAAACCACAGTAGATATACAGGGTGTTAACGAATTCGTGTAATTCCTTCAAATCACATGATCTATTAATAGGGTTGCCATCCGTCCGGGTTTCCCCGGATTTGTCCTAGTTTAGAGGGCATCCGGGGAGCGTCCGGGCGGGACTTCATAAGTAGTCCGGGTTTAAAAATTTAAAGTTTCGGGCCGCCCGCGACACACGCACTAACCAACGAACCGACTCGCTAAACAACTGTTTTTTATTACACTAACTACGTTTAAAAAAAAGTTGACATGTCCGGGTTCTGGGCTCTAAAATCCGGGGTTTTCACGCGTCTTGTCCTGGTTGCCAAATTCTAGAGATGGCAACCCTATCTATTAATGGTATAGATTAACCCCGCACGATATTTAGATTGATAATTTTTTTTTATTTTTTGCAAAAAAAAAAATAGAAAATTTCGATGCCATGCGTAAATTAGTGAAGGCACGGCGACACAGCTGACGGGCACGACTAGCGCGATATCGCTCCACGCAGTCAGTTAACTTGGGACGCTAAAATTACTCGGATACAGAATACCATGGTTCATTTTTTGAAAACTTTTTTTTGTTCATTCTGAAAAAACCTATGCAGGTTCAATCAGTGTCACCAGTAGATCACGCTATTTGAAGGAATTACACGAATTTGTTTACACCCTGTATACAAGGTTAGTCGGAAAGGGGGTACAAATCCGAAGCCCACTTAAAGTACCACAGATGACTGTCTTAAAGCAAGTGTTGAAATTTCAAAATTCGTAATTTTTATTTCCATGCAAAATGATTTTTGTTTTATTTTTTTCAAAAGTTCTTCATCCCTGCTTTAGTTACAAATTCAGAAAATGGAGCTTCTAATTTTATAACCCTAAATATGATCTAAAATGTTAGCACAGCTGATCATAACTGGGGATAGATAGATTTTAGCGTATTTTTATGTAATTTTTGAACAGCTCTTTCTCTTAAACTATTGACTTTTGGAAAAAGTTGTAGAACAAAAGTTATTCGTTATTATGGGTACTTTAACACCCTTTCGGATTAGTACCCCCTTTCTGACTAACCTTCTATAAGGTCCAATCAAAATAGTTGGACAAACTTTTACAGATCACAGTACTCATGAATATAAACAACTTTTACTATGGGACCAACACTGAAATATAAAAAAAAATATCAGCTGTTCCACACATTTTGATCGTGTAGGTATTGCACTTTTGTATGGAACCGCTGATATTTTTTTTATATTTCAGCGTTGGTCCCATAGTAAAAGTTGTTCATATTCATGAGTACTGTGATCTGTAAAAGTTTGTCCAACTATCTTGATTGGACCTTATATAGATTTTAGCGTATTTTTTATGTAATTTTTGAACAGCTCTTTCTCTTAAACTATTGACTTTTGGAAAAAGTTGTAGAACAAAAATTATTCATTATTATGGGTACTTTAACACCCTTTCGGATTAGTACCCCCTTTCCGACTAACATTGTATATGAAAACAAAGAAAATAAAATAAAAATATAATAAAAATATATTTACCAGCTGCATCCATGCAAGCGGCGCCCACAGCTAAGTACAAAGCAGTACTCCCACTGTTGGGCATCTTCAGATTGACAGTTTTTCTAGAACTCTCTACCAGAAGCATAACGTTGTTATATCTGCCCAGCTTACTGGCTAGCATAAGTGGGGAATATCCTGAAAAAATAGAATTATATTATTTTAGCGACGTATTAGGTCAGAAGTGGGGCTCGTCGCACAGAATCTCGTGGCTCATTACGATTAGCTTTCTTTTTTATTACTATCTTACTCTCAAGATCATCATCATCTGCCTAGCCTTTTCCCAACTACACACATCAAAAGTGTCTAGGGATCAAGCATTTTTATGCGGATTTCTTGAGATTGAGATGTGGCTTTGTAATAAATTTATGATTTTATAAATTTATATGGATCCTTTTTGGTGCATTTCATAATTTGAATCAGGAACTGTGAATCAAATTCGAGTAAAAGATGAAAATCAGCTGTCAATATTTTCCCTATAAAAACATACAACGCATTGAAGACATTATTAGTGCTACTGTTTCCCTACTACTGATTAAAACCAACGTTATTATGGAGCGGCGACGTCATTTAAGCAGGGAAGAAATGCTCAGAGCCGTGGGAATGATAGAAGCTGGTTCCCGGCAACGTACTGTGGCTTTAGCTCTGAATACAAGTCAGAGTGTTATCAGTCGACTTTGGACACGTTACCGAAGCACTGGTACCGTGGCTGAGCGCCATGGAGGACGGTATCGCTGCACCACACGGAGACAAGACCGATACATTCAAATCTTAACACGAAGAGCTCCAACAATAACCGCCATGATGTTAGCCGTGAGGCTTCATCACTCTTCAGGGAACTTAATTAGCGACCAAACAGTCAGAAACCGCTTGCATGAAGTGAACCTTCATTCCCGAAGACCGCTACGGGTACCACCTATAGCAATGCACAATCGTAGGATTCGATATCAATGGGCTCTTGGACACAGAAATTGGGCAGAAGAACAATGGCGTTTCGTGTGCTTTTCTGATGAGTCTCGTTTTGGTATGAGACCGGATACAAGACGTATACGACACTGGAGAACCCCTGGACGCCAACAGCGATTAAAATCCTGCCAGGAAGTCCATCCTTATAGTGGTGGAACCATCATGGTATGGGCGGGTATTTGGATCGGCGGAAGAACTGAGTTGATTTGGATCAGAGGCAACCTCAACGCTCAAATTTATGCTGAGACGATTGTATCAGACGTCATCGTTCCTCTACAAGCGCAAATCGGTCCCTTATTTCAGTTAATGCATGATAATGCACGACCGCACACCGCAAGAGTTGTAAGACAGACTCTCGCCGCAGCTAACATCAATGTCCTGCCCTGGCCTACTCAGTCGCCAGACTTGAACCCGATTGAGCATGCATGGGATATGCTACAGAGAAGAGCTCTGCCGAATATGGAGGGTATCCAGTCGCAAGAAGACCTTTTTTTGTTGTTGCAACGAACATGGGCGGCCATTCCACAGCGTGATTTGGATGAACTCATTTTGAGTATGCCAAACCGATGTTCTTGTGTTGTTAGTGTTCGCGGTAGAAACACGGATTACTAATTGTTTAAGTAACCCAATAAATTTTTAAAGAAAACTGTTATTTCAGTCTTTTTTTCGAACTTTTGTGTTAGTGGTTCAAATGTCAAAAATCCCTTTATTAGGAAAATGGCAAATTTCTTTATTAATGCAAAGGTGACTTGGTTTATAGTTACTGTGACAAACGAAAACACTTTATTTGATGAATCCTTAAAGAAAATTTTAATTAATATCAATCAGGAGAAAAGTTATTGCAAAAATATATGTTGATCCCTAGACACTTTTGATGTGTGTATGTTGGGGTCGGCTTCCAGTCGAACCGGATGCAGCTGAATATCAGTATTTTACATGGAGCGACTGCCTATCAGACCTCCACAACTCAGTAACTGGGTAATACGATACTCTTGGTAAGACTGGTTGTCAGACTTTCTGGCTTCTGACCAACAGTAACGACTGTCAAAGATCTACAAATGACAGCCGGGACCAACGGCTTTACGTGCTTTCCGAGGCACGGAGGAAACTCGCTATGGTAAATGGTCACCCATCCACAGACCAACCTCGGCAAGCGTGGCTTAACCCGGAAGATCGGTCTATGCGGCTGTAATTATTTAGCCACGAGCTCCTCTCTCTCTTACTGAGAGTAAGAGAGAGAGGATATCTTTATCTTATTATACAGTGATTTTCTTTGTAATGTGTTTTGATGACAATTAACCATGTCTGCCGTACGAGCACGACATTGATTTATATAGTTTAGCGTCCTTTTACCTTTTGTAAATGTGAGGCTTTGTAGACTTGCTAGATGCCTGGATACCTATTTAATTTGTGACCATATTTTTCATATTATTATTTTTTGTGTGGTTCCTACATTGCTTTCTCATAACTATTCTAAGTCATAACTGTACCCACTCAAATTGTTAAAGATATGGATTTTAAAAGAGTAACCATGGAGTTTCTTGCCGGCTCTTCTCCATAGGAAACGACTAATTGGAACCGTGCACCTAAATTCGACTTTTCATAAGCACCTGTAATGGTTTATGTGAAATAAAAACTTTTGATTTTGTTAGCAGTCGCTCCGTGTAAAATACTGGTACTCAAACATAGTTGGGAAAAGGGTAGGCAGAGAGATATACAAGGTCAATTTTAGTATATACTAAACCTGAAACTAGTTTGTTCAGAATCACTAGGAGAGTCTATTGACATATTTTTTACACCACTTTTTTTTCGTTAATTTCAATTTTGTTTCAGTAGTTTTCTACCCATAACAGTTGACGGGAATAGACACATTGAGGCTTGAGACGGTCCGCTCAGTCAGTTTCCATGTATTAGACAACCCCTGTATAGCACATCTCAGGCATTTCACACTTTTTTAGGGAACTTAACGCGACATAAACTAAGGTGTAACTTGGAGATTTACTAAAAAAAAAACACATATTCAGGTAGTTCTGGTGAAAATCTTGTTGGGGTGTCTCGGTTTTCGTATAAAGTAAAAATAAAGTTGTAGATGATGATAATCACTAACCTTGACTATCATAAGACTCGTTGATATGCGTCAGTAGAACTGGAGCCAGTTCCTCGTCAGATTTATTTTCATATTCTGGTTTCCATAACTCTTCATTTTCTTGAAGTATTGTCCTGAAAAGTAAGTTGTTATACAGGGTGGAAAAAAAGATACGTTTGAGATTTTAGAGAGCGATTTAGTATTGACTTTAGAATACAGGAAATTTTAATTTAGTTTTTTTTTTCTTTTTTGTGTTGGATGTTTCTTATATTATTTTTGTATTATAACTTTCGTGAGACACATTTATTGTTTTGATTAGTTACGGTTTACTCAAGTGCATTTTTTATTTTTACTATTTTTTTAGTTAAATAAATCTAACCAAAGTGTAGAATTTTTATTTTTATGATAATGTATCACCAACTTGACCTACCCAAACGATTGAATTGAACTTGTCATGTGCTTGCGAAAAATGCTTTTAGAAAAAGTTTTAAAATACAGAATAATTAGAAACATTGGTAGGTCGTAATGGTAAATTGATGAATCAGGGGTTTTTAAATAATTTTATATTTATTAAAAAATTGAATTGGTAAAACACAACATCAATCTTAGTTATAATAGAGGTATTACAATGTTAGGTGCCGGTTCTAGTACTGTACTATGGAACTGCACCATAGTCTGTATTGTAGTACATCTCACCTTAAGGGTACCGTTTTTAACCTTTTTGGTACAGAATCGTAAAAAACATTTTTTTTTTGTATTCTAGAGGCTAAATCACTACCTAAAATCTCAAACGTATCTTTTTTTACAGCCTGTATATTTTTACGATTAAGAATCAAGGTTCAGTCTGCAGTCAACAGCGTAACGATTGAATAACAGGGTATTTAACTGAAAAAAATTAATTAGTCCGTCAGTTAGATTATCAAAAAATATTTGACCCGTATTTTTTCTTTTCTTACGCAAACCAAAATTGACGAAGATACGACACTTTTAAAATTGGCAAAACGTCACAAGCAAGTACAATTTTTACTTGCTCCTGACGTCACAAGTCCCCACTCTCGAGTTTTGATGCATTTTATCTTTCCAAATATTCATAGATTTAACAAAAAAAAATACGTTTCCATTATTTTTCAAAACTCTTAACTGGTGGACTAATTAGATTTGCAATTTATTGATACTGTCAACATGCCTATTGCCTTCCATGTAGAGGAGACGAGATAAGTTCCGGCTTATAATTTGATTATCACTTGCGTTAACGGTGAAGTAAAACATCGTGAGTAAACCTGCACATTTGAGAGGGCTTCTTTCTCATTCTAAGAATCTGCCGTTGCCCAGTAGTGGGAGAGTAATAAGGTATTTGACTATTATTTTTTTATTAGAAATCTCGAAACTATTACCAAAATATTAAGCAACAGTGAAAAAACAAATGAAATATTTTATAAAATGCCTAAGTTTTAAACAATTTAAAATTGATCATGAGACAGAGACAACACTACTACCATATGACGTCATACATTAAAAACTTCATAGTGACTTGACATTACGCTGTACGGTATCGGTTTCGCGTGACAAGGACAGCAAATTCCTCCACAAACTTCGAAAGCGTGTATCTTCTCTATTTTTTCATCGATTTCATTTATTTTTTCTCACACTGTCTTTCTATTTTCTATAAAATAATACTAAATTGTAGTATATTTTTAATAGTAATCAAATGCCCTATTGGCTGATCATGTTTACTTGTGTAGGCTTATGTAATATTGTAAGCCTACGTAATATTTAATCGAGTCATCTCATATCGATGACAGTTAATAATTTGTATCCGAATGAATCGTAGCTGTCATATTGATGTCACTGACATTAATATGACAGCTATGTTTTTTACGAAATGGTTACTCACTTGGTGTTCAACTATCGAACTGAACGGAAAAAATCTAATTATTACTACGTAATCTGCATTTAATTCAAGTAAATCAGACCTGTTCCTTCACTTGGTTTAGGAGTAAATCGACCCAATTAAATTTAGCAATGAAAAAAAAACAAATCTAGAAACCCGACTGCATAAAAAGCGAACTGAAAAGATGTAAACAAGACGTACTTCTAATCATAACATACAAAACGTTAAAATTTACGTTGGTTTTCAAAAAATCATGCTATCAAATCATAACACGCAGTCGGAGGTTACCTACGAATAGGCATGTTGACAGCATCAATAAATTGCAAATCTAATTAGTCCGCCAGTTAGTTTTGAAAAATAATCGACGAGTATTTTTTCTTTTGTTAAATCTATGTTTTTTTTTTTTTTTGTTCTTGTTTTATCTGCGATCAGTAATTTTCGACTATAATCAGATGAGTTCCATGAATGTTGTTTTGCAGAGTGCTTCCTCCAGTGAGAATAGCTACTCATCTGTACTACACAGCTACAGCCATCTGGCATGCAGCTTCATTATATCATGTCGTTTAAGGCGATTGAGGTAGCTTTGGTGAATCAGTTCGACTGCTAGTTCATTCGGGTGATTACACAGTCGCCGTTTGTATTTCTCTGCAGCCGATCGGATTTCTTCCTTGACTGTGTTCATATGTAGGTGTTGGTGTATTTCTGAATAAATATTTGGAAAGATAACGGTGGGGGCTTTTGACGTCAGAAGCAAGTAAAAATTGTACTTGCTTGTGACGTTTTGCCAATTTTAAAATCTTCGCCAATTTTGATTCACGTAACAAAAGAAAAAATACTGGTCAAATATTTTTAGATAATATAACTGACGGACTAATTAGATTTTTTCAGTCAAATACCTTATTGTGTAATTCGCAAACTGACTAACTAAAAACATACGTAGCCTCCGACAGCGTGTTGTAATCTGACAGCATGATTTTTTTGAACACCCACTTATATTTTTCGTTTATATACATGCCTTTAACCATCGCACGGCTTAGACGAATCGATAGACACCTCATGCATCAAAATGCATTCAGCCGTTGGGCTGCTTCGAGGGTATAAAGAATCCCACATACAATACCTACATAGATACGCATGAAAAACATATCCCTGTCTTTGCAGCCGCGCAGTCGGGTAAAAAAGCACCTAACTGTATTATTTTTAAAGTGAACTTACTTGGCGTTCTGCTGACAGTAATTAACTAATATCTGCAGATGCTCGGTCGCCTTCTCCGCCGCTATGTGGAAGGGAGTTCGGTCATCATCGTCGGTGTCCAGGGGGTCTGCTCCGAAGTGCAGGAGAACTGCTGTGATCTCCGTGTTTTCTTGAATCAGCGACATTCGGAGAGGAGTCTGTGAATAAAAAATAAAGGGGTTCGAACATTTTTCTATGGAAGCTGGCATAGGCCACAGCCGCCATTTTTTTTTTTCAAGTTTTGTCGCAAGATTATACTAACATATATGGGTAGAGGACACTCAAACAAACAAAAAATATTGAGATATATAGTGCCCTAAAGTGTCACGTTGCCGAGATATTTGGACTCAAAGATTTTTTTTCAAGGTTATCTCGATACAATATCTCGACAACGTGACACTTTAGGGCACCATATCTCTGAATATTTTTTGTTTGTTTGAGTGTTCTCTGTCCATATTTACCAGTTACAAAGTGCGCTGCAATTTTGAAAAAAAATCTTTAAGTCCAAATATCTCGGCAACGTGACACTTTAGGGCACTATATCCCTGATATTTTTTGTTTGTCTAAGTGACCACTACCCATATATGTTAGTGTAATCAAAATGGCAGCGGGGGGGGGGGGGGGGGGGGCTATGCCACAAAGGTTCTATTTCCTTAAAGGCCGATTTACACGAGGAGAGTTTCTCGAAGCGAGGCTCGTTCTGTCGTTGTCTTTTTCTACGATGAAAACAGAGATAGCATGAGACTCACTTCGAGAAACTATCTCCGTGTAAATAAGCCTTAAGAGTGTGTTGTGTCAAGTCTTTGTTTTTCGTAATGACTGAACCGATTTTAATGAAACTTCACACACATAAGCAGGATACTTAGGTCTAAAAATTTAGTAGAAAATATTTACGAAATGTCTTACTTAAAAAAAGATAATTGGAAATTTCTGTTTGTATGGAAAATTTAAAATCGGTCTAATTTTTATTGTAACTCTATTTTTCGAAAATGTTTTCTACTAACTTTTTAGTCCTATGTATCTTGCTGATGAATCGGTTCACTCATATCGAAAAATAAGGACTTGAAAATTTGTATGAAATGCCGAACGGCGTAAACGCTCTTAATTGAAAAAGATTATCCAGTAACGCGCGATCATGAGACTTGGAAGTCGATTGTTCAAACTTATCGATGATTCTCGATAGTTTTCTATCTTATTCGATGGACTCGAGTCAATCTCGCGGGCGAGAGAATCGAAACTCGATATATCAATCATCGGTCGTCGAGAACAATCGAAAATGACACGAGAGAAGATTATCAACTATTTTCCTGACAAATTTTCTCGAAATCACTTCGTCAGTTTACCAGTAAAGGCGGGAACACATATCAAATACACAATCATGTCTGCTTGAGACACACTTGGAGTGTACACACGGCTACACATCAAGCTATACATTTCCAATATAAGCTGATCTCGAATTGTATAGGATTTCCTTACAATGAGAGGTCAGTGTAAACTGGAAATGTATAGCTTGATGTGTAGCCGTGTGTACATAACGGGGCACTGAGGAAAAAATACAAAGTTTTAACAAAAAAAAAAATATTTTCTCAAATCTTTGGTTTCGTGATTCTATCGTATATAACACCTAAAAATAAGGCGAAAAGTATCTTGGTGATTTTTGTCTCCGACCAACAGTTTGTCATAAAAACGATGTCGAAGGTGAAGGGATCGGTACAAGATGCAATATTCCTGTACTAGGAGAATTTAGAATGCAAGAACGAACGAAGCGAGCTCGGGACTTGGGGCACCCCGACTCGGACAGGCTAGGTTAGGTTGGTTATTTTTTTTTAAACCACCTATAAATAGGGGCTCCGTCGACATGACCTCTTTTCAAAGCCTTTTTTTCATAGTGCCCCGTTTCGTATCCACCGAGCCACTTGAGTCTTAGGTACTATTTGTGTACCTAAATAAAATCCGAAGCTATTTACAAAATGTTGTATTATGAACAATATACATATAATGTAAAAATTATAATAGGTAAAAAATAGTTATGGCCGCCAATGCGAGAGATGGAATATAGGGAACAATTTTTATCCTGTGTGTGGACGGGCTAGAATATAAAACTTCCATAACGCACGCTGGTAATAGACGCGTGTTATAACATTATACAAAATAGGAGTGGGTTGTAACAGGTAAAATCACGTATCTGTTACGCCTGTTCCTGTTACACGTAAATAGCAGTTCCAAAAACCTGTTACGAAATAAGAGTCTGTTATTTCATACTATATGGGAACACACTATTGTGTGTTATCTGTTACCACAGATAACAACGTTTAGACCCAATTTCACCATACTCTGTTAGTTATTAATGTCCTGTTAAATATTTTAACAGACTGTTTAACAGTACATTGAAATTGACATTGACAGCTTAACAGAACGTTAACAACTAACATTGTATGGTGAAATTGGGTCTAAACCTGTTTTCTGTAACAGTAGGACTTCTCTTTCTAAAGGTGCGTACAGATTAAGTAACATGTTATGTAACTTGTGTTTTATAACACGTCCACAGTATGTAATATTGGTTTTCAACATTGCAACATATAACAAGACTGTACACATTAGAATAACAATGCAATATACTACTTAAAATATTTGACATTGTCGTTGTAATTATAACACGTTATATAACATTTAGTCTCCAAATTACTGAAACATGTTATATAACAACGTTTTATAACATGTTATGTTATATAATATGTACGCACCTTTACTAAGGTGTTAAACCTATGCGAGAAAAGGAAAGAGCTTGTGAGGGCAGTAACAGGGTGTCACAGAGTAACAGTAACATGGTTTATCTTATTCTAACTAAGGTAACTGTCATAAGCATGAATAGAGAAAAGCTTGTGACTGTCACATAAGGGATTTTGTTAGCTCGTGGAACAGGAACTGCTTTTTCAGTTTGTTTGTCACAGTTACAGTCTGTTATCATAACATAACATACCTGTTTTTTGTATCTGTTACGATAAATACGCCTCACTCCTAATACAAAACATAGCACAGATTGTGGTAGGATCTATACGGTACCTCTGGCTAGCTACCACACACGCATTAAAGTCCGGCGCCAAGCAGTTTACTGTTTTCCATCGTGTGTATGTGAGAGCCAGAGGAGTATAGACGAATCCCTCTACAGTATTATTGATAAAACACTAACAACCTCTTAAAGGGTCATTGTAGTTACTCATCATTATGAGCAACTTTTACTATGTACCCTAATAAGCCTGTGTATCTGTGTTACTTAGATTCGTGTGCTCCGTCTAAGACCATGTCTGTGCTTATCATCCCCATCAAGTACAACTAGGGTCAAATCAAACGCACCCAAATCAATTAATAAAATAAAAAAAAAAGTAGATGCTCAGTAGATTGAAAATAAAATAAATAATTTCTTTAACATCAATCACTTTAACGCAGAGACATGATTTGCAAGAACGTGTGTCTTTGCTATTCAAAACACGTAGGCGTTGCCGCGTCAACACAAAAGAAGGAATACTAGTAGGTAAGTATACCCTTTTCACCGTAAGTTGTTTACTGACGTTTCTCTACAAAACGTTACCATACAAAGAATATCATATTTTTAAAAAACAAAACATGGATATAGCTATTATACGGTTTTTGATGATGTCATTTACGCTTTTTCGATAGAATCTCCTTACGGCTACAATTTGCGAAATAACCGAGCTGTCAGGACTCAACTTTCGTTAAACAGAGTTTAATGGCTACCGAGTCGAGAAACGGAATGTAACACAAAAAAGTAGATGCTGGGTAGATTGAAAGTAAATAATTCTCAACGCCAATCATATTGACGCAGAGACATGATTTGCAAGAACGTGTGTCTTTGCTAATCAAAACACGTAGGCGTTGCCGCGTCAACACAAAAAAAAGGAATATTAGTAGGTAGGAAGTATCACATTATTATATTTGCTTCTCAAGAATTCTACTCGGGTCTAAACAACACGTGTAGTATTCATTTTTTGCAGAATCAAAGCTGAGTCATAACAAAAACCGTCATTCAAGTTCTATTGAAATCGATTCAGCTGTTTTCGAGAAATTCCCAGCAGAAATACTTTTTATCATATGTGTGAGCATAAGCATGTTGGGCACGAGTTTCTTCTCAGAATAAGAAGGGTTAGGCTCAACACTAAATAAATCTGTTAGACACTTTTAAAGTCAATGTAAATAAACTTTAAAAAAAAAGTAAAAACCGACTTCAAAGAAAAACTAAAAGGAGTAAAATAATTACCATAATATAAAATTCACAGTTTCAGAAGTCGGTGGCTTCTATTTGTTTCAGTGTATAGTTACACCGACTTCTGAAACTGTTAATTTTATATTATGGTAATTATTTTACTCCTTTTAGTTTCTCTTTGAAGTCGGTTTTTACTTTTTTTAAAGTTTTTTTTTTTTTTTTTAATACGTTTTCGTGCCATAAATTTAACGACACGCACCCCCTCCTCTTTTCCAGTAGTCAGTTCCCAACAACAAATATAAAAAAAAGCAAGTAATTTGAGAAATTTGCTTTGATCCGATGAGGACCTATGAGGATTGAGAACCTCCTCCTTTTTGAAGTCGGTTAAAAATTGTAAAGTATGAGTATCATGCAGCAATTAATGATACATATATAATCATATCATATTACTGCCTATTGTCTGGTAGTATAAGTCTGTCATGCTCACTTAAATGTCCTGCTGATGGTGACGTTGTATATCCGGTCGTTGGGTTCCCTACAATATGGTTGAGCTGAGCGATGCGGATGTGCACGTCATGCTCGTGAACGGGAGCTGTCTGTCGGGACTGGTCAGCCCTTACCTAATATGGTAATACTAGAAGGCATATTTTTCTATTTCTTACTCTAATGTGAGTTTATTTCTTACATTAACCTGTGCATTATTCTCATTTTATTTCTCACACTACTGTAATGGAATTATCCTGAACTACTATGTTGAAAAGAGTATTCTTGGAGTTTCTTGCCAGCTCTTCTTAGGGTTGCCAACCCTACTATATAATATAGTATCCTACTATATTAGAGGCTCGACTACTATATTTCTGAAAAAAGTATATGTATAGTAGGCGAAACTACTATATTTTAAAGGCATAAAACTCAAAGCAATTATATTCGTTTCAAAACTTGTTAGCGTAATACGAAACGTCAATTTCTATTTCTGAAGGATTCTGGTATGTCAAGTTGACATTTACGTTCACTTTGAGTTTGACAGATTGGCAATTTCGCTTTTCGCGATTTCGAGTTTGTGTTTTGGTAACTATCTACTTTTGAAGTTAATTTATAAAAAAATATTCTTTTAAGAAATAAAGTACCTATTTTGGAACCTACTATATTTTTTTCATCCTTTCGTTATCTACTATATTTTTGTGGGTAATAATTGTATAACTACTATTTTTGACCGACAAGGAGTTGGCAACCCTAGCTCTTCTCCATGCAACCTAAGGCTGAAACCATGGACTTCGTGCTTAGGGGCCTAGGTAGGCCCCCTGGCTCGTTTTCATTTTGTGAGACGTTGCAACAATTTTGCAACTTGCATTGCAACAATTTTGTGAGACGAATTTATTGGCGCCCTGATAATGGGCTGGCTTATAATTACACTGTAATCGATTCATTTGTTTCCGAGAAATTACAATACAAAATACGTAATTAAGTACTAATAACATTAAAAGTAATTAAGTGCGGCTTTCTCAAAAGAAGTATGAACGGAACGTCGTCTTTTGTTAATTATGTGTGTAAATTAGTAACAGAACATCATTAACGGCGACATAAAACGAAATAGTTAACGATTTCTAATTAGTTATTTGACTATTTCATAATATTTGAATATTTTGTGAACTATATCATCTACGTACCTACCTATCGTCAGTGCCGGCCCGAGACAAGTTTAAGGATTGAGCGAATTACGGCACCCACTTTTTTTTCTATTGGTCTGCTGTAAATGGTCCTTGAGATCTGAAGGGTCTCCAGCCAAATACTACTGGTGTCACTGATCGACCCTGCATAGGTTTTTTTAGAATCAACAAAAAAAGTTTTCAAAAAATGAACCATGGTATTCTGTATCTGAGTAATTTTAGCGTCCCAAGTTAACTGACTGCGTGGAGTGATATCGCGCTAGTTGTGCCCGTCAGCTGTGTCGCCATGCCTTCATTCATTTATGCATGGCCGCGAAATTTTCTATCACATAAAAAAATGATTTGGGAAAAAACAAGTTTATTTTTAATCAATCTAAATCCCGTGTGGGGTTAATCTATACCATTAACAGATCATGTGGTTTGAAGGAATTACACTAATTCGTTTACACCCTGTATAATTGACTAGCTTTTTCCAGCGACTTCGTCCACGTGAAAGCCCACAGGAACCGTGAAATGACCAAATGCATTCCCAAGGTTTACACTGTTAAGGCACTATTCCGAATCGAGCTGCCAACTGCAACTGCCGACAGCACGTGCAGCGGCTAGAGGTGACGCTGGTGTGGCGAGTGTCGTGCGTTGTGCGACTTCATGCAGTCGCTGCACGTGTTGTCGACAGTTGCAGTTGGCAACTCGGTTCGAAATAGACCAGATGTGGCTGAATACCAATATTTTACACGGAGCGACTGCCATCAGACCTCCGCAACACAGTTACTGGACAATGCCGATCCTATCAGACTTTCGGGCTTCTGTCTACCCGTAACGACAGTCATAGGTATTCGTATAACACCCGGGACCGACGGTTTAACGTAGTTAACGTGCTCTCCGAAGCATGGAGGGGTCACGATTAGGGAATCCAATCTCGCATCAAAATTGCGATCCCGCAGATCTGCGGGATCCCTCGGGAGTTGCGGGATTGAGATTTTTTAAATATTCTTTTGTTTTGAGTAGTTACTTATTTAAAAAAAATTAAATAAAGAAAAGTAAATTTTAATTTTTATCTTTCTTTAAATCACGGTTCATCTTCCGTACAGAAGATGTCCGGTCTTTTGGAAGGCATACACGGGGACACAGGTCCAACGCGCAGAGGCCCCTTTGAGAACTTTAATCTAAAATGGGGTGGGGCACCAACCGGGGACTATTCACGGCTGCACTATTGGAATACAGTCATGGACCGTCCCAAGTGGGTGCAAGACTATTGTAAAATATGGTGAAAAATATCTGGTCTATGAGAAGGGGTGTTTAGTGGATAATTTTTATTATTATTATTACTGATCAACAATTAAATTAAAAAATGCTTTAGAGGTAAAAATAATCAGCTTCTTTTAAGAAACGATATAACACAATTTTCAACCTTTCATCTTTTAGATTTGTGTTGACAATTGAACATATTTATTGGGTTTTTTTTTGGTTTTAGAAACACAAAATAAGCTTATTTAAAAAAAAAAACATTTTTAGCTGTAATTTAAAAACTGAAAACTAAAGTATTTTCCATACAAATGCTATAGAAAAGTCACGCACGAGTTCCATGGGAAAGTTGTTAAATCACTTATTAATGAGGCTGTGCTGGATCTTAAAAATAATCAGAACGTCGTCTGAGCTCATCATATTTTTTTTTCAATCCCGCAAAGTTGCGGGATCCCGCATTTCAGATCTCGCAAAAAGGTGCGGGATTGGATTCCCTAGTCACGATGTGTAACGAATGGTCACCCATCCACAAATTGACCGCGGCAGGAGCAGCTTACCCTTGTAAATCGTATGATACGCGCAGTTGTTAATTAGCCACGAGGCAACAAGTACCTACTAATGACTGATAAGAACATATTATGTGCCAACATTCATTTGTGAAGTATGTGTATGTAGTCATCGTAGGGACTTCCCCTTAACTCGTAGGTAGTTATTAGTATGTTTACATTATCCGCCCGTTAAAGGAGGATGGGCACAAATGTATGGAGTCTGGTACTGGCACCAATCGGAATGAATGATATACCGTTGGAAAGGTATTTCTGAGTAGATTACGAATAACCATAACGCTAGTCCCGATTCACTGTCCGATCGAAGTAATCCTGCTTGAAAGTTATTTATTTTTGTTACATCCTGTTAAGTACACCAGTGGCGAAGGCTCCATACAAGTCGATTCCTATCGGCTTCCCTTTCGAAATATGGTAAATACTAGTATCTATTATTTTCAATTATCATTTAAACAAATAATTAGTCCGGCTTCCCTTTTAAGAAAATTCACCCTTAGCCACTGAAGTACACATACTTTTATTGTAATTTTTCTCCATTTTGGCATGGTATTACAATAATTATTAATATCTAGGTAAATAAAACAAGTTCGAAGTAAGTTTTGTCATTTACTAGCGACCCGCTCCGGCTTCGCACGGTTGCAGTGTATTATACATACACACATCAAAAGTGTCTAGGGATCAACATATATTTTTGCAATAACTTTTCTCCTGATTGATATTAATTAAAATTTTCTTTAAGGATTCATCAAATAAAGTGTTTTCGTTTGTCACAGTAACGATAAACCAAGTCACCTTTGCATTAATAAAGAAATTTGCCATTTTCCTAATAAAGGGATTTTTGACATTTGAACCACTAACACAAAAGTTCGAAAAAAAGACTGAAATAACAGTTTTCTTTAAAATTTTATTGGGTAACTTAAACAATTAATAATCCGTGTTTCTACCGCGAACACTAACAACACAAGAACATCGGTTTGGCATACTCAAAATGAGTTCATCCAAATCACGCTGTGGAATGGCCGCCCATGTTCGTTGCAACAACAAAAAAAGGTCTTCTTGCGACTGGATACCCTCCATATTCGGCAGAGCTCTTCTCTGTAGCATATCCCATGCATGCTCAATCGGGTTCAAGTCTGGCGACTGAGCAGGCCAGGGCAGGACATTGATGTTAGCTGCGGCGAGAGTCTGTCTTACAACTCTTGCGGTGTGCGGTCGTGCATTATCATGCATTAACTGAAATAAGGGACCGATTTGCGCTTGTAGAGGAACGATGACGTCTGATACAATCGTCTCAGCATAAATTTGAGCGTTGAGGTTGCCTCTGATCCAAATCAACTCAGTTCTTCCGCCGATCCAAATACCCGCCCATACCATGATGGTTCCACCACTATAAGGATGGACTTCCTGGCAGGATTTTAATCGCTGTTGGCGTCCAGGGGTTCTCCAGTGTCGTATACGTCTTGTATCCGGTCTCATACCAAAACGAGACTCATCAGAAAAGCACACGAAACGCCATTGTTCTTCTGCCCAATTTCTGTGTCCAAGAGCCCATTGATATCGAATCCTACGATTGTGCATTGCTATAGGTGGTACCCGTAGCGGTCTTCGGGAATGAAGGTTCACTTCATGCAAGCGGTTTCTGACTGTTTGGTCGCTAATTAAGTTCCCTGAAGAGTGATGAAGCCTCACGGCTAACATCATGGCGGTTATTGTTGGAGCTCTTCGAGTTAAGATTTGAATGTATCGGTCTTGTCTCCGTGTGGTGCAGCGATACCGTCCTCCATGGCGCTCAGCCACGGTACCAGTGCTTCGGTAACGTGTCCAAAGTCGACTGATAACACTCTGACTTGTATTCAGAGCTAAAGCCACAGTACGTTGCCGGGAACCAGCTTCTATCATTCCCACGGCTCTGAGCATTTCTTCCCTGCTTAAATGACGTCGCCGCTCCATAATAACGTTGGTTTTAATCAGTAGTAGGGAAACAGTAGCACTAATAATGTCTTCAATGCGTTGTATGTTTTTATAGGGAAAATATTGACAGCTGATTTTCATCTTTTACTCGAATTTGATTCACAGTTCCTGATTCAAATTATGAAATGCACCAAAAAGGATCCATATAAATTTATAAAATCATAAATTTATTACAAAGCCACATCTCAATCTCAAGAAATCCGCATAAAAATGCTTGATCCCTAGACACTTTTGATGTGTGTATAAACCTTCCTCTTGAATCACTCTATCTATTAAAAAAAACCGCATCAAAATCCGTTGCGTAGTTTTAAAGATCTAAGCATACATAGGGAAAGACAGTTTTTTTTTTCTATTGGACTTCTGTAGGTCGTCCTAGGGGACGGTTTCTACGTAACCGGGCAGTTATTAGCGAGACCTGAAGGGTCTCCAGCCAATGGGGGGGAAGTAAAATACTTAACCTAAGCTAACTACTTGTACTACACTAACATCATGACTACCTGCAACAACAGCACTAAGGGCGACCCCTAGTGGGACTCGGACCTCGGCTTAGGGCGTTGCTGGCATGGACATAGGGGGGGAGACAGCTTGATGAGGGCTGAATTATCGGTGTGACTGCGGAGTCTGAAGAGACGACCGGCTCTACGACGGGAGAGCTCGGTGGATCGTGACCGGCGGCGGTGGGACGTCGCGACGGGCCTCGTCGGCGAGGACGATATGCCGGACGGCGGCGGACGTTGTGTATTGTGCTGGTCGATTTACTCGCCTCCTGGAGGAGGGTTATTTCGTCATCGGGTTCTAAAAGTGTGTGCCTGGGACGGCGAACTTTACTTATGAGAGAGGGACTGTGGTCGGCCGCAGCGGCGACTAGGGGGTTCGGATGGAGGGGGGCAGTGTCGAAGTAACGCTTGGAAATGCGTTTGAGGTATTGCCTGATGGTTGGCATTTTTAGATCGAGATGGAGTTGGACGTTACGCATGAACCACGGGGCAGCCGCGGCTCTGCGCAACACTCGATTCTGGAGGGTTTGAAAGGATTTGAAACGACAAGGCTTAACGTGTGCGAACACGACGCTAGCGTAAGTCAAGATGGGGCGGATGCACGTCACGTAGATTCTCAGCTTATTTCTAAGTGACAATTTACTGCGTGCTCTAAGGATGGGGTGTGGAGGCGACCGACAGCGAAAGCGGCGCGAGCGCGCGGGACAGACAGCGGGAAGCGACTTTGTTTACTACATATGTACGGTAGTGATTAACGAAATACATTGCAGCATAATAATAATATACCTACATAGTGGGGATGACGATAAAACAATAAATGATACCACGTGTTCTATGATAAGTGCTAGTACCAACCGTACACAAAAAATCGGTTCCCTATCCATTTGCATAAAATTTTAAGACCTAATACAAGGTTAGTCGGAAAGGGAGTACGGCCGTGGCACCGTGTGTGTCTACGGTGCGGCGCCGGCCGCCGTGTGACGGCGCCGCGCACGGTGCCGTGTACGGCGTCGTGTACGGCGCCGCATACGGCGCTGTGTGCGGCGACACGGCGCCGTGTAGGTTGCACCGTACGGCCGTGGCTGGCGTGAATATGACATGTCTAAAATTGCAATATTTCAGGGCGGCCATTTTAAAGCTTGATTGATTTTGACCTCTTCTGGTAAATCGGTAAATTAGTTTAACGTATGTATTTTAGTTGTTTTAAAATATACAGGTTGTTAACGAATTCGTGTAATTCCTTAAAACCATATGATATGCTATTGGTGTAGATTGTTCCGGCATGGAAATTAGGCAGATTTAAAAAAAAAAAATTTTTCATGCGGTACCTATGGCTAAGTGATCGAATCTAAACCACAGGATTCAGTAAAGTATTAAATACGTTTCAATGCCATAAATTTAAGGCCCTCCTCTTCATAACCCTTCTTTTTGGCTTTGACGTAGTCGGGCATAAAAAGCCCTTTCAAATGATACCTTACACGATATAATGAAAACTTTCCAAAGGGGGGGGGGGGGGGGGGGACACGCACCCCCTCCTCTTTTCCAGTAGTCAGTTCTCAACAACGAATATAAACAAAGCAATATTAGTAATTTGAGAATTTTGCTTTTATCCGATGAGGAGTTCCGTTCCATATCTCTGAAGTTCATGCTCTAATCATAACAAAATTTATATGGGACCAATCGGGAAGTATACCTTTTCGAACAAAAAAAGATTTTTTCAAATCGGTTCGTAAATGGCGGAAATATGAGGTAACAAAAAAAAAAAATGCAGCCGAATTGAGAACTTCCTCCTTTTTGAAGTCGGTTAAAAATCGGTTCAGCCGTTTCAGGGTCATCAGCTGTTTTGTTATTTGCGTTGGGGTATTTTAATTAAACTCACCAGTCCATCCGCTGTTATATCCACTGATGTCTCTCTCATCTTCAGAACGAGGCATTGTCTTCTCAGTAAGTCTACGTCGTTGGTGATAACAGCCACGTGGATTGGCCTGGAAAATATTATAATATAATTAAGAAAGAATAACAAAGAAGAAAGAAGGAACGAAAAATATTTATTTAAGACGTGCATAGGCAGTTACAGTTTGGTCGTACATAGCAGAATGGAAGGCACCAGGCACGAAGTCCGTGGTTTCGGCCTTAGTTACGAGCGTTTCCTACTCCCTATCACCTACGGACATACGATTATTTCGGGGCCCGAACTAAGAATGGATGACAACACGATTTGACAGTTGTCCCTACTACCGATGTGTTTTTGCCCGTCCGAAAATTTGAACTTGACACTTGTTTTGTTCACTCCTACGTTTCGGGCTACTTTCGGACGTGCGACTAACTTTGTTTACGGACTTAGGGAGTAGGCCCCAGACCAGCGTGGGATAGTAACGGGCAGATGATTACATAAATAAATAAACACTCGTAATGTGTCATCTAGTTATTTCAATGAAAAAAGAACATAAGGATAAGATCAGATTACGTGTAATTTTCATGATAAAACTGTAATATTTTTTGATAACAGTTGATACTGAAAAAAGTGCCATATTGCAATGATTATAAAAATAATAAAAACAGTTATTTCATAGACATATGTGGTGATACAGAACCTCCGGTTTCCGAGTTTAGAATTCGGGATAAGCAATACTTAAGTAATATTATAGGACGGAGTTGTCAAAAAAATGCTCTATAATCCATATTTTTTTGACAACTCCGTTCTCAAATGTTACTTAAGTACTGCTTATCCTAGAATTCTAATCTCAGAAACCGGAGGTTAGTGCACGAATCTGACACGCGCTTCACTGGGTATTTTTATTACACGTGTTACTTTTGTCTTCCCGGAAAACCGAGGGATAAATCATGAATCAACGCGAACAAAGTCACGAACTAAAGCTGTATTACTGTACTATAATGTTGTAATATTATCATTACTTTATCAACTATTAAACAATAGGTCTTTATCAAAATAATATTGACTCAAAACGCTTTGCATTTCACAACGGTTTTTCCGTAAAGTCAGGGGCCTAATTCTCCTAAAATAAATTTTGATAAATCACAACCGAACCAAGGCCGAACCGTTCATTCAGACAGTTCTCAATTTCAAAAGCTGTCGAATTGTTTGACACAAAAAACAAAATCAATCATTTTGAAAGTTTTCGAAAACAAAAACTGACTGACGGTTGTGGTTCGATTGCGTTTGGCAACAATTTATTTTAGGAGAATTAGGCCCCGGATACAGGATGCCTGGTTAGTGGCTTTACATCCAAAAACCATGAACTGTACCATCATTCTGTAAAACTGTTTTTTAACCGACTTCAAAAAGAAGGAGGTTCTCAATTCGTTTTTTTTTAATGTTTGTTACCTCAGAATGGGCATGTGAAGAGGAGAGATGAAACGCATGCGATGAAAAGAGTTATGAATATAAATGTGGACGGATGGAGAGGAAGAGGGAGGCCAAAGAAAAGATGGATGGATGGTGTGAAGAATGATATGAAAGAGAAGGGAGTCAGTGATATCATGACGGGTGACAGAACGAAATGGAAGAAGAAAACGTGTTGCGCCGACCACAAGTAACATGGGATAAAGGCAGGAAGAAAAAGTGCCTCAGAACTCCGTCATTTATGAACCGATTTGAAAATATATTTTTTGTTTGAGAGGATATACTTTCCGTTTAGTACCATATAAATGTTATTATGATTAGACCATGAACTTCAGAGATATGGAACGGAACTCTTTATCGGATGAAAGCAAAATTTTCAAATAACTGGTAGTACTTTGTTTATAAGTGTTGTTGGTAACTGACTACTGGAAAAGAGTACTCGACCGCTAGGATGTGAATGATTCGCGTCCTGGCGGACGAGAAGTGAAACACGTGTCGTGTATTGCTTTGGTCTATCTTGTTCAGCGGAATTAAAGCTAGATATTCTATTTGCATGTCATTGATTTCCGCAAAGTAACGCCTGATTCCATCATTTATCGTCACCGGGTTCTAATCTAAGAGTGTGTGCCAACCACGACGAACTTTACTGATGAGTGAGGGACTGTAGTCGGCCGCCGCGGCGACTAGAAGATTCGGGTGGCGTAGGGCATTGTCGAAGTGCGCGCTTCTCAGGAGGACGTGGGGCAAGGCCCCACAGAAGAAGAGGTCCGCCAGGGGCTGGCGGATCGAGGCCTGCCGGGGTCGCGGTGCATGCAGCTGCGAATCTCGCGACCCCGGCCAAGGGTCAGGAGAAGGAACACCGTGGGTTTTTAGCCCGTAAGAGTCCGGCATACCCCTTCGTCTTCCCCGGGCGAAGGGCATCCATGAGGATTTTCCCAAGAAAAAAAAAATTATCATTGTCTAAGTAACGCTTAGAAATGCGCCATTTAATCTGACCCTGCTGATATCTTCTGTCTAGCCTTTCTCCAACTATGTTGTGATCAGCTTCGAATCTAACCAGGACGCCTACTCCCTAAGTCCGTCAACGAAGTCAGTCGCGCGTCCGAAAGTAACCCGAAAAGTAGGAGTGAACAAAACAAGTGTCAAGTTCAACTTTTCGGTCGGGCAAAAACACATCGGTAGTAGGGACATCTGTCAAATCGTGTTGTCATTCATTCTTAGTTCGGGCCCCGAAATAATCGTATGTCCGTAGGTGATAGGGAATAGGAAACGCTTGTAACTAAGGCCGAAACCACGGACTTTGTGCTTAGGAAGTAGAACCTCAGATGCAGCTGAATACCAGTATTTTACACGGAGCGACTGACACCAGACCTTCGCAACCCAGTTACTGGACAATGCCGGTATACTAAGGTTAGACCGGTTGTCAGACTTTCGGGCTTCTGACTACCCGTAACGATTGTCATAGGTATTCGTATGACACAAGGGACCGTCGGCTTAGCGTGCTCTCCGAGGCACGGAGGGGTTTCGATGTTGGCGAACGGTCACCCATCCATAGACTGACCGTAGCAAGCGCAATTAGCCACGAGACCCTGTTGATATCTGTTATGTAATTATAATTAGCCAGGAGACCCTGTTGATATCTGTTATGTAATTATAATTAGCCACGAGACCCTGTTGATATCTGTTATGTAATTATAATGATATATTAATTACGCGTTTAACATATGTTTTGATTAGTCGGTTTTATCTCAGAGTTTAGATAAACAAACATGTATTCGTAATTAATTATCTCCTTATCAATTAATAGTATCTAATTAAAAGGCAATTATGGAAAGTTTTTTTTACGCTATGCAATTATGTGCGCTAATTTAGATTGTACAGGTTGGGTGCAATACAGGCTGTTAACGAATTCGTGTAACTCCTTCAAATCACATGATCTATTAATGGTATAGATTAAACACCGCACGGGATTCAGATTGATTAAAAAAAAACATTTTTTTTACCCTAATTAAAATTTTATGTGCGCAAATTTCGATGCCATGCATAAATGAATGAAAGCACGGCGACACAACTGACGGGAATGACTAGCGCGATATCGCTCCACGCAGTCAGTTAATTCGGGACGCTAAAATTACTCAGATACAGAACATGATACGTTTTAAGAAAAATATTTTTTGTTGATTCTAAAAAATACTATATAAAAGGTATTGAAAAACTTATAGCTAATATCAAAACTAGGTTGCCTAATTAACAAAATGACACGAAAATCTTTTTTTAGTTAAATCGCTTTATGTTCAAAATTTGATTTTTACTACGCCATTAAGTTATGCAAAAATTATGGTTTTTATGGGAATATTCTGCCAAAAAAAAACTATAAAAAAATGGTAAAAACATTACCATACAAAGAATATCAAATCTCTCTCTATCAGTCAAAGGTTTGCTGGTAGAAAACACATTTTTGAGTTAAGTTAAGCTCGCCTTTGTGCATGAGTTCACCAAGTTGTAATTTTATTACTATAAATTTCTTGTGCAAGAATAAGAATAAAATATTTTTTTAAACAAAATATTTATAATATAGCCATTTTACGGTTATTGATGATGTCATATACGTTTCGATAGCATTCTCCTTACGGGTACAATTTACGAAATTACCGCTGTGTCAGGGCTCATCTTACGTTGAGCAGAGTATAGTTGCTTACTGCATGAAGTGACGTATAAATATTATTTTCAAAATAAAACCTAACACATAAAGAGACCGGGCATTCTGGGCCTGATTGTAATAAGTTGAGATATGCTATGAAAAAAAGGGTTAATTTTTCCTATTTCAAAATGTAAAAAATCAACCCAATTCGCAATCTTGAAAATGAGAAATCTTAAAAATAAGCTAAGGTCTCACGAATAAATTATAATAAAGAATTAAAAAGTTAAAACCGCTTATATGGTGTATATATGGGTATATATATATATATTATGGTGATTAATTCAATCAAAACAACGAAATCCATAAGAATTAACATAATATTTAACAGTTTAAAAAAAACATCTTCACATTAAAGAGAAACTTAAAATCGATTCTCGTTTGCAAATCGATTCGTTGGTTGTGTTTTATCTGTACTGTATTTTTAATCTGTGCTAACAGCTGACATGTGACAGCTCCCGACTCCAGAGTTCCAGACCAGCGAGGTCGCGATTGGATCTGGATTTTATTTTTTAGTAAATATTGACTGCCATGGATCGCTGTGTCAATTGTGGTATTGCGACTAGTCGCTGTAATACAATAGGCCGGCGAGCTTTAGATGATGAAGCGATACTGTCAGTGATTCGACAATGGCGCGCACCACAAACTGTAAGTACATTTCACCGCTTTTATGGCGTAAGGAAGGGCAAATTGCGCAGTACTTATATGTATACCTCTGCCAACCCCTCCGGGAATACAGGTGTGAGTTTATGGGGTGGGAAACTCAACTTCAGAAACCAAAACATCAACAATCAACAGTTTATCAATAAATCAGAATAACATTAGCTTAAAACATAAACGGTTCAAAATGTCAACACTTCAGATGAGCAACGAATCTGAATGTCACTGATTTATGTATAACGTAAATTGTTCACTTAATCAACACTTTAGAAAATCGATGTTTAACTAAATATTATGAAATATTCAGTCATAACATAGTATTCGTCGCAGACATTGTTGAACATAACATACTGAAATGTCTGGTTTTCTATTGTGAATCCTTTATTCTGAACCGGTGGCCAACATAATTTTGAAAGATCAGATCAAGTTATAATCGACGAATAATAACTATAATAAGTTATGACTGAATATTTCACGATATTTTGTTAAACATCGATTTTCTAAAGTGTTGATTAAGTGAACAATTTACGTTATAAATCAGTGACATTCAGATTCGTTGCTCATCTGAAGTGTTGACATTTTGAACATGTTATTCTGATTCATTGAACAATTAAACTGTTGATTAGGTATATGGTGTTGATATTTTGATTATTGCTGTTTTGGTTTTTGAAGTTGAGTATCCCACCCGAGTTTATGTAAAAACTTTTCCCATTTTTAGGTAAACAGCAGTGACTATGTTTGTAAAGCTTGCTGGGACTTGGCTCAAAGACCATCAGAGTCTATTGAAGAAACAAAAAAACGTGGCCACCGTAAGGTTTGTCTCCGCTGTGGTCGTTCTCTGGCATCACGAGTCAGTCATCTTCTTCACACCGACTCAACTCGTGAGTGGAGAATTTATAATGTAATACAAGACTGGATTATGCCTCGAACTGTAAGTTGAATCAGTTTACAATTATGTTTTATAAGTTTCTGTAGTCAACAAGGAGGAACCCTTATACAAGGTTAGTCAGAAAGGGGGTACTAATCCGAAAGGGTGTTAAAGTACCCATGATAATGAATCACTTTTGTTCTACAACTTTTCCCAAAAGTCAATAGTTGATGAGAAATATGTGATCAAAGATCTCAAAAAAGAAGCTCTAAAATCTATCCATACCCAGTTATGATCAGCTGTGTTTACATTTTAGGGCATATTTGGGGGCATTAAATAGAAGCACCATTTTCTGAATTTGAACTAAAACAAGGATGAAAAACTTAAAAAAAACTAAAATAAAAATAATTTTGCATTGAATTTTTTTTTAGCGAATTTTGAAATTTTGACACATGCTTTATGACAGTCATCAGTGATACTTTAAGTGGCCTGAAAAAAAAAACTAACCATGTTATACTTACTAACAACAATGTGTTTTGTCTTTCAGCCACTACATAATTCTACCACAAAGCGGAAGTTCGACGGTCGCCGTCACAACATGACGCTGACAGAATAGTCGTCACCGGCTCAGTTGCCAAAAAAACAAAAAAAAAAGTGGCCTGCAGATTAGTACCCCATTTCCGACTAATCTTGTAGTTTCTCCATGTCCGTCCGTCCGTCCGCAGCTTAGCTCAGAGACTCTTAATACTAGAAAGCTATAATTTGGCACAGATATACATATAAATCGTGCCGACAAAGTGGTAAAATAAAATGATGAAACATTTTTTTTTTGAGGGTGCCTCCTGTACATCTAATGTGGGGTTTTTTTTTCTCGTCTGCCCCATCGTGTGGGGTGTTGTTGGATAGATCTTTCAAAAATATTGTAAGTTTGTGAAACAATTTTTCGATTAAGGGATCCGTTTCTGAAATATTAAACTTTAAAGTGCTAATTTTTGTTAGGGTCAATTGCAATGATATAGCACGACTTTTCTGTCTGTTGACTTGCCATAGAATTTTAAAAACTCCTCTGACGCGCGGTCACCTGTGGGCAACGAGGCCCGAACAGAAGAGTTGGTTGTGGGCCAACTGTGGTCATTATGGCTCGAATAAAAAACTTTTTTTTTTGGCGGCAGTCAATGTATTCAATGATTACGTATGTTTGTTGCAGATAGAAGAAGCAAGTTGCATATGCCATACATGTTGGGTGGCTGCAGACAGAGCTGGTGACCATATGGTCTCGAGCCCATCAGCTTCCTCCCCAAGAAGCTCCTGCGAAGAAATACATCCACAAGTTCATCCCGATGAGCCCGAAATTAGAACCAACGAACCCAAACCTACTATTGTACTGCCAGATTACAAAAGAGCGTTTGAAACAGAAAGTAGGTGCTTTATAGAAGGATGCAAGAGGTCAGAAAGGTACAGAGTTCCTCTTTTGACTAGAAAAATGTTGCTTCGTCGATATAAATATTATGTACCTGAGAATAATCGGCTTTGTCAACGACATTTAGTTATGGAAGCGTGGGATAGTTTGAGAGCCAATTATGTACAGACTTTTACTGCAACACATATTCAAGACATGCTGTCCTTAAAAGAAGATCTAGATTGATTTTATGCATTACTTGTTCTTCTTTCAATTTATTATTTGACATTTTTATTATACACCTTATAGTTATCCGAAACCAGATTATTGATCTGTTGTCTGTGATATTGAATATGCCTATTAAAAATTGACCACTACATATTGTAAAATGGAGCACAATGCAGCCATTATTGTAACATATTTAATTAGATACATTGCTGATGACAGTGGTCGAGCCTCATTTTTCTGATACATAATATTATCCCTATAAAATTGTTTTTTTTCACTGTCCTGCATTGTTCTCACTGTTTGTACATGAAATTATTTTAAAAGAGTATTCATGGAGTTACTGGCTGTACTCCATAGAACCTACTTTTTGGAACCATGCACCTAAATGTCAAAACGTTTACTATAGCATGTACTGTGCCTAATCGAAATAAAATAATTTGAATTGAAGATTACTTCGTTCTGATTATAATTGAAGATTAATAAAAATAATGTTATATGTTTATTTTATTTAAATATGACCTCCTTACTCGTCATCTTCTAAATCTATGTTATGTGAGTTTCGTAACATCCTCTCACTCAAACAACAATCACACTTTGAAAATCCGCTGTTTAGTATTGGTCGTAACCTACCCTGGTTTACAAAATCTCTCTAAATCTCTCAAAATCTCATAACTCTGCTCTCAGAATTGTCAAAATCCACAGAATTTTCAGTGATGGTTTGATAATATGTAAGCTATTAATTTACACCACTTTCATCTTTTTACATCCAGGCCCAAGATTGTATGAAAGTGTACTCCTTTAATTTTTCGCACTTCCATATTTTTTGCTCGAATTTTTTTTTTAGTTGTTAATTTCGCTCTTTTTAAAAAGCTCTGGTGGCGTTTTATTCATTTGGTTGCCAAGTTCCAATAGATATTAAAAACAATTGAAAGTTTAGAACCGAAGGGGAACCTTCTTACAAGAAACCTAGAAAGAAATGCATTTTATTCAACGTTTTTTGTTCCTGCTCTATCTTAATAACGGTAATACATGTAAGCGTGAAACTTGGTATGATTGTAGTACATAGTCTATAGTTAAATAAAAAATAATAAAAATATGGAAAACTTTATCAGTTTTTTTGGTACGGAACCCTTATACTCTGTTCAACGAAGATGAGTCCTGACAGCGGTCGTTTCGTAAATTGTAGTCGTAAGGAGAGTGCTATCGAAAAAACGTAAACGTCATCATCAAAAACCGTAAAATAGCCATATTATCAGCAGTAATCGGATAATCGGGCGCTTATTACCTAAACTTCTTCCCACGAAAGAATAATATGGACATTCCTTTCTGAATAAATAAGTAATCCCGGGTTCCCGGGATTGAACAATTTTGTAAAAACTACAACAAACTTAATGAAATTATAGCAGCGGTTATTGTGATTTAGTATCTTTATTTTATTAAAAACAAATGGAATATCAATAAAATATGATAATGTGGCACAATGTGGTCAAGTAGTGGAAATTGATTTATCTATTAACATATTAGTGATCGCATCGACAAATTTATTGTATTTTATACGAACAGAAGACTAAAAAATATTTATTGAAAGGCATTTTCGTATTATTCTTTCGTGGGAATAAAAGTGAAGTTTAGGTATATTAGCGCCCGATTATGCGATCACTGATTATCAGTGTTTTGTTTTTTTTTTAAATATTTGATAATATTCTATGTCTGGTAACGTTTTGTAAAGAAACGTTAGGTGAGTCCTTACGGTAAAAAGGATAAAGTGTGCGCGTCCGAATCGCACTTGACCGATTTTATTTAGAAACCTTTTGAAAGAGCACACTTGTACGTAAAGCCTTCCCATTATGTTAAACCACTGGTGGCCCAACTTTTTCATCAGGGGCCAGAAAAACGCAAGAAATTTTACAGAGGGCCAGAATAAAAAAAAAGGATTTTACTCTGACAAAACCAACATTTTTGGCTCAAATAATTATGGCTATTTGTTATGTTATACATATACTCATACTCTAAAAGGGAGGGTTTGGTGGGCCGGATTATAACACTTTGCGGGCCAGTAGCTGGCGCGCGGGCTGTAGTTTGCCCACCCCTGTGTTAAACCATCAGCAGTCGGCACATACGTGTCTATATTTCATCATGAGAGGTGGATCAAGTGTGGCGATTATGATCATTGTCGTAGCTAGGGGCAAGGGTCAAATTTTGCGCCCCCAGGAAAAAAATCTGCCTAGCCTTTTCCCAACTATGTTGGGGTCAGCTTCCTGTTTAACCAGATGCGGCTGAATACCAGTATTTTACACGGTGCGACTGCCATCAAGCCTCCGCAACCCTAGCTGGCCATAGCCATAGCTGGCCGTAGACATAGTTGGCCAATGTAGCATCTGAAAAAATCCGCAGCAGATCTCTCGTTAAAATATGATGTTGATTTAAATGCAGGTGAATGTTTGGAGATTGGGAGCTACAAATATCAGATCAAATCGTTACTATTACTGCCATAATTTTTAATAAAATTCTTTGTTAGCTAGCTGTGGCTCTGGCCAGCTATGGATATAGCCCGTGAGCCAGCAACAGTTTTGCCGGACCAATTTCCTCTCAAGCGATAACTCGTGGAATGCTTCAGAGAGTTGTATTAAGCAGCATGGTGAACGTCAGCTGCCGCTCCGTGGGTGGGTTGGGCAAAGGCAGCCCATCAAACATGTAAAAAAAAAAAAAGTTTTCAGTCATTTCCTCCCGACTGAAAATTTGTTAAATGATAGTTAACGCAATTATTCGAAGATAAAAAAAAGTCAGCTGGCTGTATCGTGGTGGATTATACGTCAGCTGGTCACATGAACATGCAAAAAATTTTTTTTCGTTCAGTGATTTCCTCTCACTTGAAAATTTGTCAAATGATAGTTTACATGCTATTTTGAATAAATAAAAACGTCAGCTGGCTCTATGTTGGTGGAAAGGTCGTCAGCTGATGCAGTGAAAGGTGGAGCATGGGAACCAGACGTGAGCGCCGATCGCTTATTTAAATACGTCAGCTGACGGGTTTTCCACCAACATAGAGCCAGCTGACGTTTTTATTTATTCAAAATAGCATTTAAACTATCATCTGACACATTTTCAAGTGAGAGGAAATGACATAACTACAGTTATTCGCAATAGCTTCATGCACGCGCCCTTATATGTACCAATCAAATCAATATTCTCATTAATCAATCAATCAGCAATATTTAAATAGACGCACTTTGGACAGAAATCAATCCCGTTAAAATTTATACGCAAGGAAAATCTACCGAAGCACAAAAGAAAAAAAAAAGAAACTTGTGAGCCATTCGAAAATAAACTTGAATTTTAATGTATTAAAATGTCCAACGTAACTCCTTTTTGTGTTTTTTGCCAAAAAACAACTTCAAAGTTGAAAGTATTCTGCGAAGAAAGTTTGAACAAGTGCAGTGAAGTTTTAAATATTCGAAAGTGTAATAGTAGTAGTGTATATGTCGTGGCCATATCTTAGAATTGATCATTTCATGATGTGGCCGGCCATTTCATGAAATGGTTGTATTTCATGATATGGCCAGCTAAAACTGACCATATCATTTAAACGTCAACGTTTAGTGATATGTCAATCCACGTTTGGCCATATCATTAATGTAGGGTTTCCATGATATCAAAGGTTTAATAAAAAAACAAATGAAGGAAGCATGTACCATGCAAGCAAAAGCAAGCCAGCATGCAAGTGTTTCTGAGTTTGCTCCGCCAGAAGACTCGCTTTGTCGCCCCTTCGCTTCGCTCGCACACTCGACCAGCGCTGCGCTCAGGAGGTTGCCGACTCGCTTCGCTCGCCACCTCCCCCCACTCGCTACGTTTTGGCCTCGTGCACTCGTTCCTCTCAGGACCTCCTTCGCGAGCTTCTGGCTCCACGCTTTTAAATAACACTCTAGGGTTAGGACAGGTGGAAATCCTCATGGATGTCCTCCGCCCACCCCAGGGCGGAGGACATCCAAGAGGATTTCCAACCCGAAAAAAAAAAAAAAAAAAAAAGGGTCTGACCACGTGCAGTCGGGGTACGCTGAGTCGGATTTACATAAAAAGGATTAATTTTATTAATTATAAATCTTTCGAATGAATGCGTCGACCGCGTAAGTTTCGATGATTATTTGTTCTGTAGTTTGACAGGTTAACCAGATAAGTAATCGAACAAATAAAATTCTATGAAAAGTTCACCCGCAATTACCATGAAGTCATATTTTGAAATCCAGTAGTAATCCATATAGTCCATTAATTTTCGTTGCGTGGTCACCCTACTTTACTTAATATTATTACCTTTTTTGTCAGAATAATTGTCCGCCGCCACGATGCATCACAAAAACAAAACGATATCAGCGCCTCTAACAGTGGATAATGTAACTAATTTCATGATATGATCACTAATGTTTGACCACATCATGAAGTAGCCGTGCGTTTAGCTGATCATATCGTCGAACGCTAATTTATTCATTGATCTGGCCAGGCCACATCATGATGTGGGCAGCGGGTATTGGCCATTTCATGAAATACAACCATTTCATGAAATGGCCGGCCACATCATGAAATGATCAATTCTAAGATATGGCCACGACATTATACTACTACTATTACATTTTCGAATATTTAAAACTTCACTGCACTTGTTCAGCCTTTCTTCGCAGAATACTTTCAACTTTGAAGTTGTTTTTTTGGCAAAAAACAGAAAAAGGAGTTACGTTGGACATTTTTATACATTAAAATTCAAGTTTATTTTCGAATGGCTCACAAGTTTCTTTTTTTTTCTTTTGTGCTTCGGTAGATTTTCCTTGCGTATAAATTTTAACGGGATTGATTTCTATCCAAAGTGCGTCTATTTAAATATTGCTGATTGATTGATTAATGAGAATATTGATTTGATTGGTACATACAAGGTTAGTCGGAAAGGGGGTACTAATCCGAAGCCCACTTATAGTATCGCTGATGACTGTTTGAAAGCAAGTGTTAAAATTTCAAAATTCGATATTTTTTTTTTCCAAATAAAATGATTTTTATTTTAGTTTTTTCAAAAATTCTTCATCCCTGCTTTAGTTACAAATTCAGAAAATGGTGCTTCTAATTCATGACCCCAAATATGACCTAAAATGTAAACACAGCTGATCATAACTGGGGATAGATAGATTTTAGAGATTTTTTTTCGAGATTTTTGAACAGCTGTTTCTCTTAAACTATTGAGTTTTGGGAAATGTTGTAGAACAAAAGTTATTCATTATTATGTGTATTTCAACACCCTTTCGGATTAGTACCCCCTTTCTGACTAACCTTGTATAAGGGCGCGTGCATGAAGCTATTGCGAATAACTGTAGTTAAGTATGTCATTTCCTCTCACTTGAAAATGTGTCAGATGATAGTTTAAATGCTATTTTGAATAAATAAAAACGTCAGCTGGCTCTATGTTGGTGGAAAACCCGTCAGCTGACGTATTTAAATAAGCGATCGGCGCTCACGTCTGGTTCCCATGCTCCACCTTTCACTGCATCAGCTGACGACCTTTCCACCAACATAGAGCCAGCTGACGTTTTTATTTATTCAAAATAGCATGTAAACTATCATTTGACAAATTTTCAAGTGAGAGGAAATCACTGAAGGAAAAAAATTTTTTTGCATATTCATGTGACCAGCTGACGTATCACCACGGTACGGCCAGCTGACTTTTTTTATCTTCGAATAATTGCGTTAACTATCATTTAACAAATTTTCAGTCGGGAGGAAATGACTGAAAACTTTTTTTTTTTTACATGTTTGATGGGCTGCCTTTGCCCAACCCACCCACGGAGCGGCAGCTGACGTTCACCATGCTGCTTAATACAACTCTCTGAAGCATTCCACGAGTTATCGCTTGAGAGGAAATGACTGACAAAATATACCCTCTGGCTCACGGGCTAATATGGTTAGCTATGGCTACGGCCAGCTATGGCTATGGCCAGCTCCTACATACAACACTGATCATAAATTCTGCATTTGCATAGGTGATCCATACAGAAGTTATCAATAAATATGATGATATCACCACTCCAGTAGCCAAGAGCGGTGATTGAGATCTAATCACCATTTATTGTTGCCAAGCAGTTTAAGAGGCAAGTGATACGATGAAATCAGAGATAACACAAAATGGCAAAGCGATAGGGAAATATGTCGTAGCCCACTGGTGGACATAACCCATAGGCCTCTAATAAAGACAGGTATAGATAGAGTTCAAAATCACAATTCTTAGCAAACATATTGGTAATTTTAGATAAATATTGTACAATCTATAGCTAGAATATAAAATTTCCTCAAGGCACACTGTGAATAGGCACGTGTTGTAAGATTCAACTAAACCCAGCACGCTTGGTGATAGGATCTATACGGTCCACCTGGCTAGCTACCACCCTCACATTAAAGTCTGACATCAAGCAGTTTACTGTGTTCTGTGTACGTGAGAGCCAAAGGTTGACAACGTCTCTGGTCTCGTGGTTCGAGTGTCGGACTGCTGATCACAAGGTTGTGGGTTCGATTCCCACAGGACACAAATATTTATGTGATAGTGTTTGTGCTGGTCTGGGTGTTTCTTATGTATTATAAGTAGGTATTTACAACAAAAAAAAACGTAAAGTGTTCTCTGCTTTGTTTGGGACTAGATGGTGCTGTGTAGAAAATGTCCCAAAAATATTTATTTATTTTTAAACACCTACACATCTCAAAAGGAGGGGCTCGTGGCTAAATAACAGCCACAGGATCATAAGGTTTGCAAGGCGCGCTTGCCGCGGTCAGTCCGTGGATGGGTGACCGTGACGTCGTTCGTTACACATCGAGAGACTCCTCTGTACCTCGGAGAGCAAGCTCTGCTTAGTTTGGGACTAGATGCTGATGTGTAAAAAATGTCCCACATATTTAAAAAAAAGGGGTATAGGGGAATCCCTTTATATCTCTTTTACATGGATTTGTGTGGTCCATCTTAGACCGTGTTTGCGGTTACCATCAGGTGCGACAAGGTCAAACGGAACCAAGATAAAATAATATTAAAAAAATACAGAAACGGAGCTAATGCAAAAACGCATGCTAAAATTAGAAAAAAGGATCTTTTACTCACAAATGATCTTCTTTGTCCCGAGTCAAGCAGTATTTCCAATCGTTGAGGCCCTGGCGTAGTAGCAGCTTTATCCGTTGTTCCGGTGGCACGTTCCGCAAGAGTTCTTTCATTCCAAACGGTAATTTCTCATTTGACGGACTCGTACCTTCAGGGGAATCCATATTATGAAGTCTATACTGTTCCGTTGCATTTATTTCCCGTTGATTGACCTCGTTACTTATATCTCTAGTGTGTTTATCTACTAATATGTTTAAAGGATTAGACATCAGATCTGGTAGTGTTGGAATGGATAACGATGAATACCTGCCGCTATTATTGGAATCCTCATCGAATACGGATCCTAATTCCGGTAACGAGGCTTCCGTGGTCTGAGATTCATGTTTTGGGATGCTTTCTTCTTTGACGAATAACATCTCGAAGTTGTTCGGAGAAATCACGACTCGTCGTGGCTTCTTGACCTCCGGTATATCCTTAACGACATACGGTGCTAATTGCTGTCTTTTATTTCGCCTTCTTGGTTTAAATTTCTTGATATCCTCCAAGCAGGTTTCATGCGTTTGGCACGCGGACTCTACCACATTTTTTTTTACACTAAAACTTTTTACACTGGTCTCGGTCTGGCAAGATACACTTTTAGTCTTCCTAGGAACTGTTAAAAGAGAATTTATGCTGCGAATTTTTAATTCTTGGCTGATAATTGAGCAGAGAGAACTGAAGAGAATATCGTAATTATTCTGTCCTATTAGTTTTGAAATTTCTTCTGAAGTCTTCTCGAAAACCTCTCCGGTGTGGCTCTGGCATTTCGCGACCGTCTGACTGGATTTTGTCACAATATTCAGCCGATTGACTATAGTCATTTTCCGGGCTTCCCCCGACGTAAAGTCACCAAGTTTCGAAGTGTAAATAACATCTTCCTGAATCGAATTTTGCAACGACTTCACTATATTTATGTTCCTGTTAAAAGGTTTAATCCCTTTTTTTAATATTATGTTCCTGTTCAGTATTAATGGGAGTTTTTTTACCGTAATACGTTTCGATTCTTCTGTAGACATTTTAAGCACTATTTTACTATTTCGCACTTATTTGTTGTCGTCACAACGTTTGTTATCGAAATCAGCGGGTCGTAAGCGCGTAATACCGACCGACACGAGTTGAATTCATGTTTTTTTAATAAATAATGTGTTACTTCTTTGGGGTATCCCCCTGAAATATGACATGACAAAACAACCTTAATGTATATGTGTGAGACGACTTTACACTGTACGGCGACGACACGACTGACGCAGTCGAATCGTTGTAAAAGTAGATGCATGAAGTATGAAAATATTTTTTTTTGAACTTACCAGGCTTGGCGGAGTATGATCCTACACTTTTGGTCCCACAGTGATAAATGAATAGGATAACATATTCTACCGGAAATAAAACATTATTTTTGTTCGGCACTTTCAGATTTAGCCCAAAATGAATGATGTCCACTCACGAAATTAATGTTCACGAAATTTTACCCATGTTAAATCAACAATAATTTTATTTACTTAACTAGCAATTTAAGTGGCTTGTGCGTAGATAGATCGTATTATTAGCAGGCGCGGGGCGCGACCACACATTGCACAGCTTTCTTAAAGAATAGTGATGTGATGGGAATTAGAGATGGGTAGCTATTCTAATAACTAACCAAATAGCGGCTATTCAAAAAATAGCCACGGCTATGATATCCATCAACGCGATAACTAGCTATTGGCTACTGGCTAGCTAGAGTAGCTAGAATATCCGACAAGTTTACGGCACAGCGGGAAGCCACCACAGAATATAAAACAACTACGTTTTGCTTGCAGCCGACCCGGTAGCCGATAGCTGAGTAGCTGGCTAGCCGGAGTAGCCGGACAAACTACGTCCAATTCTAGCTGAAAGCTTGTTTTTTTAGTAAAACCATACCAATAACGACGGAAAGAAATTACTTTAAAAAAAAGTATCAATAAAAACGAAGTCATAACGATAAACTTATTATTGTCATCTAAACTTATTGCCGCGGTGAGGATCGAACTCGAATCGCCTAGCTAGTTTAGCTACGCCGCCGCTAGCGCTAGTCAGTTAGTGAGCCATTTATTCAATAGCCAAATAGCTGGCTAGCTAGCTGGCTATTTCACCACAAATAGCCGGCTAGCTAAGTTATTGGAATTTCGGCTAGTTACCCATCTCTAATGGGAATGAAAGTTGTATATAAAGAAGACAAAAAATATAAATGGAGTAGGACACTGGGGAACTACGAACTAATAACGCCACCATCTCTGGTACCAAAGCAATTTAATTGGTTGACATTTTTGCTAATGACAATTTAACTTATTCTGATTGGTTGTAATTGGTGCCAATAGAGGTGCTGTCATCTACTTTCGTTGCCTACGTGCGTTCGCCTCCCTATTGCAGTAAATTACTAATGTTCTTCATACATTAATCGTTATATTCACGCTTCGCTGCCATCAATCAATCTGTGAATCATTTAGTTCAAGCAAGCATATTGTGCAACTTTTTACTAACTTTTGACGGTTTTTTAAACAGCGTGTTGGATGCTTATAATTTATAAAATTATATCAGACAGAATATTGCTTAGAATAGAAATGTATGTTATGGATAATTTTGTTACGAACGACTAACAAAAACGTTTTTTTATGTCGTCGTCTAATAATCTTGAGGTGTAAAGAGCTTTATGAACTTTCCATGAGGCATTCCCCTCGCATTCCGTTCCTTTACACTGAATCCTTGACCTACTTAATAAAAATAACCATTCTGGAATATTAAAAAGTTTTCTACGTTTAATGACATAAACTTAATAATCATCAATATTACAATATTGTTACATAAATTATTGTTTTCGTTTACATATTTAAATTTAAACGCAAAACTATCGTCTGTGGGTTTCAGTTACGTGTAAAGGAACGGCAGAATGGCAATGACCTTGGCAGTAAGTATGTGCGTTCGGAATACCAAATTCGAAAATAAAATATCAACATAGTAAATTGATCAGGATTTGCCTTTAATAAATTGTAAATTATTTTGAAATAAATCTTTACATAATACAAGTGTTTATTTTATGAAAAAGAGCACTGTTTAGTTTTTCATTGAAGAAAAATTAAATTAAATGTAAAAAAATAACTATCAAAATATTGAAGCAACCACACCACAGACTTATGATGGATGTGCTCGAAACAAAAGAAAAGGAAAACCAGAAACATTAATTCGGTAATATTTAGATTAAAGTAAAACAATTAAAAATCGATTAATAATGCCTATGAATTTATTCTAATTATAATGGAAAATATAACAATGTACGGTTTTCAACATTTTCAGAATGATGAGACGTTTTATGTGTTTTAAATTGTGCGTCGCGGTTTTATTGGGTTTGGTTTTTGAGCTTCTATAACCAAATAAACAAAGTAACTTGTTGGTCGAACTCGACAAGTTTATTCATCCTAAATATATCTTGTTTTATGTACGAATATTGAAGAAATAATGTCTGTGACGATAAATATTATGTTATTCTATTAACTTAATGCTCGAAAAGTTAAAAATATTGGAGTTAACTTACTTTTTTTGTAGAAAAAAGTTGTACTAATTTTTTTCATCTAAATGACTGTTTACGTTGCTATTTTGATAAAATAAAGACGTTATTCTTTCATAAAGTGCTGGTAATATCTTCATTTTAACATCTAAATATACCTTGCTATATTTTTTTGTAAAAACAAGAATAATTAGGCGTTTAAAGATAATAATGAATGTAGGTAATGCATAACATTAGTAAATAAAAACCTGAATTGTGTTGTTAAGTTATTTTCTGCATTACTTTTGCGTAATAAACAACAATAAATAATTAGTAAAAGCTTAAATTATTTGTATTTACTTACTAGAAATAAACTTAAAAAAAAAAATGTTTTTTTTTCTTTTTCATAACTTTTGAATGCATAATCTATTCCTAATATAATCAACAATGATTGTCATTCAATGCTATCAATAAAAATAAAAGATACAAATCAAATATCATAGTCACTAATACTTAATAATCATGATCAACAATGTATAGTCTTCGAACGGTTCTGACGTCAAACAGAAATATATGTGGGGAAGTCCCTTCATAGACTTTCTTTGGACAAAGATTAAAAGAGGTATTGCTAAGAAGGTTAAAATATAGGCAAGTAGGCAGTTTGAGTATTTCCAAGTATGAAAAAAAAAAATGTTTTGATTCAATTATGGAATTATGAAAAGAATAGAGATTGTGTTTCAATGATGGTGTTTTATTGAACTAAAACAGATAATTATTAGGTAATAATATGATAAAATCTATAAGGTTGTTTATAGATTTGGGGTAAGGAGTCTCAAAGGCCTGTATTAAAAAACAAACTGTCATTTTAAAGATCTTCCAAAATCTGCTTGTTAAATACAATTCCATACATATGACAAGTATTTTTTTTCTTTTATAGCTCTCTTGTTATTTTAATATTGCACTTAAGAGGGATCTCTTAAATTAGTCTAGAAGTTTTTTCTAGGTAATTGATAGGTAAGTACTCAAAATATCTGTTACATAATTTTACTTCTATTTAAACTTTTTATTTGATTTTAAGCATAGAATCATGTACTGCTGAAGGTAATCTCTATACAAGGGGGGCAGAGGGGCAGGGATTCACGCCCCCCCCCCTCCAGTTTTTTTTGTTTTTTTTTGGCAGGAATGGGAAATCTTCATGGACACCCAAGCGACCTCACGGATGAGATGGCTTGGGTAGTGTCGGACTCTTACCGACTAAAACCACACTCCTGCCCCGGCGTGAGCCGAGAAGGAACACCGTGGGTTTTTAGCCGGTAAGAGTCCAGCATACCCCTTCGCCTTCCCCGGGCGAAAGGGTATCCATGAGGATTTTAAGAAGAAAAAAAAATAAGGCGGCAAAATTTGGAGGTTTTTTTTAGTAAGTATTCTCGCGTTTTGGTTCTATAGTGAGTTTTATCGCGATCACAAATAAATATTACAGTAAAAGACAATTTGTGAATAACGATTCATTGTTACTTACTTACAAATAGAAATGGTGAGCATCAGTACCTATTTGAAACACTGATTAAGATAATTTTTGTCATTTACCTACTGACTTTCGTTGTTTTTTATTTTAATTTAATTCCTATAGTTCATTTCATTTTTCGTGATATACAGCGAGTAGGGGGCGACAAAATTTCATAGGCTTAGGACAACTAACGTTGCCGGGGTTGCGGTGCATGCAGCTGCGAATCCCGCGACCCCGGCCAAGGTTCAGGAGAAGGAACACCGTGGGTTTTTAGCTGGTAAGAATCCGGCATAACCCTTCGCCTTCCCCAGGAGAAGGGTATCAATGAGGATTTACCCACGAAAAAAAAATACATTTCAAGTTACTTGTGATCAGCGCAAAATGTTTTCTTGTTCCACTCTTCCCTATTATCCGTCCCGCTATAATTTACTTCCTTTTCATTCATAATTGTCATCTCTCACACAATCCATCCGCCCTCTTCCCCTCCATTCATCAACATTTATATCATCACTCTCTTAGAGCTAGCGCGTACGGGTGACTTTTGTCACCGTAACTATTTCATCACTCTTACAAAATCGCGCACGGGTGGCCTTTTGTCACCGTGAAAAAATCTTGTCACTCTTTCAAGTCCATTGGTATGTGTGTTACGACATGATAACTGGGTGCATCTCCATACATACTCTTAGATTTGCTTTACCTTTCCACTGACGATATGCTGGTAGGGTTCGTATTCGTAGATATCTAGAAATGTACTCGAAGTTTTCGAAGTTAAAAAAAAAAACGCGTGCGACGCGCGATCGTAGACGAGTACAAACCCTAAATACCTACCCTAAAAACAAACCAGTTGAGACCTATTTTTGACGTGCCAAAGTAACAAGATTCGAGTGATGAAATTGTCATGGTGACAAAAATTACCCGTGCGCTCTAGCTCTTAGTTATAATTATGCTTGTCGTCCCTAATCATCACATGTCCATACCAAGATAATCGGTTTCCTTCCACTTTGCTGGGCACAAATCAATGTAATCAGCATTAATTTTATAACAATGGACGATTACTAAAAACAATATTCCTTGTTGTAATGTAGTCATATTGTTAGGTATGTGTACCTACGTTTTATGTATGGTTGCATATTGCATTACAATGTTATCAATACCAAGTGAAAGCGTTTAATTTTAATTTCTGGTTATTCCCCCAGACTTTTATAGTGTTACATTTTTAGGATTCCGTAGGTACCCAAAGGGTAAAACGGGACCCTATTAGGTACTAAGACTCCGCTGTCCGTCCGTCTGTCCGTCACCAGAGGCCCAATTCTCCTAAAATAAATTGTTGCCAAACGCAATCGAACCACAACCGTCAGTCAGTTTTTGTTTTCGAAAACTTTCAAAATGATTGATTTTGTTTCTTGTGTCAAACAATTTGATAGCTTTTGAAATTGAGAACTGTCTGAATGAACGGTTAAGCCTTGGTTCAGTTGTGATTTATCAAGATTTATTTTAGGAGAATTAGGCCCCAGGCTCTCACGAACTGTGATAGTTAGACAGTTGAAATTTTCACAGATTATGATGTATTTCTGTTGCCGCTATAACAACAAATACTAAAAACCAGAATAAAATAAATATTTAAGGGGGCTCTCATACAACAAACTTGATTTTTTTGCCATTTTTATAGATAATGGTACGGAACTCTTCGTGCGCTAGTCCGACTCGCACTTGGCCGGTTTTTATTTGACTTAAAAAAAACTATTCTTACTGCCTCGCTGGTCTAGTGGTCATGAGGTCCAGGGTTTGATTCCTAGGTCGGACAAATTGTTATTGAGTTTTTCTGAGTGGAATTTCTCAGTAGCAGCCCGGAGTCTGTATTTGTGCCTGGTTGATGACAATAAGCTCGCCCCCTATTATATGAGACTTAAAGATAACGGCGAAATGATGGTGTTATACAACGTTATTTTTAGTAATACTATGTAGTGATTTCACCTAACAAACAGACAAAACATTTTCTTTCCAATATTAATTATAAATCTTGTGCTTATTAAAAAAGCTTCTTCTACTCTATGCTCAGGGGATTCCCTTGCAATATTTTGGGAACAACAAGGACAGGTAGATGCGTCTTCTACTAAAGAGTGAGAGAGACAACGCAATCCCTGTTTTCTACGCAACAGATAAAACGCTTAGCTACTTATTTGTTTGTCATTGAATTATGAAACGGCTGAATCTATTTTGATAACTGTAAGGTCAGAATAACCTAAAGTTCGTTTCAAAATCCCTGAGATTGAATTGACATACGCGAAAAGACAAATTTGAAAAAAAAAACCTGAAGTTTACAAGTTTCACATTTACGCCTGTCAAATTTGTCTCAGGGATTTTGAAACGAACTATAGTGGTTGAATGGTTGTCCTATACGCTGTAGGGACCGAGCTTAATACCAGAATTCATGGTCTAGCTTGCTGCAGGAGTGCAGGTCGCAAAGCACGGCATGCCAACTTAAATGATATTATCCGTCGTGCTCTTGTCACCGCCGGCGTTCCAGCTGTATTAGAACCTTGAGGCCTACAGGCTACAAAAATTGCATCTTGTTGGCAATTTTATTGACCAATAAAGCTTAGTATATTTGCAACTTATACCTACCCTTGCTGCAGTTTCATTGTGCAATACAATGCCTAGTGTAGTCCAGCAAGATTCTGCAACTGGATTGCTGAGAAATTTTGTTTACACGCGGAGCTTTAATGAGGCTAGATCTCAGCAGTTGCGAGGAGACAGCAGCGGCAGCGATAGGACGAGGCAGGGGGAGGCGAGCGAGGGAAAAGAGATGCACCTATACCTACATCAGAGCAAAGTCGATATACGGCGATATTGCAGTAAAGTCAAAGCGGGATAAATCATTTGCAATCTAGCCGGCTAGACATTGAATACCGCAGAACGGGGTTACTTTGATCAATTTTTTGAGCTTCATGTGTTTGTATCTTATTTATTTTCGCTTTTAGCTGCTACATCAAAAATATTTTATGTAGACTCAATTAACTGAGATATATAAAATCACATAGACTAGATAAAAAAAACTATAGAGCACAGTTTTCGATAGCAAAAAGGAGAAATGTTCCTTATCAAACTTGGACCGTAGAGCTTCTACTTTGATGATCTCTGTTCTATCATTGAATTTCAAAGTAGCCCCAATCGAAAAATCTAAAACTCGTTTTTTTTACATATTCAGGGGTGTCATTTAATATTTTTTATCATCGCCATCTAACATCGCAGACACCTCTATACTGAATGGTAAAATAGGAAAACTGTCAACGTTCCCTACAATATTAAATTAAAATGCACAAGTTCCATTTTCACACAGATATTTAACCAAATGCAAAATGTTTAGTAACTATCAATGTCGCCCCTGTATTTGAACGTAACCCCGGTTTACCGGTACTTGTGATTACTATGAAATATCTTGGCAATATCGCCGGGCTACATTGCAAGATTGCACTGTGTTGAGCGATATAATCGGCAACTTGGCGGCTATACAATTACAGCAAGAAATTGTCAAAAAACTAGCCCGTTTAAGAGCACCTTAACGGCTTGGTACTTGACGATGGCAAGAGATCTGATGGCATGACGTTATTGCCATGGATGGGGAAGTCTCTGGTGTGGGATGCGACTTGTGTCGACATCCTTGCTCCATCCCAACTTCCTAAGTAGCTCGGCGGGCTGTGCTGGCGCTACCGCTGCGGCTGCGGAGAGTGCGGAGACCCTCAAACGGCGCAAATATAGCAACATCATAGGAAACTATGACTTTGAGCCGTTTGGGGTGGAAACGCTCGGGTCATGGGGTCCGAGTGCACGTCGACGTCAAAAAGAACTAAGTAATTCTAGTCTATTTTGAATAAATGAGTTTTGAAGTTGAAGTTGATGAGGGTTGAATTATCAGTGTGAACGGAACTTAAATGTAAAATCTATGGTCCCTAAAAACAGCGTTAAGTATAAATAAAACAAAACAATTAGGTATTAATAATACTTTTTATTTAATACAAACATAATTTTATCAGTTTTTACTTCAATAGAGATCAAAAGAGTACAAAAATTCAACAGTCTTCTTCACAATACTGAAATGTAATATCAGTCATCTTCAATCTATACAATTGGGGGTAGGCAGAGCTCCAAATAGTTTTAAAGTACACAATACCACTCAGTTTCTGAACGGCTAATTAATATAATCTGTTGTTAAATCGGATTTGACGCAAAATGTGCATTTCGCGAAGTGTGAAGGGGCGGTGTATTAATTTGGGCCAAAGTGCATGGGTATTACAAATAAAACAAATATTTTATTGGGTTGCCAGAGTAAAAACAAGCAGTCTGGATTCTAAGCTCCAAATCTAAAATTTGTGGAATATAAAATATGGGGTGAAGCCAGACGAGCGTACTTTTTTGAGTTGTGAATCGCAGAATTTCGGTCGCGTAATTTCTGCAACATTCGGTTTCATACAAAACTCCTGTTTCGTTCACACGACGACGCAAAATGAGGAATTATTCCCAATAGTCCCCTCTAGCCCTGTAATTTGTGCCGACTGTTCCCTTTGAAAACTTTTTTCTGGGATGTAAGGAATCGTAGCAAATGTCACCCCCCCCCCCCCGCGGTGACAACTGAGAAACAGAGTTCCCATTTGTCCCCTCTAGTCAGTTTTCAAAGGGAACAGTCGGCACAAATTGTCACCCCGGAGGACAGGGCTAGAGGGGACTATTGGGAATAATTCAAAATGAGTCTGTAAAATCCTTCCAAAAAATTACGCTGACTTATTTTACGCGACTCACAGCTCAAAAAATTACGCTCGTTTGGCCTCACCCATAGGTACATATTTTTTTAAAAGGTAAAGAGATACTGTACTTATGAGAAATTACAGTTCTAAATTAGTCTGGCAACCATACTTTTTGTAATTAATCGTGCGGATATAAATCCCAATAATTTGATACACCCTTCTTTGATTATTCTTTCTCACCAATATCCTGAGTTGGGATCTATACGGTCCACCTGGCTAGCTACTGCCTGAACGGCATTGGTAGATTGGGTACAAAATTGGAGTATCTATTCGTTCATCATAATCACATAAAATTAAATTGTCGAACAAAATTGTTAGAGCAATATGAACAAATCATATGAAGACGTGAGTGAATGAAGGTGATATGTTACATTTTCAAGAATTTTAATTTTTCTTGCCAATTGAAGGTGTTTTTTCCAAATGCATCGAGAAACTCGCTCTTTTGAGCATTGTTTGGAAAATATTATTACGTGTACATTACCTTCTTCCAGTCACAACTTCAATTACTAAACGTTTAACGCTCATTTACTAGAATTCTTGAAATGTAACATATCACATTCATCTACTCACGTCTTCATATATTCTTGAATATCTTCATAGTTTTGAATAGTGGGGGTGATCAGAGCTTCAAGTGATTGCAGTTTCTCCGGTTTCTGAATTGAGAATTCGGGATAAGCAATACCGTAGTATTTGAGTACGTTGTCAAAAAAATGCTTTAAAATCCGTCATTTTTTTGACAACTCCGTACTCTAATGTTACTTAACCCTTTGATCGCCTCAGTCGGATAAATCCGACAAATAAAATCGTCTCTATTTCGACCATGTCGGATATACCTGTGTTCGTTACTATCCATATAGGATAATAAAATTGTCGGATATATCCGACTGGGGCGGTTAAAGGGTTAAGTACCTACTGCTTATCCTAGAATTGTCAATTCAGAAACCGGAGGTTAGATGCTTTGTCAATATGATAACCAACATTATTTAAAAGTGTTTGTAATAGTCAAAATATGTAATGTTTTTTATTATATTTTAGGTATTACATTTACAAATTTTTTCCTGAAACAAGCTTTCTTCGTCCAGTCCTTTTTATAAACAGACTTTTCAGAAAAGTCCCGTAATTTATATAACGCATTGTGGAATAAGGAGCCAGTGTACTGACCGGTTATACATAACAGGGAATACCCCATGATTTATTTGAAGAGGTAAAGCTTTACTATGTAAGTTAGAACAGGAAATATGTTTATTCAAAGTTTTAATTTTAGAACAATATTCCGCCTAACCCTTTCCTATGTTGCGGTATGCTTCCAGTGTAACCAGATGCTGCTGAATATCAGTATTTTACGCGGAGCGACTGCCATCAGACCTCCTCAACAACACAGCCATGCGAGCACAGATCTTTTATCGAGTCGATTCGAGAAATTTATCTATTCTAAACAAATGCTGTCGTTTCATCTACATCTTAATGTCAAATTTGACGTTTAAATAGATAAATTTCTCGAATCGACAACTGCTGTCGTTTTATTTATATCTTATGTCATTTTTTTTCTTTTTTTTTTAAGAAACTTTGCCCCACACTAAGATTTCTCTTGTATCAATACAAGAACAACCATCTGTAGGCCATACCATTTTTTTTCCGTGTGGGAATCGAACCCACGACCCATAGCGCAGAAGCCAATTGCTTAGCCACTGCACCAAACGTGTCGTCAAAAAATTTCTCGAATCGATAACTGCTGTCGTTTTATCTATATCTTATGTCAAATTTGACTTTTAGAATAGATACATTTCTCGAATCGAGTCGATGTAAAGATCCGTGCTCGCACCCCAGGTATGGTTCCCAGGACGAAATCTTTCACAAGGCGTAAAAGACAATTATTATCAATTTTGAATATGGGGGTGCATGAAAAGAGCCTCCACTCTTGACGATACCGTAGAATGGGGTTATTTTGACCAATTTTTTGAGCTTAATGTGTTTGTATCTTATTTATAGCTGCTACATCAAAAATATTTCATATAGATTAACTGAGACATATAAAATCACATAGACTAAATAAATAAAAAACTACAGAACATAGTTTTCGATAAAAAAAGGAGAAATTTCCTTATCAAAGTCGGACCGTAGGCTTTTACTTTGATAATCCCTGTTTTACCATTCAGTGTCAAAGTAGCCCCAATTAGGACTCGAATTTCGTACATAATCAGGGGTGTGATTTAGTATTTTTTATCTTCGCCATCTAACTTCGCAGACACCTCTGTACCGTATGGTAAAATAGGAAAACTGTTAATGTTACCTATACAGTTAAGTTAAAACGCATAAGTTCCATTTTTACAGAGATATATGACCAAATGCAATATTTTTAGTCAAAGTCAAAGTTTTTTTATTTCAAGTATACCAAAGGTGCTTTTAAAACGTCAAAACTAGGTGCACAGTTCCAAAAGGTAGGTCTCATGGAGAAGAATCGGCAAGAAACTCCATGGATACTCTTTTTAAATAATAGATCATGACAATTTCACTACAGTATCGTGAGAAAAATAGTATGAGAATAATGCAGGTTAATGTAAGAAATAAACTCGTACTCGTAACCTAGCAAATAGAAAAATACGCCTTTTAGGATTGCCATGGCAGTTAAGAGCTGGCTAGTCCCTACAGACAGCACCCGTTCACGAGCATGCCGTGCACATCCGCATCGCTCAGCTCAACCATGTTGCAGGGAACTCAACGATCGGATGCACGACGCCACCGTCAGCAGGACATTTTAGTGAGCATGACGAACTCATACTACCTGGCAATAGGCAGTTGCAGTAACTATCAATGTCGCCCCTTGATATCCAAGTAAGCCCAATCGCTGGTACTTAAGTACGTCCGGCGCACTCTGGGCAGTCAGCCCCGCTACCAACCTTGCTGACTGGCTAATCTTTTTACCACAGCATGAGCTATTTTCGTATAGCTCGTGCTGACACGAGAAGAACAATTTTGAAAAATGCATTTGACTTGAAGCTCTGTCACCCCCATAATAGTAGTATAGACACATAATCAAGTTTCATAAAAAATTGTCTTTCCATACAAAATATTTCAGAAAACGTATAAATTTTTCCAAAAATTCTAAATGACATCTAAAACCTACGTCTTGTAAAAATATTTATACAAAATCAAAGTTTTTTTATTCGCTTACAATATTAACAGCTAAAATCTAAGGCACTAAAATAGAAACTAAATTTAAAATCTAGTTTAATTAGTTAAATTATTCGAGTTATACCAAAAAAGGTACAGCCGCTTGCAAAAATCGGTGGAGTACAGTCTTTATTCAAAATTCGCTTTTTTTTTCGGTGGTTCTCATTGGAGATAATTATTGGATATTGTATGTGCATTCATGGATTAAAAAGATAAAAGATACAAAAAAAAACGATAAAATGCGAGAAATAAATAAAAATTCGAATTAAAATAACTATCGTCATTAATACAGAACGACTGGTTATTTACTTTACATCTGAAAACCATAAAATTTGCTATCATTCGGTACAAGTTTTACTATGGGATAAAATAGGAGTTCGTGAAAAATAATCAATGGTGCTTACGCGGCATAGGCTTGTAGAAAAAATATCGATATTTTTGATTCGATATATCGATATTTTTAGCCGATATATTTTAATCCGATATATCGATACAAAGTATTCAATATCGAAATCGTATCAAAAACGTTTTTTTTTTATTTAATTTATTACCAGAATATTTAGCAGAATTCAAAGCCGTAAAAGATAAGAACGAACGGAAAAAGGAACTGTATTGTCTGTGACTAGCACTAGCTGCTGCAGCCAGTAACAATGCAGCTAATTTAGCCTCCCAAAGTAACAGAATGCCGGACGCGTTGAAGCAATTCCTAGATGCTCCAAATGTATCCCGTTAGGAAAACCCGATAATATTTTGGATAGACACGAGACATTTTAGCCCAGTAATTTCGAATCTGGCACTTAAATACTTGACACCTACGGCTTCCTCTGTGCCTTCAGAAAAATACTATTTAGCCTAGTAATTTCGAATCTGGCACTTAAATACTTGACACCTACGGCTTCCTCTGTGCCTTCAGAAAAATACTATTACCTATTATTGAGCCAGACTGAACTAAATACATTATTACTTTAAAACCGAAAATCTCTGAAAATTTGACCGATATATCGATATTTTTTCCTCGTGATCGATATTGTTATTTTAATAAATATCGATACATCGATATTTTTTTCACTTCCAACATTCCTAACGCGGCATCATACGTGAGCGATCTAGAAGCGATGCGAAAACAACAAAAGTCGATACATATTGAAGTGGCCTACGTGACCAAATGCACGTGGAGTGCGGTGCGACGCGGCGCGAAACCAAGCGAACGCAATCAGTTGGCTTGATATTTTCGCGCGAACTGGATGCGGAGCCGTACAGTGCTACTGAATGACGGCGCGCGGCGGAGCGCGGCGGGCGGTTCGCGAGCTCGTAGGACAAAGCCGCCGCTTCGCACCGCATCTCATTGAATAGGCATGTTGAAAGCATCAATAAATTGCAAATCTAATTAGTCCGCCAGTTAGAGTTTCGAAAAATAATGGACACGTATTTTTTCTTTTGTTAAATCTATGAATATTTGGAAAGATAAACGTATCAAAACTCGAGAGTGGGGGCTTGTGACGTCAGAAGCTAGTAAAAATTGTACTTGCTTGTGACGTTTTGCCAATTTTAAAAGTGTCGTATCTTCGTCAATTTTGGTTTACGTAACAAAAGAAAAAATACGGGTCAAATATTTTTTGATAGTCTAACTGACGGACTAATTAGATTTTTTCAGTCAAACACCCTATTCGCGTGTCACCGCATCGTATCGCATCGCAATTCGCGTTCGCTTTGAACCGCCTACGTAATACGCCGCGTTAACAAAATGTATGGAACAGCTGATCTTTTTTAACGAATTCAGTGTTTGTCCCATAGTAAAAGTTGTTTAGAATGATCAGCAGAATTCATTGTTTTTTGATGTAAAATGATTAACTAGTCATGCTGTATAATTTTCGTTGATTTCGGAGCTACACAATGAATAATAAAATCAATATTAAATTAGTAATAATAATTATGTACGGGTAAAAATACCGACAGAATTAGTGTCCAAAATACACACTACAGTGTACTGCAAACTCATTTACAAAAACATAATACTAAAATTCCAATTAAAAGAGCAAAATATAAGCTCAAAAAGTCAATAAACGGATTAAATTTTTTCAAGTATTTTGTTAGAAAGTTAAATATTCCGACATATACAAGGTTAGTCAGAAAGGGAATACTAATCCCAAAGGATGTTAAAGTACCCATGATAATTGGTAGGTTGAAAAAAAAGGTTGACTGGTAGAGAATGCCCATGGCATTAAGTCCGCCTTGTGTACCACCAATGTACATGAAGTTTAAATAAAAAAATAAATAAATAAATAATTAATGACTTTCGTTCTACAACTTTCCCCTAAAGTCAATAGTTTAAGAGAAATAGCTGTTCAAAAATGACATCAAAAATACGCTAGTCTATCTATCCTCAGTTATGATCAGCTGTGTTTACATTTTAGGTCATATTTGGGGTCACGAATTAGAAGCTACATTTTCTCAATTCGGGATTCGCGTGCCACTTAAAGTATGACTGTTTTAACGCAAGTGTTAAGATTTCAAAATACGAAAAGAAGATTTTTAATGTAAACTGGTTATTATTTAGTTTTTTCAAAAATTCTTCATCCCTGCTTTAGTTACGAATTCAGAAAACAGAGCTTCTAATCCGTGACCCCAAATATGACCTAAAATGTAAACATAATTAATTGATCATAGCTGAGGATAGATAGATTTTAGCGTATTTTTTTTAAATGAAATCTTCGAACAGCTATTTTTCTTAAACTATTGTTTTTTGAGAAAAGTTGTAGAACAAAAGTTATTCATTATTATGGGTATTACACCCTTCTAGATTAGTACCCCATTTCCGACTAACCTTGTATAATTTAAGACTGAAAAAAACATTTTGTGTTCCAAATAAAAATTGGATTTTGCAGTGATTTATATGTGAACGTATTTCAAACTAAATCCAACATTTTGAGATCAATATTAAAGTTGAATCTCGCAGTGCTTATACCTATACGTGTGAGAAAAAGTACAAAAAATATACATCGTCTTATCTCTAAAGGTGGGTATCTACAATTTTTAATGACAGACTTCGATTTTGTAAATTTTTTGTTGCATAGTAGCGTTTAGTTCAATGTTTTTAGTTAGTAGCCAATTCTCTTGTTAACCAACTAAAATTAGAGAATCTATCTTTTACTAACAGACGCGAGAAAAGGACGGTTTAGTCAAATGTATTTTTCGCGATTTCCCGACAATTTTTGGACCTAAACGGAGTTTTTAATCATGAAATTCGGGCATAAAAATGCACGTGAGTAAACCGTATCTAATCTATATAAATAAAAGGAGAAGCTGACTGATTGACTGACTGATCTATCAACGCACAGCCTAAACCGCTGGGGTTAGAAACTTGAAATTTTGACAGTAGGTTCCTTTTATAACGTAGGCATCCACTAAGAAGGGATTTTTCGAAATTCAACCCCTAAGGGGGTGAAATAGGGTATTTAAGTTTGTATGTAAATCCGTCATTTTTAAAGTAAGAAGCATGGAATTAAAAATGTAGGCTCTTGGTATAAAATAAATATAAACGTGTTTGAGGGTTTTTGGAAATTCTACCCGTAAGAGGTGAAATAGGGGATGAAAGATTTTTTTGATTTAATAACTACACCTAACAAGAGGCTTAACGGGGGCTCAAAATTTCACGCAAGAGGAGCTGCGGGCAAAAGCTATGATAAATATGAATGGGCCTCACGAAAGATTTTTTTAGTTCGTTAAAATGTATTTCGATAGCTAGGGCTAGCCCTAGCGTGCTAGCACGGCTGTCCCATTGCAAAACCTATACTCGGAATTTTAATTCGATTCCAGATTTGACAATTTCAGTGTTGCAACGTTATGACAAGTACTAAATAGTGACGTTGCGAAATTATTCGATATGGAAATGGAATATTTCCGGATCGATTCTTCTCGTTTATAATTTTACTCTCGTAAACTAAGTATATCAGGAAATTAAATATTTCTGAACTGATAATTTAGTTTTGACTATTAATTAACGATCTGAGACTTTTCTTTTATAATTGTGTGTGAAATAAATAAAAAAATGTAATCATGAAGGAACATGACAAATAAAACAGACAGATGTATTATGGTTATAATTTATTTTATATATTGTCGCCGTCATCGCTATCGCTATCGCTGTCACTTTCTGTAACATTTATTATAAATGTGTCTGTGATATTGTCAATTAACATACCTATCTAGCCTACTATGAATAATTATGTATTTATTTAAATAAAAATCAATAATTTAGTCTTTAATTGGCACACTGATGGCACACACACTGATTGTTTATCGATTTTTGTGTTCATCACTACACTATTATATGTGGTATCATTATTTCACAAAATGACAGTAGCTAATGTCAAATCTGGAATCGAATTAAAATTCTGACTATAGTAAGGGCTTAAAACGAAATTGTACAGGAGAGCGCATAAACGTTAAATCGGTCAGCCTTTGAAAAGTATTTTTGTTAGGTAAAACCATGCGGTTAAAGTGACTTACTAGTTTTTTAAATGATCAGAGGCAGTGAATGGCACTTACTAGGTATCGATGCTTAAATACAGGGTGTAAAAAGACCCATCACATAGCCGAAATCTACGCACTCTGTACATCAAACTAAACTACATTGGACCAAAAATAATTGCTGGGAAACGACTTTTATTTTTAAGCATATAAAAAACTCTGTTTTTTTGTAGCGCGCAATGTAATGCACGTAACCGAATGTGCCTGTGTGGGTCGTGCAGTGGCTACACAGCTGAGCCAAGGCGGTTGTGTGCGTTTGATATTCATTGCGTTTTTGTAACTTCAAATGCGTAATTTGTTAGGAAAAATTGAAAATGTTGATAATGTTTGTTTGGAAGAAAGTTTAGTATTATCACTTAGAATTCGTTTCTGGAAAAAACTAAAAAATAAAATGTATACTTTGACCTTCAATATCTCCGGAATCAATGATTTCCCACATATGGTCTGGAAGAAAAAAATGATCCCAATGATGGGTAGAATATGTGGTTTTCGTTATCGTTAAGGGTCTTTTTACACCCGATATATCTGCTTATTATGTGAGTTTTCAACGCTGGTGTTTTTGTATTTGGTAGAGACTTTCTAGGTTAGCAAGATTATGCAATAAAACGATTTTTATAAGTGTCCCTTACTATGTTTTGAAATGGGACAGCCGAGCAATAAGATATCAGGTGACACATTATTGGAACATTGTTTTATACTATACCCGTTTAAAAAAGATATTAACGCCGAATCGACGTGTTTCGCTAGAACTGACACAGTGTCTCTACAAGACGTCTAGAAAACTAACTAAAAACACTAATAAAAAACGCTACTAATCATGATTAAGTTATTTTACAGTCTGCCATTTTAAAAGTGTATTATATTCAAAATACAGTCTTATTAATACAAATTCTGCTGAAAAACACTACAGTGAAAAATTCTCTTCTTCACCAACTAAACTAAAATTAGAGAATTGCTATCTTTTACTAACAAACAGCGCGGGAATAGGACGGTGATAGATAACAACTAAGTTAGAGATGTCAAACTATAGGTCTAGCGCATAACTGAGTCAGTGCCTGAGGTATGGGAGCGGCACGGGAGGGGTGACATATGACGTCGTGTCCGAACTATCTCGCTATACACGTGTACAATATAATGAACATATCTCTTACAATATTTACGTGTGTATACTTTAAATTAATTAACAAAAAACTAAGTTACATCATCTGCATCTGCCTAGCCTTTTCCCAACTATGTTGGGGTCGGCTTCCAGTCGAACCGGATGCAGCTGAATATCAGTATTTTACATGGAGCGACTGCCTATCAGACCTCCACAACCCAGTAACTGGGTAATACGATACTCTTGGTAAGACTGGTTGTCAGACTTTCTGGCTTCTGACCAACAGTAACGACTGTCAAAGATCTACAAATGACAGCCGGGACCAACGGCTTTACGTGCTTTCCGAGGCACGGAGGAAACTCACTATGGTTAATGGTCACCCATCCACAGACCAACCTCGGCAAGCGTGGCTTAACCCGGAAGATCGGTCTATGCGGCTGTAATTATTTAGCCACGAGCTCCTCCTATATTATTTAATTTAATTAATAAGTATTAATATTTTCAATCGAAACAACAAACAAATCCTGAAATCCCAAATTTAATTACTCAGATTCCTTATCGCTGTCTGTACCCGAATCACTGTATGAATGATTAACACTTTCATTATCTAGTAGTAGTAAAAATATCTTCATAGATATGTTCATTATATTGTACACGTGTATAGCGAGATAGTTCGGACACGACGTCATATGTCACCCCTCCCGTGCCGCTCCCATACCCCAGGCACTGACTCAGTTATGTGCTAGACCTGTGGCGAAGGGTGAATTTTCTTAAAAGGGAAGCCGGACCGAAAAATGCTTACCTTGCTCAAGTGTGATGCGTGAATTCCAGTAACTACTCGTTTCGAAAGGGAAGCCGATAGGAATCGAGTTGTATGGAAACTTCGCCACTGCGCTAGACCTATAGTTACCTTGAACTTCTTGAACCGTGTTTTTAGTCGACACGTTCAGACGTATGATCTAGTATGGACATTTTAGTTCAATATTTGACAGCTGTCATTTTTGACAGCTGTCATTTACGTCCGTCCCTTTCTTATTTTGTTAGAGTGAAAAAGATGGCAATAGTCTAAATTAAGTTTAGTTTGTGTTTAACAGTATCAGCGACTATATTTCTTAACATGACTAAATAAAACCAAAACATAGTGTATGTATGTGTGTATAAAATTAGTACTTGATTATTTTAGTCTTATTTAGTCTTATGTAAGTTTGTTTATTTATCACGACTACCCTCCGGAATTGGAGTGCCATAGGCTATCCTAGACATTTCCCCCTTATTACAAAAAATGGTCTAAGAAAAACCTAGGTTTTAAAATAGCCCTGTCTCTTTTTGTTATATGACATAAGAAAGTGATGGGTATATTTTAAACCTGGGTTTACCTTAGTCTTGGTTTAAAGCATCTTTTGTAATAAGGGGACAGGGTTAATTTGTATTACCTGGCGAAATTACAACTATTCTATTATCTATTAATGATACCTGGCAACCCTTGCCAGGGGCCCAATTCTCCTAAAATAAATTGTTGCCAAACGCAATCGAACCACAACCGTCAGTCAGTTTTTGTTTTCGAAAACTTTCAAAATGATTGATTTTGTTTTTTGTGTCAAACTATTTGATAGCTTTTGAAATTGAGAACTGTCTGAATGAACGTTTCGGCCTTGGTTCGGTTGTGATTTATCAAGATTTATTTTAGGAGAATTAGGCCCCAGGTATCGTTATTAGATAATAATCTAACGTTTAGGTTGTTTTTATTTGAACGCGTTTCTATTAATGATACATGGTAACCTGGTGAAGTATCGCCTGTTAATTTGAAATAACCCTATACCTCGTCGGCAACGTGTGAATAACTAATTTTACAGAGAAAAACAGTCTTAAAAATGTCTGTGTTATTTTCTGTTTTGTTATTGATATGATCCAAAGCTATGAATGACTGTTAACACATTAGAATTGAAATATGTACTGTAAGATAATGTTTAGAAAAAAAAAAAACTACAAAATTTTGATTTATTAGGTTTTCACGTGTCACCAATGATTTAAGGATTTTTTTCGCAAAAAAAAAATATTTTTAACAATTTTTTCAGCAGAATTTCGATCTTAAAAAAAACTAAGCTACATTCTCATCAATAACTAACTCATTATCATCTAAAGATTCACTTAAATCACTATTATCACAATCCTCATCATACTTCGTCACACTCTGAAAATAAGTCTCCATATTTGAAAAACTTACCATAAGTTGTTTCTCAAAAAGATTCGTATGAAAAATATTTCTCTCCATAGTATTTCTCAGTAGGTTTGCTAGAATCGGATTAGATTTCAGCATCTCTGGTTTCAACGTGTTCAGGTCATAATTCTCTTTCCCATTGACTTCGGAGTCACTTTTATGTGTTCGCTTATGTAAGATGAAGACATCTGGGTCTTTAAAACATTTGGAACAGTCATCGCATTGGAACGATGTCTTGTTTTCAATGTGATTGCTGTCGTGGTCCGTTCTGTGTACGTGGTTGTTGGTTGGGAGAAGTTCTTGGTTGTCGGGTTGTTGTTCGTTGTTTTCTGGTTGTGTGTCAATTTCTGGGACCGTCGAAGTGTTTGGTGGTGGTGATTCTGGTTCTTCGGTTGGAGGTTGTTGTGTATCTGGAATACAGGAATCATTAATAGATGAGAGATAGAGAATCCGAGAGGTACTCGTGGCTTTGCAAGTGTGTGGATAACCATTCGTTAAGCTAAGTATCCACTAGAGGCAGCCTCGGGTAGAGCGGCTGCCTCGACCCGAGGCAGCGCAACTGGAGTCGGGATGCCTCAACCTGAGGCACGCCGCGCCATAGCTGCGTATCCATTTGAGACAGCCTCGGGCCGAGCGACTGCCTCGGCCCGAGGCAGATCTAGTGGAAACCATGCCGCGAGTCAAGGAGTGCCTCGACATGAACAAACGCGGCAGTCGCGCAGCGAGCCAAATTATGTCGGTAAATGGCCTTGCTCAAAGACGCTTCAGTGTGAGCCGTGCGTAGAGTGGAGACGGTTGTACGTATGCTCGGTACGCGGCAAAATGGATAAAGATATTGAGTTAATTAAGTTATACGAAAACTACTAGTATCTTCTACACCTTCAAGTCATTTCTGGCAACAGTTGTTTTGTATCAGCATTTCTCTGACGATATATTTCCTTAACCTATTCTGGCGTTGTTTCCTTTTGTAGTGACTAATTAATACTAATGCTGCAGCGAGTTTACGTGCGTCAACCATGGTGGTTAATGAGAAACTGAGAGAACCGTGGCTCGGGCTAAGGCCTGCTGCCTCGTTGCTCTATTTTGTGCCTCAAGTGGAGACACGTGAACTTTCCGCAGCCTGCGGCATGCTCACGATGAAGCAGCTCGGCACGAGGCTGCGCAAGTGGATACGCGGCTCATGAACCAATTCGTCGCCGCAGGCCGAGCCATATTTTGGCGCGCTCAAAGGAGCCTGAGTCTGAGCCATGCGTTTAGTAGAGACGGGCGTGTCGCCTCAGGCCGCAACTCGCAATGGAGATCGACAACGATACTAGTCCCATGCTGAACTCTATTGCGATATGACTCTTTTATTCACCATCGGTACATCCTCTTTTGTATTTTTTTTGTTGTATTCCCTTTTTTTAATAGTGTAAGTCTGCGGGCACGAAACTTGCGACGGCCGAGCGATGGCGGGGCGGCGCGACGGCGATGTATACAAAAGCATTGCACAGTATAGCGACGGGCACGAAACGGGCGACGGCGGAGCGGGACGATCGAGCGATGCACGGGCGGCGGTGAAGCGACGGCGACGCGGAAGCAACGAGAACAAACTAGTTTGGTTTCGTCGCTTGCGCGGGTACACAGTGTTGTATTGAATTATTATTTTAGTAATGGAAATTGATAATGAGGAATTTATATCTTGTATTTTATCAAAACCTGCTCTATGGGACAGTAAAAACGTACACCATAAAAACAATCATTCTTGTATTGTTGTAAAATTTCATTGAATGACACCTTAGCTCGTAATAAAGCGTAGAAAATTCTCCCAAATTGCGTCTTCGTTGATTTATTGGATGAACACCATCTCTAGGTAATAATAATTCCCTCATTAGGCTCCAATAGTTCTCTTCGACGTAAACTCATGTTTATCACAACAATGCTCGAGCGCGACTGACCGCCAGCTTGTTTCGTGTCCGCGCGAGATATCGCTGCCTGCTCGCCCCGCGTCGCGTCGCCCCGCTGCCGCCATCGCTCAGCCATCGCAAGTTTCGTGCCCGCAGACGTCATGACTACCACGCTAACATATTACTCCTCAAATTTTCAGTCACTGGCGCTACAAACACGTCCATGTCAAATAATAAAAAACAGGTGATTATAATGTTCTTACCATTACTGAAGTTATTAATTCCCATAGGGTCTGGAACTCCTGCTGCCTGCATTGCTAGCATGGTCTGCATGTAGATAGCCTGGGCTAGCTGATGTGCTTGTTGATGTAGCTGAAACAGACAAGGTACAAGCTTGGTACTGAACTGGACTGTCATGGGGGCCTTTGCCCAGCAGTGGAGTTATGCAAGATGGCAGTAATAGTAAAACGCATCCATGATGCTGGGTGACCGTGACCAAGGAAGCAGCGAGGGAGGCGACTGCCGCTCTCCTTTTCTTTGCCAGGCGCACCGTAAAAAGTGGGCTGCGGGTAGGGTTACCATTTAGAAATTTGAAAAGTCCTAACAAAAAGCCTGACATTTCAATAAAAATCCGGACATTTTAGTCACAAAATGCAAACATACCCACTTAGTTACAGTGGTAGGTATGGTAGGCATAGTAGCGGATGGTTACTTATGTAAGTTTTATTACTAGTATTCTATCTAAGCCAAAAAATCCCTACAAATTAAAGAAAGAGCCGGACAAAGTCCGGACAAAACTCTAGAAGTCCGGACAAATCCGGACGGATGATAACCCTAGCTGCGGGCAGTGCGTTTGTGATCCTTCGCGGCACAAAATTCCATAGAATAATGAGACGTCTCTCCTCTCTGCTTGATCCATTTCCACCAAAGCTAAGCGGAGAGATGTTGAAATAATGAAATCTGATTGGTTATTCAAAACACATCTCCTCTCGTCTCCTCTCCTCTCCGCTTTGGTGGATAAGAGTAACAGCGGTTACGTACTGCATCCGATCCGACTCCGTGAAAATGCGTTCCGAAGTAGCAATAGAACTATTTGTATGGTAGTTTACGCACTACATCCGGCATCCGTCATCCGATTTCTATCCGTCATCCGTGAGTTTCTAATTCGGAAGAACAATAATTGACGGACCGAAGTAGCCATAGTACTATTTGTATGAACGCTTTCGCATTACCTCGGATTCAAATCAGACTCCAAACGGATATGCCAAAGATGGCCCCTGAATTGTTTGAATTTGAATCAGAGATCGGAATAGTGCGTAAGCAACATCCAAATTCGGTCCGAGATTTTTACTCTAGATCGGCATTTTCACGGATTCGGATCGGATGCAGTGTGTAAAGCAATGATCGAATTCAGTCCGAGTTTTTTATATCCGTATTTTCACGGATTCGGATCGGATGCAGTGCGTAATAGCTCTAAAGGGGTGTCTATTTGTGCTTCCTTCACGAACCGATTGCAAATTTTTTGCAGAATAGATTAATCAAATTACCGGAAACCAGTATAGGATTACATTTCAAATGCGTTCGAAACTTTTGGGCGCTACTAGTTGATAATCAAATTCATCAATGATTTCCTACACAAACGTGTAACAGTACAAATGCAGAGGAAGGTAGTTTTCAGAGACAATTGTGACAAATAGCGTATGTGACAAACTACGATTGTGACAAACTGCATAAATGACATGCTGCGATCGTGACAAACCGAGAATGTGACCAACTGAATAAATATCTCAATACGTGACGATTCGGATACTAATGCGTTTGTGACATGGAAAGCAATGGGTTGCAAACTTGCGCAGTACAAGTTGCTAGTGGGTTTGGTGCTTTAAATCATGGGAGTGCCTCCGGTGCCGGCGCCGGTTGCCATTACGAGTGCCGGCGCCGGTTGCCATTACGAGTGCCGGCGCCGGTTTCCATTACGAGTGCCGGCGCCGGCTTCCAAACTGGCTGCCGGCGCCGCGCCAACTACATACTTTGTTTTGTTACACCTTCAAGGCCTCTTCAAACTCTTCATGACACGACCATGTCTCCCACTTTCATTTTCACAATAAAAACAAGAGACAACACAACTAAAAAGAGTAAAGAGAGAGATTGTATTGAAAATTCGATAATTTTTACATCCAAGGAAAATTGAGAATTAGAAAAATGATATCAAATATTGTGTGTGCTGATTATGTTATGATTAATTTAGTGATATATGTAAAGATGTAAAGATATCTTTATTGGTCAAGTGGGTCTGGCGCAGTGCACCAAATATAAAAGTAATCGATCATACAGTCACATATAGAATTCCAAATAATTTGGATTTGAAATAATATTTACACGACCCATTCCTGGAAGCACTAAAAACCCTGACAAAAGGCCAGAAAAACAGCAGGATTTAAAAATTAGGTCAACGTAAATTATAGTTGACAGACACTACCAATTAATCATTTTCTAAATAAAGCAAGCAAACTGTGAAATCAAGACAACTGTGAGATCCCCTCCTTAAATATCAGAAAAATAGTGGAGAAAAGCCCTGCAACGGCGCGGCTGCGCCAACACGTCGCGGCTGCGCCCTGTGGCTGCGCCTAGCAACGTGTCAGTGATTTTGAAAATTTTATTTTGTATGACGTTTATGTAAATATTGTTGTAATATATAGGTAAGGTTAATGTTAGGAAATGATGGCGGTAGCGACGCCGACAGAAGTGCCGGTCAACCTGCCACATCACTGGATATCCTGGTGAGATGTCCACATTGTCCCCAGGTACGCTTTTTTAAAGGTAAGCGGGGCCTGAATGTGCACTTTGGGAAAGTCCATAAGTCCCAAGGTGCACCTTCTAGCCCCATCATCTCATCAAATCCACAATCACCAGCTTTACAACCGTTTTGGCAAACATTAACAAAATTAAAAAACTCAGTTCCCGTTTTAAAGCGGGTTCCCCGCGGCGCTAGACCATCTGTCGCACAACACTTAGCACAATGTGTACGTCTTGTCGCCCAGGAGAACTCGCAGCGTGCCTGGGAGCAATTACTCACCTTCCCATATAGGATTCTACATGTACAAAAGAATTTGGTAAATAAAAAATCATTAACGGCCCAAATCAAAGAAAATTGTAACGTTTCGACCCAAATTTTCGACCCAAAATTCCCGGCACACAGCAGCTACTCCTCATCAAGAGGAATAGCTCATCATGTAGAATCCAAATTATGTGAAGGTGATATAAGGGGAGCGGCCAGGATACTTTTTAGCAGTGATGTGGTCGCGCCGTACTCATCTGATACCATTGCAGCTTTGGAGAATAAGCACCCCGCGCCAGCGGATGACCTCTCCTTCCCCGATCCGCCTGATCCAGACTTACATAATCTCACAATTTCAGCCCGCCAATTGGTAACGGCCATAGGCTCCTTCCGAAGTGGCTCCGCCGGTGGCCTCGACGGCTTGACACCCCAGCACCTGAAGGATCTGACGTGTCCAGGCGCCGGGGAACCTGGTGAGTCGCTTTTGAAGGAGCTCGTGGCCCTGACCAATCTAATGCTTTCCGGCAATGTGCACGAAGCCGTCATCGATGTTTTGTACGGGGCGAATTTATGTGCCCTGCGCAAGAAGGATGGCGGCATTCGTCCCATTGCCGTAGGGTGCACATTAGGGTGGAGCGAAAATGTATGGAGCAAAAAAAAAATCGTTTCATCTCAACGGAATAGGGATGAAAAGTTGTCTTATAATATTCAAAACAAGTGTACAAAATTTGACTTACCAGTCGCAATATTTTGAGGTGCCCCAGAGGAGATGAAAATAAAAAAAAAAAAAATCCACTTTTTCTATTTATTGCAAAAATTAAACATTAAAAAAGGAAACTTAAATATCAAACTGTTTTTTCGTATTAAAAGTAGGCATTCGTTTACGCGAAAGCAGTCTCGCTCTAATGAAACCGTCTCTTTTATTATCTCCACAAACTGCATTTGATGCTTCTGTCACCAACTTGATGCAGCGCTCTACTGCTTGAGTGTGACATGGAAAATCAATAATCTGACACATGCTGAGACCGTTCTTGACCACATCTTTCAAGGTTTCATCAGACATATTTAAAGTAAGAGGTGGTTCCGTTATCTCGCAATCTCGCCACGTAATAATATCAGTATAATCTTTGGCGTCAAAATTAAATGTAGGAACCTTAAACATCCGAAGTCCTTGAACATTCTCTGATCTTGCTTTGATAATTCTTCGGTATGCAAGATCCCTTATAACCTCTCTGTCATCGCCAAGCATAGCAAGAAGAAGATTTTCTGGATGCCCGAAATACCCGTTTCGCTGGATTACCTTGTCAATGATTTTCTTCAAATTGGCATCCAAATAACGACTAAGACTAATGGTTTGCCATAGGTGCTTGGCTCCGTTAACGCACGAAGAATTGCATTTTATCGTAAACCACATGGGTCCATAAACCCTCATAACGTAAGTGACTAATACTATTAACTTTTCTTCTGGGTCAGTTTTAGTGGCATACAATCTTAAAATTCGATTGGCTGTTGTTAGCCATCTGGAATGGTTAAGAGGTCCAGGTTCCATATTAGCTAAATCAGAAGGAAATATACCAGTACTAATAGCAGTCATCACATCATAAAGATATTTTTGGTCAGTACTCAGATCTGTCTTTGAAATTTCAGGTAATATTGTTGGTATAACGGTAAATTTGACTATCGGCTTTGTATGACAATTTTGTAATTGAGTTCCGATGGTGCCTGAAAAACATTTAGGCCCTGTAGTTTTGCCATCTAAATGTAACAGCAAGTGTCGTAATGGTAATTCATTTGAATGCAGTTGGCAAATAAACCACTGTAATGGTCTATTTAGTTCTTCTTCCATCAGGCGGATAACACCACCTTTGAAACCAGTATTCACCACTGTTCCATCGCAGCCAATAACAGCTATCTCACTCAGTTCTACAGACTTGGATTTCAAGTGATTTATTATAGTATCTTTTATACCTTTAGCAGTACCCGACTCACACGTAACATGCCCAAAATAATTACTTCCAGGTTCCGATAATATTACGTAATGATCTTCTATGACCCGTTTTCTGTAAAATTTCCCTTCTTTTTCAATACGAACCAAAGTCTTATCCTTTCTTCCATCAAAATATATACTACGAAGAATTTTGTTGCAGTCAGCTTCTTGGAAAGTTGATCTGACTTTAGTTCTTTCACGGCGCAACTTTGAACGATCAATGATATGACTTGGGTCGTTTGATGAAATAATGCCAACATCTTTCAAGACAGAAGAAGCTATAATAGCAGCGGCTCTATCCGAAACTCCAGTACGATCGCATGCAAGAGCTAATGAGGTTAAATTCAATCGCTTTTTTTTATTAGGTGGCGAAGCTTTATGTTTTACCTGTTCTGGGTTTTTATACTGAGGACTAGTAGATGGCACAAGCAAACTATCGCATGAGCTGCTGCTTTCTGTTACCAAATCATCAGTCAATGAACGAAAACAACAAGGTTTATCAAAATAGTTTACCTCTCTACTGCGATATAAAGCTTTTTCTTTTCTTTCTTGTTTTTTCTTATTTTTTGCCGTTGTAGCCACATCGACACCGCCTATCATCATTTTTCTGATCGTTCTTTGATCCAATAAAAAATCAACTTCCTCCTTGGGAATGCGACATTCTTTAGGACAGTTACAATCCGATATAACTTTGCATTTGCAGCTACAAATATCAAACAAACTATGAGAGTCTGATATGAATTTATTAATTTTTTCTTGGTATTTAATGTTCGTTTGACGGCCTCGATATGGTTTCATTAAGCATCTGTATTTGTCATGATAAACGCGAATCAATTGTAGGATTCTTTTGAAACTTACAGTTGGCAGCGACGATTTTTGCCATATTTCTAAAACTTCTTGAGCCAGCCTTTCAGATATTTCATGAACTGTTGGCTCTTTTGTTGTTATATCAGGCTTCAATTCATGTTTGATAAATAAATAATATTTCATAATGTCGTTGTAAGTTGGTAACTGAGAAACAGGTAACTTTTCTGGCAAACCAAAGACAGGACAGCTTGACATTTGTCGTGTTTTAACTTGCGACATATTTCTGTAATTAAGACAAAGAATACTTTTAATAGTACTACGGTTATAACCGAAACTGCAAGTTTTGAATGTGAAAAATATTACTTACAATATATGTATTTGTTCCCAGCCGTCAGATTCGATGTGTCAAGTACCTAAGTGCACGACAAACAAGTGAACTCGTGTACGCGCGCGAGTTGACTAATGCCATTTCTTTGATGTGAGGGAGTGAAATAAAAATACCCCTTCCCCGCACCCCGTTACCTACCGATCAGAACAAACACGTTTCAAGTTCAATCTTGTTTAGTTTACACTAATAAAGCATCGCTAAGAATATAATTCCGGGTTTATACAACGTTTGCGATTTTATGGAATTTGCGCAAATTTTCAAAACTTTACGATGATGGGGGCACCTCTAAACTTAACGTAAACAAACTGAGCTTTCTCGTATTTAGTAATGACCTAAAATAGCAACTTTATACAGGTATGCCGAAGCAAAAATTCAAAAAAAATAAAATCGCTCCACCCTAGTGCACATATCGACGTATGGCAGCCAAGATTTGCTGCGCCCACTATAGCGAAACCCTGGCCAGCAAATTCCAGCCCCTGCAGCTAGGTTTCGGCTCCAGAGGGGGCTGTGAGGCTGCCGTACACGCGCTATCCACCTACGTCAATAGTAATGAAGGTGAGGTCATCCTTAAGGTTGACTTAAAGAATGCCTTCAATTCTGTAAACAGGGACACCTTGTTGTCAGAAGTCAAAAAGGAAATACCCGAAATTTACAGTTTTCTTTGGCAATGTTACAGACATCCCTCCAAATTACTATATAAGGACAATCTTTTGGAATCTGCAGTTGGCTGCCAACAAGGTGACCCTCTTGGGCCAGTCATTTTTAGTCTAGCCATCCACCCCATCATACAAAAACTAAATTCTAAATTCAACGTGTGGTATTTAGATGATGGAACCCTAGGAGGTGACGTAGACACGGTTCTCAAAGATTTCAACTTTCTAAAACAACAATTTAAATCAATCGGCCTGGACCTTAACCCCTCAAAATGCGAAATTTTTCTTTTTGACAACACCGACAGACAATCGACATTACAAAAATTTAATGCAATAGCCCCAGACATCAAAATTCTGGAAAAAAGTTCTCTAAACCTCCTAGGGTCCCCAATTTTCGAAGAATCTTTTTCATCCTTCATTGAAGAAAAAATTCAAAATTTTCGTGATATTTCGGAAAGACTTTTTAAAATTAACTTACATTCGGCATTTACCTTGATAAAATATTGTTGTTTTGGCCCTAAATTCATATATGTCCTCCGCTCTTCCCACTTATGGAAGCAGTTGCAACTTTTAGAAAGAATAGACCAAATTATACGAAACACCTTAACGTCCATTTTAAATGTGGCCCTGAACGACCGATCTTGGATCCAAGCCACACTACCTATTCGTTTTGGTGGGCTTGGCGTTCGCAAAATTTCCAGTGTAAGTTTACCGGCGTTTCTGTCCTCGGTCCACAGTACAGAAAAGTTAACCAGGAAAATCTTGGCTTCCTCACTGGTTGACTTTGAAGTGCCGTGTTTGACCGATGCTGTAGACGCCTGGAAAATGGCTTGCCCAAATACAGATTTGCCCGTCAACCCGTCTTCCCAGAGACAGTGGGATGAGCCGCTGTGCAGGTTGGTACGGAATAATTTAATTAACACGTCCACCAATACTGCTGAGCGTGCTCGTCTGCTGGCTGTGGGTGAATGGGAGTCGGGACTTTGGCTTCAGGCACTTCCCTCACCCAGCATAGGTACTATGCTGGATGACACCAGCTTTCGGCTCGCTACATGCCTACGCGTAGGTGCTCATTGTGTTGCTCCGCATCGGTGCCACTGCGGCGAAGCTGTCGACGGCCTCGGACACCATGGCCTGTCTTGCTGCAGGAGTGCAGGTCGCATAGCACGGCACGCGAACCTAAATGACTTAATCCGTCGCGCTCTTGTCACCGCCGGCGTGCCAGCTGTATTAGAACCTAATGGCTTGGTACGCGACGATGGCAAGAGACCTGACGGTATGTCGTTATTGCCATGGAAGATGGGTAGGCCTCTGGTGTGGGACGCGACTTGTGTCGACACCCTTGCTCCATCCCATCTTCCTAGCTCGGCGGGCTGTGCTGGCGCTGCCGCTGCGGCTGCGGAGACCCTCAAACGGCGCAAATATAGTAACATCATAGGAAATTATGACTTTGAGCCGTTTGGGGTGGAAACGCTCGGGTCATGGGGTCCGAGTGCGCGTCTTCTTTTTAAGGAAATAGGAAGACGACTGGTCGACACTTCACGTGACCAGAGGGCTGGCTTGTTTTTCGGCCAGAGAATTAGCGTTGCCATACAACGTGGCAACGCTGCCAGCCTTCTGGGCACGTTACCAGTGGAGGCCGAAACGGAGGAATACTTTGATGCAATCTTTTAGTTTATATTGATAGTTTAGTCTACGTTTTTACTTTAGATTTAGTTTAGATTTATATTGTACTAGTTTAGGTTAAAAAATGTATATGTTTGTAAATGAAATGAAACTTTGTTTATAATAAAAACAAGTGAAAAACTTAAGAAGATGTTTGTAACATTGTTTGGGTTTCCAAAGCAGAGTCGACGGAGCCCCGCTGGGCGGGGCTTCTATTTCTGTCTGCAAGGTTTAAAGTAATCTAACACGAAAGGCTCTTCAAACCTAACCTATCCGTGTCGAGGTGCCCCAAATAACCGAGCTCGCTTCGCTCGCTCTTAAAATTAGTCAGTTGGAAGACAAGTTACAGTGTTTGGTCCAAAATCTAACATACCTACCTCCCAAACGACTTATTACCGCCGCCGGTGTCCATTTTGGTTGCCGGCAGCCGACGTTTTTAATCTCGACTGCCGACAGTAATGTACCGCCGGTTCCCAGTTGGCGTTTTTTTGGGTGCCGGCGCCGGGAGCGGAGGCATTCCCTTAAATCATACTGTTTGAATTTAACTGCATGCGTTACTAGTTATAGTGTTATAATAATTTTATCTACCTGTGGATCTAAAGCAGGAACATTGTTAGGTGCCCAGGCGCCGGACTGTCTGCGTGTGTAAGGAGCTGGAGTGTCTGACGGCAGGTTCTGAGATGGTATCGCATCTTTACGTAGAGTTCTCCATTGTCCTGTAAGTTAAACAATATTACTTTACTTCAATTCAAGTTTTATGGCTCCATCGTTATTCGATGGTTTTGCCAACGTCAAGGTTGAAAGAGATACTGTGATAAGTACGTAATGTATTACACTAAACAAAAATTATTGACCGCTGTTTGTAGCTTTGAAATCAGATGAGTATGCTGAAAAAAGACAATGCATTATGTTAATTAACAAACACAACACGTATGGGGTGCATGAAAACGCCTCCTCTCCTGACGATAGTTAAGTACAACCGGCGCATCCTGGGCAGTCAGCCCCGCTACCAACCTTGCTGACTGGCTAATCTTTTCACCACAGCATGAGCTATTTTCGTATAGCTGGTATAGACACGAGAGAAGAACAACACATAACAAATTACTTACATGTCGATTTAAAATGAGAAAAGGAGAAGATATATGTATAGTTGGGTTGTAAAGCGTGAATTACATAGAAACGGCGTAAGGTGCAGGCGTGGCGCAGGTGCGTCGCTTACACACGTTTTGTTATGCTGCTTGAAATCTTTTCGCACAGAAGGGTCTCGATGTGAAATGAATGATCACCCAGCCACGGACTAACCGCAGCAAGGGCAGCTTAACCTTGCGAATCATATTGTGATCTACACGGTTTTTAAGTAGCCGCAAGCCCCTGTGTCGTTACCGCTGCCTATTTTCAGCTACAACACCCATATCGTTCAATCCGGAACACAGTATTGGTGCTTGGCTGCAGAAATAGGTATGGAAACTCTCAAAGCTTGTATATTAAACAAGAGATTGCTTTGCATCTTTAGACAGAAATAGGTACACCAAACGTCACTACATAGTATAAAACTGGTGTAGAGTTGGTGTCTGCGCCTTACGCTAGTGAATTATTAACAGAAACACGAATGCTATGCCGGCAAAGGTGGGAGTATTTATTTGAGCAAAATTCACTGACGAAAGGTATCTGGTACCGATCCATTCAGAATACACCGCCTGCTGCACCCTGGTTTAATTGTGCCGGCTTTTCCAGAGAAATGCTTGTTAGTGCGTTAAGGTTGCGTTCTGGTCATTTTCCGCTTAACAAGTTTTATCATTTGATGGGTGTTAGATCCTCGCCAATGTGTGATGATTGTAATAAATTAGAAGACTTCATACACTTAGTGGTGGAGTGTGATCAGTATCGCAACCTAAGATCTCGGTTAATATCCGACCTTAATCTGCATAATGGGGTTCTTAAATTATAGTTTTATCCCAACCAATGTCAGGAACATGTAGGCGGTTATTGGGTTTTGTGAGAATGTGTATGAGGGAAAGAAAATTGAATGAAGCATAATAATGTTTAAAAATTAAATCTATGTACTTTTAATTTGCATTCTCCCATGGGGCTGGCATAGCCACCCAGAGTGGCTGAAGCCTCGTAAAAAAAATAGATTAAAAAAAAAAAAAAAAAAAAGTATAAAACAAAGTCCTTTCCCGCTGTCTGTCCCTATGTATGCTTAGATCTTTAAAACTACGCAACGGATTTTGATGCGGTTTTTTTTTAATAGATTTGATAGTGATTCAAGAGGAAGGTTTTTTTTTCTCTTTTCATGCAATCAGTCCAATGACTATGAGCAGATGTGTTGTCAGATTGTGTGTTATGTAGTCAGTTCCCCCCTGGGATTGACTCTTTGTAGTTGGCAGCTCATTGCAGACTATCCAGCTTAAGTATTTAGCATTTCTTTAGGCGGTTCAGTGAGTCAGGAATAGTGAGCTGGACCGCCAGTGGATTTGTGTGATGTTGGAGATGCTTTTTGTAGGTTTTAGCTTTTTGTAGGTTCAGTTATCATGGTATAGGCACGTGTTACAGAGAAATGAGGAAAATGTAGTGAGGAGAGTTGTGAGTATGAATGTCGATGGCTATAAGAGTAGGGGAAGACCAAAGAAACGATGGATAGAATATGTGAATGATGATATTATGGTTAGAAAGGGGGTGACTACCGAGATGACGACTAATAGAGAAGTATGGAAGAAACAGACATGTTGCGCCGACCCCAAATAAATTGGGATAAGGGCAGGAGAGTGATGACTTTGTTCAATTTCAGGTGATGGTGAACCCCTGAGCTCACCATCACCTGAAATAGACCTGAAATTGGTGACAAAAATAGGTATGGAAACTTTAATCTCATTGCTTGCATATAAACAAGAGATCACTTTGCATCTTTGGACAGAAATCAGTACACCAAACATTAGATATAATGGACGCAAAATCTAAACAGTGATTACAGCCAGTAGGTTTTGCAATAATCCCGACTAAACACAAATAAAGAGGCGGTCAACAAATAGGTTTAATTATACTATATTTCGTCTTGAAACTTAATAGTTTTGATGAGAAAATCAGACGTGCAAGCAAGTACGTACCTTTATTTTTTCCGGCGCTTGTTATTGTGTAATCCTCGGGCTTGAAGTGAAGGCTGCATACTTTAGAGTACTTTGTGTAAGGTTTTCCTCGCTTTAGTATATTATTCCACAGTTTAGCAAGCTCTTCGTCCCTCGGAAATTGGTGGAACGATACGTTTTTGGCTTTCCCAGCCATTGACGTGCATCGAGGCACGGTGCAGTAATAAGGCATCTTGTTAACGCGTAACTAGTTCAAACACACAAATTATCATATCTAAGCAATTATACTGTTATTAAAACAGTTGTATTTTTTGTAGAAAAACAAACAAAACTTCGCGCATAAACACCAAGCTCCGACATTTATCAAATTTAGTGTTGGGACGAGTCGCATTTTTTCACCTCTAGTTAGTCGTTTCGAAGTAGTTGTTGACTCGAGTTGATTTGACTCAGTATCTAATAGTAAAGTAACTAGGTAATCGACTAATCGCACTGTGTTTGGATGAATCATAGAGTTGGGCACGGTCTTATTTTAACTCGAGAGTCCAGTCAAGTTGATCTATCTTTTATTAATTTGTGAATGAATTAGCCGACTCACCATGATTTAAAGAGTAGGTTGAGGCTGTAGCCAGACTGTGCAATCGAGATAGGCTCAAAATATTAAGGGCGGGCTGAAAGCCGAATTTTTCCACATTTTTATAGCTACATACTTATTTCGCAATACTTTCGTTAATTTGGTTTGCTGACCAAGCTAACTAGAAGACTGTTAAACGTGACGCCAAGCGTCTCTTCAAACAAAATCTGTGCATAAAAACAACACTAATCTGAGATGAGATGAGAGTGAGTTAATCAACATTAATACTATTTTCTAATACTACAGACTACTGCAGAACTCAGAAATTACGCGTAGAAATGTTGAAATGCTTAGCATATCGGATACACGAACATTTCGTGATTTTTTTCTTGCGTAGTAGGAAAATTCAACCGCAATGATTAGAATGCAGAAAAAAAGTAAAAATCAATCAATTGATGAGATTAGTCGGGATCGAGTCGTATGATTTTGTGGATCATAAAGTTTGTTTATCATTCTCACTCACTTGTTCAGCTGCTCAATGAGTCACTCACTCGTCGCTCTTCTCGGCTCGGTATCACCGAATATGTGAAAAGCGCGGTGTGGAGCTGCGAGCGCGCGACTTCCTGCACCGTATGTTAACGGAGTCAACTCGAGCTTAAAGAAAAGCAACTCAAGTCAACGAGTTTAAAGAGTTACTTGAGTTACTCGAGTTATATAACTCGACTCACCCCTTGCCCATTGCTATACAAAATCACAATGAGAAATAAAAAGTGTTGTTAAAAAACAGAGTTTGTTATGAATTGTCTTTGATCGACTAAATAGATAAATTAATCGATTTTTCAGTAACTTAAAGTTTTCAGCATGTAAAGTTTTTCTGATTTTAAGTAACGATAGAAGAAAACATTCTGATTTATGTCGAGTTTATTCTACTTAAATTGTTATAAATTAAATGTAAGATTTTAGTCGATTTATCACAGACATCACGAATGTCATACTGTTGCTTGCTTGCACATTAAAACAAACGACGTCAAAAGACAGTCTATGGTCCATAAAAGTAGCCATTTTTTTTCGGAAAAAAAAGTGGGAAGGGAAAAATAGATGTCAAATATTTCAAGGCTACAGTGTGATGATTCCATTTTTTTCCAAACCAACGTGATAACGTTTTCAACAAATAAAATAAATAACATATTTGTGTCCGGGACTAGAGGTTACAATCTTAATAGATGTGTTGTGTGCGTTTCGCCGACTGTAAACATAGTTAAGTTTCGGAAACCGAGTACGAAGCGAAGATGGGATATTATTGTACAGTCCCGCAATGCACGTCGCTCGCCGGCAAGACGAAAAACGTGAAATTTCATCGGTTTCCTCGTGACGTGACTATGGCAGACAAGTGGAACTTGATTTTGAAGCGAGGCAAGCCGTACACGAAATATTCAAAAGTTTGCAGTCTTCATTTCACACAAGCAGACTATAACGTCACAACTATGGGTAAGAATAAAGGTATTTCGGGTTTTTCCACCTCTGTTAACAACATTAATAATATTTCCTTTGGCGATGACTCATCTGAGTTTCACAAGTTTATTTGTTTTGCCTTTTTTGAGGGTCCGAATGCACTTTCATTTTGTGATTAACCATACTTTTTGATTTTCGAACTCCTTGTTGCATGATCATTTTCACGAGTGCTTTTTTTTTTGCATAATTTTGTGACTAATGATGTGATCATTTGTCCAGAGAATACTTTGTCTTTGATTTAATGAAAAAAAATGCTGTTTTTTTTGTTATTCTTAAAATTATTTCATTGCCAATAGCATTCTTATTAGAAATTCTAATAATTTAACCTAAAAATGACTGTAAATAGAAAAGATACGGATGCACAAAATTTATGACTAAATATTTGCATTTTTAATGTTTATGAGACAAAGATTCTGATAAAATGATTCGTCATTGCATCATCACAATTGTATGAAACCCGTTGATTGTTGTAACTAACATTAGATTACATTTTGACCATTTATTTCAGATGATAATGATTCATCATCGAGTTCCATCATTATCAATTTTCAACTTACTATTCATATTTTTATAATATTTATTTTCACGTAAGAGTCTTATTGGATTTTGCAGTTGCATCTCGTTAGACTGGAAACCGAGTTTAATAAGTTTGAAAAAAGGCTGTGTAAGTCTTATCAGATGTGACAATAACAAAAATACAATACATATTGGAATCATCTTAGCTCTATACATTTTTCACCGTAAGATGAGTCCTGATTTCTCTACAAAACGTTACCACACAAAGAATAACAAAAATTAAAAAATAACAAAACATGGATAATATAACAATTTTAAGGTTTTCCGTGATGTCGTTTATGTTTTTTCAATAGCCCTTATGGTTACAATTGTAAAGAAAGAAAGAAAGTAAAATGCGTTTAATGGCATTACACCAAAAATACGCCTTAAAACTAAAAAAAACATATCAATGATTGTAATGCCAAAAGCGCCTCAGCTCGGCATAATGTCAGATGATAACACTAGGTGTACCACCTGACGCTGATTTTTAGCTGCAACCCACAAGTGCCATACGCTAGAATAATAAATACGTAAGAAATTTTACAAAATGATTGTCATCATTCCTTGAACAGAGTAAAATAATACATGCATGTCATTTTAGCAACTAGAAAAACATTAAATAACTAACAATATTAATTATTCAAATATTTCACAACTGCCCAAAATGGAGTGTTATTTTATGTAATATAACTTTCATGAGATATATTCATATTTATGATTAATTACGGTTCACTCACATGCGTTTTTCGGTATTGCCGAACTAGTTTCGGACCCAAAACAGAGCCCTTAATCATGAGCTGGACATGCAGCAAGGTCATAAGTCAAACTCAGTTCCTTTCCATTAAGTAAGTTAGTGGTTTTGACGACACGTTTGGTGCAGTGGCTGAGTGAATGGCTTCTGCGCTACGGGTTGTGGGTTCAATTCCCACACGGAAAAAAAAAAATATGGCCTGCAGATAGTTGTTTCGGGTCTGGGCGTTTGTGTATGTGAGATTTGTGTTTGTAAACGCACCCACGATACAGGAGAAATCCTAGTGTGGGGCAAGGAATTATAAAAAAAAAAAGTTCCGTTTGGGCCTGAACCTAGTCAAGCAATCACGAAAAATGCAGCTGAGTGAACCATTACTAATAAAATAAGGAGTGTTACGTTTTTTTCTATTACAAAAGCTTTTATTCTGCAGGTTTTGTTCTACATCATTTGTTATTATATTCAGCCCATATCATCTCACTGTTGAGTAAAGGTCTCCCCCTTAGCCTCTACTCTATTCTATTGCCGGCCACTTGTCACCATTGTTTAACAAAATCGTCGAGTTCATCTCGTTGCCTTCTCCAAGCTCTACCATGGTGCCATTTCCCTGTTATCGGGGTCCATTCCGTCGCCTGATCTGATAGACATGGTCCGCCATAAATTGAACAAAAATAACTTGTTTTTTATTTGTTCTATTACTTACTTTTTATTAAATGCAAAAATGTGCATTACACAGTATGTTATGGGCATTTTTCATTTACATTTTTTTTTTTGAACGTACCGTACTTCATTTTCGCGCTCGATTTGAACTTAGCTGTCATAGAATGAAATAAAGAACACGCCAGGAGCTTTCATATGACGTAGGGTTTATCACTGTTGCACAATTTTGAAAAGTGGGTCCAGTGTTCATCAAAAAGTGCCCATGGTCCTTTGTAAAAAAGCGTTCCTATAAACAGTTGTATAACTAGACATTCTCATTAAAACTGAATGTTTTTAAGAGATGAATTTGAATTCTTATTATTTGTAAGTTGTTTATAATACACTAACAACAAGCCCTGGCGTCCTTGGGTACGTTTTATAAGCAACCTGAATTAATTACCTAAATTAAGATGAAAAACCCATCAAAATCCTTTGAGTAAATGTTTTACTTTAAACATTAGTAAACTTTCGCTATTTGTAAACATTATAAAAATACTTATTCCCTCACGTGTAGAGTCAGGATAAAAACCGGCTAAGTGCGAGTCGGAATCGCGCACGAAGGGTTCCGTACTAGTGTTGTTGCAATAGCGATAGTTTCGCTATCGATAGTTGACCTTGAAAAACAGTCGATAGCGCGAATAGTCCTATCGAAATTCTGCAATACTATCGATACTATAGTGAAAATTAGGCGATACTATTGAACTCAGTCGATACTATCGATTATATCGATACTATCGAGATACGATACTATCGATACTGTCGATAGTATCGTGTCAAAATAGTCGATACTATCTATGATCTATCGACGCGTTTCGATAGTTTTGTTTTAGTAACTATCGACGAATTTTCGATACTATCGACTGGGAATAAAACGACACCTGATCGGTAACACAGCGACACAAATATACGGTATGTTTCATATTTGCGACCGAACGAACGACACTATGGATGATTTGTGATAGATGAACTATGTATCACCGGCTATATTATACCTTATGAGCAAGCAATACTATCGTAAAATGTTCGACTATCGATAGGGCATTACTATCGATATCGATACTACCGATACAATCGAAACGCATTCTATCGATAGTATCGATACTCTCAATACCATCGATAGTATTTGTACTAATACTATCGATAGTATCGATACTATTGATCTTTAGCAATAGTATTACTTAATTTTATCAATCGATACTATCGGTAGTATCGATAGTATCGTCAAGGGTCGATAGTTTCGATACGACTATCGATAGTATGACTGATTTTCAAGGCCACGATAGTATCACGATACTATCGATAGGCTATCACTATCGCAACAACACTATTCCGTACCACTATCTACAGGGTGTCCTTGGAGGTATGGATCAAATCGAATAGGGGCGTAGGCAATGTCATTTCCACCCTCTTCTTCTAGTCTTTTTAACCCTGAGAATGTCTGTGCAACTTTTTACGGTTCAAAAGTTATGACCAATTATTGTTTTCTTTTCAATCACTTCGCATAGAAAAAAATCATAAAAAAAACTATCAGAACTATCATTTTTTTTCAGGACTTTGTCGAACAGTAGGCCTTTCTTGTGGTAACACTTTTACGCAGCTAGAAAACATGTGTTCAATAAGAAAAAACATTTACTGCAAACGCTTTTTTGATCTTGCAAAAGTTTTACTCAAGTTTTTACTACTACAAGTTTTGAAATGACCTTGCCCACGCCCCTGTTCCCTTTGATCCATACTTCCAGGGACACCCTGTATAGTAAAAAAACCGGCCAAGTGCGAGTCGGACTCGCGCACGAAGGGTTCCGTACCATTATCTATAAAAATGACAAAAAAATCACGTTTGTTTTATGGGTTTTTAAATATGTATTTTATTCAGTTTTTTAGTATTTCTTGTTATAGCGACAACAAAAATACATCGTCTGTGAAAATTTCAACTGTCTAACTATCACGGTTCATGAGATACAGCCTGGTGACAGATGGACTGACGGACGGACAGCGGAGTCTTAGTAATAGGTTCCTGTTTTATCAGTTGGGTACGGAACACAAAAAAAAAAAACCTTGACTCATGGTTGAAAATTCAGCGATCCTATTGGTAGATTTCACACACATCCGTAGCACACATCTGTGGTCGAAAAGCACCCTAATGGCGCTAGGCGCAAGTGTGGCTGCAGAATTAGGCTGCTTTTCCACCGGAGATGTGCTATGCAACATTGCTATGGATGCATTTGATATCCACCAATCATATTCATTGGTCCACATAGCATAGCACTGGTGGAAACTGATTCAACTAAGCTACGTTTTTTATATGGAAGGATGCGTGCTGTGGATGCTTACTATGGATGCGAGCTATGGATGCGTGCTATGGATGGTCGCGAGTGGAGCTTTGTGCAGATGCCTTCCCTATTGTCAATACGACGCATAGCTCGAGCTGCGCATCTTTATTGCACAGCTACATAGCTTAGCATCAGTGGAAACGGTCACATAGTTTCGTAGCTTAGCTTTTACATTCTCGCAGCATAGCTGCATAGCACATCTCTGGTGGAAAGGCACTCTTAGTGTGTCACAGTGGCGAAGGCTCCATACAACTCGATTCCTATCGGCTTCCCTTTCGAAATATGGCAAATACTACTATCTATTATTTTCAATTATCATTTAAACAAATAATTGGTCCGGCTTCCCTTTTAAAAAAAAATCACCCTTCGCCACTGGTGTGTCACCAAGCATTATATTTCCTGCTATTTGTTGCATTGTAGGGGATTTCCCTAAACTGTAAGTGCAATAAATTGAACAATGGTTGAATTACTAATAATGTAGTAATATGGAATATTATGAGCTTAAAATTACCTTACATTGTATTTTGATGAATTAATTCAGCTTATCGCGCTCTGGTTCTTGTTAAATGCTATATTTAAATAGGAAATTAAAGGTGCAGTGGCTGCGATTAGCTTCTGTGCTATGGGTTTGATTCCTGTACAGAACCAAATATAATGAAAGCTTGCGTGAAATTTTGAACACGTTAAGTGACAATTTTCCATACAAACTTTCATCCCCTATGTAACTTCCTTAGGGGTTAAATTTCGAAAAATCCTTGCTTATTCCTTCTCTACATTATAAAGGGAACCTCTGTGCAAAGTTTCAGCTTTCTAGGTCCAAGGGTTTGGGCTGGGCGTTGATGAGTCAGCAGTCAATCAGTCAGTCAGTCAGTCAGGACTTTTCTTTTTATTTATTTAGATTGTCTACATACAGTGTGTAAACGAATTCGTGTAATTCCTTCAAACGGCGTGATTACTGGCACATATTAACCCAAAAAAGGTTTTATTGGAAATCAAAGAAAAAAAAAACAAGTTTTCTGAGTCATTTAAGAGCCCCGAGTTAATTAACTTACTGCAAAGAACGGTATCGCACTTGTCGTACCCGCTAGCTGTGTTACCGTGCTTTCATTAATTTATGCGCGAAAAAGAAAAATAACAGAAAAAAAACTTTCATAATTATAAAGAAAAAGAGAGCAAGCGAAAAAAGATTTTTTATTTTGAATCTACCTAAATCCCGTGTGGTGTCAATCTACACCAATCATCATGTTGTTTTAAGGAATTACATGAATTCGTTTACACCCTGTATACAACATGTAACATGATTAACGAAAACACTCAAACACCCCAATTATAATCATATTACTTTTATGTGCTTAAATATCGTTTATTTAAGAAAATAGTACGTTTCATTGTTAACTGCATTTAAAATTCAGTCTTATACCCTTGACTTAAGGCTCAATTTTCATTATTTCAATTAAACGACAAATGTATAAAGCATGTTTTAAAAATTCACACCTTTAAAAATAGCTGAGATCGATTCAGTAGCTAATTCTTAACAAATTACTTTTAGGTTTTGCATTTATTACTATCTTTTGCTTTACAAACTTTACAAAATAACATTATTTTGTAGGACTTGATATTTATTAAAACATTGTGGTATAATCATACAGAATGTTTTTAAATTTGTACACGTTATAAAAATATATAGGGTCAATTCGCGTAAAAAAACTTTAAGAAGCACAAAATACCTTTTTATCCCGACGTTTCGGCTGGTCACGGGTAGACTGAAGTTGCGGAGCAGTTGTCATCTTCGTGAAGCAAGGATATTTTCATCTACCCTCACTCGATCTTGACTTTTTATAAAATAGCGTTTCAGCGTTCTGTTCCTCACTTCGGAGAGGCAAAGTTATTTGGTACAGTCGAGTTCATTAATATATTGGCCCTTCCAGGCTTCAAAAATATATGAATGTTAAAAAAGTTCATAATATTGTGACAACTCTAAGCATCATTAAATTGTGGTCAAGATTTAGATTCATTAATATGTGACTGCTGCTAACATGTAGGTATATAATATACGTGTTATGTTACAGAGAAAAAGCAGTCACATATTAATGAATCTAAATCTTGACCACAATTTAATGATGCTTAGAGTTGTCACAATATTATGAACTTTATTAACGTTCATATATTTTTGTAGCCTGGAAGGGCCAATATATTAATGAACTCGACTGTACTTATTTTTTACTTTGCCGCTCTGAAAACAAGCTTTGAATGTTCTATTCCTCACTTCAGAGGGACTAAGTTATTTGGTACTCGTAAAATAACTTTGCCGCTCTGAAACCAGGCTTTCAGTGTTCTGTTCCTCACTTCAGAGGTGCAAAGTTATTTGGTACGCGTAAAATAACTTTACCGCTCGAGCGCTCTGAAACCAGGCTTTGAGCGTTCTGTTCCTCACTTCAGAGGACAAAGTTATTTGGTACTTGTAAAATTACTTTGCTGCTCTGAAACCAGGCTCGAGCGTTCTGTTCCTCACTTCAGAGGGTCAAAGTTATTTGGTACTCGTAAAGTAACTTTGCTGCTCTGAAACCAGGCTTTGAGCGTTCTGTTCCTCACTTCAGAGGGTCAAAGTTATTTGGTACTCGTAAAGTAAATTTGCTGCTTTGAAACCAGGCATTGAGCATTCTGTTCCTCACTTCAGAGGGTCAAAGTTATTTGGTACTCGTAAAGTAAATTTGCTGCTTTGAAACCAGGCATTGAGCGTTCTGTTCCTCACTTCAGAGGGTCAAAGTTATTTGGTACTCGTAAAGTAAATTTGCTGCTTTGAAACCAGGCATTGAGCATTCTGTTCCTCACTTCAGAGGGTCAAAGTTATTTGGTACTCGTAAAGTAAATTTGCTGCTTTGAAACCAGGCATTGAGCATTCTGTTCCTCACTTCAGAGGGTCAAAGTTATTTGGTACTCGTAAAGTAAATTTGCTGCTTTGAAACCAGGCATTGAGCATTCTGTTCCTCACTTCAGAGGGTCAAAGTTATTTGGTACTCGTAAAGTAAATTTGCTGCTTTGAAACCAGGCATTGAGCATTCTGTTCCTCACTTCAGAGGGTCAAAGTTATTTGGTACGCGTAAATTAGCTTTGTTGCTTTGAAACCAGGCTTTGACCGTTCTGTTCCTCACTTGAGAGGGCAAATTTTACGTGTGCTGTAACATTTTTGCCAACTGGTAGTTATTACAAAAAAAAAAAACTGATGATTCTTTGGCCAGTTTTCTCTATTTGGCATACTTATTTTAGCTGCACGAAAAACTTTTTTTTTTTTTTCTTCTATAAGTCGTTTTTCGAATACTACTCGAGTAGACTCGAAGGAAAAGCTAGCTTAATATAAATATTATGTTTATAATTATTATTTATTAATTAGGTATGTTTTTTCCTTTAACTTCATCTCCCAATTTTTGTAATTCATTTAATTTATTTGTTTTTATTTTTATCCTTGTGGTATTATTATCTATTAATAATGAGTAATATATTTGCATAGTTTTTCGGGCATACCAGTGACGTCAGTGTTGTTTTTCAAAATAATTTACCTCCAACTGAATAATGAATGATGACATAGGTGAAAGTGAACAAATAAATGTGCATTTATGCGCATGCGCTCGTGGCTAATTAACAAACACTCAGAACGTATGATTTGCAAGGTTAAGCTGCGCTTGCCGCGGCCAGTATATGGATGGGTGACCGTTCGTAACACATCGACATCTCCGTGCATTGGAGAGTACGTTAAGGGTTGGACCTCATCTGGCAGCACGGAATCGCCTTTTTCCGTCGCCCTTTCTCTTTCTGTCGCTTAGAACTGCCATTGCCGACCATTGCATTTTGTCCGTGATGCCGATCGCCTCGAGGATTCCGCCGCGTGCTATCGCATTATGCTTTCTGTCTCGGTCTAGCAAATGGCAGTTCTAAGCGACAGAAAGAGAAAGGGCGACGGAAAAAGGCGATTCCGTGCTGCCAGATGAGGTCCAACCCTAAATGGTCCCGGGTGTTATATGAATACCTATGATAGTCGTTATGGGTAGTAAGCACTGCTTAAAAAATCGTAAATCCGGGGCTGCTTACTAAGCAGCCCCGGATTTACGATTTTTTCGAAACGGGGCAAAATCTTGATAGAGGCGCCCCCTCCCTTCAGTGTTTAAGAAAAATAACTTTAAAAAAAAAAGTAAAAACCGACTTCAAAAAAAAAAAACTAAAAAGAGTTAAATAATTACCATATTATAAAACTAACAGTTTTAGAAGTCGCTCGGTGCAATTTTACACTGAACCTAATTGAAGGCCCGACTTCAGAAACTGTTAGTTTTATAATATGGTAATTATTTAACTCTTTTTAGTTTTTTTGAAGTCGGTTTTTACTTTTTTTAAAGTTATTTTATTTTTCTATTTTTAGTGGCATAAACAATACACAAACATGCAATTACTGCAATCTCGGGTCATTGGCTGTTATCCATTGAAGAGTTCCATAGACTTACGGAAAAACCCCCTAACCCAACCTGGGACTGGAACCCAGGACCGCTCAGCAGTCGCCCCGACCACTAGACCAACGAGGAAGTCGAAAATTTTGGATTATTTTTATTTAAAGTGTAGACAGATAATAAGATATGATAGATAAAAGATAGATAGATAAAAAAAGATACATGAGCTTACCGCTGATTTTGAAGTCAAAATTCTCTGACTCACATATTTATTATCTTTTAAAAACTTTATTATTATGTCATATCAGGTTTAGTCATAGTGTTTGTCTTTTTATCAAAATTACATAGACAACGGTTCAGTAGTTTTCGGCTTAGAAACTAACGGGTTATTCCCAACGAGTCACGTGATGCGTTGCTAGTTGCATCGGGTCACGCAGTTTTCTTGAGTCGAGAAATCTCGAGAAATTGTAGAGTTACTAGAAGTAATTAAAATATTGGTTGACTAGCTGTACTCGGGATGCGTTGCAATGCACTTTTTCCTACATACCTACTACTTACCTTCAGAAACAAAATGAAAATAGTAACAAAAAGTTAAAACCATTTTCATGCATGAATATGGCATAGGTACTTACTGAGTTTTTTTTTTTTTTTAATATCGTAATTTTCTTTCATAAGAACCTTCCCGTGACAATTACGAACACAACAAAAAAAAATGCGAAATCGGTCCAGCCGCTCACGCGTGATGACCAAGAGAAATAGGGATTCATTTTTATATACATAGATAGTAGCCCAACGTGATCGGGAACAGGGTCCAAGCTGCCGCTAGTCAGGTCTCGGAGAGAGAAACTTCCTAACAATACGCGCCGTGTCGAGAAGTACCTCTTCCTGTATCAGGCCCTTGATCCAGACGCCCAACGAGAGCCTCTTTAGATGTTGATCGAGGCTCTACTCTATTAGTTATGCTTTATGTTCTGAAAAATGAAGCTACGGTCCGATGATTGTTATTGTAAATATTCCTACGTGATTCGTAGGGAATATAATTGTATTATTTTGTAGTTGCATCCTATTTGGAGCTCGTGGCTAAATAATTACAGCCGCATACGATGTTCCGGGTTAAGCCACGCTTGCCGAGGTTGGTTTGTGGATGGGTGACCATTTACCATAGCGAGTTTCCTCCGTGCCTCGGAAAGCACGTAAAGCCGTTGGTCCCGGCTGTCATTTGTAGATCTTTGACAGTCGTTACTGTTGGTCAGAAGCCAGAAAGTCTGACAACCAGTCTTACCAAGAGTATCGTATTACCCAGTTACTGGGTTGCGGAGGTCTGATAGGCAGTCGCTCCATGTAAATACTGATATTCAGCTGCATCCGGGTCGACTGGAAGCCGACCCCAACATAGTTGGGAAAAGGCTAGGCAGATGAGATTTTGTAGTTGCATCCAATCATGTGACGACGGGAAGCTTTCGCGTGATCCGATGCAACTAGCAACGAGTCACGTGACTTGTTCGGAATAACTCAAACAGACAGACAGACAGATGTTGTGTAATTATACTTTTTTGTAAAATCTTATCGTATGCCCCCGTTTTACATAAAAACAATTGTTGCTGATAACATTATTGAGAGAAAGAGATGTATATTATAAAATCCTTTTTTTAAACCGATACGCACTATTAGCCCTGGTCTTGTGGTTTAATTATATGTTTGATACCACATCGCTCTATATTCAGCATTAGTAACTCCCAATAATAGGGCAAATTAACTAATTTTTAGGGTTCAGTAGTAGTAGTAGTAGGGAACCCTTAGCGTTAAAACGCACTAGCGGCCAGCCGCAAGCACGCATTGATTTTTACATGAAACCGCATGCTCTCAACGCACTGATTTCCGGCCAGCCGTCATGCGCCAGTGCGTTGAGATCATGCGGTTTCATGTAAAAATCGATGTGCGGCCAACCGCAAGCGGCACGCCGTATTGCGGCTGGCCGCTAGTGCGTTTTAAGACTTAGGCCTCTTGTTCATGGCACGGTCTCTTAACCGTACGGCGTATTAGCTGCGCCGTAGAAAAATCGTGTGAGTTTGTACACGACACTGCAAACCACCAAGCCGGGAGGAGCCCGCGCCCGCGCGCCCCTTTCCCTGCTGCCTTCTCCCCGCGCCTCGCACACCCGAACTGATTGATTTTGAGCTCTCACAGCTCACATCTCCGCTACGCACAGCTCACATCTCCGCAGCACATCTCCTCTCGTCTCCGCTATGGTGGATACCGGGCCTTAGTGGTCAATCAGACTGCACTAGCGGGGGCGGGCGCGGGCGCTCGGGTCTTGGCGTCTGCGTGTTCACAGTAGAACCACACGCGCAGTCACCTACCAGACGCTATATTACTGTGAATGATATGAGCAGACTGAGCCATTCGAAACGCCCGCGCAACCGCGCCCGCCTCATTCAGGCGCGCTGTGAATGCAACTGGCGTCTACATACGCCTCCACTCTGTAATACGGCTTAGGCTGTCCGATGATAGATCAGTCAGTTAGTCAGTTTCTCCTTAAATATATTATACAGATTAGCAACACAGCTATCTCCCTGCCACATGTACCATATCTTACTCACTACGAGATGATAACAATATTATATTATATTATTTTGATAATTAATAATACATAATTTGAGAAAAATGTCGTCACTTATACGTAATACGCAAGATAACGGTTTGATTAAGCAATTTAGAGTAATATATTGTAATCTGTATAAATGTAATAGTTCTAGCACAGAATAATAAATAGTACGTACGGCTATATCCTAACCTAATGTTATAAATGCGAAAGTAAGTTTGTTTGTTTGTATCTTTTCACGCCTAAACCACTGAACCGATCATCCTGAAATTTTGTATATACGTTGTCAGGTGTACACGGGGCCTACTCCTAAGTCCGTCAACGAAGTTAGTCGCCCGACCGAAAGTAGCCCGAAACGTAGGAGTGAATAAAACAAGTGTCAAGTTCAACTTTTCGGACAGGCAAAAACACATCGGTAGTAGGGACAATTGTCAAATCGTGTTGTCATTCATTATTAGTTCGGGCCACAAAATAATCGTATGTCCATGTCCATAGGTGATAGGGAGTAAGAAACGCTCGTAATTAAGGTCGAAACCACGGACTTCGTGCTTAGGGAGTAGACCCCCAGGAACGGACACACTTTTTGACTTTCATCCCGAAAAAAAGTACTGTTCCCGAGGAAAACAACAATAACGTTCTTATTGATAATAGATGGCGCCACGAGTCTTTCGAATCGTGATTGAATTATATTGTATTAGAAACTTTAGTAGTGTGTTAAGAGTTGATTGTCAAATTCTTAATGCGAGCGAAGCCGCGGGCAAAAGCTAGTATATCATAATCATAATCAAAAGATAGTAAATCATAAATAAATACGCGAATCTCGAAAAGTTCTACGAAAGCTTTTCAACTTCTGATACTGAGTAACCTCACAAAATTTTTAGAGTTAATTTTTAACACCTTGACGTTAATTTGTAGTTGTATTGAAGTGTAGTGAAAAGTTGGAAAGTATGAATTTGGCAGCAATTTTCGAAATTCAAAAGATTTTTTGTAGGGCCCCAAAAATTGCCAAGGGCCCCAAACTTTTTTAACGCCACTCGCCAGGTGTGGGTTAATCTGAATATTAGCAATCGATTTAGACATTATTAATACTCTGTATGCTTATAATTTCTCTGCTTCATTATCAATTTTCCTTATCCATTCTTGCGTATGGTGAAAACCCCATTTGAATAGCTTTAATTGTTTCTGCGATTGATTTAACACAGTCATATAATTTACTACTAGGGGCTTTGTAAGGTTAAGCTGCGCTTGCCGCGGTCAGTCTGTGGATGGGTGACCATTCGACACATCGAGACCCCTCCGTCGCTCAAAGAGCACGTTAAGCCGTCGGTCCCGGGTGTCATACGAATACCTATGACAGTAGTTACGGGTAGTCAGAAGCCCGAAAGTCTGTCAACCGGTCCAATCTTAGGATATCGGCATTGTCCAGTAACTGGTTTGCGGAGGTCTGATGGCAGTCGCTCCGCGTAAAATACTGGTATTCAGCCGCATCAGGTGGTCTACTCCCTAAGCACGAAGTCCGTGGTTTCGGCCTTAGTTACGAGCGTTTCCTACTCCCTATCACCTACGGACATACGATTATTTCGGGGCCGGAACTAAGAATGAATGACAACACGATTTGACAGTTGTCCCTACTACCGATGTGTTTTTGCCCGTCCGAAAAGTTGAACTTGACACTTGTTTTGTTCACTCCTACGTTTTGGGCTACTTTCGGACGGGCGACTAACTTCGTTGACGGACTTAGGGAGTAGGCTCCCTGGTTAGACTGGAAGCAGACCCCAACTTAATTGGGAAAAGGCTAGGCATAACCTTAATTTACCACTAGCCGTTGCCTTCGGTTTCACTCGCATCCTAGAGGAACTACTTCTGGTTTCCGTATAAAAAGTATCCTATGTCCTAATCTAGGTCATGGGCTACCTGTGTGCCAAATTTCACCCAAATCCGTTCAGAAGTTTATGCTTGATTGGATAACTAACATCTTAACAAACCTTCACATTTAAATATTAGTGACATAATACGCTTAGGCGCCATCTCCACGAGCGAGTGAATCGCGGCGATATTCTCGCCGTGCCATCAAATTCAACACCAACTATCGCCGCGATAACATCGCCGTGTGTAGACATGTTCTAAGAGAGTGTATAGAAATACGTGGCACGACGATAATATCGCCGCGATTCTCTCGCTCGTGGAGATGGCCCCTCGGGGCCTTATTACAGTGACGATTTGCGATCGAGTTGAAAACGAGGCGAGAGCGCTGCGAACTCGCGGCGAACCCGCTGCGCTTTCGCCTCACTTTGAATTCGCTCGCGAAACGCCACTATGATAAAGCCCTCACGCCAAAAGTTTGCCCACCCCGGAGCCCAGAAAAATGTTTTTTTTTTGCAGAGGGACAGTATTCCAAAAAAAGAGTTAGAGAGGTATAGGGGAATTCAGGGTTAAGTTTATTCAGATCACGACAAAAATGAAGTGACGTTTTTATAAAAATCTTCCTCCTACGTCATCTACAGCGGACGCACGCGCAGTGTTTACTTACACGCTTCGGGGAATACCCCGAAATTCTAAAGTTTTCGCGCGTTTCAATTATTATTAAAATAAAAAAAAGACCAACTTAAAGGGCAAAAAAATTGACACTTTTGATTTAAATAAAGAGTCTCTACCCCAGGGGAATTAGGTGATTTAAATGAGTTTCTCACAACATCTGATACACAGTTCACTAGGAGAGTCGATAATACGACAGCGGAATATAAAATAAATATCTATCAAACACGTACAGTATGAATCATAATAATATACATTACCTCATTTTAAATAACTTACAAGTTGAAGAGAGAGTGTTAGAATAACAATGCCATCATCGTTGACGTCTCCTTGCAAAGGTACTTCTAATCTAAACCGTCTTTTGGGGGAGTACCCCGAAATCTAACTACGAAATTTCGGTTGACTGATCGCACGTTTTCCTCCACGAAACAGGGGGGCCTACTCTCTAAGTCCGTCAACGAAGTTAATCGCCCGTCCGAAAGTAGCCCGAAACGTAGGAGTGAACAAAACAAGTGTCAAGTTCAACTTTTCGGACTGGCAAAAACACATCAGTAGTAGGAACAATTACTGTCAAATCGTGTTGTCATTCATTCTTAGCTCGGGCCCCGAAATAAAAGTAAATGACAAATGATAAATAAATGATAAATGATATTTATTTCTGTAAATAAATCTGTTACAGACACTTTTACAAGTCAATGTAATCTTTTTTTTAAGACTGGATGGCGCCGGCATTTCCTGTCTGACTAGCTCTGAGAAGAAAAGCCGAAACAAACTCAGAGGTCAACGTCTCTTTTAAAGTCCGGACATTGTGGTATAAAACTATGCGAGTGTAACAATATAGGGCAACGTTTGGAATGGCCTTTTGAGGAAAGAGTCATAGCAGGTTTTAGTTGACCTGTCCTAACTGACGGTACCTACGCATGCATCAGCCATCGTGTAGCTCAACCTTATTTTAGAGCTCAACGACCCGACGCACGACTACACCAATCAGCCGTATGTCCGTAGGTGATAGGGAGTAGGAAACGCTCGTGACTAAGGCCGAAACCACGGACTTCGTGCTTAGGGCGTAGACCCCCTCTTTCGGATCCGATTGGATATTTTGTCTTTCGTTCACCTTACTGGTCTGTTCTGGCCTAGCCTGTTCCCAAATATGCTAGGCTCTTAGTCTAACCAGATGCGGCTGAATACCAGTATTTTACACGGAGCGACTGCTATCAGACCTCCGCAACACAGTTTTTCTATTTTTATTACTTCTCTTGGTCCCATTTGACCCTCGTCGCACCTGATGGTAACTGCAGACAGGGTCTAAGATGGAGCACACGAATCCAAGTAACAGAGATATAGAGAGATTCCCCTATACCCCTCTGGCTCTCACATACACACGACGGAACACAGTAAACTGCTTGGCGCCGGACTTAATGTGAGGGTGGTAGCTAGCCAGGCTATAGATCCTACCATCAAGCGTGCTTGGTTTTGATGAATCTTACAACTTGTGTCTGTTCCCAGAGTGCGGTGAGGAAGTTTTATATTCTAGCCCGTCCCACGTTTCACGGGAAAAACGAGTTACTGGGCAATGCCGATATCCTAAGATTAGACCGGCTGTCACACTTGGTAGACTCACGGATGACGGAGAGAAATCGGATGACGGAAGTCCCATACAAATAGTTCTATGACTACTTCGGAACGTCTTTTCACGGATTCGGATCGGATGTAGTGCGTAACCGCTCCACTAGGTCCAGTCACTGCTATTGTATAAACCAGCTATAAGCCTTAAACCCTACTCGTTCTGAGAGGAGCCCATGTCCAGTAGTGGGACTGTAATTAGCAGATTATTCTTTGCTACGCTTCTTCTCTTATCACCAATCCTTTTGGCAGAAGAAAAGAATTGAACTCGTAATAATTAATTATCACAGAAGACTATTGCGTCAAAGTTATAATACGCATAAATTCATAATAATGATTATAAAAACTCAAACAGTAAGCCAGGATGAGCAATAAAATGAAAACAAAATGAAACAATCGAGAAATTGTTTAAAAAATAATAAAGTTTTCTGAAAACATTTTTTATCACACAGTAGGGTGTATTAAAAGAGTCCTGTCCACGAGAGGGGCTCGTGGCTAATTAACAAACGCGAGGATCATATGATTTGCAAGGTTAAGCTGCGCTTGCCGCTGCACATCCCTTGCACATCGAGACCCTTCCGTGCGTGAGAGCATGTTAAACCATCGGTCCCAGCTCATTCGAATACCTTTGACAGTCATTACGGGTAGTCAGAAGCCCGAAAGTCTGACAACCGTTCTAATCTTAGGATATCGGCATTGCCCAGTAACTGGGTTGCGGAGGTCTGATGGCAGTCGCTCCGTGTAAAATACTAGTATTCAGCCGCATCTGGGGGTCTACTCCCTAAGTCCGTCAACGAAGTTAGTCGCCCGTCAGAAAGTAGCCCGAAACGTAGGAGTGAACAAAACAAGTGTCAAGTTCAACTTCTCGGACGAGCAAAAACACATCGGTAGTAGGGACAACTGTCAAATCGTGTTGTCATTCATTCTTAGTTCCGGCCCCGAAATAATCGTATGTCCGTAGGTGACGGGGAGTAAGAAACGCTCGTAACTAAGGCTGAAACCACGGACTTCGTGCTTAGTAGACCCCCAGAGGGTCCCCCAACGTAGTTGCGAAAAGGCTAGGTAGAACAGATGAGTTCTGGTCATTCCTGACGATACTTCAGTACGTGAGGCGGCTGGGGTATACTCTGGGCAGTCAGCCCCGCTACCAACCTTGCTGACTGGATAATCTTTTAGATCATGACGTAAGCTGTTCTTCTCAGAGATCATACGGAATTCTATTTTCCGGGGTCTTCCTTGTTCTTCTCTCATTTCGAGAGAACTACACACATCAAAAGTGTCTAGGGATCAAGCATTTTTATGCGGATTTCTTGAGATTGAGATGTGGCTTTGTAATAAATTTATGATTTTATAAATTTATATGGATCCTTTTTGGTGCATTTCATAATTTGAATCAGGAACTGTGAATCAAATTCGAGTAAAAGATGAAAATCAGCTGTCAATATTTTCCCTATAAAAACATACAACGCATTGAAGACATTATTAGTGCTACTGTTTCCCTACTACTGATTAAAACCAACGTTATTATGGAGCGGCGACGTCATTTAAACAGGGAAGAAATGCTCAGAGCCGTGGGAATGATAGAAGCTGGTTCCCGGCAACGTACTGTGGCTTTAGCTCTGAATACAAGTCAGAGTGTTATCAGTCGACTTTGGACACGTTACCGAAGCACTGGTACCGTGGCTGAGCGCCATGGAGGACGGTATCGCTGCACCACACGGAGACAAGACCGATACATTCAAATCTTAACTCGAAGAGCTCCAACAATAACCGCCATGATGTTAGCCGTGAGGCTTCATCACTCTTCAGGGAACTTAATTAGCGACCAAACAGTCAGAAACCGCTTGCATGAAGTGAACCTTCATTCCCGAAGACCGCTACGGGTACCACCTATAGCAATGCACAATCGTAGGATTCGATATCAATGGGCTCTTGGACACAGAAATTGGGCAGAAGAACAATGGCGTTTCGTGTGCTTTTCTGATGAGTCTCGTTTTGGTATGAGACCGGATACAAGACGTATACGACACTGGAGAACCCCTGGACGCCAACAGCGATTAAAATCCTGCCAGGAAGTCCATCCTTATAGTGGTGGAACCATCATGGTATGGGCGGGTATTTGGATCGGCGGAAGAACTGAGTTGATTTGGATCAGAGGCAACCTCAACGCTCAAATTTATGCTGAGACGATTGTATCAGACGTCATCGTTCCTCTACAAGCGCAAATCGGTCCCTTATTTCAGTTAATGCATGATAATGCACGACCGCACACCGCAAGAGTTGTAAGACAGACTCTCGCCGCAGCTAACATCAATGTCCTGCCCTGGCCTGCTCAGTCGCCAGACTTGAACCCGATTGAGCATGCATGGGATATGCTACAGAGAAGAGCTCTGCCGAATATGGAGGGTATCCAGTCGCAAGAAGACCTTTTTTTGTTGTTGCAACGAACATGGGCGGCCATTCCACAGCGTGATTTGGATGAACTCATTTTGAGTATGCCAAACCGATGTTCTTGTGTTGTTAGTGTTCGCGGTAGAAACACGGATTATTAATTGTTTAAGTTACCCAATAAAATTTTAAAGAAAACTGTTATTTCAGTCTTTTTTTCGAACTTTTGTGTTAGTGGTTCAAATGTCAAAAATCCCTTTATTAGGAAAATGGCAAATTTCTTTATTAATGCAAAGGTGACTTGGTTTATCGTTACTGTGACAAACGAAAACACTTTATTTGATGAATCCTTAAAGAAAATTTTAATTAATATCAATCAGGAGAAAAGTTATTGCAAAAATATATGTTGATCCCTAGACACTTTTGATGTGTGTATTTGAAGTGAGGCGTATTTATCGTAACAGTTATGTAAAGCAGGTATCTATACATATAAAAGGAGAAGCTGACTGACTGACTGATCTATCAACGCACAGCCTAAACCGCTGGGGTTAGAAAGTTGAAATTTTGACAGTAGGTTCCTTTTGTAACGTAGGCATCCACTAAGAAGGGATTTTTCGAAATTCAACCCCTAAGAGAGTTAAATAGGCGATGAAAGTTTGTATGGAAAATCGTCACTTAACGGGTTCAAAATTTCACGCAAGCGAAGCTGCGGGCGAAAAAAGCAGTTCCTGTTCCACGAGCTAACAAAATCCCCTATGTGACAGTCACAAGCTTTTCTCTATTCATCCTTATGACAGTTACCTTAGTTAGAATAAGATAAAACATGTTACTGTTACTCTGTGACATCCTGTTACAGCCGTCACAAGCTCTTTCCTTTTTTCGCATAGGTTTAACACCTTAGTTGGAAAGAGAAGTCCTGATGTTACAGTAAACAGGTTAAACGTTGTTATCTGTGGTAACAGAGAACACACAATAGTTTGTTGTAGTACCACATAGTATGAAATAACAGACTGTTATTTTGTAACAGGTTTTTGGAACTGCTATTAACGTGTAACAGGAACAGACGTAACAGATACGTAATTTTACCTGTTACAACCCACTTCTAAGAACTATACGAGAATAGCTCATGCTGTGGTGAAAAGATTAGCCAGTCAGCAAGGTTGGTAGCGGGGCTGATTGCACAGGATGCGCCGGACGTAATCAAGCACTGTTTGACGTCAAACTTCGTATTACTGTATTATCCTCCTCATATTTGTTGTTGTATATTGATAAGCAATGGGAAAGATTCATTAAAACACGTCAATGGAACGTTATAAATGTCACGTATACTTAATCTGCCCATTATTGCCCCACTGCTGGGCATATCTTCTCAGAATGATACCACGCACAGCCGGTGCGCGCTACCACGCACCGTGGGAAGCCAGCTTAATAGTGCTCTACCATGTCTCTGTACCTAGCGATTGACCATGCCTTGCGTTATAACGAATAAATTAAATAATTAGATCTATATTTTTTGTTCTATCGAAATATGCATAATACGCAATTTGTTCCATTTAGTTTTTATAAAAAATGACTTCTTCTTTGACAGTTAGCCAGCGATGTACTTTTAAATTACGCACTTTAAAAAAACAAAATCTAGATAGGCGATTAGTTCTACATTAACTCTAATTACTTATCTACTTATTACTTATCAAATTCATTACTTTAAGTTAAAAAAAACAATACAAAGAAGTAAACCTAGCATAATTATTATTATGATAATGTTAATGATCAAAATTGTCTACGTTTTTAATTTTAATTATATCATCCCATTTTATGTTTTTAAATTGCCAGGTAATTTCTAGAAGTAAATGAAACGAAGTTTATTACAAAAAATCTAAGCAGGTATTTCAAAATTCAAAAAAAAAGAAATGAATTGTAATGGGGACGAAACTTTTTATTTATTTATTTATTTTTTATTTATTTCATATAAACATAAAACTATCATTACAGGTACTTATTACCTAATGAAATAGCCTATGTACATAAATATTAAAAAACTAAAACAAAAATTGTAACATAAATAATAAACTAACCTAAACAAATTACACAATAAGCGACCCGTGTGACTGTCACATTATAAGCGAAAGAAATGCATGTACTTAGAAATATATCGCTACGTTTACTTCTTTGTATTGTCTTTTTAAATTCGTAACCAATTACGAATTTAGAAAATGTGAGTTTATAATCCGTGACCCCAAATATGATCTAAAATGTAAAACACAGCTGATCTTAGATTATAACGTTTTTTTTACGAAATCTATTTGCAGCTTTTTCTCTAAAATTATTGACTTTTGGGGAAAGTGGTAGGACAAAAGTTATTCATTATTATGGGTACTTTAACACCCTTTCAGATTAGTACCCCCTTTCCGACTAACCTTGTTTATGCAGAGACGCTAAAAGCGATTACGCACTGCATCCGATACGAATCCGTGAAAATACCGATCTAGAGTAAAAATCTCGTACTGAATTCGGATATCGCTTACGCACTTGTCCGATCTCTGATCCAAATTCAAACAATTAGGGGCCATCTTTGGCATATCCATTTAGCGTCCGATTTGAATCAGAGGTAATGCGAAAGCATTCATACAAACAGTACTACGGCTACTTCCGTCCGTCAATTTTTCTTCCGAATTAGAAACTCACGGATGACGGATAGAAATCAGATGACGGATGCAGGATGCAGGATGTAGTGTGTAAACTAGCATACAAATAGTTCTACGGCTACTTCGGAACGTATTTTCACGGATTCGGATCGGATGCAGTGCGTAACCGCTCTAACTCTACAGATTAATTATATCAATTACTAATTAGTATGATTACTAGAATTATGTTCATAAATAGTAAATAATACCCATTCATGTTTACATAATTAAACTATTGTATTTAAATCATTTATACTGATATCTCGTTCGGGAATTTTGTTATTTAGTTCGCACATGATAAAACACGTGTTTTATGATGACGTCATGACTGATACAGACAGAACTCCGTGTGGGTCCCGAAAAGATTATCCCACCTTTTTCCCACTAGTGGGGAACATCAAGAGGATGGGCAGCAGCGTCCATCTTTTTTTTTTCTCTTGTCTCTGGTCAAGGTCAGAGGTGAAAGACAAAGTCTACGATGGAGCGAGCTTACCTAGAAGAAGCCTGTTCACTATAACTTTTAAGAGATTCTGGTTGTAAGCGTTCAGGAACACAGACGCAGATAGTGAGTTCAACTCTTTGCCGTGCGCATTATGAAGGATGTTTGGAAGCGCTCGAAGAAGGAAAATGGGCGTGTAATAGCAATACAAGGAAATGGTGGAGGAAACTATCGAATAGGGAAATCTAGACTTAATTATAATATGAAAGCTTGTATGTTTGCATAGATGTATGTAATTTTATCTCTCCGTAACAGCTGAACGGATTTGGATGATGTGTACAGGGCATCAGTAGCAGATCCAACCTGTTCAGGGGTGGTAGGTTGCCCAGGCCACCTACTTCTTTTTATCTTCGCATTTTTTCATAAACCCGACCACTGAATCAAAGTGTTAGATGGATTTATTCTCTAGTCGCGTTTCTGGTAGCCGCAAATAGGATCTAAAATGACACGAATCCAAGTAACAGAGATATAGAGGGATTCCGCTATACTCCTCTGGCTCTCACATACACACGACGAAACACAGTAAACTGATTGACGCCGGACTTTAAATGTTCAGGTGGTAGCTAGCCAGGCGGACCGTATAGATCCTACCATCAACCGACACAGGTACAGAGCTGGTGGACTTCAACCTCAGGCTGCAGGCAACCCAAGGAGGCCATGCCACTCATGGATAGCAGACTGACAAGGCGCCTGCTGCGCCTGGACAGGAGCAGCCTGCGAATGGTGACCGGAACGATAACCGGACACTGCTCACTAAACAAACACTTCCACACGATAGGCACAACGGACAGCCCTCTGTGCAGAGCATGTATGGGGGCCGAAGAGACGGTCGCACACGTGCGCCTGGAATGCACAGGGGTCACCCAAATACGAGAAGCAACCCTTGGCGCACCGAAATCACTCGCAAATGTTCTGAGCGGGCTGAGAGCCCTAATCTGCTTCTGGAAGGAGGTGGGCTGGCTGGAATGATGGCCGCCATGGCCCACGTACAATGGTCCACTTAAAGGACTAAGTGCGGAAACCACATCTCCTAACATAGAACATAGCCAGGCGGACCATATAGATCTTATCACCGAGAAATAATCTTCATCTTCCATCTGCGTTGTCTTTTCCCAACTATTAAGGTACAAGTCCGAGACGGGCTGCAAATTGCAGACTGCAACCGCAGACCGCAAGTCACATTGGTTTGTATGAACCAGTAGTGTCACTTGTCTGCTGCTGTCATCTGCGGTTGCAGTTTGCGGTCGCCGTTGGAATACTACCTTTAAGGTGTGCACCTTAAGAGCGGTTACGCACTGCATCCGATCCGAATCCGAGAAAATACGTTCCGAAGTAGTCATAGAACTATTTGTATGGTAGTTTACGCACTACATCCGGCATCCGTCATCCGATTTCTATCCGTCATCCGTGAGTTTCTAATTCGGAAGAAAAATTGACGGACCGAAGTAGCCGCAGTACCTACTGTTTGTATGAACGGTTTCGCATTACCTCGGATTCAAATCGGACGCCAAATGGATATATCGACGCCTGAATTCTTTGAATTTGGATCAGAGATCGGAATAGTGCGTAAGCAACATCCGAATTCGGTCCGAGATTTTCAGTCTAGATCGGTATTTTCACGGATTCGGATCGGATGCAGTGCGTAAAGCAATATCCGAATCCGGTCCGAGTTTTTTATATCCGTATATTCACAGATTCGGATCGGATGAGTGCGTAATCGCTCTTAGTAATAGGGTCCCGTTTTACCCTTTGGGTACAGAACCCTAAAAAAGGTAAACTATCCTTCGCCTTTGGCCGGTTTTTCGTATTATTTAATAAACGCGACTACTGAAAAAAAAAAACGTGTTCGTATCCTAGTATGCAATTAGCATTAATGAGCTTCCACTCTTGACCTGCGCGTTTTCTGGGCAGTCAGCCCCGCTACCAACCTCGCTTTCTGCCTAATCTTTTCACTACGGAAAACCCACCCCCGAACAGCTGAAAAAAGAAAGAACACCGATCCAAAATTTGACCGCGTCACGTTGCCGACGTCATAATCATTAATTCTGCGCAGTAACCATTTAGTAACAAGTTTGTCTACTTAATCACCTGATGACCTTTTTAATCTTTTATTTCATGTTCACAATCCAGATAATATTATAAATATAATGTTTATTATATAACAATAACTGTACCATTTTAACGTACTGACTTTAATTTACACAAGCAATATACATAATTACAAATAAAGAAAACATATCCTAATAAAACTATAAACTAAAATAGGGCATCAAAATATTCCTCCGCATCGCTGTCTACTGGTAACGTGCCCAGAAGGCTGGCAGCAATGCCACGTTGTATGGCAATGCTAATCCTTTGACCAAAGTAGAGGCCAGCCTACGGGTCACGGGAAGTGTCGACCAGCTGCCTTGCAACATCTTTGTACAGAAGTTGGGCACTCGGACCCCACGACCCGAGTGTTTCGACCCCAAACGGCTCGAAAATATAATAAAGTTATCATAGTTTCGTCGCTTGAGTGCCTCCGCAGCTGCAGCAGCAGCGCCAGCGCAGCCTGCCGAGCTAGGAAGATGGGATGGCGCAAGGGTATCGACTCACGTTGCGTCCCATACCAGAGGCCTACCCATCTTTTTACAACGCTTATGTATGGAAGTGAATGTTGGTCGTGGAAGAAGAGTCATGAAAGTAGAATAAATGCCGTGGAAATGCGTTCCTTGCGAAGTACGTGCGGTGAACTTTGAATTCATTGAAGAATGATGTGATAAGATAAAGTTGCGGTTTAAAAGATGATGTAGTGATAATTGAAAGGAGTATGTTTAGGTGATTTGGTTATGTTGAAATATTGAGTGAACGGCGATTGACAAAAAGAATTTATAAGGCGAATGTTAGTGGAAACGTAGAGGACGCCCTAGAAGGGCATCGATGTTATTGGTGATGTTCTTCAAAAAGGACAGGTGCGTAGTACTTTCAACCGGCGTGTATGAGAAGATGTATGACCGTTGACGAAGCGAAATGAGTATACAAGCTTAGTTTTAGTATATACTAAACCTGAAACTAGTTTGTTCAGAATCACTAGGAGAATCGATTGACATATTTTTTACACCACATTATTTTTTTTTCAGTAGGTTTCTACCCATAACAGTTGACGGGAATAGACACCTTGAGGCTTGAGATGGTCCGCTCAGTCAGTTTCCGTGTATTAGACAAAACCTGCATAGCACATCTCAGGCATTTCACACTTTACTAGGGAACTTAACGCGACATAAACTACGGTGTAACTTGGAGATTTATTAAAAAAAAAAGATATTCAGGCAGTTCTGATGAAAATCTTGTTGGGGTGTCTCGGTTTTCGTATAAAGTAAAAATAACGTTGTATAAGGATCGTAGCATGTGGCGTTCTACAATTTCTGCCTACCCTCATGGGAAAAGGCGTGAGTTTATTTATTATTATGTAATGATAAAATTACATTAAAATGGACCTCAAGGTTGTATGAACAAAGAACGGTACAGCTAATCAGTGTGACGTCACGGGCCTTTCCCGTCACGACCACATGACGACCACAGAGACACCGTATTTAGACCGTATATTTGTTGTCCTTAACATGACGGTTGATTGAAATAATAAAAATAAAAAAAATACGTACGTTCACACATAAACTCACGCCTTTTTCCCATGGGGGTAGGCAGAAACTGTAGAACGCCACATGCTACGATACTTACATACTCCTTTCGCTTCGTCCACGGTCATACATCTTGTCATACACGCACGTCGGTTGAGAGTTACCAATTATTATTATTAGCATGTACTGTCCCAGAGGAGCTCGTGGCTAAATAATTACAGCCGCATAGACCGATCTTCCGGGTTAAGCCACGCTTGCCGAGGTTGGTCTGTGGATGGGTGACCATTTACCATAGCGAGTTTCCTCCGTGCCTCGGAAAGCACGTAAAGCCGTTGGTCCCGGCTGTCATTTGTAGATCTTTGACAGTCGTTACTGTTAGTCAGAAGCCAGAAAGTCTGACAACCAGTCTTACCAAGAGTATCGTATTACCCAGTTACTGGGTTGTGGAGGTCTGATAGGCAGTCGCTCCATGTAAAATACTGATATTCAGCTGCATCTGGTTCGACTGGAAGCCGACCCCAACATAGTTGGGAAAAGGCTTGGCAGATGATGATGAGCTTGTACTGTCCCACTGCTGGGCAAAGGCCTCTCTCCATTCCTTCCACTTGTCGCGATTCTGTGCAGCTTCATGCCAAATCTCAAGAAAGACATCCAACTCCTCCCGCCATCTTCTCCGCGGTCTGCCGCGACCCCGTCTCGCTGTCTCGGGAGTCTACTCCATAAGCACGAAGTCCGTGGTTTCGGCCTTAGTTACGAGCGTTTCCTACTCCCTATCACCTACAGACATACGATTATTTCGGGGCCCGAACTAAGAATGAATGACAACACGATTTGACAGTTGTCCCTACTACCGATGTGTTTTTACCCGTCCGAAAAGTTGAGCTTAACATTTGTTTTGTTCACTCCTACGTTTCGGGGGCTACTAACTTCGTTAACGGACTTAGGGAGTAGGCTCCCAGGGCTCCATTCTTGTGGTATACGGGCCCACAGCTCATTCGGCATACGGTAGACATCAGTGTCGAAGGGTAAATTTTCTTAAAAGGGAAGCCGTACCAAAAAATGCTTACCTTGCTCAAGTGTGATGCGTGAATTCCAGTAACTACTCGTTTCGAAAGGGAAGCCGATAGGAATCGAGTTGTATGGAGCCTTCGCCACTGGTAGGCATGCCCTGCCCAGTCCCACTTCAGCTAGGCGGCCTTTTCAGCCACGTCTACAATTTGAGTTTTGAAGCGCAATATTATACCAATCTTAACAATACTTTTACAACATCAGTGTTCAATTCATATTTAAAAGTTATCCTCAAAAATGCTATCTGCGAGGGTAAAACCTATATTAAATCGACGCAGTAGTTTCCTATATCAACACACACACACATACACACACACAGAAGTTGAACTTCGATCAATGATTCATAGAGAATGAGGAAAAGGTAATAGTGTTTTAATATTATTGTGTTGAGCAATTTAAAACGCTTTTTAAGATAGATAGATAGATAAGTATGGTTAGAATTAGATTATAAACTTATTTATAAATTGGGATTCCCAAATTAATGGGTTATCTAAGGAAGGTACATTCAAAATATTTTTTTGTTTAGCATAAACCGATCTAAAAAACACTAAAAGTATTAAAATAATTGATATTTCATAAAATTTACAGTTTTAGAAGTCGGTGCAATTCTATGCTGAAATAGATTGAAGGCACCGACTTCTGAAACTGTTAATTTTATAATATGGTAATTATTTTAGTCTTCAGTTTTTTAAACGGTTTTCCTTTTTTTCAAAGTTATTTAATATTTCTATTGTTAGCGACACTACAATTTAATCGTTAAGGAGTGATTCTATCATTACAGTTATCGCTAATATTGGTATGTCAGGATTGTGAGCAAGGTAAATATAGTAAATAAAACCAATACAGACTCTCCACCACTGAGAGTACTTGTATTTGGGTTAGTGTTAGTAACATAAACTAGATCACAATATAATACTTTACACAATTATTACAAGATCATAAAATAAGGACAAGCTAGTCAGACTTCTTCAGCTGATCTACACAGAATACTCTAGACGAGTGTTCCGTCGTACGGTCCAAGAAGCAATCCGCCGGGCGCACCAAGCGAGCCGGTCTCCTCCCTCCAACGGGCAGTGGTGGTCCGATGTTGACGTCACGGTTAGTTAGGTGGCGGACAACAGATGGCGCTCACTCCACGAAGTTCCCGACACTATTTTGAGTGGCATAAACATGCTATGACAGCAATCGCGCAATTTTCGAGTTTCAAAGTTATCATGAATAAAATTTTACCTCATAAATCCTAACTATCCTAATTTTTTAGGGTATCGTACCCAAAGGGTAAAACGAGACCCTATTATTAAGACTCCGCTGTCTGTCTGTCACCAGGCTGTATCTCATGAACCGTGATAGTTAGACAGTTGAAATTTTCAAAGATGATGTATTTCTGTTGCCGCTATAACAACAAATACTAAAAAAACAGAATAAAATATACATTTAAGGGGGCACCCATACAACAAACGTGATTTTTTTTTGCCGTTTTTATAGATAACTAGCTTTCGCCCGCAGCTTCGCTTGCGTGAAATTTTGAACCCGTTAAGTGACGATTTTCCATACAAACTTTCATTCCCTATTTAACTCCCTTAAGGGTTGAATTTCGAAAAATCCCTTCTTAGTGGATGCCTACGTTACAAAAAGAACCTACTGTCAAAATTTCAACTTTCTAACCCCAGCGGTTTAGGCTGTGCGTTGATAGATCAGTCAGTCAGCTTCTCCTTTTATATGTATAGATGGTATGGAACCTTTCGCGCGAACCCGACTCGCACCTGGCCAGTTTTTTTTTAAGTTTTTTTCTCTTTGCACATTATCCGATACGACTCGCGCGCCATCTATTGTATGTTGATGTCAGAAACTTTTGCGCAAGTACCAACAACAACTGTACAAAGTTTCAACTCAATCGGATGAACGATGCGCGAACGCATAGAAGACGGACACTCATCATCATCTGCCTAGCCTTTTCCCAACTATGTTGGGGTCGGCTTCCAGTCGAACCGGATGCAGCTGAATATCAGTATTTTACATGGAGCGACTGCCTATCAGACCTCCACAACCCAGTAACTGGGTAATACGATACTCTTGGTAAGACTGGTTGTCAGACTTTCTGGCTTCTGACCAACAGTAACGACTGTCAAAGATCTACAAATGACAGCCGGGGCCAACGGCTTAACGTGCTTTCCGAGGCACGGAGGAAACTCGCTATGGTAAATGGTCACCCATCCACAGACCAACCTCGGCAAGCGTGGCTTAACCCGGAAGATCGGTCTATGCGGCTGTAATTATTTAGCCACGAGCATAGAAGACGGACACTCAGTGACATTAATTTTTTATAAAATAGATGGTCACAATCTTCCGGGTTAAGCCACGCTTGCCGAGGTTGGTCTGTGGATGGGTGACCATTTACCATAGCGAGTTTCCTCCGTGCCTCGGAAAGCACGTAAAGCCGTTGGTCCCGGCTGTCATTTGTAGATCTTTGACAGTCGTTACTGTTGGTCAGAAGCCAGAAAGTCTGACAACCAGTCTTACCAAGAGTATCGTATTACCCAGTTACTGGGTTGTGGAGGTCTGATAGGCAGTCGCTCCATGTAAAATACTGATATTCAGCTGCATCCGGTTCGACTGGAAGCTGACCCCAACATAGTTGGGAAAAGGCTAGGCAGATGATGATGAGATGGTCACAATCTCTCTTTATATCACGGCTCATCTTCCGTGCGGAAGATGTCCGGTCCTTTGGAAGGCATACACGGGGACACAGGTCCAACGCGCAGAGGCCCCTTTGAGAACTTTAATCTAAAATGGGGTGGGGCACCAACCGGGGACTATCCACGGCTGCACTATTGGAGTACAGTCATGAACCGTCCCAGGTGGGTGCAAGACTATTGTAAAATATGGTCACCATTATTGTTAGTTATTTTGAAATTGGTTTTTATTTGTTTTTTTGACGATTATAAAGAAAGTTCAAAAAAAAAGTTATTCATTTTCTAGTTTCAAAAATACCATTAATAAAGTTTACCTCATAAACCTAACAACTAAAGGTTTTACTATACATTGTCCTATATTTTATTCCCGGTGTGATGTTTGTGGGACAAAACCTGAAATCGCAAAAAAAAAACAACTGTTCCCTACATTTATGTTCGCTCGTCATAATATAGGGAACAGCTGATTTTTTTTTCACAATTTCAGGTTTGGTCCCATAGTAAAAGTTGTTCATAATGATGGGTACAGTGACCTCTTAAGAGGTTGTGCGTTATTTATGTTATACTTTGTATACAGAAGAATTGAATGCCTCCTCTTTTGAAGTCGGCTAAAAAGCGTTTCGGGTTTTGAGGCTCCATCGGATATAAAAAGCATTAAATGAATGTATTCATCTTTTCAGGTCAATGGAAGACCCTGAGCAAAGACGCGGTCCCCTCACAGAACCTGCCCAAGCTGAACCCCGATGGTACCGTCATGGTCATCCGCAAGAGTCGCACCGTCAAGTACAGGGAAGGAAAGAAGGAGGAGATCCATGGGTAAGTCATCAGCCACCAACTACTGTTTTCATCTTCATAATTCAGCCGAAAGACGTCCACTGCTGGACATAGTCCCCCCCCAAAGGGCGGGGGAGGGGGTTGCGCTATCGCCACGCTTGGTAGGCGGGTTGTTGATCGCAGTATGGTTGTTAAAGTACTCAGAGAACGCTGCTGCCCATCCTCTAGAGCACCGGTTCCCAGACTTTTTTCTCGTAGACCACTTTCAAAATTTAGCTGGTTCCGGTGGACAACCCTTTTTTTTTCTCTTGGGAAATTCCTATTCCCTTGGGAAAGTTTACGGCAAGAAGTGGTATCTATGAACAAAGATCTCTGTTAACAGTGCTTCCTATGGACCAAGGTATCTACGAACAATGTTTTCGGCGAAACGTGCTGTCTAGGAATAGAGATTTCTATTAACTATGCTTTCTGTATGTAGTCGTATCGTACAAGCGTGTTTCTATCTTAGGTTCCAAGTTCATATTTTCCATCTACAATCGTCAACGCATAAAGCAATTGTTTAAGTAAGTGTATAGGCGGCGGTAACACTTACCATCAGGCCGTCGGCTTGAGCTGGAGTTAGGACAGGTGCAGATCCATGATCTCAGTGACGTCGAACCTTGTCTTAAAACATTCAGAGGAATTTAGAGTTAGAGGCACAGGCAATAAATAACCCGAGATTCTACTACATAAATACACACTACCACAGGAGACATATAAGCTAAAGCAGTACCTCAACTTACTATAATCCCATGAATTGAAACACTCACACAGACACGCTCTGTATACTGAGTAGTTTTTTGTTTTTGTATGGAACTGTATCCCGAAAATACCTTATTTGTCTTGTTGCAGTGCGTTTGTGTGAGTGTGTCAAATCGGACGATTGTAGGTAGTTGAAGTACTGCTTTAGCTTATATATCTACTGTGACACTACCCTACATCCCTACAGCTGGCGGGGGGGGGGGGGGGGGACTTAGCCCAGTTCAAGACTTCCTAAAACTAAAGAACGCCAAGTGCTACGATCCTCTATACTTCTTTGTGCGTGACAGAAGTGAGACTCCTTTGTGCCTTAAAAACCGCTGCGCCGCTCCATAAATACCTATTCCCACCTCTGCCCGCCATGCCTCGATGTCGCCGACTGAAACGCGTACAATTTTTTTTTTCTTTTTAAAAAAACGTTGCCCCACACTAAGATTTCTCTTGTATCGTGGGTGCGTTTACAGACACAAATCTCACAAACAAACACCCAGACCCGAAACAACCATCTGTAGGCCATACAATTTTTTGTTCCGTGTGGGAATCGAGCCCACGACCCGTAGAGCAGAAGCCAATCGCTTCAATCCCACAGTCAAACCGATAACACGGTTTTGTGGGGCAAATGTATTTAATCTAAGCTATGTAAGTGAACAATAAATAAATAAATAATAAATAAATTAGCCCCTGCACCAAACGTGTCGTCAATTGTCCTATATTATCTAAGATAACATTTTGTTTCAGCGAGAAGACAGACAAATGGTCCTTGAACCTGGCTGCACACAGTGTCCTCCCAGCCAACACTGACGCACACATGAATTGTGACGCCCCGGACAATAATGTGAGTACATTTCCGTCATCCATTAATAATAACAAAGTTTTATTGTATAGGCGCATGTCGAGCGTATGATGATACATACATACTAGTGGTGGTTAATAAAACGTATAGCGCCGAAATATAACAGACTATGTGTACATAGCGTATAGCGTTTGCTATAGCGGCTCTGACTTCGCGCTATATTATAACGCCTCAACCTACTCAACGAATAAAAGTCTAAACGCGCACAGCGGTGCCAGAACGAGATAGCAAGATAGCTTAGCGACTTGAGTGCGCGCAAGATAACTCTGCGCGCGACTGAGGGCGTGCTCAACGTTGCAATCATCGCAAAAGTTCAAATTACCGCTTTTTAAGCTTATCTTTTTTATCGCTAAACACATTTTTCCCGTTAAACATTCCTACAATCAGGCAGTTCTAATCAAAATTAATAAAACGGCACACACTTTGGTGGACCATGATTAGTTCCGATTTCGGCCGCGCGCAGACTTATCTTGCGCGCACTCTAGCAACAGCGCTTAAGGGAATGAAATATTATTATATTCTTCAGTGTACAGCGCGTTGCGAGATAACATTTATAATAATAACTTTATTTGCCGCGCATCAAGTCCGTTTAGCGTGTTGATAAATAAAAATTATAGCGTCTCCGCGTTCAGACTGCGCCCGAGTTTTGTAACACCGCGTTATAATGATAGCGTATAAAATAACAGACTAAGTATATGAATATATTTTATAGTTTATAACACGTCTACAGTTTATAGCGGGTTTGAACATCACTAATACATACATTGATGGTACTGGTTTTTTAGGGTTCCGTACCCAAAGGGACCGGGACCCTATTACTAACGCTACGCCGTCCGTCCGTCCGTCTGTCTGTCACTGTAAATCTCAACCGTAATATGTAGACAAATTCCGAAATCCCGTAAATAATATGTACAATTGGCGAGGCATAAACTGAGCTTTGCATTTGTGTGAGTGCACATAGAATCGATTGCCAAAAAGCAGTATAAACCGGTTTAAACCAAGCAAAGGGCGCGTCTGCATTCATTCTCACACAAATGCAAAGATCAGCGCGAGGCCGAGCGGACGGCACACAGTTAAAATTTTTACAGAATGTTCTATGGCCTCTATTACGGAAAATATTAAAAATAGTAAAGAGTCTAAATTCAAAGAGGGTATACAAGAAATCCCTTGTGAAACTTGGCATGATTGTAGTGCATACTCTATAGTTAAACAACAAATTATAAAAAGAAGCCGAACTATAGGTCTAGCGCTTAACTGAGGCAGTGCCTGGGGTATGGGAGCGGCACGGGAGAGGTGACATATGACGACTTGTCCGAACTATCTCGCTATACATGTATACAATATAATGAAGATATCTCTTATGATATTTTTACTACTACTAGATAATGAAAGTGATTCGAGCCATTCCTACAGTGACGGTACAGACAGCGATAACGAATCTGATTAATTAAATTTGGGATTTCGGGATATATTTGTTGTTTCAGTTGAAAATATTAATAATTATTAAATTAAATAATATAATTATTGTAACTTATTGACCGAAGTAGCCATAGAACTAGTTGTATGGTAGTTTACGCACTACCATACAAATAGTTCCGTCATTCCGTAAATCCGTCATCCGTGAGTTTCTAATTCGGAAGAACAATTATTATTGACGGACCGAAGTAGCCGTAGTACTGTTTGTATGAACGCTTTCGCATTACCTTGGATTCAAATCAGACGCCAAACGGATATGCCAAAGATGGCCCCTGAATTGTTTGAATTTGAATCAGAGATCGGAATAGTGCGTAAGCAACATCCGAATTCGGTCCGAGATTTTTACTCTAGATCGGTATTTTCACGGATTCGGATCGGATGCAGTGCGTAATCGCTCTAACCCGTAGTGCGCGACTCTTACTCGCACTTGTCCAGTTTTTAATAATGTTGTTTCTAATCATCTTTTTTCTCAACCCCCAGCTAGCCTACCGCTACCCAGCCCTCAACAGCATGAACCTATCACCACAAATCACCAATCACATGCCTCTCAAGCCCAAAAAGCAGGACGCATTCATGCAAACAGACCCCGTACAGTCCGAGGAAGACGACTCACAACCCAACAACAGCTACAGTGAAGTCTCCGAGAAATATTCTTCAGAAAACCTAGATTACAATCAAAGTCCATACCAAAAGGAACAAGAATTTGATAAAAAGTATGAAGCAAAAGACTATACTAACAAACCAGATGATTATTTACCACAGACTAATGAAGAATATAATAAGGAAGCGGAGAAGTATGCGTTGGAAAGGAAATCGTTGAACGGTTATGAGAAACCGTTGATAGAGAACTTCCCTAAACCCGTTGAAAGTTATCAGAAGATCAATGATTTGTACACCGGTTTCGATAAGCCGTTCCGTTCTGATTACGGTGGTTTTCAAAATTATCCGGACAGCGTTGAGTTGTTACGGAATCAGCAGCATAACCTACAGATGTTGCAGGAACAGCACCGGATAACGGAGAATCAGAATTTTTTCAATGAAAATCATATAAAGCAGGAAATTGATATTAATGTTGAGGATGAGAAGTTCATGTATGAACGGAATAAGGAGCAATTGGGTATGTTTTATTATCTATTTATTTATTTACAAGAGAGGTTCGCAGCTAATTAACAGCCGCTCGGATCAATTTGCAAGGTTAGGGCTCTTTCACACCACGTTTTTTCAGGCGCTGACGACGCGCGTCGCACGCTACTATAACGCGCTGCAAACGCGATGTTATCGCAACCAATTTACCTATTCACACGTTCATAAAATTGTAGTATGCAGACGACGACTTTTTCGCGAGCTGTCGACGCGCTCGTAGCGCGGAGTTACATCGATACAGACGTGCTAGCACAGCGCGTCTCTGTAGCTGCAAACACATACGTACAGCGCGTTTTAATCCAAGGAGAGTTGCTCACGCGCGTCTGTAGCACGTTTCTCGTGAGTTTGCAGCGATGCAATCGCAAGTAATCTGCCTATTTCAAGTTTAGCAGCGCCGACAACGCGCGATAGAGAAACGCGCGTCGACGGCGCCTGAAAAAAACGTGGTGTGTAAGAGCTCTTAATCTACACTTGCCACTAGGCTTACCAACCTTTATGTATGAATTTACCGGGACTTTGGCAGTCAAAATTCGGGACGTGGCGAAAAATGCGGGAAACTACTGTCAAAGTATAGGGAGGTGAAAAATACAATTAGAAATTATTTTTTCGTTCGTTCGACGCGAGACTCGCGGTCGCGATCTCCATTCTTCTAGCTAAACAAAACATGGTTTACTAAATTCCGACTTCTGCCCGAAGGTTTAGCCGTAGGTACGATAAAACGGGACAATTGGCGTCCCGCGCACGTCTTTCGCGGGACGCATCCTCTAAAGCTCTAGAAGCGGGACGGTCCATCCGCCACGGTCAATCCGATGGTGGATGGGTCACACATGAAGACCCCTACGCGCCTCGGAGAGCACGTTAAACTGTTAATCCCGGGTTTTAAACGAATACCTATGGGGCCGTCCATTAATCACGTGAGGCTCGAAAGGGGGGGGGGGGAGGGGGTTTGGCAAAAATCACGAAATATCACAAGGGCGGCCCGGGGGTGTAGTAAGATATCACGTGTATTTATTCTTGCGTCAAACGCGCGATTTCTAAACCGAAAAGCGAAAATTTTTATGCCAGTCAAAAAGAACCTGCAACCTTTCTGACTAGACATTTTTATCATGGTCCATAATTTCAGAATAAAATTAGATTATACTTTATGCCTGTATGTATTTAAAGATAATATTCTAAAAATATTAAGATTCTTTGTGAGTACTAAAAAATACACGTGATTTTGGGTGGGGGAGGGGGGGGGGGGGTAGTCTTAAACCTCACCACATATCACCAAGGGGGAGGGGAGGTTAAAAAATGCTAAAAAAATCATCACGCAATTAATGGAGGACCCCTATGACAGTCGTTACGGGTAGTCAGAAGCCCGAAAGTCTGACAACCGGTCTAGCCTTAGGATATCGGCATTGTCCAGTAACTGTGTTGCGGAGGTCTGATGGCAATCGCTACGTGTATACTGGTATTCATTTAAACACAAATACGTAATTAAACATTTATTTAACTATTACAAAACACTTATATTTAGATTAGCTATCGATCTCGAAAACTATTGTATTTAAATTATTAATGTAGTAAAATCGTACACGGCACAGAAGCAATCAGATTTCCAGTATGATCTGACCTCCGCAGTCGCTCCGTGTAAAATACTGGTATTCAGCCGCATCTAGCTGATCCCAACAAAGATGGAAAAAGGATAGACAGAAAAAAAAATGTATGACGTATCTCTCTCGATTCTCGTGATGCAGTACAGTGATATAAACGATAATTATTATTAATAGTAATAGCGTAATTTTTAATAACTTTAAACTATCGATGTTTATTTTATCATAATATTATCTTGTACGTACTATTCATATTGAATATTATACTTTTACTTTACTATCAACTTTACTATTGTCTGTTTGGTGTACTCGTAGTGCTTGTAAATGCGGTTTTGCACAGAGGTTCCCTTTTTAATACAGACAAGGAGTAAGGAAGGATTTTTCGAAATTCAACCCCTAAGGCAGTTAAATAGGGGATGAAAGTTTGTATGGAAAATCGTCACTTAACGGGTTCAAAATTTCACGCAAGCGAAGCTGCGGGCAAAAGCTAGTCTTTTATAATCAAGGGGTGTATTATTATTTCAATTGGTTTAACTATAACGATGTTACTTTCAGACGCAGACATGTACAACAGCAGGAGACTGATCGAGCAACAACGCTTGTTGGAACAAATACAGCATCAGGTCAAACAAGAACCTGACACAGCCAACGGTGAGTACTCAAACATAACATCACGCCGGTATTCCCCGAAGGGAAGGGCAGAGGTGTGTAGTACACCCTCATTTAGCCGATATGTCGATATAATTATTGCCGTCTAATATTTGACAGTTCCGCGCACAGATAACATAAGCCTGCGTGAGCGACGATATCGACGCAACAAAATGTTGCCATATTAAATATTAGATATTATTTTGCATACATTTTTAGATTGTTCCATATTTATTGCGAGTTTATTTATTTTCTTTCTTTACACACACTACACATATACATACACATGTTGGTTTGAGTGAACGGGCATGACCGCTGACTGACATCCGTGGAGCACAAAGGTTCCAGACGAAAACCAGCGTCAAGTACATAAAGTGCTTGGCATTAAGCTGATCTGGACACCTTTTTGGTTCAGCCGTGAGACACATACCCAAGACATTTTTTTTTAAATTTTAGTTATATCACATTTTTCACATGTTGTGTCTCTTTGTGCTGTGTCCAAATAAATGATTCTTTATCTTTATATGTTTAAAGCCGGGTCCGCAGCGCCAATTTCCTAACATAACATTGTTTGCTAACCGAATAGGGGCGTGGCCTAACAGTTTTGTTAGCAAAAACATAGTAGTCCGCCAACCCGCACCAGGCCAGGGGGCCAATTCTACTAATAGAAACTTTTATCAACTGCAACTAAGTCATTCATTCAGACAGTTTTCTTTTACGAAAACTGTCAAAATGTTTGGTTTTGTTTTTGCTGTCAAACAATTTGATAGTTTTTTTAACGAAAACTGTTTGAATAAACGATTCAGTTGCAATGGGCATGTTGACAGCATCAATAAATTACAAATCTAATTAGTCCGCCAGTTAGAGTTTTGAAAAATAATGGACACGTATAATTTAGACCTTATTTTTCTTTTTAATTACTTGTGCAAAGAATTAGGAGAAATTTTTCAAATGACAGCATTCTAATAAAAAAATAAAGGATTGAAATGTAAAAAGTGGGTTTTACAGAGACTGCTGAAAATTGCCAATTTTCAAGTGGCACTTGAGACTGAAGGGTTCGTCTGAAAAAGAAACTAAATAGTGATATTTGTAGAGAATTTTATGTACTTTAATTTCTGCAACCAGACCATTTACTAAAAGTTAATAGTTTTCGAGTTATAAGCAAAAAAACCGGAAAAAGTAGACATTTTTCGCTTTTTTTTGCGCTTTTTTCAATGTTGCGTCATGAAATTTTGTCCGCAAACCTCAGATTCGGATTCAGCACCCCAAAATAATGGTATGAAAGAAATCAGAACTACCCCAAAACTTTCCCACTAGGGCCCTTTAGAGTATAAATTGACTGAATTAGTAACAAAAGAAAAAATACAGGTCAAATATTTTTTGATAATCTAACTGACGGACTAATTAGATTTTTTTATTAGGGGTGCATGAAAAGAGCCTCCACTCCTGACGATACTTAAGTACGTGGGGCGCACCCTGGGCAGTCAGCCCCGCTACCAACTTTGTTGACTGGCTAATCTTTTCACCACGGCATGAGCTATTTTCTTCTTCTCTCGTGCTGACACAAGAGAAGAAGAAGAATTAGTTTATTTTAGTCAAATACCCCATTGATAAAAGTTTCTGTTGGTAAAATTGGGCTCCAGCGTGGTTGACTAAGGTTTAAATCCTTCTCATTCTGAAAAGAAACCTGTGCCCAGCAGTGGGACTGCTTAATTACGGTACCCAAACCCACATTCATGCGACGACGGCATCCGAATATTAGCGTACCAGATAATCCTATCAAATTGTATTTATTTTTGTTTCAGGATGTGAGAATGTGATGCAGCCTCAGGGCAGCCCTTACTACCAGTCTAACAATCATAATAATGTGTCAGGTATGTATTCATTCATAACCAGAGATCGGAATAGGTAGAGTATATTTACCTAAACTTCGAGGAAGGAAGTAACATGGAGTGGATAATACCTCCTCTAAAATCCCGGAATAATTATAATGACGTTTAAATCCCGGGATTTAAAAATCACGAATTATTTATTGAACTTTATTTTAGCGGTTGGGTTGCCGTAACCGCGCGGCTTGATTAACCGCGCGGTTATGTCAGAACGATTACTTAATAACTCATACAAATAAGACTCGCGTGATTTCCATGCGATTCTGAAATCGCGCGGTTCCTGCCGTGTCTGAACTAGGCCTTAAAGTTGCAAATTATTTATTTGAAGATATCATGTAACATTTTTTAGGGTTCCGTACTATAAGTATTAAATTAAAGAGTTTCGTTTTACGTATCACATACATTGTTTTACATAATACGGGACCCTACCCTACGGACGGAGTTGTCCGAGCCCCAGAGCCCCCGTCAGGCCCTGTTGCTAACTATTATATGGGACTTAAACAAGATTTGACAACAAAACAATTTTTTAAACAAGACCTTTTTAGGTCGGTGTATACTCTTGTAATGGGAGTACATCTCTGTTTACCTCTTCGGAGATTAAAGGCGTGTGTATTTGTATGTATATTTATATCGGGTGTAAAAAGACCCTTAACGATAACGGAAATCACATATTCTACCCATCATTGAGAACATTTTTTTCTACCAGACTATACCTAGGAAATCATTGGTTTTGGAGATATTGAAGGTCAAAGTATACATTTTTTTTTTAGTTTTTTCCAAAAACCTATTCTATGTGATACTTAATACTAAACTTTCTTCCAAAAACCTTATCAAAATTTTCAATTCTTCCTCACGAATTACGCATTTGGAGTTACAAAAACGCAACGAATATCAAACGCACACGACCGCCTTGGCTCAGCTGTGTGGCCGCTGCACGCATGCAAACGCGCGGCATCGCCACAACCACACATTGCGCGCTACAAAAAAAAGAGTTTTTTTCATGCCAAAAAATAAAAGTCGTTTCCCAGCAATTATTTTCGGTAAATGTAATCCCACCAAAAACATTAAATGTAAAAAATGCCAAGTCTCTATATGCAATCTTTCCACCGTAAAAAGTTTTAAGATCTCATAGAAGCCAAGTCCTATTCAATTTATTTTGTAGTTAGTTATCTATCTAGTGACTGTATTAATAGTTTTATTTCTATTATAATTATAGTGACTTGGCAATGAGCACAAATTAAAAGCTGCTTGCTGTGTGGAATTATGTGCGACTGTTATTGACGAATTGATATCTATGAGTAGGTACTATGATTACATTAGTTGTTATGCTGATGTGTGATTTATGATATGCAGACATGATTTTACGGCCAATGAGTAGTTATGGTCACCATCGACTACGTGCGTCAATACATATTTAAGAAAACCTAAGTTTATTTGATAAGAACATGACAATTATTATCTATAGGTACCTATGTTTAATGGTCAAATCAAAAGAACTTAACTAATCCTGTGATATTAAACATTACGCGTGCGTTATGCGTTACTTTCACCTCCTCTAAATGTATTTGTTTCTTCTTGTGCTCATTGCCAAGTCACTATAATTATAATAGAAATAAAACTATTAATACAGTCACTAGATAGATAACTAACTACAAAATAAATTGAATAGGACTTGGCTTCTATGAGATCTTAAAACTTTTTACGGTGGAAAGATTGCATATAGAGACTTGGCATTTTTTACATTTAATGTTTTTGGTGGGATCTCATTTATTTTTTGTAGGTGGGTCTCTTTCTTTTCTTTTTGGGTGACATAATAATGTCTTGTTCATCAGATGCTGCTTTGCTTAGAGCCTATTCTCTGTCTCTATCTCTTTTGTTTTTATAACTAACTAACAAACTAAATATACAACAAACGATTTATGTATTAAATTAGTATTTTTAATAACTAACTATTTGAGTAACTAATAACTAACTGATTCGGATATCCATAAATTTCGTTTCACCGAATATAAATTTACGCTATTATATTTTTTTAGTTTCTAAGTGGTTTTTTTCATAGATAGATGGCGCTATCATACGAATTTCACATGTGGACACGACACCCATGACGCGTATTTTGTAAAATTTCACAGCCGCCATTTTGGATTTTGACTTTTACCTCATTTTCGTCATCAGTGCCCCCGAAAACCATGGACACGACATCCATGATGCAAATCTTGTCAAATTTCGCAGCCGCCATCTTGGATTTTGACTTCGATCTCATTTTCGTCATCAGTGCCCCCGAAAACCATGGACACGACATCCATGATGCATATCTTGTAAAATTTCGCAACCGCCATCTTGGATTTTGACTTCGACCTCATTTTTGTCATCAGCGCCCCCGAAAACCATGGACACGACACCCATGACGCTTATCTTGAAAATTTCACAGCCGCCATCTTGGATTTTGACGTTGACCTCATTTTCGTTATCAGCCCCCCCGAAAACCATGGACACGACACCCATGACGCATATCTTGTAAAATTTCACAGCCGCCATCTTGGATTTTGACGTTGATCTCATTTTTGTCATCAGCGTCCCCGAAAACCATGGACATGACACCCATGACGCATATCTTGTAAAATTTCACAGCCGCCATCTTGGATTTTGACGTTGACCTCATTTTCGTCATCAGCTCCCCCGAAAACTATGGACACGACACCCATGACGCATATTTTGTAAAATATCACAGCGCCATCTTGGATTTCGACTTCGACCTCTTTTTCGTCATCAGCACCCCCGAAAACTATGGACACGACACCCATGACGCATATTTTGTAAAATTTCACAGTCGCCATCTTGGATTTTGACTTTGACCTCATTTTTGGCATCAGCACCCCGGGAAACCATGGGAACGACACCCATGACGCATATTTTGTAAAATTTCACAGCCGCCATCTTGGATTTTGATTTTGACCGCCCCCGCCCTCTGGAGGGAAAACTTGTGAGATATTAAAACTTTAAACAACTTAAATTAGCCTTTATGAATGTTATCTAGATACAGTAATAAATGGGTTCATAATAGTTACATACTTAGTATACACCTCTGTCCTACCCTTCGGAGAATACAGGCGTGATGGTATGGAATCTCATTTCTCAGATTTTGCCCTAAATAAATAACAATTTATAAATAATCTACACCAATTCAATATTTTTTGTACGTAAACAAAGAACAAAGTTAACAATGCAGTCGAAATTCATACACCATGTTCCTGGCAAAATGGCAAATATAAAATTGTTTTCTATAATTAACAATTTTTTTATGTTTTTATAATTTTTCCTTTATATGTGCCTAATAATCTATCTTGATGCCAAATTTCAAGGTTCTAGGCCTGCTAGAAGTATCTTAGAATTTTGATGATCGGTCAGTCAGTGAGTCAGTGAGTCAGTGAGTGACAAAATGATGTAACTTTGATCGATGATAACTCGTAAACTATAAGTTCAAATATGATGTAATTTGGAAGATTAGCTAGTTATAATGATTATTCTTGGTTACCGAAAGTTCAAACTGCTAGCTTTGTCCACAGCGAAGATATAGGGGGGGTGAAAGGGCCGCGAATGGCTTCGAGAAAAGATGGTACGGCCGTGCCCGCTTTGCTCGAGACTTGGCGGGGCACTGCCGTGCCCCCAGATTTAGTTTGATGTACAGAGTACGTAGATTTCGGCTATGTGATGGGTCTTTTTACACCCTGTATGTATATTAATGTGAACATAATTTATTTTGCAGGCGGTTACTACGAGCAGTTATCGCGGCCGGGACCAGAGTTACTCATAGCCAAGCAGAACGCGTTAGCGGCGCACACGCAGTTATGTAAGTAATCTCTTACTAACCACTATTATGATATGCATTGTCTGCAATATAACCTTTTAAATGCAAGGTTAGTCATGGGGGCAAATAGGGTATTTGACTAAAAAAAACTAATTAGTCCGTCAGTTAGATTATCAAAAAATATTTGACCCGTATTTTTTCTTTTGTTACGTAAACGAACATTGACCAAGATACGACACTTTTAAAATTGGCAAAACGTCACAAGCAAGTACAATTTTTACTTGCTTCTGACGTCACAAGCCCCCAATCTCGAGTTTTGATGTGTTTTATCGTTCCAAATATTCATAGATTTAACAAAAGAAAAAATACGTGTTCGTTGTTTTTCAAAACTCTCTGGCGGACTAATTAGATTTGCAATTTATTGATGCTGTCAACATGCTTATTCGTTTAACAAAATTGTTGCCAAACGCAAACGAACCACAACCGTCAGTCAATTTTTGTTTACAAAAACTGTCAAAATGATTGGTTTTGATTTTAGTGTCAAATAATTTGACAGGTTTTGAAATTGAAAACAGTCTGAATGAACGGTTCCGCTAGGTTCGATAGATTTAGATTTAGTGGGGCGCGTATTCGTGGATTTAAATACAAGGTTAGTCAGAAAGGGGGTACTAATCCAAAAGGGTGTTAAAGTACACATAATAATGAATAACTTTTGTTCTACAACTTTTCCCAAAAGTCAATAGTTTAAGAGAAACAGCTGCTCAAAAATCTCAAAAATAAAATCTCTAAAATCTATCTATCCCCAGTTAAGATCAGCTGTGTTTACATTTTAGGTCATATTTGGGGTCATGAATTAGAAACACCATTTTCTGAATCTTTAACTAAAGCAGGGATGAAGAATTTTTGAAAAAACTAAAATTAAAATAATTTTATTTGAATTTTTTTTATCGAACATTGAAATTTTAACACTTGCTTTCAAACAGTCATCAGCAGGGATCGGAGTAGGTAGATTGAATTGGGGTCATTGATCCGAAACGTATATATTAATATGGACATTCCTCCGGAATTTCGTAATTTTCGTAAAATTTCGGAACTTAATGATTATTAAAAAAAAAACGGAACTCTGCAGGAATTATATTAAAATGAGCAATATTATATTCTTCAAAACTTTTTTTAACGGCACTCTGTCGCTATTTGACACAACCTATCGACCAATCAGAAAAAAGGATCATGGGTGGTGCACTAACCTTGATATCGGAATTCGATTGTTTTTATTATTCAACAGATAAATACTAAATTAATTTAGTTTTGATACCTTCCTTTAAATGAATTGAGTAGTAATAATATCACTACCAACATTAACAATATTTAATTGAATCCGGAAATACCGGAATTACTTTCCGGAAAAATGGCTTATCCATGTTATTCTTTCTGTGTGCATTTATGATACAAGTACCAAAAATCAATCTACCTACTCCGATCACTGGTCATCAGTGATACTACAAGTGGGCTTCGGATTAGTACCCCCTTTCCGACTAACCTTGTATAACTCTCTTTAAAGAGAACATGTTTTTCTTATAGTTTCGTATTAACTCCTCAGGGCAGAACACAATGAAGCGGCCTTTCTTTTACAGCGAGAGCCCACACTACAACAGTGCCCAGTTACTGCATAGATATGAGGTGAGAACTATAACTTATAACTAGCTGTGCCCTCGCGACTTCGCCCGCGTTAGAACGGCTCCTGCGCAGAATGTCCACTTCTCAAAATGTCCACTGGTCGCAAAATGTCCTTTTCTCAGAATGTCCCTTTCGCAAAATGTCTCTTTCTCAGAATGTCCCTTTCGCAAAATGTCTCTTTCGCAGAATGTCCACTTCGCAAAATGTCCCTTTCGCATATTGTCCCCTTTTTATTTCTGACTTTAATCATAATTCAATTCATTTTAGCAATTAGCTTTCACACATCATGTTTGACGTGTGTTAATTTGTATCGATATGGGTAAGCAAAAATAAATGAAAAGAATATAGTACAAATCACATTTATTTCTTTGCATAATCGCTTGATTTAAAGTCATTATTTTACCAACCTAATTGTTATTAACTCGCAATAAAAAAAATAAGAAATTTGAACACTCTTTAATTAGTAATTACCTACGAACCGTTAACTGTAAAAATATTACTTTTTTTATAAATTGTGGCAATGTCAAATTATTTAAAGTAAGTCAAGTAAAAAGGGGACAATATGCGAAAGGGACATTTTGCGAAGTGGACATTCTGCGAAAGAGACATTTTGCGAAGTGGACATTCTGCGAAAGAGACATTTTGCGAAGTGGACATTCTGCGAAAGAGACATTTTGCGAAGTGGACATTCTGCGAAAGAGACATTTTGCGAAGTGGACATTCTGCGAAAGAGACATTTTGCGAAGTGGACATTCTGCGAAAGAGACATTTTGCGAAGTGGACATTCTGCGAAAGAGACATTTTGCGAAGTGGACATTCTGCGAAAGAGACATTTTGCGAAGTGGACATTCTGCGAAGTGGACATTCTGCGAAAGAGACATTTTGCGAAGTGGACATTCTGCGAAAGAGACATTTTGCGAAAGAGACATTCTGAGAAAAGGACATTTTGCGACCAGTGGACATTTTGAGAAGTGGACATTCTGCGTAGGAGCCGTTAGAACGTTTTTTTCTGTGACAGAAACCTTCGTCGAGAAGTACAATGTGGGGCAAAAGTAATCATCCGATGTTGTTTTGCTGTAATTTTTTTTAGGAATGAAAAATTTTGGTTTTGCATTTGGATTATGAGTAGAGATCGGATATACGGATGCAACCTAAACTTCAGCCCCCTTATTACAAAAGATGGTTTAGACCAAGACTAAGGTAAACCCAGGTTTAAAATATACCCATCACTTTCTTATGTCATATAACAAAAAGAGACGGGGCTATTTTAAAACCTAGATTTTTCTTAGACCATCTTTTGTAATAAAGGGGAAGATGTTGGCTAATATGGAATGCGCTTTTGTATCGAAAAAAATCCCGCGGTTCCGGGACAATTATTTTAATTTATGTTTTTTTTTATCGAACACTCGTCACTCCTCTTCTTACACTCTACATACACACATATTTGCATCGGGGGTTAAATATTAATTTTAAATCATTAAGCAATCCAAGAATCCTGGAGTTTTTTTAAATAAATCATTTTAAGAAGTCGCTTCCTTACCTACTATACACTCGACTAGATATGCTTTTCCGGTGTTCCTGGAAAACCAGTTTTTTTTACAAAAAAATATTTTCTGTGATTAAAATTAACTTTAGGTAAATATGCATCCGAATAATAATATCCGATCCCTAATTATGAGACTCAAAAAAATACATTCCTAAAAAAATTTAAAGCAAAACAACATCGAGTGCTTACTTTTGCCCCACCTTGTATATTTTTATGTCTGAAACTTTAACTGAAGTGAACCAACAACAACTGTACAAAGTTTCAACTCAATCGCATGAACGATGCACATTATATTTTTTGGTGAAGCATGAACTTTCCATAAAATACAGGGTGTTAACGAATTCGTGTAATTCCTTCAAACCGCGTGATCTACTGGTGACACAGATTGACCCTGCATAGGTTTTTTCAGAATAAACAAAAAAAAAAGTTTTTAAAAAATGAACCAGGGGGTTCTGTATCTGAGTAATTTTAACGTCCCAAGTTAACTGACTGTATGGAGCGATATCGGACTAGTCGTGCCCGCCAGCTGTGTCGCCGTGCCTTCATTCAATTATGCATGGCAACGAAATATTCTAACACTTAAAATATTATTTTGGGAAAAAAAAAAGTTTTTTATTTTTAATTAATCTAAATCCCGTGCGGGGTTAATCAATACCATTAATATATCATGTGGTTTGAAGGAATTACACGAATTCGTTTACACCCTGTATAATAAAGCTGCCAATTCTTTTAATAAATCACTATGTGCTTGTTTTTATGTTAATCTAAAGTACTACTTATACACGTATAAATGCACGTTTGTAATTTCTTTCTTTCGGGCTTACCTACTAATCGTACCGACCATCGACGCGTGACGTCATGAGGCTATCGGCAAACCTTCTCCGCGCGACTTATACCAACTATTACATAAAGCCGCGTTTCCACTTTGCTGCCGAGCAAACATTTTGATCAGAGCAAATGTTTCCTGTTTTTCCAGTGTTCACTGAAAGCAACTAGTACTTGTTTTCACTATGAGAGCTTAACGACTATTTGTTCTGAACAAAGGCCTGTTCGTTCGCACAGGTACCATGTTCGTCCGCCCAGTTGCGTTTTCACTGTTGTGTCAAGAAACGAACGATCATGGACGTTGATTTGCTTTTTTTATGGTATTAGTATCTGCTTTGTGGATCCTATAGGCACGAATGGGGCCCTATAAATAATATCAATAAGTTGCAACGTTTTTTTTTATTCCACTCCATGTTTGCTAAAAAGATCCGACGACCATCGAGCACGTCAAACACCGAGCGAATGCTCAAACCAACTGTTTGTTCGCCGTTGCGTCGTTTTCATTAAATGATTGAGCGAGCGAGCATGCGTTCACTGAGTTCAGCCGAACATCGTTGAACGAACTCGTTCGCTCGTTCTGATGGTTCCATTTACCGGGCAAACACACGTTTGATCGCTCAGAACTGTTCGGAGCGCTAAGTGGAAACGTGGCTTTAATGCAATAAAGAACAGAGCATTGAAAAAAAAAATGAAACCTTTCTAACTCTACATGTTGTTTTTTTTCAGGATATCACAAGAATTCTTCAGTGATTAAAGAGAGACATTCCAAAGTTTCCTGAAAAATAAAATAAAAAAAAGTTTAATGTAAAAAATAATTCTCTTGACGACGATAATCTCTCGACGGTTATTTTTATTTTTTTTATATAATAATTATTAATAGTAACGATAATAATATATTTTTTATTATTAATAATAATGAGAAGCGCGAGGTCCCTTGTTGAAAAGTATAGCTATTTTTATTTTATTTATTTAATATTATTATTGTTTATTATTTCCGAGGGACCGAGTGTTTTATTACTATGCCACTTGTGATATAACTTTGTGTTTAGTATAAGATTGGTTTTTAGGATTTTTTTAGCATATTTTTTTTTGGGGAAATATAATTTGGTCGATCTTACTCCGTCAAGGAATGTGCCGCTAATATTATAAAAACGCGAGTTAGTATGTTTTTGACTTAGCATCGTAACTGCTGAACTGATTTCGATGAAGTTTGGTACTCAGGTGGAATGTATTTTGGATTAGCTTATGGGGTACTTTTACAGCGGTTATGCACTGCATCCGATCCGGATCCGTGAAAATACGGATCTAGAGTCTAAAAATCTCGGACCGAATTCGGATATTGCTTACGCACTAATCCGATCTCTGATCCAAATCCAAACAATTCCGGGGCCATCTTTGGCATATGTCCGATTTGAATCCGAGGTAATGCGAAAGCGTTCATACAAACAGTACTACGGCTACTTCGGTCCGTCAATATTTCTTCCGAATGACGACTTGACTCACGGATGACGGAGAGAAATCGGATGACGGAAGTCGGATCTAGTGCGTGAACTATCATACAAATAGTTCTATGACTATACTTCGGGACGTATTTTCACGGATTCGTATCGGATGATCGAAATCGTGTTTATATTGTTTATTTATTTATTTCGTCTACCAACAATTGTTTACACAAACATCTTGCACTTATTAATAACATTAAAACTTTAAGCAGTGTAACAATTACTTAGTTTCGAAAAAATCTCTCCCTAATCTACATTTATACCTGAAAAAATAGATGATAATACCCTAAACTCGAATTTAGGACTTGTACCATGAAAACAGTCAGTTTAGTAATTAGTTGTTAGTCGAGTGTGTGTTTACAGTTTACACGAGTCTAGTGACATTTTAGTATCTGTAAACACGTAAATCTAAATACTGGATACGTGTAAACGATGTGTGAAAAATCTTAACATATTTATAATATTAGTAGTTTCAAAATAATATTCCTTGATGGTGGTAAGCAGGGGGATGGGAGGGGGAGTACTAAATCAGGTGTAAACTAATCCTATACTAAACATAAAAACATAGTAATATTAATATCTTATATAAATATAAATAAATAAAACAAGAAATTGTACAAATCATTAAAAAAATTATAAGAAATGTCGCTTTTTTTATATTATGTACGTTTTTTTTGGAAAAAAATGTTTTTTTGAAGTATATTGTAGTCTATGTATTGGTTGTAAAAGTTCATAGCCCACTGCTGGGCAAAGATTGACAATTTTAGAAAAAAAAAGGTTTTTTCTCCTTCAAAAAAAACATAAGTTCTCCAGATGAAATTCGACCAATTAGTCTATGGATAAATTGGTCCATACACCATTGGACGATAAAAACTGTCATTACATAGACTATAATATCTTTGAGTCCACGACTCACCCTTGACCTTTTTTACTTTATGTATGAGGTCTTACAAATAAATACAATATTTATACTTGTATGTCATTCTCATTGAAATGACATGCCTGTTATACTGTAACGGCATGTCATTTCTTTCAAATCACATATCGATTCTCTCTTTTAAGATGTATGTCAATCGACACTTTATGTGAATGTCATTCTGAACGAATGACATACAAGTGTATGTCATTTTAAGGGTGATCGTGGACCATAAACACTGCGTTGTTGCCATTCTCTTTTTAAGATATTTCTCGTAAGTCTAAAAAAATCTGTTTTTATTTTTATTATTTAAATTTTGAAAAAAAACCCGCTATATCTGATTATTTTGACGTTGTTTTTAGTATTTTAGTTTTGTTTGTTATATAAAATATATATCTATAGCATTTTTTAATGAATTTAAATAATATTCCTACGTAAAATTGCTTGGAACTGCAAAAAAGGATAAAAAAATGAAAAAAAAATAATAAAAAACAATTTATTAACCCATATACATCTACAGCTAAAAATAGGCTCCAAATCACCACACTTGGCATGCGAATTAGTGATTGCAGTATTCTATTATCAAGATACAGGCTGATACTGATTTCTTACCTGAAACAATCCCTTAATCGCCTTTTATGACGTAAAAAAGACACTAATGGCCTATTTCGAGCATACAGGGTTATTAACAAAAATAGGCTGGACCTATTTTGAACTTTAGGTATCCTTGTAAACAGTTCAAGCAATTTTACATAGGAATTATAATAATGAGACCGTTTGTATAAAAGTGATCAATTTTTTTAGTATATTTCCGTTTTAAAATGAAAAAAAGAAGTAATATTTTTTTAGAAAAAAGATTCTGTCATATAATTCGCACTATGAGGGCGCAGTAATGCGCGCGCACGAAATTTCTGGGCCTTATTACGCTCGGCGTAACGACTATAATACGCGTGGTGAGGCTGCGCAAGAGAATTAGTATGTAGCGCGATGTATACGCGTAACGCGACGATATATGAGCTGCGCAAGATACGCTCAATGTGTCTGCAGTCTAAATAGATACAATTTTTATTATACAGAGTTTGCTAAAAATATGTCTCACTGTGAATATTATACACTAAAGATCTGTCAGTATTTATTAAATGTTCTTTAAATTGAAATTAGCAGAAATCTGTTATATTAACAAAAAAAGCTGTAAGTGCACTTATTTTTTTTTATTATTGAGAGCCGATTTTTCTAAATATAACTTTTATCTGAGGAATAATTGTGATGTTTTGAAATCTTTTGTATAGAAAATATCTCAAACCGCCATATTTACTCTGACGATTGAAAAATCGGCCCTAAATGTCATGATAATTGTTAATTATTTAAAAATCGACGGGTCCTACGTACCTATACTAGTATAAGTGCAAAAACCCAACTTTACAGGAGAGCGGTTTAAAGGTTCGAAAGCTTTTAACTTTGACATAAATCAATAGAAATATTTGAAATTTTGGAATGGACCATCCCTCACCATTTGAAAATTTCAAATATTTCTTTTGATTTACATCAAATTTAAAATCTTTAGAACCTTTATACCGCTCTCCTGAAAAATTTGGATTTTGCACTTGCACTAGTATACGTAGGACCCGTCGAAATAATGTAATTGCATATACAACATTTTTTTATTTCACAGTGCGACTTACAGGAATTAATATTGCACATTTTATTTAAAAAAATATTAGTTTTTTTTTATAAAAAATACTAAAAGTTAAGTCACTTTTACCCAAACGGTTATCTTTGATATTATTTTGTAAAAAAATATAGTTTTTAATTAACGACAAATAGTTACCAGAACCGTACACGTCTTTTTGCCATTTTAATGCTCTTTTTTATATTTTTTATTGTTTAGGCAACAGGCGATGTTTTGACGGTAGATAGAATATTTAAAAAAAGGTAGGGACCCTTTTGGGTATTTAGGTAAAATCAATTTAAAAAAGTAATTAAATGATTTGCGTTGTAAATGTTTGGTCAGCAAACAATATCTGCTATTAAATCATCTGAGCATCCTGACTTGGTTAGGTTAGGATAGGTTAGAATTGGGAACTGATCGTCTTGAGATCATTTTCCATTTCGTCGTTATTTTTTTAACAAATCTGAATAAGCTTTTCTGTCTAATATCTGACATAACCTTTAAAGCAAGCGTGAAGGAATCTTAAGGGTGCACTCGGTCTATCGTAGACCTGATCCATCGCTTTCTATCAGGCCAGGTCGAGGTCAAGAGCGGTCCCAATAATAAAAATCATGCGTTTCTGATCAATTATTCATTTTCTAATCCAGAAAGTACATAATTATTACTTATGTATTCTTTAGATCAAATGGCTTTCTGGATTTCGTTTATTCCTTTGTTGTTACTATATAACATGATCAGCCCATCACTGCCCCACTGTTGGGCACAGTCTTCTGCTCAGAATGAAAAGGATTTGGGCGTTAGTCCACAACGCTTGCTTAGTGCGGGTTTGACGGGCTACATACACCATCGGGAACTTTTTAGAGCCCTCTCAGGTGTTCAGGTTTCCTGACAATTTCCTTCACTGTTAACCGTGATAATCAAATTCTAATCAACCCATGAATTCGAAAAATCAGAGGTGCGGTCTGCGATAGAATTCGGAACCCTCATGGAACCCAAACGATCATCAACCGCTGGGCTATCAATAAGTCAAGACGGAAAGTTTAATTTATCACTTCATGGCATTATTAAAGTCATTTAATTAGAGTGTCGAGGCTTCATTCCTGGCGATACTTAAGTCCAGCGCACCCTGGGCAGTCGGCCTCGCTACCTACCTTGCTGACTGGCTAATCTTTTCACCACGGCATGAGCTGTTCTTCTTCATAGCTCGTACCGGCTCCAAACAGACGTTTAACGTCAAATTAATTTAGCGGCATTAGAGACACCTGCTGCCATAAAGTAAAAAAAGTACATAAAATTGATAGTAAGTTTAGTACAAAGTATAAAAATTTAGAATAGTCCATTAACTTCCTCTTTTAGTCAGTTTCGTTACCAACTATTCGAGTAGCCAACTAAAATAATATCATACATTATTAATAGTTTAGTCAGCTTCGTTACCAACTAATAATCAACTAAACTCTAATAATTAGTTAACTAAGGCTCATTTGCGCAACGTTGACGTATTTGTTTATTTAACCTGGGCTAGTAAAGTTTGTGTAGCCGCAGACAGGGATTGGTTTGCCTAGCCCCCGATTCAGAACCTTTTCGATAAGCAGTTATCCGACTCATTACGATAGAAAAAGAGATAACAAACCGAATCAGAACTAGTTTATCGAATTATTTTGTATCTGAGTGCTGGGCGACGTTGCGCAACTAGGCTTAAAGTTACAAAAAAATAGTCTTGTCAGTTTCGTTACCAAGAAAATAGTCAACTAAACCGACTGAAAGTCGTTTAGTCAGTCAAAACATCGCCTGAGCTTACGACTATAAGTTACAGCTTTGGGTTAAGTCGGACAACTGTGTAGCGACAGTGGGGCAACTTGAATTCCATTTAGTTCCGTCTCTTTAGTACTGTGACCTCTACGAATGACATTTGTGTATACAGCGTGTATTTTTTGTGGTTACAAAAACTTTCATGGATTATAATAAAAAATACTTGGAAACGTGTGCTCCATCTTCGACCCTGCTTACAAGAAGGTAATGAAAAAAAAGTGTGAAAAAATTTAATAAAAAATAAATAAAAAATGTCATAAGTCGACAACCTCGTGTGCCAAATCAAGATATTTGATTTGTTTATCTTTCTCAGCTTTCACGAGGTTCTCGTCATAAGGGACCGTGATATCAACAATCATTGTGAGACGCTCTGATCGATCTATTACCATATCAGGCTTATTAGCAACAATAGTCCTGTCAGTGATAATTAGGGATCGGATATTCGGATGCAAATTTACCTAAAGTGAATTTTTAGCTATGAAAGTGCTTTTTGTAAAAAAAAAAACAGGAACACCGGGAATGCATAACTAGTCGGGTGTATAGTATGGAGGCGACTTCATAAAATGATTTAAAAAAAAAACGGTAATCATGTTTAACTCCCGATGCAAATATGTGTGTATGTAGAGTGTAAGAAGAGGAGTGGTGTGTGTTACATAAACCTAAAACAAACATAAATTAAAATAATTGTCCCGGAACCGCGGGATTTTTTCGATATAAAAGCGCATTCCATATTAAGGTACAATTCCGTGCATCGCGGCCGATCGCAGCCGCGCGCTATCGATCGCATGCGGCTGACGCGTGCGGCTAATGCGTCAATAGTCAGAGTATGAAAATGTATGGCACCGCTTCCGAAGTTCGCGACAGACGCGTGCGGCTAACGACAGATTAGTCAGTATATTATAGACACGACTATTGACGCATTAGCCGCGCGCGTCAGCCGCACGCGATCGATCGCGCGCGGCTGCGATCGGCCGCGATGCACGGAATTGTACCTTTAGCCAACATCTCAAGTTTAGGTGAATATGCATCCGAATATTCGATCTCTAGTGATAATAGATCGTTCTCAGTACAATGTGGCATTAGCATTTTTAAGATCTGGGTCGGGCACATATATTCATTTTATTTTGTTATATAATTCTTCTCTCAAAGTTTTCTAGCCACTGAAAATGTATTATGTTATGTTTACATAATTTTTTCTCATTGATTTTGTACTTTTAAGTTGTGTATGATAAAATTAATAGTTGAAAGGCCTAATTAGATTGTCATTGCATGATAAATAAAGTATATACATATTTTTAAACACAGAGTAGTTAAAAATGGAGTTTCAAGATTTAATCTATCTGCAAGTGAAACTATGTACAATGTAATCTCAGGTTAGAAAAGAGATGAAAAAATATATTTGGATGCAGTATTTTTTACTTTAAAAAATGAAACGAAGTCTAAGTAATATTTGCTCTTTTTAAATATTTAACCCTTAATCGGGCATAAGGTTTAAAGAAAAGTAAATCAACAAAGAATTTGGCACTATTATAAAAAAAAGTTTTTTTTAATTAGTCCCTTTTTTATTAAAAAAAAGTAGTAAAAAAAAAGGTTTTTTTAGTACTAAAATTATAATAAGGAATTTTTCACGTCACCTTTCAAAAAAGTCGGTGGCAAATATATGCCCTTTTCCTGATTAAGGATTAAAATACTTCTCTTCGATGACATGTGTTTTAAGACACCCTGTATATGTACGATATTTCTGCAAACGTTGACTGCAAGAACATTAGTACTCAATTTGTTATTTACTCTGCGTTTAAAAATAAGCATAATTGTTATGTATATAAAGATGCATGTCATTTGAAAATATCTTAAGTTTGAATGTTGTTAAATGACATTCAGTTGTAACAAGTTACCAGTTTAATTAAACCTAGTTTTAAATGTCGTTTCAAATGACATGCAGAATTAGAAATACGTGAATGTCATTCGTTAAAAGTCCGGTTTTTTTAATATTTTAACTATTGGTCAACAGTGAAAATTATGCTTGCAAAAGAAACTTTCTAAAAGAAATTATATTGTGAAGAAAATAAAATATTTTTTAAAAAGTGATAATTTATCGAATTTACGTGGCAATTAATAAAAAAATGGGAGTAAAAATTGTAAAAAAGGTAGGTTTTAGGAAAAAATTTTTGGTCACAACAAATTTGAATTTCGTTGAGAAAGAAATCTTGCCAAAGTTTTGTTTTTTTTTTGTATTTTTTCGTTTTTGATTGTTAAAAATATAGGTGATCAATAGTCATTTTTTTAAGAAATTATATAGGTTTTAAGTTTCAAGTCATGGGGGGGTGGGCGCGTAAATCATGACTTCAACTTTATTTTTAATTATTTTTGGTGCTCGTTTATTATTTCCGAATTGTTTTATCTGCATTTTTTCTAAGAATTTTCATTATGAGTACAATATTGAATTTTCAAACGCACAGTAGCTGGATCGCTAGTTTTTTTTTTTTTTTTTAGATTACAAGTTGAGAAAAAAATCTTTTATTTACTCTAGTAACTAAGATAAGTAAGGAATGTGGGAAGGTAGTTGTAAGAACGAAAAGAGCGCGAAAAACTTTTTTTTGTGTTTTTTTAATATTTTTTTTCGGTCGGATATTTATGCCAGAGTTGAGAAATGTTATATTTTTGAAAATACGCGCTCTACATAGACCAAAGCTGTGAAAATAATGTAAAGAACGTTGAGTAAGATTAAGAATAAAGTATGCTTTTACACAAAACGTGATTATTTATTTTTTATTTTACACCCTGTACAGTCAACCCAGCCAGAAAGTTGACAAATGTCCCATGGTAATGGACAGTCACCTGATTTACCTGCCACGGTTATGACATGAGTTCTTAATAAAACTGCTAAAATGAACAGCTGTCAATCCTGTGTCGCTCCGTGGTTTCGGTGGAAGTATATTATACCTCCTCCAGAGTGAAATCCTAACTAATATTATAAATGCGAAAGTAAGTTTGTTTGTTTGTTACCTTTTCATTCCTAAACCACTGAACCGATCATCCTGAAATTTTGCATATACGTTGTCATTGTCAGGTGTACAGAAACGGACATAGGCTACCTTTCATCCCGAAAAAAAGTTCTGTTCCCGAGGAAAACAACAATAACGTTCGTAGATGGCGCCACGTGTCTTTCGAATCACGATTGAATTATATTATAGAAACTATATTAGAGTGTTAAGAGTTTGTTTGAGCTTAATTAAAGCGAGCAAAGCCGCGAGCAAAACCTAGTGCAAAATAAAACCAAACCAAAATGTGTACGCACAATGGATTGGAAACTCTCCCGCCTAACATAAGCTCAATTTGCCGCGTTGCTCTAAGGACGCATAATTTGAGTGAGGTTTCTGTTCGTAAATACTATTTATTATTCTGTGCGACTGAAAAGTTTTCTTACATAACATAACGCCTGTATTCGCCAAAGGGTTGTGCAGAGGTGTATAATAATAGTACACCCTCATTCCACCGTTATGTTTAAGAAACCGTCGGTCCCGAGGGTTTTACGAATACCTATGACAGTCGTTACGGGTAGTCAGAAGTCTTGTCCATGGTCGGGAGCGAGAGTGCGTGGGAAGTCGTCGCCTCCTTCTGCGAGAAAGGGATGGTGACCAAAGAGGGACAGAGAGGCAGCTGCCACTCTCCCTTCCCGCGCAAGACGCACCGGGCGCCGGAGGGCGCGCGATAATCTCTGGCCACCCGTAGTGCGCCGACCAGGAGAACGTGGGGCTAGGCCTCACAAAAGAAGAGGTCTGCCAGGGGCTGGCGGACCGAGACCTGCCGGGGCTTCCGGGGTCGCGGTGCATGCAGCTGTGAATTCCGAGACCCCGGCCAAGGGTCAGGAGAAGGAACACCGTGGGTTTTTAGCCGGTAAGAGTCCGGCATACCCCTTCGCCTTCTTCGGGCGAAGAGCATAAATAAGGAGGACCAAAAAAAAAAACGGTAGGATATCGGCATTGCCTAGTAACTGTGTGTGTTGTGAAGGTCTGATGGCAGTCGCTCCGTGTAAAATACTGGTATTCAGCTGCATCTGGTTAGACTGGAAGCTGACCCCAACATAGTTGGGAAAAGTCTAGGCAGAACAGCTCTGCCTGCAATGCAGCACAATGCTGCTAGCTACATTCAAGGTACCTACTAACTCAGTCGTAACTAGGTAAGTTCTGCGCCTACTCCGAAAACCGAACGTGGAAGTTTCGAGCGAAACGACGAACATCAAAGTTATTATATACTGTTAGCTAACCCAAAGGGTAGCTTATATAAAAAAAAAGTAAAAACCGACTTCAAAGAAATACTAAAAGGAGTAAAATAATTACCATAATATAAAATTAACAGTTTCAGAAGTCGGTGCAACTCTACACTGAAACAAATAGAAGCCACCGACTTCTGATACTGTTAATTTTATATTATGGTAATTATTATACTCCTTTTAGTTTTTCTTTGAAGTCGGTTTTTACTTTTTTTTAAAGTTTGTTTTTTTATTAAATACGTTTTAGTGCCATAAATTTAACCCCCTCCTCTTCATAACCCTTCTTTTTGGCTTTGACGTATATAAGGCTTAGTAGGCGTTTCGGCCGCTGAGTTTCGTCCGATCCGGCCGAAACAGCCATTTCATTATTATTAATATTTTTGAGTGGCGTTTCGGACGAATTCTTTTTTAAAGGCAAAGTAACGTCAGAAACATAATCAAATAATACCTATTTTACTTTGTGGCCATGGATAAAACGAAATGTACAATCAAATAAAAAAAGTCTTATTTTTTTACTGAATCCTTATTAGGTGGTTAAGATTCGATCACTAAGGCAAAAGGAAAGAAAAAAAAAAATTTTTTTTGGCACTCAGTAGTTCCCCTGTGTTGCAAATCTATCTATACCAGTAGCAGATCACGCAGTTTTAAGGAATTACACGAATTCGTTAACACCCTGTATAAGACTGATTATTGTTGTTTACATTTATAATTCCTATTTTTAATTGATATATAAGACTGAATATTGTTGTTTACATTTATAATTCATTACATTTATAATTTATAAAGACTGATTATTGTGATTTATCATGTTTACTGTTGATTGTTGTAATTGTATATTAAACTTTATCTTTGTCCAACAATTCCCTGACTTTTACTTCAATAATATAACCCTGCCTAAGATTTTTCATTCTGACCGTACAAAATTTGCTTCAAAAAAAGTATCGTCCGAAACGCCACTCAAAAATATTAATAATAATTAAATGGGTGTTTCGGCCGGATCGGACGAAACTCAGCGGCCGAAACGCCTACTAAGCCGGGTATAAAAAGCCCTTTCGAATGATACCTTACACGATATAATGAAAACATTCCAAAGGGGGGGGGGGGGGCGCACCCCCTCCTCTTTTCCAGTAGTCAGTTCCCAACAACAAATATAAACAAAGCAATATTAGTAATTTGAGAATTTGGCTTTGATCCGATGAGGAGTTCCGTTCCATATCTCTGAAGTTCATGGTCTAATCATAACAATATTTATATGGGACCAATCGGGAAGTATACCCTATCGAACAAAAAAATAATTTATCAAATCGGTTAATAAATGACGGAGATATGAGGTAACAAACCTAAAAAAAAAAAAACAACCGAATTGAGAACCTCCTCCTTTTTGAAGTCGGTTAAAAATAACATAATTTACTAACAGGATTACCTAATAGCTTTATTAGCTTTCTTAGGCGTTATTTAATAAAAACAGGATGGTACTTAAGAACTGAATACTGTAATACGATCAGTTATTATTACAATGTAGAAATATCAAACTCACTTACAATCTTAAACAAAACAACTATTCTAAGAATTGTGAACCTTCGTACAAACCATAGGTAGCAGCAAAAAGAGAGCGAGTAGCACACTGCCCACTGTTATAAGTATAACATACTTACTTTGTCTAAGGTTATAAAGACCGTTTTGACAGGTCGTGAAGTAAACATGTGGGACTACCGCCATGTCGTCATTAAATCCCTAACAATACTATCAAAGTACTGTCAAACAACGAACTACTAGATGTTAATTATTAGGTATTAGAGTGAACGAAAAACAAAATGTCAAATCGCGAAAATCGAATCGATCATCGGATCCGTAACAGTTTCGTGGTTGGAAAACGTGCGATCCGTCAGCCGAAGCTTCGTAGTTCGATTTTCGGAGTAGGCCTGAACTATCAACGTTTCGGAGGGGTGCATCAAAATAGCTTTCACTTCTCCTGATGATCATAAGTACTGGCGCACCCTGGGCAGTCAGCCTCGCTACCATCCTTGCTGACTGGCTAATCATTTCACCACAGCATGACCTATTCTCGTATGCTGCAGCTGCAGCTGGTGCTGACATTAGACTACTGACATGAGAGAAGAGTTGTCTTTCTCGACACCCGCAGGAAAAAAGACGAACGGCCGTCTGCGGGAGCTCTAACTAAATCTTTTAAAGACACTGACAAAAAATGTTGTATGGTGACGCAAAAGCGAATGTAATATTAATGTCAGCATATATTTTATCTCTTTTCTGGCAGTCTTTGTCTCTGTTCTTTCAGTCTCTTATTTTCTGGCAGTTATATAGGGTACTTTATGGCCAATTTAATAGTTTACATTGGACTCTTCATCAAAACTTAACAACGTAACCTTGTAACGGTGCAGCGGTGGGCATAAAATGTGATAAATTTTTTCGAAGTTAGAACTACACAATTGCTTAACTTTTTTCAATTAAGACATATTACTTATTATTGTAATAATCATAAAAAAAGGTAATTTTACGATTTACTTTCACTAATAAACCATTCTAAACATAATAAACAATTAATTTCTGTTCTAAAGAGAACTGAACGTCGTCGTTACAATGTTGCGTCAGTGAACCCTTTTTCTTTTTAAACACCTGGGGCAGTAGCGATCGGTAAGCTTCCAAAAAACGGTATTCATAGTGCAGTATTCTTACAGGGAAATGATGCCTGTTGAAAAATCTCCCAAAATTTTAAGGAAGATTGGTAAAGATGATTTTATCATAATAAATATTAAAAAATATAAAAATACAAATAAATTACATAAAACTATAATTGCAACACCTATTTTACATTGAAATTACATTCCTTTACCGTTTGAAGTACAAAATACCTTATAAATGGACATACAAGTTTCATTCCTTGCAACACTAGCAAATGTCACAGTATTTGTCAATTGTCACTTTGTTGTAAATGTGTCATGTGCTCTTTTTTGTGAATTTTAATTATTGAAAATTGTTATAGTTTAGTTATTACTTAGATAGTAGACAAAACAGACAATGGGTGATAGTCATACCGACTCATATATATAAAATTTCATTTCATTTCACGGATGCACGCGGGTGCGTTGTCGTAGAATGTAAGAAAGTAAGTAGGTATCTTCAACACCTATTGTAAGAGTCTATGAGCGCTTTAAATTTAAACTGTTGGTGTCGGACTACAGTCGTGCGGTGCAGCGGTGTGCGGATGGGCGGCTTGTGTTGTCTGTACCGTGCACGCACGGCGGCAGTACGGACTAAGCACTGCTCTCTCGTCTCATCAACTGTATACAAAAACACAACCACCCGTCCGCAGCACGACATCCGCACCGCTGCGGCACGGGGTCAGAGGGTCGTCTTGGGGGCGGAGGTCTGACACCAACCGTCTAAATTTAAAGCGCCCTATAATGTCGTTTTTTGTACACTATTGTTAGCTTGTCTCTGGTAATACCATATTAGATTGTCTCTGGTAACTGTCATATTACTTACATTCACTCAATCGATCATTCATTCGTTCATGATTAAAAACTTATTAGTAGTCATTCGGCAGTCTTGTCAGCACGGGGGCTTCACTGCGAAGAAAAATTTTCGACCGTCGTCTCTATGGCTCTTTATTAAACTCTGACAACTACCTCATCCCCTCTGACTCATACTTCGCCCCTTTGACGCCTTCTGACGCCATCTTGATGCTATGACGTCACTTTTATCTCTATTCTATGAAGTCTATGGACTGATCTGTCAAACTAACAAAATAATAATTAACGTTTTAGAATTACTTATTTAGCTTAACTTCTAAATATTCTTACTTTAATATACCTTGAAAAGCCGCAATTACGTGCAATAAGTGCTGTGGGTTGCCAAAGAAGTGCAAAGGCCGTCATGTTTTTTCAAATAATAAACACGACTCTTGGATAAAATGCATCAAGTTGGAACATTCACAGGGCTTGACTTTCCAACAACTGCAACAACTTAATTTTCAATGCAGTCCTGCATCAAGAGTTTCCAATGCCGGAAGGACTACCAATAGCTCGGTGATCAAGGCTCGGTCTTTCAATCATCAATGAAAAGTCTGCTGGTGGACGGAGTGACTAAACTGATGCTAGTGAAATAATTGGTGGTGAGTGCTACCTACTAATGTGTGTAAGAGTGAATAATAAACTACAACCAACCATTATTTGTATTTTTAACTAAAAGTCTTAATAATTGAACATAAACTTAAATAAAGTTCAAGATGCAATTATGTGTGAATAAGAAGCATGTGCAGGAACATAATTATGTAAAATACTGTACATAATGGAAAAAACATAATTAATTAATCTTTTTTCTTCTTCCAGATGATGTCATTGTAATGAATGGTGATTCATTAAATATAATCTACGCCCCACCTTACCGGATAAAAGGAATTCGAAATAATTTCCTCACAAAGAATGTAAAACATAATAATCACCAAATGGAGTAACATAGTGGATGTTTATGTATACAAAGGACTGCAGTCACAATAATGTGAGATTGCTTCATAAATTAAATGATCAACACTTGGTTCCTGAAAAAATCAAATAGATGAAGGTATGTATGTATTTAATTACTGCAGACTAAAACCAATAGCACGAGTCAGGAGAACCAATAGTTTTAGTCAGTTGCAATGCCGGGGTCTCTAATGATATTATTATAAAACTTTCAACATTCAATGCTTATTAACAGCATTACTTTTCATGGCAAGTTCATGTAAATATTTGCATTATGTGTCCAATAGCAATACAAACAAATCATCAAACAACCATGACATATATGTATTTTTTTAACTGGTATCTACACTTCTTTCCACTCGTCTATCTTTAAAGGTATTAATCATTTAATAACGGTGATTTACTTTGTTTTAGGTAAAGAACTGCATTGGAGTATACAGTAAAACAGTACCAGCCACTTTATCCTACACAGCTTGGTTTAGTAAGTTGTAAAATTAAAAAATAAATATATTTTACAGTCACAAAATGCATTGTCTTTTCTTTGTTTATTATCCTGAAATACAACAAGAACTAGTAAATCAATAAGAGCTACGTACAGCAAAAATTTAGAGCTCAAAAGACCTGTATTCGAATCTACACGAATATTAGCTTAAAAGACTTATGTTCATGTTAGTTTATCGAAAACTGATACGCCCACAATTAAAAAGTAAAAAATTTGCGAGCCTAGGAATGAGGTCCACAGATAAGCAAAATGTCCATTTTTTTGTTAGGGAGTGCGCCGTCTGATTGTATCCCTATCTAGTCTGTGCTTGTCAGAGACGTCGAGGTGTGAACATCAAGTGATACTTACTGTGTAATTTTGGATTAAATGGTAACACTTCAGATACAAGTGTAAGTACAGATTAAATCATTATGTATTGAATAATTGGAAATAATTGGAATTGTACCGAGTGTATTTGTGGTTTATGTTGAAGGAAGTAATAAATATCTATGTTTATACTGAAATGTCTGGTTTTCTATTATGAATCCTTTATTCTGAACCGGTGGCCAACAGTTCAGAAGCGGGATAATAAGGGAATTCTCATAATTCCCTTTTTCACGTCCACATTTTAACGGATATTTGATGTCATTTATTATCAGGTGTAATTTATTTTTCCCACCCGGTAAATATATTTTTCTGGCTATTTAAGTAAAATAAATATCAAATATTTTATTTTTCTTTTCCATCTGTCATACGATATTTATTTCCTTACTCTTTACCGTAATAATATTATAGAACCGTTATTAATAAATATCACATCATCCATATTTAGAAAACGAAGTATTAATTTCGACTATGAATTTATGGAAGTTTCTACTGTGGTAGATTTATAATTATTCAATTTGTTAAGCGACCAATCGATATGGTAGTCTGTGTTCTGTTACATACTTAGATATTATAACATTATTAGGATATTTATATAAAGATTTTAGTTTACTTTATTCAAAGTAGAATTGGTACGGTTATTTTATTCGTGTAATTATTATCATGATATGATGACGCACCAAATTAATTTAAATTATTTTTTTTGTGTTTTTGCATAGTATGGCTTACAAGGATAGAGATGGAAAAGAAAACTGCTTTATTTCTGCCTTAATAGCTTCTTTAAAATAATGCAATTATAAATGGAACAATATTGGATCAATATTATGATAATAAAACAATGACTTTGACTTTTATTATAATCTTAAATATTGTTTCGTGTTTATGAACAAACACTAAGCTTTACAACTGTAAGTTTCAGATACACTCACAATGGACAAGGAAAGACACAGTCGAGGGGAAGGACTGATGTTCATGAATGGTTATAGATGACGATGGATCGCCCAGGTTAAAGGGCCAGGAAATGTTCAGGATTAGAGCATTTAGCATTTTGGCTAGGACAGACGGCCAGGATGTTCTCAGGTTAGAGAGCAGGGAGTTCTCAGGTTAGAGAGCAGGGAAAGTTAAGTCGTTGGATAGCGGAATGAATACTACTGGATGGACCAGAAATTTGAAAAAGCGAAATGTTATCATAAATGAACAGTTCAATGAACGAACAAAATTACAAGAAACGAAAAGCAGGAATACAGGAGAAAGATCAATGCGAAGGAGATATCGCAACGATAGCTCGAGTCCGGGTGAGTCTTTACCAATTAGTATTGTGTTGACTATGACAATGTTAAATAAAGCCTGGAGTTCAGATAAAAATAAGTTAAAATTTAACGCAAACATCGTAACGGATTTGAAGCCTATGAGTAAAGAACAGACTGTTAGTACGGATCACTAAAGTTGAAGAATGCGCGGAAATATGTGGATTATATGAAAAACAACATACATTACGTCCTTCCTAATCTTACTGGGGTTACGAAAACGTGGTATCAAAGATGACCTTCTCTTTTGCATAAGTAGGGAGCATTGAAGAAAAAATAGTTATCTATTCCCTTGCCGTGAGAACTATGCTGAACTCCTTACTGAAATGCTAATTAACCGCTAACGTCCCGACCGACGAACCGGTTCGTCAGTGCCATTGTTTATCTATTGTGTCTATAATTACAGTACTTGAGATTTTAAACGTGTCGTGTATGGTTAATCATTGGAACAATAAATTATTATTGCATAAAACTGAATTGACTGAATAGGTGTAAAATTCATAGGAAACAGGCGGTGGATTGAATTTTAAATAGAGTAGATAATCAGGCCACAAAAGTGGGAGTTCAAGTAGCTTAATTTAGTGAGTCAGTATTTTAGAATAGTCAAAGTAGGGCAAACTAGAGAAGTTACAACATACAAGCAAAAGAAATGGGTATGATAACAGGTCTCTTATTAACGCAACACATCGACAACTTTAAATCCTGAACGATTAATTAAATTCAATTGCTTTTATTGTAATGAATCTGGCCATCCTAGCTTTAGAGTATACGTATTCAAAGAGCATAATTATACTCATAACGAATCGGCTGAAGTTATGCGTTACTGATGGTTACAGTGACGGATACGTTTTTCGATATTGGTATCAGTGGCTGCATGGGCTGTACATCCAGTCATTAGATTTGAGAAGTCGGTCTTCTCAAGTTATCCGTTACTGATGGTTACAGTGACGGATACGTTTTCGATATTGGGATCAGTGGCTGGGCTGTATCCAGTCATTAGATTTGAGAGGTCTGTCTTCTCAAGTTATGCGTTACTGATGGTTACAGTAACGGATACGTTTTTTGATATTGGGATCAGTGGCTGGGCTGTATCCAGTCATTAGATTTGAGAAGTCAGTCTTCTCAAGTTTTGCGTTACTGATGGTTACAGTGACGGATACGATTTTCGATATTGGGATCAGTGGCTGGGCTGTATCCAGTCATTAGATTTGAGAAGTCAGTCTTCTCAAGTTATGCGTTACTGATGGTTACAGTGACAGATACGTTTTTCGATATTGGGATCAGTGGCTGGGCTGTATCCAGTCATTAGATTTGAGAAGTCGGTCTTCTCAAGTTATGCGTTACTGATGGTTACAGTGACAGATACGTTTTTCGATATTGGGATCAGTGACTGGGCTGTATCAAGTCTATAGATTTGAGAAGTCGGTGTTCCCAAGTTATGCGCAGCTGATAGTTGCAGTGGCTAATACGTATACGTTTTTCGATATTAGGATCAGTGGTTGGGCTGTATCAAGTCATTAGATTTGAGAAGTCGGTGTTCTCAAATTATGCGCAACTGACGGTTACAGTGACAAATACATTTTTCGATATTAGGATCAGTAGTGGGGCTGTATCAAGTCATTAGATTTGAGAAGTCTGTGTTCCCAAGTCATGCGCGACTAATAGTTGCAGTGACAAATACGTTTTGATAATAGGATCAGTGGTGAGGCTGTATCATGTCATAAGGTTTGAGAAGTCTGTGTTCATTTATTACAGTTAGTAGTAGAGCTAGGGAACTTGGTCTCCATGTAAAGGTTTCTTCTAATATTTTACTGCTTGGAGGTATGGGTGTGAATTTTATTGTTGTATGTACACTAACAGCCAGTGTTGAGGTACAAGGTGTCAAGAAGGTTATAGATGTTCGAGTGGTTCACGATTGCATTTTGGATTGTCCCGCGCTCCTAGGACGTTCTTATACTGAGGTGCCTAGTTTAATAACCATTCAAATTCCATACAGGGTGATTTTTTTGGAAAAAAAAGGGTGTACCCTGTATACTTGTTGTCTAGTGGTGACATTGTTGTTTCGTGTCCATCGCATCTAATCTAGTATTAGATGGGAGCATTTACGTACGTGGTTCGCTTCGAGGTGAAGAAGGCAAAGAATCTTTTATCTGGTAGATGCCGTATCGAAGACGGTCATGGTTCCCTACTTGCATATAATACGTCGTAAGGACGATGTAGCAATTTCTGGGAATTCTTTGCTAACGCGGTCTATCAACACTAAACATTTGCATTTACTACAAGTTTAAAAAAAATGTTCACAGAAGACTTTTGAGTCGTATAGCTCTGATGATTTGATAAATTGTGGCGAGGAACTGGTTGGCATTGGCTGAATGGGCTAGTAGCCATTGCTCAACATAATTGCAAAAAGAAAAACACCATTTTGGGTCTGGCACTTTCATACGAGACCGGGGAAGCCATGACGTCAGGTTACACTTTGTTATAATTATAAATAGGAAATAAAGCTTATTTACGAAAAAAAAGTAGTTTTAAAACAGAATTAAAAGACAATTAGCGTGTCTATTTTTAAACATAACTTAATAAACATCAGGATTGTTTTTAATGATCTGAAGGATTTACGATTTACGGGCGCTAACGAAACGGTTACGGAGTTTGATTTGTTGGGTTTTGAAGTGGACTCATGTATACGGTCACGTGGTGGGAGAGCAGATGGTGTCTCGAAGTTCCCGGCACTTAAAACCAGCGTGAAATTGGTAAATTTTTGGGGTTGTCTACGAATTTATATTAATTGATAGATGACTGATATTTAATGTTTTGTTTATTAATAGGTATTTGACATTACCATTGACTGGCACTTGAAAGGAGGTGGCACGGATTTGGAGTGGTATTCAGGATTGATACTTTACTTACGTGGCGTCTATTGTTAGCTTTGTGTGATTTTAAAGCAACAACACAAGTTACACACCGATGCGTGCAAAGATGGACGGACTGACGGGTGTGCTTTTGCAAGACGATTTCGTAGGAGTGTTTTGATCTGTCTCATGTTTTGGGCCGTAGAACCTCTCCCTGACGAATATGAGATTCGCTCCTAGGAATCTTCTACCTTGGCGGTGCTAGCGTCATTGAGTGGACTTATAGTGTGCTTGCTATCACAATTTGTACTGACTGGTGGATTCACATTTACTAAGCGCAGTCTGATTTCGTGAGTTGCACACTGCTGGGTCCAGCTACAGGTGTTTGATTGTGTTATCGAGTCTCGACTTGGCTATCGAGTGGTGCATACTAACGCGTAATCGCGGCCTGGTTTCGGTCCCCGTACATGGGAACTTGTATTTTGAACATTCCTGAGTTGAGTACTCTTTGCCATTGCGCAGAATGGTGGATGAGGAAGTGCAGATGTTTGAAAATATACTCTGCAAAAGGGGTGCACGGTCATGAATAACGCAGGATATATAATATTTTGCTGGTTTCTAAGGAGGTCTGAAGGAGATGTACGGAGGAAATCACGACAAAGTTGGGCATTGCAGATTTGATGAGGCTCTTTGTTGTTTTGAGAAAGGTGTTTGGAATGGGCTCTGTGCAAGGCGCCTGCTGGTGAGTGAGAGGGTAACTCTCATCTAAACGAAGGAATCAGCGTTACCTCCATACGGTGGATGCGGACTGCCTAGGTCTTTTCATTAAGAGCGAGGGGGGTGGCTGTTATTTGCAAGTATTGTTTTATGGTTTTATTGTATATGTTGGTATAACTGCTGTCAAAAATAATAAATCATAGATGAGTATACGAGTGTTTGAGGAACGTGTTGGCTGATATGCCTTCTCGCCTGACAGCCGACTAGGAAAGAAGCTTTACCAGTAAAAGATTTAGAGAATTTGTTCCTTTATGTGGAATGAAGAATATTGGCAATACCGTCGCCTAAAGCGAGTGGGCGAGTCGAACGTTTTGGTGGACTTATTTTGGACGCTCTGTCAACTTCTCCGTAGCCAAGATGAAGACACCTGGGATGATTGTATTTATGAAGTCCAGATAGGCAACGGTGCCACGATCCATAACATAACCTGGAAAGGGTCACTGAATTGTTATTTAGTTTTGGCATTGCTAGCGGAACGGAAGGAATTTTATACTCTACTGTGTCTAATGCCGCCGATGTAGCTGATCTGGAGGAGTTAGATAGGCTGTGGGTAGAGCGAGCGAAGGTATTGGGGAACAACGGCTAGAGAACATAGGGGTTTGATAGGTGTGGGAAATCAGAAAGTGTGGAATGGAGATTAGGTTTGCGTTGAGAGATGGGTGTACCACGATAGTGCGTGTCGGATACTAGTGGTTAAGTTTCAAGGACCATGATCGCGTGGTAAGGGTGCTTTCCAATGAGAGGTATCTGATTGAAGACACCTCCATGTCCCGCAAACGTGGCCGTTATCGACAGGATGTAGTCTTGGCGTTTTGTAGAGATTTGGAGAGTAATGAAGAGGTTAGTCGTAGTAGCAATAGTGAAAACAAGGTAGAGATAACAAACTTTAAGTTATTACGGGATTAAATGTGCTTTATATTATTAATATTAATTGGTTGAGTTATATTAATGAGTTCACAGAAAAATGAAGGTGTTTTATTGAGATCGCGGCCTTCAGGGTTAAGGAGAAAAAGAAAGAAGGAAAAAGTATTTATTCGGGATGAGCACAGGAAATAACAACCGAGAGCGACGTAGGAAGAAGGAATAGGTTGATTGTAATTGTTATTTCATAAAACAATGTTTTAGAAAGTATTGATACTGTTGTGTTATATTCTTTATAACTATAATTTGTTGCTAGATTGCCAATGTTATACAACTGTTTGATTACTGGAAAAATAACACCTAATTAAGACTATGATTGTTTTGTAGTTTACATAATTAAATTAATTTAACGATATTATCGTTGGTGTTTAAATAGTGAAACTCGTTTTTATAGTGTGTATAAAACTGTACGCGTGAGGACACGCTTTGAACAGGATGGCCGAACTGTTAGCTTGTCTCTGGTAATACCATATTAGATTGTCTCTGGTAACTGTCATATTACTTACATTCACTCAATCGATCATTCATTCGTTCATGATTAAAAACTTATTAGTAGTCATTCGGCAGTCTTGTCAGAGACGTCGAGGTGTGAACATCAAGTGATACTTACTGTGTAATTTTGGATTAAATGGTAACACTTCAGATACAAGTGTAAGTACAGATTAAATCATTATGTATTGAATAATTGGAAATAATTGGAATTGTACCGAGTGTATTTGTGGTTTATGTTGAAGGAAGTAATAAATATCTATGTTTATACTGAAATGTCTGGTTTTCTATTATGAATCCTTTATTCTGAACCGGTGGCCAACACTATTTACCTTAATAATGTTTACTTTTGAATTCATGTTTTAGACGTAGACGTACAACACGTCCTTCAAGTAACCATATAGAAGTGTTGCTGGCTAAATAAGATGCTCGACCGTTTTTAGCCAGAAGATGATTTACTGTTCATCAAGGAAAGGTGAATTTTGAGTTGGAGTGGAAGAAAGTTGCTGCAGAGCTGAACAATATTTGAAACGGCTCAATAAAATAAAATAAACAGAGGCACTGTCTTGTGATTTCGTGGAAAATCGTTGAAGAGATGGTCGTAGTTCATTTTGGTTGCTAATAAACGTTATTTCTTTATTTTATTTTTTATTTACGAGCTTGTTAAACATCTCCTTTGATACCCGATAAAGCCTGAGACTACTGCTATGCTACAACTACAACACCTTATAAGCAGATAAACGTTTATTTTCAAATAAAAAATCTCTTGCACATCTATCGATCGTAATGAATACTTTGCGGGCTTTCCAATTTGCTCGCAAAGTTATTCGCTAAAATGACGTTAAATCGTAAATTTGACAGTTGAATTCGCTACGTTTCCCACAAAAATCAATAAAAAAAATTGTCATTATGACTTAAATAGTGATGTGCCGAGTTGGCCATTTATGGTATTTGATTAAATTAGTATTCGTTAAAAAGAGAATCGATTCAAAACTCGAGTCACTGACTCGAATCTAGATGTGGGTACTGCGTCAGGTACTCAAGTACTTCATAGGATTCGACTACTCTAATGTTTCTCACTTCCAAAAACACAAGCAAAAATACAAAATATGGGTCATAAAATACAAATCAGTTTTATTGATCAGTCAATAAAAATAAAAAAAACGTAAACATTTTAAATATCTACTAAATAATTAGAAATCATATTATTTACTGTCTGATATACTGTATATTCATAAACAAATTCTCTTTTTGTTTTCTAGGGGCCAAAATTAAATCAATTCAATTAACTATTTAAAAAAAGCTAATTTACGATACTTATTACCACCGTCCAACACTCAACAGATCAATCGCTTCGAAACGAATGTCACTTTAATGTTAATAAACAAGGTTAGTTGGAAAGGGGATACTAATCCGCAAGCCACTTAAAGTATCACTGATGACAGTTTTAAAGCAAGTGTTAAAATTTCAAAATTCTATCATTTTGCATGGAAATGAATTTTTATTTTAGTTTTTTCAAAAATTCAACATTCCTGCTTCAGTTACGAAATCAGAAAAAGGAGCTTCTATTTCGTGACCCCAAATATGACCTAAAATGTTTCAATGTTATAACTGAGGATAGATAGATTTTAGCGTATTTTTGTGAAAATTTTGAACAGCTATTTCTCTTAAAGTATTTACTTTTAGGGAAATTGGTAGAATAAAAGTTATTCATTATTATGTGTACTTTAACACCCTTTCGGATCAGTACGCACCAATAATTCTTAAAACGCAACTTGACAATCAAACTCTCGCGATCACAAGAAAAACAAACAGGTATACAACAACAACCTGCATTTTTTTGGAAGAGAGGGGTCCCGACGAATTGACTTTATGGGTAACAACATAACGTCGCGATTTAAGTACTTGGTTCACTATTCGCGTACCTACTATGAATAATCGAAATCTTTACTCGAGTTGCGAGCATTCGAATACTTCAATTCTATAACTCGATGACACAATCACCTATCTATAGTTAAACTGACTCGATACATCACTATCACTTAACTACCGATTTCGGTCGATAAGTGATAGCGATACATGTCGAGACTGCCGCCCCAGGGATGTTACCCAAAAAAATTGAAAGTTGATAAGTAGATTCGAATGCAATGATAGTACTGAATTCGATTTACATAATTATGTTTGAAGTCCGTATCGATTCATTCACTCTATTCGATGTTTTTAAGCAGGTCATCTCATCATGGAGCTAAAACTGACAGATGTCAAATGTGATCTATTAAATTGGCCCTACATTACTTAAATAGTGCGAAACAGTTACCTACACTAAGTGCACAATTATACCTAAAAGTGCAGTTACAGGCTCTTAATAAAGAATTACTTACGTATTTATTATTTGTTATGTTCCATTATCCATAGGTACATATTTCTAATTTAGTCGCAAATATTCTTATTTCATAAATTTTTTGTGCCTCTTTCTTTGACCCAAAGGTTGGCTGGTATAGAATGCCTTATGGCATTAAGTCCGCTCTATAAACCACCCTAGTACATTAAAGTAATTTTTCTACCTAGCCTTTTCCCAACTATTTTGTGGTCAGGGGGTCAACTCCCTAAGCACGAAGTCCGTGGTTTCGGCCTTAGTTACGAGCGTTTCCTACTCCCTATCACCGACGGACATACCAACGATTATTTCGGGGCCCGAACTAAGAATGAATGACAACACGATTTGACAGTTGTCCCTACTACCGATGTGTTGTTGCCCGTCCGAAAAGTTGAACTTGACACTTGTTTTGTTCACTCCTACGTTTCGAGCTACTTTCGGACGTGCGACTATCTTCGTTGACGGACTTAGGGAGTAGGCCCCCAGCTTCCAGTCTAACCAGATGCGGCTGAATACCAGTATTTAACACGGAGCGACTGCCATCAGACCTCCGCAACACAGTTACTGGACAATATCGATTTAACCGAGGCTCAAGGTAACGAATGGTCACCCATCCACGGACTGACCGCGGCAAGATCAGCTTAATCTTGCAAATCATTTATAATTTGCGCGTTTTTAATTAGCCATGAGCCCTGTGCATTAAAGTATTGAATATCTATATACATATATAAAAGGAGAAGCTGACTGACTGACTGATCTGTCAACGCACAGCCTAAATCGCTGGGGTTAGAAAGTTGAAATTTTGACAGTAGGTTCCTTTTGTAACGTAGGCATCCACTAAGAAGGGATTTTTCGAAATTCAACCCCTAAGGGAGTTAAATAGGGGATGAAAGTTTGTATGGAAAATCGTCACTTAACGGGTTCAAAATTTCACGCAAGCGAAGCTGCGGGCGAAAGCTAGTAAATAAATAAATTGCTTAACTAATTCGGCAAATTCTTTTTATATTCATGATTAGTTACGGTTTAGAGCGGTTACGCACTGCATCCGATCCGAATCCGAGAAAATACGTTCGATGTAGTCATAGAACTATTTGTATGGTAGTTTACGCACTAGATCCGACTTCCGTCATTCGATTTCTCTCCGTGATCCGTGAGTTTCCAATTCGGAAGAAATATTGACGGACCGAAGTAGCCGTAGTACTGTTTTTATGAACGCTTTCGCACTACCTCGGATTCAAATCGGACGCCAAATGGATATGTCAAAGATGGCCCCTGAATTGTTTGAATTTGGATCAGAGATCGGATAAGTGCGTACCTAAGCGATATCCGAATCCGGTCCGAGTTTTTTAGACTCTAAATTCGTATTTTCACGTATTCGGATCGGATGCAGTGCGTAATCGCTGTAACTCATGTGCATTTTTTCGGGATTGCCCGACTAGTTTCGGACCCAAACCTAATCATAAATATTAACGTGTCTCATGAAAGTTATAATACAAAAAATCTTTTTGGTTTAATTTATAATATCTGCGGACTATTGAGAACGTAGCATTGTCTTTTTTGTGGATTTAGTTAGGACAATGATGACCTCCGTACTTACCCTCATTTTCACATTAAAGCCATGAAGCAAGCATTCTGCCCACCCCAAAACAGCCAAGCCCACCTCACCCATATAATTATTAAGGAGGAGCCTCTTTCGCCCCTCCTCGACAAGTAATTTGTACACAAAAAACAATATTTTGGGCTTGCCTTACGACCAAAATAAATTTAACCTTACACAACTCAATCAATCAACCGTGTCCCGTTAACATGAGGTTGAAAATCGCGCGCCGTTTGTAGGTGTAAGGGTAAAGTTGTTTTGGGCGTATTCTCGAGCAATTGTCAATGTAATTAAGGTAGGTTTTCTTGTTCGCTGTAACGTTTAAGTGTTTTTACTTGGATTATTTCGTGCGGTTGTGTTTTTGTTGGCCGGCAAATATTTTTGGGTGTGCGAGCTACGAAGATTTTGGAGTGAGTTTTGAGGACAACATAAAACTCTGCTGAATTTGGACAATAGCAGCAATTAACGGTCAATTATTTTATAGAAGGGCTTGTAGCTAATTAATAATCGCGCGGATTAATATTAACCTCGGTCAGTCCGTGTATGACCATCTATCTATACATATAAAAAGAGAAGCTGACTGACTGATCTATCAACGCACAGCCTAAACCGCTGGGGTTAGAAAGTTGAAATTTTGACAGTAGGTTCTTTTTGTAACGTAGGCATCCACTAAGAAGGGATTTTACGAAATTCAACCCCTAAGGGAGTTAAATAGGGGATGAAAGTTTGTATGGAAAATCGTCACTTAACGGGTTCAAAATTTCACGCAAGCGAAGCTGCGGGCGAAAGCTAGTTCGTTATACATCGAGACCTTTTTGCGCCTCGGAGAACACGTTCAACAGTCGGTTCCGGGTGTCATATAGGTTTGCCAACCGTCCCGCGAGACTGCGAAAGCCGGGACGTCCCGTTTCTAGAGCTTTAGAGGATGCGTCCCGCGAAAGACGTGTGCGGGACGCCAATTGTCCCGTTTTATCGTACCTTCGGCTAAACCTTCAGGCAGAAGTCGGAATTCAGTGAACGCACGTTTTGTTTAACTAGTTGTATGCCAAAGTAAAACATTCAATGAAACTATTTAAAATAATTTCTAATTGTATTTTTCGCCTCCCTATACTTTGACAGTTGGGTCCCGCTTTTATTTGTCACGTCCCGCATTTTGATTGCCAAAGTCCAGGTAAATTTATACCTTAAGGTTGGCAAGCCTAGTGTCATAATATGAATACCTATGACAGTCGTTACAAGTAGTCAGAAGCCCAAAAGTCTGAAAACCGGTGTAACCTTAGGATAACGGTATTACCGAGTAACTGGGTTGCGAAGGTCTGATGGCAGTCGCTCCGTGTAAATACTAGTATTCAGCCGCATCTAGTTAGACTGGAAGCTGACTCCAACTGTGTACTATCCATGGGAAAAGGCTAGGTAGAACGAAGGGAAAATGCTCTAATCACCACGCTTGGCACACAGAAGGCCTTCTTCACGAGGACGTATCAAAACATGCCAACAAAACCATATCGCTGTAAACCAGAGCTGTGGCTCTGTCTCGTACGTGTGTCACAGCATTATGCTGAGCGATGGCCGTTTTGCGCGGATGTGACGCATATATTTTCCCAACAGTTTTTTGTTGTGCTTCATTTCGTCCTTTTTAAGGTTCCGTACCCAAAGGGTAAAACGGCCCTATTACTAAGGCTCCGCTGTCCGTCTGTCCGTCTGTCACCAGGCTGTATCTCATGAACCGTGATAGCAAGACAGTTGAAATTTTCACGGATGATGTATTTATGTTGCCGCTATAACAACAAATACTAAAAAACAGAATAAAATAAATATTTAAGAGGGCTCCCATAAAACAAACGTGATTTTTTTGCCGTTTTTATAGATAATGGAACGGAACACTTTGTGCGCGAGTCCGACTCGCACTTGGCCGGTTTTTCTTTTTCTTTCTTGCAATTATTATGGCCGCGTTACCATTCGAATGTGCAATCGTAAAAATAGATTGATATGAGATTATAGATTATTAATTTGAAAAGTAGGTACTTACTTAATTTGACATTATAATTATCAAATGGCTTTAGCAAGCTCTTTTAACTGCAAAAATATAATTGTAAGTCTGTGTTTTTCTTTAATAATATAGAGAATGGCCATATTCTGACAATATTTAAGAAAACACGCATCTTTTTATATTTTTAAATATAATATAGATACTAGAGGTCGCCCGCAGCTTCGCCCGCGTGGATGTCGTTTATCGCATAAATATTTCGCGGTTTTCGGGATAAAAGTAGCTTATGTACTTCTTCGGGTTCCAGACTATCTCTGTACCAAGTTTCATCAAAATCGGTTCAGCGGTTTAGGCGTGAAAGCGTAACAGACACAGTTACTTTCGCATTTAAATTATTAGTAGGGATTGTTTCTTTTCTCGCTTCCGGCCGTGGTTCTGTCCATGGTCGGGAGCGAGAGTGCGTGGGAAGCCGTCACCTCCTTTTGCGAGGTGGTGATGGCAACCAAGGAGGGAGCGGAGAGGGAGAGAGAGGCGACGGCCACTCTCCCTTCCCGCGCCAGACGCACCGGGCGCCGCCGGAGGGCGCGCGACGATCTCCGGCCACCCTAGTGTGTGGCCTGCGGGCGACGGGTTAGGGGACCCGTCACCCGACCAGTAACAGGCCCGAGAAGGCGGCGCGCATTGTTCCGTGCGCGCCTCTCAGGAGGACGTGGGGCAAGGCCCCACAGAAGGAGAGGTCCGCCAGGGGCTGGCGGACCGAGGCCTGCCGGGGTTGCGGCGCATGCAGCTGTGAATCCCGTGACCCCGGCCAAGGGTCAGGAGAAGGAACACCGTGGGTTTTTAGCCGGTAAGAGTCCGGCATAACCCTTCGCCATCCCCGGCGAAGGGTATCCATGAGGATTTTCCCACGATAAAAAAAAAAAGGGATTGTTTCTTTAAAGGCCGATTTTTCAATCGTCAGATAAATTTTATCCAAGGAATAAATATGATGGTTTGACATATTTTCTATACAAAAGTCCCAGATAAAATTTATCTGACGATTGAAAAATTAGCCCTAAGATGTATTTAAAAATATAATTTATACTTATCAACGACAAATAAACGAAATAAAAAAAAAGATTAGCTATCTTTTTTTAAAACAAAAATCCTATTTTTCCGCTTCCATCCTTTCACAATCAAAACAGTTTCGTACCTCCACGTCAAAAACACACTTAACTGTCATTTAAACCCGTTTGTTAAAACTTTCTTGTTAAAAGAAAGAACGCAGTATTTTTTGAGACATACTACTTAGTACCACCATACTGTGATCACCAGTTCAACGGTGATTATAGCATATCAGTACATGGAGGACTCCACGATATTTGGAGAAGAATTTTTATGATGGGGAAGAGGCGATAACTCGTCTGTTGTTGGTTCGAATTGTCGATACTGAGATTTTAAACTTAATTATTTCAGTCCTCATCAAGCTGTCTCCCTCTCAATTTTCTACTAGCAACGTCCTAAGCCGAGGTCCGAGTCCCACTAGGGGTCGCCCTTAGTGCTGTTGTTGCAGGTAGTCGTGATATTAGTGTAGTCAGTAGCTTAGGTTAAGTATTTCACCTTTTTTTTTCTTTATTTTGTCGCGTTTGACCCTCGTCGCAACTGGGGGCCTACTCCCTAAGTCCGTTAACGAAGTTAGTCGCCCGTCCGAAAGTAGCCCGAAACGTAGAAGTGAACAAAACAAGTGTCAAGTTCAACTTTTCGCACGGGCAAAAACACATCGGTAGTAGGGACAACTGACAAATCGTGTTGTCTTTGATTCTTAGTTCGGGCCCCGAAATAATCGTATGTCCGTAGGTGATAGGGAGTAGGAAACGCTCGGAACTAAGGCCGAAACCACGGACTTCGTGCTTAGGGAGTAGACACCCTGATGGTAAGTGCAGACAGGGTCTAAGATGGAGCACACGTATCCAAGTAACAGAGATTCTCCTATACCCCTCTGGCTCACACATACACACTCGGGAACACAGTAAACTGCTTGGCGTCGGATTTTAATGTGAGGGTGGTAACTAACCAGGCGGACCGTATACTTATAGATCCGACCTATCTATCTGCCTAGCCTTTTCCCATGTTGGGGTCGGCTTCCAGTCGAACCGGATGCAGCTGTATATCAGTATTTTACATGGAGCGACTGCCTATCAGACCTCCACAACCCAGTAACTGGGTAATACGATACTCTTGGTAAGACTGGTTGTCAGACTTTCTGGCTTCTGACCAACAGTAACGACTGTCAAAGATCTACAAATGACAGCCGGGACCAACGGCTTTACGTGCTTACCGAGGCACGGAGGAAACTCGCTATGGTAAATGGTCACCCATCCGCAGACCAACCTCGGCAAGCGTGGCTTAACCCGGAAGATCGGTCTATGCGGCTGTAATTATTTAGCCACGAGCTCCTCTCTTACAGATCCGACCACCAAGCTAATTTACTAGTTACTTTCCCACTCTTGGCTGGAGACCGTTCAGGTCTCGTCAATAACTGCCTGGTCACGTAGAAATAGTCTGCAAGGAACAACTACAAGCAGTTCAATAGAAAAAAATAATACTTTGAACTTCTTACAATCAGCGACAAAATTAGCTAAACACTTGACTTTCTAATTGGAAAACTTATTCCCCCTTATTACAAAAGATGGTCTAAGAAAAACCTAGGTTTTAAAATAGCCCCGTCTCTTTTTGTTATATGACATAAGAAAGTCATCATCATCTGCCTAGCCTTTTCCCAACTATGTTGGGGTCAGCTTCCAGTCGAACCAGATGCAGCTGAATATCAGTATTTTACATGGAGCGACTGCCTATCAGACCTCCACAACCCAGTAACTGGGTAATACGATACTCTTGGTAAGACTGGTTGTCAGACTTTCTGGCTTCTGACCTGCAGTAACGACTGTCAAAGATCTACAAATGACAGCCGACAATAAATATGACATAAGAAAGTGATGGGTATATTTTATCACTACATAGTATAAAACAAAGTCGCTTCCCGCTGTCTGTCCCTTTGTTATGCTTAGATCTTTAAAACTACGCAACGGATTTAGATTCGGCTTTTTTTAATAGATAGAGTGATTCAAGAGGAAGATTTTAAGCTATAAAACGTACATGTGCGAAGCCGGGGCGGGTCGCTAGTATGAGTTAGGAAAGTGATTGGTATATTTTAAAACTGGGTTTAACTTAGTCTTGGTTTAAACCATCTTTTGTAATAAGGGGGGTTCTGTATAGTCATTTCCCCACTATGTTGGAATCAGCTTCCAGTTTATCCAGATGCGGCTGAATACCAGTATTTTACACGGAGCGACTGCAATCAGATCTCCGCAACACAGTTAGGTAATGCGGATATTCTAAGCTTAGACCGGTTGTCAGACTTTCGCGCTTCTGACTACCCGTAACGACTGTCATAGAAATTCGTCTGACACCCGGGACCGACGGCTTAACGTGCTCTATGAGGACTATGAGACACGGAGGGTACAATAAAGGCCTATCCGCACACAACAGTGCCGGCACAGTGCCGACACGTGCCGATCAGCAACGTATCGATCAGTGTCAGTGAAATATGATATTGTACCATACATTTTGTATGACGCTATACGATTCTCGTACAGCCTAAACCGCTAAAGGTAGAAACGTGATATTTGGAGAGTACCTAGTTATTTTTTATAGCGAAAGCACACTCTAAGGGAGTGAAAAGGTACTCGTCAGTGACAGTGACGTTCCGGCGAATGTCGGCGCAGCACTGACATCACTGAACGTCACTGTCACTGACTAGTACGGATAGCGTCATACAAAATGTATGGTACAATCATGGACGTACAAAAAAGATCGGACGGAACTCCCGCTAAGACAAAACTGTGTCCCGTAATGTCGGCGACTATCTAAGTGTGAATGAATTTAGGGTTGTCATGTTAGCCAAATTTACCCATTTTATATCATTTTATTTTAAGACAAATACAGGTTGGCAGACAAATTTCTTGGAAATGTCGGCAGAATTATACCGTGCCATTTGAAAAGGTTAATGGTAAGAACCAAATCTCCCTATGAAAATATCTGCAAAATAAATGCCATGTTAGCTTAGATTGTTAATTTACGTTTTGAGGTACTGCATATATGTAACAACACACCGGAGTCCTCCTTTAGTTGCATTATATAGCTCGTTAGCTTCAAAATGTAGACTGCAAATGACACTGTATTTGTTTGGAATTCAATCGTTTTCACCGTTACAATTTCTCATTTTTTTAATCCATTCATTTCTCCATACTTCATTTTCTTTAGGAAATCTAGTAAAAAAATATATAAATAAAATACCTAGTAATAAATAAATTGAATTGAACAAAAAACTATAAATTTCCCATATTTGGGGTAATTTGCACACGTGAATATTGACAACGCTGGCCTTGTGACGGATTCTTTTCTTCTGGTGAATACATTGATTTTATTGTATACAATTGGGAATTAAGTGATTGAATTATTCATTGACCTATGAAACGTGATTCCTGGATTTTTTTTCTTCCGATCACTACGGTTTTTACACCATTTCACCACACAAGACATGCTATATTTTAATTTTTTTTGCTGCTTTTTGTCCCGACTCTGTTGACGTTTACGCGTGTAATGACTGACATTTTGTGAATGTGTGCGTGCCAGCCTGTACGTACAGCAAACTGACTGACTCTGAGTGACACAGTTTTTTGTTAGCGAAAATCTGTCCGATCTTTTTTGTACGTCCACGGGTACAATATGATATTTCACTGATACTGATCGATACGTTGCTGATCGGCACGTGTCGGCACTGTGCCGGAACTGTTGTGTGCGGATAGGCTTTAACAAGACACACACACACACTACGATCACGACATCTTTCTGTCTTCTGTACACCTGACAACGTATACGCATTTCAGGATGATTGGTTCAGTGGTTTAGGCGTGAAAAGGTAACAAACAAACAAACTTACTTTCGCATTTATAATATTAGTTAGGATTATAGTAAAGTTATTTATATTATTCGGGTCACAAAAGTTAGCAACCATAAAATGATTTACACTCTGCTAAACACATCATCATCTGCCTAGCCTTTTCCCATGTTGGGGTCGGCTTCCAGTCGAACCGGATGCAGCTGAATATCAGTGTTTTACATGGAGCGACTGCCTATCAGACCTCCACAACCCAGTAACTGGGTAATACGATACTCTTGGTAAGACTGGTTGTCAGACTTTCTGGCTTCTGACCAACAGTAACGACTGTCAAAGATCTACAAATGACAGCCGGGACCAACGGCTTTACGTGCTTTCCGAGGCACGGAGGAAACTCGCTATGGTAAATGGTCACCCATCCACAGACCAACCTCGGCCAGCGTGGCTTAACCCGGAAGATCGGTCTATGCGGCTGTAATTATTTAGCCACGAGCTCCTCACACTCTGCTTAGCACAAGACAAGTAAATTGTACAGATAACAACTTTTTAAGCGACTAACAGGTGCTAAGGTGATCGGTCGTTGACGATTGAGAGATCATAAAATGTAGACAGTGCTTGTTTAATGGTTACAAATAAAATAAATAAATACCAGGCTGTAACTATCTTACTGCGGGGCAAAGGGCTGTTTCTCTTGAAGAGAAGGAAAGAGCATTGATCGCCACGCTTGCTCATGTCTTGGTGATTTCAGACCATTAAGTCCAGATTTCCTTCACCGTATGTCAATGGCGTCTTAAATTAACTAAGAAAGTACATAGGTACTACATACCAAATTGAAATATTCAGATTGGTATATGCCTGGGCTTGAACCGGCTTCCTGGTTCTTAACTAATGAGTCCGTAACCTTTGCACACACGGCTACACTTCAAGCTATGCATAACCAGTATAAGCTGACCATTACTTGTGCGAAAAGATTATACAAAGCGACGCCAAGATAAACTGGTTTTGTATAGCTTGATGTGTAGTCGTGTGTACCATCATTCTTGAGTACAATTTATGGGTGTACTATTTATTTGCTTGTTTTTAGGGTTCCGTACCCAAAGGGCAAAACGTGACCCTATTACCACAGTCTACCTATATCTTACTCCTTACAGTCGGTCAACGTAGAACATTGTCGCAGAGCAATCGTGCGGGGGGTTGCGGGGTGAAGGAGCGGAGGTTATGTCCCGAGTAGCCATACTGCATACTTGGGACATAACCTCCGCCCCTACATCATTTTGACATTTCGTAGGACCTGTCAAATGTATGGGCGTTGACTCACTGTATGTAGTAAATAGGTACACTGTGCTATTACTAAGACTCCGCTGTCCGTCCGTCTGTCACCAGGCTGTATCTCATGAACCGTGATGGTTAGACAGTTGAAATTATTCATAGATGATACTTTTCTGTTGCCGCTATAACAACAAATACTAAAAAACAGAATAGATAATGGTACGGAACTCTTCGTGCGCGAGTCCGACTCGCACTTGGCCGGTTTTTTTTACCAGAACTACTTACACTGTTTTTTTTCTGACGAAGATATTGATTCCCTATTTTTAAATCACCAGAAATAATGTAAGGCCGTCTTCAGTTACTGAAATATAACATATCTAGCAAAAAACAAGACCGTATTTTTTTCGAAACTGTCCTTCAAAAACATCGATACTTAATAAGGAAGTTCAATCACATTATCGTTCTTCTTCAATCCATTTTTACCCAATTTTCGATTTGTAGTGTACAACCATTTTTTTTTAAATCCTTATATTTATAATGGTGCCGATTCACAACTAAACTAAAATGAGAGAATCGTAATCTTTTACTAACAAACAGAGCAAGAAAGGACATAAATAAGTACTAAGCTACAGCTGATATCAAACTAGATTACAATCTTTAGAGGTTAAAACGGGATATTTACCATGTTTATTATTTGATGTGAGTTTCCGATATTTCGTTTTAACCTCTAAAGATTGTGTTAGTGACCATGTCAGTTTAAAAACTTATAAACTAGATTACGTCTTAAACTTCACCGTCTTTAACCAACGTCCAAAAAAAGTAGGAGGTTTACAATTCAATGCGTAGGTACCTATTTATTTTATTTTGTCCACCATCTATCGTGTTGTTTAAGTATAGAAATTTTAATTTAACTTTTGACATCTCTTATTTACGTATCATCTCTTTCTGATTTTATTAGAGTGAAAAAGATGGCAATAGTTTAAATTAGTTACCAATATACCCCTTAACTAAACTTAATTAAACTAACTCATCATTCGTATCCATCATGGCGGCGGGCGCGCGCAAATTTTTCATTATAACCATAAAGAACGATTGTGACTTGATAAAGACATTTATTATATTGATTGACAGAGCGATGTTGAAGTTTGAAAGTGAGTGAGTGCATGAGTGCATCGGAATCGAGGTATCCTCACACAAGTATAGCCAGGATTCGATTTGGGTTATAGTTTCGAAATAAACACACTGTTAAAACGTAAAACATATCGAAATCAAAAGAGGTTGATATGTTGTAGTTTATGCCAACGTTGCTAGCACAGGTTGCTAGGCAACAATATAACACCAATGAATAAAATAGGTGAAGCTTTTTAACATAATCTAATCTAACATAAGCTTTTTTGGAATAAATTACAATGCTACTCTTACCATCTAGTAGTTTAAATTCGAAACCCCCATTGAAGTGTAATGGCGTACAATGGTGATGTGTGGTAGTGAGTTGGTGAACACACACCAGAGGCCCAATGGGGAGACACAGGCAAAACGAAAGTAGATGGCAGCACCTCTGTTGGCCCCAATTTTTTTTTCGTTTGTTACTAGACCTGCTTTTGACCGCCATCTCGCTTGATGATGCGGTATACGATGGAGCACGCTTGCCCAGAAGAACCCGATTCACTCGTGACTTGAAGACACCCAGATTATAGCTGTCAGGGAACACCCACTCGGGCAGCGCATTCCACTGTTTGGTGGTTTTCACAATGAAAGTGGAATCAAAGCGCTTCGTCCGAGTTTTTGGTATGTCAACCATGAACCGATGGCGCTTTTTCGTGTTTCTGGCCGTCCGGTAGAAAAAAGGGCAGGGGGGTATTAGATCATGCAGATCTGAAGCACACTCTCCGAAATGAGTCCGATAAAAAACCGATAGACTAGCAATTTTGCGCCGATGCTTAAGACTTTGGAGCTTGGTCTGAACAAGGGAGTCGTTGCTGATGAGCTTCTTGGCACGCTTCTCAATGGATTCCAACGCCTCAAGCTGGTATTTGGCTGAGCCATCCCAAAGGTGCGAGCAGTACCTACTCCATGCACGAACGAACCTGTGCTTTGTACAATTGAAGCAACTGTTCCGATGTGAAGTACCGCCGCACCTTCGAGAGGATACCCAGCTGTTTAGCAGCCAATTGAGCTTTGGATTCAATATAGGAGCCAAAGTTGAGGGTTGTCGTCAGAGTAACGCCCGGTAAAAAATACAGAAAAACGATATAATTATGTTTTTGCTATTTTTATATTTGGAACAGATAATAATACATAAAATTAGACACTTAAGTGAAAAACACAAAAATGCAATTTGTGGCTTTACAACAACTTACGTGGGAGGCATCGAAATATTTGTTGTGTTCCGGAATCGAACCAGTGACTTAGCCCGAAAGCCAATCGCTCAGCCACTGCGCCAATCAAGCCATCATAATAGAGGGATAACATAACACCACGACTGTATTCCCCGAAGGGTTGGCAGAGGTGTATAGTACACGCTCATTTCACCGTTATGTTGTAATGTAACAGACGGCCCCAGGATCTCCTGAGCACGTCTGCTACACTAGTTGTAAAGAATGGTGTAGAGCATTCTATACCTAATACATATACTTAACAATAATAAGATGCTTATACAAGGTTAGTCGGAAAGGGGTACTAATCCGAAGCCCACTTATAGTATCGCTGATGACTGTTTGAAAGCAAGTGTTAAAATTTCAAAATTCGATAAAAAAAAATGATTTTTATTTTAGTTTTTTCAAAAATTGTTCATCCCTGCTTTAGTTACAAATTCAGAAAATGGTGCTTCTAATTCATGACCCCAAATATGACCTAAAATGTAAACACAGCTGATCATAACTGGGGATAGATAGATTTTAGAGACTTTTTTTTGAGATTTTTGAACAACTGTTTCTCTTAAACTATTGGCTTTTGGGAAAAGTTGTAGAACAAAAGTTATTCATTATTATGTGTACTGTAACACCCTTTCGGATTAGGACCCCCTTTCTGACTAACCTTGTAGAATAAGAGGCAGGATAACTCTACGTCCCTTGGGGTAGTCAGCGAGTTCCTTCTTGTAGTTCGGTGTGTGCTGATGGCCCACACAGCCATAATTTCAATAGAAACCGGCGGCAGCAAACAGAACGGCTGGAGCGCATTTAGTCATGACGGTAAAGAATAGCCAGGATCCGATCTCTTAAGTGTAGTTAGGACAGGAGGCGTCTCACTTTGGTACCAAGGAGGCGCAGGTTCTTCAATGGAATGTGGCTGCTCCGGTTGTCCAGCTTTCATAAGTCCTCCGGAGTCTCATGTAAAAGCAGTTGTTGCATGGAGCAGTGTACAGGGGATGCTTGATGTGATGTACCACATATTTAAACAGCCACTAGTAGTTTTAAATTTATAGTATTAGTATCAGGTACAGAAAATAATTGTATCAAAAACACTTCATAGTCTTAAAAATTACAAAACCCAGTCAAAAAGCGAATCATCAAAATCAAAGTGGTCTGTCATAAAAAAAGTATAATAAAAATAGCATGAAGGTGAATGACGATGAAGAAGGTGATACTACAATGTTTAAGTCCCATGTAATAGGGGGCGAGCCTATTGCCATCAACCGGGCACAAATCCAGACTCCGGGCTGCTACTGAGAAATTCCACACGGAAAAACTCAATAACACTTTGTCCGACCTGGGAATCGAACTTAGGACCTCACGCTCTGCAGTCGCCTTTACGAGGCAGTCAATATATTATTAACCCTTTACAAAAAACCACGATATATTAACCCTACAACAGATTTAAACAAGATTTGATTATTATCAACAAACATACATAAAAAACAAATACATCACAAAGATTCAGTTTTTGAGATACGGGCTCACAAAACGACGAACATTGATAATACATAACTTCGCTTTTTTTTGTTGGAGTCGGTTAAGATATTCCGTGTATGCTGCACTAGACTCATCAATAATATGAACTATTTTGGTTTTAGTGGGTACGGGACGGATACGACACGATTTCGATTTTTGTTCTTAAGATTAATGCTTTTTTTTTATGATCCCACTTTGTAGCGTGTAAACGAATTCGTGAAATTCCTTAAAACCACAATCATGATCTATTAGGTACTGGTTTAGATTAACCACGCACGAGCTTTAGCTAGATAAAACATAAAAAAAATCTTTCTGTATGCATAAGTGAACGTATCCAATAAGTACAACTAATAAGGAAAAAAAAGGAAAAAATTATTTTTTCGTATAACCTTTTGTGACCAGTCATAAATCAATGAAAGCACGGCGACACAGCTGGCGGGCACGACTAGCGCAATATCGCTCCGTGTAGTCAGTTAAATCGGGGCGATAAAATTACACAAAAACAGAACATCATGTTTTTTTTTGTTATGTCTGAAATAATCCCATGCAATCTGTGTCACCAGTACATCATGTGGTTTGGAGGAATTACACGAATTTCTTTACACCCTGTATATCTAACTTTTAATTTAACTAATCTATTCTAACAATTTTAATCTAATTTATCTATCTATTATAAATGTAAAAGTTTGTATGTTTGTGAGTTTGTATGTTTGTTAATCAATCACGCCTTAACATGCTCACCCGCACTCGCTTTCTCGTTTCGCCCCACCGTTTGGTGTCTACGTATCAGTAAGTTGTATCTAAACATAGAGCGGCAAGTGTGCGGCGGCAGCACCCAGCGTTCTCAGGACACAATTTAATGAACACGTTAAGCCTTGTACGGACTAAGCGTTCCAATGTACGCGTCATCTAGGTATGTTGAATACGCGTACAGGCTAATTGAGCGTTCACGTCCTCTTTGTGTACGCGTTGCTGCAGATACGAACTAAGCGTTTCTGTGTACGCGTAACCGACTACGCTTACATTGGAACGCTTAGTCCGTACAAGGCTTTACACTACAGTTCACGCACGCCGGTCACGATCCACCGAGCTCTCCCGTCGTAGAGCCGGTCGTCTCTTCAGACTCCGCAGTCACACCGATAATTCAGCTCTCATCAAGCTGTCTCCCCCCCTATGTCCACGCCAGCAACGCCCTAAGCCGAGGTCCGAGTCCCACTAGGGGTCGCCCTTAGTGCTGTTGTTGCAGGTAGTCATGATGTTAGTGTAGTACAAGTAGTTAGCTTAGGTTAAGTATTTTACTTCCCCCCCATTGGCTGGAGACCCTTCAGGTCACGCCAATAACTGCCCGGTTACGTAGAAACCGTCCCCCAGGACGACTTAAAGCAGTCAAATAGAAAAAAAAAAAAGTTCACGCACGGCAGACGTCCAATCCATTCACAGCGCGGCATGCCGCGCACGATTGCCGTTTTATGTTAAGACACACCTTTAGACAATCAACTGTCAAATCGTAGTGGTCATCGTCAGCGTACCGTATTCCAAAATTCGACCGTCACAGTCGCCACGTTGTCGTATCGTCGCCTCTAAACGTCTCGTAAAGCTCAACATTTCTCAAATACGCGCCGGGTTAAGCGGCACTTTTTATCATAGACGGCTCACAAACCGGGGTAGACAGACGCGTATCTTTTTATCATTGTAAATTGAAAGAAGCTAAATATTTTATGCGGTCTGACATATTTTCAGTAATGTTTTGGGACCTTGACCTGCATTAAGCGCAGTTCAGACTATGCTATACTACTTCGCTATATAGTAAAGCATATTGTGTCATAAGCTATAACTATACAATGTTAGTCGGAAAGGGGGTACTAATCAGTTAGGGTGTTAAAGTACCCATAATAATGAGTAACTTTTGTTCTACAACTTTTTCCAAAAATCAATAGTTTAAGAGAAATAGCTGTTCAAAAATTACATGAAAAATACGCTAAAATCTATCTATCCTCAGATATGATCAGCTGTGTTTACATTTTAGGTCATGTATGGAGTCATGAATTCGAAACACCATTTTCTGAATTCGTAACTAAAGCAGGGATGAACAATTTTTGAAAAAAACTAAAATAAAAATCATTTTGCATGGACATAATTATCATAATTTTACTAATCATTAGTATGCGCCGAATAGTTATTTTACCGAATAATTTAATAACCAATACTAAGTATTCGGTTTGACTCCTACCGAACCGAATATTCGGCAGGATTATCCAGTTGCGCGTTCTGCATTTTTAATCTAGCCACAAATTATCAGACAAAAGGACCGGACAAATTGGTCTACATGACCATATACAACGTTATTTTTAGTACAAAAACCGAGACACCCTAACAAGATTTTTATCAGAACTGCCTACTTTAATTTAAGTCGCGTTAAGTTCCCTAGTAAAGTGTGAAATGCCTGAGATGTGCTATGCAGGGGTTGTCTAATACACGGAAACTGACCGAGCGGACCGTCTCAAGCCTCAAGGTGTCTATTCCCGTTAACTGTTATGGGTGACATATTGAAACAAAATAGAAATTTATGAATAAAATAAAAATTAAAAAAAATTGTGGTGTAAAAACTATGTCAATCGATTCTCCTAGTTATTCTGAACAAACTAGTTTCAGGTTTAGTTTATACTAAAAGTAAGCTTGTATATATCTATAGATGTACACCTTATCCCAACTTATTTGTTGTCGTCACAGCATGTATTATAGGTACTTCCATACATCTCTATTAACCGTCATCTCAGTAGTCACTCTCTTTCTAGTCTTAACATCTTTTACATTATCCACACCTACATCGTTTCTTTGGTCTTCCTCTGCTCTAATAACCATCCACATTCATACTCAAAACTTTCCTCACGACATATTCCTCATTCCTTTACATCACATGCCCATACCATGATAACCGGTTTCCACACGTTTTCTCAGTCACCGGCGCCACTTTTAGACTTCCCCTTCATACTCATTTCTAATACTTTTATCAATCTGTTATATCTCTTATTCTTTGTCAAGAACCGATAGAGCAAAGATGCATTATCAGATATAGGTATTGTATCAAATTGAATCGAATCCACTTCTCAGCACAGAGAAATATCTTCGGTCAGGATCGACAGAGCTCTCCTGTCGTAGAGCTGGTCATCTCTTCAGACTCAGCAGTCACACCGATAATTCAGCCCTCATCAAGCTGTCTCCCTCGCTCTAAGCCTCGTGCTCGTCCCACTATGAGTCGCCCTTAGTGCTGTTGTTGCTAGTAGTCATGATGTTACTTGGGTATTTCGGAGGCCTTAGGCATCAGTGAGGCCGACATGAGACAATCGTTACGGGAACGCTTCTTTGGTCGCCTGAATAAAGTACTAAAAAGTCTTTTATCAGGCAGAAACAAGGTGCGCGCCTTCAACTGTTGGGTCATGTCGGTCTTGAAGTACTCCTTCGGCATACTCAAGTGGACTCAGACTGATCTCGACGCCCTGGACAGAAGGGTCCGTGCACTGTTGACAGCACACGCTCTTCAGTGATGAGGCTGTAAATTCCGCGAAAGTGTGGGGGTCGAGGCTTTTTAAAAGCTAGTGGTCAATCAGATTGCACTAGCGGGTGCGGGGGCGAGCGCGTGCGCTTGGGTCTTGACGACTGCGTGTTCACAGTAGTGCCGAACGAGCTATCGTATGTACGACGCTTCGGCGGGTGAATCAAAATGGTTTAGAACCACACGCGCAGTCACCTAACAGACGCTATATCACTGTGAACGATACGGGCGGACTGAGCCATTAGAAACACCTACGCCACCCGTGCCCGCGCCCGCCTCATCCAGACGCGCGGCTCGCGGGATCACTGTGAATGCAATTGGCGTCTACATACATTTTGATTTACACGCGCCCGCGCTAGCACCCGCGCCCGCCTCCGCTCTGAAAGAGTACTAAGACCCTACACGACCGCGAAGCGTACAGTCTCAGGGAGTATTTCCTCCAAGCTGAAGAGGAGATGCACCGAGATGTGGCCGCAGTGGACAAGGGATTCACCCCGCTCGCCTTGGCTAAACAGAAATGGCGCAAGCCTTTTTTTTATCGTGGCAAAATCCTCATGGATTCCCTTCGCCTGGGGAAGGCGAAGGGTTATGCCGGACTCTTACCGGCTAAAAACCCACGGTGTTCCTTCTCCTGACCCTTGGCCGGGGTTGCGGGATTCGCAGCTGCATGCACCGCAACCCCGGCAGGCCTCGTCTGCCATCAACTGGCGGACCTCTCCTTCTGTGGGGCCTTGCCCCATGTCCTTCTGAGAGGCGCGCACGGAACACTTCTCGGGCCTGTTACTGGTCGGGCGACGGGTCCCCTAGCTGGTCGTTCGCAGGCCACACACTAGGGTGGCCGGAGATGACCGCGCGCCCCCCAGTGCGTCTGGCGCGGGAAAGGAGAGTGGCCGTTGCCTCTCTCTCCCTCCCCGTTCCCTCCTTGATCGCCATCACCTCCTCGCAAAAAGAGGCAACGGCTTCCCACGCACAACTGGCACAAGCCTGCAATAATTAGTACTAATGATCGCGAGGAAGTATGGCAAAGCAAGGAGCTATACGAGCGCGTGTTTTACTTTCCCACAATTGGCTGGAGACCCTTCAGGTCTTGCCAATAACTGCCTATTACGTAGAAACGGTCGCCAAGGACCATCGACAACAAGATTAGAAAAAAAAACGTAAAGATTAATTGCTTATACCACTGCATCGAACCTCTTAATAACGAAATAAATTATCCCCAAAAAAAAAGGAACAAACAATACAAAAACAAACAAATTGCATACAATATTTTGTATGGTAACATTGAGATATAAATAATATTACAAATGACATTCTAGCGCCCCGCCGCGTCGCGTGCGATTCCTTTTAAATGACATACATGGTATTTGCAAGACTTGTTAGGAATTTATTATGATGATCATGCCCTGTGGATTTGCTTGTTTTTATTTAATCATTCTACTTAATATGATGTATGGAGAGGGAAATGGTGCAATGGTGGAGCGGTTCGCATCCTGTGTAAAGAATTGTGGGTTAAATTCGCGCATTGGGAAAAATATTTGTATTCCATTACATTTAAGTGCAGATATCATTAATAATCCTAACTTCCTAATCCTAACTAATATTATCCTTCTTCTTCTTAGCGTGTCGATGACAATCTACACCGTGTCGGCCCAGAACTCAGCAATGAGTTTAGCACTATCCGTAGCGTCCATTAGTTCTTGTGGCGTACAGGTGACAGGGCAGGCGGGGCATGATGTTAAGTGCGCCATAGTTTGCGGAACGGCACCACATTTGCACTCAAGGTTTGAGTTACCCGCAAATTTCCACCTGAGCAGGTTTTCCTTGCTTCGACCAACCTGAGTCCGAAGTCTATTTAGAGATTTCCAGGTCAGCCAAGGCAACTCATGCCCAGGTGGGAGATCCTCGGAAGGCGCAACAAACGGAATGGGTAAAGAAGCCTTATCTCGCCACAACTGGACTCTTGCCTGTGAACGTTCGCCAGTGAGTGGGAGGACACGCTGTGCAAAGCTATTACGGCTCTTAAGTCTTTGCCGAACGGGGATGTTGTAGTGCAGAGGGTGACGCGTCAATCCAATATTATCCTAATCCTAACTAATATTATAAATGCGAAAGTAAGTTTGTTTGTTTGTTACCTTTTCACGCCTACACTGAACCGATCATCCTGAAATTTTGCATATACGTTGTCAGGTGTACAGTACCCCAAGTGTGAGTTTTTTTCGTTAACTACTGTAGTTGCGTCACGACAAAAATGTATGAAAATTTAGGCTGCGTCTCTAGGCGCACCGTTCAATTAACGCGCGAATATTAGTTAGTGAACGGTGCGCCTAGAGGCGCAGCCTAAATTTTCATACATTTTTGACGTGACGCAACTACAGTAGTTAACGAAAAAAACTCACACTTGGGATACAGGTGCCCTTGTGTGCTTGGCAGAACAAACGAAAGTGTTTCGCGTCTGACGATCTATTCGATTTGTCATTTTGTCTTTCGTTCACCCTACTCCCAAATCATCAGTGAAATTCTAACACTGCGTAAGTCATTTTGTGACAAAAACAGACAACACAGCGAAAGCCACAATATTACTTGAAATGAAAAAATATTATTACGATTTTCAAAGGTTTATTAAATCATCAAAGAGTTTATTCGTAGTGATAATTGAGGAGGTTTTTTCAAAACTTGACTATTCCACTTTTTGTGTCATTGCACAATTTTAGAAAATAGTTTTTTAGGTATGTAACTATGTATTTAACTCGAAATTTTGTTGCATTATTATAGACGACAAGATAAGTCATTGCTTTGTACAGGATTCAAAAATTTAGCTATATATAATACATTTTGAATAAATCCAAAATTTGAAATGGAATAATCTAGTTTTGACGCGGCTGATGGGAAATAATCAAGCTTTGTTACGAGCACGGACCACTTGCTCAGTTAACAATGACAATTATGACATGACTTTTGTGTCTAAACTGTCAAACAAACGCCACGTAGTGTTATTAAAAAAGTAAAGAATATTTCTGACTGAAAAATGTAGGGATAATACATGTCTTGTTGCAATTTGGACTAAAATAGTTAATTAACTTCTGAATTAATCATATTTTTTTCCAAAAATGTATGTTTGAAATAGTCTAAGATCCGGCCTAACATCGACCTTCCCTCATCTGTTTTTCTAACGAAAGGTATTTTATTTGAAAGATTTTATATAAATAAACAAATCCCGCATGGGTTGCCTAGTCAAAAATGGTCAAGGCTACCCTTAATTAAAATTCATAAAAAATAAAAAATAATTACTCCTTCCCTCATCTGTTTTTCACAAAATATTATTACCAATCGAAAGGACAAGATGTAAATTAAAAGAAAAAAATAGGTTGCCTAAAAAAAAGTGGTCCAGAGATAGGGTTGCCGCGATTTAAAGTTTCCATATTTGAGCAGGAAAGTTCAGCGCGAGAAAGAAGCACTACACGTAGTACTCTGTACAATAGAAAGATACAACATGGCAGCTGCTAGTGGGCCCATTGCCGAGTAAAAATGAGCGCGCATGCGCATTTTTCCGTATGTTAGAGAGTGACCACTTTATTCCCCAGAATTTTTTTCTGAGTAAATTATACAGGGTGTTAACGAAATCGTGTAATTCCTTCAAACCGCGTGATCTATTGGTGACACAGATTAACCCTAAATGGGAATTTTCGAAAATAAACCAAATAAAATTTTAAAAAAAATTTTTGGTTTTCAATTTCTGAATCTTTTTAGAGCCTTGAGTTATCTGACTGCAAAGAGCGATATCGCGTTAGTCGTTCCTGCCAGCCGTGTCACCATACTTTTATTAATTTATGCGTGGCATCGAAATGTTCACAAAAATAAAATTATTTTTATGCAAAAAAAAAAAACTTTTTTTTTACTGAATCCTTATTAGGTGGTTTAGATATGATCGGTAACAAAGCCGCATGAAAAAAAAAGAATTTTATTTTTTTATTTTTAATCAAGCTAAATCCCGTGCGGGGCCATTCTACACCAGTAGTAGATCATCTGGTTTTAAGGAATTACACGAATTCGTTAACACCCTGTATAAAAGTCGTGGAAAATAAAATATTTTACAGAATACATGTACATGGTGTATCCGAATTCGTGTATTTCCTTAAAACCCCGTGATCTTTGTGAGATAGAAACATAAAACAAAAGATACAACGTGAGTCATTTTAACGCCCCCAAACTATCCGCGCAGTCTGTTAACTCGGAGCGCTAAAATGACGCAAAAACAGAACATCATGTTTTCTACGGGGTTTTTTTTGTTGCTTCTTCAAGAAAAATGCGCATACGCGCTCACTTTTACTCGGCAATGGGCCCACTAGCAGCTGCCATGTTATCTTTCTATTGTACTACGTATAGTGCTTCTTTGTCGCGCTGAACTTTCCTGCTCAAATATTGAAACTTTAAATCGCGGCAACCCTATCTCTGGACCACTTTTTTTTAGACAACCTATTTTTTTCTGTTAACTTACATCTTGTCCTTTCGATTGGTAATAAAATTTTGTGAAAAACAGATGAGGGAAGGAGTAATTATTTTTTATTATTTATGAATTTTAATTAAGGGTAGCCTGGACCACTTTTGACTAGGCAACCCATGCGGGATTTGTTTATTTAAATAAAATCTTTCAAATAAAATACCTCTCGTTAGAAAAACAGATGAGGGAAGGTCGATGTTAGGCCGGATCTTGTACTAAAATGGGTTATATCATTTTGAAGTGAAATAATCTACTTTTGACGAAATCATGCCTCTTAGTCTTTTTTTTCTGGTGTATGTAACTATCAAGTGTTCGCCCAGTTTTATTTTTGCTGAGTATTAATTTCAAGATCAGCAATAAAAAAAAAAGAAAAAGCATTTCTGTCGAAAGTGGAATAACTAGTCAAGTTTTGAAAAGAACCTCCTCAATTATAAACAATATTGCGTTCGTTGCGTAGGTTACGCTCGTTTTAAATAGTTATTTCACTCTCTTGTAAAGTAGCCATTTTTGACTTCCGCACTGTTAGAACTTCACTGACGAAATGTTAATTGACATCTAGTACAATCATTAGAACTTAAAACGGGATATTTGCCATGTTTATTATTTGTTATGAGTTTCCGATATTTCTATCTATATATCAATTGTGTAAAGACCGAAAATCTACAGAAAAAAGTTCGCGAGCGGATACAGTGAGTTTTGTGTGTCGGGAACAGAAACGTGTTGTGAGTGACATAAGTGACAATGGTAGTGGCGTCGAACGCAAAAAACGAACAAGAAAGAGGGTAGATCGTTTCGTCTGCTCATAAACATCCACCCGCAATTACTTCAGTTCATCCGTGATCATGGCGCTTGTAACGGTGCCGAAATATCGGAAACTCATAACAAATAATAAACATGGTAAATATCCCGTTTTAAGTTCTAATGATTGTGTTAGTGACCATGTCAGTTTAAAGACATCTAGTAGTTCTTTGTTTGACAAATACTTTAATTGTTTAAAAGTTCGATGTTCGTCGTTGTTTCGTATCGAAATCGGTTTAATCGTTATGTTTTACACCGAGATTCTCAAGGAAACATGTTTTTGAATCTTTTTGTTCTTTTTAGTCGAATTCTTATCAATACTTAGTCGAGTTTTGGGCAACCTTGTTTAGTCATTGTTTTTTGACATTTTGTCATATTTATGCAAATGGATTTCGCGGCAAAAGATGACGTAAGTACAAAAGAATGTTATTTTTAACAACATTTTATTTTGTTTGTTATTTTTTGAAACTTAATTATACAAACATTATGTCAATTTACATAAGCAAGGTAAATCGGAAAGGGGGTACATATTAATCCGAAAGAATGTTAAAGTACTCATAATAATGAATAACTTATGTTCTACAACTTTCCCCAAAAGTCAATAGTTTAAAAGAAATAGCTGTTCAAAGATTTCATAAAAAATACACTAAAATTTATCTATCCTCAGCTATGATCAGCTGTGTTTACATTTTAGGTCATATTTGGGGTCACGGATTAGAAGCTTCATTTTCTGAATTTGTAACTGTAAAAACTTGTTCGTGATGATCCAGGGATCAAGAATTATTGAAGAAACTAAAATAAAACACGTTTAAAATTATTGAATTTTGTATACTAATAATTACTATAATTATAGCCACAATAGGTAAACAATGGCACTGACGATCCGGATCGTCGCGCGGGCCGCTAGCGGTTAAGTGACCCGCAGATTAGTACCCCCTTTCCGACTAACCTTGTATCATCATTCAGCCTAAAGACGTCCACTGCTGGATATAGGCCTCCCCCAAAGGGGGGGGGGGGGATTGCCATAATCGCCACGCTTGGCAGGTAAGTTGGCGATCACAGTATGATTGCTAAAATACTCAGAGAACGCTGCTGCCCATCCTCTAGAGAATCCCTTAGTCGACTTTTACGACACCCACGGGACGAGACGTGCGCTTTCATGTTCATCTTGCGCTTTCAATTCCTCTTGCGTCAAGCGCATGCAATATTGATCGCCATAAGACTCAAACTAGTATTAGGGCCTGCGCTATGGCGCTTCAGGAATGCGTCAGACGAAAGCGCAAGATGAACATGAAAGCGCACTGGTGTAGACATACGATAACACTTACTTTAAAACAGTCATCACTCATACTTTAAGTGGCCTGCGTATTAGTACCCCCTTTATGACTAATGTTATCGGTAGCGGGTAGCACTGGGCAATGTTGACAAGAGAGGGTAGTCGTCGATATGGATCGGCCCACCCGAGGTTATAAAGGTGGTGGTCATTGGACGAAGGGGGAGCATTCCGTGTTGATCAGCTGACGAAGTCTGACCTTTTATATCTGACTAGCTTGTCCTTATTTTATGATCTTGTAATAATTGTGTAAAGTAATATATTGTGATCTAGTTTATGTTACTAATACTAACCCAAATACAAGTACTCTCAGTGGTGGAGAGTCTATGTTGGTTTTATTTACTGTGTTTACCTTGCTCGCAATCCTGACATACCGAGATTAGCTAAAACTGTAATGATAGAATCACACCTGAACGATTATATTGTTGTGTCATTTACATCAGAAGTGGAACAAGAAAAAACCAGTCCACATTATGATTGTATACCCACATGTAAATATTTTGCTAAAAAAATCCCCTGTAGACGGACTGACAAAAACTTGATTATTCGATTGATATTACAATGGTGAGAAGTGTGAGAATGAGAAAATGTGATAAATCCGGTGAGTCACAAGTCACAACCATTTTATTATGTGTGAAGGAATTTTGATGAAGGAAATATAATATGAGAGGTTATTTAATCGTGTAAAATAAATATTAAATGATATCTTTGCTTATTCATGTAAAATAAAAGAGATGTTATCTGTATTTATCTGTGTAAAATAAATGAGATGATATCTGTGTTTATTAGTATAAAATAAATATGATGGTATCTGTATTTATTCGTGGAAAATAAATACGGCATCTGTATTTATTCGTGTAGGAAAATACATTGCAAGTCGTATTAGAGTTTGTGGTGAGATGCAACCAGGGTTGATCTTTGGCACCGCCCGGTTTGGCCAGCCGGGGTTGGCCAAAGGCTTCGCCTGGGGAAAACTGAAACTCTAACGTGGCGAAGCAATTGTTATAGGGCTGGAACCAAGGCGGGATATGCCATGATATGGCTAGATCCAAGGCGGGTGATGCCATGTTGATAAAGCAGGATCCCAGGCGGGTGATGCCAAATGAGTTGGCTAAATCCAAGGCGGGTGATGCTATTAATTGATAAATGAAAATGCAGTGAAAATGAGATTCTGTTTTGAATTAATGTTTTGAAAAAGTTTTGAAAATATTGATATTTGTTTTTTATTCGTTTTGTTATAATTCTTGTTGTAGAATGGTACGAAATAGTTTATTGAAATTAAAAAGTAGTTTGTTATTATTACATGGTTTAAAATGTATTTTTGTAGACGAAAACAGGAAATTGTATTTATTATTGACGATAATTATTATGACGGCTTCCGTTAAAGATTAATTTGTCAAATTCATTTTTAAATAAGAAATAATTTGACTTATTTTCGTTAGAGAAGTGTATAATATGTATTGTATTGTTGTAAAAAGGTTGTATTATTAGCGCATTATAGAAATATTATGTTTACAACATCAGGTCAGTTTTGTAATATGGGTTTGTGAATAATTGAGATATTATTTTGATCCTGAAAAGTTTTAAAGGTTGATACTTAAGTATTATGATTTTGGGAATAATTGAGATAATATTTTAAGTGTTTATAATTATGTACTATGATACTGTGAATAATGATTAAAGATTTAAAGATATTTAACCATGAAACATTTAGGATGTTTGTTTTCTGATTTTGTGAAGAATTGAGATATTTAAGAATGTAGGATTTTGTGAATAATAATGAGATATTGAATCGTGAATTATTTTAATCGTTGTTATGTACTATGAGTTTATGAATAATGAGATATTTAATCTTGAAATATTTTAAGTGTTTAACGTACTATGAGTTTGAAGTGTTTATATGCTGGTACAATGAATTGTGAATAATTGAGATATATAATCATGGAATATTTTAAGTGTTAATGTACTATGAGTTTGTAAATTATTGAGATATTATGTTCTGATTTTGTGAATAATTATGAGATTTTTACGAATGAAATATTTTAAGTGTTCATGTATTATGGCTTTGTGAATCGTTGAAATATTTAACCAAGAAATATTTTAAGTGTGTAGGTATTATGAATTTGTGAAAAACTATAATGAGATATTTAGCCCTGAAAAATATTGTACTTAAATGTATTTAAATGATTTTATGAATTTGTGTATGATGAGATTGTGTGTTTATGTACCTATTATGATTTATTGAATAACTAAAATTTGATGTTTAACCAAAGTAGAACTGTCTAATAGGCATCTGAGATAGTATTTTATGAAAATGTGAAAATGTTGGAAATCTAATGTGTGGATGTTTGTAAGATGTTGATACGAGAAGTTATGAACGAATATAGAACTAGGTTGATACTGAATGAATATCAACTAGTTTAAGTCATGGGTGATGAGCTTGTTGGCCGTCGATGGGATAACAAGCTCTAATCGATTCAAACATTCTTTGGATGCTCTTCATTTTACTTTGGTCAAAGACATGAGTAACATGACGAGGTCAAAGATGAGTGATCAGGTGTGGCCGAGATGTGTACTGTATTATTTGTTTCTGTTTAAGGTCCAGAGGTGTCACTGAAGTCAGGCCTTGATGTACAATCTTGACGATGGGGTTGATGGTGCGTCAACCACCAACCACCAACACACGAGGACGTGTGTTTTGCAGGAGGGCCGTGTTATCGGTAGCGGGTAGCACTGGGCAATGTTGACAAGAGAGGGTAGTCGTCGATATGGATCGGCCCACCCGAGGTTATAAAGGTGGTGGTCATTGGACGAAGGGGGAGCATTCCGTGTTGATCAGCTGACGAAGTCTGACCTTTTATATCTGACTAGCTTGTCCTTATTTTATGATCTTGTAATAATTGTGTAAAGTAATATATTGTGATCTAGTTTATGTTACTAATACTAACCCAAATACAAGTACTCTCAGTGGTGGAGAGTCTATGTTGGTTTTATTTACTGTGTTTACCTTGCTCGCAATCCTGACATACCGAGATTAGCTAAAACTGTAATGATAGAATCACACCTGAACGATTATATTGTTGTGTCATTTACACTAATCTTGTCTAAATTAAGTAACCAACCAACCAAACCCTCACCAGGCCAGAGTGGTTGACTAAGACCTAAATTCTTCTCATTCTGAGAAGAGATCGTTGCCCAACAGTGGGACAGAATGGTCTGATTAATGCTCAACGTAGTACATGTTACTTCTATGTAAGGCCTCATTTACGGAGACGCGGGGCTTCGCGCGTCGCGTTATGCGGCGCGGCCCGCACTCAATTCAAACACATGGCGTTGTATGACAGCGCTTACGTAGAAGCGATTTAACACGCGTTTGCTTGAAATGCAGGCGGAGCCCGCGGATGGCATCGTCGCGTCGCATGCGACGTTTATCGCGGCGGCGCACGCAGCGTTGCGACCAGCTATTCCTACAATTCTCCGTCCACTGTAAAACGTAGCGTCAACCGCGGCGGGGCCCGCGGCGTCGCACGCGCCGCATCTTCACAAACAACATCGTACATTGCCGTATGTTTGTGTTTGCGCGTGTGATGATGCGGGCCGCTGCACGCGCCGCCTCTCCGTAAACAGAAAAATCGTACGACGCGCCGCGAGACGCCACGCCGCACGCTCCGCGTCTCCGTAAATGAGGCCTAAGGGTGCCTTTCCAAAAGAGATGTGCTATGCAGCTATGCTGCAAGAATGTAAAAGCTAAGCTACGAAACTATGTGACCGTTTCCACTGATACTAAGCTATGTAGCGGAGCGAGTAAGATGTGCTATGAAAATGCGCCGCCGCAAGGTAGCTGTGCGAGGAAGATGCGCAGCTCGAGCTATGAGACGTATCGACAATAGGGAAGACACGGGTATAGGCACGCCTACTGTAGATACACTGCTCTGCACATAGCTACACCACTTGCGACCATCCATTGCACGCATATCCTTCCCATATAAAAAACGTAGCTTAGTTGAATCAGTTTCCACCAGTGCTATGCTATGTGGACCAATGAATATGATTGGTGGATATCAAACGCATCCATAGCAACGTTGCATAGCACATGTCTGGTGGAAAGGCACCTTTAATGCTATACTACAACTCGCTCCCTATATGCCAAAATTTTTGTGTTATCAAACGTGCGATAATGAAGTAATACTAATTACAATAAAGACTAAAACGTCCGCATTATTAATTTCAAAACCAATAATGATTCTTTAAAATTCTCGTAAAACTGAGACGCGATCAAAAAACACTTCTTTGTACGTTTTCCATTTAAATAATGAGTTTTATTATAACGATATTGAATAATAATTATTATCTTCATCGTCATATCAAACGTATTCGTGGTTAATTAAGAACAGTGCGGATCATATCATACGATTTGCAAGGTGAGTGGTGACCGTTCTTTACTCATCGAGACCCCTCCGTGCTTTGGAGAGTACGTTAAGCCATTGGTCACGGGTGTTATACGAATACCTATGACACCCGTTTTACAATCCAGACGTTCTGAACCCAACCCCACTTAACGTGTTAAGTGCCATGTAATAGGAGGCGAGCCTATTACCATCGACCGGGCACAAATCCAGACTCCGGGCTGCTACTGAGAAATTCCACACGGAAAAACCCAATAACACTTTGCCCGACCTGGGGATCGAATCCAGGACTACGCTCAGTAGTCGCGCTTGAATAGAATAGAATTTATTTTCAAGAATATGGTTACATACAGGTGCAGGTACATTGCTTCATTACAGCATATTCTGCCAATTGTGGCGTGGAAATATTTGAACATAACAAACACACATGAATCAGTTACGTTGAGTAATACAATAATACAATGTCAAACCATGGAATCAATAGTTATTAGTTCATTGTAAGATAACATGTCAGAAAATTAAAATTATGGTCAAAGTGAATTTAAAAAAAATTATAACGTCGTTGTGTTAAAACGTTAATTTATCATTTAAATACTCATTAACATTATAATAAAACTTTTTCTTGCAGTAACTTACATAATTTCCTACGAAACCGTCTTAATGGTAGATTTATTATGCTATCTGGAACATGATTATTAGCAATAAGAGTTTCTTTTACAAATTTCTAGTTTTGTTTATGGTATTTTGTGTCTATTTTTGTGTCTTATCCGACTATTTTCCATGTCTCCTAGTTTTTGAAATAGCATGCGATTCTTGCGACCACTACACCAACGAAACAGTCGAGGATGATTATGTTTATGCTTATTCTTACTATAGTCCCTTCAATCACTTAAAGCTCTGCCCACCCCCTTTAAACTAAAAGGATAATAAAATAAATGATAGGTACAGTTCACGATCTAAAGGCGAGTGATATACACAGACACATTACTCTCTCAGTGGCGTACCAACTTTATTTATACAGAAATGGGTACAAAAAATATAAAGGGTATGTTACATTTTTGGGTGAAGGTAATGGTTCTGTATAGTTATTAAAAATTATTAAAAAAAAAAGTTTGGCCATCCGTGTGGTGCCGGACTTAAAGAATAGCACTATCCCATTTCTTCTGATGGGTGTCGTAAAAGGCGACTAAGGTATCCTCTAGAGGATGGGCAGCAGCGTTCTCTGAGTACTTTAACAACCATACTGCGATCGCCAACTCGCCTGCTAAGCGTGGCGATTATGGCAAACTTTTTCTGGTAGCCATGACAGTTGTGTTTGACATTGACATGATTTTGACAACTTTGACAGACATAAACTTATCCTTCCATCCTATGACATGTCAACAGTTTCCAATATGACATTTCACATAATTACGATACACCATATTTTTATGTGCTGTGTTGCTCTCGTCAAGTCTCCTTGACCAAGATATCTTGAATGTACAATTAAACGAAGTAAAATTATATAAAATTAAAATAAAAAAACGGTTACTTTATTGTATAGCTATGTTTACATATAGAGTACATGGTGCTAGCCCAGGCTCCATACATTTCTGAAACATTTCCTTTGTTATTTATGGCGCAATTACAGTACTATGATTTAGAACACTCCCCCTTTCCCTACCGGTGGTTTATCAAATGGGCTCCTGACTCGTAAGACGAGTTCACCTCGCGACATCGTTACGTCATCACCTCCCTCGAGCACCTAGTGTTGACCTTTTGAAAGCACCAGGGATTTGGTCTACTTGAAATAAAAACTATTTAACTTTGACTTTGACTTCATGAGCTCATGAATAAGGGCTTCAATCGACCCCGAAACTGTAGCCCCATTTAGAATGTTTCGATTTAATAGTCAGTTGTCGAGTAATTCAGTTTGTTTGTCTTCGATTCTTGTAACGGAAGAAAACTAGATAACAAACCTATGCTTATGATAAGAAAGTTATTATTTCATTAACAAACTAAACAAGACCAAAGTATCACCAAACTCCCACGGTACCCTAAAAAAAAAACAACCGCGCACCGTTTTGTTTCTGTTCCACGCGCCTGCGACGATCCTCCGTCCCTTTCTATCACCAAAACAAGATAGAGACGGCGACAACTCTTTTTGAAACATGTCCTGCCCGTCGTAAAAATATAAAAATGAATATTACTTGAATATTTAAAATGTTTACTTTGATACCTTTCGATATTACAATAATTTAGAGTTCCTTAGGATTGATAAAGAATTTGAATGTTTTTTTGTTGTTTTTTTTAAATGGAGTGATGGCCTTGTGTCGTAAAGGATAAATGCCACTTGCATAAACACTAGGAAGCGGTGAAGGGCGCGCGTTTTTGGGAGCTGTCTTTAGTAACATTGACGTTCAAAAATAACTAAGTAATTTTAGTCTATCTTGAATAATGAGTTTTGAAGTTAGTTTTCAAGCCAAAGACAAAGTCAACGTTTTTTATTTCAAATAAATTAGATTTCAGGCACTTTTAAAACATCAAAATTAAGGACATGGTTCCAAAAGGTAGGTTCCATGGAGAAGAGAGGGGTAGAAACTTTTTAATATCATGAGAAATCCATTACAGTAGTATGAGAGTATGAGAATAATGCAAGTTAATGGAAGAAAAGTTAATGGAAGAAATAGACTCACCTAAGAGTAACAAACAGATAAATATGCATTTTAGGACTGCCATAGCAGTTAACAGCTTATCAGGGGGCTTGCCAAAACGCTCAAATGCCAGCCAGTCAACTTCCGTTCAAAAGCAGGCCTGCTTCTGAATCGCTAAAAATCGTACCATGACAGTACTAAAGGTGAACGACTATTGAACCAAGTTGAACGGTTATGCTTGTTCATGGTACGAAAAGTCTATACAAAAAAAAAGGTGAACGGATTTCGTACCTAAACGTCAACGTAGCAGGCCTGCTCTAACGATGTTATAGTACAAAAAAAGCAGGGCAGTTCAACTTCTAGACAACTTCTATCCTGCTTTAAGAGGTCATAGTAAGCCCCCAGTCCCGACAGACAGCACCCGTTCACGAGCATGACGTGTACATCCGCATCGCTTAGATCAACCATATTGTGGAGTACTCAACGACCGGATATACAACGCCACCATCAGCAGGACATTTTAGTGAGCATGACAGCAACGAAGCAGCGCGTTTGAAATTAAACGCATTTATTTATCACTAGAGTCTGTGTCGTTTATCGCGTAGATATTTCGAGGTTTTCGAGATAAAAGTAGCGTATGTCCTTCTCCTGGTTCTAGACTATCTTTGTACCAAGTTTCATCAAAATCGGTTTAGCGGTTTAGGTGTGAAAGCGTCACAGACAGACAGAGTTACTTCGGGTGGTATACAATAATGTAATTCAATTACGATTCGAAAGACTCGTGGCGCCATCTATTATCATAAGAATGTTATTGTGGTTTTCCTCGGGAATAGTACTTTTTTTCGGGATGAAAGGTACTCTATGTTCGTTTCTGTACATCTGACAACGTATATGCAAAATTTCAGGATGTTCGGTTCAGTGGTATAGGCGTGAAAAGGTACCAAACAAACAAACTTACTTTCGCATTTATAATATTAGTTGGGATTAGTAGGGATTATTAAACTCATCTAACCTACCTAATAAACCATAGTTTCTATAAAAATATACCAACGGAACCCTCACCAATTTTCTCCACTCACTCCTATTATAAGCTCATTCATAGACACAGTTTAAAAAAAGAACCCTTTTTGACATCTGTGTCCCTTCAACCAAAAAAAAAAGTTACGATACAATCTGTGGTTTTTAAAATAAATACGGCGGACGAAATAGTTTTAATATTATTTATTGATTGAATGCGACCCCCGGGAGTTTTGTGCTTGTCGGAATTAATTTTATCATGGGAAGTTTGGGTCGTAGAAAAATAATGTTGGGTAGCTTCTGGCCAAATGTTGAGAAAGGGGACGGGATTACGTGAAGAGGATGGGTAGTTGTGTCCTTGATAACAAGAAAGAACGGAGAGAATTATCAAAAAAAAAAAATTAAGCGCAGTTCAGACAACGCTATAATATACAGGGTGCTAACGAATTCGTGTAATTCCTTAAAACCACATGATCTACTACTGGTGTAGACTGGCCCCGCACGGGATTTAGATTGATTAAAAAAAAATTCTTTTTTTTTTTCATGCGGCTTTGTTACCGATTATATCTAAACCACCTAATAAGGATTCAGTAAAAAAAATAGATATTTTTTTTGCAAAAAAATAATTTTATTTGTCTGAACATTTCGATGCCACGCATAAATTAATAAAAGTGCGGTGACACGGCTGGCAGGAACGACTAACGCGATATCGCTCTTTGCAGTCAGATAACTCAAGGCTCTAAAAATACTCAGAAATTGAAAACCAAATTTTTTTTAATATTTTTTTTGTTTTATTTTCGAAAATTCCCATTTAGGGTTAATGTGTGTCACCAGTAGATCACGCGGTTTGAAGGAATTACACGATTTCGTTAACATCCTGTATATGAGGTTAGTCGGAAAGGGGGTACTAATCCAAAAAGGAGGTAGAGCGGTTACGCACTGCATCCGATCGGAATCCGTGAAAATACGCACCGAAGTAGTCATAGAACCATTTGTATGATAGTTTACGCACTAGATCTGACTTCCGTCATCCGTGAGTCTCCAATTCGGAAGAAATATTGACGGACCGAAGTAGCCCGGCTGTCCCATTTCAAAACCTAGTAAGGAACACTTTTTACAAAAATCGTTTTATTGCATAATCTTGTCAACCTAGAAAGTCTCTACAAAATACAAAAACACCAGCGTTGAAAACTCACATAATAAGCAGATATAGCATCGATACCTAGTAAGTGCCATTCACTGCCTCTGATCATTTTAAAACCTAGTATAAGTCACTTTATCCATATCGTTTTACCTAACATAATTAAATACTTTTCAAAGGCTGACCGATTTAACGTTTCTGCGCTCTCCTGTAAAATTTTGTTTTAATCCCTTAGGGTCAGCTCACACCGAGACGCGACGCGACGCGACGCTGCGCGCATACTTTAAAAGAGCGACTCAAAGTATAACTTTATTTTCTACACGAAAAGATACACATCTCATTGTGAGAATTCAGAATACGTTGCACCACGCAGCGCTGCGCCTCGTGACGCCTCGCGGCGTAGCGCGACGCATCGCGACGTAGCGGTATGCGCGGCGTGCAAGAGCGGCGCTACGCCTCTCAACGCCGCGCGACGCCGCGATGCGCCGCGAAGCGCCGCGAGGCGCAGTCGAGGCCGCTGTGGCAACTTGTCTGTACTATTTCCGTCCAGACTTCGTTTAGAGTTGACGCAGTTCGGTCGAGTGCTCGAGTGAAATTATAATGATAGACTGGGATCTTGTAATAATCGGACTTCTTGCAGAAGAGGCAGAGCAAGAAGAATACAAAAATAAAATTAAAAGGAAGACATCACACAAGGAGTATTTGGGTGCATAATTTATGGAGAAATAGAAGAATTCATGGTGAATTTCATACCTTGGCTTATGACCACATTGCCAATTATCCAGAAAAAAATTATGCTTACTACAAAATGGATTACAAAAAGTTTCAAAACTTATTGAATTTGTTGCGGCCATACATAGAAAAACAAAAAACTAATTACAGACCCACGGCACGTGGCGAATGTAGACACATTCCGCTGCGCCACGCGGCGTCTCGCTGCGCAGCGAGGCGTCGTGAGTTAGGTTGTGGGCGACGGCAGGAGGCTTTTTAAAAAGACAAGTGTTCAGCTCGGAAGGCTGTGTAAGACTGGTTTATTTCTAATGATTGTCACTTAAATACTATTACATGTTATCTTAATACAAAGGGTCGTTATTGACATGGTAATGTTTCCTGTAATTGAGGAACCGATTAAATACAAGGAAGTGACCTGACTTAAGTGCTAAGTATCTTATTAACGTAATGTTATCGTGTGATAACATCCGTTACTACGATATAACTCCTCCCCCCTTAAGTAAGAGGCGTACCGAAGGCTGCAACGGCTGATGCTGCTGTTCTTCAACTGTTGCTGGCATTGTTGCTGTTGCTGCTGTTTGCTGTGCTGAGGTTCTAGCCGATCTAGGTTTCCAATAGAATTTGTAGACTGCTATTCCGCATCCTGTCAGTGTTACTATGATGTACATAGATATTGACGGCCAGCTAGGTGTCGTAGGGATTTTGTTTTCGTTTATCTTCTGATACTGGATGTTGTCTATTTGTTTTAGGGCATCCTTAAGGTTGTCTAGTTCTACGTCTTCTAGTTTTATTTTCGTAGGTAATGTACTCGGCGTTTGATGTGCACGTGGTAACGGTATTGTTTCTTTGACGTTGATGAATCTCTGGTGTGTTGTTAGAGTTTTGTCCATTATTTGGATTTTGCAATTGTTATCTAAGGTGATTAAGAAAACGCCTTTGTTCCTTTGGTACTGGACATCGTTGCCGCAGGTTGTTTTCATTACTTCTTCTTGTTTCATAACAACGATCCAACTGTTGTCTTTTATCTGTTGTATGATGTTATTTGTGTAGGTTGTTGTTGCATAGGTGCAGTTATGTGGTTCTTGATGTTGTAGTAGTTGCGCTATGCAGTCGTTGGAGTGTCGTAGATTTTGCCATTGTAGATGTTTGCAGATGACTTCGTTTTCGCTGATCTCGGTGCATGGCTCATGTGGATACGCAAACTCGTCATTTCCCAAGATTAAGGTAGGGTTTTTAGGGACTAGGGTTATGTCTTTGTTGTTAGGGATGGAGTACAGGTGTAGGAGGTGATAGGGTTGATTTGCAACAAGAGGTATTTCCAGTATGAAGTTCATGGTGTTATTTGTACTATAGGCTTTTACTGTGATGGCTTTTTCCCATTCGTGAATGTGTTTCGCATTAGGGGGAAAAGGTAGGCTACAATCAATTATGTTTTGAACGTAATTCAGTTCTTCTATTAAATATGTTGGGTCTATTATACTAGGATGCATTTTACCAAGGTGTGAAAACGTAATTGCGGTTTCTAGTGCTTCTAATCTGTCATAAAGCATTTGAAGCGACCTCTCGATTTCATTAAAGATGTTAATTGTTACGAAATTCATTTCTAACTCCGTTTTTTGGCGTGAGTATCTATCAATTGATCTATATATTTCCCTTTGGTTGTTTTTAATGCGTTGGAGATTTTTGTTGTAGTTTTGCATGAATTCTTTTGTTATGCTTAATGTCTTTTGCTGGTTTATCGCATTGTTGTTAAAGCTTGATTGTAATTCCTTAATTTCGTTGTCTATTTTAATAGCGTCCTCTTGATCTAAGTTGCCTGTTATCGATTTTATTACTGATCCTAATCCATTAATTAATCCTCTACGGGTTCTGTATCCTGAGTTAAAACCTAATGTGTCTATACCTAAGTAAAATAATCTACTTTCTATGGTGTCTATCATATAATCTATTTGCTTAACTATAGCTACTGTATTAACTGAAGTGTTATGCTTAAGCTTAAAAGTATAATAATTGCTACATATGTCTAAGTATATATCTCTAATGCTTGATGTGTTGTAGATAGTTACCAAATTATACGTATCTACTTGAAACTGTGCCTTGGCTTCCGTTAGGATTAGTATCCCATTATGGTTGTCTATTGGCTGTAAAACTGCGGTGCTTGCGGCGAATCCGAGCATTGCGAAGAAGGCGATGGTGTTCCTGAAACATTTTCAGGCCGTCTTAATAGTCGAAAATGGACTCTAATTGATTTCGCGTTTACATGCTTTCCTATTATTTCCGCTACTTGTTCCGGGTGGATTCTTATAATAGTGTAGGGGCCTAGATATTTGGGCTCTAGCTTGTTGCTTCTCGCGGTTTTGGCTACTTGCTTATATACTTTGTCTCCTACCTTAAATGGTGGTGACTCTGTGTTTTGGTTTGCTTTTTCAATTACCTGTTGTTTATTTTCTGCTAATTTTTTACTAATTAGTTCCTGCACATTTTTCATTATTTGTTTGTGTTTTAAGACGTATTCTTGGTAGAATTCCTTAGGGAAGTGTAATTCCAGGGGGTTTCTACCGTCTGTGTGTCCATACAATAGTTCGAAAGGGGTGAAACCTGTCGCCGAATGGATCGTGTTGTTATAAGCTATTATTGCGTATTTCATTAAAGGAGATGGCCCAAATCCCATACAAAAAAAACCCAGGCCCGGCGCAAAAGTTTTGTATCTCAGATTTTAGAGGATATTTATAAATAATATTCTATGCTATCACTATCTCTGTATCGGGTGGCTAACATTTATTATTTGTGATTATTGTGTAATCGCAATCGCATTCAAGATTATCTCAAAACCATAGGGACTTACTTTATTTGTGTTTATTTATGTATTCCTTTCTTTTTTAACCGACTTCAAAAAGAAGGAGGTTCTCAATTCGTCTGAATGTTGTTTTTTAAGTTTTCGAAATCATCAATTGACTTCGTCGGCTCTGGGCGGAGCGGAAGGGGGTGTCAGACTCTTACTGACTAAAACCTATCCGTGTTCCTACTAATGCCCTTTGCGTTCCAGGGCCGCGGTTACTCTTTCGAACAAATTCCGTTACCCTGGCAGGCACTGGCCCTGGCGGGCCCCATCTACTAAGCTAACATCTCTTTGAGGCGCGCGTGGAACACAACGCGCCGTCGTCCCGGGCCTGGTTCTCATCGGACGGCGAGCCACCCAGCGCTCGCCTCGCGCACGCGGTCCGCCTCCTCCTTCGCTAGAATTACTGCTTCGCAGAAGGAGGTGACCGCTTCCCATGCCCCCTCGCTCCGGACCATGGATTAAACTGGCAGGGCCGGACGCGAGAGGTTGCCGCCGCCGATCGCCTCTACGAGGACATGGTACTGGTACTGTTGAACAGTCCGTACCGAAGAATAAGTTATAGTTTTTTTTTTTTTTTAAATCTCGTTTGAATTTTCCATTTACTGTCTCGATAACCCAATAAGGTTACTAGACGAGATTAGTTTTACTCTTTTGTTATAAGTTGTGTATCATCTTGTCTCTTAGAGGGTGGCATGTGTGCCACATAACCATGCTCCTCTGATAATGGGATGGAGTCACGAAAACCCCTATCCAGTATTACAATATCAATAAAATATGCTTGTTATAGGTTCTTTAGAAGTACGCTTGTTTGTAAACAATTAACGAATGAAGGAATAATAAACATTTTGGTCGATAAATGACTTTTTAATAAGAACGCCTACAAAACTTCTTGAGCATAAAAAATAATGTTAGCCACCCAACAGAGTGATAGTGATAGTTTTAAATATTATTTTTAAATATCCTCTAAAATCTGAGATACAAAACTTTTGCGCCGGGCCTGGGTTATTTTTGGGCCATCGCCTTTATTGGATCATCTTTATCGGTTATTCTCTGTATTCTAATTAATTCTGCTAGTGTGGAGTGGAGTCGTTCTATAGGTGAATTTGAGTTAGGGTTGTAAGGTGTAGTGAAGTGTATTTTTATATTGTGTAGTGCACATATTTCTGTGATGACATCGTTATCAAATTTAGAATCAGAGTCTGTCGTGATTTTATGAGGTACTCCTATTACCGAGAATACACCTAATAGTGCTTCTGCAATGTGTATGCTAGTTGAGGCTGTCAGTGGTATCGCTTGAGCGTACTTTGTGAAGTTATCTATTAATGTTAGGAAGGTTATGCCTCCGCTACTATATAGGTCCATGAACATATGTTCCATGGGTTTATGAGGTGTTTCGGTTAGTGAAAGTGGTATTTTCAGTGGGTTTCTTTCATATTTACTTTTTAGACATGCGTCACATTTATTAATAAATTTTTGGATGCTTGGTAACATATTAGGCCAATGGTAGTTTCTATGCAAGTGTTTATAAGTTTCTTGGATGCCTCTATGTATTGTTTTCCCTTCGTGATATTTCCTTATTAGGTCGTTTTGTTCGGAAATATTTTCTATTAATGTAACTCTATTTTTGCATCTTACTAGTTTTGGGCCTCGGTCACTGAATGTGGTTTTGTAAACTTCGCAAAATAGTGGGTAAAATTCCTCATGGTGGAAGTAACAATGGAATGTACGATCTGGGATTGTGTGTTCTTTCAAGAATTGTATAATTTGTTGCTTAGTGTTGTTTATAGGTATCCATACGTCTTTAATTATTGTTTTACCTTTTGATCTATCATCTATTCTATAAGTGTCTCCTGGTGTCTTTCTGATGTGAAATTGTTTTAACTGTCTGTCTATTGCATCTTCTGTTTCTGGTATTTTAGTTTCGATGTTTTCTATATTTGTTTGTGATTGCGACGGGTTTGGTGTATCTTGTGGTGTGAATGGGTTATTAGTGATTTCCGGCGTCGTGGGTGTGCCTAGAATATCGTGTAGATCGGTGTTGCTTATTGGTATGTTAGGTAACGTTATGTTTTCTAGCTCTAAGTTAGTTAGATCAGTGTCGTTGTTAGAAGTGCTGGGTTGTGGATTTACTTTGTTGTGGTTTAATAGCTGAATTCTTGATAGAGCGTCCGCATTTGTGTTAGCCTTGCCTTTTTTATATTGTACGTCATAGTTATATTCCGCTAGTCTTAAACGCCAGCGTGTTAGTTTGGAGTTTGGATCTTTAATGGACATAATCCACGTTAATGGGCGATGATCTGTGTATATGGTGAATCGTTTTCCGTATAGGTAAGGTCTGAAGTATTTTATTGCCCAAACTATTCCTAACAATTCTTTTTCGATAGTTGAGTATCTTTGCTCTGTGTCGGAAAGTGTACGTGATGCGTATGCTACAGGCTTATCTGAACCTAAGTTACCTTGTGATAGTACTGCGCCTAGGGCTACATCTGAAGCATCTGTTGTTAAAATAAAAGGTTTATTAAAGTCCGGGTATTGTAGTATTGGTGCGTTAACTAATACTTCTTTGCATTTTTCAAACGCTTGCGTATATTCCGGTGTTAGAGTTATTTTGCTACCTTTCTTTAGGCATTTGGTTAATGGCTTCGTTAGTTTAGCGAAATCTTGTATGAATTTTCTGTAGTATCCCACTAGTCCCAAAAATGATTTTATTTCCTTTTGTGTTTTGGGTAGAGGGAATTTCTTTACAGCTGCTATTTTGTCTTCGTTGGGCTGAAGGCCCTTATCTGTAAGCGTGTGTCCTAAAAATTTGACTTGTTTTTGTAAAAATTCAGATTTGTTTAGTTGGACTTTGAGATTATGAGTTCGGAATCTGTCAAATACTTGTTTACATTTATCTAGGTGTTCTTGTAGAGACGTTGAGTATATAATTATATCATCTAAGTAAGTCAATACGTTGTCTAATCCACGTAATACTGCGTCCATTAGTCTTTGGAATGTGCTGGGCGCATTCTTTAGACCGAAAGGCATTCTGAGGAATTCAAAGTGGCCACGTTCTATAGTAAACGCGGTTTTTTCAATGTCCTTAGGGTGCATTTCTACCTGATGGTAACCTGATGCTAAATCTAGTGTTGTAAAATATTGTGCTCGTCCTAGTTTGTCAAGTATGTCGTCTATATTAGGCAGTGGGTATTTGTCTTCTATAGTTTTGTCATTAAGTTTCCTATAGTCTATAACTAATCTGTATTTTTGTTCTCCAGTACTGTCGATTTTCTTTGGTACTATGTGTACTGGGCATGACCAAGGAGAGTTACTTTCACGGATAATATTTTGTTCTAAAAGTTTATTAATTTGTTTTTTTATTTCCTCTTTTTGTTTTGGGGCTTGTCTAAAGTTCCTTACATAAATAGGCTTGCTATCTGTTAATTTTAACTCGTGTTTTATGTCATGCGTAAAGCTCAATGGGAGGTCTTCACAGTGAAATATGTCTCTGTAATTGTAACATAGTTTTTTAATTTCGCGTGCCTCCTCCGGGTTCATGTGGTCTATTCTGAGTCTATTGAGATTTTGTTTTAGTAAATTGTCTGTTTTTGTGTCTATTTTTAAATTGTAGTTATGACTTGACTTACTGTTTTGATTTATCTCTAATCGTTGTAGATTTAGGTCACAACTATTTTTAAAGAAAATTTCCTTTTTCGATGTGTTTATAACCGAAGTGAGTACGTTTCCGTTTTTAACAGAAAGGATAGCTGCAGGGAATATTAGTCCGCCTTTTGTTTTTTTTGTGGCAGAAAAATAGTCTCCTTCGCTGTAGTTGCAAAGTAGGTTTATTACTTGTTCTGTTTTTGCTGCTATACGGCTGTACGATTTGATGTCGTCTTTTATTGGTATGTCAGCTTTTTCTGTGCGTAGCATCATGTTTTTAATGTCTATTTTACAGTTTAGTGGCACTAATAGATCTAAACCTAGTAGTCCCATGAAATCTGGATCAAAGTTAAATAATAAGAATTTGTGTGTAATTTCCTCGTTAAATAATCTCTTTGGAAGTTCTAAATGGATGACTTGCCTATGTTTTGATGTTCCGTGTGCCGTTTTAATATAGTGAGTTTCGTTTTCTATTTTACCGTTAATTTTTTGTTTTTCTTTTAATATTTTTGGGTTAATCAATGATTGGGACGCACCTGTGTCGAGTAGAAATCTACCGCCTAGTTCGCTGATATAGATATAAGGGAGGCGATTGTAGCTACGAATATTGTTCATAAAAACTATATTGTTATGTTGTTTAGGAGATCCACTAGAAAATTTTCGTCCTGTGCCTCTTCGGAGAGGTCCTCGTCGTTTTCGGTTTCGGATATCGATCCATCGTCGTCGTTATCCTGCAGTTCCGTCTGATAGTATAACTTTTTTTTATTTGAATCCTCTGTTTCCGTTTGTGGTTTTTTATTAAATGGTTCTTTTTTTGTTGGGGCTCCTGATTTTTGGAATTTATTGAATGTAGATGGTTTGCTCGTGCCTGGCTTATTTTGTTGACTTCGCCTAGCTTTGAGTTTAATTTCTTCCTGTTTAGCTACTGTTATTGCTTGTTCTAGATTTTCAACATGTTTTTGTTTTATCAAGATTGCTGTTATTGGATTTAATTTATCGAGAAAAGTCTCAAGCGCCATTTGTTCATAATATGTACGTCTATTAGGTTCCATGGCTATTAATGTGCTCATTAGTATCCTGATTTTATCACCGAATACTTCTAGCGAATTATTGTCTCTATTGATATTCATTAGCTCCTGCACTAATTGAATTTCTGTACGAAATTCACCGAATTTCTTTATTAGTATCTTTTTTATATCTGCCCAAGTTTTTGAGCCCGGGCTCTCTGAGAGGGCTTCAATCGCTTTCTTAGACAGTTTATTTCTGATTAAACAGGCGATGATGTAATTTCATCTCTGTTAGCTATAAGTTCTAGTGCGTTTTCTACACCTTCGATGTAAAACGCGAGTGTCCTTTTGTTACCGTCGTAACTAGGCAAAAGTTTCGCCAATGTGCCATATTCTACTGGAGTAGGTTTGCAATCGGCTAACGGCTTCTCCTCGATCAAACTTTTGTCACCGATCATTTTGAATCCGTGAACAAATAGAGTGAATACGACTTGAAACGATAATTGATAGATGCCAATACCAAAGTATTTAATAGGTATCTATATTGTTATTTGTCCTGCACACAAGGGATACAAACTAGTTGCAAATACAAGTGTTAAGGATAGAAGGAGTAATCTTGGGAGTAATCAGAGTTAATGCTTACCCCACAATCATTGCCGATGAAAGGCGTTGTTGAGTCTTGTCCGAAGCTGGTTGCCGCTGCTTCTGCTGCTGCTGCTGCCCACGGGTAGATTCTTTTCACGCGTCACGGAGTCGACTTCACAGGGTATGTAGTGCCCTTTATTTGTTGAACCGTTAACGCGAGATACCGACTGCGCCAGTTAGGTTGTGGGCGACGGCAGGAGGCTTTTTAAAAAGACAAGTGTTCAGCTCGGAAGGCTGTGTAAGACTGGTTTATTTCTAATGATTGTCACTTAAATACTATTACATGTTATCTTAATACAAAGGGTCGTTATTGACATGGTAATGTTTCCTGTAATTGAGGAACCGATTAAATACAAGGAAGTGACCTGACTTAAGTGCTAAGTATCTTATTAACGTAATGTTATCGTGTGATAACATCCGTTACTACGATATAACTCGTGTTGCCGACGATTTTACGATGCGCCGCGACGTTGCGATGCGTATCGCGGCGGCGCGCGGCGCAGCGCGAAATCACGGGCTTCTTCCAGTATCGTCGCGTCGCGTCGCGTCTCGGTGTGAGCTGACCCTTACTAGGTTTTGAAATGGGACAGCCGAGCTGTAGTACTGTTTGTATGAACGCTTTCGCATAACCTGGGATTCAAATCGGACATATGCCAAAGATGGCCCCTGAATTGCTTGGATTTGGATCAGAGATCGGATTAGTGCGTAAGCAATATCCGAATTCGGTCCGAGATGCAGTGCGTAACCCCTGTTAAGGTACCCATAATAATGAATAAACTTTGTTCTAAAACTTTCCCCAAAAGTCAATAGTTTAAGAGAAATAGCTGTTCAAAGATTTCATAAAAGATACGCTAAAATCTACGAGTATCTATCCTCAGCTATGATCAGCTGTGTTTACATTTTAGGTCATAATTTTGGGGTCACGGATTAGAATTGTAATTGACAAAAACAACATAATCGTATACGGGTGATTCTATCATTACAATTAAGTATAGCTAATATCGGTATGTCAGGATTGTGAGCAAGGTAAATGTAGTAAATAAAACCAACATAGACTCTCCACCACTGAGAGTACTCGTATTTGGGTTAGTGTTAGTAACATGAACAGATCACAATACCTACAGGCTGTAAGGGTAAACACCGTTATCGTTGAAACCAGTGGTTTGGTTTCATTTATATAGAACGTAAAATCAATAAAAAATAACGAACTTTTTTTTTAAAATCTATTTTTTTTGCTAAAATCTATCTATTCTCAGCTATGATCAGCTGTGTTTACATTTTATCATATTTGAGTTCACGGATTGGAACCTTTTTCTGGATTCGTTACTAATAAAGTAGGGATGAAGAATGTTTGAAAAAACTAAAGTAGGTAAATACATTTTTAAGGAAAGAAAATTATCGAATTTTGAAATTTTAACATATTGAAACAGTCATCAGTGATATCTTAAGTGGTCTGAGGATTAGTACCTACCCCCTTTCCGACTTCCCTTGTATATTTTAGGTACCTACTTTATGCCACACGACGTTTGCAAAAACAAAGCAATTTTAAAAAGTTTAATTAAAATATATGTAGGACACATCTACCTACCCTTTTTCCCCCAACTGTGAAGGTCCAATCCCAAAATAAGTCACTAATAAAACCTTAATATTTATATGACAAAACGTTTTAGGATGCGCCGGCGCACATTGTTTCTGTGACCCCCGCTGATTGGGCGCGAAGCTTGCTAATATTATAAAGATTGGCGCTTTTTTGTTTGTTTTGAATTATTGTTATACTTGTATCTCTCTTGAATCACGGCTCATCTTCCGTGCGGAAGATGTCCGGTCCTTTGCAAGGCATACGGGGGACACAGGTCTAACGCGCAGAGGCCCCTTTGAGAACTTTAATCTAAAATGGGGTGGGGCACCAACCGTGGACTATCCACGGCAGCGCTATTGGAGTACAGTCATGGACCGTCCCAGGTGGGTGCAAGACTATTGTAAAATGTGGTGAAAACTATCTGGTCTATGGGAAGGGGTGTTAAGTGGATTGGATAACTTCTATTGCCGGAAGAAAACGGCGTCTGCCTTTCAAGCTTAAAATTGAAATACGTTGGCAGACGTAATTATTGTTATTATTCTTAAATAGGATAAACAGAGATGATTGCCTCGATGACGCTGATCATATGATTTGTAAGGTTAAGCTGCGCTTGCCGCGGTCAGTCTGTGGATGGGTGACCATTCGTTACACATCGAGACCTCTACGTGTCTCGGAGAGCACGTTAAACCTTCGCCGTCGGTCCTGGGTGTCATACGAATACCCATGACTGACGTTACTGGTAGTAGAAGCTCGAAAGTCTGACAACCGGTTTAGACCGGTAAGATTAGCCTAACAGCGGTTACGCACTGCATCCGATCCGAATCCGTGAAAATACGTTCCGAAGTAGCCATAGAACTATTTGTATGGTAGTTTACGCACTACATCCGGCATCCGTCATCCGATTTCTATCCGTCATCCGTGAGTTTCTAATTCGGAAGAACAATTGACGGATCGAAGTAACCATAGAACTATTTGTATGGTAGTTTACGCACTACATCCGGCATCCGTCATCCGATTTCTATCCGTCATCCGTGAGTTTCTAATTCGGAAGAACAATTGACGGATCGAAGTAGCCATAGAACTATTTGTATGGTAGCTTACGCACTACATCCGGAATCCGTCATCCGATTTCTATCCGTCATCCGTGAGCTTCTAATTCGGAAGAACAATTGACGGACCGAAGTAGCCATAGAACCATTTGTATGGTGGTTTACGCACTACATCCGGCATCCGTCATCCGATTTCTATCCGTTATCCGTGAGTTTCGAATTCGGAAGAACAATTGACGGACCGAAGTAGCCATAGAACCATTTGTATGGTAGTTTACGCACTACATCCGGCATCCGACATCCAATTTCTATCCGTCATCCGTGAGTTTCGAATTCGGAAGAACAATTGACGGACCGAAGTAGCCATAGAACTATTTGTATGGTATATTACGCACTACATCCGGCATCCGATTTCTATCCGTCATCCGTGAGTTTCGAATTCGGAAGAACAATTGACGGACCGAAGTAGCCATAGAACTATTTGTATGGTAGCTTACGCACTACATCCGGCATCCGTCATCCGATTTCTATCCGTCATCCGTGAGTTTCTAATTCGGAAGAACAATTGATGGATCGAAGTAGCCGTAGTACTGTTTGTATGAACGCTTTCGCATTACCTCGGATTCAAATCAGACGCCAAACGGATATGCCAAAGATGGTCCCTGAATTGTTTGAATTTGAATCCAGAGATCGGAATACTTAGTGCGTAAGCAACATCCGAATTAGGTCCGAGATTTTTACTCTAGATCGGTATTTTCACGGATTCGGATCGGATGCAGTGCGTAATCGCTCTTAGGATATTGGCATTGTCCAGTAACTGGGTTGTGGAGGTCTGATGGCAGTCGCTCCATGTAAAATACCACCAGTATTCAGCCACATCTGGTTAGACTGGAAGCTGACCCCAACATATAATAGTTGGGTAAGGGCTAGGCAGAACGAACTGCCTCCGTTGGTGTAGTGGTCGCAAGCGCAACTTCTGAGCGTGAGGTCCTGGATTCGATCCCTAGGTCGGGCAAAGCATTCGCCAAAGGATTGGGCATAGGTTTATAGTACTCCTTCATTTCGCCGTTATGTATAAGTCCCATATAATAGGGGGCGAGCCTATTATATGGGCTTAACAACATTGATATTGTTAAGAGCGTGTACGCCGTGCGGCATTTCATACAAATTTTCAAGTCCTTATTTTTCGATATGACTGAACCGATTCTAATGAAACTTCATACCCATCAGCAGGATACAAAGAGCTAAAAAGTTAGTAGAAAACATTTTCGAAAAATAGTGTTACAGTTAAATTAGACCGATTTTAAATTTTCCATACAAACAGAAATTTCCAATTATCTTTTTTTTAAGTAAGACATTTCGAAAATGATTTCTGATAACTTTTTAGACCTAAGTATCCTGCTTATGTTTGTGAAGTTTCATCAAAATCGGTTCAGTCATTACGAAAAACAAAGACTTGAAAATTAGTATGAAATGCTGTACGGCGTACACGCTCTTAATACAAAAAACGATTTTATAACTATAACCATCGCACTGTTTAGATAAATCAATAGACAACTCATTCATTAAAATCCATCCAGCCGTTAGGCTGCTTCGAGGGTATAAAGAATCCCACCCACATAGATACAAAGATAAGTACATGGATACATAGATAAGCGTGAAAAACATAACCCTGTCCTTGCTGTCGCGCAGTCGGGTAAAAAGCATGTTTAACTTACCAGAAATTAAAGTTTTGTGGATGTAAACATGCATTTCATTACTATGCGCCATAATTTTTGGTGGACCTATTACAAAGATGTACAAAGATATCTATATATATAGAATTATATACAAAGAGAATTGTCTCCTAACTGAGACAAATAAAAATAATCGTAAAAAAATAGGCAACTGGCAAGTCTACGAAATTCTCATAATTCCCCTGAAGTTTATACTCTGCTGGGAACCACACCCACACACAGACAGCAATACATTAAAAACATTACTTATTTCCGCGTATTTGTACACCCTCAATCACTGCCCACCCAAAACAAAGTTCACTTGAAGATATACGCAAAAATTTTGCAAAAATTCCGAGAAACAGTCATAATTTGACCGAAAACATTCAAAAAATAATTTATGTATTCAAGAAATATATTCAATTATATCATTTTGACCCTTTATTTTAGTGTATTGAGGATATCGAAAGAATAATGTGGATTTCGCTTTTTATTTTTAACCGATTTTCGAAGCAAAAAAGGTTGTGTGTTTGTTAAGTTTTTTATGTTTGTAGTTTGAATTTGGTTTTAGATAGCGTGTTGTAAGTTTCAACAAAACCCAGCACGCTTGGTGGTATGATCTATACGGTCCGCCTGGCTAGCTACCTCCCTCACATTAAAATCCGGCGCCAAGCAGTTTACTGTGTTCCGTCGTGTGTATGTGAGAGCCAGAGGCTTTTTTTTCTATTGGACTGCTGGAGATAGTCTTTGCGGATCCGGGACCCCTTTTACGTAACCCTAGCGAGGCCTGAAGGGTCTCCAGCCAATGGTGGGGAAGTAAAATACTTAACCTAAGCTAACTACTTATACTAGACTAACATCATGACTACTAGCAACAACAGCACTAAGGGCGACCCCTAATGGGAGAAAGACCAAATGACTAAATAGTCCGTGACTATGCATGTGCATGAAAAGAGCCTCCACGAGTGACGATACTTCAGTACATCTGGCGCACCCAGGGGGCGGCCAGCCACGCTACCATCCTTGCTGACTGGCTAATCTTTTCACCACGGCATGAGCTATTCTTGTATAGCTCGTGCCGACACAATAGAAGAAGAAGATGGGACTCGGACCTCGGCTTAGGGCGTTGCTGGCAGGGGCTTAGAGGGGGGAGACAGCTTGATGAGGGCTGAATTATCGGTGTGACTGCGGAGTCTGAAGAGACGACCGGCTCTACGACGGGAGAACTCTGTGGATCGTGACTGGGAGAGCCAGAGGGGTATAGGTGAATCCCTCTATATCTCTGTTACCTATCTTGGAGCCGTCAGCTCCATCTTAGCCCTTGTCTGCGCTGACCTGCAAGTGCGACTAGTCAAACGCGACCAATCATCATCATTATTCAGCCAAAAGACGTCCACTGCTGGACATAGCCCTCTCCCAAGCAACGCCACATCGACCGGTCCTGTGCTTCTCGAATCCAACGGATTCCTGCGACCTTCACCATGTCATCTATCCACCTTGTGAGGCCTACCCATGCTGCGCCTTCCAGTACGCGACCAAGTCTAATATTAAGAAGACAATATATTTGACCTGGGCAGCAGTCACCTTTTTTTTTCTCTTGGGAAATTCCTCATGGATACCCTTCGCTCGGGGAAGGTGAAGGGTTATGTCGGACTCTTACCGGCTAAAAACCCACGGTGTTCCTTCTCCTGACCCATGGCCAGGGTCGCGGGATTTGCAGCTGCATGCACCGCAACCCCGGCAGGCCTCGGTCCGTCAGCCCCTGGCGGAGCTCTTCTGCTGTGAGGCCTAGCCCCACGTCCTCCTGAGAGGAGCGCGCGGAACTCTTTGCGCCGCCTTCTCGGGCCTGGGGGCCTAATCCCTAAAGCGCTTATTATACTTGGCTGAATTTAGTCTTCTAAATTCAGAAGCAACATAAGTAAGCGAGTCAGGAAGGCAGGAACCATCCTGACTGGCTAATTAGGATCCGAACCGTCCTAACTCTTATCACACTTTCCTAAATCCTAATTAGGATTCCTAAATTCAGAGTAGTGTAATAAGCCTTTAAGTCCGTCAACGAAATTAATCGCCCGTTCAAAAGTAGCCCGAAACGTAGGAGTGAACCAAACAAGTGTCAAGTTCAACTTTTCGGACGGGCAAAAACACATCGGTAGTAGGGACAACTGTCAAATCGTGTTGTCATACATTCTTAGTTCGGGCCCCGAAATAATCGTATGTCCGTAGGTGATAGGGAGTAGGAAACGCTTGTAACTAAGGCCGGAACCATGGACTTCGTGCTTAGGGAGTAGGCCCCTTGTTACTGGTCGGGAGACGGGTAGCAAAGTCACCTGCCATCAGACTTTTTTATCACCAAACCACCCCAGCCCGGTCTTCTATCGTGTCGGCACGAGTATACAGGAATAGCTCATGCTGTGGTGAAAAGATTAGCCAGTCAGCAAGGTTGGTAGCGAGGCTGACTGCCCAGGGTGCGCCAGACGTACCTACTGAAGTATCGTCACTTGTGGAGGCTATTTTCATGCACACCCAGCACGGTGACAACATGGCACTTCCCTTTTTAGCAGAAGTCAATATCCTGACTTGAATTGCGATAGGCACTTAGCACACCAGTTTTTACTTAGCAAACATTCCTCTATAATTAGTATGACTACATAAGCTCATTTAATTCGTAAAGGAAGTTAACAGTACGTAGTCACTTTGTAAGTATGTATTAAAGAAGAAAAATGCGGATATAGTCGCGGGACTAATATAGTAATATGTATGTTCTTAGAGTCTTGGGCAGGGCCGGAGTGGGAAAGACAAGTTATTTATAAACGAAATAGTTGGCTTGCGGAGGTCGGAAGAAGGTGCTCGTTGCTAATTAACAACCGCGTGGATTATACGATGGACAAGGGTAAGCTGCGCTTGCTGCGGTCAGTCCGTGGATGGGTTACCGTTCGATACACATAGAGACCCTCCATGCCTCGGAGAGCACGATAAGCCGTCGGTCTCGGGTTAAGATAGTCAATTTATTTATATCACTCTGGTTAGATGTCCGTCTTTTTCTTGAAGAATTTGGTCCTACACCTCAAAAACTAAATTTTTGCCGCGTCTGGTTACAATTATTATTATGACAATACATAAAAACAGTTAGCATGATGTAGCTACTTGAAGAATATCAATAATTCCAACTCCTAGATTAGCTGTAGGACTAGCAAACTTAAAAACTGAGATGGTAGGCAACACATAACCAGTTTTAGAAAAAAAATTAAGTTAATGGTTTTCCTGTGATACACTAAAACACTCTCTGGATCAAGACCAACCCAAAGACACCTCATTTCTTGAAATCGGTGCAGTGGTTTAGGCTGTACAAGGAAAAAAACTTACATACATAAAGTAAATACAAAAAAATAAATACTCATAATACATAGCCAGTAAGATTCATAACCCATCATCCATGCCGTAGTCGGGTAAAACGTACATTTATTTGTAAACGTTTGTTTTAATTTTTTTTTTAATTATTTCTTTGTTTTATTAAAAAAGACTTCGTAACTTTTTAGCAGACAAAGCATACTATAACATAAGCGAGTTCTTTTCTGAAAAAGAACATATTTTTGAAGTTACCTAATGTACTGTTTTTTGTTGTGTATGTTAGATAGTTTTAGTTAGAATCTTTTAATGTAATTTTGCATGTCTAGTGGTAAAATATGGCCGAATCTATTTTTAACTCCCGACGCAAAAAGAGGGGTGTTATAAGTTTGACCGCTATGTGTGTCTGTCTGTGGCACTATAGCTCTTAAACGGGTGAACCGATTTAGGTGCGATTTTTTTTATTTAAAAGCTGGTTGTCTAGCGGTGGTTCTTAGATATGTTTCATCAAAATGGGTTCAGCCGTTTCAGGGTCATCAGCTGTTTTGTTATTTACGTTGAGGGTTTTTAAAATTTAAAATTTATGTGATATGATTATTTTTTTATGTGACCATGTACTGTAGGTACCCATATTTGCAAAATAAAATATCTTATATCTTTTAAATTAAAAACTTTGAAAAATATCTAAGACCCAACTCCTTCCCTGTACGTACTCCACAAAAACCATACCGTACACTCCCATAGAAGGCTCTACTGGGAACCAGCGACAGTTAACTAGTCACGATAATATTGTTTCTTTGGAAAAATGTTGCCAACAAAAAACATATACCTACGTATGCTAAACGTTCATTTAAATGGTAATCTGCGAGTTGAAAGAGCATTGGTATGTGATTTCTGATTTCCGTGGAAAGAGAAATGGTAATTACGAGTAGTTGCTTGACACTCTGTGCTGTCTGTGAGTCATCCATCGCTAGATGCGGTCATTAGCTCGTCTTTGATCAGAGATTGCGCCTATATTCCAAGAAGAAGTAAGCTGAGGTGTGCTTCGTACAAGTCATTTGTTTACATCTAGCCAATGGCGGCATTTTTAGTCATGTTCAATACATTTAATATGATTAAACATTGAATTAAATTTTTGATATTAATTGAAGTGGTAACATTTATAATTTAGAGTGGCAACATACATATTTGTCTTATAAATACTACTTACTTATGCAAACAAAGAAAAATTAGGAAAAATTTAAAAGGGCGTCCTCTAGTGTATGTATTTTCCTTAATTTTTCCTTCCATACATACCAATCAAATCCGCCTTCCTACGTAACATTGCAGACAAGTGTCAACAATGTCGTTACAAATAGTTCTACCATGTTTCTGAGATCTAGGAACTACGTCAGAAATGCTCCATGTCTTAGTTAAAGACACCTGGCGTGTCTCTGTGGGGGGCGAAGTATTCTGCCGATAGTAAGAAAGCCGATATGAATGCCACCTCGGAGCGTTTGTCCACTGCTGCCGTTACCGCGAAACGAGATAACTCGTATTTCGGACCAAGGGGCCTACTCCCTAAGGCCTCATTTACGGAGACGCGGGGCGCCGCGCGTCGCGTAGTGCGGCGCGGCCCGCACTGAATTCAAACATATGGCGTTGTATGAGAGGGTTTACGGAGAAGCGATTTTACACGCGTTTGCTTGAAATGCAGGCGGAGCCCGCGGATGGCATCGCCGCGTCGCACACGACGTTTATCGCGGCGGCGCACGCAGCGTTGCGACCAGCTATTCCTGCAATTCTCCGCCCACTGTAAAACGTAGCGTCAACCGCGGAGGGGACCGCGGCGTCGCACGCGCCGCATCTTCATAAACAACATCGTACATTGCCATTGTTTGTGTTTGCGCGTGTGATGATGCGGGCCGCTGCACGCGCCGCCGCTCCGTAAACAGAAAAATCGTACGACGCGCCGCGAGACAACTGTTTAATCGTTTTGTCATTCATTCTTAGTTCGGGCCCCGAGGCCCTGAGTGGAACGAGTGCACAAAGCCAAGCGCAGCGAGTGGGTCAGGTGGCGAGCCAAGCGAGTTGGCGACCTCCCGAGCGTAGCGCTGGACGAGTGTGCGAGCGAAGCCAAGGGGCGACAAAGCGAGTCTTCCGGCGGAGCAAACTCAGAAACACTTGCATGCTTGCTTGCTTGCATGATGGGAAAATGAGCCATCTAACAAACGTCATCATCATCTGCCTAGCCTTTTCCCAACTATGTTGGGGTCGGCTTCCAGTCGAACCGGATGCAGCTGAATATCAGTATTTTACATGGAGCGACTGCCTATCAGACCTCCATAACCCAGTAACTGGGTAATACGATACTCTTGGTAAGACTGGTTGTCAGACTTTCTGGCTTCTGACCAACAGTAACGACTGTCAAAGATCTACAAATGACAGCCGGGACCAACGCCTTTACGTGCTTTCCGAGGCACGGAGGAAACTCGCTATGGTAAATGGTCACACATCCACAGACCAACCTCGGCAAGCGTGGCTTAACCCGGAAGATCGGTCTACGCGGCTGTAATTATTTAGTCACGAGCTCCTCTATCTATCTATATCTATATCTAACAAACGTAAAATGGCCAATAATACAGTTGACTAATGAAACAGTGGCCATCAGACTAGTCGGCGTAACAAAAAGTTACAAAACATAATTAGGGACTTTAATCATTCAGCGAAATGAAAAGTGGCGAAAGGTTTTCGGCCAGATAAGAAGCCGATTCTTATCTAGCCGAAAACCTTTCACCACTTTCTTTTAATTTTCTTTCTTCTTTCTTTCTTTTAATATTTCGATATTCCAACAGAGAACCGTGGTGGACACCCAGCCGTAGTAATGTATGTATCGCTACTTCGGCAACGGCATCTCGTTCTCGGTGACGGCGGCAGTGGACAAACGGCCTTACAGTTAAAGGTTCTTTACGTTGATTGGATGCCTGAGTTGTTCCCGGAAAGCTCTTCCTCTCCCCTCTTCCTGTGGTAGTGTGAAACGGCAACTAAAGAATAGGCATGTTGACAGCATCAATAAATTGCAAATCTAATTAGTCCGCCAGTTAGAGTTTTGAAAAATAATGGACACGTACTTTTTCTTTTGTTAAATCTATAAATATTTGGAAAGATAAAACGCATCAAAACTCGAGAGTGGGGGCTTGTGACGTCAGAAGCAAGTAAAAATTGTACTTGCTTGTGACGTTTTGCCAATTTTAAAAGTGTCGTATCTTCGTCAATTTTGGTTTACGTAACAAAAGAAAAAAACGGGTCAAATATTTTTTGATAATCTAACTGACGGACTAATTAGATTTTTTCAGTCAAATACCCTAGTACGTCATCAGGATGGGCTGTACTGTAGTATCATTCTGTCTGATAATAACACCAAACTACGATCACCAATTCGCCTGATAACCGTTGATTGTAGCAGTCATTGTGAGACCGAAGCGGAAGACCCATTGGATATACAGGATGGAAACGATAAGTGTCAACAGACGATTATTTCGTCAATATAAAAGGTATTTAAAAACTTATAGCTAATATCACAACTAGGTTGCCTAAGGTATAAATTGACACTTTTTCGTTCGTGAATTTTTCGTTCCCGTATTTTTAACCGACTTCAAAAAGGAGGAGGTTCTCAATTCGGTTGTGTTTTTTTATGTTTGTTACTTTTGATCTCCTTTATTTATGAACCGATTCGAAAACAAAATATTTTGTTTGAGAGGGTATACTTCCCGTTTGGTCCCATATCAATTTTATCGAAATCTAACTAACTTTTTGAAAAAATCAACAAAAACTAAAAAAATATATACAAATCGTATGTAGACGACGCCGACGTTCTAGTAGTGTTTCGAGAATTTGTACACTATTGTAATATTATAATTTGTGGCACTAAAAAGTATTAAATAAAATAACTTTATAAAAAGTAAAAACCGACTTCAATAAAAAAAAACTAAACGGAGTAAAATAATTATCATTAATAAAATTATCAGTTTCATGGTGTAATTCCACGCTGAAACAAATTGAATGCACCGACTTATGAAACTGATCATTTTAGTAATGATAATTATTTTACTCCGTTTAGTTTTTTTTTAAGTCGGTTTTTACTTTTTTTGCGTACAATTTACAAGTACACAAGTCACTACGCTAGCTGGCTCTTGCGTTCCCTAGCCAACTGTCAGTTTGAGAAAAAATGCAACAAACTCAGGGTCATATTCAGGGTTAAGGATATAAAGAAGCTGTATGCCGTAAAATATCATTAAAAGCCGCGTTTTTCAACACCCAGGAAACACTTACACAGTTAACTAAAATGGCTTCTAAGTTTATTGCTACCTCATTGTCATATAAATCAATTCATTGGCATATGAATGACAGGAATAACTTAATCAGTAGTGTTTAAAAATCACAATCTTTTATGAATATTTTTGGCTATGTAAACCTTAATGGATTTTTTTTAAATTATTTTATTCTATCCCGTTGTCCCCATCAGTGAGGACAGAGCATTGGGGACAACGTGAACAATTTTTAACAATTTTATTCAAGTCCTGCTGTCCCTATTTATGGGGACAGAGCATTGCGGACGTTTTTTTTTTAATTATTTGATTCAAGTCCCTTTGTCCTCATCGATGGGGACAGAGCATTAGAGACAGCGAGAACAATTTTTAATTCAAGTCTCGTTGTCCCCATCAATTGGGACAGAGCATTGGGGACAACGGGAACAATTTTTAATTACTTTATTCAAGTCCCGCTGTCCCCATCACCTAGAACAGAGCATTGGAGTCAACGGGAATAATTTTTAATTCTATTATTCAAGTCCCGCTGTCCCTATTTATGGGGACAGAGCATTGGGGACAACAGGAAAGATTTTTCATTATTTTGTTGAAGTCTTCGTTGTCTCCATCAATTGGGACAGAGCATTGGGGATAACGGGACCAATTTTTAATTATTTTACTTAACTCCAGCTGTCCCCATCAATGGGGATAGAGCATCGGGGACAACGGGAACAATTTTTAATTATTTTATTGAAATTCCGTTGTGTCTATCAATGGGGACAGAGCATTGGGGACACAGGAAACATTTTTAATCATTTTATTCAAATCCCGCAGTCCCCATCAATGGGGATACAGCATTATGGACAGCGGGAACAATTTTTAATTCTTTTATTCAAGTCCCGCTGTCCCGGGGCAACCTTATCCACACTAATCCAACGCCCAACCAAACTTTTATATTTACGATCAAAAATTATCACGATAATCCCAACCCAATATGTCCCTTATTCCTTCAACCTAAAGGGCATTATCCTATAACTGCCGTACGTTGACTAAAAGGCAGTTAAGCCACAGTTGGTCGAATTTGAGGTTTTGATGCCATTTTATAGAGTTTAAAATTCTCTATCGTCCTGTCTTGGAATTGTTTTTATATCTGTTGTAGTTGCGAAGTTACACATAACACAAAGGCAGTTAAGTACACATTTTTACTTGCCTTCATACGCTAAACAGCAGCTAAGCAGCAAAACTACGCAAAATAGAGGTTAACCACCTTTAACTGCCCGCACCAAATATCAAACATTGATATTATACTTAACTAAAAAGACGTTCTTAAATAAAATAGACAAAAATGCAGTAAATGGACTTTAACGTCTTTTTTATGAATTCTGTCATATTGCTAGGAGTATATAATTACTTATCTCAAAGGCAGTTTAACGGAAATACTACACTTAAAGGCAATTATGGACGGTTAGCTGCTTTCTGAAAAAGTATTCGCTGTTAACGAATTTACATAAAAACTTGTCTAAAAAGCAGTCACCCCCTTTATGATTTTTGATTTTTCTGACAGTTTCTAAGCTAAAAGGCAGTTGGCTAGCTTTGCTAAACAAAAAAGCAGTTTTCTGCGCTCGCGTTAGACAAACGCTCGTCGGCGAAGAACCTATAGGGGCATGCTATACGCTCAATATTTCTCACGATATTTTAATCGGGGTCCTGGATTGTGATATTTTTTGGGAGATTAGATCAATGTATTGATTGTTTAAGCGCTCAATAAATAGCCATCCAGGATGGCGATCCAAATATACTGATAAATATTGAGCGAGTAGCATTCGCCTAACGGTTGTGCAGGTGTGACACGATTAGCATAGTCCCGCCAAAAAAGAACAATGTCCGTTAGTAATGGATAGGAATTATACATTTTTAGTTAATATTAATGTGAAATAATTATAATGAATAAGTTCATAGCTACTTCGGCTAACATCATACTTAACCAATTATTGGGTAAAATACTTAATTGACAGGATTTCTATTGAGGTGGTTTGTTTCACTCTCGGGCAGTAAATCTGGTTCCGAAAATACCTATAATCCATAATATTTATGTATTTTGGATGAAACTAGCTAAAGCTTGCCTAGTAAGTCCGCTTAGAATCAGGGGCGGATTTCCCTATAGGCCAGGTATGCCCTGGGCCTGGGGCGTCAAAATGTAGGGGGAGGCAAAATTTCATAGGCTTAGGGCAGCCAACGTAACAAATCCGCGCATACTTAGAATACATATCTACTGTCCGCGAGCGAGTTAATTTTTATCGTGGCCTGATAGGGGATTAAGGAAAGGACTTCTTCCCGCCTCCGACCGTCACAACTTGTGTAATTGTCCTCTGTCGAATGATATTCATGATTATCTGCCCCGTGTTCTAACAAGTTCTTCCAGGCACTCTTTTCCTGCGCCACCTTAAACCAGCGCTCGAGGTACGCGTTCAGGTCAACTAGTCACCTTTTTCTGGGCTGGTTTTAGCGGCGCCGTCCATCTTCAGGCACCCATTGTGTCCAGTGGTCGTTATACTACTGCATGCGACTGATGTGATGTGACCCGCCCGATTCCATTTGAGCCTGGTAGTCTTTCTGCTTACATCTATTACCCCCGTTTTGTAGCGCAAAATGGTGTTCCGTATTCTGTCTGTTCTTTTACGCCTAGAATGCAGCGCTATTATTATATTATATTGCTCTTTGGTATATTATGTAACACGGTGAGCGACCAGAGGGGCTAATAACGTCACATTTGGTGAATTATATTTTATTTCATATTTGTTATCATAACTGCAAGTACACTCCACACCCAGTCGCAACTGTAAACTACGCAACTACCAAATGCAGCTTGAAGGCAATTAGGATGTAGTCAGTGCAACTGCGTGACAACTGGACATATTTTTAGACAAATATTATTTGATATTTATTACGATCTCGATAATTATATGTATGTGTAGTACATTTTTCTGGTATTTACCTATTTATTTTTACTAAATTGAAATTGTGCATAGTACACGATGGAACAGTCCACAGCCCACACATGGACAGCCCCATGATCTATTTTTCACATCTTCCTGGTCAAACCAAAGGTTTTCTAGAAGATATCGCCATTAGCGATAACACTGTTTCTTATTGTTTATTGCTATTGTCATGGTTTACAATAAAGCATATTCTGTCTTATCTATCTAAGTTTCGACTGGATGTGCAGTCTACTTGCAGCTATGATTCCGAATATGAAACGAAATACGTTTCACCAAATGTGACGTTATTGCCACCCCTGGTCTGAGCACCGTAGGTTAGGATGGGCGGGTTACATATTTATCGATGAGATTGCAATTTCCATGCGTTTTCGATTCGGCGATCGATTTCCCTTTCCAGGTAGGTTTTCGAAAGAAACTGACTGGCTCAATTTAATGTATTTCGTACCCATCTACGTCGACCCTATGCTTAGTGCTGTTGGTCATTATTTTAGTTTTAGACCGATTCATCGCGAGCTCTACCGAGCTGATCTGATTAAGGGTTTGGCCCGGAAGGTTGTTAACACAACATCTTCAAAATAGCTAATAATCTGACACACCCATCGGTTTTGCCTCATGACTTATTTGACAAGAAGGCTTGGAAGGTGGCCCAGGGTGGTGATCTGCACTCCGCATTGACTAGTGGTAGACCCATCTTGTTTGAGATCGTATGACTCGATATGGATAGTACTTTCTCAACGCATTAATAATAATCACGAACTAGGATCAACAGCCACATTACAACGTAGGGATTTTTTAAGTTGATATTGAAGAGTTATTTATTAAAGTTTTTAAAAGTAAGGTGCTATAACAAGTTACCGATAATCGCTATTTTGTTTAAGTATTTCTTTAGAAGAAAATGATATTTTATGTATATAAAATATTATTTTATATTATTTTATGTATATAAAATATCATTTTATCTCATCAATCATTTTATATCATCACAAAATAATTATAATTAAAAAAAAAATACACAAATTTGATTTCTTTCATTTAAAAAAAGGTTCGGCTTAACCGCAATTTTGTTCTAAGTAATAAATTATTACCCCGTGAATTCTACGCTACAAAGCAGTTTACTTTATGCGAGTTTCATTTAACCGCCTTTTAGAGAAGTAATAGTTTTTAAAAAACAATAACAAGCATTCTTTAAAAAAACCCATTAGTATTACTAGACTTAAAGGCCATAAAGTAACTTTAACGGCCTTTTTACCAAGTTCACGACAAGACCAATTAATAAATATTTATTTTCTAAAAAGCAGCAAAGACAAAAAACTGCCTTTAAGCTAAGTTTTAGATTAAAACTATGCATAAAAATCATTTATAATGGAAGTTGTTGATAATTCCTACGCTACAAAGCGGCTAAGGTATGGTTAGCGACTTTTTAGTATCGTATTACTCATTTAACATAACTACAAAATGCTTAACTAAAAAGTAAAAATGAATTTTGTGAAAAAACTGAAAGGGTTAGATAACTGAAATATACTGAAAATTATAGAGCAATTAATACTGTACCTATTTCAATTAACAATTTTATAATAATAACTTCCCTTTCATAGAGACAACGATTCCCACCTTTTTCGCTTATAACTCAAAAGTAGACTTTTGCACTTAGCTGCCTTCTAGATAACGTACGGCAGATAAAGTGTACAACCGGAGAAAAATTGCATTAAATGTATGTATTTTTTTTGCAAATCATAAAGAAATGTTTTCAATGCGGGACCCATACGACCATGTTAAAATACTGTCAATGGTGTGGTCAGAATTTTGCGGTTATGTGTACCATCAACCTAATCCCTACTAATATTAAAAAGGCGAAAGTATATCTGTCTGTCTGTTACACTTTCACACCTAAACCGCTGAACTGATTTTGATGAAACTTGGTACAGAGATAGTCTAGAGATAGAGACTACACTAACATCATGACTAGTGGAGCTCGGACCTCGGCTTAGTGCGTTGCTGGCGGGGACTTAGGGGGGGGAGATAGCTTGATGAGGGCTGAATTATCGGTGTGAACTGACTTGTTGAAACTAACCGGCCGCATTTATATCATACAGTCGACCAATCAGAGGCCGATACATTTTCTAGAACGTTCTAGGACTTAACACATTCTGGAACATTCTAGTGCATGTTCTGGAATGTTATAACAAATACATACTCGATCAATATCCTATTCTAGAATATTCCAGAACATACGACAAACTTCTAGAATATTCTCATTAATTGTTCTAGAAAGTTCACAATCTAAATATGATTATTTAATATTCACAATTACTATAAAAAATCACGCGGCGTCGCTAACATCTTAAGTATACTTATATGTAGTGAAAACAGCGGGCAACAGCTAATATAGGTTAGTCATGTCATCAAGCTGTCACAAGAATAGATTACCTTGTTTGATTATACCATAGACTGATGTATTTTTCTAATTTCGTGAGCGAAGTCAGGGGTATCAACTAGTGGTACAGTATAAGTACATCGATGTTCTTGTGCGGTACGCGGAAGATAGGTTATAGCTACGCGGCAGTGGTCTGCCGAGTGTGAGGTCCTAGTTTCGACTTCCAGGTCAGACAAATTGTAAAATAGTTGACATAGAAACACAAGGATGGACCATCAACTTATAGTAATTTTATCAAGCGAACAGAGAGAGATATAAAAAAGAATCTAAAGAACTTTTGGACGTTTGTAAAGGATCAGCGGTCTTCCAGAAGCTCTTGTACTGAATTTGTGTACGAGGGTGAGTTTGTGACCGGTTGCAGTGCTAATGCGTTTGCTAGTTATTTTAAATCAGTTTTCTTATCTCAACAGCCCAATTTGTCTACTGACGTTGCTGAAAGTGAAGCGTCTAGTTCCTTATGCTCTTCCCGGATTGCACTTGACCATATAAGTTCGGCTGATATAACGGTTGCTGTGAAGCGACTGAAGGCTGATTCATCGGGTGGGCCTGACGGCATACCACCTTTTATCGTAAAAGACTGCATATCTGCCTTTGAAAAGCCCCTTTTACACATTTTCAATTTAAGTTTAAAGACTGCAACATATACAGCTTTGTGGAAACTGTCACGTGTCACACCTATACCCAAGGATGGCTGCAAATCACAAATTGTTAACTACAGACCCATTGCTGTGTTGTCGGCATTCGGGAAGTTGTTTCAATCAATTTTGAATCGGTATATTACTAGGCAGGTTGACCCACTACTAAGTGACTGCCAGCATGGTTTCAGGGCTGGGAAGTCAACCAATACCAACTTGGTGAATTTTGTGGATTATACTGTCACTGAAATGGATAGTAATAAGCAAGTAGATGCAGCATACTTTGACTTTAAAAAAGCCTTTGATCGTGTCCATAATGACGTGCTTTTGAAAAAGTTTACAGCCATAGGATTTACGCCAAATCTTTTAAAATTGTTTGCAAATTACTTTAAAAACCGTAAACAATACGTTCAACTTCTCGGCTATCGGTCAGACCCTTATGAGACTTGTTCTGGTGTCAGTCAAGGCAGTGCGTTAGGACCGACACAGTTTCTCATAATGGTGAACGACTTGCCGAATGTCGTCAGGACACTCAAATGTCTCATGTTTGCAGACGATTTGAAGCTATTCTTGGGCATCGGGTCCATAAAAGACAGCGGCGCGCTCCAGCGGGACATTGATAATGTTGTAGCGTGGAGTGCGTGCAACTCTTTAGACTTTAACTATACGAAATGTAAAACCATAACGTTCACTCGATCTCGTTCACCCAACACATACAAAGTCTCTGATGTTCCGCTTGAACGTGTCACAAAAATTCGGAATTTGGGGGTCATTCTCGACACAAGTATGACTCTTAATACTCACATACCTATTATCTGTACTAGAGCCTATAAGTCACTGGGGCAATCATGGTCCTATACTTTGCTTATGTGCGCAGTATCCTGGAGTATAACTCAGTTATTTGGAATCCACACGAGGTAAAGTATCGGACAATGATTGAGAGAGTTCAAAGAAAATTTGCTCGTTTTTTGTATAAAAAACTATTCGGCTACTATCCTTTCTTGTATCCTTCGCTGTTCGTTTCTGGTATGGTGGGTTTGAACACACTGGAACTAAGGCGTTAATGTGCTTTGATGATCCATTACTACCTAGTGTTAAATAGCAGGGTCAACAACCCTACAACCCTTGCTCGTTGTTCCCTCTCAGCACCTGATCAATACACTCGGCTGCGCAAGCGTCGTCTATTGGCGGCACCGCCGGTACGTACATGTACTGCTCAATACGCTCCCACAAGTCGTGCGGTATCAATGCTCAACGCCCTGATTGCTCAGCAGCCAGATGTTGATATTTTCAACAACAACCTTAAACAGTTTGTTGTTAAAGTACAGTAAGCAATTGCTTTTTAAATAAATAAATAAATCAATCTTCCCGCGATGGGGTAAGATTGAAATATATGATTTAAAAAAAATGTTTTATCTTTGTTTTAACTAAAGGTATTTTCACACTACGGGCAGATCTGAGTTTTCAGGGCACTTCAGACTACAGGCTACTGACCTTCAATAACGTTTGATATTCATTTTAACGATTTTAGAAACTATTTCGAACTTTTCCCATCATTCGTCTTCCCCCTGGTTAATTCTCGTGATAAAAACATTTTAACTAATTATTTTTTCTGCTTTGGAACAGATTTAACAGGATGTTATCAATATGATAGAAAAATACACTTTTTGCTCTTTAATCACTACAAAAATAATTTTAGCATAAGCTAATTACTGTTCCACAAGACTTCAAATACAACACTGCTCATCTCGTCAAAAAACCGTTCGATCTTCCCCCCACTCACCCTACCATTTATAAAAACTAAGTTTCAGAAGTCGGTGCCTTTAATTTGATTCAGTGTAGAATTGCACCGACTTCTGAAACTGTTAGTTTTATAAATGGTAATTATTTTACTCTTTTTAGTTTTTTTTGAAGTCGGTTTTTAGTTTTTTAAATTATTTTTTATTGTTTCCATCTTTTTAGTGGGTGGCGCAAAAGATTCTTGCGCTTGTTGCTTTGACCCTAGTTACGACACTAAGGTACCATACCTTTCCCAAACGGTACTGTCTTAAACTGTTAGTCACCCTACAAAAGTACATAAAAAATACCCGTTACGGTTTTACGATCGTAGCGGTATGGAGTTCGAGTTCCGTGTCGTTCAAAATAGTTATTTTCATTGTTTTCAAACTGTTAGGTTTTGTCCTTCAAAAATAACTGTTGTGTATTCAATTTACTTCAAGCCTTATGTTGTTTATTCTATGTTTGAGAATAGCTCATGAAATGGTGAAAAGATTAGCCAGTCAGCAAGGTTGGTAGCGGGGCTGACTGCTCAGGGTGCATCGGACAGGTAGTACAGGTTAGTTGGGTATCGTCAGGAGTAAAGACTCTTTTAATGCACCTTAGGGGCGGTTTTATCAACGTCACATAACCTTATCAGAGGATAAAGGACAATGAGTAATGGTGGGCCCACCTCTCAATAGAAATAAGATACTCATAAGTGAATAGGTATTTTTATGCAGAATAAAACTTAGTATTGCAACTAAGGTCAAAAGTTAGTACTTTCGGAGTTATACTGCCATAAAAGTGATCCCAATCTAAGCAATTAATGATCGTAGTTTACTTCATTATAAGATAAACATTACCCAGACTCAAACCGGATAGCATGGTTTGCGCAGTGGTGGCGGTGGCGCACGATTGACTGCTGCGCTGCGTGTCGTGGGTTCGATTCCCGCACGGAACAAATATTTGTGTGACCTTCAAGTAGTTGTTCCGGGTCTGGCTATTTGTGTTTGTGAGTTTAAATGTTTGTTAACGCACCCACAATACAGAAGAAATTAGAAGTGAGGGGCAAAGTTAAAAAAAACGTCTCGCTTATAGTCATTGCATAACTCATCGCATAACTTTAAGACGTATCTCCGAAAGTACTAACAGTTGACCATTGTTTCGTTAGTAACTAATGTTCAGCTTAAAAAGCCCTATCCAACGGTATATCAAATGTTACTATTGAAGGGTGGGCCCAGACCCCATACATTTGTTTCCCACTCTCCTTTATAAGGATGATGGGCACAAATGTATGGAGTCTGGTACTGGCTCCAATCGAAATGAATGATATACCGTTGGAAAGGTATTTTTGTGTAGATTAAGAATAACCACGGCGCTAGTCCCGATTCACTGTCCGATCGAAGTAATACTGCTTGAATGTTATTTATTTTTGGTACATCCTATTAAGTACACATACTTTTATTGTGATTTTTCTCCATTTTGGCATGGTCTTACAATAATAATTATTAATATTTTTCATTATCTAGGTAAATAAAACAAGTTCGAAGTAAGTTTTATCATTTATTGTATGTAAATATACAGGGTGCAAAAAGACGCGAGTAGCCGAAATCTACGCACTCTGTACATCAAACTAAATTACATTGACCAAAAATAATTGCTGGGAAACGACTTTTATTTTTAGGCAAAAAAAAACGCGTCCGATTTGTTTAATAGATAGATCACCCCTAATTGAAAAAATACTAAACCGATTTTGTTGTGATTTTCATCCGATAACTGAATTTTATTTAGCTCAAAATCGGTGCAAATATCATCAAAATCGGTCAAGCGAAACCGGCGATATGATTTTTTTAAATTCTATTTCGAACTGAATATCCAGTATCTTCTGAAGACTATATTTCAAAACGGACAATTGATACGGGTTTGTTGCCATAGTAGTTTTACTTGTACTCTTGAAAAGAGCTATCCAACGATGGTAAATTCATTTTGATTGGACATGAGTACCAAAACGCCCATCCTCCTTTAAAATTTTGATAACTTTTGTATTGGATATCTGTCAAAACGTCGAATTTATTTTTCAGTTAAAGTTATGATGATGATGATGGTAAAATCGACCCTAAAGGCACGATTCCATTAGGCAAGTTACTTGTATGCAAGTTGCAAATTGCATGCAACTTGAACGAACCTGCATACAAGCTACAATTTGTATGAGGTAGTTTGAACTTGTACATATTTTTATTCAAGTGACGTGCAAATTGAACGCGCAAATGTTAGTTGCACTTTTCGAATTGCGAACGAGTGATTGACACCCATGATGTCCAACTCAATTGTTGAACATCTCCACTTGTATGCAAGTAAAACCTGCATGCAATTTGCACACTCTCGAAAACATGTTTCCAATGTAAGCAATTTGTACGCAAATGTGACGTCACACTTGCATGCAAGACTTGCCTAATGGAATCGCGCCTTTAATCAAATTAAATTGACTTAAAACCTTATTTGATTAACACTCAGTTGCAAGAAAGGTCCATTAAATTTTAATGCTCTCATTAGAATGTTAATGCTCCATTAACCTCTTCTGTCCATTGCAAGAAGCTAGATTTAATGGAATGATTAACTATCCATTAAAATTAATTTTTGATGTGTCAAACTCCCCATGATTTCAATATAATTATGATAATTAGTAAATGAAGAACGAACTACGACCTAATTAGTGTTCATGCAATAGTATTTAGTATGCATGCATTAATTTAATGGAAACTTTATTCATAATGACGGATTAGTTAATGATCACCTAATGGTATCTTTCTTGCAACTCAGTGTATGACTTATTAGTATGACATGGATATTAGTTAATTAGAGAACAAGAAACAATATCGAAGAGCGCGCATATAAGTAGTATGTCTCTATTTATTTTCATTTTTAAAACAAAGTTGCTCTTTTTTTTTTTTTCTATTTGACTGCTGTAGGTCGTCCTGGGGGACGGTTTCTACGTAACCGAGCAGTTATTGTCGTGACCTGAAGGGTCTCCAGCCAATGGGGGGGAAGTAAAATACTTAACCTAAGCTAACTACTTGTACTACACTAACATCATGACTACCTGCAACAACAGCACTAAGGGCGACCCCTAGTGGGACTCGGACCTCGGCTTAGGGCGTTGCTGGCGTGGACATAGGGGGGGGAGACAGCTTGATGAGGGCTGAATTATCGGTGTGACTGCGGAGTCTGAAGAGACGACCGGCTCTACGACGGGAGAGCTCGGTGGATCGTGACCGGCGGCGGTGGGACGTCGCGACGGGCCTCGTCGGCGAGGACGATATGCCGGACGGCGGCGGACGTTGTGTATTGTGCTGGTCGATTTACTCGCCTCCTGGAGGAGGGTTATTTCGTCATCGGGTTCTAAAAGTGTGTGCCTGGGACGGCGAACTTTACTTATGAGAGAGGGACTGTAGTCGGCCGCTGCGGCAACTAGGGGGTTCGGATGGAGGGGGGCAGTGTCGAAGTAACGCTTGGAAATGCGTTTGAGGTATTGCCTGATGGTTGGCATTTTTAGATCGAGATGGAGTTGGACGTTACGCATGAACCACGGGGCAGCCGCGGCTCACAACGTTGCTCCACACTAAGATTTCTCTTGTATCGTGGGTGCGTTTACAGACGCAAATCTCACATACACCAACGCCCAGACCCGAAACAACTATCTGTAGGCCATACAAATTTTTGTTCCGTGTGGGAATCGCACCCACGACCCGTAGCGCAGAAGCCAATCGTTTAGCCACTGCACCAAACGTGTCATCCGCGTTGTTACTTAGCCACGAGCCCCTCAATTGTAAGTCAAACATTAATCCTTGAATAAGGCACAAAACAAATATACTACATATACAGATGGGATCACTACTTGTTCGACTAAACGCCGCTACAAATTCCTGCGACAGGAATGTCTTAACATTAGTCGGGTCAGAGATATCCAACCTTTTGACATGAATACAAACCGATTAAGTTTAGTTGCCTTTAGCTTTTTACCGTGTTTACCATAGCCCACTGCTGGGCATAGGCCTCTTCTTAGAAGCCTTGGTCCACCACGCTACATACTCTAAAATTTTAAAATTACCCTCTTCAATATTGTTATCAAATGTTCAAATAATATCCACTAAGTACCTTGATTTCTTCTTGATGCTCATAAATCAATGTTTTAGCACAGTCTACCTATATCTTACTCCTGACAGTCGGTCAACGTAGAACATTGTCGCAGAGCAATTGTGCGGGGGGTTGCGGGGTGAAGGGGCGGAGGTTATGTCCCGAGTAGCCATACTGCATACTTGGGACATAACCTCCGCCCCTACATAATTTTGACATTTCATAGGACCTGTCAAATGTATGGGCGTTGACCCACTGTATGTAGTAAGTAGGTACACTGTGGTTTTAGTAAGCGGTCAATTGTAAATTGAGAGTTTTTTTAAGATTTTGAAAATAGGTGGATTTTAGAATTTTTTTCTGTGTCGTGGTTGCGTTTATCCGTTTATCGGTTTAAATCTTACATGCACAAACAACTATCTGTAGGCCCTGCACATTTTTTTACGTGCCGGAATCAAGAAAAAGTAAAAAAAGAAGTTACTCACGCGTTCCTGTAGATTCCTATGGAGAAGAACGGGCAATAAACTCAATGGTTACTCTTTTTCATCAAATATTTACAAAAAGTTGGTTACATTGTGAACAAGAAAAATCAATTCAATTCAATTTATTCAGTAACAATTCACATTGTGTTTGAAATTATCTAAATAAAGTCACGTTCATTAAAATTATAAAACTAACACATTCATAATACAATAATGATGGAAAATAATAAAAATAAAAACTAAATAAAAATAATAACATTAGGTACAAATTAAAAACATTCAATACAATTCAAAATTCAATAAAATTCTACATTTTAATATTACCCATTAATGTTAATCAAATATTATTAACAAAAAGTTGGTTAGGTAAATAAGAAAAATCAAATCAAATCTGTAACTCGTAGTACAGAAGCCACTCGCACAGACACTCCACCAAACTTTTATAAAAAGAAATCCTCACCTTACGTAACAAAATCGCTACTGCTCCGTTTCCGCTTATCGCCCCGCTCTCGCCTCCGCTTGGCTCTCGCCTCCGCTTGGCTCTCGCCTCCGCTTGGCTCTCGTCGCAGCCTAACAAGAAGTGTCCACTAAACATTGAAACATTTTTTCTTACAATCGTTTATCATAATAAGGTAGTTATCTATTCGGAACCCCTCCGGTTCTGTGTGACTCATCTTTTTTAGGATTCCGTAAGAGCGAAATGGAATTTTATAAAACCTTTTGTAGATAAATAAATAATATACAGGTCGGTAACTTGAGATGGGGCTGTAAGGGCAGCAACCTTAATCGTTGTAGCTACAGGAAAACGTTCTTAGGAGATTGGCTCTGTTTTTTGTAAATATGGTGCCAATCGATCCTATCTTAACTTCCTAACTAATATTATAAATGTGAAAGTAAGTTTGTTTGTTTGTTACCTTTTCACACCTAAACCACTGAATCAATCATCCTGAAATTTTGCATATACGTTGTCAGGTCTACAGAAACGGACATGGAGTACCTTTCGTCCCAAAAAAAAGTAATGTTCCCCAGAAAAACAACAATAACGATAATAGATGGCGCCACGTGTCTTTCGAATCATGATTGAATTATATTATAGAAACTTTAGTAGCGTGTTAAGAGTTGATTGCAAAATGCTTAACCATAGTCCTATAATCGTCAAGTAAAAGTCAAGTAGTTTTATTTGTAATAATTTTATTAATGAGTATGCTTGTACGATACGTGTAAAGTTGTTTGATGTTTATTATTTATTTGGTTTTATAAATTTTATGCGTGGGCTATAGCTGGAGTAAATATTCCTGAAAAAAAACACGTGCCATGCTAAGCAACCGGGATCGTATCTACGGAACCCTCTCAAACAACTGCGTCTCACGCTTGACCATTATTTTTTACATCAAAGATTAAGGCAGGTCAGTTCACGATAAAACCTTTGTTTGGGAACGGTTGTTTTTTTTAGTTTAAGTTATAATCTGTCCGGTGTCACTGTAACAACTGTCGGGAAGTTAAAAGACATATTGAGCTCTTTATTATTGTAGGGTAAGCAGGACTTTTAGTAGGGGAGAAAACAGTGGAATCTGCTTATAAAGACGACGAAGGGACATGCGATATTTGGTCGTACTAAGCAGTCGTTGCTATAACCATCAGTAGATGTTCAAATACCGTGTAAAAATAATTTATATAAAAACATTTTTCACCATATCTCTAGAAATTGAATGACAATCGCCATTTATAGCACCGATTTAAACGTAAGTATGTTTTGAAGTGATGTAAATTTACTAACAAAATAAAGGACTCGTAGTTATAACCAGAAGAAAATTCTTATTTTTCCTTGAAATTACCTTCGTCAAAAGCGGTTAGTCGCTATATCGTCGGTTAGTCGTCTGGACAAAGGGCCTTTTCACTGAACAATTTCACTGAAAACCAAACTAAATGGCGTCCGCAAGTCGTTTTAAGCGATTCGTCGCTTTATGCGAAGTCGTAATAAACGGATTCCACTGTAGTTTGATGGATAACAGTGATTACTCACTGAATCCGATCCGGATCCGTGAAAATAAGAATATAAAAAACTCTGACCGAATTCGGATATTGCTTCGTGCACTGCATTCGATCCGAATACGTCAAAATACGAATCTAGAGTCTAAAAAAACTCGGACTGAATTCGGATACCGCTTACGCACTTATCCGATCTCTGATCCAAATTCAAACAATTCAGGGGCCATCTTTGGCATATCCATTTGGCGTCCGATTTGAATCCGAGGTAATGCGAAAGCGTTCATACAAACAGTACTAAGGCTACTTCGGTCCGTCAATATTTCTTCCGAATTGGAAACTCACGGATGACGGAGAGAAATCGGATGACGGAAGTCGGATCTAGTGCGTAAACTACCATACAAATAGTTCTATGACTAATTCGGAACGTATTTTCTCGGATTCGGATCGGATGCAGCGCGTAACCGCTCTAAGGCTAAGCCTTAAAACGCACTAGCGGCCAGCCGCAATACGGCGTGCCGCTTGCGGTTGGCCGCACATCGATTTTTACATGAAACCGCATGATCTCAACGCACTGGCGCACGACGGCTGGCCGGAAATCAGTGCGTTGAGATCATGCGGTTTCATATAAAAATCGATATGCGGCCAGCCGCAAGCGGCACGCCGTAATGCGGCTGGCCGCTAGTGCGTTTTAAGTCTAAGAACTCACGAAGCGGTTTTCACCCGCGCTCGCCGCGGTTGCGGGCCCGCAGCTTCTGTAGAATGCAGAATGTATGTAAAAAATTAAAGCACATTTCACGACGCATTTTACGCCCGCAACGTGCGCGATTGTTTGTGGTTCCCGCTGCACCGGCGGGCAACTAGTAGAATCGGGCGGGTCGCGGTCACCCGCAGCCTCGGCGGGTTGCGCCTGCGCGTTCTGCGATCGGTTGGCGGGCGACCGCGGTGGGCGGCGGGGTTATAGAAATCCGACGTATGTTGTTATTGAAGAGCAGATTCCATTTTTCTTTCTGTGAAGTAAGTATAAAGCAACAGCTCGATTCTGGTGTATGTCCATGGCGGTCTGGAACTCAACTAAACAATCTGATCGTAAATAACCGCCCGTCTTGCAACCGCTCGTCTTGCGATAATCGCCCGCCAAGTTTGCGAGCGATAATCGCAACCGCGATGGCTGCATAACCGCACAGAACTCCGGTTTCGTGAGTTTGGAAATAAAACAGCTGTTCCGCACTGCGGCGGGCGCGGGTGAAAACCGCTTCGTGAGTTCTTAGCCTAAGACTTCGAACTGGCGATTGAGAGGGTGTGAGTTTGAAGCCTACTAGTATTTTTTATGTTTATTTTTGCTCGTGGCTAATTAACCGCGCCGATCATATGATATGCAAGGTTAAGCTACCCTTGACGCGGTCAGTCTGTGGATGGGTGACCGTTCGTTGAACCTCCTCGGAGAGCACGTTAAACCGTCGGTTCCGGGTGTCATACGAATACCTATGACAGTCGTTACCGGTAGTCAGAAGCCCGAAAGTCTGACGGCGGCGGCGTAGCAAGTCACGCCGACGCCGCGGAGGAACGCACCGTGAAGCACCCAGTCGTATCCGATATTCCACAGGAGCGGCCCCAGGACCGATCCCTGTGGAACACCACGACATCTCTCGCAGACCCCATCCTCCCCGACCCAGGTAGATGACTGCTATCTGTGTCAGGTAGGCCCCGACAATGCGGCGGAGGTAGGTCGGCACCCGATGGTATTCGAGTGCCGCTCTTATGCACCTCTTATGTGCATATAAGATGGTGGAGGGTGTTGAAGGCGTTGGCGATGTCTAGTAGTGTTGGGTAGGACATGACTTGAAAAAGAGTTTGTAACTACTTTTTTGCTCTGAGCCAGTACAATGTACTACTTCAAATGAGGTGAGGCGTACTGAACCTCGGTGATACGTTTGAAGTGATGAATGACATTTGATGTTACTGGTTTCGATGTACTGATTACGTAATCACGTAATGTCCATTATAGAACCAATGACGTGCTATTATAGCATGTGCCTCGCTCCCTCTCTTTCTCACCCTAAAGTTTACTTACCGAGAGTAACGAGCGACTACCGCGACATAAAAGTTGAAGTAGTACACTTTAAAATTTCGAGCCGCTCTTACATTTTGATGTCATGTATGGGACGAATGTACCGCCTCTTGTATGTCCTTCTCAACACTAATGTCTAGAAACACTGCCAAGACGACCTCACCCCGGGTGACTGCTTCCTCCGCCTGATCCCTCACGCGCATGATTGCGTGAAACCTTAGGATATCGGCATTGCCGAGTAACTGGGTTGCAGAGGTCTGATGGCAGTCGCTCCGTGTAAAATACTGGTATTCAGCCGCATCTGGTAAGACTGGAAGATGACCTGAAATGAAAAGGCTAGACTGAACATTCCAATCTTTTGTTTCTTTCAGGCTCGGCGCAGACGACGGACTTTTTGTCCGGCGGACTACCACGGACAAGAATGAAAGTGGTTGGTAGTTGTTGCCATCGCAGACACTAGAGTTGTAACGACAATTAGGCCGGCCGCACTTTGGATGCGAATATGTATCGTACGTAAACGTATGACTACGGGTCGTACGAATTGAGTGCGCACACTGAATACGTTTTTCTCCGTCAAATAGGCAGTTTTATGTTCAACACACCAAAGTGTATTAAAAATACCAACAAGTTCGGATTGTTTTCGGACGTCGGAACTTCACGCACGTATACGTACGACTAACTCGCACCCAGTCTGCGAGCTCCCGTAGTACTTGGAAGGTCGGGATTGTTCGTGCGTCTTCGTGCGTGTTCGTACGAGTCAAATTCGTACGAAAACGCATCCAAAGTGCGGCCGGCCTTACAGACAAAATGGGGTATTTGACTGAAAAAAACTAATTAGTCCGTCAGTTAGATTATCAAAAAAAAATTTGACCCGTATTTTTTCTTTTGTTACGTAAACCTAAATTGACGAAGGTAAGACACTTTTAAAATTGGCAAAACGTCACATGCAAGTACAATTTTTACTTGCTTCTGACGTCACAAGCCCCCACTCGAGTTTTGATGCGTTTTATCTTTACAAATATTCATAGATTTAACAAAAGAAAATATACGTGTCGATTATTTTTCAAAACTCTAACTGGCGGACTAATTAGATTTGCAATTTACTGATGCTGTCAACATGCCTGTTACTGTCGTGTGCGTTGAGTCCGTGTTTCGCGACCGGCAAAGACTACTAACCACGTCAATTCCGTCGTCTGCGCCGGGCCTTATCTATTCTTTGGGTCTTGATGTGTCACGAACGCTCACCCATCCATTGACTGACCGCGTCAAGCGTAGCTTAACGTTGCAAATTGAACACAAAATACTTTCTTGTGTACTGTGAAAAGAAAAAGGTTCGTTCAAGAATATCAATAGACAATATCATTGTCTATGGTACAAGCAGTATAAACATAAAAAAAACCGGTCAAGTGCGAGTCGGACTCGCGCACGAAGAGTTCCGTACCATCACTACATAGTATAAAACGAAGTCGCTTCCCGCTGTCTGTCCCTATGTATGCTTAGATCTTTAAAACTACGCAACGGATTTTGATGCGGTTTTTTTTAATAGATAGAGTGATTCAAGAGGAAGGTTTATATGTATAATACATGCATATTGTAGTACCCGTGTGAAGCCGGAACGGGTCGCTAGTTATCTATAAAAACGGCAAAAAAATCATGTCTGTTGTATGGGAGCCCCACTTAAACATTTATTTTATTCTGTTTTTTAGTATTTGTTGTTATAGCGGCAACAGAAATACATCATCTGTGAAAATTTGAACTGTCTAACTATCCCGGTTCATGAGATACAGCGAAAATTTCAACTGTCTAAATATCACGGTTCATGAGATACAGCCTGGTGACAGACGGACAGACGGACAGTGGAGTCTTAGTAATAGGGCCCCGTTTTACCCTTTGGGTACGGAACCCTAAATACCTACCCTACCCTGTAACTGTCGTATAACAAGTACCCGTTAAGGTTTTACGATCGTAACGGTGCGAATTCAATTCCTGATTGATGTAAAAAGGGGAATTACATGTTTTGTACTAAAACGACTCATTTTTAAATTATTCTTTTAAACAGTAAAGGCTGATTTACACGAGGATAGTTCCTCGAAGCGAGTTTCATGTTGTCTCTGTTTTCGCCGCCGAGAAAGACAAAGTAAGAACGAGTTTCGCTTCGAGAAAATATCCTCATGTAAATGAGCTTTTAGGATGATTTTGTGAGAAAATAAGATACACTGACTTGAAAAAAAGTGTTTTTTTTATACTAATTTAGTCGGAAATTATCCCATAATAATGAATAACTTTTGTTCTACAACTTTCCGCAAAAGTCAATAGTTTAAGAGAAATAGCTGTTCAAAGATTTCATTAAAAATACGCTAAAATCTATCTATCCTTAGCTATGATCAGCTGTGTTTACATTTTAGGTTATATTTGGGGTCACGGTCACGGGTTAGAAGCTACATTTTCTGAATTTGTTACTAAAGTAGGGGTGAAGAATTTTTGAAGTAAAATAAAAATATTTTTGCCGGGATATAAAAATTGAATTTTGAAATTTTAACACTTGCTTTAAAACAGTCATCAGTGTTACTTTAAGTGGCACGCGGATTGGTACCTATCAGACTAAACGTGTATATGTAAAAGACACAACAACATAATCGTTCAGGGGTGATTCTATCATTACAGTTATAGCTAATATCGATATTTCAGGATTGTGAGCAAGGTAATAAATGTAGTAAATAAAACCAACATAGACTCTCCACCACTGAGAGTACTTGTATTTGGGTTAGTATTAGTAACATGAACTAGATCACAATATAATACTTTACACAATTATTACAAGATCATAAAATAAGGACAAGTTAGACAGTTAAAAAGGTCAGACTACTTCAGCTGTTCATGGGGTCTACTCCCTAACCACGAAGTCCGTGGTTTCGGCCTTAGTTACAAGCGTTTCCTACTCCCTATCACCTACGGACATACGATTATTTCGGGGCCCGAACTAAGAATGAATGACAACACGATTTGACAGTTGTCCCTACTACCGATGTGTTTTTGCCTGTCCGAAAAGTTGAACTTGACACTTGTTTTGTTCACTCCTACGTTTCGGGCTACATTCGGACGGGTGACTAGCTTCGTTGACGGACTTAGGGAGTAGGCCCCCAGCACCGAATGCTCTCGCTTCGTCGAATGACCACCGCATTTATAACATCACGCGTTGATCCATATCGATGACTACCTTCCTTTGTCAACATTGCCCAGTGCTACCCGCTACCGAGAACATATAAATTGTTAAAAATTTACTCTAATAATATTTGTGGGGTTACTCCATATCGGAAATTAAACAAATTTCGTAAAACAACATATAAAAATTTGCGTGTTTTTTATTACTATCCATACAGATCAAATAACATTATTTTGAACACCTTATTATATAAGCTCATTGCCTTATACAGTTGGTTTTATTATGTTGCAATATGGCATTTTATTATCTCCAATGACTTCAGTAACAGTTTCTTTAAAATCTGTCGAGTAGTTTCCGAGAAAGTTGCGGATACCTACTTAGGAACGAACTAAACACACTTTATGAGTATCAATTCACATTTCACTCACAGAAAATGGGCATTTTGTGTGGACATGCGTTTCACTATTTCGCATGTTAGCTTTAGCATTATTTTAGCTCGCTTACTCGTGCTTTCGCAGCTGAAATTTTCGTTCTTCGGCAAATTCATTTGAACGAACTTACCCTACGCCTGTTTTTTGTGGGCTGGTAGGTCAAATAAAAAAAATCGGTAATTTTTTTTTCGACTATCCTTACGGCAGTTCCGCACTGCATCCGATCCGAATCCGTAAAAATACGTTCCGAAGTAGTCATAGAAATATTTGTATGGTAGTTTACGCACTAGATCCGACCTTCGTCATTCGATTTCTCTCCGTCATCCGTGAGTCTCCAATTCGGAAGAAATATTGACGGACCGAAGTAGCCGTAGTACTGTTTGTATGAAAGCTTTCGCATTACCTCGGATTCAAATCGGACATATGCCAAAGATGGCCCCTGAATTGCTTGGATTTGGATCTGACATCGGATTAGTGCGTAAGCAATATCCGAATTCGGTCCGAGTGTTTTAGACTCCAGATCCGTATTTTCACGAATTCGAATCGGATGCAGTGCGAAAAGCGATATCCAGATTCGTCCGAGTTTTTTATATCCGTATTTTCACGGATCCGGATCGGATGCAGTGCGTAATCGCACTTACGAATTGACCTGTATCCTAATTGTGCAACACACTCGTCATCGCTATGACCTTGATTTTGACGGCACCCGACCCGCATCGCCTCGTCTATAGGCGTCCACTCGTTGTCAGCAGGTGGTTCACGGGTGGACGCCGCGTTATCACCAGTAAATGTCGCGTGGTCAACCAGAGGAGTCGTCGGAGGAGTCCACTCGATGGCAGTGCGCGGTTCACTCGGGACTTGTGCGTTGGCAATGTGTAGCAACGCAAGGCAAGCATGCGAGCAGCGAGTTGTCATCGAGTGGTCAACTCGTCGTCCGCGCGTGGACGGCATACGCCCGAGGCGATCCGATGACGCTACGGAGTTGATGTAGTGAGCGCATATCCTTACAAGTTCATATAAAGAATACTAACCGCAAGAGTTGAGGCGATGCGGGTCGGATGCTGGGTGGCTCTATATAATGGCTTAGGGGGAAACTCGCCTCTCGTCCGCGGCCCAAATTACACGCAGTAGGAACAGTAGTGGAAAAGTTGGCCGAATGCGTGGGCCAGAATACCATGGGAAAAAAGTATCGTAGTTAAATCGACCCGTTGGGATTTAATTTCATTAAAATGAAAAAAAAGGTGCGAAATAAAACGTAAGTATTAAAATATGGGATATTCCTATTCATATTCATTTATTTGCATTCCACAAGGTAAAAAGATGTTAACAAAAGGCTTAGAGCTAAGAGCCGTTGTAGACCCTGTCAGGGCACAGCAAAATTTGTAATTAGATACATAGCTATTACTTAAAGTTAAAAAGCTAAACATTAAAATAAATTATTCATGAAAACAAAACAATTACATTCGCATAAAATAACAATAACATAAATAATTCTAATATTTGGTAAGCAGGTAGCTATTTTCTTAAAATACTAATAATACTTTTACAAGTTATATTTGCTTAGTAATATTATTACAACTTATTTAATGAAAGATCATATTTTAGGGTTACAAATTGTTAATTAAAATTATAGATTCGGTGGGTAGCATTTTATAATTTACTCATTGTGTATTTAGAAGTCATGTTATGTTTCATTAAATAATCTTCTTGATAAATATACACATGTCTATATTTAAGGATGTATTTATTGTAGGTAATTATATTCTTTCATTCAAGTATTCATTCACATTATAATAGATTTTGTTTAATAGAAATAATTTTAATTTATTAATAAAGGTGTTGTATTTATTTATATTTTTTATTTCTTCCGGTAACTTGTTATATATTTTTATCGACATGACATAGGTACTTGAGGAGTGCATTTTTAATCGGGATGTAGGTAGGTTTAATCTATTTTTATGTCTTAAAGTAATTTTAGTTTGTATGTCTTCTCTTTTTGTGTAAAATTCCGGGTATTTACGTACAAATTTACAGATTTCAAAGATGTAGAGGCACGGTAGGGTTAAAATTTTTTGTTCCTGGAAGTGGGGCTTACAGCTATCCGTTTGTTCAATATTGACTAGAATTCTAATAAGTTTTTTTTGTAGGGTGAATAGTGTTGGTGAGTCTGTACTATTACCCCATAATATGATACCGTATTTAAGCCATGCATAGGCATATGCGTAATATGTTACCAACGCAGTATTTATGTCTGTAGTTTTTTTGATTTCCCTAAGGGCGTATGAAAATTTTGATAATTTTGCTTTTAATTTTTGGATATGCGACTTCCAATTTATGTGTGTGTCTATGTCTAGTCCTAATAGGGTGAATTTATTTACAATTTCTAGTTTGTAATTTTTAAAACTGAAGTTTAGATGTATAGGTTTTTTTTGTCGTGGGTGAAATGTCATTATTTTTGTTTTATTAAAGTTAATTTCTAAGTTATGTTCCATCATCCAATGAGTTGTAGCATCAAGTATTGAATTTAATTTATCATTAAGGTTGAGATTAGTTTCGCATGAGGCAAGAATGGATATATCATCCGCAAACAGAACACAAGGTTCACTGATATGTTTCGGGAGATCGTTAATATAAACTAAGAATAAGAAGCAGCCTATTACACTACCCTGTGGGATTGAAGCGTTTATTGGTATGTTTTCGGATCGGAACAATTCTATTTCGTTAGTTTTTTGGTTAAAATATTCTAATTCCACTAATTGTTGTCTATTCTGTAAATACGATGTGAACCATTCATGACATTTACCACGGATCCCTATGCCATACAGTTTGTTTAATAAGATGTTAAATTGTACTTTATCATAAGCTTTCATATCCAGCAGTAATCCTATTGCATATTTTTTGGAGTTAATGATATCGAGGGCTTCTTGTATGTATTTATATTAGGCGAGGGTTGTGGATCGGTTTTTTCTGAAGCCATTTTGACAGTCATTAAATATATTGTATTTTTCACAATAAGCGTAGACACGGTTGCACATGGGTTTTTCAAATATTTTTGATGCAGTTGGTAGAAGAGCGATGGGGCGGTAGTTATTTGGGTCAGTTTTTGCATTTTCCTTGTGTATTGGCTTTACAAGGGCCTTTTTCAAGAGGTTGGGAAAAGCACCTTCTTCAAAAGATTGGTTTACCAGTTTATAAAATGGAAGAGTTAAGTCATCTGCACATTGTCTCAGTAATGTAGGTGGAAGTTCATCAACGCCATAGCTCGACTTATTTTTTAAGTTTTTTATTAATGCATTCACCTCATAAGGATCTGCTGGACTCAGAAAGATCGAATTCCTTGATGTAGACAGTGTTTCTTTTGGTTTAAGGCCGGATGGGCTCGTACTAGTTTTCCCAATAGAAGCAAAGAAATTATTAAAGATGTTAGCTACCTCTCTTGGCTCTGAAGTCATATTATTATTGTTTGTTTGTAAAGTTATATTCTTTTTCTCGTGTCTCATTTTTTTATTTGTCCGTTCATTTATTATTCCACACATTGTTTTAACCCTATTGCTTGATTTCATCATTTTATGTTTAAAGTGTTGTTTTTTTGCTGTCACTACAGTTTTCTTTAATATTTTTTCATACTTCTTGTAGTATTTTGTTAATACGGGGTTTTGTGTCTTGGTAATTAGTATCTTTAATAGTCTTTTATTTTTGCAACAGTTTTTTATACCTCTTGAGAGCCAGTATTTATTATCATTTGTTTTTAATTTGTATTTTTGTAATGGGATACATTGATTTAGGATGCTAAGTAGGATTTCGTTAAAAGCTTCATAATTTTTAAATAATTTTCCTCTAAGCGCACCAACGACGAAACATGGAGAAGAGCATGAAAGGATATCGTAATATGTGATATCGATAGACGTTTTAAAATTCAAACTGTCCTAATTGTTTATTTATTAAAACTACCAGGAAAGCAGAAACGAACTGGAGCTAGGTGCTTAATTAACTTCGCAAGATTCGAGGAATACCCCATATTTTGATACTTACGTTTTATTTCGCACCTTTTTTCACTTTAATGAAATTAAATCCAAATGGGTCGATTTAACTACGATACTTTTTTCCCATGGTATTCTGGCCCACGCATTCGGCCAACTTTTCCACTACTATTTCTACGGCGTGTAATTTGGGCCGCGGACGAGAGGCGAGTTTCCCCCTAACCCGCTCTAATGAGCTGTGACCGTTATTTTGTTTGACCAATCTAATATTGCTCTGAATAACAGCTGAAACAACCCCTTTAAATATGACCACGCATTTCTATTACACGTTGTGACCTAAACTTAAGATCCCTGCTTATCCCCTAAGCTACAAAGCGTCATAGTTACAATTTCCATTATTTGTACAAGAACTTCCATTCGTAAAGTCATCGAGACACTATCTAAATAAAAAAAATATAATGTACTATCGTCGACAAAAGTTTTAACTTTTAATTTAATTTATTTCAACTCGCCGCTTGCATGTCGTTTATCGCGTATTCCGTATTTTTCGGGATAAAAGTAGCCTATGTCCTTCTCCAGGTTCCAAACTATCTCTGTATCAAGTTTCATCAAAATCGGTTCAGCGGTTTAGGCGTGAAAGCGTAACAGACAGACAGAATTACTTTCGCATTTATAATATTACTAGCTTTTGCCCGCGGCTTCGCTCGCATTAATTAAGCTCAAAAAAACTCTTAACACACTACTAAAGTTTCTATAATAATATAATTCAATCATGATTCGAAAGACTCGTGGCGCCATCTATGAACGTTAGTGTTATTTTCCTCGGGAACAATACTTTTTTCGGGATGAAAGGTACCCTGTGTCCGGTTCTGTACACCTGACAACGTATAATGCAAAATTTTAGGATGATCGGTTCAGTGGTTTAAGCGTGAAAAGGTAACAAACAAATAAACTAAGTTTTGCGTTTATAATATTAGTTAGGAATTAGGAATAAGACTAGTTAGGATTATTTACTATAATAGAACATGTGGAAACGTGTCTAAAACAAAACTCTAAAACATTAAAAAAAAGATAAAAGATAACATTTTGCGTAACATCTCACAAAAGAACTAAAAACAAATGACAAATGTAACAAAAATTCAACAAAAGAAAAGGTTTTACGATTCAAATATGTCCAACTAATCAAGATAAAGATCGGGCTACCTTTTATCTTTTTTTACTTAAAATGAGTAAGGGCATGGTTTTACAGTGAAACATGGACAAGGAATGTCGGTAACTAAAAGACGGTTATTTTCTAAAACTATGTCGTGTTTTTGGGTACTTTGTATTGATTTTTGAAGCCTTGAGTTATATTTTGAATTCTGGTTTCAGCTTAACAGCCCGTATAAGTACGTCCACAGTTGAACATGGGCCATCCAATAGCCGCCACTGTTAATACAATTATTGAAATCAGCCTGAACTGAAAAAAAATTTACAATAAGTAGAGTGCCTATTTATTGTAACTTTTATATTTTATTTTTATTATCTATTATAAATTTAGGGGCTTTTGGTCACAATCACAACACGACCATGCCAGCCCCATCATAACCTAATTCAATAAAAGCTTTACACTATTCAGATTTCGAAACCTTATATACTATTTTTTATTATACTATTTTATAAAGTAAGATAGCTGCATTCGAGACAGGCTCTGATAATATGCTTTGAACAAAACCAACATCTATCAAATTAATTTTGAAGGTCCTGGCAGGACAATTATTGACATGTTTTTGTTTCATGTTTTTGATTTAAAATCATTGACATATTACCCAATATTGTAAACATACATTTGTAATCAATCATAGTTTTTATTTTTTTTACTATAATTTTTTATTTCAATTCTATAATTACAAAATTAATGCTGGATTTTATTTTATTTAAACTCGTAAATATTTTTACGCTGAAAACGGCGGAATATTTAAAGTCTTTCTTTGCAACAATTATTTTGTAGAAATAAATCATTTTAATTTTTTATTTTAAATATATTCATAATCATTACGCTTGGCATGTCAAATCACCACGGAGACGGATTAGTGATCGCAGTACGTGTTTATCTCACATCGATAATTCAGTCCTCATCAAGATGTCTCCCTCCCAATCCCTCGCCAGCAACGCCCTAAGCCGAGGTCCGAGTCCCACTAGGGGTCGCCCTTAGTGCTGCTGTTGCTAGCAGTCATGATGTTAGTGTAGTATAAGTAGTTAGCTTAGGTTAAGTATTTTACTCCGCCCCATTGGCTGGAGACCCTTCAGGTCTCGCCAATAACTGCCTGGTTATGTAGAAAAAGGGTCGCAAAACCATCTAAAAGGAATCCGATAGAAAAAAATACGTGTTTGTTAGCGTACAAGAGGACGCTGCTGTCCACCCTAATGACATAATACTTATACAGGGTGTTAACGAATTCGTGTAATTCCTTAAAACCATATGATCTACTACTGGTGTAGACAGGCCCCGCACGGGATTTCTCTTGATTAAAAATAAAAAAATAAAATTCTTTTTTTCATGCGGCTTTGTTACCGATCATATCTAAACCACCTAATAAGTATTCAGTAAAAAAATAAGTTTTTTTTTGTGCAAGAAAAGAAGTTTGAAAACTTCAAAACTCATTTATTCAAAATAGACTAGAATTACTTAGTTCTTTTTGAACGTCAAAATTTGTTACATCAAAGACAGCCCCAAAAAGCGCCCTCCCTTCACCGCTTCCTAGTGTTTTTGCTGTGAAGAAGAAACGGCGCAACAAACTCCCCAGCAACACATATCTGTCTGTCAAATGAATAAATGAATTGAGTCTATACAAAGCAAAAGGTAATATTAATTACAACACTGAAATTATGCAAAATGCGGATTATAGACAAAGTATAAGTAATACAATTCTGGTTGAATTGAAAACAAAATTACCTAAAGTTATCTAAACTAATTATTTTATTTGTGTGAACATTTCGATGCCACGTATAAATTAAAAGTACGGTGAAACGGCTGGCACAAACGACTAACGCGATATCGCTCTTTGCAGTCAGATAACTCAACGCTCTAATAAGACTCAGAAATTGAAAACTAAAAAAAAGTTTTTTTTTTTTGTTAATTTTCGAAAATTCCCATTTAGGGTTAATCTGTGTCACCAGTAGATCACGCGGTTTGAAGGAATTACACGATTTCGTTAACACCCTGTATAGTCGCATTTGTCCAAACCCACAGCGAGAGAGGGGTTGGCATTTGGAGCGAACATAAATCACTCACAATACATTTTCGTCTGGTCCTCCGAGAGGGCAAAGGCCCAAAACTGGTCCTTTTGGGAGAAAATTTAATCTAAAAGTAATAACTAATTAATAATGAATCAAACTTCACTCCATTCTTCATAATTACCGTAAAGACACTCAATATTGTATGAAAAGTAATTAATCAAGTAATATTAAGACCAATTTTTATTAAAATCCGTCAAAAATATCATTAATTTTGCTCAAAGAGTACAATGCGGACGCCATGTTGTTTGCGTCCTTTTTTATTTTCGCCAAATCTAATTATATCAATGAATCGGGGAATCTGGATAATGATTGATGAACAAAGGCTTTTGCACGGCGGCGGTAAAAATTTTGGGTGTATGAATTTTGCAACTGGATTCCGATAAGGTAGAAAAAATGTGCTTTTTTAAATGGATGTAAACGAATTCGCGAGTCGTTAAAACCATATGATCTTTTACCAAGTTAAATAAATAAGCTTGTATTGTATATCATGGATTTCCGCAAAGTAATGCCTGATTCCATTATTTTACATACAAACTGTCAAACTATCATTTATTTATCTCTCAAGTTATGAGCTAAACAACGATTTTGAAACATGTAGACTGCTAACAAGATATCAAATATTTATTTAAGAGAGACAACGTTATTTTTACTTTATACGAAAACCGAGACACCCCAACAAGATTTTCATCAGAACTGCCTGAATATGTGTTTTTTTAGTAAATCTCCAAGTTACACCTTAGTTTATGTCGCGTTAAGTTCGCTAAAAAAGTGTGAAATGCCTGAGATGTGCTATGCAGGAGTTATCTAATACACGGAAACTGACCGAGCGGACCATTTCAAGCCTCAAGGTGTCTATTCCCGTCAATTGTTATGGGTAGAAACCTACTGAAACAAAATTGAAATTTAAGAAAAAAAATGTGCTGTAAAAAATATGTCAATCGATTCTCCTAGTGATTCTGAACAAACTAGTTTCAGGTTTCGCATATACTAAAACTAACCTTGTATAAGTATAATCTTTTCACCACACCATGAGCTATTTTCGTATAGCTCGTGCTGACACGAGAGAAGAAGAAGACAGAGAAAGAGATACGGCACGGGAAATAGCTTGATTAAAAAAAAAAAAACTTTTTTTTTCTTGCTTTACTTGTAAGTGATGGTGTATAACCACCTATTATGATGTCATAAATGAAATCATGGTGACACAGATGGCGAGCACGACTAGTGTAATATTGCTCCGTGCAGTCAGTTAAGTCGGGGCGCTAAAATGATTCAGAAACAGAAAACCAGGTTTTTGTTATGAAGATTTTCTTTTGCTTTTTTGCAGTATCTGAAAAAAAAACTAGTGCTTGGTCAATCTGTGTCACCAGTAGATTAGGTTTGAAGGAATTACACGAATTCGTTTTTTCACCCTGTATACGTGTCTTATTCCTGGACAACAATAGTCAGTTACACGTTGCTGATGATGTCATAACTAAAGGATTTTGTGCCTTTAATATACTTATGAAACAATATGGTAAAACTACTTGCATAAGTATTATGAAATCAAAGAAAAATTGGGGTGCATAAAAAAAGCCTCCACGAGTGACGATACTTCAGTACGTCCGGCGCACCCTGGGCAGTCAGCCTCGCTACCAACCTTGCTGACTGTCTAATCTTTTCACCACAGCATGAACTACACTGGACCGCAAAGAAAAAGGGTCGGTTAGAAAATCTTTAATATCTTCAAAAGTACCTGACCTAGCTTTATGAAATAAAGACTAAATCAAAGAATATTTTAATGTGCTTAAACGAAAATAAAAAATAAATGAATTCAAGGTTTTCATTTTTAATAAATGTAAAATAAATAAAAACGCGTAGTTTTTCCAATATTTTTGTAAATGTAGATTGGTTACAGATGTGCCGTTTTCACTCATTTTAGTACTTTGTATTGCCTTCGCGAGCTCGCAATACTGCTGTTATGCGATTTGGCTTTCTACTAGGTTTTTGAGGCGATGCTGCGGAATATTCTGCCATTTCTCTATTAGAGCTTCTTTCATTTCACGTAGCGTGATAGGCGGCGGATTCCGCTAACGTAGACGTCGTCGCAGTTCGTCCCATGCATGCTCAATGGGGTTTAAGTCGGGGCTGTGTGCTGGCCACTCCATGTGTGTGATACCGACTTCTTGAAAATAGGCAAACACTATCTGAGCTGTATGCGGGCGGGCATTGTATTGCAAAAAAACGGCATTCTCGCCCATGTCCAATAAAAATGGACCAACGTGGTCATTCAGAATTTCAGTGACATTATCTTTCTGCAATTAAAGTTCCATTTTCTATCACCACTAGCTCAGTGTGGCTTTCGGAAGAAATCCCAGCCCACACGTGAACAGAGCCTCCGACATATGGTACTTTTTCTTCTATACAGGCTTGGTTATAACGCTCTCCCGGTCTTCTGTACACTCTTTTCCTCCCGTTGTGCTTGTATAAACAGAATCTAGACTCGTCTGAAAACAAACTCTTGACCAGTCATTCAGAGTCCAATTGTCGTGTTCTCTACCATAACTCAACCTTGAGTTTCTGTGGTGTCTTTCTAGTTTTGGGCCATTTGCAGGTCTTAATGGCTTTAAATTTGCTTCAGCCAGACGCCGCCTTACTGTATCCATACTCAGATTGTTTCTTCCAGCTCGTTAATGATGATTCTTTACTTCAATAGCCGTAAGAAAGCGATTTCTTAAAATTGTTGACACCATATAGCGATCCTCCCACGCTGTCGTGCACCTTGTTCGGCCTGTTTCTGGTCTTCGAAGATTGGATCCAGTTCCATGGAAACGCTGGAGTACTCGCTGATCTGTAGAAAGAGTCACACCAACGGTTCTCGCTGTATTTCGCTGACTGTGCCCATCTTCAAGCATTGTCAGGATCCTGGTACATTCTTCAGGGATTAACGACATGATGACTTCAGAATAATAAAATTTATAAGGCAGAGACACCATATTTATAACTTTTTTATTGCAAAACTAAAACAAACGCGGAACAATTGATTTGAATTTTTTGGTACTAAATTCAGAAACGACCATTATTTTACATTTTCAGTTTTTTATACAATTATCAAAAATAATTAAAAAGGTTTCATACATTATTTTATGTGGCATTAAATATTCTTTAAGTTAGTCTTTATTTCATAAAGCTAGGTCAGGTACTTTTGAAGATATTGAAGATTTTCTAACCGACCCTTTTTCTTTGCGGTCCAGTGTATTTTCGTACAGCTCATGCTGACACGAGAGAAGAAGAAGAAAGAAAAATTAAAATTATATCCTAAACTAAAACTATCTACACAAACTAAAAGAGTGCATCAAAATATTCCTCCGCATCGCTGTCGACTGGAAGCGTGCCCAGACGGCTGGCAGCGTTGCCACGTTGTATGGCAACGCTAATTCTTTGGCCGAAAAACATGCCAGCCCTCTGGTCACGTGAAGTATCGACCAGTCTTCTTCCTATTTCCTTAAAAAGGAGACGTGTACTAAGGAGTTTTAAGTACAAAGATAAAGTTGGTAACATCTATACATATAATAAATCTGTAGACATGGCGTGTCTGTATATAGCAAATATTTTGAAAAAACCTGGTTGGGGTGTTAAACGATAACCAATAGAACCCATTTTTAACATTTTTGGAAATTTTGTCTGTTTGTCTGTTTATCTGTTTGTTTGTGCAAGCATCACGTAAAAACAACTGATCCAATGTTGTTGATTTTTATAAATAAATATTGTGCTTATCTCGACGTAACATTTTTTTTTGTTTCATCGCAATCGGTTCACGCAATCAAAAGATATGCGAATTGTAAGTTTTCTAGAAGAACTTAGCATGTATTTGTTTATAGTATTTCTTTCCAATAGATGACGTGTATCAAATCACGTTGTGAGGAAATATAATTACAACGAATAGGTATATATTACTATTCTCAGTCTACTGAAGTTCTATTGATTATAAAAAAAAACCAAGATATTGATACAATCAATACGGTCAATCAAGAAGAGCTGAAACTCTACCTAAACAAATGGTTTAAAAGATATAAGTGCCTTGGTGGGCCTTGGTGGGACTTGGTGGGACCTTTGTCTATTATTATGATAAATGGAATACATATACATTATTTAGTTGCTGCGACACAATGTTGTTTTCCGAGTTCCACGCGGACGGAGTCGCGGGCACAGCTAGTCATTTAATAATTTTGTAACAACACTATTTGCATTTGCAACGTTGACGATAAAGTTGTTTGGCATTAACTCCTTCTGCACATGTGGCTTCCTTGGAACCTCATTAACGATGTGTATGTCTATTAACTAACCTCATTACGATTAGCTTTCTTTTTTATTACTGTCGTTACTCTTAACATATCTTTATCTTATTATACAGTGATTTTCTTTGGAATGTGTGTTGATGACAATTAACTATGTCAGTTGTTTTATATAGTTTAGCGTCCTTTTACCTTTTGTAAATGTGGGGACTTTGTAGACTTGCTAGATGCCTGGATACCTAGTTAATTTGTGACCTTATTTTTCATTGTTTTTTTGTATGATTCCTGCGCTCGAGGTCTACATTGGTCTCTCGTAACTATTCCAAATCATAACTCTATTTACTCAAATTGTTAAAGATATGGATATTAAAAGCGTAACCATGGAGTTTCTTGCCGGCTCTTCTCCATAGGAAACGACTAATTGGAACCGTGCACCTAAATTCGACATTTCATAAACGCCTGTAATTTATAAAAGGAGAAGCTGACTGACTGACTGATCTATCAACGCACAGCCTAAACCGCTGGGGTTAGAAACTTGAAATTTTGACAATAGGTTCCTTTTGCAACGTAGGCATTCACTAAGAAGGGATTTTTTGACATTCAACCCCTAAAGAGGTGAAATAGGGTGTTTAAGTTTGTGTATAATTCCGTCATTTTTGAAGTCAGAAGCATGAAATTAAATATTGAGGTTTCTGGTTAGAAATAAATGTAAAGGAGTTTGATCGTTTTTGGAGATTCAACCCCTAAGAGGGTGAAATAAGTGTTGAAAGTTTGTATGAGAAATCTGATATTTTTGAAGTAAGAAGCATGGAATTAAATATTACTCTTTATTAATACTTTAATTATACTTCTGGTTACAAATAAACATACACGTGTTTGAGAGTTTTTAGTAATTGCACCATTAAACGGGTGAAATGAGCTATTAACATTTGTATGAAAATCCTTATTCCAGGGGGTTTTTGGATTTGACAACTAAAAATACCTGAAAAGGGGTAAACGCGGGTTTAGAATTTCACGCAAGCGAAGCTGCGGGCAAAAACTAGTGTGAAATAAAAACTTTGGATTTAATTTGATTTGGCATCTCAATATACTCGTAATCTAACCAAGATGTACCTAATCGCTTACAGCTATCAGTTGTAACTACTTACCTACCACATTTAGCTGTAAATAAAGATAAGTTTTACTGTAAAACAAGTTATAAACTCTTCTAGGGTGAGGGTTGAGGTCCAATGTCAAATTGACACTTCACACATAACTCGCCGTGCCACTAATATAAAAATAAGCCGGTTGACGGCATTACGCTCGCCGTATTACATGGGAATTAAACATAATGGCGAAATGAGGATGTACTTTACACCTAAGTAATTAAATAAAAGTAAAAACCGACTTAAAAAATAGTAAAAGGAGTAAAATAATTACCGTAATGTAAAATTAACAGTTTCAGAAGTCGGTGGCTTCTATTTGTTTCAGTGTAAAATTGCACCGACTTTAGGTACCATAATATAAAATTAACAGTTTCAGAAGTCGGTGGCTTCTATTTGTTTCAGTGTAGAATTGCACCGACTTCTGAAATTGTTTTTGAGATTGAAAGTCCTCATCTAAACTTTTGCTGAAGGGAACCACAAACCAAAACGTCATCTGAGTATATATTTTTTTGTTTTTGTTGATTTTTTCAAAAAGCGCTGTATTCATTTCGATAATATTTATATGGAATCACCTCTAAAGTATGGCCTAGCAAACAAAAAAGAATCATCAAAATCTATACGTAATTGGCGGAGATATCGCGTAACAAACAAACATACAAAAGAAAAAAAAAACAGCAACAACAACATACAAAAAAAAAAAAACATTCACTCCAATTGAGAACCTCCTCCTTTTTGAAGTCGGTTAAAAATCTTAAGATAATGTCGTTTTACAAACATTGGCAAAAAGGACCAGATTATTTAAATTTTTTCAAACATTGGCAAAAAGGACCACAAAATTTAATTTTTGGTCTTTTCTCCCAAACTTGAGCGCATTATGCGCGTACCCCAAGTCCCACAGGTGCGAGATTCATCACGCCAGCTATGTTAATTTGACATCAACTGACTCACGACTCCCCAAGATTGGGGAGGTAATGAGTATTGAGAAGTTAATGACATTTTCTGATAATAATGCTGTGTTAATTCTTTATTAAGAGTTATATTTTGGGAATATGTGTAATATTAATTCGTCTTCTGTAGCTGGAATCAGTTTACCAAGCATGGTGGGAAATATACATAATAACAGCGTGTTCAAAGACCGCTGCCGTTACGGATCTAGGCAGGCAAGTTAAGGATATTGATGATGGAATTGTAACGATTGCAAACAAGGACTTGCACGCATATTGAGGAGTTGCTTTTCTCTGGGGCCCTGACCGCCGGCAGTTTTGACCCTGTTCCCGATGGGCTACTATTTTTATATTTCAAAACGTTTTTTTTTTGTTGATATGTTTAAAAATGTATTTAATAAGTATGAAACGGAATATATTTTTCATTACTCATACTCGGAAAATAGGTCTGAAGTTGCCTGAGGAGCGGGTTGAAAGTAATACTTTCCAGCCCTAGGGAGAATCGTTTTCAACTGACAGCTGTCAAATTAAAAAAAAAACTAGTTCTATTTTCACATTTCTATTGAACCATCCATGTCTCAACTTTCTATATAGCTTTATTATAATTTAGTTTCAACTATTTCTTTAAAATAACATACATTTAGGCAAAATATTTACAATTTTTTCAATGATGATAATGAAAAATAACGGCTGAATAGATGGATGGTCACAGAAAAAAAAAATAGGCGGGAAAGCGGAAATCCGATCTTCAGTTGTTTTGTTGATTTATGTAAAATAAAATTCACTCATTATTTCTTCTAAAATCTTCTCACTAATATTTTGATAGTCTATTAAAAATACTTAAACGCTAGGGACTTGTCAATTTAAGCTAGAAAAAACAAGAAATATTAATCACTTCTTAACGACGTTGTTCCCACCTGTACACACATACTAAATGATTTTATACATTTACAATAAAAATAACACTCAAACGATCCGAAGACTTTATTATTAAAACAAACAAGATGTACTCATGTTGTTATAACGACACGTCATCGTACCAGCCGCATTCACCTAACTAAAGAACTTCAGGGGCCCAATTCTCCCAAAAGAAATGTAATTGATAAATCGCAACCGAACCAAAGCTGGACCGTTAAAACAGACAGTTTTCAATTTCAAAATCTGTCAAATATGGTAATTATTTTACTCCGTTTAGTTTTTTGTGAAGTCGGAGGAGCTCGTGGCTAAATAATTACAGCCGCATAGACCGATCTTCCGGGTTAAGCCACGCTTGCCGAGGTTGGTCTGTGGATGGGTGACCATTTACCATAGCGAGTTTCCTCCGTGCCTCGGAAAGCACGTAAAGCCGTTGGTCTCGGCTGTCATTTGTAGATCTTTGACAGTCGTTACTGTTGGTCAGAAGCCAGAAAGTCTGACAACCAGTCTTACCAAGAGTATCGTATTACCCAGTTACTGGGTTGTGGAGGTCTGATAGGCAGTCGCTCCATGTAAAATACTGATATTCAGCTGCATCCGGTTCGACTGGAAGCCGACCCCAACAAGGCTAGGCAGATGATAATGGTTGTGGTTCGTTTGCGTTTGGCAAGATTTTGTTAGTCAATTGAATGGTTATTTACAAAAACAGCATAACTCTTTTTTCGTTAAATTTTTCAAAGCAGACATAGAGCTTCATAGCATTGTCAATGTTAAAAATAAAAAATTGAATTTAATTTATGTTAATGTTGAATTAAATGATGTATTATTTTAATCTTAAATGCTTCACATTACTGTAAAATATTTATAAGAACACTTAGGATAAAAAATATGAAAATTCCAGTTATGCTGTTTTTGTAAATAATCCTTCAATTTGGCTCGCAAGTTGAAGTTCAGTTGCAGTTCAGTTTCGATCAAAACAAATCTTTTAGTATTCTCTTAATAGGCGTCGTTAGACACGCTTGCGTGAATTTAACTGAAGCGTCACTGCATAGATCGTCGTGTCATGATATTACATGAATGAAAAACGTCCACTACTAGACGCAGGCATCCCAAAATTACGTGAATTAGCCTATAGGACGTTAACGTCCACGACTGGACGTAGACGTCCCAATGACCAATAACATATTGCCTTAATTATGTGAATTAGCCAACAGGACGTTAACGTCCACGACTGGACGTAGGCGTCCCAATGACCGTAACAACGAACAGTAACATACTGCCTTAATTATGTGAATTAGCCTATAGGCCGTTAACGTCCACTACTGGACGTAGACGGTGACATATTGCTATAGTAAAATACTAGCTTTTACCCGCGGCTACACTCGCATTAATTAAGCTCCAAAAAACTCTTAACACACTACTAAAGTTTCTATAGTAATAAAATTCCAGCGTGATTCGAAAGACACATGGCGCCATCTATGAACGTTATTGTTGTTTTCCTCGGGAACAGTACTTTTTTTCGGGATGAAAGGAACCCTGCGTCCGTTTCTGTACACCTGATAACGTATGCGCAAAATTTCAGGATGATCGGTTCAGTGGTTTAGGCGTGAAAAGGTAACAAGCAAACTTACTTTCGCGTTTATAATATTAGCTAGGACTAGGGGAGCTCGTGGCTAATTAATTACAGCTGCATAGACCTATCTTCTGGGTTAAGCCACGCTTGCCGAGGTTGGTCTGTGGATGGGTGACCATTTACCATAGCGAGTTTCCTCCGTGCCTCGGAAAGCACGTAAAGCCGTTGGTCCCGGCTGTCATTTGTAGATCTTTGACAGTCGTTACTGTTGGTCAGAAGCCAGCAAGTCTGACAACCAGTCTTACCAAGAGTATCGTATTACCCAGTTACTGGGTTGTGGAGGTCTGATAGGCAGTCGCTCCATGTAAAATACTGATATTCAGCTGCATCCGGTTCGACTGGAAGCCGACCCCAACATAGTTGGGAAAAGGCTAGGCAGATGATGATGACTAGGACTAGGATTACTGCACCGTAGGTCTAGCGGTCGCAAGCCTGACTGCTGAGCGTGAGGTCTTGGGTTCGATCCCCAGGTCGAGCAAAGTGCTATTGGGTTTTTGGTTAATTGCTCAGAAGCAGCCCGGAGTCTGGATCTGTGCCCGGTTGATGGCAATAGGCTCGCCCCCTATTACATGGGACGTACTATACACCTCTGCCCGACCTTTCTGGGAATGCAGGCGTGATGTTATTATGTATGAAATCTTAGTTTATAATCATTCACAGTTAAAACTGCATTAATTAATCTATAAACTAACTCATAATTAACAAGTTACTAATTGTTATTACTACCAGTCTTAATTAATTAGTTACCAACCCAATCATATGCTCAAAGACCATAATTCTATCCCATAACTCTAAAACGCCCATACGTTTTCAAATCGGCAGTAAAACAAACATAAAATTTTAAAAAATCAATAATAATCTTTGATATGGTCTATACTCAATGGGTCTACAGCAGGGGCATAACTCACGGTGCTATAAAGATCTATAGATCATATAGATCTTTCAAAGAAATTAAAAAAAAACGTCCACTTAGTCTACCATAATGCATGCCATTGTTGCTAGCTCGCTCCAACTCATACTTGAACGAAGGTTTGAAGGAGACGGGCATATGTCTTTATCCACGGTGTAAAGTACGAGCATTCTCAGTTTGAAATAGGTTGCCGTGACAAGCAGACGTGTGTTCGAATTTTGAATTTTATTTTTTGTTGAAAAAATAAACACGATTTTTTTGGATTTTAGTTTGGTACTTTTTAGTGGTTATTAAGAAGACTGATGTGTTAGTGATAGTGGGAAGTGACATTACGTATCATTTTGACGTTTCCGGAGATATTTTGGAATTAATTTTCGAAAAGGTTGGTTGATCTTTTCTTACTTTATATAATTATTTAGTTATAGTTATAAAATTCATTTCACATGAAAACATGATGATCTCTACATGAAAAATGACATTTCTGTCATCGCTTGTTACAGTTTTTCTAGTTTTTCTTTTAAAAATTCATTGTAATATTTACATGCAAAACATAAAAGAAAAATTTGCACAGTTTTAAAACTAAAAACTGCAATAATATTTGACTGCTACAAAAAAAAATTACTCGTACGTAAGGACCAAATTTTAATCCTATACATAGTGTCGTTTTAACAAAAAAAAAACATTTAAACATAATAAAATTACTTTAACAGAATAATAAAACAGTGACATGTAACATAAAGTGTCAACTTGTCTGTCCCTTTGATCCCGGAAATTGCTAAACTTCCTTTCGCAGACTCGTCCCGTTGTATCACTATTTTTATAGCTATGTTAGCAAGACTGCTATCACCAGTCAGGTTGATAACAGAGGTGATTATCATGACGTGTTTAGCAGGGAAAGAAAGAAGGAAAAATATTTCGATGCCTCCCACGTAAGTCGTTGTAAGCCACAAATTGTATTTTTGTATTTTTCACGTAAAAGTGTCTAATTTATGACCTTTATTCATTAACAATCTTATCGTTACATTTTTAAATATAAATCTATAAAAAAATACATTTAAAAATATAAAAATAGTGGTCCACCGGCATCGGGAGCAGGGTCCAAGCTACCGGTGGTTAGGGCTCCAGAGACAGGAACCTCCTCACAATACGCGCCGTGTCGAGGAGGACTGCTTTCTGTATCAGGCCCTTGATCCAGCCACCTAACGAGAGCCTCATGAGGAGGTCGAGGCTCTTGGCCATTAGGCCATTGGCCGTAACGACTATCGGCACAATGGTTGCCGAATCCACATCCCACATGTTGACAACCTCGTGTGCTAAGTCAAGATATTTGATTTGTTTGTCTTTCTCAGCTTTCACGAGGTTTCATTTTATGTATTTTTATCGGTTCCAAATACAAGGTTAGTCGGAAAGGGGGTACTAATCCGAACCCCACTTATAGTATCGCTGATGATGATGACAGTTTGAACGCAAGTGTTAAATTTTTTATTTTCCAAATAAAAAGATTTTTTTTTTAGTTTTTTCAAAAATTCTTCATCCCTGTTTTAGTTACAAATTCAGAAAATGGTGCTTCTAATTCATGACCCCCAAATATGACCTAAAATGTAAACAATGCTGATCATAACTGGTGTTAAATAGATTTTAGAGATATTTTTTTGAGTTTTTTGAACAACTGTTTCTCTTAAACTATTGACTTTTGGGAAAAGTTGTAGAACAAAAGTTATTCATTATTATGTGTACTTTAACACCCTTTCAGATTAGTACCCCTTTTCTGACTAACCTTGTATATAGTTTTTCGCTATTTTTATATTTGGAACAGAAAATATACTTACATAAAATTAGACAGTTTTACGTGAAAAACACGAAAATGTTATTTGTGACTTACAACAACTTACGTGGGACGCATCGATTTATTTGGCTGAGAAGACGACATGCAATGTAATGTGTAATTTTAGGAATGCTAAGATCATAATGACTTGCAAGGTGAAGCTGCGTTTAAGCGATGGGTGACCATTCGTTACTCATCGGGATCCCTCCGCGCCTCAAAGAGTACGTTAAACCGTCGGTCCCTTGTGTCATACGAATACCTATGACAGCCGTTACGGGTAGTCAGAAGCCCGAAAGTCTGACAACTGGTCTAATCTTAAGATATCGGCATTGCCCAGTAACTGTGTTGTGGAGGTCTGATGGCAGTCGCTCCATGTAAAAGCCGCATCTGGGGGTCTACTCCCTAAGCACGAAGTCCGTGGTTTCAGTTCCTTTTGGTTTCCTACTCCCTATGACCTACGGATATAAGATTATTTCGGGGCCCGAACTAAGAATGAATATCACGATTTGACAGTTGTCCCTACTACCGATGCGTTTTTGCCCGTCCGAAAAGTTGAACTTGACATTTGTTTTGTTCACTCCTACGTTTCGGGCTACTTTCGGACGGGCGACTAACTTCGTTGACGGACTTGGGGAGTAAGCCCCCTGGTTAGATTGTTAGCTGACCGTAACTTAGTTGGGAAAAGGCTAGGCGGATCATGTAGAGCCGTATTTGAACCGCTAAAGCATCATATTGTGGAAGCTAAAAACTATTTTGATTTCATAATTTAACTTTTTGGTCCTTTAGTAACCCATACATAGATTTAATAAAATACACACAGGTGAGTTAGAAGTCAGTTCAATCTAAACATTTTGGTCTTTGGAACCAATAGTTTTACTAAACCTTACATACCCGAAGTAAGAAGCCATTTGAGAACTTAACTTTTTGGTCCTCAGATCCTATAGTTTTAATAACTACACACCCGGGAGTTATACCCCTTTATTACAAAAGATGGTCTAAGAAAGACCTAGGTTTTAAAATAGCCGCATCTCTTTTTGTTATATGACATAAGAAAGGGATGGGTATATTTTAAATCGGGGTTTACTTTAGTCTTGGTTTAAACGATCTTTTGTAATAAGGGGGAGAGAGTTTAGTTCAAAACTTCAACTTCGGTTCCTGGAACCTACAGTTTTTAAAACCTACATACCCGTAAGTCAGTTCAAATTAAACTTTTCGGTCCTTAGAATTTAATAAACTATACACCGGTGAGTTAGAAGTTAGTTCAAAAGGACATCAGGCAAGTTTCAAAGAATGGCAGTCCAAAAAAAAGTGCGTCCGGACCTAGGATTATTTCCAACAGCTAGGTCGTATATAAACCTTGAACAGTTACTATTAACATAACGTTGTAACTGTATCTCCTGAGCTGTTATTGATATACGAAACAATTATTTATTATAATATCATATTTTGCAATATAATTGATGAAAAACCCATGTTTATTTTTTTCTCATCAGTTTTTATTTTAATCGTCAGTTTGCATTAAAACATCTTAATCTCAACATCTCAGGTTAAGTAGTTACGGTGTTAAGTCAATAGTTACATTTTGAGGTTTCCAGACGACCTATCTTTTTTTTTGCCCCACAATAAGATTTCTCTTATATCGTGGGTGCGTTAACAAATCTCACTAAACAAACTCCTAGATGACCTATCCATTGCAAATAATTCTAGATCTGGCGGCGCTTTTTTGGTCCTTTTTGCCTTATCCCCTTTAAATATTTGGTCCTTAGAGCCTATAGTTTTAATAACGTCCATAACTTTCAATATTACACCGATAATTCAGCCCTCATCAAGCTGTCTCCTCCCCAATCCCCCGCCAGCAATGCCCTAAGCCGCGTGCTCGTCCCACTAGGGGTCGCCCTTAGTGCTGTTGTTGCTAGTAGTCATGATGTTAGTGTAGTATAAGTAGTTAGCTTAGGTTAAGTATTTTACTTCCTCTCCAATGGCTGGAGACTCTTCAGGTTTCGTCAATAACAGTGTGGTTACGTAGAAACGGTGCGCAATCGAAAAGACGTCCACTGCTGGACATAGGCCTCCTCCAAGCATCGTAACATCCACCTGTCTTGTGCTTCATGTTGGGGAAGTTTGCCATAATCGCCACGCTAGGCAGGCGGGTTGGTGATCGCAGTATGGTTGTTAAAGTACTCAGAGAACGCTGCTGCCCATCCTCTAGTGAATCCCTTAATCGCCTTTTACGACATTCATTGGAAGAAACTAAACTTTAGTAGTGGCAAAAGCTAGTGTAAGATATTTTGAAAGTTTACTTCTAAGTTCATGCATTGATTGCAAGATGTTGTTTTTCTGTTTTACTACTTTTTTTGTTAGTCATTGCGGACCATGCCGGATGTAAAGAATAGCACTACCGATGGGGTAGTGCTATTCTTTGCAATGAGTAACAAAAAGCAGTAAAACAGAAAAACAACATCTTGCAATCAATGCATGAACTTAGAAGTAAACTTTCAAAATATCTTACACTAGCTTTTGCCACTACTAAAGTTTCTATAATAATATAATTCAATCGTGATTCGAAAGACACGTGGCGCCATCTATGAATGATATTGTTGTTTTCCTCGGGAACAGTACTTTTTTTCGGGATGAAAAGTACCCTATGTCCGTTTCTGTGCACCTGATAACGTATATGCAAAATTTCAGGATGATCGGTTCAGTGGTTTAGGCGTGAAAAGGTAACAAACAAACAAACTTACTTTCGCATTTTGTCTTGTTTTTAGTTAGGATTTTGCCAAAATTATAGTAAAAATACACAAAATTATTGGTCCTAATGGTCTTATAATCCGCTTGTTATCAATCACCTCTCACGACCTACAAGCAATACGCTGGCCTATTTCCACCAACCACATGCCTAACCAATAACTTATTATAATATACTGCAACGTGTTTAACTGTAATTTTTGAAGATCGAAAAGATACATACATAATATTTTAAATTACCATTTCTATAGGTTGCGCCCGGAAGCATATATTTCGTTGAAAAGTGGTAAAAAATAAATTTTAGTAAACGTAGCCACGGGAACGAGGTGGTTTGAATGATAAAATATGTATTAGAAATGGGATTGTGATTTTCTGATCGAAAATTCTCAAAGGCCGACGTATTTTTGGCGAATCTAAAGTTAGTTGTTTGGCTGCGCAATAGCGATGCACGATCCGATACTTTGCAGTATCGATACAACATGATACGCTACTTCGATATTTTGGATCGATACAAACGAATACGATACATTCTTGGATCGATACAAAAGTACCTGTATCGGAATGAATGGATCGTATCATATTGTGTTGATTATATGATCAGTCAATTTAATATATTCATTATCATTTAGCCGAAAGACGACCACTGTGGCCCTGCTCGTAGAAATATTAAGTACGATACGATACGATTCGATATTTTGAGGATCGGATCGATCCATTCGATACGATCCTAGAATCGTATCGCTTAGTTGCAATACGGATCGATCCGCAGTATCGATACAAATGCAAGTATCGTGTGTCTCTACTGCGCAATGAATCTTTTAGAAACGAAATTGTCTACTGCGCAGCTAATCAGCTAACTTCAGACTCGCCAAGTTACGTCGGCCGTATTGTATTGCATCATTTTTTCGGACTAGAATAAGAATAAAACTTTCTCACTGCACGCTGGGAATAGACGCGTGTTTTACGATTATACAAAACCTACCACGTGACGTGGTAGGATCTATACGGACCGTCCAGCTAGCTAGCTACCTTCACATTAAAGTCCGGCGCCAAGCAGTTTACTGTGTTCCGTCGTGTGTATGTGAGAGCCAGAGGGGTATAGGGGAATCTTTCTACATCTTGTGCTCCATTGAGACACTTTTTTATCTTGGGAAAATCCTCATGGATACCGTTATGTCGGACTCTTACCGGCTAAAAACCCACGGTGTTCCTTCTCCTGACGCAAGGCCAGGAAGGCCGAGAAGGTGGCGCGCATGTGTTCCGTGCGCGCCTTTCAGGAGGACATGGGGCAAGGCCCCACAGAAGGAGAGTTCTGCCAAGGGCTGGCGGACCGAGGCCTGCCGGGGTCGCGGTGCATGCAGCTGTGAATCCCGCGACCCCGGCCAAGGGTCAGTAGAAGGAACGCCGTGGGCTTTTAGCCGGTAAGAGTCCGGCGGCCTTCCCCGGGCGAAGGGTATCCATTAGGATTTTCGCACGAAAAAAAAAGGTTACACCGCTTGTCACACTTTCAGGCTCGCTCGTAACGACTGTCATAGGTAGTATGACACCCGGCACCGACGGTTCTCGGTCGGGTCTCGAAGTGAACGATCACCCATCCACAGATTGACCGTGGCAAGCACAGCTTATCCTCACAAATCATATGATTCTTAGCTAAACTAGTTAAATACCGAAAAACGACAGTTTTCCGTCCCCGGTTCAATGTAACCATGTCTTATTATTACTTTCACTAAAATAACTTTATAGTAACCATATTTTAAGTTTTATTACGAGACAGTTAAAGTCAGCGGGGGGTCGGAAATCTTTTATATTTCTGATCAAACGTTACTTATAAGGAATAGTTATTATGATCAGAGTCCCTTTGTATTGCGTTGTAAAATACTGATGCGCAGGCGCAGCTGGTTAAACTGGGAGCTGACCTTAACGTACATGGTTTTGTAGTGTATTGAGTTACTTTAAGACCAGATTAAACGCTGTTCTTCCGTGCATGAGGATCTGAGTTCGAACCCGGACAACACTTCTAACACAGTATATTATTATTATTATAGAATGGTGTCCGGTCATGGACTAGCGATATTTATTCTAGGTACATAAATAGCAACTATTCTAGTACACAAATACACTACACACTAGGGTCCAATCCACTTCCCCCCACTATTTGGCAGACATTTTGCTTTCTTTGTTGAGATATCCTTTAAGTGTGTACAAAAAAGTCTTAAAGTTTTGGTCCTACTGAGATAAAAGTAGGCTTATTCGGAGGGCAACAATATTGTCTATCGTTTACATTACGATACAATTGGTTCACATAAAGACGTAGACTTGTAGAGAATATCTCAACAAAAAAAGCAAAATGGCTGCCAAATAGCGGGGAAGTGGATTGGACGTGTAGTATAGTAAGTTGAGGTACTGCTGTAGCTTATACAACGTGTTACATAAATACCCCTAAAGCCGAAAGGGGATTAAAAGATACCTTGTAAAGAGTCTATTGGCAATATCCTAACTTTAATATTATAAATACGAAAGTTTGTTACCTTTTCACGCCTAACAACTGAACCGATCATCCTGAAATTTTGCATATACGTTGCCAGGTGTACAAAAACGGACATAGAGTACCTTTTATCCCGAAAAAAAGTGCTTTTCCCGAGGAAAACAACAATAACGTTCTTATGATAATAGATGGCGCCACGTGTTTTTCGAATCATGATTGAATTAAATTATTATAGAAACTTTAGTAGTGTGTTAAGGAATTGACTGTCAAATTCTAAATTAAAGCGAGCTAAGCCGCGGGCTAAAGCTAGTAATATACAGGCTGTAAACGAATTCATGTAATTCCTTCAAACCACATGATCTATCTTCTTCTTCTCTCGTGTCAGCACGAGCTATACGAAAATAGCTCATGCTGTGGTGAAAAGATTAGCCAGTCAGCAAGGTTGATAGCGGGACTGACTGCCCAGGGTGCGCCGGACGTACTGAAGTATCGTCACTCGTGGAGGCTCTTTTCATGCGACCCACATGATCTATTAATGGTTAGATTAACCCCGCACGGGATTTAGATTGATTAAAAATAAAAATAAACTTTTTTTCCAAATTTAATTTTTATGTGATAGAAAATTTCGATGCCATGCATAAATGAATGAAGGCACGGCGACACAGCTGACGGGCACGACTAGCGTGATATCGCTCCACGCAGTCAGTTAACTTGGGACGCTAAAATTACTCGGATACAGAATACCATGGTTCATTTTTTTTGTTTTTTTTTTTTGTTGATTCTCAAAAAAACCTATACAGGGTCAATCAGTGTCACCAGTAGATCACGCGGTTTGAAGGAATTACACAAATTCGTTAACACCCTGTATAAAACTCAAATTGAGAAAATGTCACATAACGGTATTTTCAAAATCGGACGGCAAAAAAAGTAGTTTCAAACAACAAAAGCTCATAATTTCTAATCTGATTACTCAATTCTAGTGATAGTTAGTCAAAACTATTGTGTAACCATTGTTCTTAGTTATGAGTAATCCAATTGGAATCTAGGTTTACTGTTAGGTAACAGCCTAGCCTTTCAAAATATATCTAAGTTATGGTTGTCGTAGGCGATCGGTGAGTTAGTCGATTTATTATAATTTCTTCATACCATGACAATAAATTACTTATTTAGTAACTACTAGCATAGTCTACCTATATCTTACTCCTTACAGTCGGAACATTGTCGCAGAGCAATCGTGCGGGGGGTTGCGCGGTGAAGGAGCGGAGGTTAAGTCCCGAGTAGCCATACTGCATACTTGGGACATAACCTCCGCTCCTACATAATTTTGACATTTCATAGGACCTGTCAAATGTATGGGCGTTGACCCAATGTATGTAGTAAGTAGGTACACTGTGCTACTAGCTAAGAATTTGACAATCAGTTCTTAATACACTACTAAAGTTTCTATAATAATAAAATTCAATCATGATTCGAAAGACACGTGGCGCCATCTATTATCATAAGAACGTTATTGTTGTTTTCCTCGGGAACAATACTTTTTTCGGGATGAAACGTACCCTATGTCCGTTTCTGTACACCTGACAACGTATATGCTCGTACCGACACGATAGAAGAAGAAGCTTGTTCAAAAATAACAATTTATTTGTCCTTATTTCACTTGGATAGAGATGGGACATCCCTAAGGCCGAAATAATAGACCTCGACCTTTTCATTCGGCTTTCTATGATGTGACTAGGTTTTGCCCGCAGCTTCGCTTGCGTGAAATTTTGAACCCGTTAAGTGACGATTTTCCATACAAACTTTCATCCCCTATTTAACTCCCTTAGGGGTCGAATTTCGAAAAATCCGTCCTTATTCCTTGTCTACATTATAAATCGAACCTCTGTGTTAAATTTCAGCTTTCTAGGTCCAACGGTTTGGGCTGGGCGTTGATGAGTCAGTCAATCAGTCAGTCAGGAATTTCTTTTTATTTATATAGATAGATAGATAGAATATAGTTACAATCACCAAGTATGGAAAATGGATTGGTGATCTGAGTTTTTTTGTTATTAACACACTTTTATTAAAATCCCTTGGCAGGCATTTACAAAACACACAGGAACATGGCTTTTTTTGATCAGTAATCGAGCCAGCTCTAATCTAAATAAAAAAATCTTAATTTCACTTAACAAAAATGTTTAAAATAAGTCGTTATATTAAGAAACATGATAATTACACGGTTTGAAATGTCCGCCGCCATTTTATCTCACCATCTTGCATTTGAATCAATTTGTTAAGTTACATTTTATTAAGCTGTGGGCGTTAAGATCGCTACTTAACTCCGATCCTTAATAATATACAAATAACAAACATAATAAACATAATTATTTAAAATCATGGTTATGGTTTAATTAGGGCCGGAACTTGAACGACAATTCGGCTTGTTTTACTGGTATTACAACTATACCACAAAAACAACATGTGGGCGGGCACTAATTTGTATGAAAAAAACAACTTTAAAAATAAGTAAAAACCGAATTAAAAAAAACGAAACGGAGTAAAATAATTATCATCAGTGATCGGAAAAAGGTGAGCTAATTTACCTAAACTTCAAAGAACAGAGACAAAAACTGGAGACTTCCTTACGACAACATTTTTTTCGTGAAAATTATTCCAGGTTTCGGGACATCACTAAAGTACATTTAATATTAATGTTAAAAGTACAGAAAACAATTAAATTCGTTCCCTATTTTTGTTTCCCTTTGTCACAAAACCAGATGACACGTTTTTCATTGTTTTTAAAAAGAGATTGTTTATTGTTTTCAAAAAAGGAGATTCTTTTATTTTTTGAAAACAAATGAAAGACAATCTCCGAGAAAATACTCCCGAAAAAAATGTTGTCTTATGGAAGTCTCCAGTTTTTGTCTCTGTTCTTTGTAGTTTAGGTAAATTAGCTCACCCTTTTCCGATCACTGATTATCATAATATATAATAAAATTATCAGTTTCATAAGTCGGTGCATTCAATTTGTTTCAGCGTGGAATTACACCGACTTCTGAAACCGATAATTTTATTACAAACACGGAAAAACCCAATAACACTTTGCCCGGCAGTCGAACCCAGTACCTCGAGGCAGTCTTATACATTTTAAAAGATCTGATAAATTAAGCCTTAATTAATCAGATCTTTAATCAGATAATTAAGGCTTAAAACGAAATTTTACAGGAGAGCGCATAAACGTTAAATCGGTCAGCCTTTGAAAAGTATTTATGTTACGTAAAACCATGTGGTTAAACTGACTTACTAGGTTTTAAAATGATCAGAGGCAGTGAATGGCACTTACTAGGTATCGAGGCTTAAATATATCTGCGTATAAGTGAGTTTTCAACGCTAGTGTTTTTGTATTTGGTAGAGACTTTCTAGGTTAGCAAGATTATGCAATAAAATGATTTTTGTAAAAAGTGTCCCTTAGTAGGTTTTGAAATGGGACAGCCAAGCTAAGCTCAATGACAGAGCAATGACCCTAAAATTAATCAACCAAAAAATTACATTTTTTTAACTACTTCAATGAAAAGTCCTTTCATTTTTTTTTCTAAACTCGGTCAAAAGTAAATCAATTACTTTAAATCGGTTACCCTTTTTTGAGGTACAAATTCAATGGTAATGTCGTGACCTGACCTTAAACCTTAAAAATTTGAGGTCACGAAAGTCTTGAACGTGCGACAATAACTTTTGTGGCACTTTTTCTACCCTATGACATTGATACGGTCGGGAGAAAGAATTATTAGGAAGAAGTACATTCATAATAATCGTTTTTTTTGTTAGTTACCAGCTTTTCGTCGCCTTAGGGTCTCCCGACATTTATCGACGCGGAATCGGCTAACACCGGTCAAAAAAGCCTTTATGTATACGTATTATGGGTGTTACTAATACCATTCGCATCGGCTCGGCTCGGACGACGCGTCGCGACGCCGGCCGACGGCGAAACGAGCCGTTTGTATAGATGAGTCAAGTAGTGTGGTGATACGCACTCGGCTTAAGCCGATTCCACGTCGATAAATGTGGGGAGAGCCTTAGAGTGAAAACCTCCGGAATGCATTCGGTCATTGCATGGCTCCTGTGGGCTTTCACGTGGAGGAAGTCGCGGCTAAAAGCTAGTCAATTATATTTATTACGAATGTAATATACCCAATAAGCTATGTCTACACCAGTGCGTTTTCATGTTCATCTTGCGTCTTCGTCTGAAGCATGCGTGAAGCGCCATAGCGCATGTCTTAATACTAATTCGACGTCCGCGCATGCTCCTAGCGCACGCTAATCCGTCTATTGTATGTCGACTGACGACTGACCGAGGCGCACCGGTGTAGACGATAAGCTGCATGTGTCTTATGGTTGAGCTACATGATGGCTGATGCATGCGTGCCGTCAGTTGGGACAGGTCAACTCAAACCTGCTATGGCTCTTTCCTCAAAAGGCCATTCCAAACGTTGCCCTACATTGCTACACTCGCATAGTTTTTATACCACAACGTCTGGACTTTAAAAGAGACGTTGACCTCTGAGTTTGTTTCGGCTTTTCTTCTCAGAGCGAGTCAGATAGGAAATGCCGGCGCCATCTAGTCTTAAAAAAAAACTTACATTGACTTGTAAAAGTGTCTGTAACAGATTTATTTACAGAAATAAATATCATTTATCATTATTGTATCTCTTTTCAGTCACGGCTCATCTTCCTTGCGGAAGATGTCCGGTCTTTTGGAAGGCATACACGGGGACACAGGTCCAACGCGCAGAGGCCCCTTTGAGAACTTTAATCTAAAATGGGGTGGGGCACCAACCGGGGGCTATCCACGGCTGCACTATTGGAGTACAGTCATGGACCGTCCCAGGTGGGTGCAAGACTATTGCAAAATGTGGTGAAAAATGTCTGGTCTATGGGAAGGGGTGTTAGGTGGACTAGATAACTTCTATTGCCGGAAGAAAACGGCGTCTGCCTTTCAACATTTAAAATTGAAATTTATTGGCAGACGGTGACTCGCCAGCTCACTAGCTGGGCCCCCTGAAAAGCCGCCAGTACATAGGCGAAGGGGGCAACAGACGTGTGAGCGGCTAGGGGTGTAGAGAGGTGTGGCCCCGGTTTCGCCGTCGCGGGTCTAAAAGACCCGGAGTGGGTTTCCCCGCTATTACGCCTTTAGACACTTCCACCCCCGAGCTTATCATTATTTATCATTATGACAATCAATATTGCATGCGCTTGACGCAAGAGGAATTGAAAGTTGAAAGCGCAAGATGAACATGAAAGCGCACTGGCGTAGACATACCTATACGTCGTGATAAAATTAAAATGACCAAATTGCATTCCCGAGGTTTCACTCTAACGTTTTGTGGAATTTGGGTTAAAAAGTGACCTCGGTCAAGCGGGTCATGAACTTGTGAAGTATTTGTAAAATATGGCCCATACTGGCATCAAGTGACCACTTGATTGACGCAGTGGCTAAGCTTGGATTGCACGATTGTTTGCACTGAGGGTCGCTCAATTTAATTCCTACTTGGAACACATATTTGTAAATTACAGGTCTAAAGTGTTAAATCCATATCTACCTAGCTTTGTTCCAACTATGTTAGGGTCAACTTCTAGTCTAACCAGGGAGCCTACTCCCTAAGTCCGTCAACGAAGTTAGTAGCCCGAAACGTAGGTGTGAACAAAACAAGTGTCAAGTTCAAGTTTTCGGACAAGCAAAAACACATCGGTTAGGGACAACTGTCAAATCGTGTTGTCATTCATTCTTAGTTCGGGCCCCGAAATAATCGCATGTCCGTAGGTGATAGGGAGTAGGAAACGCTCGTAACTAAGGCCGAAACCACGGACTTCGTGCTTAGGGAGTAGACCCCCAGATGCGACTGAATACCAGTATTTTACACGGAGCGACTGCTATCAGACCTCCGCAACTGTTGAACTTGACACCTGTTTTGTTCACTCCTACGTTTCGGGCTACTTTCGGACGGGCGACTAACTTCATTGACGGACCTCAAAATAGTTAGGAAAAGGGTAGGCAGAGCATGAACACTTAAGTCGCTTTTCACACACATTTTATCAATATTCTACCTATTACGTGTAGTTTGAGCAAAAAATCAAGTTTTATCAATATTTGTATTTAGTTAAGTATAAGTAAAAAGTCATAGAAATGATCGAATTTTAATATAAAATCTACGGCGTTTGAAACTGGTTGTATGACCTCGAATGAACGATAGTGAGGGGAAATGGTCATAGCGGTATAAAAAATAAAACTAATGACGAATTCATTCAATTTTAAAACCGAATTTGAGTAAATGTATTAAATTGACATACATAAACTCACGCCTTTTTACATGGGGTAGGCAGAAACTGTAGAACGCCACATGCTAAATCAATAACAATCAAAATCAAAAAAAAAAATCACATAAACCAATACAGGCGCTTATGAAAAGTCGAATTTAGGTGCACGGTTCCAATTAGTCGTTTCCTATGGAGAAGAGCCGGCAAGAAACTCCATGGTTACTCTTTTTAAAAGGATATCTTTTACAATTTCAGTGAATACAGTAGGTACTATGAGAGGGAACAATGTAGTCTTGACCACAGACCTTGGAGTATAGTACCAAGTCTTGAGTACAAAAATAAAGCAAAAAGGGAAAAAAAAAATTGCTACGATCCTTACATACTCCTTTCGCTTCGTACACGTTCATACATCTTGTCATACACGCCGGTTGAGAGTACTACGCACCTGTCCTTTTTAAAGAACATCACCAATAACATCGATGTGTGTCCTTCTAAGGCGTCCTCTACGTTTCCACTGACATCTGTCTTATAAATTCCTTTTGTTAATCGCCGTTCACTCAATCTTTCAACATGACCAAACCACCTAAGCAATTCCTTTCAATTTGTGTCACTACATCATCTTTTAAACATTAAATTGACTACCTCGTTGGTCTAGGGGTCCTGAGTTCAATCCCCAGGTCATGCAAAGTATTATTAGGTTTTTCCGTGTGGAATTTCTCAGTAGTAGCTCGGAGTCTGGATTTGTGCCCGGTTGCTGGCAATAGGCTCGCCTCCTATTAAATATAACGTTCTCGTGTAGTGCCGTACTTAAAGAATAGCTCTAACGCATCTCTTCCCGTGGGTGTAAAAGGCGACTAAGGGATTCTCTAGAGGATGGGCAGCGGCGTTCTCTGAGTACTTGAACAACCATACTGCGACCGCCAACCCGCCTGCCAAGCGTGGCGATTACGGCAAACCCCGCTTCTTTTGGGGGAGGCCTATGTCCAGGGGGCCTACTCCCTAAGTCCGTCAACGAAATTGGTCGACCGTCCGAAAGTAGCCTGAAACGTAAGAGTGAACAAAACTGGGAAGTTCAACTTTTCGGATGGGCAAAAACACTTCCATAATAGGGACATCATCATCTGCCTAGCCTTTCCCCAACTATGTTGGGGTCGGCTTCCAGTCGAACCGGATGCAGCTGAATATCAGTATTTTATATGGAGCGACTGCCTATCAGACCTCCACAACCCAGTAACTGGGTAATACGATACTCTTGGTGAGACTGGTTGTCAGACTTTCTGGCTTCTGAACAACAGTAACGACTGTCAAAGATCTACAAATGACAGCCGGGACCAACGGCTTTACGTGCTTTCCGAGGCACGGAGGAAACTCGCTATGGTAAATGGTCACCCATCCACAGACCAACCTCGGCAAGCGTGGCTTAACCCGGAAGATCGGTCTATGCGGCTGTAATTATTTAGCCACGAGCTCCTCCATTTATTCATTCCGTAATAGGGACAATTACTGTCAAATCGTGTTGTCATTCATTCTTAGTTCGGGCCCCGAAATAATCGTATGTCCGTAGGTGATAGGGAGTAGGAAACGCTCGTAACTAAGGCCGAAACCACGGACTTCGTGCTTAGGGAGTAGAGCCCCAGCAGTGGACGTCTGTCGGCTAAATGATGATGATGAAGAAATGTGACAGTGAAATGGGGGTGTACTATATACATCTGCCGAACCCTTCGGGGAATACAGGCATGATTATGTTGTGTATTAAATTCACCTCTTGAATATCAAAATATAACGACCATTTTAAGTTGGCCCAAGTCTCGTAACAAGCAACGAAGAGGTTTTTATTGATATTTTACGCTCACGTTGACACTAAAAAAGGGGTTTTAATCAAAGTTTATAATTTTCCCTTAATAAAATATTTATCTCCTTTGAGCTTATCAAAACCTTAGGTGTGGGTATTTCTTGTTAATTGGGTTGTTGACTGTAAGAGCGATTACGCACTGCATCCGATCCGAATCCGTGAAAATACGGATAAAAAAACTCGGACCGAATTCGGATATTGCTTTACGCACTGCATCCGATCCGAATCCGTGAAAATACCGATCTAGAGTAAAAATCTCGGACCGAATTCGGATATCGCTTACGCACTTGTCTGATCTCTGATCCAAATTCAAACAATTCAGGGGCAATTGTTCTTCTGAATTAGAAACTCACGGATGACTGATAGAAATCGGATGACGGATGCCGGATGTAGTGCGTAAACTACCATAAAAATAGTACTACGGCTGCTTCGGTCCGTCAATTGTTCTTCCGAATTAGAAACTCACGGATGACGGATAGAAATCGAATGACGGATGCCGGATGTAGTGCGTAAACTACCATAAAAATAGTACTACGGCTGCTTCGGTCCGTCAATTGTTCTTCCGAATTAGAAACTCACGGATGACGGATAGAAATCGGATGACGGATGCCGGATGTAGTGCGTAAACTACCATACAAATAGTTCTATGGCTACTTCGGAACGTATTTTCACGGATTCGGATCGGATGCAGTGCGTAACCGCTGTAAGACGATCAGTTTGTATTTGTAGTTTAGTTTGTCAACTTTTTTGACAACACTTCGTTGACGACACGTTTGGTGCAGTGGCTGAGCGATTGGCTTATACGCTACGGGTCGTGGGTACGATTCTTGCAAGGAACAAATATTTGTATGGCTTACAGATAGTTGTTCCTGGTCTGGGCGTTTGTGTATGTGAAGTTTTGTGTCTGTGAACCCACGATACAGGATAAATCAAAGCGTGGGGAAAAGATTAAAAAAAAAACAGTAGTGTATAAAAAGAAGCCCGTCTTTATAAAATACAAGCGACCCGCCCCGGCTTCGCACCGGTACTATAACATAATAATAATAATAAATTTGTTTATTTCCATATAAAAAATGAGACGGTAGAACAGTATACGTTGTAGTTTTATTCTATGTACATAATAAAAGATGTGCAACTGCGCCTGAGCTAGGCTGAGCCTGTATTTCAGGTCACAGTGCTCTCCCAAAAGTTGTGAGCCATTAATAACAATTGATTGGGCAATTAGTAGGTATTATGTTTTTAACACTATACAATGTGTTTAGGAGTGAACTATAAGTGCGTGTGTGAGTGTGCGTGCGTGGATGCGAGCGTATAATTAAAAGCCTTTATTTTAGCTTAATGCAATGCAATAATAATATGCATGCATTAGACATATAAACCATCCTCTTGAATAATTCTGTCTATTCATGAAAACCGCATCAAAATCCGTTGCGTAGTTTAAAAGATCTAAGCGTAGGTACAGTCAGCGAGAAGCAACTTTGTTTTATACTATATACAGGGTTTTAACGAATTATCGATTAACCCTAAATGGGAATTTTCGAAAACCAAACAAAAAAAATTATAATTTTTTTTTTGGTTTTCATTTTCTGTGTCTTTTTAGAGCCTTGAGTTATCTGACTGTAAAGAGCGATACCGCGTTAGTCGTTCCTGCCAGCCGTGTCGCCGTACTTTTATTAATTTATGCGTGGCATCGAAATGTTCACACAAACAAAACTAAATTTTTGCAATTTTTTTTACTGTATCCTTATTAGATGGTTTAGATAAGATCGGTAACAAAGACGCATGAAAAAAAAAACAATTTTAATTTTATTTTTAATCAAGCTAAATCCCATGCGGGGCCTGTCTACACCAGTAGTGGATCATGTGGTTTTAAGGAATTACACGAATTCGTTAACACCCTGTATATATACTGTGTAGAGATAATAAAAATAAAAATAAAAAAAACATAAAACGTCAACCTATATCAACTTAATGAAAAAATCTATAATCTCGGCCTCGTCTTTTTTTTCGGCCTTTCTATCCCATCACTAGCAATAAATTTGGCAGGTTCGCCACAAATTTGTCCATTCCTATACATTTTATCATTTCCTTCGTGTTTTAAAATAAATCAATAATAAATTAACTTAGATTTGTCATAAAATTTGCAGTTTACGATAACATGTTCTTAGCTGTCAAATGATATTATCTGGATATTTCAATTCTAAAAGAACTAAAATATTTTTTCGAATATAAAATAACATTATGACTGTATTCCCCGGAGGATTTTCCACAGGTGTTATATTACAGACTCATTTCGCTATAATGTTTAAGTTCCATGTAATAGGGGGCGAGCCTATTGCCATCAACCGGGCACAAATCCTGATTCCGGGTTGCTACTGAGAAATTCCACACGGAAAAACTTAATAACGCTTTGCCTGACATGGATATCGAATCCAGAACCTCTATCTCAGCAGTCACGCTTGCAACTATTAGACCAACAAGGCAATCAGTTTTTTTTAGAAATAAAATTTTATACCATGCCGCGCTTAAAAAAATGTTAAAACATCTAACCACGAATGCTAAAGGTAGCTTATGTAGTTTTCTAATCCATCTCGTTTTCCAAGTACCAAGTCACCTGTCTGCCAAAAATCATCAAAATCGATTCAGTAGTTAAGCTGTATGATCTTGACAAACAGACAGTTTCACATTAGCATTTATAATCATATTAGAATCCAATTCCAACAGCGGCTGTACCTACACTTAATTCAAATCTAGAGACTGGATTAATGCAACTTACAATGGTTTAAATATGCATGCAAATATGCATTATACATGCTCGAAATATGCAACGAAATAGCCAAAAATGCCAAAATGTGCAACATCCAACAAAATAATGTATTTTTTAAATTTAAAAACGATTAATCAACCATAGTTGGCACATCGACATTTGTAAATTCTGCATAAATCTTCTATTCCTCCTCTACAATGAAAAATCCGATACATACTTGTTTTTGAAACTATAAATAAATAAATTAAACATTTTTTCATCAAAAATACATAAAAATTATTGAAAATTACATTCAAATACAATAAATATCGCCATTTCAAGAAATCAGACTCTCTCAACAAAAAAATTAATGACTTTGATAATGCGATTACAAGACAGACAAGTTTTTTTGTATATATATTAACATATAAAATAAATAATCCAAAGTATGCTTGAATAATATAAGGATGTATTCATACAAGTCAAGTAGCATTGTACAATATACCTAGCTAGTACCTATACAAAGTTAGTCGGAAATGGGGTACTAACCTGAAAGGGTTAAAGTACCCATAATAATGAATAACTTTTGTTTAACAACTTTCCTCAAAAGTCAATAGTTTAAGAGAAATAGCTGTTCAACGATTTCATAAAAAAATGCGCTAAAATCTATGTATTCTCAGCGCTCTAATCAGCTATGTTTACGTTTTAGGTCATATTTGGGGTCACGGATTGGAAGCTCCATTTTCTGAATTCGTAACTAAAGCAGGGATGAAGAATTTTTGAAAAAACTGACTTAAAAGTTATCGAATTTAAAATTTTTAACACTTGCTTAAAAACAGTCATCAGTGATACTTTAAGTGGCCCGCGGATTAGTACCCCCTTTCCGACTAACCTTGTATAATTTGTACTCTGGCAATCATTACGTACAGCGTCAATGTGTTCCGCCAGGGTGTGAGTCTTTATTAGTCATCTAGCGACACGGCAGAGTGGTAGCTCTGTACAGTGTTCCTGGCTAGCGACTATATTGTACTAACATCGCGTGCAGCGTCGATGTATTCCGCCAGTGTGTGAGTCTTTACTAGTCGTCTAGCGACACAGCACGGTGGTAGCTCTGTATAGTGTTCTTGGCTAGCGACTATATTGTAGTCTGGCTAACATCGCGTGCAGCGTCGATGTGTTCCGCCAGTGTGTGAGTCTTTACTAGTCGTCTAGCGACACAGCACGGTGGTAGCTCTGTATAGTGTTCTTGGCTAGCGACTATATTGTAGTCTGGCTAACATCGCGTGCAGCGTCGATGTGTTCCGCCAGTGTGTGAGTCTTTACTAGTCGTCTAGCGACACAGCACGGTGATAGCTCTGTATAGTGTTCTTGGCTAGCGACTATATTGTAGTCTGGCTAACATCGCGTGCAGCGTCGATGTGTTCCGCCAGTGTGCGAGTCTTTACTAGTCGTCTAGCGACACAGCACGGTGGTAGCTCTGTAAAGTGTTCTTGGCTAGCGACTATATTGTAGTCTGGCTAACATCGCGTGCAGCGTCGATGTGTTCCGCCAGTGTGTGAGTCTTTACTAGTCGTCTAGCGACACAGCACGGTGGTAGCTCTGTACAGTGTTCCTAGCCAGCGACTATATTGTAGTCTGGCGAACATCGCGTGCGCCGTCGATGTGTTCTGCCAGTGTGTGAGTCTTTACCAATCATGTAGCGATACAGCACGGTAGTAGCTCTGTACAGGGTTCCTGGCTAGCGACTATATTGTAGCCTGGCGAATATCGCGTGTAGCGTTGATGAGTTCCGCCAGTGTGTGAGTCTTTACTAGTCGTCTAGCGACACTGCAAGATAATCTTTACAATAATCTTTATTGTACAAATAAACCTTCATTTGGCACTAGCTTCCACACTAGGATTCCCTGTGTCGTAGAAGCTAGGCGAAACCACTACATAAAATATACATATTAACAAAATACAATAATACAATACATTAAAAAACTTACAAAACTAACAAAAATACTATACATACACAATAAAATATTAACACTAAATCATCACACTAAGATGGTAGCTCTGTACAGTGTTCCTAGCTAGCGACTATATTGTAGTCTGGTGAACATCGCGTGAAGCGTCGATGTGTTCCGCCAGTGTGTGAGTCTTCACTAGTCGTCTAGCGACACAGTACGGTGGTAGCTCTGTACAGTGTTCCTAGCTAGCGATTATATTGTAGTCTGGCAAACATAGCGTGCAGCGTCGATGTGTTCTGCCAGTGTGTGAGTCTTTACTAATCGTCTAGCGACACAGCACGGTGGAAGTTCTGTACAATATACCTAGCCAGCGACTATACTGTAGTCTGGCGAACATAGCGTGCAGCATCGATGTGTTCCGCCAGTATGTGAGCCTTTACTAGTCTTGTAGTGACATAGCACAGTGGTAGCTCTGTACAGTATTCTGTACATTGTAGCCTGGCGAACATCGCGTGCAGCATCGATGTGTTCTGCCAGTGTGTGAGTCTTTACTAGTCGTCTAGCGACACAGCACGGTGATAGTTCTGGACAGTGTTCCTGGCTAGCGACTATACAGGGTTACAGGGAAAGTCGTACTGAATATTAAAGGACGTTATTTTTCAGGTCATTTCTGATGGATTTGATTCTGTAATATGGTATCCGAAACTTAACCGTTATGGAGATATTGTATTTTAAAGATATTTATTATGTTGTGTAGTACAATACTTGGGCCTATTCAAATAACATTTTTTTAAGATTTTATGAACATACCTAGTAGATGTTATACCTTTTTTAATAGCTAAAAAGACGTAAGTAGAAGTTTTTAAAATTATTTGCAGAATAAGTTCCATACATTTTTGTATGTTAAAAACACTTGGAGAAAATTATTTAATTCTAACCGTTGTCGAGCAGTTTTTTTAAGCTGTTAGCAGTAGGTTCAGTTTTTGTTAATCATTTTTATTAATTGACATCTCTAACAAGATACAAACAAAACAGACCCTAAGAGCTCTAATCCCAAAAAAACCCAAAAAATAAAAGGATTTTTAAAAAATATCTTTAAAATTCAATATCTCCAGAACGGTTAAGTTTCGGACACCATATTACGGAATCAAATCCATCAGAAATTACCTGAATAATAACGTCCTTTAATAATCAGTACGACTTACCCTGCAACCCTGTATGTCTGGCAAACATCGCGTGCAACGTCGATGTATTCCGCCAGTTTGTGAGTCTTTACTAGTCGTCTAGCGACATAGCACGGTGGTAACTCTGTCCAGTGTTCCTGGCTAGCCTGTATATTGTAGCCGGAACATAGCCAGTTTTGCCAGTATTTGAGTTTATCTCAACCATAAATAAAAAAATCAATTACCTATTAGTTTGACTATTAGATCTGCTTGCGTTCACATCAAAAACAGGTTTAAAAATAACCATAGACAAATAGAATCCCCATCACATAGATTATCATGTAACATTATACATAAAATAAACACATCGGTATATATTAATAAGAAATAAAGAATTATTCAAATAAGATGATAAATATTAATGATGCTTGTAATTGCGACACGTTTGTCACGATAAATAGTCGCATAATGTGGATACGGACTTATTTATTTTACACTCGTTTAGTGGCGTGGCGTTTCTTGGGTAATATATCTTGTTTTTATTGGTCATAGATAATATCTCGCATTAACTGTCCGTGACGAGTCGGGTTCAAATGGTATTCGTCTAGCAGTATTTAAAACTATGATTGGCGTTAATATGATTGATAATAAACTAATAAAATAACTAAAATATATCATAAAATTAACAGTTTGGGGGTCTCGTGGCTAATTAGCAAGGTTAAGCAGCGCTTGCCGCGGTCAATCCGTGGATGGGTGACCATTCTTTACAACGTCAACAGCACGTTAAACCGCCGGTCTCGGAGGTCATACCCACGACAGTCGTTACGGGTAGTCAGAAGCCCGAAAGTCTGACAACCGGTCTAACCTTAGGATATCGGCATTGCCCAGTAACTGTGTTGCGGATTGCGGAGGTCTGATAGCAGTCGCTCCGTGTATAATACTGGTATTCAGCCGCATCTCGTTATGACCCTAACGTAGTTGGGAAAAGGCTGCCATGCATTGGATTTGTGTCCGGTTGATGGCAATAGGCTCGCCCCCTATTTCATGGGACGTAAACATAACGACGAAATGTGGATGTACTATACACCTCTCCCAACCCTTTAGGGAATACAGGCGTGGTGTTTATGTTTATGAGTGCCCAGAATGTATGAAGAAATGAAGAATGAGGACTGTCGTTGTGGCCCGGAGGTTACAAACCCGCTTGTTAAGGCGCTTCCCCCACCAAAAGTAGCGACACTTCAGAAAAAAAGCATTATTTCGGTCAACACACAACATATTGAAATTTCGTACGTACAAAATTTTTGTCAAATTATAAAAATATAGAATCGGGTCTACTCGCGTACAAAACTTTAAGAGGCATCAAATACCTTTTAGAGAGAGTAGACTCGATTCTATATTTTTATAATGTGTACAAATCGCGAAAGTTTAAAAACATTTTTGTCAAGTGTTGTAGAAATTTTCGTACACCAAAAAACAACACTTGACATCCTTGGTTAGAAGTTTTAGTAAATAATGCTAAAAACGGCCGTTTCTGGTATATATTACTAAAACTTTCAATCCAGAAGCTCTAGTGTTGATATTTGGTGTTCAAAAATTTCTACAACGCTTGACTAAAATGTTGTACGTACGAAATTTCAATATGTTGTGTGTTGACAGAAATAATGCTTTTTTTCTGAAGTGGCGCCACTTCGGTGGGGGAAGCGCTTCAAGCACCGGGTTGCGGGTGCAAACCCAGAAATGTAGGTACCAATGTGACTTTTTCAAAGTCATATGTACTTTCTTAGTTAATCTAAGACGTCACTGACATACGGTGAAGGAAAACATCGTGAGGAAACCTGGACTTAATGGTCCGAAATCGTCAACACGCAGTGAGCAAGCGTGGTGATCAATGCTCGTTCCTTCTCTGTATGAGAAGAGGCTTTTACTCAGCAGTGGAATAGGTACAGGGTAATATTTATTTATTTATTTATGAGTGCCCAGAATAAATGATGGAATCAGGCGTTACTTTGCGGAAATCCATGATATACAAAAATGCAAATAGAATATCTAGCTTTAATTCCGCTGAACAAGATCGCTAGTTTGGATGCAGTATGCAGCACCACCCTCCCGCCCACAAGTATATGCACATGCAGAAAGAGTGAAAAAATAATGCAACATGCAACCAAACCAATACACGACACGCTAGTATTTTTTTTTTGTATTATAACTTTCGTGAGACACATTCATATTTATGATTAGTTACGGTTTACTCACGTGCATTTTTCGGGATTGCCCGACTAGTTTCGGACCCAAACGGAGCCCTTAATCATGAGCTGATCACGCGGCGAGGTCGCGAGTCGAACTGACGCTGCACCGCGCCGCGTAGCGTTGCGCTCGCGACGAGAGGGGCGCGCTCTGTTTCGGTATTGCTCGTGCGTCTTCGTCACTTGTCGTGTCCGTGTTGTTTCAGGAAAGAGTGCCGGTGCATGCCGCGCTAACTGTGTCACACTCCAGACTTATCTCACTTTTATATGAAGTAGACTTCAGAGCTGGTTTCCAGGCAGGAGGCAGTGTCCAACCACCATCTCTATTAAAATTCGGATGACGGCTGATTTCGATGGCTTCACGTACTTTTCGCGGCACGAAATATTTTTCCTTCGCTAGTACGGAAGCCTTATCGAAACGTATGAAATGAGCCGCGCCCGTATTACAGACGTGTTCTGCAACTGCCGACCTGTTGCTGTCCATACTCTTCATACTACTTATGTGTTCGCTAAGCCTGGTTGCGATATTGCGGCGAGTTTCTCCTATATAACTCAGGCCACAGTCGCACGGTATCTTGTACACGACACGCTAGTACGCGAAAATTTCGCGTCCTAGCGGTCGAGGAGTCAACATATCCTGAGGATGCCCCGTGCAGGGGCGAAACACGTGTCGTGTATTGGTTTGGTTGCATTATTTTTTCTCTCTTTCTGCATGTGCATATACTTGTGGGCGAGAGGGTGATGCTGCATACTGAATCCAAACTAGCGATCTAGTTCAGCGGAATTAAAGCTAGATATTCTATTAGCATTTTTCTTTTTTTTTTGAGTGCCCAGAAATGAGTAGTTTTTGTAAAAGTCTTTTTTTCGATGAAAAGTCAAAGAAAACTCAAACCCCGATATCTCAGAAACCGCTCATTTTCGACGCACAGTTAAGGGAGGTTACTTTATTGCCAATGATCTCTAGCGTAACTCCTTATAAGGAATAGGTCGAATTACCAGTCACCCTGTATATGTAACTACTTTTCAACTTTTTTCTACAAACGGATGGTCTGTCAAACTCTACAGGGTGTTAACGAATTCGTGTAATTCCTTAAAACCACATGATCTACTACTGGTGTAGATTGACCCCGCATAGGATTTAGCTAGATTAAAAATAAAATACTAAATTTCTTTTTTGTCTCGTGATAGGGGTAAGTGATCGTATTTAAACCACTAGTTACGGTTTAAATAAAAAAAAAATTTTTTTTTTTGAAGAAAAAAATATTTTTTTTGGAAAAAAAGAATCTTTTTATTTTATAGATCATTTCCATGCCACGCCTAAATTAATGAAAGCACGGCGACACAACTGGCGGGCATGACTAGAGTTATCGCTCCGCGCAATCGGTTAAAATGACTCAGGTTAAGAACACCATGTTTTCATTTTCGTTTTTTTTAGTGTAAAAATCCTGCTTTTGTAAAAAATCTACAACAATTTACTTATTTTATAGAAAGTATAGAAAAAACACGGAATTATGTGAAAAATAAATAAAATGACAAAATAGAGGAGATGCACACTTTCGAAGTTCGAGGGGGTATTTTCTGTCCTTGTTCGCGAAAAAAATATTAAATAGTGATGTGAAATCACTACGAAGTTTCAAAGGTACGAGTATGAGGTATGACATCATAATCTAGTAGTAGTGTTGTATCGGTATTACAATTTAAAAAAAAAAAAAAATATTCGCTTTTTGTTTTTGTAGCACAACCTATTAAACGAATAGCTTAACATCCTGTATGTAACATCCTCAATAGGGTGTTTCACTGAAAAAATCTAATTAGTCCGTCAGTTAGATTATCAAACAATATTTGACCTGTATTTTTTCTTTTGTTACGTAAACCAAAATTGACGAAGATACGACACTTTTCAAATTGGCAAAACGTCACAAGCAAGTACAATTTTTACTTGCTTCTGACGTCACAAGCTCACGAGTTTTGATGCGTTTTATCTTTCCAAATATTCATAGACTTAACAAAAGAAAAAATACGTGTCCATTATTTTTCAAAACTCTAACTGGCGGACTAATTAGATTTGCAATTTATTGATGCTGTCAACATGCCTATTGCGATTTTGATGTAAACTTTTTTTTTGCTGCTTTTTCTTTTGTAACACACCCTATTACACGAATTTAACATCCTGTATGTCGTGATAACGTCAAACAGCATTGTAACTATTTACGAGGCAGTAACTCCATGTCCTAGGTCCAAGGCCACATGGGCATGCCATACCAAACGACGTGTACAATCGTAAATACGACTGTTTGAATATCAGTACTACTTAAAATATACTAGGTTACTTTAAGTACACAATAAACCTGAAAATAGTTTCTTCAGAATCACTAGAATAAATCTATTGGTATAGTTTTTATCTCAATCTCAATTCTTTATTGCGATCCATAGGTAATATACAACCTTATTTTTACTTTATACGAAAACCGAGACACCCCAACAAGATTTTCATCAGAACTGCCTGAATATGTGTTTTTTTTAGTAAATTTCCAAGTTACACCTTAGTTTATGTCGCGTTAAGTTCCCTAAAAAAGTGTGAAATGCCTGAGATGTGCTATGCAGGGGTTGTCTAATACACGGAAACTGACCGAGAGGACCTTCTCAAGCCTCAAGGTGTCTATTCCCGTCAACTGTTATGGGTAGAAAACTACTGAAACAAAATTGAAAGTTACGAAAAAAAAGTGTTGTAAAAAATATGTCAATCGATTCTCCTAGTGATTCTGAACAAACTAGTTTCAGGTTTAGTATAAATATACTAAACTAAGCTTGTATAGTCTTACACGTGGTAAGTATCCTAACTTAATATTATAAAAGAGAAAGTAAGTTTGTATGTTTGTTACCTTTTCACGCCTAAACCACTGAACCGATCATCCTGAAATTTTGCATATACGTTGTCAGGTGTACAGAAACGGACATAGGGTACCCTTCATCAACAACAATAACGTTAATAGATGGCGACACGTGTCTTTCGAATCATTTAGCGGCGAAGGGAGGGCCCCTTCACCGTTAAATGGGAGTGACCTTTGCCTAACAGTAGGAAAACATAGTTTTTAATGCAAGTTTTTATCCCAATAATACTGCAAATAGAACAAAATGGGAGTGACATTTGCCTAACACTGGGAAATCAAACGTAAACAAAATTTGGACAGCAGCTGTCACCTATTTTTATATTAAAAAAAAAATCAAATAAAACAAAATGGTACTGACCTTTGCCCAACAGTGGGAAAAAAAAAAACAAAAAAAAAACATTGCATTACATCGATCGATTCGAAAGCAATTTAAGCTGAAACTCTACTTATCTTCAAAACAAAAACTTTGAAGGTATCTAGCCCACGTTTAACCCTCGCATGCCTATATGTCTGATCGACAAAAACATATCAGGCCGAGCCTAATGACTTCGGAATCTCTTTGTGTCATTGGTTCTGAGAAACCGATCGTCCAACAATTATACGTTTTGTTCAACTCAGACCACAAACTTTGGACTTCGCAAAATTTTCATTGTTACTTTTTAACTGATTGAAGTTATTCGAGTTTTTTGGGTTAGGTTTTTTTTTGCGCGCATTTCTAGGGTTAAACTAGGTTGTCTATTCAACTTCAAGTGTCCAAACACACTATGCCGAAGATACGCGACCGAAGTTCCGCGGCTGATTTTATGTTCCGACGTATTCGGCTGATATGTCACACCATAAGTGCCGAACTTACGCTGCTGAAATTCAATTGCACAAACTTGTGGGTAGACACGCGATGCGCGGGCATGCCTGCCTCCCGCTGCTACCCGCCCAGGATCTTCGTCGGCAATCTAACCGAACTTCGGTCGCGTATGTGTGCTCTACAGAATACGTTGCCGCCGAATTGTCGCTGAACTTACGCCCGACCGAAGTTCGGCTGTACGCTATAACGCGACGTAATTACGGCATAATGTGTCGTCAGTAATTCAAATAGCATTGCAGGCGTAATCATGCCGAACTTCGGTCGCGTATCTTCGGCATAGTGTGTTTAGACACCAAAACTCAAAATAAAATTACTTATGCTTTGTCTACACCAGTGCGCTTTCATGTTTATCTTGCGCTTTCTACTTTCAATTCCTCTTGCGTCAAGCGCTTGCAATATTGATTGCCATAAGACGCATGCAGCTTATCGTCTACACCGGTGCGCCTCGGTCAGTCGTCAGTCGACATACAATAGACGGATTAGCATGCGCTTTTGTTGAACTAGTATTAAGGCATGCGCTATGGCGCTTCACGCATGTCTCAGATGAAGACGCAAGATTAATATGAAAGCGCACTGGTGTAGAAATAGCTTAAGTTCTTTTTAAACGTCAATGTTACAATAGACAGCCCACAAAAAAGCCCTCCCTTCACCGCTTCCTAGTGTTTATGCTGTGAAGAAGAAACGGCGCAACAAACTCCCCAGCAACACAGATCTGTCTGTCAAGTGAATAAATAATTGAGTCAACTGACATTAACAGGACATTTATCACACAGAAAAAGTGTATCCGTGCTATTGCTGGGATACCACCTTGGGAGTTTTGTAAACCATTATTTAAAAAATATAAGATTTTGCCTTTGCCCTGTATGTACATTTTGGAATGTTCTAAATTTGTCAAAGAACATCCAGAATTGTTCACAAAAGCTATTGAGACATTTCCGAGGAGTAGGTATCAGAAATCGTCACAGAATTGTGTTGCCAAAAATTCCTAAGACAACGTTATTTAACAAAAGTAGCTTTGTAATGTGTGGACGTGTATTTAACGCTCTACCTAGCGATATTAAGGACCTACCTTTCCAGAGATTTGTTAAGAAATTGAAAGCTTGGTTGAGTGAAAAAAACTTATATTCGGTAAATGACTTGTTGTGTATTAAATGTAATTGATTTTGTTGAATACTCTATAATATTAAATTTGTTAACGTCTAATTATAATGTAGTAATTAATGCATGTAGTCTTATTTTATAAAATATATCATGATCTGTTAATAATGATGTACTACTTAATATTTGCATGTCACCACTATGACTAAGTGTTTTGGATCTAAGTATTTAATTAAGACCGAATTGTACCAATACTTATCGCAAATAAAGATTCATTCATTCATTCATTCTATACACAGAAAATGGTAATATTAATTACAATAAAGAAATTATGCAAAATACGGATGATTAACAAAGTATAGAACAATCCTGAATGAAGTGAAAACAAAATTACGTATAATTAATTATCTAAATAATATAGATAATCCAACATAATTATAGTACCTATACGTATATAACTGAAAAAATCTAATTAGTCTGTCAGTTAGATTATCAAAAAATATTAAAACCGTATTTTTTCTTTTGCTACGTAAATCAAAATTGACGAAGATACGACACTTTTAAAATTGGCAAAACGTCACAAGCAATTTTTGCTTCTCACACACGGGGAAACTCCGACTCCGTGCAATTCAGTGCAATGCTAAAGTTGTTCCGACTTGCGTTACCGTAGGCGAACCGCCTTACCGCCATTTTCAATATCCTGTCTACCGGCGGTTTTCCTTACTACAGATAGAAATGTGACATTACTTCTATGGAGCTTATGCCAAATTTCTATCTCTAGTAGGCGAAACCGCCGATAGATAGGATATTGAAAATAGCCGTTAGTCGTCTTTGCCGACATCTACTGAAAAAGTAGAACACATTTTTTATGTATTCTCTCCATGTAGATACTTTCTTAATAATTCCTACCAGTAGCTCAGAACAAGAGTATTAACTTTTGAAACATAAAAACTCATAAATTAACATAATGTTTCTACCATTTAAAGTCGTAAAAATTATTTTTTATTAATTTTCTAAAGCCGGCAATACATGTTGGCCGAACGACGGCGAGTACCAACGTATAGACAGCCCAATTGTCTAGCCTCACTGTCGCTCGTCTAGCTGGCCGAGCGTCAGCGTGTATACGGTTCGTTTGGTGTGCCTTGCCACTCGGGATCTCTCGTCACGACTCGTCTCACTTCGGAACAGTGTCGGTTTTTCTGCACAAATCAAAGGTGGCTCGCCTGCACTCAGCAAGTTGTGTCCACATGTTATATGTGATGGTATGACGGATGCTCCTGACATACATAATGAGCTGATTCGACTCTACACACCGAATTATTATCTCCGTAGCAGAAAACATCGACTGCTAGACGTGCCTTCGTGTCTGACTGCAGCCCGTGCTGCGTCTCCCGTACCGCGCGTGTTGACCGCACTAAATAAGCTCGTGGAAGCCAACCTGGACTGCGATCTATTCGCTAACAAATTCGCCAATTTAATGGCTGTGTGCCTACATTTTTGTGAGAACAATAGTATTTAATTGTTGTTATAAGTTTATGTTTTATGTTTGTACTTATTACAATGTTTGATTTATGTAATTGGTTTCTGAAGCCGTGTAAATCAATAAATAAATGTTTGTCGATCTTGATGTCATTGGTCTCGAATCTGACAACATGTAGACTGTAGCACTCGCCTTGTATCAATTTGCCTACGCTCGCGTTGGCTGAGGCTTAGTCAACATAACAGGGCCGACAAGGCGGCGCGCATGTGTTCCGTGCGCGCCTCTCAGGAGGACGTGGGGAAGGCCCCACAGAAGGAGAGGTCCGCCAGCGGCTGGCGGACCGAGGCCTGCCGGGGTTGCGGTGCATGCAGCTGCGAATCCCGCGACTCCGGCCAAGGGTCAGGAGAAGGAACACCGTGGCTTTTTAGCCGGTAAGCCGGCATAACCCTTTGCCTTCTCCAGGCGAAGAGTATCCATGAGGAATAGACCACGAAGAAAAAAAATGCTTATCCAACATGTATTGCCGGCTTAACATTGTCGTAAATTATATACGACTTCTCATGAGGGAGTAGACATGATGACATTCTTTTGACATTTCATAATAGATATACTTTACTTATTATTGACTTCATTGGAAGTGGTAGCAAATGATACTAAATCGGGGAATATTTTCGTTCTACCTAGACTTTTCCCAATTATATTGGGGTCAGCGTCCAGTCTAACCAGATGCAGCTGAATACCAGTATTTTACACGGAGCGACTGCCATCAGGCCCGAACTCCACCAAAGTGGAAATGAGACGAGCGGAGCAAAGCTGATTTTTAAAAAAAACAATAGGATTTCGTTATTCAAACATCTCGTCTCCACTCAGCTTAACTGGATACCACTGAGCGGCAGTGGAGAAGGGTGAAGTTTCTTAATAGGGAAGCCGGACCAAAAATGCTTACCTTGCTCAAGAGTGATGCGTGAATTCCAGTAACTACTCGTTTCGAAAGGGAAGCCGATAGGAATCGAGTTGTATGTAGCCTTCGCCACTGCTGAGCGGATATGTATCATATTTGTATGGCGCGATGAAAGCGGAGATGTGAGCTTTGCCTCGCCAGCTGACGACGGCGCGCAGCGGAGACGAGATGTGTGTGGCGTGCTGTGAACGGTGCCCAAACGTCTACCTTTAGTGTCAGATCGCACTAAACTGTGCGTTCACATCCAACGCTCGCCGCACGCAGCTCAGTTCTGCTCTAGACAGCGCACGACTCCACCCTAGCCAGCACATATCTCCGGTGGACACACCTTAGCTGATAAACATCTCTTCTCGTCTCCGCTTCGGACATCTCCCCCAAGCCATGTTGAGGGGGGTTTGCCATAATCGCCACGCTTGGCAGGCGGGTTGGCGATCGCAGTATGGTTGTTAAAGTACTCAGAGAACGCTGCTGCCCATCCTCTAGTGAATCCCTTAGTCGCCTTTTACGACACTCACTGGAAGAGATGGGGGAGTGTCTTTACGTCCGGAACTCGAAAAGTCAGTGGTGGTCTGTTTCTAATTCATAAACCAGCCAAAATTTGGTTAGGGGGAAACTCGCCTCTCGTCCGCGGCCCAAATTACACGCAGTAGGAACAGTAGTGGAAAAGTTGGCCGAGTGCGTGGGCCAGAATACCATGGGAAAAAAGTATCGTAGTTAAATCGACCCGTTCGGATTTAATTTCATTAAAATGAAAAAAAGGTGCGAAATAAAACGTAAGTATCAAAATATGGGGTATTCCTCGAAGCTTGCGAAGTTAATTAAGCACCTAGCTCCAGTTCATTTCTGCTTTCTTGGTAGGTTTAATGAATAAACATTTGTTTACCTAAAGGACAGTTGAATTTTAAAACGTCTATCAATATCATTTATTACGATATCCTTTCATGCACTTCTCCATGTTTCATCGTTGGTGCGCTTCGAGGAAATAAGTACCCCATATTTTAATACTGACGTTTTATTTCGCACCTTTTTTTTCCATTTTAATGAAATTAAATCCCAATGGGTCGATTTAACTACGATACTTTTTTCCCGTGGTGTTCTGGCCCACCCATTCGGCCAACTTTTCCACTACTGTTCCTACTGCGTGTAATTTGGGCCGCGGACGAGAGGCGAGTTTCCCCCTAAGCCCAAGATTTGGGCATTCTCTCAAAACTCGAAGGCAATATTTTCAATGATCACACACCATAATATTATAGAGACATCTAGCAGACCGGTCCGGAATCGAACCCGGTACGTACCGTACTGATAGCATCGCGGTCGACGAGGTATTCGAAAAATTTCTGACTAAGATACGGGGGTACGGTTCGCAGAGAAGTAAAGGATATAATGATCGTTATATTTTTTTTGGTGTACATTTTAAAGGAGAGAGGCGTGTTGGTATTTATGTAAGTATCAAGAAAGTTAGCTAAAAGTATGATGTATATAGTAATGTAGTTGATAACTTATAACATAGACAAGTGCTGATGCGTTTTAAAATATTGTTTTGGTCAGGTTAAGTATCCCTCTGTGAAGGGACTCCAGCCAATACAAAAAGCGCCTCGCAAGTAGTATAAAGCTACAAATGTTCTATCTTTGTTAAATTATATAAAACTAGCATTTGCCCGTGGCTTCGCTCGCGTTAATTAAGCTCAACAAAACTCTAAACACTACTAAAGTTTCTATCTAAATATATAAAAGCGAAACGTCACTCACTCACTCACTCATCACGAAATATCGAAAAACGCTAGACATATGAAGATGAAATTTGGCTAGTTTATAGTTAGTAGACGTGCGCTAAGAAAGGATTTTTGGAAATTCTACCCCTAAGGGGGTGAAATAGGGGATGAAAGTTTGTATGGAAAATCGTCACGGGTTCAAAATTTCACGCAAGCGAAGCTGCGGGCATAAGCTAGTAATAATATAATTTAATCGTGATTCGAAAGACACGTGGCGCCGTCTATGAACGTTATTGTTGTTTTCCTCGGGAACACTACTTTTTTTCGGGATGAAAGGTACCCTATGTCCGTTTCTGTACACCTGACAACGTATGTGCACAATTTCAGGATAATTGGTTCAGTGGTTTAGTGGTTTAGGCGTGAAAAGGTAACAAACAAACAAACTTACTTTCGCATTTATAATATTAGTTAGGATTAAATGACTATAATCTTGATTATTCGAGGGATTCGCTTCAATCAGTTTTTTTTTTCAAAAATAAGTACCTATTGTATTTTCATACGTTTCTTATCATAAAAAAAACGAATATTTTAACAAAAGCAATATTAAATATTAGGCTCAACTAGATACTTGGTAAAATATATCAAAGGAGGAACTGACTGACTGAATGATCTATCAACGCACAGCCTAAACCACTGGGGTTAGAAACTTGAAATTTTGACAGTCGGTTCCTTTTATGACATAGGTTTAGAAGGGATTTCTCGAAATTCAACCCCTAAGGGGATGAAATAGGGGATTAAACTTTGTATGGAAGCATGAAATTAAGTATTAAGGTTTCTGGGGGTCTACTCTCTAAGCACGAATTCCGTGGTTTCGGCCTTAGTTACGAGCGTTTCCTACTCCCTATCACCTACGGACATACGACTATTTCGGGGCCCGAACTAAGAATGAATGACAACACGATTTGACAGTTGTCCCTACTACCGATGTGTTTTTGCCCGTCCGAAAAGTTGAACTTTACATTTGTTTTGTTCACTCCTACGTTTCGGGCTACTTTCGGACGGACGACTAACTTCGTTGACGGACTTAGGGAGTAGGGGGCCTGGTTAGTCAATATCAAATAATAAGCTCAACTGGATACTTAGTAAAATACTTTTATCAAAATTGCTAAAATCGCACCCACTTTTTCTGCTAACCGTACCAAAAAAGCGTCAAGCCCATATCATTCATGCGCCTGTGTATACCTGTGTTACTTTTTTATTTTTCTGTCGACCGCCTCAAGGCGCATGCGTTAATATACATATACGACATACACATGTATGCTTTAGCATGCACACCGTTATCGCGAGCAAAATTTTTATATAGGGCGGCGTTTTTTTTTATTAAATTGCGAGATTCTATAGCTGATTTGGACTTTTGAAAAACGACTTTGAATTTTATTTTTGATATTGAAGTCTTTAGGTGGTCTTTTTAGTTCAAATATCTATTTAAATGTGGGTGTTAGTTTGTAGTGAAGTTGTCGACATAGTATGGGTTGCCTCTTCTCTTTTTAACCGACTTTAAAACGAAGAAGGTTCTCAATTCGTCTGAAAGTTTTTTTTTTTGTGTGTTTCTTACTCGATATCTCCGCCAATTATGTATGGATTTAAATTATTTTTCTTTTTTTTTTGGTAGGTCATACTTCTGAGGTGGTCCCATATAAATTTTATCGAAATAAATTCAGCGGTTTTTGAAAAAATCAACAAAAACAAAAAATATTATACATTGATGACGTTTTGGTTTGTGGCTTCCTTCAACAAAAGTTTTGATGAGGACTTTCAACCTCTGTTTTAACTGTCATCACAGAAACATTAGCTAAGAACAAAGAAGATTGTATCTATTTGTAAGGGACCGGTCATGATAATTATACATTAATTATTATATATTATTCTTATATAATATATCTTAAAGAAATAATTATAATAATAATATTCTTAAAGAAAACTACCTAGTTGTTGGAAAGATTACGCAAATTAATTGTAGTCTTAAACCGTGTAATTTATGGCACTAAAACGTATTTAATAAATAACTTTAAATGAAAGTAAAAACCAACCTCAAAAAAAACTAAAAAGAGTAAAATAATTACCATAATACAAAATTAACAGTTTCAGAAGTCGGTGCAATTCTACACTGAAACAAATAAAAGCCACCAAAAAACAGAATAAAATGAATATTTAAGGGCGCTCCCATACAACAAACGTGATTTTTTTTTCCGTTTTTATAGATAATGGTACGGAACCCTTCGTACACAAGTCCGACTCGCACTTGGCCGATTTTTTTAAAGATATTTTATCTTTTATAATATTTGTGCCTAAACTCGGGAAACCTAAAGGAGGAGCTCGTGGCTAAATAATTACAGCCGCATAGACCGATCTTCCGGGTTAAGCCACGCTTGCCGAGGTTGGTCTGTGGATGGGTGACCATCTACCATAGCGAGTTTCCTCCGTGCCTCGGAAAGCACGTAAAGCCGTTGGTCCCGGCTGTCATTTGTAGATCTTTGACAGTCGTTACTGTTGGTCAGAAGCCAGAAAGTCTGACAACCAGTCTTACCAAGAGTATCGTATTACCCAGTTACTGGGTTGTGGAGGTCTGATAGGCAGTCGCTCCATGTAAAATACTGATATTCAACTGCATCCGGTTCGACTGGAAGCCGACCCCAACATAGTTGGGAAAAGGCTAGGCAGATGATGATGATCTTTTATAATATTTGTCCCTAAACTCAGTCATCTCTATATTTTAGCATCAACATTCAGAAATAAGGGTAATACCTATCCTTACGACTTACACGCCTCAGACTTTACGATTAGTCGTAACATTCGATTGGAGCCTTGTATCAGTCCACGGTGATTAATTGCAGGCCTTTAAATCTTAGGTTATATGTTTATTTAGTTATTTAAGACCTCAATGCCATTTGTATGTAGGATTCCTGGTCCCTGAAGTAATGTTTTATTTTTATTTATTTGGTTTGCATACAACGACTCCCCATTTAAAAGGAATTATGTAACCTTTGTATACAGGGTTTTAACGAATTCGTGCAATTCCTTCAAACCACGTGATCTACTGGTGACACAGATTAACCCTAGAAGAGAATTTTTGAGAATCAACCAAAAAAAATTAAAAAAAAAGCTTGTTTTTCTATTTCTGAGTCATTTTAGTGCCTTGAGTTATCTGACTGCAAAGAGAGATATCGCATTAGTCGTGCCTGCTAGCCGTGTCGCCGTGCTTTCATTAATTTATGCGTGGCATCGAAATGTTCACAAAAATAAAACATTTTTTTGCAAAAAAACTTATCTTTTTACTGAATCCTTAATAGGTGGTTTAAATACGATCGGTAACAAAGCCGCATGAAAAAATAATGTTTCTATTTTTTTTATTTTTAATCAAGCTAAATCCCGTGCGGGGCCTGTCTACATCAGTAGTAGATCATGACATGTGGTTTTAAGGAATTATACGAATTCGTTAACACCCAATGTGTTACAAAAATACCCCTAAAACCGAAAGGGGATTAAAATGTCCCTTGTAAAGAGTCTATTGGCAATATTTAAAAACAAAAAAAGGACCCAAAAAAACATGGACAACTCATAAAATAAAATCATCACTGAAACGTAACCCTGAAAACATAAAAGTAAAGAGTAGACTACCCAGAAAGTTATTTACATTCTTACCTAATTTCCTCTGAGAGGTAAATGACAACAACCATAAGACTACGTGATTAATATATTATTTTCTTTTTTAAGGGGAATTATGTAACACGTTGCATATTTAAAATGTGTATTTAACTCCGTTAAAATATTTATTTATACCTTGTTATTTTGTTGATTCCCGATTTTTTATCTATCTATATAAATAAATAAAAAGAAAAGTCCTGACTAACTAATTGACTGACTCATCAACGCCCAGCCCAAACCCTTGGACCTAGAAAGCTGAAATTTTGCACAGAGGTTCCCTTTATAATGTAGACAAGGAATAAGGAAGGATTTTTCGAAATTCAACCCCTAAGGGAGTTAAATAGGCGATGAAAGTTTGTATGGAAAATCGTCACTTAACGGGTTCAAAATTTCACGCAGGCGAAGCTACGGGCAAAAGCTAGTTAGATTATAAATTTGTACGCTGCAAATTGCCCTTTATATTTTTCTTAACAATTCTTTCCATCCAATGGTTGTCTGGAAGAAATTGCTTTAAGCGATAAGACCGCCATTTGTACTGTTCTTGATTACGTGTATTCCTTCTGTCTTATTTCTTTTAGTGTACAATAAAATAATTAGGTATATCTATCTATCTTTGTCAATATAGGGTGGTAATTTGAGATTTTTTACGAAGACGCAAGATGAACATGAAATCGCACTGGTGTAGATATAGCTTTTGGTAGTGCCCAAAAGACAGATTCGTAAAGATTTTCGGAATGATTCTCAAATTTTTTATTGTAAAATCACGATGATAGTGCAGGAGTCGACGAGTTTAATTCACAATGATTAATGATATAGATCGTAAGCTCATAGACTATTTAGATCTCGGAGTGTGAGTGAATATTCTCACCTTATATTACATACATTTATTAGGTTAGTCGGAAAGGGTGTACTAATTCGAAAAGGGTGTTAAAGTACCCATAATAATGAATAACTTTTGTTCTACAACTTTCTCCAAAAGTCAATAGTTTAAGAGAAATAGCTGTTCAAAGATTTCATGAAAAATACGCTAAAATCTGTCTGTCCTCAGTCAGCTAAAATCCGCTGTGTTCATTTTAGGTCATATAATCACGGATTCAAAGCTCCATTTTCTGAATTCGTAGCTAAAGCAGGGGTGAAGAATTGTAGAAAAAACTTAAATATAATATTATCGAAGTTTGTTAACACTTGCTTTAAAACAGTCATCTCATCAGTGATACTTTAGTGGCACGCGGATTAGTACCTACCCCCTTTCGGACTAACCTTGTATATTATTGTTTTGTTTTTTTCGGACATAACTCAGACATCTATGCACTGATTTCAATGATTCTTTTTTTATTTGAAAGTGTCCCGAGTTTTCCCGAGATGGTCCCATTTAAATTTGGTGAAGAACTAATGAAGATTTTCGGAGATAGAGAATGGAACTCTTCAATGACGAACAGTACAAATAAATTGATTGAGTTACGAGCATTGTCCTTAGTAGGTGTAACAATGTTTTAATTAAGAGGCCGTATAAGAAATTTTGCCGATTTCGCTGATTTATGTGATTTTATACATGATGTTTTATCGTTAAAATAATGTATTTCTACAAGTTTGAATGCACAGCATGAAATAATAATTCAATTATGGTATAATGAATGAGCTTACTTATGGCTTGCGTCGAGCATTACAAGTTGAGATTTAGGTTGTTTTAAAAGATTTTTTATTGCCAAATTTTTATAATATTTGGCATATTTTTTTCCAAAAATTGATTGATATTGAACTGAAGTTTATTTTTTGTTGTTTTAAATCGCCAAAATCAAAAGTAATTCTTTGCCCATTTTCACTAATATTTGACTAAATAAAATATATTTTTACTCTTTGTTTTTATATGAAAGTGGTAAAAAGGGCTTCATACATTTTATAGACGACTTTTACGACAATACATGCAAAATTTTTCATACCGTTTAGACGTCATAATAATTCGTAAATATGTGATATTCTAAACCTCTGACAACAAAAATTCACAAAACAGTCGTGGTTTTGTGGTCGATTAATTGACATTAAATAAAAAAAATAAAAAAGTAGCTCATTCATTAGATCTTTATTGAAATGATATTTCATGTTGTGCATTAAAACTTATAGAAATATATTATTTTAACTATAAAACCACGTCTGTAAAATCACGTAAATCGGAAAATTTTTGTATAGGTACACGGCCTCTTATGGTCACTAAAAGAAAAACAAACTTATCAATAAAAAAATTAGTAAAACAAAAAAAAAACATAATTATTATAAAATTAACAGTTTCAAAAGTCGGTGCAAATTCACGCTAAATCAAATTGAAAACACCGCGTTCCGAAACTGAGTTGATTTTATAATAATAGTAATTATTTTATTTGTTTTTTTTTTGAACTCGGTCTTTTTTTTTATAAAATTTTACAGAATACTATTCTACCTATTCTCACATCTGAACTATTAATCATTGTGCTCAATGTCAATGGTCTCGGATCGCCGTACCATAGATAATATCATTGTTCGATGTCTACCTTTTTGTTGGAATCCATCGTTTTTTGTGAAGCCCTTACTGGTTTGATGTATGATCGTACATTATGTGTGTATGTGTTTTTGTATTAATGATAGATTTAAGTTTTTGTGTGATTGTCGTTATGGGCTGTCAGTAGTCCGAATAAAACCTTAAAATAAAAGTAAAAACCGACTTAAAAAAAACAAAAAAAAGAGTGAAATAATTAGCATGATATAAAATTAACAGTTTCAGAAGTCGGTGGCTTTTTTTTGTTGCAGTGTAGAATTGCACCGACTTCTGAAACTGTTAATTTTATATCATGCTAATTATTTCACACTTTTTTAGTCTTTTTTTGATGTCGGTTTTTGCTTAATTTAAAGTTTTTTTATTAAATACGTTTTAGTGCCATAAATTACACGGTTTAAGACTACAAATTGAAATGACACGGTTGCGTAGGTAATTTTTCCAACAACTAGGTAGTTTTCTCTAAGAGTAGGTATTAATGTATAATTATCATGACGGCTCTTTACAAATACATACAATCTTCTTTGTTCTTGGCTAATGTTTCTGTGATGACAGTTAAAACAGAGATTGAAAGTCCTCATCAAAACTTTTGCTGAAGGGAACAAGCCAAAAGTACATTTTTTTTTGTTTTTGTTGTTTTTTTTCAAAAAGCGCTAAATCAATTTCGATAAAATTTATACGGGACCACCTCTGAAATATGGCCTACCAAACAAAAAAAGAATCATCGAATTCCTGTCCAAAAGACTGACATAGGTATTCGTATGACAATCGGAACCGACGGTTTAACATGATCTCCGACCTACGGAGGGGTTACGATGTGTAGCGAACGGTCACCCATCCATAAATTAACCGCGGCAAGCATAGCTTAACCTTGCAAATCATATCTATACAAATAAACATTGAAAAAGTAGCATCGAGTGCCAAGTTTCGTACCCGCCCAACAACAGCCGGTTCCTAAATACGTCCACGTCTTATTACCGTCCATTGTTAAACCAAATATCAATCATTGCACCAAGAAATCACAGACAATGAGATTTCGTAAAAGACGGAAGCTTAACGCGATACCCTGCATATATTTACGACTAAGCCGTGAGTGGGTGGACACAATAGTTACTGGAAACCATTGTGCGGGATATAATATTGAATAAGTATTGGTTTTGTCTAAATTATTGACTAGATTCACAGTTAGACTGGTTGATAAGGTGTAATGGTTTGTGTTGAGACGCTGAGGAGGTGGGCACGTTGCTAAGTTTGTAATGGCGTCTGTAATTCTAGATTGAAAGCGCTTAAAGCTGCGAAATTGGCGTCACCTTAAATAAAATAAAAATTCTACTAATACCATTGAAGTAGAAACTGATTTGCAGTTGAGATTTTGAAGGACTTCGAAATGGTTTCAGACAAATTTTAGCATGAATGGAACTCTGCGTATTATTATTGCTATGTTCTCTCATAACGGACTTCAAAAAACCTTCAATTACTCTTAGCATTAAATTCTTCTTTACAGCGTAGGTTAGCACCGACTTCAAAAAATGATAATTTTATTATGTGGCAATTATAATTATACTAGCTTTAACCTGCGGCTTAAAAAAAACTCTTAACACACTACTAAAATGTCCATATTAATAATAATCATGATTCAAAAGACAGGTGGCGCCATCTTTTATCGTTATTGTTGTTTTCCTCGGGAACAGTACTTTTTTTAGGGATGAAAGGCACCCTATGTCCGTCTCTGTACACCTGACAACGTATATGCAAAATTTCAGGATGATCGGTTCAGTAGTTTAGGCGTGAAAAGGTAACAAACAAACAAACTTACTTTCGCATTTATAATATTAATTAGGAAGTTAGGATAGGATTACGATTTAGCTCTAATTGTTTTTAGTGAGTCGTGTAGATTTCCTGTATTCTAAATATTAATTAACATCGACTTTGTTCCATACTGTTTAATGCAGGAAAAGATAAAGTTATTCTAATTGCTATTTCAACTACGGAACCCTAACTACGCGTAACACGCACTTAAATTTTTTTCCCGGAAGCACCGTAGATAGAAGATCTCGAATTCTTAATAATAATTAAATTAATAATTATTTTTAATTGCATACAACTTAATAATAATATTTTGACATCAAACTTTCTCTTATTAATTCCAATGACATGACATTTTTATGGACCGACACATAACACTTCTTTTTGACAGTTGGTTAAATACAAGTACCTAGAAACACTTGACCTGGATTTATAATAACTGTTCAGTTATGGTTATGAGTAACCAATATGACGTAATACTGCATTCGCATCCACCATACCACAGCTGGACTGTGTAAAATATTGGTATTCAGCTACATCTGGTTAGACTGGAAATCGACCACTGGGCACTGCCGATGGTCAACAATATTTTGTAACAAGAAAGGTGCTTACTAATTTTGAACTACCTACCTACCCTCATTCTAACACAATATTTATTTTGATTTGATCAGGTCTCGTTTTTGTGTTTCATTACAGCTAGGTACTACCCACAAAATTGAAAATTAACCGTTTTTAAGTTTCATTTTCACAATCAGAGTATTTATTATTTGAAAAGCGTTGTTGTGTTTTCTGTTTTCCGAGTTAAGTGATTCTTAAATAATGTCGAGAAAGTGTAAAAATCCTGACAAGTTTTGTTACATTTGTGGCGTCATTACTTTTAAAACTGTGCGAAAAAATTTGACGCCATTAGTATATAACTTAGTTATATGAACAGTATTTTGGTTTTGCCATCGGACAACAAGACAAAGCGTGGGCTCTATACACATCTGTGGGTCTTCTCACTGGATGGGCCAAAAGATCTCGAACCTTTTCTAAAATATAATAAAATCAAATTACAAAAAAACTATTCGTGTTTGGAACATTCTAATTTTATTTCTATTATCCTTAAACTTGTTCTAAACTTATCTAGGCAAAAGTTTTCATGTTATATACAAAAAGTGTTTTTTTGTTGACCAGCTAAGGTTAGATTGGTTGTCTGTCTATCGAACTATCAGGCTTCTGACTACCCGTAACAACTAATATAGGTATTCGTATGACACCCGGCACCTCTCCGAGGCACGGATAGTTTTCGATGTGTAACGAACGATCACCCATCCACGGACTAGCCGCGGCAAATGCAGCTTAACCTTGCAAATCGTATGAAACGCGCGGTCGTTAATTAGCCGTACGTTCGTATCGTCATAAATAACTTGAAAATAATCATGCATCCAACTTTCTTGTCATTCCAAGATCATTAAATATCCAAAAACGGCCACCAATCAAAATCCAAGCCTCGCCGACTGTCGCTTAACCTAGCTGACCTTTCAAACCCGGATATTAGTTTTGAGCAAACAATAAGATTTTGAGCGCACGTTTTAACAATCGTGGAGTAACTATCTTATTCGTTGTGTCGCAATACAGATAACGCAGAAGGTTTAGCCCATTATTGGTTCACTGCTGGACATGGGCTTCTTCGCAGAATAAGAAAGATTTACGCCTTAGTCCACAAGCAGTTTACTGTGTTCCGTCGTGTTTATGTGAGGTGTATAGGGGAATTACTCTTTAACTCTGTTAGAATGAGTCGTGTGTTGCTCTTCATTTTGGCAGATGTAAGGAACTGTAAAGGCGCTTTAAAATTAAAATGCTGATAAATTGCAGACGTACGGCATCAGTGCGGCTATCGTACTGCGAATGGGCGGTTATGTGATTTTTAATAAATTACCTGAACCGGAGCCACTGCTGCTGCATTCGCAACCGAATCGCGAGAACAGTTCGACAATGCCGATCGGTTGTCGGACTGTTCTCGCGACGAAACAGCTTCGAAGTTTATTAATTCTTTTAGGGTTAAATAAACAAAAAAAAATACGAATCATTCCCAACGAATAACGTGATTCGATTCTAGTTGCATCGAATCATGCAAAACCTTCCCGTCGTCACGTGATTGGATGCAACTGCAAAATAATACCATTATATTCCCAACGAATAACGTAGAAATATTTACAATAACAATCATACTCATAGGACCATAGCTTAATTCTTCAGAACATAAATAAAAAACAAAACTAATTAAAAACTTCAATTTGAATGAAGTTGGTTGGTAATATCATTGTATAATTTTGTAGTTGCATCCAATCACGTTATCAGATGGAAAACTTTTGCAACGAATCCCGTTACTCGTTGGAAATTTAAAAAAAACTATATTTATATTACCTTTAGCGCGTTGCAAAGCTTGCAAATTAGAGTTTAATTCGGAGTTGGTTTTCTGCGCTTTCCTGTTTTGTGGTACTAGGTATCGATTGTGAATCTATCCGAGATGTATCGATTCGTCCTAATCAATTGATCTGTATTGTGATTCAGCTGTGTTGACCGGCTTTGTCTGCAGTTGTGATCTTTATTTGATGAAACGAGAAAGATTTTGATGTGCCGATTTCTATACTTCCTCGCTAAGCAAACTGCGGTGAGTTCGTCGCTGTTGCAGCGGCGAAATATCGGATTGGTATTCACAGAATTACAGTTTGGCAATGGTTTGACTTTAGCTTTGATATTTCTCCATACATTTTGAACTCGATTGCTTTGCGCACCTTTTCGTGCTCTCTCTCTCGATCTCGAGGCGGTAACGCCGCAGCGACGTATTTCTCTTAAATAATCTTATAGCAGAGTATTAAACGGGCGTTTATACGTGTCCAGTCTTTAGTAGGTTCTATATTGTTCTAGAAAAGATAACTCACCTCTACCCTACCTATTGGTCTCGTAAAAAGAGACTAACGGGAAGAGTCGGAGAGATTTTTTACCTTTCGGTTGCTTGCTCAAACTCAAACTCAAAACTCATTTATTCAAAATAGACTAGAATGACTTAGTTCTTTTTGAACGTCGATTTTACAATATAGACATCCCCCAAAAAGCCCTCCCTTCACCGCTTCCTAGTGTTTTTGCTGTGAAGAAGAAACGGCGCAACAAACTCCCCAGCAACACAGATATGTCTGTCAAGTGAATAAATTAATTGACTCTATACAAAGAAAATCATAATATTTTTTACAATAATAAAATTATGCTCATAAAGGAAAAGTAAAAATGAAAATAGTACATAAGTAGGTATATAAATCAATTCTGTATGAATTGAGATAAATCAAAATCGTATCTAAATAATATAGATACTTATCTAAACAAACACATAAAAACTAATGGTTTCCAGGGAAGCCACATGTGCAGAAAAGAATTAGCGCCACACGTCCCTATCGTCAACATAGTCGTTTATCTTATAGTATGCCTTTTTAATGAGAACTGATTTAACGTATGATTTAAATTTGCCATCGGTGAGATCCGTAACTCAACATATTATAGCCACGAATCGAATTCAGGACCACAAAATAATAAATAGACCGACATAGCCCGAAGATTTAGGTAAGCCGGCACAAGGTGGACCGATGACCTGGTGAAGATCGTGGGAATCCGCTGGATGCAATAGAATAGAATAGTTATTTATTTGCACAGAAAGCAGGTACAAGTTTCAGATGTTAAATTTAAAATGATCCGTATACTAACTACCTTAACTAAGGCATGCAAATAGTTTAAGCTGTAATAAAAAAAACACACTTATTATAATTATCATTATCACATTCAATCAAATCAATACAACTTTACCATGTCAAAATGAAATTCAATAAATAATTTGAAACAGGCAATACAATACATAATGTCAAGTTTAATAAAAGAAGAGGCACAGGACCGGTCGATGGTGGCGATGCTTGGGGGTTACTGCTATTAAATAGTACTCGTAAAAGGCGACTAACTGGCCTCAAGTCTGCTTTCACAGCAGCCTCGAGAAGAGACCTAGTTTGGTCTATTCTTTGCTGCACTTTTTAGCAGATAACCTCAACATAACAAAGCCAGAAACTTATTTCAGGGCCTTGAAATCGTATTGCATGTCCAAGTATTAAAATGCAAGTTTGAGAACCGGTAGCGAGACCGCTGCGTCAATGAGGAGATATATTTTTTTAATAATTTTTAATGTCATATAAAAATTGATCGGTAGCCATGTTTTTATGCAAAAAAGAGACACAAGATTGCTGTCACTGTCACTCATGTTTTATCGAAGCCATCTAATAAACAAGTTTTTTCGATGTTTAATATACTTATAGCTGTGTAGTTAGGTAGCGGACTGAATTGTTAAAGGTTCTTTCCTGATCGTGTTGCTTTTACGCCGAGATGGCAACTTTCTTTCTGAGTAGAGGATGGGCAGCAGCGTCCTCTGCTAATAACATAAAGTGAGCGCCAGTCTCTGCCAAGCGTGGGGATTATGATAACTTGCCTTTTAACTGTTTATTCTTGCTGTTATTGGGTGGCCTATATCCAGCAGTTGACACGTATAGGCTGTACAAAAATTCAAATAGAATATCTAGCTTTAATTCCGCTGAACGAGATCGCTAGTTTGGATACAGTATGCAGCACCACCCTCCCGCCCACAAGTATATACACGACACGTGTTTCGCCCCTGCACCGGGCATCCTCAGGATATGTTGACTCCTCGATCGCTAGGACGCGAAGTGTATTGGTTTGGTTGCATGATGCATTATTTGTTCACTCTTTCTGCATGTGCATATACTTGTGGGCGTGAGGGTGGTGCTGCATACTGCATCCAAACTCGCGATCTTGTTCAGCGGAATTAAAGCTAGATATTCTATTTGCTATTTTGTATTTATTTATTTTGGATTTCCGCAAAGTGACGCCTGATTCCATCATTTATGTATAGACTGCTAAGAGCTATAACGACAATAATAGGCCACCCGTTTCACCTGTGGGTATCATAAAAGGCGACGTAACATCAAGGGAATGGTCACCAGCATTCAATACGCTTATAATATTTATTTTGCGATCACTAATCCGTTTGCCAAGCGTGGTGATTAGTGAAGGTGGCTGTTATTGGGAGGAGATATAGAAAGATTCCCCTATAGCCTTCTAGCTCTCACATACACACGACGGAACACAGAAAACTGCTCTGGCGATTTTAAATAATGTGAGGGTGGTAGCTAAGCAGTCGGACCGTATAGATCCTACCACCAAGTGTGCTGGATTTTGTATAATCTTACAACGTGTCTATTCCCAGCGTGCGATGACGAAGTTTTATGTTCCAGCTAGCGATGCCCGATATGTCGCTTTGTATCGATATATCGTATCGTAATTATCGAAACTGATTGTCTCGATACACGATATACAAGGTTAGTCGGAAAGGGGGTACTAATCCGAAGCCCACTTATAGTATCGCTGATGACTGTTTGAAAGCAAGTGTTAAAATTTCAAAATTCGATATATTTTTTTCCAAATAAAATGATTTTTATTTTAGTTTTTTCAAAAATTCGTCATCCCTGCTTTAGTTACAAATTCAGAAAATGGTGCTTTTAATTCATTACCCCAAATATGACCTAAAATGTAAACACAGCTGATCATAACTGGGGATAGATAGATTTTAGAGTTTGTTTTTTGAGATTTTTGAACAGCTGTTTCTCTTAAACTATTGATTTTTGGGCAAAATTGTAGAACAAAAGTTATTCATTATTATGTGTATTTTAACACTCTTTCGGATTAGTACCCCCTTTCTGACTAACCTTGTATATCGTATGACTTTATATCGATACTGTAAATATCGTATCGAAATAACGTATTGTTGTTTAAGTCTAGTTGCAAAGTTGTGTTGCCTTTAGTTTTAACGTATAATAAACACAACTTGAATTTCGCACCCAAATCACTCTTAATAAAAATTAACACCCAAAATCAACAAAATCAAAAGTAACATTTACTTTACCTATCCATTTACTTTACCTAACAAAGGTTAATGGTACCTACAAATGCGGCGGCGTTACCAACGAAGAATAATTAAGTTTGTTTACATTTGTATCTGTCTTAATATTTCACAAACCAAACATCACTCTAAGTACTCAATACAATACGATATTTTCAATGCGATATGTCGGCGAAGCGATACGATACAGCCAAATATCGCATTGCCGTGTATCGATACAAAATATCGATATATCGTATTCCGTTGTATCGATACACCAAAATATCGATACGTATCGAGCATCGCTAGTTCCAGCCCGTCTTCATACGGGGGTAATGTGCTGATGAGTACCAACAGGTAAAGCAAAGGACCTTCCTCTCTTCATGAGTGTCGTAAAAAGAACTCGCTCAATACTCGATCGACTTATATGAATGAATTAATACGAAACCAACGTCCCATTTCCGTCCATTTTGCTGACCTTGTGAAGTAAATTTGCCGTAAAAATACAATTGTTTCGTTCCAAATCAGTAAAGTAACAAATTATTTATAGCATATTTTTTTGTAAAAAGTTTAGTACGTTGTCCAGAGATGTGTTTAACAAAATTCTTACAAACGGGCAAAGGAAAAAAAAGGTTGGCTGCTGTTCAAGTGTGATAGGATAAAGGTGGCGGGTTCTGTAGGTTTGTAAATGTTTTTGGGTGTTTGTATTTTTTATTATTTGTAAGAATGAATAGAGAAAGAAACAAAAAAATTATTACTTTAGACTCGCACTAGCAGACAGACGTAAAAAATACAGAAAAAAAACATAAAAAATGTAAAAAACCTGCACGAGGCCACAAGTCTCCTATCTCAACAGAATGAAACTGAATGAAGAGACATAAAAAAAGCCGCTTCGAATGAATGAATCAAAGGTACATTATTCTATGCAAAAAAAGAAACATTTCCCTTCTGTCAAATCATTGTTATACTATACACACATAGCGGATTTCGTAAATTGTAGCCGTAAGGAGACTGCTATCGAAAAAACGTCAACGACATCATCAAAAGTCGTATAATAGCTAAATTATCTATGTTTTTTTTTTATAATTATTGATATTCTTTGTATAGTAACGTTTTGTTGGAAAATCTCAGGTCTCACCTTACGGTGAAAAGGGTTTAATCGTGATTTCGTCACTTAATGTTATTAAGAAGTTACCATAATTGTAGAGTTAAAAAGGCAATTAATATGCAGCTGAAAATCTAATTTTCTTTGTTCTTAATCTTTCTTTTATTCATATTTTCTTATGATACTAAGTAAGCCGATTTTTGGTCTCGTTATGAGCGAGAAAAAAACCCTAAAATTAAGATATCCCACGAGCGAAAGATAACAAGTAAAAAAAAAATGACTAATCGTTTCCCTAATAAACTTTGACCAATATTTATAAAATCTACTAAGGTTTCATTATATTTTGGGCTTTGTTGGCGACTTCTACATGAAACCAACACCTATTTTAATCACACATACAAAAAAACAACACTTTAAACAAGGCGTAACAAATTAATTCAAGCCACCGTTACATAAACTGATCCCTAATTCCGACCGGTCGAAAAAAGGTTAAAAAAACGTCGCCGAGGTTGGTCTCCGGTCACAAAAAAGCCTTGTTAAACTATGTATTTATATCGAGTGGATATTTGTATAGGAGCCCGCTGATTCTGGAATGCGATCTTATCTAGTAGCCTATTTTTGGGATAAAAATTATTGGAATAATGTTACTTACTTGAAAATATTGAGGATGATTTTAGTTTAATAAATGCTTGGGAATTTTGAATATTATGGCGGTAATTGGAAGGTTTTTGAGATAAAAAATATCATAATAAGCTGATGCTTGATAATTTTGAATATTGTGGCTGTAATTGGGAGGTGCGTGTTTGACAGTGGATGTTATTAAGCTGAAATATTATAATAGCCTATTAACGCCACCTATATCCAGGATTATTGGTTATTGGTCAGTATTAAAATTAAAGTTATGAAAATGTGAACACATTGTATCGTAATGTAAACGATAGGCAATATTGTTGCCCTCCGAATAAGCCTACTTTTATCTCAGTAGGACCAAAATTTTGAGAGATATGACTTTTTTTGTACACACGTATCTCAAAAAAAAAATGGAAGTGAATTGGACCCTAGTGTGTAGTGTATTTGTGTACTAGAATAGTTGCTATATAAGTACTTAGAATATCGCTAGTCCATGACCGGACACATTGTATATGATAGTGTAATATTCCCATAGAGGATGACATGTCCTACAATCTTTCCACAGGATTTTGACCAGTAAGTGTGTCAAAAAATGGGTATTAAAATGGACTGCCACAACGGAACGTTCAGAAGAATTAATGTCATAATCACCACGCTTGGGGAACCAGTTGGTGATGTTATTATTTTTTACATTCAAATATTGAAATTTTTATATCCCACTACAATTTTATTTGTATAATACTCTGCCTTAATAGTCTGATATTGTTTTACATGTATAATTTCGATAATATCATTTTCTAAACTGTAAAGTTTGAGCATCATGCAGCAATTAATGATACACCTTTAATCATATCATATTACTGCCCATTGTCTGGTAGTATGAGTCTGTCATGCTCACTTAAATGTCCTGCTGATGGTGGCGTTGTATATCCGGTCGTTGGGTTCCCTATAATATGGTTGAGCTAAGCGATGCGGATGTGCACGTCATGCTCGTGAACGGGTGCTGTCTGTCGGGACTGGTCAGCCCATAACTACTAGGGCAATTCTAGAAGGCATATTTTCTTTTCCTATTTTCTACTCTTATGTGAATTTATTTGTTACATTAACCTGCATTATTCTCATTCTATGTCGCACGCAACTGTAATGGAATTGTCATGAATAGTCATGATCTACTATTTTAAAAAGAGTATTCATGGAGTTTCTTGCCGGCTCTTCTCCATAGAACCTACCTTTTGGAACCGTGCACCTAGTTTTGACGTTTTAAAAGTGCCTGTAATCTGGTCTATTTGAAATAAAAAACTTTGACTTTGACTTGACTTTGACTTTGATGGTAGTATGTTGTCATGAGAGCACAGGAGAACTAATTATCCCCCTGACATCACCATTTCCATGAGCATTATAGGGTGATAATCACCGCGTCTGGCAGGCGGAGTGGTGATAATAGAACCTAAGTTATTTTTAGTATTTCTAACATGGCAATATTTTCTTCTGGTTGTTATTTGTAGCGGTAATTTTTAGCGGTCATTTGGGGCGGTCATTTTTAGCGGTCATTGGAAGCGGTCATCTAATGCGGTCATTTGTAACGGTCATTTTATGCGGTCGTCTGTAAAGGTCACCTAATGCGGTCTTTTGTACCGGTCGTCTAATGCGGTCATTTGTAGCGGTCATATGATGCGGTCATTTCTAGAGGCCATTTGTAACAAATTGTTACTAACAATCATCTGTAGCGGTTATTTATAGCGGTCATTTGATGAGGTTATCTGTAGAGGTCATTTGTAGCAGACATCTGTAGCGGTCATCAGTAGGCCCACGTTCAGCAGTAGCCGTCAACGAGCTGACATAACCTCCACAAAAAAAAAAAAAACAATGTCCCAACTCAATGAATATGAAAACAAATTCATAACAAAGATATCCCGCGGCGGTTTTAACAGCTCTTGTTAATACAAAAAACTAATTGAATTATTACTAAATAACTAACTGGTTAAACTGTGGGCGGTTTAACTGTTTTGTGGGCGGGTTTTAACTTAACCGGTAATTAACTTTAACCTTACGAGACGCATGCGCGTTCCCAGCAGTGGCATTGTCTTGCGTCCATTTTTTTTAGAAAAAACTCATTTTTTTATGGAAAAGTTCCTTGTGAATGAATTTGTTTGACTACGATAAAATGACACGCCTCTCCAACAACTGTCTTCAATGTGTGTGTGCATATTCCAACGAGTCACCATCTTTGTGTTTGATATTTAGTATGTTTATTACTCGACTAGTGCAGAATTACAAACCTCCAAACGGTACCATACTGTTAATTAGCGACGTCAAATCTGTCGAGCGACTGTAACATGTTTTTGTTTAAGTTTGGCCTACAGTTGCAGCACACATCTGCGTTGAACGAGTGACGCGTTGTAAATATTCTTTTCATCTCCCCATCTCGGAAAGAGTATTTTTGCTCTTCGATATCTGAGTGCAAAAGCCGTTTTTATCCGCTAGAGGATAAAGTAAATTGAATTTAGAACATCGTGTGCACCAAGTTTGTGAATTCAAAATTTCATTAAAACCTATTATTTCTACCTCTATGGTGCCGAATTTATCATACAACTTTTTTTAATTTGTTAAACCTCAGACTCGGAAACTTCTTGGTGTATTACTTTTTTTTAATTTGCTTTACGCGCGCCTATTTCTTTTCACGTCATATTGTTAAAACCTTAGGTTAAAAACAAGAAACTTGAAAACACGTGAAAAACCTAAAATGAGTGATTCTAGCGACGAGGAAGCTTATTTTTTTACATTAAGTCATTTCCTCGCTGGGGTGGGATGAAAACTTACGTGTTGCACTCGAGTGCAAAGATTTTTCACCTCGTGCTCTTTTGATTCCCTCGCTAATGCTCAGGATTCTAATTTTTGAATCACTCGCTGCGCTCGTGATTCAATTTTAGAATCCTTCGCTTGCTCGGTCATCAAAATTGAGCACGCGGTTAAAAAGCAACTTTGCACTCTTGTATAACAAATAACTATTTTCACGGAACACTTGAGAGGGCTCCATAAAGTTCTCGATGAAAAGGAGTTAATGGGGGAACTCCCTTTTCATTCATATCATCTCTCACACAATCCATTCATTTTTTCTTTGGTTTGGTGGCTCTTCCCCTTCATCCATCAACATTTATATTCATCACTCTCTTAGTTACTTGCTTTTCGTCCCTCCTCATTACATGCTCATACCAAGATAATCGGTTCCCTTTCAACTTTTCCGTCACAACACAGGCGCCACTTTCAAACTTCCTCTAATATACTCATTTTTCACTTTATCCATTCTAGTCACTCACATTCATCTCAACATTCTCATCTCTGCTACATGCAATCTTCTTTCATCCGTCATAGGACGTAATTATAAATGTCCTTTAGCTTGAAGGGCATCCGTCGGTCACAAGTTGTTCCTGTGACCTGTCGCCATTTAAACTGACAAAATTCTAACGTTAACTTTTCTTTTGTTACAGGAATTCCATGACAATGACAGCAGCAGAAGAATAGAAGAGAAATAGAAGAAGAAATAACAAAGATGGACAACACAAGAAAAGATAAACCTCCTCAATCTTTTACCGATAGAATACCAACTTTAAAAGATATAAAAGAGAAGAATATAGATAAACTGAACATGACTATAGACTTTAGACATAGACCCTATGTTATATACAATGATTTTAGTAATACTAAGAAGAATAATCGGAAAGAAGGTGTAACATACTGCTTTATTAGCGTTATAATTAGTTTCGTATTCGGCCTAGCAATTGGAATCGTCCTAATGAGCGGGCAATACGAAGAAAAAGTAATAGTAAAAGATAGAGCATCAATAACACGAAATTTGAACTCGGCAAAACCAGAAACAAGAACAGAAAAGAATAGATTTGCAGCCGTATCTTTTACGGGACAAGAAAATAAATATAACAAAGATATATATCCAAAAGGGCTAACAGAAGTCATGAAAGATATTTTAAAAGATACAAAAAGTGATAATAGACATCCTTTAATTATTAATAAGACATTTGTCCCGGATGTCACGACAGTCCTATATGATAACATATTTTGGGGACCTCAGATTGAAGATGCCATGCCTCAAGGATATGGAGACAGTTCAGCTCAAATCTGGGAGAACTATATCGAAGAGACTGAAGTTATAAAGATGGAGCCTGGCTGTGGAAGGATGCAGAACCGACTAGTCACTTTCAAAGATGGATTGCAAGCTTGTGTCAGATATAGACAAAACACTGACCAAATTCAAGGTGAAATCTTCAGTTTCTACGTAGGTAGATTACTAAATTTGACAAATCTAGCTCCTTCTGTAGTGAGAATTGTTGATTTGAAGGATAAGTTATGGAGAAATGTGGCCAATGATGTAGCTTCCGCTCAGTGGAGTAGTAACAGAGCTGTTGTATTGACACAATACATACCAAGCTTAGAATCTGCATCAATTCCAGACGTTTTCAGACCAACTACGAGACATTTGAATAAAATAGACATTCTCAAAATGTCTTTAAAAGAAAATGATACAGAGATTAATAAACAAATTCTAATCGACAAACTCAGAGTCAAAGAATTGAAACTAAAAGAAGACTTGAAGAATTTTACTCATATAGATTTAAAACTAAATAAGAAGACTATTGATCGATTCTTAGAGCTAGCGCAATGGTCAGATCTAATCATCTTTGACTATCTAACAGCAAATTTAGATAGGATAGTGAACAATTTATTCAATTTCCAATGGAATGTCAATATTATGGATGGTCCTGCGCATAATTTGGCCAAGAAAATGGATAGCGGTCTTTTAATATTTCTTGACAATGAATCCGGACTTCTACATGGCTACAGACTTTTGAAGAAATATAATGTGTACCATAGTTTGATGTTAGATAATTTGTGTGTGTTTAGAAAAAGGACTATTGAAGCTTTGAAAAGACTTTTTAATACTAAGACTATAGGGTCATTAATTAGTGATATGTTTCATAAGAAGAACTCTGTTATAATTAGGGATATATTACCGTCTTTGCCGGAGAAGAATGCGAAGATTCTTCTCGAGAGGATAGGTAAAGTTTTGAATCAGGTGGAGAAGTGTGAATTGAATTTTAGATAACACCTTTTTTTGGAAAACTAGCATTGCAATCTTTTCTGTTTCATTTCGCTCATAAAACTGTAAAAGGAAAATAGATAAATAGTTTGCAGGATTAATAAATTATTTATTGAAAGAAATACACAATATTTTTTTGTTTCTAAATATTGTTTCATTGTATTTATTTTCAACAGTGCGAGTAATAAAAAGTGATATTGTAATAGTGTTTTGATGCCAAATAATTATTATTTATTGTAAAAAATATACGATTAGTATAATAAATAAATAAATGTGCCAGTTGTCATTGGGAGGGCGAAAAAATATGTTGAAAGACAGCTAAAGGGAAAACTAGGTCCTTATTTTTTATTTTATTTATGTTTCCTGTCTCAATTCAATATTTTTTTGCTAAAAAAATGTATCTCGCTTCAGGTACAGAATCAAAATTTTAAATCAGTGACAGTACTTAATTCTCAAATTCTCATTTACCTAATTTTTATTAAAAATACTGAAAATTGTCGCCATAATATATTTTCGACCTCCCAATAAATAAAGTGATATTTTTAGATAGGTAATTTTTATAATTTTGTAAAAACAATGTGTCTGTACATTTAACCATAATTTATTAAAAGAAATAAAGCGAATGAAACTTAAAATCATTATTAGCTTTTTTGAGAAATTGTGTTTTAAACGTGAAAATTACTGAACTGATTTTGATACCATTTAGTTGACAGATAAGCCATTGTGTAACTCTGGCTATAACAATACATTTTTTCAAAGATAATTGTTCGTTAATATTCATTGCGTTCATTAAGACACACGGCAGCATTTAAGCAGGAACTGAATGACCCGAAAATTAATATACCTTTAAAGTACCCAAATTCAGGTTATCCGAATATTATGATACTTAAATATATTTCGGTACCGAAAAGTAGAGTCCGAAAATGTAAAACGGTATATTTCGGTATCCGGACCTAAACCTTTATAAATAAGGATTTTCTTTTATGTACTGACATCCTATCCTTCGCAATGAGGCCTCAGATAGCATTAATGTTTGATAATACGATTCGTTTATCCTCGATGTTTTTCGGTACCGAAATCGTAAAAAGGTTAAATAAAGGTAAATGGTAAACGTTTATAAGAAAATGGGTACCGTTATATTTGAAAGGTATCGTAACCTCGTACCGTAACTGAATAAAAGTTCTTTTTTACGAAAACTATCAAAATGTTTAGTTTTCTTTTTGTTGTAAAACAATTTGACAGTTTTTGAAACCGAAAACTGTACAAAGAAATAATTACGTTACCTGCTTAAAAAAATACTGTTTAGCCAAGTTCGGACTATGATTGTCAAGGACGGAAATTTTAAGTCTTAAAACGCACTAGCGGCCAGCCGCAATACGGAGTGCCGCTTGCGGTTGGCCGTACATCGATTTTTACATGAAACCGCAGGATCTCAACGCACTGGCGCACGACGGCTGGCCGGAAATCAGTGCGTTGAGATCATGCGGTTTCATGTAAAAATCGATGTGCGGCCAACCGCAAGCGGCACGCCGTATTGCGGCTGGCCGCAAGTGCGTTTTAAGCCTTAATATACCGTGCAATTAACATTTTTGAACTGTCAGTATGAAAAATATAGCGAATATGAATTCCTTTACCAAATGTGTTTTTGTTGTTGTAAATTATTGCACATAAATAAACGCTTTATTGCCCATTGTCATTTAAAATAGGTACCTATTCATGAAAATTATTGTGTGGTATAGGACAAGCTTTAATAAAAAACTATGTTGTAAATAAAATTGTAAAAATGTATGTAAAAAATAAATGAAATTCAAATTGATGTTTTTTGTTTTCTATTTAATATCCCCTTTGTTTGTCACGGCAAAGTACGTATGACTATTTCATTAGTTGAGCAGTGTCTGTAGGCCTAGCACGAATATTTTGACGTATAGTAACGTTAACATAACTCGTGGAGGAGCTCGTGGCTAAATAATTACAGCCGCATAGACCGATCTTCTGGGTTAAGCCACGCTTGCCGAGGTTGGTCTGTGGATGGGTGACCATTTACCATAGCGAGTTTCCTCCGTGTCTCGGAAAGCACGTAAAGCCGTTGGTCCCGGCTGTCATTTGTAGATCTTTGACAGTCGTTACTGTTGGTCAGAAGCCAGAAAGTCTGACAACCAGTCTTACCAAGAGTATCGTATTACCCAGTTACTGGGTTGTGGAGGTCTGATAGGCAGTCGCTCCATGTAAAATACTGATATTCAGCTGCATCCGGTTCGACTGGAAGCCGACCCCAACATAGTTGGGAAAAGGCTAGGCAGATGATGAGTTATGTTAACGTAACGTTAATGTGAATGAATTTTAAATAGAAAATACAACTATTCTATAGCATTTTAGTTTAAATTTATGCGACAGCCACAATTTGTATCATACATAGATATGAATAAAGTTTTCAATTCGATTAAATATTATGTGCGAAACGAGTATTTCCAATTCAAAATTCACTCGCGTTAACGTTACGTTTGCGTTACCATACGTCACACATTCGTGCTCGGCCTACTGATCACAAGTCGCTAATAAGATATACAAAAAACTTTTTCTTTCCAGCTAGATTTTTTTAAATTTAATCTGTTTTCGGTCTCAGACTGGACCAAATTCTCTATGAAATACGTCCCTAAAATTCTTAATATTGGTCAAAACAAGGTTTTACTACAAAAAAGTAGTAAGACATAAGTTTTTGGTCATTTCTGAAATAGGTATAGTATATGACGTAAACAGTCACTTTTTACCAGACACTCCTCAGTTATTAAACAAGCCAATGAAAGCCAAAAAGGTGGCCCTCTTTGGTCAAATAAACAAACGTTACTTAGTCATTTGTTGAATTTGACCAAACTTGTATACAAGGTGTTAACGAATTCGTGTAATTCCTTTAAACCACGTGATCTACTGATAACACAGATTAACCCTAAATGAGAATTTTAGAAAACAAACTAAAAAAATATTAAAAAAAAACTTGGTTTTCTATTTCTGAGTCATTTTAGAGCCTTGAGTTATCTGACTGCAAAGAGCGATATCGCGTTAGTCATGCCTGCCAGCCGTGTTTTCATTAATTTATGCGTGGCATCGAAATGTTCACACAAAATAACTTTTTTTTGTGCAAAAAAATTAATTCTTATTTTTTTACTGAATCCATATTAGGTGGTTTAGATACGATAGGTAACAAAGCCGCATGAAAAAATAATAATTTTATTTTTAATCAAACTAAATCCCGTGCAGGGCCTGTCTACATCAGTAGTAGATCATGTGGTTTTAAGGAATTACACGAATTCATTAACACCCTGTAGAACGAATTCGGATTCACTCGGATTTAAGCGGTATCGTTGGCTTAGTGTGTATGCAACATTATAGTCAAGAACTTAGAGTTCTGGGTTTACAGCATAAACACTAGGAAGCGGTGAAGGGTGGGCGCTTTTGGGGGCAGTCTTTTGTACCTAAATCTGACGTTCAAAAAGAACTAAGTAATACGAGTCTACCTTGAAGAAACGAGTTTTGAGTTTGAGTTTAGTCTTTTTTGGATAAATGAGTTTTGAAGAAAAAAATCATCTACAAAGTTAGTCAGAAATGGGGTAAGAATCCGAAAGTATGTTAAAGTACCCATAACAATGAATAACTTTTGTTCTACAACTTTCCTCAAAAGTCAATAGTTTAAGAGAAATAGCTATTCAATAATTACATAAAAAGACGCTAAAATCTATCTATCCTCAGCTATGATCAGCTGTGTTTACATTTTAGATCATATTTGGGGTCACGAATTAGAAGCTCTATTTTCTGAATTCGTAACTAAAGCAGTGATGAAGAAATTTTGAAAAAACGAAAATAATAATCCTTTTGCATGGAAACATAATTTATCGAATTTTGGAATTTTAGCACTTGCTTTAAAACAATCATCAGTGATACTTTAAGTGACTTACGGATTAGTACCCCCTTTCCGACTAACCTTGTATACGCACTATCTATACCTTTAGCTAATCCTATCTTGCTATCTCTTTCACTCTTCCAACATGGAAGCTTAATCGACAAAAAAATCGCATCAGATTAATCGAAAAACAATCAAAGATGCTACTACCACAGTCTACCTATATCTTACTCCTTACAGTCGGTCAACGTAGAACATTGTCGCAGAGCAATCGTGCGGGGGGTTGCGGGGTGAAGGAGCGGAGGTTATGTCCCGAGTAGCCATACTGCGTACTCGGGACATAAATTCCAGGGCTCGCACTTTTTGATTTCGAATTTGATTGATATCGTTCATAGAAATTATATTAATTTATTAATAGTATGTATGTTGTATGTACCTATTACGAGAATTTTACTATAAAGTCTGTTTACTAATCCAAGATGGCGGCATACATACATTTTCAAATGATTGTCATCACCAAATCCAAGATGGCGGCCATGAAAATTTTCATCATGGGTGTTAATTTCATGGTTTTCGGGGTCACTGATGCCGAAAATAACTTCAAAATCCAAATCCAAGATGGCGGCCATGAAAATTAGTAAAGTAGTCGTCATGGGTGTCAAATCCAAGGTTTTCTGGGGTGCGGATGCCGAAAATGAGGTCAAAATCGAAATCCAAGATGGCGGCAATAAAAATGTCAAATTAGTGGTCATGGGTGTCATTTCCATGGTTTTCGGGGGTGCTGATGCCGAAAATGAGGTCAAAATCGAAATCCAAGATGGCGGTAATAAAAATGTCAAATTAGTGGTCATGGGTGCCATTTCCATGGTTTTCGTGGGTGCTGATGCAGAAAATGAGGTCAAAATCGAAATCCAAGATGGCGGCAGTAAAAATGTCAAATTAGTGGTCATGGGTGTCATGTCCATGGTTTTCGGGGGTACTGATGCCGAAAATGAGGTCAAAATCGAAATCCAAGATGGCGGCAATAAAAATGTCAAATTAGTGGTCATGGGTGTCATTTCCATGGTTTTCGGGGGTGCTGATGCCGAAAATGAGGTCAAAATCGAAATCCAAGATGGCGGCAATAAAAATGTCAAATTAGTGGTCATGGGTGCCATTTCCATGGTTTTCGTGGGTGCTGATGCAGAAAATGAGGTCAAAATCGAAATCCAAGATGGCGGCAGTAAAAATGTCAAATTAGTGGTCATGGGTGTCATGTCCATGGTTTTCGGGGGTACTGATGCCGAAAATGAGGTCAAAATCGAAATCCAAGATGGCGGCAGTAAAAATTTCAATTTAATCATCATGGGTGTCATTTCCATGGTTTTCGGGGATGCTGATGACGAAAATAAGGTCAAAATCTATATTCAAGATGGCGGCCATGAAAATTTTCAAATTAGCCGTGATGGGTGTCAAATCCATGATTTTCTGGGACGCTGATTACAAAAACGAGATCCATTCTCAAACACCAAGATAGGGACCACGTTTTACCTGGCAAATTACATTTAACTGATAAATTTTTTTGACCGCCGTATATTGTCGAGGAATACTTGGCTTTATTTCCAGCATCAGCACCCACGAAAACCATAGAAGTAATAACCATGAATAATAAGTAATTTTCTATGGCTCCTTCCTGGATTTGGGAATCATTTATTACTCTTACCTACCCCCGCAAGCGTTAGCCACTTCGACTGTAACCTCGACAAAATTTGTAGTTTTAAATATTGTTTGAAAATTCCAGGATAAGATGGCGGACGAAGTTGCTGCTACATACCTTTGCATTATTTTGTCAATCGTCAAAATTACGCATGCGTGGTTTTCTTTTTGCGTGTCACTGTTTCTATAAAACGTTAATTAATTTGGACGTTTGTTTGACAAAGTTTGTGTAATTTGTTTTATGTGACAACCCTATGAGAAGTGTTACCAATTTTGACATTTCATAGGACCTGTCAAATGTATGGGCGTTGACCCACTGTATGTAGTAAGTAGGTACACTGTGCTACTACCATAATCCCATGAGTGAAATTTTGACAGCTGTCAAACTTGTCAAAACACCTGATTATTCTTTTTTTTTGTCTGACTTCTGAGAAGGGAATTATTAAAGGATATTAGGATATTGTTTTATTGGTATGATTGCGAATGTAGCAATGTTGAATTAGATTCCCTGGTTGAGTAAAAAGTGAATTAATTCACTTGCTGTAAAACTCATTTATTCAAAATAGACTAGAATTACTTAGTTCTTTTTGAACGTCAATATTACGTTGAAGGCAACCCACAAAAGTGCCTTCCCTTCACCGCTTCCTCGTGTTTTTGATGTGAAGAAGAAACGGCGCAACAAACTCCCCAGCAACATAGCTGTCTGTCAAGTGAACAAATTAATTGAGTCTGTACACAGCAAAAGGTAATATTAATTACAATAGTGAAATTATGCAAAATGCGGATGATAAACAAAGTATAAGTATAGGACAATTCTGGATGAATTGAAAACAAAATTATCTTTATTAATAATTATTTAAATAGTATACATAATTCAACACAATATAGGTACACATAACTGTATAATTGTATATTATTATGGGTACTATTTGGGCTTTGTGGTCGCTCACAATGGGCCTCATAAGAAGGCTCAAGGTCACCCAAAGTGCAATGGAGAGGACTATGCTCGGAGTTACCCTGCGTGATCATATCAGAAATGATGAGATCCGCAGGAGAACCAAGGTAACCGACATAGCTCCAAGAATTGCCAAACTTAAGTGGCTGTGGGCGGGGCACATTGCTTGCAGAACGGATGGCCGATGTGGCCGAAAGGTACTGGAGTGGCGACCGCGTACCGGAACACGCAGCGTGGGTAGGCGGCCACAAGGTGTACCGATGATCTGGTGAAGGTCGCTGGAAACCGCTGGATGCGAGAAGCACAGGACCGGTCGATGTGGTGATGCTTGGGAGAGGCCTATGTCCAGCAGTGAGCGTCTTTCGGCTGAATGATGATGGGTATTTTAACACCTTTTCGGATTAGTACCCCCTTTCTGGCTAACCTTGTATAGGCTAATAAAACAATGAAATCGCCGTAACCACCACGCTTGTCAGACGGGTTGGTGATCACAGTTTGTGATTATTATCATACAGGAGGACGCTGCTGACCATCCTCGGGACGTAATATCTTAGACGCCCTTTACGAACCCCACGAGTGGAGAGGGAGTGACTTTCTTTGCTCGAATCATCCATAATTATACAAGGTATAGGTACAACAAGGTGAAATAATACTTGAAGGGGTGAAAGTACCCAAGAATATAAATGATTTTCATTTCTATAAATAAATCTATTACGGACACTTTTACAAGTCAATTTTATGTTTTTTAAGGGCGTATAGATGGAAGCAGGTAACCAGCGCCGACCTACCAGCGCTTATCAGTACTGGTCCGTGCAGGTAACCGCTACTTAAAGGAAGCGGGTAGAAGCAGGGGCTGGCATTTTTTAACAAAAATAGCCTTGTTTCCTTGCAAATACGGCAACAAATGACGGCTTACTAGCGCTGATCGGAGCAGGTCGGAACTTGTCGGCGAAGTTCGGAGCTTGTCGGCGCTGGTTCGCCACACACTAAAGAGATTACCTGCGCCAACTAACTGCGCGGACCAGCACCGACAAGCGCTGGCAGATCGGTGCCGGCAACCCGCTTTCTACGTGTATACGCACTAAGACTAGATGGCGCCGGCATTTTCTATCTGACTAGCTCTAAGAAGGAAAGCCGAAACAAACTCAGAGGTCAAGGTCTCTTTTAAAGTCCAGACATTGTAGTATAAAACTATGCGAGTGTAACAATCTAGGGAAACGTCTGGAATGGCCTTTTGAGGAATAGCAACTTTGAGTCGACCTGACAAACTGACGGCATGCATGCATGACCCATCGTGTAGCTTCAACCTTATTTTAGGGAGCTCAACAACCCGCCACAATCAGCAAAAATAGCTTTTCATCATCATATAATTCAGCCGTAAGACGTCCACTGCTGGACATAGGTTTCCCCCAAGCCATGTCCTGCCATAATTGCCACGCTTGGCAGGTGGGTTGTCGATCGCAGTATGGTTGTTAAAGTACTTAGAGGACGCTGCTGTCCATCCTCTAGAGAATCCCTTAGTCGCCTTTTACGACACCCATGAGAAGAGATCGGGTAGTGCTATTGCTAGAGAAATATCATACGCAAACCCCAATTAAACTTTGCCCGACCTGGGAATCGAATGCAGGACCGCACGATCAGCAGTCGCGCTTGCGACCGCTAGAACAAACAAAACAGTCTTGCTGCGCCAATCGTGTCATCAAGGAAAAAGGTTGTACCTTATTCCCCCAAGTTTTCCCAAGTTTTTTAAAGACCCATTCTAGTCATGCGTCATAGTACTGGGAATTATTTCCAATAAACAGTAGGTTGGTACTTTTAGTGTCACAGAGAGGCGGGTGGCACTTAACTAAGCTATAGTGGCAAGTGAGACAGACGTGTCACTTACAGACCTCCCTGCACAAGTGGGCTTTGACATAGACTATACAACGCAGATAGGATGCTCGGTTGATAGGTAGAAAACGGATTCAAGTTTTGTACCTACCTTCTAAGATATACAAGGTTAGTACGAAAGTGGGTATTAATCCGAAAGGGTGTTAAAGTACCCATCATAACGAGGAACTTTTGTTCTACAACTTTCCTCAAATGTCAATAGTTTAAGAGAAATAGCTGTTCAAAGATTTCAGAAAAAATACGCTAAAATCTATCTATCCGCAGTTATGATCAGCTGTGTTTACACTTTAGGTCACATTTGGGGTCAAGAACCAGAAGCTCCTTTTTCTGAATTCCTAACTAAAGCAGGGATAAAGAATTTTTGAATAATCTAAAATAATTATCATCATACATGGAAATAAAATTATCAAATTTCGAAACACTTGCTTTAAAACAGTCACCTGTGATACAACACTTGCTTTAAAACAGTCATCAGTGATACAACACTTGCTTTATAAGGTTCCCTATCCATTTGCATAAAATTTTAAGACCTAATAGGTATAACTTAGCATAATTTTTGTTTGGCATAATTATATTTTCGCATAATATAATTACGCATAACAGCTTACGCATAATTTTTTTAAGCATAATTTCTCGAACCATATTAATGATTAAGCATAATATTCTAAAGCATAAATTTATTAAGCATAAATTTCTAAAGCATAACTTTTTTAAGCGTAATATCCTAAAGCATCAACTTATTTATGCATAATGATATTAAAACATATTTTTATAGGTATAACAATGAAATAATTATTAGCGGTTGCATATTAGAAAATCAATACTTTCCTGAGCAAATTTCAAAAGAACAACGTACAAATCAACAAAGTTTAAAATAACGATGGTCATTTGATCAAAAGTTCAGCTGACCAACGTCTGGAATATCAATGTTTAAATTATTTATTACGCTATTGACCAAATCGTTTAAAGGTCAAAATGGGTTACTGGATAAATTGTTTTTATACACCTTCAAGGCCTATTCATGAGACGATTATTCGTCACCTACTTTCATTTTCACAATAAAAACTTAAGGGGATGTTTGTAATGTTGAGGCTCCAAAGCAGAGTCGACAGAGCCCCGCCGGGCGGGGCTCCTATTTCTGTCTGCAGGGTTTAAAGTAACCTAACACGAAGGGGATGACGGGGGCTTCGTTCGCTCGCTTCGCTCGTTCACTCTAGCCCCCATCATCCCCTTCGAACCTAACCTATCCGTGTCGGGGTGCGCCTGCGAATAGATTATTAGACAATGGTAAAAACGTTTCTGATTATCATAACTAACGTTATGCTAATAGTCATTAGGCCTACTGACGTTATGCGAATCAAATTTATGCCAAAAGAAATTAGTCTTTAAGATGATTATGCCAACATAAAATGTATGCCTAAAAAAATTATGCCGAAGTATTATTATGCCAAAACAAATTGTGCCAAAATCGGTATGCCGAAGTATATTAGGACAAAGAACATTATGCGAAAAGAAGGGATCCCGCTTTAAAACAGTCATCAGTGATAGGTACTTTAAATGGCCTGCGGATTAGTACACCCTTTCCGACTAACCTTAGATATTTAGTTTATTTAATAACGCGCATTTTTCATTAAAAGTTGGTACACTGTTGGTCTTATAAGACTGTTCATATTGTTCTAACAACTTAAGTCATTATAATTTTGACATGCAAATATTAGAAACATTGGATGAGGCAAAGTAAGTACCTACTTTCTGTCCATCTGTATATAACATAATAACTGCGAGAGGAATGCATCATGAATGAGTGAAAGAATATATTGTCAGAAGCATTGTAAGGGATTTATGAAAGAGTTTATTAGAAATAATGGAATATTTTATTAATTTCTTTCTCTTGTATTGTATGTATCGTCTTCTATTACTATCTTTAATCAGAACATTAAATTTATAGGGGCTCGTGACTAATTAATAACCGCACCGATCATATGATTTGCGATGTTAAGCTGCGCTTACCGCGGTCAGTCAGTGGATGGGTGATCGTTCGTTTCAAATCGAGACCCTCCGTGCCTCTGCGAGCACGTTAAGCCGTCGCGTCGGTCCCGGTCGGTAAGTCTGACAACCGGTCTAACCTTAGGATATCGGCATAGTCCAGTAATTCGGTTCCTGAGATCTGATGGTAGTCGCTCCGTGTAATATACTGGTATTCAGCTGCATCTGGATGGACTAGAAGCTGACCCCAACATACTCGTAGAAGGGAGAAGGCTAGATAGATAGATTGAATAAAAAAACTTATTCTAGTATTACAACTTTCATGAGTCACATTTATATTCATATGTTTACAGTTTAATCACCTGCATTTTTCGGGATTGCTCGACTAGTGTCGGATGCGGCGAGGTCGCAAATCGAACTCATTTTATTACCTCACTTCTTCTTCTTCTCGTATCGATGATACATCTAGTGATAAATTATATCACTTGGGCCCAGTAGGTGGCCACGTTTATTGCCGCGTCTGAGGCGCTATTCAGATCGTCAAGGGTACAGGTGAACGGACAGTTGGGACACTCCAGCATTTGGGACATAGTCTGATCAGGAGCTCCGCAACCGCACTGGATGTCAGACGGGTCTGAGATGCCCTATTTCGCCAAATTATGTTTGCAGTTTTCTACTTGGGTGCGCAGTCGTTTCAATGCCTTCCAGATAGGCCACTGCAGTTCACTGCCGGGAGGTACGTGTTCCTAGGGCATCAAGTATTTTACCTCTCCCGGCTTTGTACATCTTCGAAACTGCATTATTTGTGAAAAATAATCTCCATTTATTTTGTGGCGGCATCTATCTCGCCACATGCGAACTAGCGAACTATCCTACATCGCGCAATCAAGATTTAACACGCAGATAGTATATATACAACCTCCCAACATCAACCGTTGGGCAGTAGCCCGCCAGACACAAGACTCCGCCTGGTTGGAGAATCCTCCCTTTGGTTGGAGGAACACCACGCCAAGTTTCTCCACAATTTCAAAAACTGGCTAGTGTAAAGAAAATGCCGATGCGTGCTCAATACCTAACCACATTATGCCATGTGAAATGTAAAACCGCATTGATGAAGAAAAGTTTCTTTGGTATTGCTCCTCGAGTTTTTATCAAAGTACCTGACGCAATTAAATGTATGCCAGTACAGAAATTCAAAACTATCCTACACCAGCTGCTGCTTAAAAAATGCTATTACATATTATAGGAGTTTCTAAATGACAATTTTAATTAACCAGAACTGCAAAAAATTAATTAACTTAATTTAATTTTTTAATAATTTAACTTATTTAATTTACCAATTTTTAATAAATGTAATATCTTTTTTATAATTAATTAATTTTTAATAACTTATTTGTATGTCATTGTTGACAAAGCATAGCGCACTCAATATTATTTTTAAGATCTTTATAATGTAAATACCTATGTTTGACAAATAAACGATTTCTGATTCTGATTCTGACTCAAGTAGTCGTGAGGTGCTGAATGTCTTTCTTCCCACAATCTGCTTCTCTTTGGGTGGTCTGTCTGTCTTGAATTGCCAGGGTTGCCCGGGTATTTTTTATTACCTCGCTAAATCAATAACTTTTAAATCAAGTGTCGCGTCTGCGCGCCCTCTGTGAGCGTCCATTATCAAGAGCTTTAAGATCCAGATAGCAGATGATTCATAACATATCTTTTTTTATTTAATGTGCCCGCCATTAGGCCATGTCCTAGTGGTGAGCCTTTAGGGATCAATGGTGCGAATGATAAAACTTTATATTACTAAAAAATATACAGGGTGTTAATGAATTCGTGTAATTCCTTCAAACCGTGTGATCTACTGGTGTCACAGATTAACCCTAAATGGGAATTTTTGAAAACCAAGAAAAAAAAAATTGCAAAAAATTTTTGGTTTTCTATTTCTGAGTCATTTTTGAGCCTTGAGTTATCTGACTGCAAAGAGCAATATCGCGTTAGTCGTGCCTGCCAGCCGTGTCGCCGTGCTTTCATTAATTTATGCGTGGCATCGAAATGTTCACACAAATAAAATACTTTTTTTGCAAAAAAATAAATTCTTATTTTTTTACTGAATCCTTATTAGGTGGTTTAGACACGATCAGTAACAAAGCCGCATGAAAAAATATTTTTTATTTTTAATCAAGCTAAATCCCGTGCGGGGGCTGTCTACACCAGTAGTAGATCATGTGGTTTTAAGGAATTACACGAATTCGTTAACACCCTGTATACAAGGTTAGTCTGAAATTAATCCAATGGCTACTTAAAGTACCATTAAATGACTGTCGTAAAGCAAGTGTTACAATTAAAATTTTGCACGGAAATAAAAAAAAAATTAAGATAGTAGAAAAGTTTTTTGAAAATTCTTCATCCTTGCTTTAGTTAGGAATCTAGAAAATGGAATTTCTAATTCGTGATCCCAAATATGACCTAAAATTTAAACACAGCTGATTATAGCTGACGATAGATAGAATTTAGCGTATTTTTATGAAATCTTTGAACAGCTATTTCTCTTAAATTATTGATTTTTGGGGAAGGTTGTAGAACAAAAGTTATTTATTATTAAGAGTACTTTATGACGATTTCGGATTAGTACCCCCTTTCTTTTGATTTCCAAGGAGAGTGCATTACGCAGAAGAATGGACTGGACGAAGAAAGAAGAGTGTATAAAGTCAGAAAGGTGAGAGGGACATTGAAGGAGTCGGTTGTGTGAAGAGCGAAGATTTCTGTCATGATTGGAGCATAAGTATTGAAAGTGAAAAGTTAGATAAGTAGGAGAAGTGGGAGAGTAGAGAAATGAGAATTCTTATGAACACGTGACTCAGCATGGAAAACCAAGCCCTCAGCCACTGCTTGAATAGCACCCAATACCTACACAACAAAAACCTACATACAGAACCCAACTGTAAAAACCGATCGCTCCTACCAAAAATACTCGCGTAATCGGTCGTCCACCTCCTTAAGTGCATGTAGTAAAGTATATTATGTTCGTCTGTAAGGACATAACTACAAAACGTTATCAACAACTGTTCGTCTGTACGTCACCTTGTAATACGAAACGGTCGAACACTTTTAATATGTTTGTTTTTAACATCCTATCTCAAAAATGCGAGTAAAGCATTTTAATTTGGCAAGCTGATACGGTGGTTTTGTGAAAATAAACGTTATTCTGTTGCTTTTAGAGGGTGGGTAGAATTCAACCATAAATCAGCCCACTGCCCCACTGCTGGGCAAGAGCCTATTCTCAGAATCCTTCTTCTTGATTCAAACGATTAGATGAAGTAGTCCCACGTAATAGGCGCGACCCGCGCGACAACAGCAGGATATGCCTTCATACTGCGGGAACAAGCCCTGTGACCCTAAATATGATCTAAAATGTATACACAGCTGTTCATAGCTGAAGATAGAGTTTAGCGTATTTTTAACCGACTTCAAAAAGGAGGAGGTTCTCAATTCGGTTGTATTTTTTAAAAAAAAATTTTTTTATTTTTTTTGTTTGTTACCTCATATCTCTGTCATTGAAGGGTGGGAGCTTTTGGGGGAGCAGTCATTTGTAACTACCTTAATTTGACGTTCAAAAAGAACTAAGTAATACTAGTCTACTTTGAATAAACGAATTTTGAGTTTGATTTATGAACCGATTTGAAAAAATATTTTTTTGTTCGAAAGGGTATACTTCCCGATTGGTCCCATATGAATTTTGTTATGATTAGACCATGAACTTCAAAGATATGGAACGGAACTCCTCATCGGATCAAAGCAAAATTTTCAAATTACTAATATTGCTTTGTTTATATTTGTTGTTGGGAACTGACTACTGGAAAAGAGGAGGGGGTGCGTGTCCTCCCCTCCCCCCCTTTGGAATGTTTTTATTATATCGTGTAAGGTATCATTTGAAAAGACTTTTTATGCCCGACTACGTCAAAGCCAAAAAGAAGGGTTATGAAGGAGGGGGTTAAAATTATGACACTAAAACGTATTTAATAAAAAATAAACTTTAAAAAAAAGTAAAAACCGACTTCAAAGAAATACTAAAAGGAGTAAAATAATTACCATAATATAAAATTAACAGTTTCAGAAGTCGGTGGCTTCTATTTGCTTCAGTGTAGAGTTGCACCGACTTCTGAAACTGTTAATTTTATATTATGGTAATTATTTTACTCCTTTTAGCATTTCTTTGAAGTCGGTTTTTACTTTTTTTTGAAGTTTTTTTTTACGAAATTTTTGACCAGTTATTTCTCTTAAACTATTGACTTTTTGGGAAAGTTGTAGAACAAAAGTTATTCATTATTATGTGTACTTTAACACCCTTTCGGATTAGTAAACACGTACCGACTACCGTTGTGCAATATTTTATTATTATTTAAATTTGCCTACTCCAAATCATGTTACAAAAATCTTGATAGAATATTACTATTATCTATTGATAGAATGTTTTAAACACCTACAATAACTGTTTTTGCTTATCCTGTTAAGGTAATATAGCTTAATAATAAATGATTCAGTCAAAACAGTTGCGCTTGAGCATTATTCAAACCGAAATGGCGGACATCGACCATTTTGACAAATCACTTGACATAGAGTTAGGAAGAAAATGTTATTTATTAAAATGAAATTATACAGGTGTAAACGAATTCGTGTGATTCCTTCCAACCGCGTGACTGGTGACATAGACTAAACCTAAATGGTTATTTTAGAAAACAAAGTTAAAAAAAAAAAAAAATGGTTTTCTAATCCTGAGTCATTTTAGAGCTCCGTGTTAACTGACTGCAAAGAGCGATATCGCGTTAGTCGTGCCTGCCAGCCGCGTCGCCGTGCTTTCATTCATTTATGCGTGGCATCAAGATGTTCACTCAAATAAAATAATAATTTTGCAAAAAAAAAACTTTTTTTTTTACTGAATCCTTATTATGTGGTTTAGACATGATCACTTACCACAACCGCAAGAAAAAAAAGTTTTTTTTTTTAATCAACCTAATTCCCTTGCAGAGCCAATCTACAACGTTATTTTTACTTTATACGAAAACCGAGACACCTCAACAAGATTTTCATCAGAACTGCCTGTTTTTTTTTTTTTTAATAAATCTCCAAATTACACCGTAGTTTATGTCGCGTTAAGTTCCCTGGTAAAGTGAGAAATGCCTGAGATGATGCAGGACCGTTTCAAGCCTCAAGGTGTCTATTCCCGTCAACTGTTATGGGTAGAACTAGAAACCTATTGAAACAAAATTGAAAATTATGAAAAAAAAGTGCTGTAAAAAATATGTCAATCGATTCTCCTAGTGATTCTGAACAAACTAGTTTCAGGTTTAGTGTATACTAAAACTAAGCTTATATATCTGTTAATTCAGTTTATTTAAAAGATTTTTGTTGTACGAGTAGCATCTAAGTTCAAAAATAAATAAGATATTAAATACATGAAGCTCAAAAACTATTCAAAATATCCTCGGTTTACGGTATTTGCCTCATCCAAAATAGACGTAACTCCTTGTAAATGGTCATTTATTAGTGAAGTGCGTCCGTAACTGCCGAATTATTTAAATAAGATATTATTTATTATACAAATCAATGGACTAACTAGTTTTGTGTTTGTGTGTGTGTTTATCATACAGTAAAACAAACACACAGATGTGTATTTTTGGATTGGATAAACATTAAGCGTTAATAATAAGCTGCGATCACTAATTTGTTTGCTAAACGCGGGGATAATTTTAGTAACAAAGACGTTGATCAATCGCAACCGAATTGGAAATGAACCGTTCATTCTGACAGTTTTCGTTTACAAATACTGTGATGGCGTGTGTTTTTTTAAATTGAAAAAAAAATAATTGGTTAGTAGAACTGTAGACTCCACTATTGTGGAGAGGAAAAAGATTCAGGGAACAGGATTCTAAAAGAAAAAAAAAACGTATATGGCTTGGTTGTACATGCGGCGCCGGCAGCCAGTTTGGAAGCTTGCGCCGGCCGGCACTCGTAGTAGCAACCGGCGCCGGCAGCGGAGGCACTCCCTAAAAAAAAAAATAACAATATATATTTAAAAATATAAAATAGTAGCCCACCGGCATCAGGAACAGGGTCCAAGCTACCAGTGGTCAGGGCCTCAAAGAGAGGAACTTCCTAACAACACGCGCCGTGTCTAGAAGTACCGCTTTCTGAATCAAACCTTTGATCCAGCTGCCTGACGAGAGTCTCATGAGGTGTTGGTCGAGGCTCTTGGCTATTAAGCCATTGGCTATAACGATTATCGGCACAATGACTGCTGAGTCAACATCACATGTCAACAACCTCGTGTGCCAAATCAAGATATTTGTTTTTTTATCATCACGAGATTCTCGTCATGTGGGACAGTGATATCAACAATATTATTATTTTTTTAAACAATCCTTTCCACTGTTTAGCATGTTGTGGTCATATTTTAATACAAGGTTAGTCATAAAGGGGGTACTAATCCAAAAGGGTGTTATAGTACCCATAATAATGAGTAACTTTTGTTCTGCCACTTTCCCCGAAAGTCAATATTTTAAGAGAAATAGCTGTTCAAAAATTACATAAAAAATATGCTAAAATCTATCTAACCTCAAGTTATGATCAGCTGTGTTTACATTTTAGGTCATATTTGGGGTCACAAATTAGGAGCTCCATTTTCTGAATTCATAACTAAAGTAAGGACAAAGAATTTTTGAAATAAACTAAAATAAAAATTATTTTACATGGAAATAAAAATTATCGAATTTTCAAATTTAAACACTTGCTTTAAAACCGTCATCAGTGATACTTTAAGTGGTCTGTGGATTAGTAACCCATTTCCAACTAACCTTGTATAAGCATCGCGATCGAGTGAGGTTTAGCCGCCGCGGAATTGGAGCACTAGCTCCTGTAGAGCCCCTCTTCTCAGAATAAGAAGCGTTTAGATCTTAGTCCATCGGAGGAGCTCGTGGCTAAATAATTACAGCCGCATAGACCGATCTTCCGGGTTAAGCCACGCTTGCCGAGGTTGGTCTGTGGATGGGTGACCATTTACCATAGCGAGTTCCCTCCGTGCCTCGGAAAGCACGTAAAGCCGTTGGTCCCGGCTGTCATTTGTAGATCTTTGACAGTCGTTACTGTTGGTCAGATCAGAAGCCAGAAAGTCTGACAACCAGTCTTACCAAGAGTATCGTATTACCCAGTTACTGGGTTGTGGAGGTCTGATAGGCAGTCGCTCCATGTAAAATACTGATATTCAGCTGCATCCGGTTCGACTGGAAGCCGACCCCAACATAGTTGGGAAAAGGCTAGGCAGATGATGATGATGATGAGATCTTAGTCCATCATGCTGGCCTGGTGCGTGTTGTACACACACCTTCAAGAACTATTTGGAGTCCTCTCAGGTGTGCAGGTTTCCTCATGATGTGTTCCTTCACACTTTATCTATACTTATCCCGTGTTGGGAGAGGCTAGAATATGAAACTTCCTCACCACATGCTGGGAATAGACGCGTGTTGTAAGATTATACAAAACACAGCACGCTTGGTGGTAGGATCTATACGGTCCACCTGGCTAGCTACCACCCTCACATTAAAGTCAAGCAGTTTACTGTGTTCCGTCGTGTGTATGTGAGAGCCAGAGGGGTATAAATCAGTGCTGTGCTGTACTTACGCACAGCGAATACTGAGCTGGATTCCTTGCCACACACCGATTATATCTTTTAAATGTGTTGCATTACTGTTTTATATTATATCTTGTGTGTGTGTGGCAAAATAAATGGTTTAAATGGTTTAAATGTATAGGAGAATTCCTCTACAGGGTGTAAACGAATTCTTGTAATTTCTTCAAATCGACATATAAAAGTGATTTTTAAATATCCAATTTGCAGAATAAATAATTTCATTTCATTTTCCTGTATATCTTTGTTACTTAGATTCGTGTGCTCCATCTTAGACCCTGTTTGCGCTTACCATCACTTGCGACCAAGACAAAAAAGTTTTTTTTTCTTTATTTTAGATCGGCTCTTGACTCTGGTCAAGGTCAGAAATAACAGAGACAAAGTCTACGATGGGGCGAGTTTACCCAGAAAATACTACTCACACTCCGGCTGTCCCATTTCAAAACCTAGTAAGGGCTTAAAACGAAATTTTACAGGAAAGCGCACACCTAAATGTTAAATCGGTCAGCCTTTGAAAAGTATTTATGTTAGGTAAAACCATGTGGTTATAGTGACTTACCAGGTTTTAAAATGATCAGAGGAAGTGAATGGCACTTACTAGGTATCGATGCTTCCGGTTGTCACCACTGCGTCGACTGCCCCGACGACACCGCCCTGCACACTTTGCAGGCGTGTCCTGCGTGGGCGACGCAGCGCCGCGAGCTAATCGCGGCGGTCGGTGGTGACCTCTCGCTTCCGGCCGTGGTTCTGTCCATGATCGGGAGCGAGACTGCGTGGGAAGCCGTCGCCTCCTTCTGCGAGGCGGTGATGGCGACCAAGGAGGGAGCGGAGAGAGAGAGGCAGCTGCCACTCTCCCTTCCCGCGCCAGACGCACCGGGCGGCGGAGGCCGCGCGACGACCTCCAGCCACCCTAGTGTGTGGCCTGCGGGCGCTGGGTTAGGGGACCCACCGCCCGATCAGTAACAGGCCCGAGTAGGCAGCGCGACGTGTTCCACGCGCGCCTCTCAGCAGGACGTGGGGCTAGGCCCCACAAAGGAGAGGTCCGCCAGGGGCTGGCGGACCGAGACCTGCCGGAGTTGCGGTGCATACTTTCCCACGGTCAGGTGATAGAACATCGTGGTGGTTTTAGCCGGTAAGAGTCCGGCATACCCCCCCGTCTTCCCCAGACGAGGGATAGTCCATGAGGACTTCCGAAAGCAAAAAAAAAAAAGTTATCGATGCTTAAATATATCTTCTTATTATGTGAGTTTTCAACGCTGGTGATTTTGTATTTGGTAGAGACTTTATAGGTTAGCACGATTATGCAATAAAATAGTCTTGTGCCTGCTCGGTCATTTGTCATTTTTAAGATCGCTCCGTACTAGTACATTTCGGACAGTGAACTAGTTCATTCTATTTGTTCTAATAGCTCTATTCGGTCTTTTATTCTATAAGCTAAAATAGACACAACGGCATTGAAATAACGCTCATCTCATCTCATTCTTGCGAATTCGGTCGGTCGGGTTCGGGTAGCATCATCATTCGTCGGCTATTCTCTCTCGTTCTCATTCATTCGCAGACATCGAATGAATTCTTAAGACGTATCTGTCAATCAGTGACTATTTCATTTCTCATTCTCGTTCGCACACGGTTTACAATGTACGAGTTCGAAAAGAGCTATTTGACCTATTAGACCGATTACAAGTCAGCGTTCGGAAACGTTTCTTCTAGTACAGTGCGAAGATACGGCTCCTATTCGTTCATCGTTCACGAACTACAACAAGACTACAATAAAACGATTTTTGTAAAAAGTGTCCCTTACTAGGTTTTGAAATGGGACAGCCGACTCAGTTTATAGCAAAATAATCTATCAAAAAATAAAAATACAAAATCTCACATACCTAAAACTAAACACATAGTAGTATAGTATGTCCGTCTGTCCCCGCTGACCTTTGCAACATAAAAACGTCGAGAACTTCTTTATGGTTAGTCATAAAAAGCGATTGTAAAAATTCGCATAGCTATCCGATTTAACACTAGTCATGTCACCTGGTATTGTTTGTAGCTAGCATGAAAAAAAAATATTAAAACACTTAAATTATGTCCAACCTTTTTTTATTATTTATTATTTAATGACATGTCTTTTAAATTAATTTAGTTTACTTAATTAATTATGTATATAATTCTAATTAATAAAATGTATTTAATAAATTGATTTTGTAATTTTAATTGATAGAAATGTATTTATATTATTTTACTATTTGATTTGCATATTTTTAATGTCTCTAAACTATTTTATTTGAATGTTAAGAATTTAAAATATGACTTGTATTTAAACATTTATTTCGTAATATTTGCACGACAGAAATGTCGAATGTAGTGAAACCCAATTGTAACCTAAGACAAACTTATTGTAACATAAATGTTCTTGCAAATAAATATTATCATTCATTCACTGAATTAAAATCGCCTTAAAAAAAAACATACAGATACATTTCGGAGAGTGTGCTTCAAATCTGCATGATCTAATTCCACCCTGCCCTTTTTTCTATCGGACAGCCAGAAGCACGAAAAAGCGCCATCGGTTCATGGTTGATATCACAGAACAGATAAAAGACGTTAGAAGGGCCTTGTGGGCGGGGCAGGCGCGCCGCACATATGAGCAAACGCTCATATGTCAACCGAAATTTGTTTTACCGGTCAACAGTCGCGCTCTTATTGTGGCAGCGTATGGAGATCCGCGAAAAAAAATGAATTATGCCGTCTTGCATTATTATAACGTGAAGGAAAAGAAGCTAGTTGAGTAGTGTAGCCAGAGAAGGGATTTCTTTTCACCGGCATGTCCAAAAACCTTATAATATCAGTGATATTTGTAATTATTGCAATAGTATTATGTAATTTGTAGAAAAAAACGATACAATCGCACACAGATGCAAAATTATACATTGCTTGCAATACATGGGTACCATCTTGTACTACGTGAGCGACAGCGCAATGTATTGCGTTCAATGCGAAAGTCGAGTGCAGCGAGCAATTGTTTTAATTCAGCGAAATTCATACGTATCGATAGTGTTGTACCAAGTTGTAAACAATATCGGTATTAAATATGTGTGTATATCTACAAATGATTATTATCAGTAATATTATAATTAAAATAACTTTGTTTATAGACACGAGTTATATTTTAAATTTTATTTTTAGTTTTCCAACAGGTCCAGACAAAAGAAAACTGGATTGAGACAACTGGTAGAATTGAACGGATACCTATTAAATGTAGCACAATTTGTTCTTAACATTTTGCAGAAAATTATGCAATTAAAATTCACAGGGTTATTCAAATTAGGGCTGATTTTTCAATCGTCAGATAACTTTTATCTGGGGAATAAGTTTGAAGTTTTGACAGCTTTTGTATAGAAAATCTATCAAACCGTCATATTTATTTGTTGGATAAAATTTATCTGACGATTGAAAAATCGGCCCTTAAATTAATTAAATTATATTATGTTAATACGCCTACGGGAAAACATTAAATATGGCCGTGAAATTCAAAATTTCTTTAGTTTTTTGCAAATTGTAACTTTTATTTACGTTTATACTATTCAAAATGCGATTTGCGCCGGTAACGATTACTCAATAATATATTCAATATGAAAGTCGTAAGTATACCTATTTTTCTAGGTTTACGATGCTCGAAAATAGAATTGTTTCCGAAAAAAACATATTTTAGAGCTTTACGATGATGATTCATAATAATTGACATGATTTTATTGATTATTTTTAGCAAACTTAGTATCGTTACGGGTGCAAACAACATAATTATGACGTAAAACAGACCTGCAATTAGCAAAAAACTAAAGAAAATTTGAATTACACGGCTATATCGGATGGTCCCCCTTAATTTGACATTATTATTTATATGTGTTGAGGAAGTTCACACTATTCGTACCCCGTTCGAGGGTCTCAAAATTAGAGCGAAAAATTGCAAAACTGAAAGTAACAAAATTACAGTAATTTTATCGATATAAGTAATCGACCTTTTGGTCGCCGTAACATGTATGAGAAATAAATTTGAATTTGCGCGTGTGTGAGTGTACGTCGAACGCAGTATTTGCGTTAGTGTGACAACTAATAGCAAACTCGAAATCTATGTGCGTGTGGTTTATTTGTGTGCGTAATACGCGTACGTATTGGGCTCTTGCTTGTAGTAGAGTTAAAGAGTGGGAGAAAACCGGCGACACGCGTTCTAATACAAATCAGGAACTATTTCCTTTCTAACCTCTTTATCTGTTCTGTGGTTGATATACCAAAAACCCGAACGAAGCGCTTTGATTCAACTTTCACTGTGAAAACCGCTAAACAGTGGAATGCGCTGCCCGAGTGAGTGTTCCCCGACAGCTACAATCTGGGTGTCTTCAAGTCACGAGTGAATCGGTTTCTTCTGGGCAAGCGTGCTCCATCGTAGACCGCATCATCGCTTAACATAAGGCGAGAGGGCGGCTAAAGGAAGGCATATTAAAAAAAAAAAAAACTGAAATGCGTAAATAATACCACATTATAAAATTATCAGTTTCATAAATCGGTGCATTTTGTTTCAGCGTCGAATTGCACCGACTTCTGAAACTGTTATGTACGATTTCCAACAAACGGGCCGCGCCGGAGCGCGCCGGAGCGCATTTCACACTGTGCTAAAGGAAATACAGGCTTCTATACAACAGTTAAGTAACATGTTTGCATGGAATTTACACTGCTTGGAACTCGGTTAGATCCGCGCGTATGCCGCGGCAGCTGGTCGGCTCCTCGAGTATGCCGCGGCAGCCGCTCGGCTGCTCGCGTACGTGGACGGCAGCGCTCGGCTGTCATCGCGTCCGGTCGGCTCCGCTCGGCCACACCGCAGGTAGAAATTGACTGCGATAGCGGATACGCGAACACGCGCCCGCATGCGCCCTGGTTCCAGCAGATTGTAGCCGTTGGGCGGACGCGGTTGGCTACGCGCGCATGCTCGAGCATCCGCTGCGATGCTCTGCGCTACGCTCTTGCGACAACAAAGACAGGATTATGTTTTTCACGCGTATCTAAAGTATCTATGTATGTGGGATTCTTTATACCCTCGAAGCAGCCCAACGGCTGGCTGGATTTTAATTACCGAGGTGTCTATCGACTCGTCTAAGCCGTGCGATGGTTATAGGCTAAATGGCGGCTGTGGAATACGAAAGGGTGGGAGAAACAAACAAAAAATGTCGCGTGTCATATCATCATCATCTTCCTGCCCTTATCCCATGTTACTTGGGGTCGGCGCAACACGTTTTCTTCTTCCATTCCGTCCTGTCACCCGTCATGATATCACTGACACCCTTCTCTTTCATATCATTCTTCACACAATCCATCCATCTTTTCTTTGGCCTCCCTCTTCTTCTCCATCCATCCACATTTATATTCATAACTCTTTTGGTCACATGCGTTTCATCTCTCCTCTTCACATGCCCATACCAAGACAAACGGTTCCCCTTCAACTTTTCTGTCACTGGCGCTACTTTCAAACTTCCTCTAATATACTCGTTCCTGACCTTATCCATTCTGGTCACTCATCCACCTCAACATTCTCATCTCCGCTACATGCGATCTTTTTTCATCCGTCTTCTTCACGGCCCAACATACTGATCCATACAGTGCGACAGGTCTTATCACGGGCTTGTAGATTTTCCCCTTTAATTTGAGAGGCATCCGTGGGTCGCAAGTTATTCCAGTGACCTGTCGCCATTTCATCCATCCTGAGTTGATCCGGTGCGTTACGTCTCGGTCTACTCCGCCATCCCCTTGGACAAGCGACCCGAGGTATTGAAAGTCGGAGCAGGTCGGTATGGGCGTTCCGACGAGAGATATTGGCACAGGACTAGAGAGACCGCCAAAATCGCATATCATATAATGTGGGGTATCTCTGAAAAGGTTTTTTAAAATCAGCATCATGTTTCCTTGACCATCAACGTCGTTTCGGGACATCCTTGGCTACTTTTCCGTGGTCTCCGTCCAAGGATCTTCCTTCTCTAGCCCACGGGTGGGGAAAGAGTGGGCTCTCATCTGCCGGAAACAGCACGGAGCAGCTCTAGACAAACAAACGAATAATCTATTAAATTTTATTTATATACTTAAACAAACAAACATATTTTAAGCATTAAATTATTCAAAATAGATTTATTTTTTATTTTATAATCATTTGCGAATTTCTTTATTGATTCTACAGTGAATATTATTATATTACACAAATAATAATGATATTATTATGTACACACATAAACTCACGTCTTTTTCCCATGGGGGTAAGCAGTAACTGTAGAACGCCACATGCTACGATGGCTTATTGGACGATTCGCACGAATTTAACTCGCACAAAACGTGCGAATCGACTCCTTTAAAACATATTATTTTTTCTGTAGTCGATTCGCACGAATTTCATTTATTGGCGTGCGAATCGACACCCTCACAAATATGTAGTAGGCTATTCGCACACATTTCATTTTAAGGTTTAAAAAAATTCAAGTACAGTCGTATTCAGCCATCACTGAAATAAAAATAGAAAATAATCGAAGTTTAAAAAGCAGATATTTACTTGAAAGTAAGAAAGATCTGTATGGAATAAGTGATAATAATAATTACTTAAAACGTGGCATATCTACATTTTTACTAATACAAAACAATATAAACATGACCGCAAAATTCGCCTATTACAGGAAAAATGAAAGAGAAAGCTATATATATGCTATCACGCTCACTCGGGTTGGTCATGGGTCTACATTTGGTTTACTTTTGTATTGTAACTGTAGAAAGTACACGTGCCGGACGGTAATTTAAGATAATTATTGTGATGTGACACAGTGTTGTGTGCTGGAAGGACATCAAAGTAATGTGCAGGCGTTAAGCATGTAAGTAATAGAATTATTAGTATTAACTGTGATAACATTATTAACCCCTTTATTCTGAGTGACTGAGAATTATGAGAAATCTTTCTTAATTTTTAATTTATTATTTATTGCCTATAAAAATATATTTTATAACGATCTACTATAGTTCAAATATTAATATAAAAAAAGCTTTTTATACTCCGGTTTGTATTTAATACTACATATTAATAATAAATAATTATAAACTGTGGTCGTTGAAGAGCAAGTGACGCCACCTAGTGGAAGCGTCACCAAATCATCGATTACAAAAATGAGTCAACATAAGTTTGCTTTTAGTATTGCATAAATGATGATGGATACTATGCACAACTTTTATTTACTATCTGCTCAGCAAAGAAGTTAATTATATTAATAATGTTTAATGCGATAAAAGTAATTCTGGTAAAACCTCCTTGATTTAATTAGTATCTCATTGGATACTTATTTTAATTTTCAGACAAAATAGAAAGCTTCTTGAAAATACCTAAGTATGGCGGCAGAACCATCGACGAGTAGAGATGAAAGGGCTGACATTGGTTTTATAAAATCAGAAAGAGGTCAAGAACTTCTATTAAGGCATGGATATAGATATAATAAGCAGCGCAAGAACAAAAATGGTGTTACAGTCTGGAGGTGCGTCAATAGACAACGTTGTAAAGCACTCTTACATACAAATAATGATCTCCTGTTAACAAAAGAAGAACCTCATTCATGCCAACCAAGCGTCATAGAAAATGAAATGAAGTATCAGTTAGACAAATGCATTAAACGATCGGAGAAAGAGCTCACAACTATACCAAAAATTTATGGTGAAATGGTTTCGGACTTGCATAATGCTGGATATGATCTCATACAAAAAGTTCCTGATTTTAAAAATATTAAGAAAAGACTCTATCGACACAGAAACACATCACTACAGGTAAAAAAATTGAGATTCAAAAAAGTTACAGATCTTATTATTCCTCCATGCTACGAAGATTTGAAGTTTGCTGATTATGGATATAAGAAAACAAGAATTACACTTTTTGCAAACCAAAATGTTATAAAATATATTGAAACAGCAGAAAGCGTTTTCTGCGATGGGACGTTCAAAAGCTGCGTACCACCATTTTTGCAAGTATACACGTTACATATAGATTTGGGAAGTACCCATGAACATACAAATATTTTACCAGCCATATACGCTTTACTACCGGACAAACAAGAAAAAACATACGAAATTTTTTTTTACCTTATAAAAAGTCGAATTCCTCAATTTTCTCCACGTATATTCACCACAGATTTTGAAAAAAGTGCGATGGCTGCTATTGAAAAAATATTTCCTGACGCACGTATTCAAGGTTGTTTATTTCATTTCCAAAAGTCTTTATGGAGAAATGCAAAGAAGTTAGGTATGGATAAATCATTAATTGATAAAATGCATGTTAAACGTTGCATGGCTCTAGCATATGTACCTCGAGAATATAGATCAGATGGCTGGTTATATATTGAATCAGAAAATGAGCCTGAAAAGAAAATTACTCAATTTAATGATTATTTTGTTCGTACTTGGTTAGATGAAAATGCTTATTTCTCAAACACATGGTCATTTTTTGATGTGTGTCATAAAACAAATAATGCCATCGAATCATGGAACTCGCGTTTTAACAGATTGGTAAAACCTAAACCAAACATTGCAATGTTTTTGGATACTTTACGTAAAGATTCCAATTATTATTTAACTCTTTATAATAAAAATCAGTATATTTCAGTTAAAAGTCCTGAGAGAATAAAACTTCAAAAAAGAATCGAAGACATCGTAAGCCAATTGAATCGTGGCGAAATTAATATACAACTTTGTATTGAAAAATTACGAAATTAGTTGGCGGTAATATTGTATACATAATACATATATAACTGATGATTATTTTATTCCTAAAAGGTAACGACTGTGATTTTGACTGTGATTAAAGCCAAATATCTATTTTTATAATTCTCGTGAGTTTATTTTTTAACCTGTTATATATAAATTAGAAGTAAGCATTTTATTATTGTTGTGACTTGATTTATTATTGTTGATTTGTTAGTTGTATATAAAAGTTTAGTCACTTTTATACGTTATTTTAAAGAAAAATCTGTGATTCAAATTGTGATTATAGCCCTAGTTCTAGTTTTATGATTAAAAGTTTTATTGTTATAATGATGAGAACTGTGTATTTTAGGTACACTTCTAAAAAACATTAAGACATGTTTTTGTTGTACCAAATGTTCGTCAATAATAAATATAAGAAAAAGTTGTTAATTATATATATATCTACCTTATTAAAAAAGTAAATGTTTGGGTAAAGTAAAAAAAAAAAAGTAAATTTTAAGTACTTTTATTTTTTATTACGTGGTTAGTGGAGTAGTAGTTTGTTAGTGACATTTATTATTCTGTGATCGATATTTGCTCATTTTTAATCCTCAAACCACGAGCTTAGAAGATGTTTAGTACTTAGTTTTAATTTTAATACAGATATTGTTGATTATAGATTGTGTTTTTATTTTCTATCTATTACGAGTAAAACATATTTGACCTTACTACTTCTGTGCTCAAGTGTACTTTATCTTAACTGCATTTCATAAAAAAACAATATGTGTGCGAATAGCCTACTACATATTTGTGAGGGTGTCGATTCGCACGCCAATAAATGAAATTCGTGCGAATCGACTACAGAAAAAATAATATGTTTTAAAGGAGTCGATTCGCACGTTTTGTGCGAGTTAAATTCGTGCGAATCGTCCTATAAGCCGCTACGATCCTTACATACTCCTTTCGCTTCGTCCACGTTCATACATCTTGTCATACACGTTGGTTGAGAGTACTACGCACCTGTCCTTTTTGAAGAACATCACCAATAACATCGATGTATGTTCTTCTAGGGCGTCCTCTACGTTTCCACTGATATCCGCCTTATAAATTCCTTTTGTTAATCGCCGTTCACTCATTCTCTCAACATGACAAAACCACCTAAGCATATTCCTTTTAAATTTTTGACACTACATCATCTTTTGAACCACAACTTTGTCTAATCGTGATCTTATGTATTATTAGTGCGTAACATGTAGAAAGCGGGTTGCCGGCGCCGATCTGTCAACGCTTGTCGGTGCTGGTCCACGCAGGCAGTCTCTATACTGTGTGGCGAACCAGCGTCGACAAGCTCTTGGCATTATCTTAGCTTATTGCAATGGCAATTAGCTCGCCCCCTGTTACATGGTACTTAAAACATAACGGCGAAATGTGGATGTACTATACACCTCTGCCTTACCCTTTGGGGAAGAGAAGCGTGATGCTATGTTATTTTATGTTTATTAATATTACCTTTGTATAACAGATATTTCATAATTTTATTACGTTATTAATATTTTACACAGCCATTTCGATTATAATATTATAATAATGTAGCTATTCAAAATCAAATTATATTATTATTCACATAAATCCATATAGTTATTATAAATACGTATTATATTGTTAAAATATTTTAGTGCAATAACATTAAATTTTATGTTTATTATCATGATTTAAGCTTATGTATTTTTGGGCAATTAACATTTGGGAGTAGAGTGAACGAAATATACATGTCAAATCGCGAAAATCGAATCGATCGTCGAAGCCGAAACAATTTTTAACCGACTTCAAAAAGGAGGTTCTCAATTCGTCTGAATGTTTTTATTTTATTTTGTTTATTTTTTTGTGTTTTTTATTCGGATTCTCCGCCAATTATGAATAGATTTCGATGATTCTTTTTTTGTTTGGTGGAACATACTTCAGAGATGATCTCGTATAAATTTTATCGAAATTGATTCAGCGCTTTTTGAAAAATCAACAAAAACAAAAAATATAATAAATACTTAGATGACGTTTTGGTTTGTGGTTTCCTTCAATAAAAGTTTTGATGAGGACTTTCAATATTTGTTTTAACTGTCATCACAGAAACATTAGTCATGAACAAAGAAGATTAAGTATATGTAGGTATTTGTAAGGAGCCGTCATGATAATTATACATTAATACCTATTCTAAAAGAAAACTACCTAGTTGTTGGACAGATTACGCAACCGTGTCATTTAAAGTAGTCTTAAATAGTGTAATTTATGTCACTATATTTAATAAATAACTTTAAATAAAAGTAAAAACCGACTTCAAAAAAAAACAAAAAGTGTAAAATAATTACCATAATATAAAATTAACAGTTTCAGAATTCGGTGCAATACTACACTGAAACAAATAAAAGCCACCGACTTCTGAAACTGTTAATTTTATAATTATGTTAATTATTTTACTCTTTTTAGTCTTTTTTGTGTGGTTGTAAAACTTTGGTTGGATTTTCGGAGGCCCGTAATTTCGGCACGGTGCCGCGGTGTGCCTCTATACTATGACAAAGATAATTCGCGACTGTTCATTGTAGTCCACGAGAGGGCCCACGCCCAACAGTGGACGTCTACGGGCTGGTATAAAGTACTTGTATGTTAGTCTACGTATGATGTATGTTTTTGTATCGTATTCTATGAAACGATTGACTGTTTAGTTGACTTTTGCTGTGTACGCTTCATTAAGTGTAGTGTAGTACCAATTTATAGTTTTGATACTTGGTATTATATTGTTTGAGTTTAACGTTTGTAAAATTTGGAGTCTATAGAATCTACACATGCTCAAATACCCAGCCCCGAAATAACTACCTGTAGGCCATACAAATATTTGTTCCGTGTGGAAAACAAAACCGCGACCCGTAGCAGATAGCCAATCGCGTAGCCACTGCGCCAAACGTGTCGTCAAATCAGGGGGACTTAGAGCCTACTACTACCTAGTCGACGGCACGTTAAAAAGACGTGGTGTACATAGGCCCTTAGGGGGAGGCCTTTGCTCAACAGTGGGTCATTATGGGCAGTATAAGAAGTACTTACATTTAAAAAAACTGTTACATGGTAAGAAGTCTTATTTTCCTGTACGTTGCAATTTTTGAAATATTTTGATCCCAAGCCCGAAAAACTGAGGCTTTTTTGTAACTATTAATAATGCCGAGTGATGACTAAGAATTCTTATCAGAGAAAAAAACCCTAATGACACATAGCTTTCATATTAACTGCTTCAGGATGCTGTTGGGGCTGCCGCGTTATTGTAGTGCGTCCGGTATGTTCGCAATTGCGCATACCGATGACTTTTACGCCATAATGCGCAAAAAAATAAATTCTATTTTGACAAGAGCGCGGTCTAGTTCTAACGGCATCCTAACTATGTTAACAGAAAAGTACGACACACCTTGGTTGTCGCACGCTGTGGCTGTGCTAGTTAGAAGACCGCACAGATAGCCTTGTTGTTTTTTCTTTTTAATGTTTATTTTTTTGTTATTACCTGTTTTTGTTTACTAACATAGTTTTAAGAACAATGTTAGGTACTAACAATTGGGCCTAGTTGCCACGAATAAACAAATATTTAATTTAATTTAATTTTAATTGCTCGACCCAGCAATCCAACCCGAATTTTCAACGTAAGGAAGAAAAATGTAATAACTATTTATAGACTACTAGCTGTACCCGCATGCGTTGCAATGCACTTTTTCCTACTTACTACCTACCTACTACCTACCTACTACCTACCTACTACCTACCTACTACCTACCTACTACCTACCTACTACCTACCTACTACCTACCTACTACCTACCACTACCTACCTACTACCTACCACTACCTACCTACTACCTACCTACTACCTACCTACTACCTACCTACTACCTACCTACTACCTACCTACTACCTACCTACTACCTACCTACTACCTACCTACTACCTACCTACTACCTACCTACTACCTACCTACTACCTACCTACTACCTACCTACTACCTACCTACTACCTACCTACTACCTACCTACTACCTACCTACTACCTACCTACTACCTACCTACTACCTACCTACTACCTACCTACTACCTACCTACTACCTACCTACTACCTACCTACTACCTACCTACTACCTACCTACTACCTACCTACTACCTACCTACTACCTACCTACTACCTACCTACTACCTACCTACTACCTACCTACTACCTACCTACTACCTACCTACTACCTACCTACTACCTACCTTCTACCTACCTACTACCTACCTACTACCTACCTACTACCTACCTCCTACCTACTACCTACCTACTACCTACCTACTACCTACCTACCTTTTTTTTTTTTTTTTTTTTATCGTGGGAAAATCCTCATGGATGCCCTTCGCCCGGGAAAAGGAGAAGGGGTATGCCGGACTCTTACCGGCTAAAAACCCACGGTGTTCCTTCTTCTGACCCTTGGCCGGGGTCGCGGGATTCGCAGCTGCATGCACCGCAACCCCGGCAGGCCTCGGTCCGCCAGCCCCTGGCGGGCCTCTGCTTCTGTGGGGCCTTGCCCCACGTCCTCCTGAGAGGCGCGCACGGAACACTGCGCGCCGCCTTCTCGGGCCTGTTGCTGGTCGGGCGGCGGGTCCCCCGACCCGCCGCCCGCAGGCCACACACTACGGTGGCCGGAGATCGTCGCGCGCCCTCCGGCGCCCGGTGCGTCTGGCGCGGGAAGGGAGAGTGGCAGCTGCCTCTCTCTCCCTCTCCGCTCCCTCCTTGGTCGCCATCACCTCCTCGCAGAAGGAGGCGACGGCTTCCCACGCACTCTCGCTCCCGACCATGGACAGAACCACGGCCGGAAGCGAGAGGTCACCACCGACCGCCGCGACTAGTTCGCGGCGTTGCGTCGCCCACGCAGGACACGCCTGCAGCGTGTGCAGCGACGTGTCCTCGGGGCACCTACTACCTACGATTTATTCCATTCTAATACCAAAAACTAATACCACTGGTATTTGATTCAACTCTTATTTTTTTTCTATTCCGAACGGATACCACTTTTTAAATAATTTAATTTAATGTACGAACGAATACCAACAACTTGAATTTGGTACAGTCAGCGCAGTCAAACCTAATCAAAGTAAATTTGTTTTTCAATATTTTTATGTAATCGTAATATAATGCTTAAAACTTTCCAAATTCACTTCACTCCAATATTTTTACAAAGGTTAGCATAGGTAAGAGTAGTTTTAGTGAATCATCTTGCTATTTTTTTTACCTGCGAGAAAGGGTGAGTTTGCTCTATTGTTCCAAAATTCGAAACAACCAATCAGAGTCAAGTGTGACTGGAATGTTGTGCTTTGACTCGGAGAGAAATTTTATCTACATAAATTCCTCAGTACATTTCCGTGCGGTGGCGGTGGCGTATTGGTATCAGAGTGACAGTGATTTTTATTTATTAAGTGAGTATATTAATTTGTTCTTTTGTATAATTTACTTCTCTTTATTAAAATTAGTGTTATTTAAAATACCTATTATTTGATTTTTTTATCATAATCCAATCAAATGTAAAAGTTACATACAATATATAATTTTTTTTAGATATGTCTGAGGAAGCTGATAATCAGCCCTCAACATCTTCGGGAAAAACAGGAAGCTTGACTTTCATAACAAGAAATGGTGGCTTGGTTTTAATGAGAGCTGGTTACCAGTACACAAAAAAAAGGGAAAATAAAAATGGATGGACCCATTGGAGATGTGTGAATGTTAAAGAGTGCAGTGGATCTTTACAGATAAAGGTATGTTACCAACTTCTTACATAGAGTTTAACTGGCTTATTTATAATGGATTAGTGGAGCTTTATAAGGCCTTTGTAGGAAGCTTGTTAAAAAAATGGTATTCATAATCGTATTTTAGAGGTAAAAACACTCTTTATTTCTCCATTAAAGTTAATTTGATTTAAAGAAGCCATGACCCTTCTTTAAACGTTCGTTAACAATAAAATGGCCGACATCAATTCTATTCTATTTCTTTAAATGGCAAATAGTACCGATGCCGTTGTCGACAATTCTGCCATTGTCAAAAGTGAATTGGAATAGCAAGAGTAAAAAAAAAACACTAGATAAACAAAAAAAAAAGGGAAACAAATGGCCGACATCGATCAGTTGTTTCGTGTTTGACGTTCGGTTTACAATGTCAGTCAGTTAGTATTAAAATACCTACTTTAAAATCCCTACATAGCATTGTGGTTGTTCGCGTATAAAATTGTATTAGCAGAGATTCGATGCATTTTATCTGGATGACGAATAATTTCGTAAATGGTACAGTTTTTCCAAAGAAACGGCTGCTTTTATAATTAATTTAGTCGGTGGTGTGGTACTTCACCAGAATTACAAGTATTAACGGCAACGGCCTTTGCCGCTTTTTCCCAGATTGCATGATAACAAATTCAACAAATTGTTCAAAAGACTAGGTAGTTCAAACTATTCCCTCCTTTACCTTGGTGTACGTTTTTTATGACAGTGTTTAAAAATGCATAGACAAATTTTCTGTGACCAGAGGCAAACAACGTTAAAATCGACTAAAATCGCATATTTTTCTACAAAATGGCAACACTGTGTACGATAGTGGCGTTTAGTTATGGGAGCTCTAAGAAACGATTATGAATAAGAATTTTTATCGAACGTTCGGTAGGCTTAAGGTGAATGCTCCAGGGTAGCCCGCGAAATTCAAATTTCCGTACGTTTTTTGCAATTTGCAGCTGAGTATCGGATATTTTATTAATAGAAACTAAATTCGCGGTACTGGCATGTACGGTATGTATTTACACAATTATACTTATTAAAACCTTCAATATAATTGTCTAACTTAGAGAAAAGAGAAAATGTGCCATTTTAATAATAACTTTACGTTTAATATAAATTTTAACTTAGTGGGTTACATTGATAAATTTAACTAATATAATGATATAAATACATACATGCCAGTACCGCGAATTTAGTTTCTATTTACCATACTATCCCATACTGAGCTGCAAATTGCAAAAAACTTACGATAATTTGAATTTTGCGGGCCACCCTGGAGCATCCACCTTAAAACAAGTTTTAACTAATGAAGGTTTATACCTTCGGTAAGCGTTATATTATGAATAAGACAGTTAGTGTTCCATCTTTCAATATGTATTTTTATCCGAAAACTATTTTGCTAAAGCTATTTTGTTGTCCTCACAGGATGGCAATATTTCCAATGAGAAAAATCATAGCTGCGAGCCCGATGAATTCAAAAATGTAATGGCAAAAAAGCTGGATGATTTAAGAGATAAAGTAATGAAGTCTGATTTCGCCCCAATACCAAACATATATAACAAATTCAAATCACAATTCTGCGCTACTGAATCAGATTTGGTGAGAAATATCCCATCGTTTGCAAACATCAAATCAAAATTGTATTATGCAAGAAACAACGCAGCTGGTGTAAAAAAAATTAAATGTAAATCAATTGATGAAGTAGAAGTTCCATTACAATTTAGAGATTTTTTGTTTTACGATTATAAAGATGAGTCTTCCAATACCCGAATAATAATCTTGGTCAGTCCAAATCAACTAGAGAAAATTCCGAGCATTAAATTTTTTGAAAGCGACGGAACATTCGATTGCACCCCTGAGCCTTTTGTGCAGTTATATACTATCCACGGAGATCTGGGAAGTGACGAAGATCACACTCGTATAGTTCCTCTTATTTATGTTTTACTTAACAAAAAAACAGAAGAAACATACAAAAAATTATTTGAAATTTTGAAACAAAACATTCCTGGGTGGGAACCCGTAAAATTTTTAACAGATTTTGAACTAGCCGCAATGAACGCCATTACAATTGTTTTTCCGTCAGTTGTGATTAAAGGATGCTACTTTCATTATTCCAAAAATGTATGGAAAAAAGCAAAACAGTTGGATCTGACAAAAGATGCTATCACCCAAAGACATGTAAGACTTTCAGCTTTACTGCCTTTACTTCCTCGTAAATTCATATCAGAAGGATGGTGCTACATAATGGAAGACTGTCCTGATACTGACGCCATTCAAACATTTAATGACTACATGGTGTCACAATGGCTAGAGAACGAGAGTTTTGTAGACATTTGGTGCGTTCATGGTGAACGCCATCGAACCACAAATGCCGTAGAATCTTGGCATAAGAAATTAAACTCGGCTGTGCCAAAGAATGCTAATTTATATCAGCTTCTGAACGTGCTGAAAGAGGACGCAGATTTACAAACAGTGGTTGTTACTCAATATAAATCAAACGCACCCCCCGCAAAACGATGTGCACAGACAACTATTATGAAAAATTCGTGGATCACATACGTAACTGACCAACTCCTCAAAAACAAAATCTCCGTAGGTCACTGCTTAGAAAAATTAAGGGTTTAGCTACTAATTGTTGAAATATAAGAAATTATTTACACGTCATTTAGCTGATTATACTAATAGTTGATTTTCTGTGATATTTTATAATTCTTAGATTATAAGTGAATTATTCATTTAAGACGTTTTTGCAAAAAAAATTGCTGATTCATTGCTATATAGGTGAAGAATGACTGATTTGATTAAACAAAAAGTTGATTTTCTGTGAAATTTTACAATTGTTAGGTAAGGTTAGAATTCATTGCAAAAAAAATTGCTGATTCATTGCTATGTAAGTGATGAATGACTGATTTGATTATACAAAAAGTTGATTTTCTGTGATATTTTATAATTGTTAGATTTAAAGTGAATTTTTCATATTAGATATTATTGCAAAAAAAAATGCTGATTCATTGCTATGTAGGTGATGAATGACTGATTAGATTATACAAAAAGTTGATTTTCTGTGATATTTTAAAATTGTTAGATAAAGAGTGATTTATTTTTGTTAAAAATTTACCTGACATAGTTGTTATGAGATAGGTAGACGTGAATAATTACGTACCTGTCTAATAATAACTATGTCAGATAAATTTCAATATAAATTAAGAGTTAATTTTTTGAGATATTTTGTAATTTTTAGATTGTAAGTAAATTCTTCCTGTTTGATGTTTTTGCAAAAAAACTATTATACAGGTATAGAGCGGAACTAAAATTATATTAAAGTTGATTATTTAAGTGATATTTTATCATTGAACAAGACGTTTGCTAACAAAATTTGATTTTTTTGGAGTTATCTGTTTTTTTTTCAATTAAAGGTCTTATATTTACATACAAAGCATTTTTACTGACTGTACCTTATATCTTTGAACTCGTTTTGGTATTAGTTTAAACAATGGTATCGGTTCGGAATAGAAAAAAAATATGAGTTGAAACAAATACCAGTGGTATTAGTTTTTGGTATTAGAATGGAATAAATCCTACCTACCTACTACCTACCTACTACCTACCTACTACCTACCTACTACCTACCTACTACCTACCTACTACCTACCTACTACCTACCTACTACCTACCTACTACCTACCTACTACCTACCTACTACCTACCTACTACCTACCTACTACCTACCTACTACCTACCTACTACCTACCTACTACCTACCTACTACCTACCTACTACCTACCTACTACCTACCTACCTACTACCTACCTACTACCTACCTACTACCTACCTACTACCTACCTACTACCTACCTACTACCTACCTACTACCTACCTACTACCTACCTACTACCTACCTACTACCTACCTACTACCTACCTACTACCTACCTACTACCTACCTACTACCTACCTACTACCTACCTACTACCTACCTACTACTTACCTACTACCTACCTACTACCTACCTACTACCTACCTACGTTAGGAACACACCTACATTGCTTAGACAACAGTGAGTGCTTGTAATTTAATATGAACTTTATACCATAGCAATAAAGCTCAAATTGACGTGTCCCTTCGTCCAGCATACTCACCGTGGAATCCTGATATTTCATGAATGTCAAAAAACTGTTCTGAAATAGTGCTAAATAGTGCCCAAAGGAAAAAAATAGTGCTCTTGTACTTGCGAAGTTATAGCCATAGTTCGATGAGTATGCTGGACGAAGGTTTCGCCCAGCATACTCACCTCCGTCCGGAGAATCTGTATACGCTTCAAACATAATTCATACTTCAAAAAATAGTTCCCAAATAGTGCCAAACGGTGCCCAAAAAGAAAAAACAGTGCTCGAATAACTTCGGAGTTATAGGCTTCGTTCAGTGAGTATGCTGGGCGTAGGTTCTACGCCCAGCATACTCACCTCAGTGCGCGAATATCGAACGAGCTATAGGTACAATTTACGTCTCAAAAAATTGTGCTTGAAATAGTGCCCAATATCAGTCCAATTTTTGCTTGACTTTTGACCTAGAAAACCATTAAATTTGATTGTAAACTTCTACATACATTACATTGAGTACAGTCGAATACAATATTATTAACTTTCTTTCTAACAATTTTTGTCTTGTGTAAATTATTAATTGTCTATGTAAGGGAGTATTTACTTTAGAATCGCAATATTATTAATTACACATTATTTTAATAATACTTTATAATAATATGATTAAGCCTTCGCGCGTCGCATGGGACCCCGGTAGCTAGGAACAATGATTTTATATATTTTGTCTAGATCACGGCGCTTGAAGGATTAAGATATCAAATGAAGTAAATCATGCATGAAAAATAAAGTTGCTGTTATTAATGCTTACATTACAACTGACAAAATTATTCAAAATAATCATTTTCCGGATCAAGGACGGTACCACAACGTTTACGGAATTGACCTGTATTCCTCATGTGATAAAGTTCAATATAGTGTGGCAGTAATGGATGCACGTACGGTCAATAGGTATGGGGCTTACGACGCGCGGCGCCCGCGACGCAAATGAATATGTTTATGTTTAAATACTAGATGGCGCTGCCCTAACATCTTACGATTATTAGACAAGACTGATCTGTATTTTGAAGGTGATAAGGGTCCATTTTGTGTCACAAAGCAATCGAAACGAACAAGCGCTTCTCAGTTTCTTTGTTTGTTTACTTCGTCGCACATCATTATAATAACGCCGGCTTTTGAGTTTGACTACATAGTGGGTTGCAAAACCAAACAATGTGTTGGTGATGTCATTATTTACCTATATAAAATTGTGTATCTAGTACGTAATCAATATAGGAGCTGCACCCAAATCAGTAAGTATATTTCAATTTATAATAGTGGCATTTAACTAAATTGATTTTACACTCATTCATTAATTGCACTGTAAAACTAGGTAGCAAGCGAGTTGTTTTTTACAAAAACACGTTCATTTTTTCGTTGAATATGACACTGTACACTTAAAATTAAGGACATGCTTAAGAAGTTTTAAAAATGGGTACCTACTTAGTTACTTTTTTAAAGGTTTGATGTAGGTAGGTACACACATAATAACGTAATGTAACTTGTTTGTTTATCTAATTGGATCTCAAATACCTATTTATATACCTACTTCTGCGGAGGCCTGGTTTTATCCTCCAATTCTACTGGAAATGAAACACTGTCTTATTTGCTAGGATATAATTTACTTTTCTTCAATTTTTTTATTACAAGCTTGTCCTCGTTACCCGTCAGGATCTGTTCTCGTCTTAAGTTCACGTTAGTTACATTTCAATATCGAAATAGGTAGAATCAGTCAGCGCGAGCGTCGGTAGTAAGTATAAACGTAACTATAGAATTAACACAGATGTATTTTTTAGATAATATGACGTGAAGTGAAGACTATTACCGATTGTCATCCGGCGAATGCACTTAAACTTTTAAGTGTCGTCAACCTATTCATCACATTTTCTATGGGAGTTGTGACTTCGGGAAATCGTCTTCAGCCTCGTGTTTTGCCCCTTCGCTATTTATAATAGAAATCACGCTAAAATAATGGAAAACACGTAAGTGCTTAAGTACCTTTAGAGGAAGGCTGGAGCCTGTCATACCTATATTAAATTATTTAAATACGTGTTATTTTCAGATTATCTTGAAGACACAATGTTTACCACGTTAGAAGACAACTTTTTCTGACTCGTACTGCGTGAGCGGTGGGGCCCGTTATGTTTTTTACATCTATAGTTGGTATTTTCAGGTAATATAGGTAGTATAAGTACACAAGTGTTCATAATGTTATTGATGTTGATTTATATGTTAGTTAGTTAGTTGTTATTTCATATTATGTTAATATTGAAAACAAATGGCATAATAATTTGTGATAATTCTTGTGAATCTAACGACATGGATCAGCAAGGAAAACGAGGGCCTAAACCAAAGGTTTCATTAGGAACGCAAAAATTAGTAATTTCAGAATTCAAAGATGACTTTTTTAAAAATATTCCTTCCGCAAATGACTCAATTTATAAACAAATTCAAACACGGTTAAATTACAAAATGAGTATTAAATCAATCATATTAAGCATAAAACGAAATTACGAATACTTTTTTGGTGTTGATAAAAAAGAAATAATTCGTAATAATGATTCTAATTTGATAAATCAAAAGTCTACATCGTCATCAAACGAAAGCATTAATAGTGTTTCGGAGAACACCAGTACGCATACATTTTATATGGATACAATAACTTGGGATAGTATTAAGCCTCAAAGGTATTTTTATCACCGAAATAGCAAAATCGCCCCTGGTAGTCTGTATAATGTCAGACGTAAATTAAAACCAAACCAATGGACTAATGTAATTCAAATGCATCTATGGAAAGAAATAAGATCTTTATGCACTTGGTGTTTTAAAAATAATATTGTGAAAGACAATTACGAAATCAAATGCACAGGATATTGTAATCAATGTCACGCAAAAATAATTATAACAACTAACTTAGAAACGGAAAATTTAATTAAACTAGAATGTTGCATAATTAATGAAAATAAAAAGTACTCTCATAACACCAGTAAAAAAAACCGATTACGGTATTACCAAATAAGGGAATTAGGTGAAAAATTACAACACGAAGCAGCAGCTTCTATAAGATATAAATTAGCCTCAACTTTAATGAAGAAAAATGACAAGGAACCTCCAGTATTGCCAAAATTACAAACACTACATCGAATTAAACATGAAAATAAAAAAGTTGATGTTTTCCATCCCAACCCAATATTGTCACTTACTTGTATGTGTGTTTCACCACCTTTTGATAAATGTGTTAGATATGTTTCTGCTTTTCCATTTTATACATTTTACTGGACGGACGATCAAAAGAATTATTATAAAAAATGCCAAAAAGAGTTTAATTATATTAGAGTTTCTATAGACGCAACAGGTTCTATATTTAATAAAAATCTTCGGCCTGTCGTCAATGAACACACACAACTATCTCAAGAGTCGCAAAGTCCTATATTTTTGTATGTTATGATGACAGATACAACCGTTAAAAGTAGCGTGCCAATTTCACAGTGTATATCAGAAAGTCACTCTTTAGATACTATTGCTAGCTGGTTACAATCTTGGTTGGCTAATGGAAAACCTCCAAATGAAGTAGTAACTGATGATTCCGCAGCTTTAGTAGGTGCGGTGGTAAAAGTATTTTGTGGTTATAAATCCACCTCTGACTACTTAAATACATGTTTTAATATTTTAGAAAATAGAACCAAAAAAATTCCAACCTGTTATGTTCGCCTTGATACTTCGCATTTCATAAAAACATTGTACAATCAAAGTATTTTCAAAAATATAGACACTAGAGTAACAAAATTTTTTGTTGATTGTATGATTCTGATTAAAAAATGTGTTTCATACGGAGAGGTAAAGAAAATTATAGAAAATGTTTATATTATAGCAAATAATAAACACCGCGGCAGTAGAAATGGAAATTTAACACGGTGTGAAACGGCGATTTTAGAATTAAAAAACCGGATCAAAACTAATTTGCAAGAATGTGAAATACAAAATGTAGATTCGGAAAATCACGTTCCAATTAAACATTCTTTATGGGAGGGATTAGATAAAGAAGAAAACCCGCTTCTGAAAATGTATAAAGATCTTGAGGAGAAAGAAGATTTAATTAAACAATTGTGTGATCAAGAAACTGAAATCGAAAATATTTATTACTTGCCGGAAATAAAGGACACTTTGATTAGGATTCTTAAAAAACTTCCACTATGGGGAAATATAATGATGACTTATTTTAACAGTAATTATTGTACTCCAACCAGTTCAAATGTAGAAAGTTATATGAAAGACGTAAAAAAGTTATTTTTTAAAACAAATTCAAATAAGTACCGCGTAGATGAGTTTATTATTAAACACGAGCCTTTGATAACCGGTTCCATACGCTTAGCCAAAAGTGACTTGATTGATGTTCAAGAAGGAACTGAAAATATTGTCGATGAAAAAAATGAAATAAGTGACCATAACACACCACAAATAAATACTCTCGTCAATGATGAATCATTTTATGAAAACTCAATTTTTAGGAGCGAACCAAATTATATTGAAGACTGGCGGGGACTGGTGTCTAAACAGAAGAAAAATAAAAAAACGAATCAATCGTCGTACAAAATTACATATTTTACAAAACGGCAGTGTTTCTACTTCAGGAACATACAGATTCACGTTTATTAATACGTGTGCTTTTGATTCCGTGGTCCAAAGTTTTTCAATTGCATATTTAGATAGACCTAATATTAGAAAATATATCAATGATAAAAAAAACGATCTTTCACAACTGACCAGAAGTTTGATCACGTATGACAATCTAAAGAAAATCACTAAGAAGGCTAGAAAACCAAAAGATATTTACACTACTCGTTCTAAGGTATTGGCTAAAATATATGATACTGTGGAATCCGATTTTAGTAGTTGCAAAAATTGTGAGTGTAATGTAACTTTTATAATAGATAACATACAAAGTTATGGTTTTTATAGTGCTAATAGATACTTAAATTGTACAAACCAGAACTGTGAAATCAATAAAGGTTCTGGCACAAAATGTAGTTGGATTCCAATAAATGTAAACATATTGACGACTCAAGGTATTGGAGCCCTTAATGAAGCTCTATTAGTAAATGATACTGAAAGGAAATGTAAATACCAATTATGTAACGGTAAAAACGCATACAAATATGAAGTACTAGACTTCGTATTTATTGAAATTAATACTTCAATTGAAATAGAAATTGATGAAATTCCTAAAGAGATCATAATAAACGGTGACACCTTTAAAATTCTGTCGGTAATAGATTTTACAAATGGTGAATCAGGACGCATGGGGCATTACAAGTCAAAGTGCTATCGATTGCTAAAGAGAACTTGGAACTGCTATGATGACCTTAGTAAAAAAGTTTGTAGTAATTCCCAATATACTGTACCACACTGCATTATTTATACGCGAATGTAAGATGAAGATCGGTCCTAACTTGTTAGTTCCTATTTTGTTATTGTTTGTTTGTTTTTTTTTTGTTCTTGTAAAAGTTATTTTATTAATAACTTACAGAAATGTGATTATAAACTGTGATTGTTAATTTGTAATTACTATAGGGTATTTAATATTAATAAAAAAACGTGATTATAAACTGTGATTGCTCAATTTATACTTATTTGTAAGATAATTTTATTGTGATTAAAACGTTGTAGCAGTAAAACAAAGTACAAGTACCTACGTGTTATATTTTAGAAAGTTTTACCAATATTTGGCTAAACATTTTTTTATATGTATATTATATACAATATTAAAACTACAATTTTTTCTATTTACATTGATTATATTATGAATGTTAACAAAAGCTGTGAACTAGTTAACTAGAATTCTGATTACTTTGGCCCTTTAAATAGTAATAAATAACGTAAGTAATTAAAAATGTTTTTTATTGCTAAACCTTTCATTGATGAAACTATTGGAAAGAGTTTTAAAAATTTGTATAACTATGTCACAGTACTAGTTTTGACTGGTTATAAGTTTTGCCTGCAACATATATACAAAAAGAAACTGTATAATTTCCTTTTTACAATTTTTCAAGATATTAATTTTATTGGCTGCAAATGACTGTTTTTATTCAGACAAACACACAATGCAATGAAGTAATAGACTTCATTTACGCTTAAAGTTTCATTCATTTATTATTATTTATAAAATATATAATAATGCATTTAATCGAATGTTTTTGACATGTGAGAAAATACCATAATTATTTCCAATAACATGAAGTCTACAATTAGAAAGTTTAATATTTTTGTCCAAAAACATGTGTCGACGACTGTACCCCATTTTACGTTAGTATGTAGAAGTTTACATTAAAATTTAATGGTTTTCTAAGTCAAAAGTCAAGCAAAAATTGGACTGATATTGGGCACTATTTCAAGCACAATTTTTTGAGACGTAAATTGTACCTATAGCTCGTTCGATATTCGCGCACTGAGGTGAGTATGCTGGGCGTAGAACCTACGCCCAGCATACTCACTGAACGAAGCCTATAACTCCGAAGTTATTCGAGCACTGTTTTTTCTTTTTGGGCACCGTTTGGCACTATTTGGGAACTATTTTTTGAAGTATGAATTATGTTTGAAGCGTATACAGATTCTCCGGACGGAGGTGAGTATGCTGGGCGAAACCTTCGTCCAGCATACTCATCGAACTATGGCTATAACTTCGCAAGTACAAGAGCACTATTTTTTTCCTTTGGGCACTATTTAGCACTATTTCAGAACAGTTTTTTGACATTCATGAAATATCAGGATTCCATGGTGAGTATGCTGGACGAAGGGACACAAATTGACTACGTTTTAGTTAGAAATCATTTGTATGGGAAAAAGAAAAGGGCTATTTTTAGGGTTTTTCCAGCAATAATTCTAATTTTTCTCGCCGTAAAAACCATCCTTGAACTTCAACGAACATTTAAAAAAAAGATTTGGCCAAATTGGTCCAGGCGTTGTTGAGTTATGCGCTTACCAACACATTTTGCGATTCATTTTTATATTATAGATTTAATATTATATTTTGTGTTTAAACGATTATAACCGTGGCGCTAACATCTAAATGATCAAGATTATTAATTCTTACTATAGTTTAGTTATTATTTTTATTGATGCGCCGCGTCAATAAGACGTTGTAATATTTTTGTGAATACCATGGCGCTAACATTTCAAGTCATCATCTGCCTAGCCTTTTCCCAACTATGTTGGGGTCGGCTTCCAGTCGAACCGGATGCAGCTGAATATCAGTATTTTACATGGAGCGACTGCTTATCAGACCTCCACAACCCAGTAACTGGGTAATACGATACTCTTGGTAAGACTGGTTGTCAGACTTTCTGGCTTCTGACCAACAGTAACGACTGTCAAAGATCTACAAATGACAGCCGGGACCAACGGCTTTACGTGCTTTCCGAGGCACGGAGGAAACTCGCTATGGTAAATGGTCACCCATCCACAGACCAACCTCGGCAAGCGTGGCTTAACCCGGAAGATCGGTCTATGCGGCTGTAATTATTTAGCCACGAGCTCCTCGGCGCTAACATTTCAAGTATCAAGTCTATTAGTTCGTAGTATAGTATAGTTATTATTTATATTGATTAATCACTTGTAACTGACTAATATGACGGCGTTCAGTTGAAGCGTCGCAGCGGGCACAATGGTTTGTAGAGTTATTTTTTTTGACGTTTAGGGTTCCTTGAGAGGATAGGAGAAACCTTTGCGTAAGTGGCGTAACAGGGTCGTTCCGTAGTTTCGTGCAAAAAGCATAATAATATCCAGACTGAGTTAGTAATGAAAAAATTGTTAAATTTAAGTATTATTTGCCTAGTGGGTAAAAGCATAATTACTTTAAAAGGAGGAGTTGCTGACGACTCGGACACAATACAGGTTGTTAACGAATTCGTGTAATTCCTTAAAACCACATGATCTACTACTGGTGTAGAGAGGCCCCGCACGGGATTTAGCTAGATTAAAAAAAAAAAAACTTTTTTCATGCGGCTTGCTTTGTTACCGATCGTATCTAAACCACCTAATAATGATTCAGTAAAAAAATAAGAATTTTTTTTTGCAAAAAAAATGTTTTATTTTTGTCAACATTTCGATGCCACGCATAAATTAATGAAAGCACGGCGACACGGCTGGCAGGCACGACTAACGCGATATCGCTCTTTGCAGTCAGACAACTCAAGGCTCTAAAATTACTCAGAAATAGAAAATCAAGATTTATATTTGAATTTTTTTTTCAGTTAATTCTTAAAAATTCCCGTTTAGGGATAATCTGTGTCACCAGTAGATCACGTGGTTTGAAGGAATTACACGAATTCGTTAACACCCTGTATATTCGGACACAGTGTCCGAATTGACACATTTTAATTTTAATATTTTTTCACTGATAATTCAGACACCATCAAATTATTGAAGCTGTTTAGTGCAGTCAGATAAAAATTTTTAAAATAAAAACGGCTGTTTTCGTTAAAATTCGTTTAAGAACTGTTTTTTTACAACTATAAGCTAGGCGGAGGACGGATTTCTACAATTAAGGTACCGTAGGAAGTTTTTTATCTGACTGTACAAAACAGCTTTTTTTATTGTTATCTGAATCATCAGTGAAAAAAATATTGAAATTAAATGTGTCAAGTCGGACACTATGTCCGAATATACAACCTTATTTTTACTTTATGCGAAAACCGAGACACCCCAACAAGATTTTCATCAGAACTGCTTGAATATGTGTTTTTTTTAGTAAATCTCCAAGTTACACCTTAGTTTATGTCGCGTTAAGTTCCCTAAAAAAGTGTGAAATGCCTGAGATGTGCTATGCAGGGGTTGTCTAATACACGGAAACTGACCAAGAGAACCATCTCAACCCTCAAGGTGTCTATTCCCGTCAACTGCTATGGGTAGAAAACTACTGAAACAAAATTGAAATTTACGAAAAAAATAAATAAAAAAAAACAAGTCGTGTAAAAAATATGTCAATCGATTCCCCTAGTGATTCTGAACAAACTAGTTTCAGGTTTAGTATATACTAAAACTAACCTTGTATTGTGCCCGAGTCGTCATCGTCAGCAAGTCAAAAGGAGTACATATCGCTAATGTTACCATTTGATTAGTATAGTTTTTTTTTAAACTAGCTTGTTTTTTCTTGGTACTCTGCTAAATTAAATAGATTTTTGATGTACTGAACCTTTCTGTAACAAAAGTTCACGCTTGCCTGTCCTAGAGTTATTAATGTAGAGATTACAGAGTCCCGGTCACATGTATTAGAATTTCGAACTTAATAATGTTATTCATCATAATTCATAACAGAGAGCGACTCTACCATGAGACTCTCCTTAGAACTATAGAAAAATAGGGCTATTTTTTAGGGGATATTTCCTTTATTCATTGTAAACACATATAAATTATATTTTTTAATACATAATTATCATAAATAAAAAAAAAGAGGAGCTCGTGGCTAAATAATTACAGCCGCATAGACCGATCTTCCGGGTTAAGCCACGCTTGCCGAGGTTGGTCTGTGGATGGGTGACCATTTACCATAGCGAGTTTCCTCCGTGTCTCGGAAAGCACGTAAAGCCGTTGGTCCCGGCTGTCATTTGTAGATCTTTGACAGTCGTTACTGTTGGTCAGAAGCCAGAAAGTCTGACAACCAGTCTTACCAAGAGTATCGTATTACCCAGTTACTGGGTTGTGGAGGTCTGATAGGCAGTCGCTCCAGGTAAAATACTGATATTCAGCTGCATCCGGTTCGACTGGAAGCCGACCCCAACATAGTTGAGAAAAGGCTAGGCAGATGATGATATCATAAATAAAAAAAAAGTATACATTTAAAAATACAAAAAATAATAGCCCACCGGCATCGGGAACAGGGTCCAAGCTGCCGGCAGTCAGGGCTCCAGAGAAAGAAACCTCCTCACTATGCGCGCCGTGTCAAGGAGTACTGCTTTCTGTAACAAGCCCTTGATCCAGCCGCCCAACGAGAGCCTCACGAGGTGTTGATCGAGGCTCTTGGCTATTAGGCCATTCGCCGTAACGACTATCGGAACAATGACTGCTGAGTCCACATCCCACATGCCGACAACCTCGTGTGCTAGATCAAGATATTTTATTTGTTTATCTTTCTCAGCTTTCACGAGATTCTCGTCATGAGGGACGGTGATATCAACAATCATTGTGCGGCGCTCTGATCGATCTATCACCACTATATCAGGCTTATTGGCAACAATAGTCCTGTCAGTGATAAATTGATAATAGATCGATCCCAGTACAATGTGACATAGTCGTATATTATTACGTAAGTATAGTACATATCTACTACTAAAAGTTTAATGACGTCATCAGTGAGTTATATTTATAAGTAAACATAATACATCGATATCTGATTTCATCTTAAACTGCGGTCAGCTTCATTCTCCATTGAACCCGAAAGTTAAATAATAAAAACCCAAAAAAATAACTGTGACTGGTTAACTAACTGAATTCAAACTCTTTTGTCAAAATTGAACACAAAAACCGTCTTGTTTGGTCGAAATACCACATTTAACAACCAATTTATTTTGACCTACCATTCTTTACCATACCCCTCAAAGTGAGACCAATTTAAATTGGTTGTACAACCAGTATAAAACGACCTCTCCCTTGATGGAAAGTTGAAAAAACTAGAGGTCATGTTATATTGGTTTTGTCATGTGAACTACGACCAGAATTAAAAGACCTCTCCGTCCATACTAAATTGAATAGATTTCAAATCTTGTTACACTGGTTATGTCGTTCATAAGTTCGAATAACCACCAGTATAAGAAGACCTCTGTTTTAACAGAAAGTTAAATTGTTTAAAGGTCTTGTTAAATTGGTGTTTCATTCATAATAAGTTTAAAAAAACTGATTGAGTAGGTAGGTTCTGTATGAATCGCGTCGCATGGGGTCTCGATTTCCGCTATTTAGACAAAATTGGGTAGGCAAAGGTGTTAGTATGGGAACAAGGAATTAAAAAAATAAACAAGCATATCAAACGAGGTGCTTGATGGGTGTCCGAGTCATATAAGCATAGGTAATGAAATCGCTAACTAGTCTCAATAAAATCATCGTAAAGAAAGGACGTTTGTTTTTTAATATTACACACCGTTCCATCATCGCAATTAGAAAGTGAACCTAAACACCATAAACATATGGTCTAAAACGAGCCGGATCGATGAAAGGAGCGGTTAGCAGAGTCGGCGCGCGAATACAATAGGGACCCGCATTCCTTAGATAAGGATTCGACGACTGGTTAACACCTCATTAGTGCAATATTTGTAACAAAGTTATAAAACTTATTGAATAAAATAATAGTGATTGAAGACATTGGACTGATTGTGTTTGTGTACACAAATTAAGCCTATTAGAAACCTCAAAATGACGTCACCAACTCCGGAACAATCCAGATATTTAACTATATTAGAAGATGTGGCTAGTATGATACGGAAAGCGCAAGTTAACATTAAACAGTGCCCGAAGCAGCGACTAACAGAAGGTTACGTGAAGGCGAGATTGAAAAGCATTGACGAATATTGGGATACGTTTAAACAAACTAATAGCAGTCTTCTGAAGTGTACACCACGAGAACAGCGGGGTGTTTTACCGTATTTCCTTAACGAAGAATTTTACACGTATGAAGATATGTATCTCTGTTTACAAGGGGATTTAACCGATCTCCTATCAAACTTGGAGTCACAACAGAGATTGGCAGAAGCTTCTAACATGTCAACATCGTCACACAATGGCCAGTCACCGCTTGCTAAGCTACCAAGAATACAGTTACCTATGTTCTCAGGGAGATATGAAGAATGGCCCACATATCAAGATTTATTTATAGCGCTTGTACACAACACTTCTATAAGCGATGTGCAAAAGTTACATTATTTAAAAACTAGTGTCTCGGGAGAAGCGGAGATGTTATTACGACACATTCAAATCACAGAAAGTAATTATACACAGGCATGGGAACTACTTAAAGGACGTTTTGGTAACAAAAAAATGATTGTGTCTTCTCTTCTAAAAAGATTGTTCAATCAGAAAAAAGTGACCAACCAATCGGCTAATCAAATTAAAGCCTTGCTTGACACCACCATGGAATGTATCAACAGTTTAAACAATTTGAACATATCCACCGCCTCTTGGGATCCTGTAATGGTATTTCTGGTAGGGCAGAAATTGGACTCAGAGTCGTTAAAGGATTGGGAAGAGCAGGCTTATAAGGAGAATAGCGACGAGTTGTCCTCATGGGAGGAGTTAAAGAAGTTTCTCGAGTCTAAGTTCCGTACTCTTGAACTAGTCGCTCCGACTGTCAATATTACTACGCGAGACAAATCACAAAGTCACAAATCGTTTCATGTCGTGGCCAAACACGAAGAAGACAATGTGTTACAATCATCACATGCAAGTATGAGTTCACAACCTTCTTGTACTTATTGTAAGGGAGGACATTACATTTTCAATTGTAAAGATTTTACAAAACAGTCTGTGGAAGAGCGACATGATTTTGTGAAGAAGAATAATTTATGTTTTAACTGCCTTATACCGAATCACAATGTATACAGATGTAAACAAAGAACAACGTGCCGAGTCTGCAGAAGGAGACACCATTCTCTTTTACACCGAATCAAACAAACAAGTCAGGAACGTGACAAACAACCACAACCAGAACAAAAAATAACAAGCGCACACTTCTCTAAAGAACAACCGGGTCATCAAGTGTTACTAGCAACAGCACAAGTAGAGGTTAAGTCGAGCGATGGTGATACACACATACTTCGTGCTTTGATTGACCAAGGATCAGAGGCTTCATTCGTGTCTGCAAGAGTAGTTGAACTCTTGAGGCTAAGAAAAACCTGTATCAACGGTGTCGTCTCTGGAATGGGAGAAGGAACACAAATACCTATTAAACATCTAGTTGACCTGACAATAACATCGCGATTAAATACAAATGAAGTAATTCGAGTGAAGGCTTATGTTTTGAAGACACTAATAACAAGATTACCCTCGAAACACATTACGATGGACTGGCCAGGACTCCAAACGTTACAATTGGCTGACCCTATGTTTAACACACCGTGTAAAGTGGATATATTACTCGGTGCCGATGTCTTTTGTACAATTATAGAAGAAGGATTAATTAAAATGCCTGATGGCATAGTGGCTCAGAAAACACGTTTGGGTTGGATATTGTCAGGTCAAAAAGAAGACAAATTACGAAGCGATGAACACAAAGTTATCACACTACATGTCACAAGAATGGTATCAGAAGATAATGATATGTTAAGGAAGTTCTGGGAAATAGAAACTGATTTATACAAGAAAAGGAAATTACTGACAAAAGAAGAAGAAAGGTGTGAAGAGATATACAAAAACACAACTAAAAGAGTTAATGGAAGATACACAGTACACTTACCTTTAAAGCAGAATATTGAAGAAACATTAAATTTATGCGGAGATACAAAACAACAAGCCATAGTTAGATTCAAACAATTAGAGAAGAAATTTCAAAAATCACATAAGTTACAAACAGAATATTCTAACGTCATTCGCGAATATAAAGAGATGGGTCATATAAAAAGGTCAGAGACAGCAGATAACAATACTATTTTTCTTCCTCACCACGCTGTAATACGCGAAGATAAAGACACGACTAAGATTCGAGTGGTTTACGACGCATCTGCAAAGGGATCCAATGGTCATTCGTTAAACGACACTATGATGATCGGACCTGTCTTGCAGCCTGATCTTCAAAGCCTAATTACAACATGGCGAACGCATAGAATATGTGTTGTTGGAGACATTGTTAAAATGTATCGAATGATCGACATGACAGAAGAACATACAAAGTTACAAAGTATCGTCTGGCGTGACAGCCCTGAAGAAAAACTAGAAAGCTACAACTTAACAACTGTTACTTTCGGAACAGCGGCTGCGCCGTATTTAGCTGTACGAACATTAAATCAACTAGCGGATGATGAAGTACTGGAGTATCCTGATACAGCTCCTGTAATAAAGAGGTCATTCTATATGGATGATTTAATGATAGGAAATGAAAATATACAGAACACTAAGAAAATGTGTGAAGAAATAAGAATGATATTGAAGAAAGGAGGCTTTGAAATGCAGAAGTGGTCTAGTAATTCTGAAGAAGTTTTAAGTTATTTACAGGAAGGACAAAACAGTACAAAAGATAAAATAGAAATTAAACTGGATAAAATTATTAAAATTCTTGGATTGACATGGGACAGAAAAGATGATACGTTTAAAATTACAGTAAACTTACCTGAAATCAGACGTCCAGTAACGAAGAGATCCATTCTTTCTGATGTCGCTCGTCTATTTGATCCATTCGGATGGTTGGCACCGGTTATTATAACAGCCAAAGTCATGATACAAAAATTGTGGCTGTGCAGTTTAGGATGGGATGATGAATTGCCATCGGATTTGATCGAAGAGTGGATGATTTATAGAGCAGAGCTGATACATTTGCAAAACGTTAAGTTACCACGTTGGTTAAAAACTACACCGAATAATTACGAAGACTTAGAATTACACGGTTTTGCAGATGCATCTACCCATGCATATGCTGCTGTTACTTACCTTAAGATTGTTGAGAAAGACGCAGTACATATCACGATGATTGCATCTAAATCCAAAGTTGCACCGTTGAAACAATTATCAGTTCCTAAACTAGAGTTATGCGCGGCAGCATTACTAGCAGAACTAATAAACGACCTTACAGAACTGTTGAGTATTCCTAAAAATAAAATCTATGCCTGGACTGATTCAATGGTCGTAATGTCGTGGCTGCAATCTCAACCTAGTCGTTGGCGTACATTTGTTGCAAATAGAGTAGCAGACATTATACGAGTACTAGACAACGACCGCTGGAGACACGTTCAATCTGCCGACAACCCAGCTGATATCGCAACAAGAGGCATTAAAGCAAGCGATCTAGCTTCACAAGACTTGTGGTGGGCTGGGCCTGTATGGTTGAAACAAAACAAAGTTGAGTTTGATAGGTGTGATGTTCCGCAAACCAAATTAGAGTTGAAGACTTTATTTCTTCAACCATTAGAAGACAAACCAATCTGGGAGAGGTTTTCAACAATTTCAAGAATGAAAAGAGTATTAGCATATTGTAGAAGATTATTAAAGAGAGAAAGTTCAGATACTTACGAAAAATATTTAACGGTAAACGAACTATATAGATAAAATATTGGAAGAATGCGTTAAATATTACCAAAATAATAAAATATAGTGTATGAAAAAGATGTAGAAGAAATAAAGAAACATGGAAGAGTTAAGAATAGAAGTTCTCTTATCACGCTCTCACCGTTCTTAGACAAAAAAGGATTGATAAGAGTGGGAGGAAGATTACAAAATGCATCTATAGCAGAGGTCACTAAGCACCCTATTATAATACCCAGTAATCAGCACATCACTAAATTGTTAATTAATGAAGCCCATATTAAAACACTGCACGGTGGTATTCAAGTGATGATGGCTTTTGTGAGAAGTTTGTATTGGGTTATTGGCCTGAAATCTGCTGTGAAGAAATGCATACACAATTGTAAGATCTGTATTGTTGATAAGGCCAGAGTAAAGAACCAGTTTATGGGTCAGTTGCCAGCTGTGAGAGTCAATCAGCACCGAGCATTTATTAATAGTGGAGTTGACTATGCTGGACCTGTTTACATAAGAACATCCAAAGGCCGTGGACACCAGGCCATCAAAGGCTATATCTGCCTGTTCGTGTGCATGGCCACTCGTGCTATTCACCTGGAAGCAGTCACAGATCTTACTTCTCAAGCATTTATAGCGGCATTTCGAAGATTTGTGGCGCGTAGAGGTCATTGTTCACATCTATGGAGTGACAACGGCACCAACTTTGTGGGCGCTGCCAAAGAATTAAAGGGAATGTTTCTGAAAGGCAAGGATAACATAGCAATAGAAGTAGCAGAGCTTCTAGCTAACGATGGGACAACGTGGCACTTCATACCACCTAGGATGCCAACATGTGGAGGCCTGTGGGAAGCTGGCGTCCAGTCAGCCAAAAGACACTTAGCTAGGGTAAATAAAGACACTAAGCTAACCTACGAGGAGATGACTACCCTTCTGGCACAAATTGAGGCGTGTCTTAATTCTCGCCCTTTGTGTATAATAGACAACAGTACAGAAACACCACTGACACCAGGGCATTTCTTAGTAGGAGAGCCACTGATTACTGTTCCCGATTTAAGTTATGAGCTCAAGAGTGTCAGTTATCTAACCAGATGGCAATTAATTCAGAAGCTGACACAAGATTTCTGGCATCAATGGCAAACAGAATATCTCAACACACTACAACAGAGATATAAATGGCAGGTACGAGTTCCATCGCCCGCTGTTGGAGATATTGTTATTGTAAAAGAGGAAAATCTGCCCCCGACAAAATGGTTACTAGGAAAAATAAAACATCTACATCCCGGGACAGATAACCTTGTAAGAGTGGTGACGGTACAAACCATGGGAAACCATGAGCTGAAACGACCTCTGTACAAGTTGATACCGCTCCCAAAAGATATATAAATTGAGTGAGTTACGGTGGGCGGTTTAATGAATCAAATGTGTTGCGTTATGTGTAGGTATTTGTGTAATTAGCTAATTATTTTTGATGTATACTGTGCGTTAGTTCATTCATTTTGATTTGTCAATAAATGTTATTTAAGAAGTAATCAATAGTTAGGTACAGTCCACTGTTAGATTTGTTAATGTCAAATTCAAAATACAATGTCATTAAATTTCGAAATTATTAATAAAAAAACATGTTTTTGGTGGGCGGAATGTCCGAGTCATATAAGCATAGGTAATGAAATCGCTAACTAGTCTCAATAAAATCATCGTAAAGAAAGGACGTTTGTTTTTTAATATTACACACCGTTCCATCATCGCAATTAGAAAGTGAACCTAAACACCATAAACAATGGGTAATGGTGAAATTACAGGCACATGAGTCTGTGGAGAAACTTGGTGTGGTGTTCCTCCAACCAAAGGGAGGATCCTCCAACCAGGCGGAGTCTTGTGCCTGGCGGGCTGCTGCCCAACGTTTGATGTTGGGAGGTTGTATATATACTATCTGCGTGTTAAATCTTGATTGCGCGATGTAGGATAGTGCGCTAGTTCCCATGTGGCGAGATAGATGCCGCCACATCACTCCCCCCCTGAGACCGGAGGTCGATCGTCTTGATGAGTCAGCGGTCGTTGAGTCTTGAGAACTTGCCAGGGCCAGTGTAGCGTTCCTTTGAGTCGAAACTGTGAGTGGTGGCTGTGGACTGCGTCGACCAGGAGAGAAGTGCCTCTGCTAGTTGACCGGCCGAAGTGCAGTATGATGCGCCATGATGCTGGAGTGGGCTGAGGGTCGTGACCAGGCTTGCGCGTTCGCTGCAGGCTAGTGGTCACATCGCCCGTTGAAGCCGAGGATGCTGGCTGGCTGTGGGACTCGCTGCTTGCTGCTCGATTGAATGCTGAGCTGCTGAGGGAGTGATGATGTGGCTGCCGAGGCTGCGAAGGTTGTGTGTGACGTCACCAGTGTGGAAACACTGTCTGTGACGATCACGTCGGGGTCACCAATGTGGAGAAACTTGGCGAGGTGTTCCTCCAACCAAAGGGAGGATCCTCCAACCAGGCGGAGTCTTGTGCCTGGCGGGCTACTGCCCAACGGTTGATGTTGGGAGGTTGTATATACACTATCTGCGTGTTAAATCTTGATTGCGCGATGTAGGATAGTTCGCTAGTTCGCATGTGGCGAGATAGGTGCCGCCACAAGTCTATACGAATTTGTATATAAGGTTGTCAACGCATCGGCAATCCTCTTGACGATGTAGGTGTCAGGGTGGAAACGTTTCAAAAGGCGATTATTTCATCAATACAACAGGTACTGAAAAAGTTATAGCTAATTTTAAAACTAAGGAACAAGGTGACATTATAATCTTTTAATCGCTTTGCATCCAAAATTTGATTTATGCAAAAAATACATTTTATGAGATTATTCTGTCAATAAAAAAGCTATTTATATAAATGTTACTGGTATCTAAAGTTCGTTTCAAAATACCTGAGACTGAATTGACATGCGCGAAACGTCAAATTTGAAAAAAAATGTTCCTAAAATTTACAAGTTTCACATTTGGTTATGTCAATTTTGTCTCAGGGATTTTGAAACGAACTACACTTCTGGACACATCTATTGGCCCACCTTGTATTTTCAGTTTCGTTTGGTCCTAGCTAAAATTTTATATTAGGTCGAGCAAAAAGTTTTTATGCAGTTTTGAACCTGGCACATTCACAATTTCATTCAATAGTCTTTTTTTGAATTTCGAACACAGAATTTAAAGAAACAAAAGACAATTTGGAGCCTGTTTGTTGATATCAAACAATCGAATACTAAGAAAACTTGGTTTTATTGGTTTACTTGGATTTAATTCTTGAAAAAGTGATTGATATCTTTGGTTTTGCAACAAACATTACTTATTCTTAACATTAAGGTGAGGTTCTATCAATAATCTATGGATACTTCACCTGAAGTCGCCGCCCAAGCTGTGCCCACTTATTCAGGCCGGACACAGCCAAAGAAACGTGAGTGCTCAACTTAATTTAAGTCGATCTGCGGTCCGAAATGTTTATCGGAGGTACCTAGAGACTGGCGGCTTTGTTCGTCGCCAAGGAAGGCCACGATCTCGGGTCACAACTGAAAGGCAGGATCGATTCATCGTGACGACCAGCTTGAGAAATCGTCACCTTACCTCCATTGAGATACAAAACCAACTTCGCGACTTCCACGGAGTATCTGTGAGCGCTCGAACTGTTCGGAGAAGGTTAAAAGAACGCGATATGGTACCACACAAGCCAGCTAAAGGGCCCAAACTAACGGGAGCCCACCGAACAGCGCGCCTTCATTTCGCACGCAGTCATTTAAATTGGACACAGCAAGATTGGAGCCGTGTACTCTTTTCTGATGAGTCTAAAATTGTGTTACATGGCATGGAAGGAAGAAGGTCTACCGACATAAGGGAGAGCGTTTCGCACAATGCTGCTTTGAAGAGAGGGTTGCTTATGGCGGTGGCTCATGGGCTGTCTGGGGTGGTATATCCGCGAGCGGCAAAACTCAACTTGAGGTTGTTACAGGACCACGGCTGCCAACATTAAATGCTGAAAGGTACATTCGTGAGTGCTTAGAACCTCACGTGATACCATACGCGGACTATGTGGCCCCAAATTTCTTTTCTATGCATGATAATGCAAGAGCCCAGGCGGCCGGCATCGTCAGGGAATATCTTCGGGATGTGAACATCACAGTTATGGACTGGCCAGCCAGAAGCCCAGACATGAACCCCATTGAGCACATGAGCATGTGGGACGAGCTAAAAAGACGTGTTAGGGCTCGTCAGCCAGTTGCCCAGACGATGCAGGACTTGAAAACTGCCTTAGAAGAGGAATGGGAGATGATCCCTCAAAATTTCATAGAGCGGTTGATAAACTCTATGCCTGATCGTATGAGAGCTGTGGTAGATGCCCATGGAGGCAACACGCGTTATTAAATTAAACCTTTATTTGATAAAACATGTTTTTTATTCAAAAATCAATTGCCTTTAACAAGGCGCATATCCGACTTGTTAGGCGTAGCTCCATGTCGTATGGTATTCTGAATTCAAATTTCAAACAATACGATAGAAAAAGATGGTAAAATGTATCAGGTTTAAAACTGCATCAACAGTTTTTGTTCAATCTAGCAATCATATTTCGGTAGGGGCCATCGAAACCTAAACTCTAAGGTGGGCCAATAGATGTGTCCAGAAGTGTATAAGCGTTTTTACTTACTACTACTACTACTACTAAAGTGATATTAATATTTTTACTTTACATCAAATTTTAATTTTTAGTAAGTACGCCCATATTTTTTGCGTGAATTTTTTTCTTTTGTTTTTTTTTTCCTCCTTTATTTATTTATTATATTTAAGATAAGTTGATAATTATGTTATTTTATTCCGTAGGCAAGCTAGTTTTGATATTAGCTAACAGTTTTTCGATATCTGTAGGAATATCAAAAAAATCGCCTTACTTAACGTTTCCATCTTGTATATGGTACTCGGTATCATTTAATTCATTGCTAAATCTATGTTTTGGCGCGAAATTCCCGTTTGTAAATGGAAGCCAAAGGTTCCAATTTCAAAATTCTAAGTATTTGTGTTTGATTTTATAAAATGTCGAATCCAATTTGGAAGCTTAAGAATTTCGACAATACATCTGTTAGATTTCGCATTTCTCGACAAACTTCTTTCAACGCGCCACTTAATTTAACTTAAATCATATGTTTATCAAAATACAGTTCAATATTGAATAAAATATATTTTAGGAAATGCAATAAAAGATTTGTTAATCTCAATTCAAAATTCTATAGAATTCTATTGAGGAGCATGTGTGACAAATTAAATTTTGAGCTTAATCAAATTGATTTTATCTCTATGGCTTACTTAATAAGGTTTATTTTCTTTTAAAAAGTATTTTGACAGCTGCATTCAAAACTTTGTTTTTACGATTCCTTCGTCAATTTTAATCCTTAGAGAATAGTTCTTTTTTCAAATTTTAAGGTCTTTTGTAATTCGGCGTTACTTTAGCGTAACTCTATACTTTTGAAATTCGAATTCGGAATTTGGTTAAAGAAAAAAAAAGAACAGATGTTTTGGAAGAATAATCTTCGCGCCTTTTTTTCTCGGAATAGAAAACAAAATGGCTTCCGTATGAGAAAAAGAATTTATTTATTATCATAATAGACCCTCCCAACTGAACTGTATCAAAATAAGTTAAAAGAATAATTAAGTACTGTCTATTAATATGAGTTAATTTTTGAAAATATTGTTGTTTTATAATGTTGTCTTATCCAATTCCAATATACCATGGTGTATATCAGAATTGGAAAAGTCGTCAAAGGACCCAATTCCAAAAGAAATCTTGATAAATCGAACAATGCCGAACCGTTCATTCTACAGTTTTCAATTTCAAAAGCTGTCAAATTGTTTGACACAAAAAACAAAACCAATCATTTTGACAGTTTTCTTACACCGGCGCCACACGTTGGCGCCAACGCTCGTACCAACGTTGGTCGGTTAATTTCGTGAGGCGTCCACACGTTGGCTATTATACCAGTCCTGTCCCGTCAGAGCCAACGTGAAGATGTCCGATACAGAAATCGAAATTGCTTTAAGCGCTTTTTACACTACTGAGTACCAGTTATAATTTATATTTGTTACTGAAAAAAAAGAACAAGCCACGTCAAAGAAGATGGTAGATGAAGACACATCATATTATTGGCTGTGCCTGGTAAACTTCTAAAAATTCGATAACTTTTTCATTTGTCCATGCGGGTGGCGTTTTTGAGGGTGAGGATGGCATTCTCACTCGTCGCGTGCTCTCGATGCGTGTTGCAACAGGACTGAGCAAAGCGCCAGCATGTGTACGTATCACGAACGTTGGCGCAGATTCCTTTGATAAAGGCGACACGCCTCGGCCAACTCCCAACGCTTGTCCCAACGTTGCCGCCAATACTATTTTCTAGATCCACACGTTGGACGAGTGGCGTTGGGACTAATGTTGGGGCCAACGTGTGGAGCCGGCCTTAAACAAAAACTGACTGACGGTTGTCGTTCGTTTGCGTTTGACAACAATTTTGTTAGTCGAATTATCGAGGTGCGAGGTGATCAGCGAGTTGACTGCTCTGCTCTCTCACGCGGCATCCTATGTGAGCGATCTAGGAGCGGCGCGGCGCGACTCGAAAACAACAAACAGTCGATACCTATTGAAGTCTATTGAAGTTGATCTTCAAATAGCCTTATCCAATATATTTGTCATATTTAAACACCTCCAAACACAAAGTTTATAAACACAACACACAGTAATGTAGAGTTAAAGATCCATTAGACAATCAAAGGCACCATTATGAAATTTCTGATTACATAAATTGCATAATTGACAGTAATTATACTGACATTATCTGACAGCTGCGCGCACAGATAACGTATGCCTGCGTGAGCGACGATGTCGACGTAACAAAATGTTGCCATATTTAAATATTATAATTATATTCCATTACACTTTTAGTTTGTTCCTTATTTATTGCGTATCTATTTATTTTCCTTCTTTAAATACACTACATATATACACACACATGTTGGTTTAAGTGAACGGGCATGACCGCTGACTGACATCCGTGGAGCACTAAGGTTCCAGACGAAAACCAGCGTCAAGTACTTAAGTGCTTGACATTAAGCTGATCTGGACACCTTTCTGGTCCAGCCGTGAGACACATACCCAAGACTTTTTTATTTGTATCACATTTTTACCTTAGAATCATTTATTTGGACACAGCACAAAGAGACACAACCTCTTTGTGCTGTGTCCAAATAAATGATTCTTTATCTTTTATCTTTATCTTTAAGTGGCCTACGCTTAGAGCTAAACCTATGGAGGTAGCGAGTTCCCAAACATTTTATTCTGCCGCGTGATAATCTCCCCCTCCTCTTTTCCAGTAGTCACTTACCAACAACACTAAACAAAGCAATATTAGATATTCGAGAATTTTGCTTTGATCCGATGAGGAGTTCCGTTCCATATCTCTGAAGTTCATGGTCTAATCATAACAACAATTATATGAGACCAAACGGAACGTATACTAACTCCAACAAAAAAATAATTTTTCAAATCGAGTTTTGAAGTATTATTATTAAAAACAATACTACCGAATTGAGAACTGCTCCTTTTTGAAGTCGGTTAAACAGTCAATCGCATTGAGTCGGTAATATTTACGTGATGTGTACACAAACAAACCGACAAGCAGACAAATATTCCTAAAATGATCGAAATGGATTTTATTGGTTAGCCCGCGACTTCGTCCGCGTTAATTTAGAACTTCAATCTATACTAATATTATAAAGAGGTAGAGTTTGTTTGTTTGTTTGTTTGTATGTAGGAGGTAATCTCCGAAATTACTTATCCGATTTCAAAAATTCTTTCACCAATGGGAAGCTACGTTATCCCTGAGTGCTATAGGCTATATTTTGGGATCAAAAAATTAGGGATCCGTAAATTAACGGGAGCGAAGCCGCGAGCAAAAGCTAGTACTCAATAAGTTTATTGCGTTCCACAATGTACCTAGACTTAGGTGGTAACTTAAAAAAAAATTAGATCATTATGGACCCTGTCGGGCACAGCAAAAATATTAGGAGAGAGGAAGCTTAATATACAAATCTATACATATAAAAGGAGAAGCTGACTGACTGATCTATCAACGCACAGCCTAAACCGCTGGGGTTAGAAAGTTGAAATTTTGACAGTAGGTTCCTTTTGTAACGTAGGCATCCACTAAGAAGGGATTTTTCGAAATTCAACCCCTAAGGGAATTAAATGGGGGAAAAAAGTTTGTACGGAAAATCGTCACTTAACGGGTTAAAAATCTCACGCAAGCGAAGCTGCGGGCGAAAGCAAGTTATTAATATCAATATACCTACCTATCTAATTTAATTTCCTTACAAGGAAGTTAAGCATTTTAAAAAGTTTATATTATAATTGACAAGCAACTCTTAACACACTACTAAAGTTTCTATAATAATATAATTCAATCATGATTCGAAAGACACGTGGCGCCATCTATTAATGTTATTGTTGTTTTCCTCGGGAACAGTACATTATTTCGAGATGAAAGGTACCCTATGTCCGTTTCTGTACACCTGACAACGTATGCGCAAAATTTCAGGATGATCGGTTCAGTGGTTTAGGCGTGAAAAGGTAACAAACAAACAAACTTACTTTCGCATTTATAATATTAGCACAGTCTACCTATATCTTACTCCTTACAGTCGGTCAACGTAGAACATTGTCGCAGAGCAATCGTGCGGGGGGTTGCGGGGTGAAGGGGCGGAGGTTATGTCCCGAATAGCCATACTGCATACTTGGGACATAACCTCCGCCCTTACATAATTTTGACATTTCATAGGACCTGTCAAATGTATGGGCGTTGACCCACTGTATGTAGTAAGTAGGTACACTGTGATATTAGTAAGGAAGTAAGGATATTAGTAAGGATCCTTTAACCCAGCCGCTATTTTTTTTAATATTTCCAATGTACAGACACGCCCAGTCAACAGATTTATTATTATGTATTGATTTTCTAAATCAAAATGACATTCAAAGTTATTCATTGAGAACTAATAATGACAGTGTAGTGTCAGTTCGGTACTTTTGTTTTTGGTACCAATTAGTACCGCGCTGGTTCCAGTTAGGCGCGTTGTTTGACGAGAAATGTCGCACGTTGCTTGTCGACAGTGTAAACATAGCCTTATTTTGTGTATAGGATGTTACTTTTTTTTCGATTATTTTTACATCAAATAATATTTTTGACAGCGATTACGCACTCCATCCGATCCGGATCCGTGAAAATAATAATTTAAAAAACTCGGACCGAATTCGGATATTGCTTTGCGCACTGCATCTGATCCGAATACGTGAAAAATAAACTTAAAAAAAAAAGTAAAAACCGACTTCAAAGAAATACTAAAAGGAGTAAAATAATTACCATAATATAAAATTAACAGTTTCGGAAGTCGGTGGCTTCTATTTGCTTCAGTGTAGAGTTGCACCGACTTCTGAAACTGTTAATTTTATATTATGGCAATTATTTCACTCCTTTAGTATTTCTTTGAAGTCGGTTTTTACCTTTTTTTAAGTTTATTTTTTATTAAATACGTTTTAGTGTCATAATTTTAACCCCCTCCTTCATAACCCTTCTTTTTGGCTTTGACGTAGTCGGGCATAAAAAGTCCTTTCAAATGATACCTTACACGATATAATGAAAACATTCCAAAGGGAGGGACGGGGGGACACGCACCCCCTCCTCTTTTCCAGTAGTCAGTTCCCAACAACAAATATAAACAAAGCGATATTAGTAATTTCAGAATTTTGCTTTGATCCGATGAGAAGTTCCGTTCCATATCTCTGAAGTTCATGGTCTAATCATAACAAAATTTATAAGGGACCAATCGGGAAGTATACACTTTCGAACAAAAAAAGAATTTTTCAAATCGGTTCATAAATGACGGAGATATGAGGTAATAAACAAAAAATAAAAAAAAAATACAACCGAATTGAGAACCTCCTCCTTTTTGAAGTCGGTTAAAAATACAAATCTAGAGTCTTAAAAACTCGGACCGAATTCGGATATCGCTCACGCACTTATCCGATCTCTGATCCAAATTCAAACAATTCAGGGGCCATCTTTGGCAGATCCATTTGGCGCCCGATTTGAATCCGAGGTAATGCGAAAGCGTTCGTACAAACAGTACTACGGCTACTTACGTCCGTCAATATTTCTTCCGAATTGTAAACTCACGGATCACGGAGAGAAATCGGATGGCGGAAGTCGGATCTAGTGCGTGAACTATCATACAAATAATTCTATGACTACTTCGGAACGTATTTTCTCGAATTCGGATCAGACGGAGTTTATAACGTTGGTTTAGTGGTCTAAAGCGCGACTGTTTAGCGTGAGGTCCTGGGTTCAATAGGGTCGGGCAAAGTGTTATTGGGTTTTTTCGTGTGGAATTTCTCAGTTGCAGTCCGGAGCCTGGATTTGTGTCTGGTTGATGGCAATAGGCTCGCCCCCATTTACGTTGGACTGAAACACAACGGCGTTATGAACGTGAGTACACCACGCCCGACCCTTCGGGGAATTCCCTTCGGGGTTAAACAGGGTCAGGTTATAGGGTACAAATTATCACGCTATTGAGCGTAGGTGATGCTCAGTAACCTTGTGTTTCTATAGACAAAATCGCAGGTACAGCTAGCATTAAATAAGATTAAAATTGTAGGCAATATTACGATATTCCATCTCAATCTTATCAAAATCCTCACATCCTTTATAAAATGACACCTAAGTGTTGGTGGTCGCTTTTTTGTTTTACAATCATAATCTACAGGCTGTTGTCTTTGCGCATTCCGCTGTATAATCTGTGGCGTACACACTATAAAAAACATCAGCAGAAGGTTCATTGTATATCAGCAATTCAATTTTTAATCGTGTGTGGACGTGCTAGAATATAAAACTTCTTCACCGCACGCTGGGAATAGACGAGTGTTGTAAGATTATACAAAACCCAACACGCATAGTGGTAGGATCTATACGGTCCGCCTGGCTAGCTACCACCCTCACATTAAAGTCCGGCGCCAAGCAGTTTACTGTGTTCCCGAGTGTGTATGTGAGAGCCAGAGGGGTATAGGGGAATCTCTCTATATCTGTTACTTGGATTCGTTTGCTCCATCTTAGACCATGAATGCGCTTACAAAACTAAATTTTTGGTTCACCTTTCAACTTTTTACGTTTGATCCTAGTCACCCATGAAGTGGAACTTCTGTACATACATTTGTGTTTAGTGATATGGATAGTATCTATAGCTTATGCCTGTGGCTTTGTCTGCGTCATAGAATTGAAATTATTTTTAAAGAACACATGAACAAAGTGTCTTCCCCTTCGTAAAAATTAAGAAACGTTATTGGACGCATTCTTTGAATTAAGAGTAGTTTTTAAAATTATTTTATTTGATTTTTTTTATTATTTTATTCTTTATGCACAAAATTAGTACAGAGGCGGACTTAATGCCTTAAAGTGTGTCTCAACATAAAGCGGCAGCCGCGCGTAGGGTTACCAGGCCTAAAAATGCAAAATCCTGTCTGACATGTCTAAAAATCCCGATTTTAAAAAAAAAGTCCGGTCACGCACCTGTATTAAATAAAAATCATAGTATTTAAGTACGTTTTTATTTACTTATATTATTAAGGGCCGATTTTTCAATCGTCAGATAAATTTTATCCAAGGAATAAATATGACGCTTTGACATATTTTCTATACAAGAGTTGTCAAAACGTCAAACTTATTCCCCAGATAAAAGTTATCTGACGATTGAAAAATCTGCCCTTAGACCCATATTTTTGGTTGCTAGCAACCGCATGCATAAAGTTGTTTTTTCCAGCTATTTCGCAATAAAATTGTTCACACGTCACGTGTTTATAGTTATATTGCGTAAGCAATATGGAAAGAAGAAAGAAAGAAAGAAAGAAAGAAGAAAGAAAATAAATTTATTCAGCCAAGGACACAATGACAGCATAAACAATAAAAACATAAAAATAATTAATCATACACATGTTATGCTGTCGAGCATGCCCATGCCGAAAGGGTCACCAACTCAGCATATGCTGGACGTCAAACACCCAGCGCTGATTTTCAGTTGGTACCCTTGCAGTGACGCACGGACGGCTCTCACTGACTCCACTGCAAGTCTGTTTCTCTCTTTGGTCCACTGAGAAGTCATGAGAGAAAAGACTCTCTCCACATTTGCGTTGTGTGGACCGGGACTTCCGGGCTCAGTGCGTGCGGCACCCGTCGCTTGAGCGGGCGGGAGGACATGCAAGTATGACAAAAATCCGGTCTGACGTAAAATCCGGGCGGAGTCCGGTCCAGTGTTACCAGATACACGGTAATTACCGTAGAAGCACGGTATTTTTGGCTAAAACACGGTCTACGGTAATGATTCACTACCGTGTTATTTTCTACGGTATTTTTAATTTTAAATTACCGTGTAATATTCTTTCCTTGCCCCATTCAAATACAGCATGTGAAAGAATATTTAGTCAAGTAAATGACATAAAAAACAAGAAAAGAAATACCTAAAATAATCACAAAAACCATAGAGGGGAAACAATCTATTCACCGGAATGGAAATAGTTGTGTAGATTTTATACCATCTAAAGACATACTTAATCATGAAAATGACTGAAAGTATGTATGAGCAAGAAGTGATAATTTTAGATTGAGTAAATCTGTTAAAGAATCGTTAAGCTCAAATAAAAATCAAAAAATCATAATCGTTTTTCTTGCATTTTACACGGTAATAGCACAGTATTTTTTAAATTAATGCACGGTAGTTTTAGCCTAAAACACGGTATTTTTAATCTGTCAGCACAGTAGTTGATAATTTGTATCTGGTAACACTGGTCCGGTATAACACGTAAAAATCCGGTCTAGACTGGCTTTATCCGGTCAGATGGTAACCCTAGCCGCGCGCGGCCTGCCGAGCTTTGATTGGACGTCTGCCGCGCAGTGTAGGACTACCAGGGCGCGACAAAATTGTGTCCTGAGTACGCTGGGTGTTGTTGCCGCGCATTTGACGCTCTATGTTTAGACATACCTATTTTCTACCAGTCGATCTTAGGGTGATGCAGAGAAAACTTGGTAGGTGCACACATTGTTATGACACGATTTTAGGCCTGCGTTTGACAGCCATCTTGCCTGATGTTAAGCGATGATGCGGTCTACGATGGAGCACGCTTGCCCATAAGAAACCGATTCACTCGTGACTTGAAGACATCCAGATTGTAGCAGTCGGGGAACGGGCACTCGAGCAGCGCATTCCACTGTTTGGCGGTTTTCACAATGAAAGTGGAATCAAAGCGCTTCGTTCGGGCTTACATAGCAATTTACGTTAAAATTAAATTACTTACCTTCAAGGTTAGATTGTAATACAATAAAATACCTTCGTAGATACAGTAACAAAAAAAAAACCTTTTTTTTTTTTTTTTTCTATTGGACTGCTGTATGTCGTCCTAGGGGACGGTTTCTACGTAACCGGGCAGTTATTGGCGAGACCTGAAGGGTCTCCAGCCAATTGGGGGAGGGAAGTAAAATACTTAACCTAAGCTAACTACTTGTATTACACTAACATCATGACTACCTGCAACAACAGCACTACGGGCGACCCCTAGTGGGACTCGGACCTCGGCTTAGGGCTTTGCTGGCGTGGACATAGGGGGGGGAGACAGCTTGATGAGGGCTGAATTATCGGTGTGACTGCGGAGTCTGAAGAGACGACCGGCTCTACGACGGGAGAGCTCGGTGGATCGTGACCGGCGGCGGTGGGACGTGGCGACGGGCCTCGTCGGCGAGGACGGTATGCCGGACGGCGGCGGACGTTGTGTATTGTGCTGGTCGATTTACTCACCTCCTGGAGGAGGGTTATTTCGTCATCGGGTTCTAAAAGTGTGTGCCTGGGACGGCGAACTTTACTTATGAGAGAGGGACTGTAGTCGGCCGCTGCGGCGACTAGAGGGTTCGGATGGAGGGGGGCAGTGTCGAAGTAACGCTTGGAAATGCGTTTGAGGTATTGCCTGATGGTTGGCATTTTTAGATCGAGAAGGAAAAAAAAAATACAATTTCGCTTGTTATTTTATACTCTCTCACTGTCCGAAATAAGTAAAACCGGCTAAGTGCGAGTCGGACTCGCGTACGAAGGGTTCCGTACCATCATCTATAAAAACAGCAAAAAAATCACGTTTGTTGTATGGGAGCCCCCTTAATATTTATTTTATTCTGTTTTTTAGTATTTGTTCTTATAAGCAATAGAAATACATCATCTGTGAAAATTTCAACTGTCTAACTATCACGGTTCATGAGATTACAGCCTGGTGATAGACGGACAGAGGGACGGACAGCGGAGTCTTAGTAATACGGTCCCGTTTTACCCTTTGGGTACGGAACGTTAAAAACCAGACAAAAGCGAGTTACAATATAAGATACTACACTTGACCTAGTAACCCCATTTTAAAATTACATCTTCGAACCAAAACGGCAAAGAAAAAAATTTTTTTTTGTGTTCTTTCTCTTCTACGAGTATATACCTAGATGGACAAGCTTATTTAAAACTATTCCAAATTTCAAGTCGATAGCATTAGTAGTTCCTGAAATAAGCACCTGTGACAAACAGACGGACGGACGAAGTCGCACCATAAGAGCGGTTACGCACTGCATCCGACCCGAAACCGTGAAAATACGTTCCATAGTCATAGAACTATTTTATGACAGTTTTCGTACTACATCCGACTTCCGTCATCCGATTTCTGTCCGTCATCCGTGAGTCTCCAATTCGGAAGAAATAGTGACGGACCGAAGTAGCCGCAGTACTGTTTGTATGAACGCTTTCGCATTACCTCTGATTCAAATCGGACGTATGCCAAAAATGGCCCCTGAACTGCTTGGATTAGGATCAGAGATCGGATTAGTGCATAAGCAATATTCGAATTCGGTCCGAGATTTATTGACTCTAGATCCGTATATTACCGAATTCGGATCGAATGCAGTGCGTAATCGCTCTAAGGGTTCCCGTTATACCATTTTCGTTCGGAACCCTAAAACATCTTTTAAAATGCACTACAGCCGTCAAAAACAAATCGATTAAGTAATTTCTGTCTTTCAACATACACTCGGACGAACCCTCACATGATAACATGAATATATTAATATTTATTTACACAATAGAGGCACATCATTTTTATTTGTTTAGGTTTATTTGTTCAACAAGTTATAAAATAATTTAGTTAGTTCAAATGTAAATTAAATGAAATAACCTTGTACAAGCTTAGTTTTAACACTAAACCTGAAACTAGTTTGTTCAGAATCACTAGGAGAATCGATTGACATATTTTTTACTCCACATTTTTTTTTCATAAATTTCAATTTTCATTTCAGTAGGTTTTTACCTTACGGGAATAGACACCTTGAAGCTTGAGATGGTCCGCTCGGTCAGTTTCCGTGTATGAGACAACCCCTGCATAGCACATCTCAGGCATTTCACACTTTACTAGGGAACTTAACGCGACATAAACTACGGTGTAACTTGGAGATTTATTAAAAAAAACTCATATTCAGGTAGTTCTGATGAAAATCTTGTTGGGGTGTCTCGGTTTTTGTATAAACTGAAAATAACGTTTTAAAATATCGTGTAGTTGGACTTAAAGAATAGCACTACCCCATCTCTTTCCCATGAGTGTCGTAAAAGGCGACTAAGGGATTCACTAGAGGTTGGGCAGCAGCGTTCTCTGAGTACTTTAACAACCATACTGCGATCGACAACCCGCCTGCCAAGCGTGGCGATTATGGCTAACCCCCCCTTTTGGGGTAGGCCTATGTCCAGCAGCGGATGTCTTTTGGCTGAATGATGATTGTTGTATCTCAAATAAACGCGTAAATTAATTAATTATCATTTATTAGATACAGAGCAACACATGACAATATGGTGGTTGTAAAAGAACGAGGAAGAAATATAAGTGCGAGGGAGTAAGGTAATGATAAGGGTGCGTTCCATATCTCATACTCTCCCGCACTTATTTTTAACAATGCTTGTTAGAAAATAAATTAAACTAGGTACTTACTTCTCGCCGTGCCCTCATCTCAGGAGTAGGCGGTGACCTGTCGCTGTCGGCCGTGGTCGAGTCCATGGTCGACAGCGAGGAGTCCTGGGACGCGGTGGTGTCCTTCTGCGACACGGTCATGTCGCAGAAGGAGGATGCGGAAAGGGTGAGGGAGATCACCTCCACTCACCCGGCCCGCAGCAGACGCACCGGGCGTCGGCGGAGGGCGGACAACGCCCTCTTCCAGCCCCCCTAAATGGGTCCAGGGGCGACGGACTTGGGGAAGTCTGTCGCCCCCCACACATCAGGACCCGAGGCGGCGGCGCGAAGTGTTCCAAGCGCGCCCCTCTTAGACGGCGCGTGGGGAGTCTAACACCTCACTCCCCCCGCTAACCCGAGGAGTTGCGGAAGTGTCGTAAGTTCCCGTGACCCTCGGCGCAGGTGTGAGATGGAACACCGGGGTGGTTTTAGTCAGTAAGAGTCTGACAGACCCCTCCGCCCACCCCAGGGCGGAGGACATCCATGAGGATTTCCACCCCGAAAAAATCAATAAATAAATAATTAACTAAATTAACTTAACAAGTATCTACCGACTCTGAGCAAGTTACAATTTGGTTAACATGACGTTTCCATGTTTGACCTTCCACATCAACTATATAAGTAGCTCCCTTTATTGACTCTTCCAAAATGATTCCTAAAACCCATGGCTTTCTACCTTTCCTGTAATCTCTGACCATAATTTTTGGCCCTACTAAGAGTATCCCATCCTCGTCGCCAATTTGTTGTACTTATCTCAAATTTTAAACGCGTTAATTAATTAATTATCATTTATTAGATACAGAACAACACATGACAATATGGTGGTTGTAAGGGACCATCTCCACGAGCGAGTGAATCGCGGCGATATTCTCGCCGTGCCATCAAATTCAATACTAACTATCGCCGCGATAAAATCGCCGTGTGGAGACACGTTCTAAGAGAGTGTATAGAAATACGTGGCACGACGATAATATCGCCGCGATTCTCTCGCTCGTGGAGATGGCCCCTAAAAGAAAGAGCAAGAAATATAAGTGCGAGGGGGTAAGGTAATCAGAAGGGTGCGTTCCATATATCTACAAGGTTAGTCGGAAAGGGGGTACTAATCCGAAAGCCACTTATAGTATCATTGAAGACGGTTTTAAAGGAAGTGTTAAATTTCAAAATTCGATAATTTTTATTTCCATGTAAAATAATTTTTATTTTAGTTTTTTCAAAAAATCTTTTTCCCTGCTTAAATTACGAATCCAGAAAATGGAGCTTCTAATTTGTGACCCCAAATATGACCTAAAATGTAAACACAGCTGATCATCCCTGAGGATAGATAGATTTTATCATATTTTTTATGTAATTTTTGAACAGTTATTTCTCTTAAACTATTGACTTTTGGGGAAAGTTGTAGAACAAAAGTTATTCATTACTATGGGTACTTTGACACCCTTTCGGATTAGTACCCCCTTTCCGACTAACCTTGTATATCTCACAATGATGATGATGATGATGACATAGTTTCAGAGAATTAGAGAAAACTCTCTTTTCTCGTTAGTGACGATTTGCAAGGTTAAGCTGCGCTTGCCGCGGTCAGTTCGTGGATGAGTAACCATTCGTCACACACCGAGACCCCTCCGTGCCTCGGAGAGCACGTTAAGCCGTCGTTCCCGAGTGTCATACGAATACCTATGACAGTCATTACGGGTAGAAGCCGAAAGTCTGACAACCGGTCTAACCTTAGGATATCAGCATTGCCCAGTAACTGGGTTGCGGAGGTCTGACGGCAGTTGCTCCGTGTAAAATAGTTTTTATTAATAAAAAAATATTCAAGTTTAAAACATTTTTTTTAGTTATAAATAAATATTAGCCTGTAACTGTCCCACTGCTGGGCAAAGGCCTCTTCTCGTACAGAGAAGGAATGAGCATTGATCGCCACGCTTGCTCATTGCGGGTTGGCGATTTTAGACCATTAAAGTCCAGGTTTCCTCACGATGTTTTCCTTCACCGAATGTCAGTGGCGTCTTAGATTAACTAAGAAAGTACATATGAAATTGAAAAAGTCACATTGGTTGCCTGGGTTTGAACCCGCAACCCGGTGCTTAACAAGCGGGTCTGTAACCTGTGGGCCACCACGACATTTTTAGTTATATTTTTTTAAAAACAGAAGCGAGTGAATACCAGTATTTTACACGGAGCGACTCTTCTCGTGTTATTAAGGAGTTAGGATTATCTTAGATTAAAGGTTTAGACGAGAGGTTTAACTGGTTACTGGGTGGCCTTCCCTTATCTTTTTCGTGGGTACAATAAAAAGGATAAGCCATGTGGTAGGTGGATGTGGTTGTAGTTGTGAGCAGGGGGATGGATTAAGAATATAATCCCCTTACGTCTCCGAGTAAGCGAGTCGCAAAAGGCGACGAATCAGGGCAAATCAAACTACGAAGTTTCGGCTGTCGGATCGCACGTTTTTCAACCAGGAAGGTTGACTGTCTCGTTGGTCTCGCCTGTATCCCCCGAAGGGTTAAGCAGAGGTGTATAGTACAGCCTCATTTTATGTTTAATTTCCATATAATAAGAGGCGAGCCTTGTAGTATCACCTTCATGATCGTCATCTTCACCGACTGGCCATTTTCATATTTGATACTTTTTTATTGATGACAGATAGGAATTTAAATAGAGACTTGGTTTGGGGAGATGGTTTTTTGGACACCATGGTGATTTTTTGGATACAAATATTTTTGGTATAATTTATATTGATAAATGTTATAAACTGAAATTTGGAATATTTCTTTATCAGAACAGTTTTTGATATTTTACTAAAATGAAGCGTATCAAGTTAAATAAAAAGCATTGGTGGAATTTCTACGTGTTTCCCTTGGTACTATTAACAGTTGTGGCATGTTATACAACTGGAAAGCCAGATAAAGAAGCTGCGCCCCGATGGTAACCCCTTCTCCCTTCTTTTCACTTCGTCTCCTGCCCTACCGATCTCGTAAGTGTGTAGGTATACACACTTACGAGATCGGCGATCGGACCGGCTAATCTCTACCGGCAAGACTAAATGCTACAGCCGGTCTGTTTGCTGCCGCCGGTTTCTATAAGATGGCTGTGTGGGCCATCGAAGAACGCCGTGAATACAAGAAGGAACTCGCTGACTACTCCAAGGGACGTAAAGGTATGCTGACTCTTACTCGTATAAGCACTTTATTATTGTTATGTTATGTATTAGGTATTGAGTGCTCTACACATTCTTTACAACTGGTGTAGCAGACGTGCTCTCAGGAGATCCTAGGGCCGTCTCTTACATTACAGCCTATTACCATCAACCAGGCACAAATCCACACTCCGGGCTGCTACTGAGAATTCCACACAAAGAACCCAATAACACTTTGCCCGGGATCGAACCCAAGACCTCACGCTCAGCAGTCGCGCTTGCGACCGCCAGACCAACGAGGCAGTCAAACTAAATAAATCTAGACTAAATTGTATATCCCAATTTAAGATTTTGGATGCATATTCCCAATTACCGGGTCAGCTCATTACCCGCACTTAACCGGCCGGTAATAAGCGTTCATGGTAATGTTCTGGACTTCTTTCTCTGCTGGCTCCTTTAAAGCATATCGAGAAGGAATCACGCGCAGCGTCGCATTCAGTCGCTAATGACAGTCCGTCGAGGATCGCGCACTATGTCAAACTTCTGTATGTTGGTCAAAGAGTAAATGACAAGAATTCAGATGAGACTTTAAGCACAATAGGTAAGTTACACTTTCATTCTTAATATTTGACTGCCTATTGTCTATCGGTATGAGTCTGTCATGCTCACTGAAATGTCTTGCTGATGGTGGCGTTGTGCATCGGGTCGTTGAGTTCCCTGCAACATGGTTGAGCTGAGCGACGCCGATGTATGCGTCATGCTCGTGAACGGGTGCTGTCTGTTGGGACTGGTCAGCTCGTAACTGCTATGGCAATCGTTTTAAAAGGCTAACGTTCTCATTACTTTTCATGTTGTTAACCACATGTACATTAATCTGCGTTGTTCTTACATTACTACAATGAAAATTGTCAAAACATTTACTTTTTTATAAGAGTGTCTATGGAGTTTCTTGCCGGTTCTTCTCCAAAGGACCTACTACTTGGAACCGAGCCCCTAGTGTTGACTTTTTGAAAGCACCAGAGATCTGGTCTACTCGAAATAAAAACTATTTGACTTTGACTATTATGTTTATACTAACTTTTGGCCGCGGCTTCACTTGCGTTAATTAAGCTCAAAAAAACTCTTAACAGACTACTAAAGTTTCTATAATAATATAATTCAATCGTGATTCGAAAGACACGTGGCGCCATCTATGAACATAATTGTTGTTTTCCTCGGGAACAGTACTTTTTTTCGGGATGAAAGGCACCCTATATCCGTTTCTAGACACCTGACAACGCCTATACAAAATTTCAGGATGATCGGTTCTGTGGTTTAGGCGTGAAAAGGTGACAAACAAACTTACTTTCGCATTTATAATATTAGTTAGGATAGGATTACAAATCTCGAAAGTATTATAAAATACAGTGAAACCTGGTTAACTGGGATTTCAAGGGACCTAGATTTTTTTATCACTTACAGAGGCTTTTCATTTACCCAGTTTCCCAAATATGCTGGTTAACATGTCAGTTGTCTTATTTATAGAGGGTTCCACTATGAGAGGTTGAAATGTACCATTTATCTTACAAAGAGGTGGAAATATTTATTAAATAAATGTATACTTATTTTATGTTGCATAATTGAATGAAATGGAAGAAATTAGACTATGAACAAGCGTGTCATGACTTGTCCAAACTTGATAAAATGTCTCACTTATACGGGTTATTGAGCTACGAAGCCCAAATTATAGGGGTAAACATCGAAAAAATCTATGAAATCTAATCTTAGTTAACAAGGTTTGAAAATTCCAAGTAACAGAGGTATTTCAATGCAAAAGTGTCGGGACCTCATTGTAATTATCAATAACAGAGGTTTCTCACATATCCAGGGCCCTCTTAACCAGGTTTCACTGTATTAAGCAACAGTGAAAACACCAATGAAGTATTTAATCAAATGTCCAAGTTATATACAATTTTTAACACTGCCCCTGCCATCCGAACCCCCTAGTCGCCGCAGCGGCCGACTACAGTCCCTCTCTCATAAGTAAAGTTAGCCGTCCCAGGCACACACTTTTAGAACTCGATGACGAAATAACCCTCCTCCAGGAGGCGAGTAAATCGACCAGCACACTACACAACGTCCGCCGCCGTCCGGCATACCGTCCTCGCCGACGAGGCCGTCGCGACGTCCCACCGCCGCCGGTCACGATCCACCCAGCTCTCCCGTCGTAGAGCCGGTCGTCTCTTCAGACTCCGCAGTCACACCGATAATTCAGCCCTCATCAAGCTGTCTCCCCCTCCTTGTCCCCACCAGCAACGCCCTAAGCCTCGTGCTCGTCCCACTAGGGGTCACCCTTAGTGCTGTTGTTGCTAGTAGTCATGATGTTAGTGTAGTCTAAGTATAAGTTTTTAAACTGACATGGTCACTAACACAATCTTTAGAGGTTAAAACGGGATATTTACCATGTTTATTATTTGATGTTTTCGTTTTAACCTCTAAAGATTGTGTAGTCTAAGTAGTTAGCTTAAGTATGTTATTTCCCCCCCCATTGGCTGGAGACCCTTCAGGTCTCGCCAATAACAGCAAGCTTGTACCTCGCGGCCGGCGCGCGGACTGCGAGCTTGCACCTCGCGGACGACGCGTAGATAGCCCGCTGGCGGCTAGCCGTAGTCTAAATTCGAGGCGACACGGCGACGCCGTGCTGCAGCTATGCCGGTATAATGTGCCATGACCTTAATACACCTCTGTCCAACCCTTATGTTATGAGTTTTTTTTTTTTATTATCTGGGCTCTCTGCAAAATAATCTATGTCCCCTTCAAAAGTATCGCTATAATTATAATTTGGCAGTGCGTCCGTCTGTCCGTCATACTATTTTATATATTTAAACAATGTTTTAATACAAGCCGTTGGAATTTGAAGCCTTCAGTCAGCCTCAAATGATGGTGTACTAAGAAATTAATGTGTCTGTCCGTCTGATTCGAAATGGTGGACTTTGTCCAGAGGGCCTGCTCCCTAAGTCCGTCAACGAAGTTAGTCGCGCGTCCGAAAGTAGCCCGAAACGGAGGTGAATAAAACAAGTGTCAAGTTCAACTTTTCGGACGAGTAAAAACACATCGGTAGTTAGGACAACTGTCAAATCGTGTTGTCATTCATTTTTAGTTCAGGCCCCAAAATAATCGTATGTCCGTAGGTGATAGGGAGCAGGAAACGCTCGTGACTAAGGCCGAAACCACGGACTTCGTGCTTAGGGAGTAGAGCCCCAGTTCCCCGTGTGGGGACGGGCTTAGAATATAAATCTTCTTCAGTGCACGCTGGGAATAGACGCGTGTTGTAAGATTATACAAAACACAGCACGCTTGGTGGTAGGATCTATACGGTCCGCCTGGCTAGCTACCACCCTCACATTAAAGTCCGGCGCCAAGCAGTTTACTGTGTTCCCGAGTGTGTATGTGAGAGCCAGAGGGGTAAAGGGGATTCCCAACAAAGGATGTAAACGAATTCGTGTAATTCCTTAAAACCACATGATCTACTACTGATGTAGATTGGCATAACACGGGAATTAGCTTGATTAAAAATAAAAAAATCTTTTTTTTTCATGCGGTAGCGGTAATTGATCATATCTAAACCACCTAACAAGGAATCAGTTAAAAAAAATGTTTTTTTTTAAGCAAAAAAGTTTTTTTGAAAAAAAAAATTAATTATAGCACAGCGACGCGGCTGGCGGGTACGACTAATGCGATATCGCTCTTTGCATTCAGTTAACTCGGGGCTCTAAAATGACTCAGGAATAGAAAACCAAGGTTTTATTTAGAATTTTTTTTACTACTTTTTCAAGAATACCCGTTTCAGGTTAATATCTGTTTCACTAATAAGTCACGCGATTTGAAGGAATTACACTAATTCGTTTACACCCTGTATATCTCTGTTAACCTTTTAAAGGGCAGTAGATTTTAAGAAAAGTAAATAACAAAGAATTCGGCAATTCGGAAAGAAAAAAAAATGAAGAAAAATATTTGTTAATTATCGTTTATATTTTTTATTTCAGAAAATAGAAAAAAAAATGTATTAATGCTAGGTTTAAAAAAAAACAAGAAGGCTTTCTCGACGTCTCCTAAAAAACATGGTGGCAAATATATTGCTATTTAAAGGGGTTAATTGGATTCGTATGCTTCATCTACGCTACTATCACTGCTCATTTCATAATGTACAAGACAGAGTCGAGCGCAAACATTATAGTTTAAACTGAATTTGAACTTTTTCTTTCTTGGATTTTTTTAATTGTCGCTGTGGCCGAAAAATTTTGTTCATACCACACCTGTTTAATCAAAAACCGACCTTTATACGCTCGAAATAAAGTTTCATTTTAATTATGAATGTGTAACGAAAAATTTTCGCCGATACTTCGCGTGTACGTTGAAATTGTTACTTTAATATGAGTAGTTAAGGTTTATTTTTGGTAGTGTTGCTAAAGAAATGTAGTTTATAAGTATAACAGTCATTGGGGTATGGTTTTTTGGAAACCATTTTTGAAAATTGCGGAGATCTTTTAATTTTTCACCGACTAATTGTATGTTCCCGGGATCGATTTTGTCATTTAACTTGTTTTTTTAATCATTGCTTAGTTAGGTATTTTACTAAGAATAACAAGGATAGTCTAAAATGGGGTACTAATCCGAAAGGGTCTTAAAGTACACTTAATAATGAATAACTTTTTAACCGACTTTAAAAACAAGGAGGTTCTCAATTCTATAGACGCTTTTGTTTTTTTCCCGCCAATTATGAATGGATTTTGATGATTCCTTTTTTGTTTGGTAGGCCATACTTCAGTGGTCCCATATAAATTAGCATTTATCCAAGTTGATTCAGCGCTTTTTGAAAAATCAACAAAAACAAAAAAACATATACTTAGATGACGTTTTGGTTTGTTCCCTTCAGCAAAAGTTTTGATGAGGACTTTCAATCTCTGTTTTAACTGTCATCACAGAAACATTAACCAAAAACAAAGAAGATTGTATGTATTTGTAATGAGCCGTCATGATAATTGTACATTAATACCTATTCTTAAAGAAAACTACCTAAGTAGTTGTTGGAAAGATTACACAACTTTAAGTTAAACTAAAAATCGTCTAATAAAAACAAAAAGGTGTAAAATAATTACCTACCATAACATAAAATTAACAATTTCAGAAGTCGGTGCAATTCAACACTCAAATAAATTGAAGCCACCGACTTAATTAATTTAATATTTGATTTTTTCAAAAAGCGCTGAATCAATTTCGTTAAAATTAATATGGGACCACCTTTGAAGTATGACCTACCAAACAAAAAAAGAATCGTGAAAATCTATTCATCATTTTCTGAATCATCGCGTAACCGCCGTTGTGTTTAAATCCCATGTAATAGGGGGCGAGCCTATTGCCATCAACCGGGCACAAATCCAGGTTCCGCTACTAAGAAATTCCACACGGAAAAACCGAAAAACACTTTGCCCGACCTGGGATCGAACCTAAGACCACACGCTCAGCAGTCGCACTTGCGACCGCTAGGCCAACGAGGCAGTTAACCGTTACAATTAAACTAATCAAAAAATCACAATATCTAACAAAATTCCACCTAAAATTGCATCACTACCTTATAAAAAGTATAGAAAACTACTACATACTTGGCTATCTGAGAAATGTTATCTATCTATACATATAAAAGGAGAAGCTGACTGACTGACTGACTGATCTATCAACGCACAGCCTAAACCGCTGGGGTTAGAAAGTTAAAATTCTAACAGTAGGTTCCTTTTGTAACGTAGGTATCTACTAAGAAAGGATTTTTCGAAATTCAACCCCTAAGGGAGTTAGATAGGGGATGAAAGTTTGTATGGAAAATCGTCACTTAACGGGTTCAAAATTTCACGCAAGCGAAGCTGCGGGCAAAAGCTAGTAATCAATATAATTTCATTACAATTTAATCAATAATCAGTTACTATTAGAATTTTAATTATTATGTACCTAATTTATTAAAATGAACATGTAAAATTATTAATGTAAAAAAAATAGATATAATGTAAACCTAAATTGCCTAATATTTGTACACACGGCTGCACATCAAGCTATACAAAACCAGTTTATCTTGGCGTCGCTTTGTATAATCTTTTCGCACAAGTAATGGTCAGCCTATACTGGTTTTGCATAGCTTGAAGTGTAGCCGTGTATACCTACATGTTATAGTTAAGCTAGATATGTTGTGTTTTGTTAGTAGCTTACTATAAATTTTGCATGCCAACTAGGCGAAATGACGGATTTTTATTTAATGTTAACAACTTGTATGTAACTCATTTCAAGCAAATAAACGTTCTTATTCTTATTCTAAAATGCATAAAGTTCCATTTTCATCGAAATATTATAATGAAACGCAATCAATGCCGCCCCTGTGGAAAGTAACCACGCTTTTACGTTACTATGAGTCAAAACACTCGTACTAGGCCTACTGCCCACCCTCTTGACACAATCCCGTCGCCTACAGAGCATATGAAGCCATCTTAAGCCTCCTTGTATGAGTGACAGCGCATAGACGCCCGGCTGCTCGCGTCAGGATATTGTAACGTGAATAAATACGGACGAGGTATGGGTACGCGAGCAATACAGACTTGTAGCAATACGGAATTTTAGGGAGACCACAACCACACCACAATAAAAAGTGGTCAAGCAGAGGTTACATGTGAATAATATCGCCTGCAGAATGTGGTCCGTTTGAATTAAACTATTCATTTTTACAAAAATTTTGGAGCAAAATTGAGGAGCTCGTGGCTAAATAATTACAGCCGCATAGACCGATCTTCCGGGTTAAGCCACGCTTGCCGAGGTTGGTCTGTGGATGGGTGACCATTTACCATAGCGAGTTTCCTCCGTGCCTCGGAAAGCACGTAAAGCCGTTGGTCCCGGCTGTCATTTGCAGATCTTTGACAGTCGTTACTGTTGGTCAGAAGCCAGAAAGTCTGACAACCAGTCTTACCAAGAGTATCGTATTACCCAGTTACTGGGTTGTGGAGGTCTGATAGGCAGTCGCTCCATGTAAAATACTGATATTCAGCTGCATCCGGTTCGGCTGGAAGCCGACACCAACATGGTTGGGAAAAGGCCAGGCAGATGATGATTTTTACAAAAATTTGTGACCGCCCACGTGTTGTTGTTGTGGTGTGATTGTGGTTGTGGTGACTACACCACACAGTACAGTAAGGTATAAGGCTTGTTTCACATGTACCACAACTATGTGGTACCTGTGAAACAAGCCTTATACCTTACTAGAAAGAATGTCGTAGTGGACCAGTTACAGACCCGCTTGTTAAGCACCGGGTTGCGGTTTCAAACCCAGGCATGTACCAATGTGACTTTTTCAATGTCATATGTACTTTCTTAGTTAATCTAAGACAACACTGACATACGGTGAAGGAATACATCGTGAGGAAATCTGGACTTAATGGTCTGAAATCGCCAACCCGCAGTGAGCAAGCGTGGTGATCAATCCTCGTTCCTTCTGTATGAGAAGAGACCTTTGCCCAGCAGTGGAATAGTTACAGGCTAATATTTATTATTTATTCATTATTTACTAGAAAGAAAGAACGAAAAAAGGAAAAGAAATAAAAAAAAATAAAAAATGTCATCCTCCATGAGGCCAAAAAAAGGCTCCTAACTCAGCATAATCCTGCGACATTTAAAAAAACAAAACGCCGTGACACTGGTTTTCAGATAAGACCGTTGCGTTGTGATGCTACTAACAATAACGATACATACCTACTAGCTGTTACCCGCAGTTTTTTAATACTTCATAATATTGTACAATTCCAATGTTGAGATGGATGTGTGGAGTGACCAGAATGGATAAGATCAGGAATGAGTATATTAGAGAAAGTTTGAAAGTAGCGCCAGTGACAGAAAAGTTGAAAGGGAACCGTTTGTCTTGATATGGGCATGTGAAGAGGAGAGATGAAACGCATGTGACCAAAAGAGTTATGAATATAAATGTGGATGGATGGAGAGGAAGAGGGAGGCCAAAGAAAAGATGGATGGATGTCGTGAAGGAAGGATGGATATGAAAGAGAAGGAAGTTAGTGATATCATGACAGGTGACAGGACGGAATGGAAGAAGAAAACGTGTTGCGCCGATCCCAAGTAACATGGGATAAGGGCAGGAAGATGATGAATATTGTACAATTCCAAATGTCCCTTTCGTTCGCCAGTGCGCGCCTAAAAAAACAAGGTGCGTTCAACAATACGCGCTAAATGAGCCGCCATGTTGAAAAACAAATAAAAAAAAACATAACATGAACGAGTCCATTTTATATGTCCCTCCTGCCATAAGTCAATATTATTTTAATTGTATTCATGAGTTTTTTGAACGATGAACTGAATTTGAAGTCATTATCTCTCCTTGGCCCGTTTTGAAGTCAGTTTTTGGGGTCAATCGTGAGTCATATTATTACCTGGGTTTTCTTCACTACTAGAATCAAAGGCAAAGTCATTTTTTTATTTCAATTCGGCCAGATTGCATGTGCTTTCGAAAAGTCAACTAAGTGCTCGGTTCCAAGTAGGTCCTATGGAGAAGAGCTGGCAAGAAACACCAATGGACAAAAAAAAAACAAATAATTGTACAAGGTTAGTCAAAAAGGGGGTACTTACTGACGAATTCAAGAAGGATCTTCTAATCCGTGACCCCAAATAAGACCTAAAATGTAAACACAGCTGATCATAGCTGAGGATAGATAGATTTTAGTATTTTTTATGAAATTTTTGAACAACTGTTTCTCTTAAACTATTGACTTTTGGGGAAAGTTGTAGAACAAAAATTATTCATTATTATGGTTACTTTAACACCCTTTCGGATTAGTACACCCTTTTCGACTAATCTTGTATATGAAAGAAAGATTTTCTCAATCACCTTATTATTCCGAGTCATAACAATATATTTTTTATACCTACTCTAGTCACATTTGTCTACAATATCCCTTTTGAAATAAGATTCCATTGATTTAATATTTACGAGAACGTGGTTATGCAAGTGAAGCGTATCCGGGTCACAAAGTAGTCATAAATCTCAGTATTAGTCACCCTTTAAGATTGTTAAGTAGTGAGAAAGCGATGATTTTGGATGCTGTAAAATATAGTACTATTTTTTTACTATTATAGCATGAAGATATTCTTCTCTACGTAGTATAAAACAATCTCGCTTCCTGCCGTCTGTACGCTTAGATGTTCTATGTTAGGAGATGTGTTTTCCGCACTTAGTCCTTTAAGTGGACCATTGTATGTGGGCCATGGCGGCCATCATTCTAACTAGCCCACCTCCTTCCAGAAGCAGATTAGGGCTCTCAGTCCGCTCAGAACATTTGCGAGTGATTTCGGTGCGCCAAAGGTTGTTTCTCGTATTTGGGTGACCCCTGTGCATTCCAGGAGCATGTGTGCGACCGTTTCTTCGGCCCCCATACATGCTCTGCACAGAGGGCTGTCCGTTATGCCTATCGTGTGGAAGTGTTTGTTTAGTGAGCAGTGTCCGGTTATCGTTCCAGTCACCATTCGCAGGCTGCTCCTGTCCAGGCGCAGCAGGCGCCTTGTCAGTCTGCCATCCATGAGTGTCAAGGCCTCCTTGGATTGCTTGCAGCCTGGGGCTGAAGTCCTACGCTTAGATGTTTTAAACTACGCAACGGATTTTGATGCGTTTTCATCTTAACCGGTTGCATCCCGCGTGTCGTCCGAGGACAACACCGCTATTTTTTATCTATTGTGTCTAAAATTACGGTGATTGAGAGGTCACTTTAAGTAATTTGTCCCATACGTTTTAGGCTTAATTTACACCGCCGCGGAATGGAACGGAAGCGACGAAATTGTACATCGCAGAATGAACTTTACGTTAATTGTATAAAGTACAAACTATAGGCAAATAGGAACCAAAAAAGGTCGCGAGGGTTCCCCGGAAGACGCGCGATATTTTTTGGCTCGTATTTAGTTTGTACTTTATACAACTGACATAAAGTATATTATGCTATGTACAATTTCGTCGTTGACGCTACGTTTTACAGTGGACGGAGAATTGCAGGAATAGCTGGTTGCAACGCTGCGTGCGCCGCCGCGACGTACGTCGCGTGCGACGCGGCGATGCCATCCGCGGGCTTCGCCTGCATTTCAAGCAAACGCGTGTAAAATCGCTTCTCCGTAGACGCTCTCATACAACGCCATATATGTTTGAATTCAGTGCGGGCCGCGCCGCACAACGCGACGCGCGACGCCCCGCGTCTCCGTAAATGAGGCCTGAGTTCGCTCTGCCTAGCGTTTTCCCAACTACGTTACAGTTAGTTTCCAGTCCAACCAGATGAGGCTGAATACCAGTATTTTACACGGAGCGACTGCCTCTCTGCAACCCAGTTCCTAGGCAATGCCGATATTCTAAGGAAAGACCAGTTGTTAGACTTTCAGGCTTCTGACTACCCGTAACGACTGTGTGTTTAACAAAAAAACGACTCTAAGTATTCAATTCATTGCAAAATGTTGAAATGTGAAGGGAGGGCGCTTTTGGGGGCTGTCTTTTATGTAACTTATAACGTTAAAAAAGAACTAAGTAATTCTAGTCTATTTTGAATACCTAAATGAGTTTTGAAGTGTGAAGTTGCCTCAAAAATAAAATATCCAACTGCAAAAGACGCAATAACATAATCGTTCAGGGGTGTTTCTATCATTACAGTTATAGCTAATATCAGTATGTCAGGATTGCGAGCAAGGTAAATATAGGAAGTAAAACCAACATAGACTCTCCACTACTGAGAGTACTTGTATTTGGGTTAGTGTTAGTAACATGAACTAGATCACAAAATAATAGGTACTTTACACAATTATTACAAGATCATAAAATAAGGACAAGCTAGACAGATATAAAAGGTCAGACTTCTTCAGCTGATCTACACAGAATGCTCTCGCTTCGTCGAATGACCACCGCCTTTATAACCTCGGGTGCGTTAATCCATATTGACGACTACCTTCTTTTGTCAACATTGCCCAGTGCTATTCGCTACCGATAACACAACACAGTCTATGATTTTATCGCATAAGCATAGCAAACTCTGTAACACAAACTTAACAGAAATGACAAGAATGCTTGCTCACAGGAAATAGCAATACTTTTGTCACTTCTATCTTTTGTCAAATTGACGGTCCCTTGCAAAGAATTACTATTATAATAGGTGTTACCTGAGAACTATGAATGTGTATGAAGAATGTTAGTGATTGATTCTCTCTGCTTACGACATAAAGGAGTCGGCGTAAAGTTTGCCGGCTTCTTATGTTTTTGTACTAAGATGAACAGGCGCCCGACCTGATGGAACGTGGTCACGGCCGCCTATACTCCTTCAAACCTCGTAGTTTACTTTTTTTTTTTTTATCTTTTTTTTTTTAATTGGGGTATTTATCCATATGGATACGCCAACCCCATCATGCCTTATGCTAACTACCGACATCAGGTATCTTATTAAATAAAATTAAAATTAAATAAAAGTTTGTAAAAATCCTAGTCAACGAAATGAAGTAGTTTACTGGTGTTGCAGATTTACCCTTTTTTTGTCATGGGTAAATCCTCCTGGATACCCCCTGCCTAGGGAAGATGGAGGGTTATGCTAAACTCTCACTGGCTTAAAACCCACGGTGTACCTTCTCCTAACCCATGGCCAGGATCGTGGGATTCGCAGCTGCATGCACCGCAACCCCGGCAGGTCTCGGTTCGCCAGCCCCTGGCGACGTCTCCTTCTGTGGGGCCTTGTCCCACGTCCTCCTGAGAGCGCGCCGCCTTCTCGGGCCTGTTACTGGTCGGGGACGGGCAGTGTTGCCAACTGTACTAGCCTCTTTGTAGTTAGATCTCTTGTAAAAAGTTGCCAGAATACCAGTATTTACCCTAAGCAGTTGCTAAAAGTAGATGAAGTTTAAAAAAGAATACAAATAGGAACTTATACACAGAAAACCAAAACTTAGATACCTACTAGAAATAGACTAAAAAAATATCATACGAATATGAAAGCGTGAGAATGAAAACAATTTATTTGGAAAGCAGGCGAACCTGTTAGGACCGAAAATTCCTTGGTCTTTTGAACCTATGGGCTACCTAGCTAGAGTGTTTAGCTACAATTTTTTCTAAGTTGTAGCTGATGGGGCTGCAAAAATTGCTAGATCTAGCTACAAAGTTGTTAAGTTAGCATCACTGGGGACAGGTGAAACAGATGTCGGTGTTAACGAAATCGTGTAATTCCTTCAAACCGCGTGATCTACTGGTGACACAGATTAACATTAAATGGGAATTTTAGAAAGCAAAACAAAAAAAAAATTTTTTTTTGGTGTTCAATTTCTGATTCTTTTTAGAGCCTTGAGTTATCTGACTGCAAAGGGCGATATCGCATTAGTCGTTCCTGCCAGCCGTGTTATCATACTTTTATTAATTTATGCGTGGCATCGAAATGTTCACACAAATAGGTAAAATATTTTTTTTGCAAAAAAAAAAATCTTATTTTTTTACTGAATCCTTAAATAGGTGGTTTAGATATGATCGGAGCAAATCCGCATGAAAAAAAAAGAATTTTTTATTTTTTTATTTTAATCAATCTAAATCCCGTGCGGGGGCCCTGTCTACACCACTAGTAGATCATGTGGTTTTAAGGAATTACACGAATTCGTTAACACCCCGTATTATGGTGTTCTTAACGTAATTTTAGCACCCCGAGTTAACTGACGGCGCGGAGCGATACCGCGTAATCGCGCCTTCCGGATCTTACCGGGCTTCCATACATTAATGTGTGGCACTAAAATTTTCCAGATCATTTAATAAAAAAAATGCATAAAATTATCTTTATCAAGTAAAATCCCGCGCAGGGTTTATTTATATCAGTCACACATCATGTGGCTTTAAAGAGTTACACGATTTCATTTACATCCTAACAACTACAATACCAAAGGATTGCTTATGCGTTGTCAACTTTAGTGATAGATTTTAATAATATATATCGGGTGTAAAAAGACCCTTAACGATAACGAAAACCACGTATTCTACCCATCATTGGGATCATTTTTTTCGAACAAACCACACCTGGGAAATCATTGGTTTTGGAGATATTGAAGGTCAAAGTACACATTTTTTTTTTAGTTTTTTCCAGTAACGATTTCCAAGTCATAATACTAAACTTTCTTCCATAGAAACATTATCAAAAATTTCAATTTTTCCTAACAATTACGCATTTGAAGTTACAAAAACGCAATGAATATCAAACGCACACGACCGCCTTGGCTCGGCTGTATGGCCGCTGCACGCATGCAAACGCGCGGCATCGCCACAACCATAATTTGCGCGCTACAAAAAAAAGCGTTTTTTTTCATGCCAAAAAATAAAAGTCGTTTCCCAGCAATTATTTTTGGTCCATGTTATTTAGTTTGATGTACCTACAGAGTGCGTAGATTTCGGCTATGTGATGGGTCTTTTTACACCCTGTATAGATTAGCCAGTCAGTAAAATTGGTAACGAAGCCAGTATAGTCAGAATTGGACGCTCTTTTAATGCATACCAGTTAACTATCAAATCCTGTTAAGTTTTGTTGATCTTTTAAATCGATAGACAACATCGATCACCACAATTGATTTTGGATAAATCGATCGGATAAAACCAGCATGATTATCGTAGCCACAAACCGACACAGCTCGGCTTACCTACTTTTGCTAAGAATACATCAATAAAAGCTGTCAAACTCAAACTCAAAACTCATTTATTCAAAATAGACTAGAATTACTTAGTTCTTTTTGAACGTTAGTTTTACAATATTATAGACATCCCACAAAAAGCCCTCCCTTCACCGCTTCCTAGTGTTTTTGCTGTGAAGAAGAAACGGCGCAACAAACTCCCCAGCAACACAGATATGTCTGTCAAGTGAATAAATTAATTGACTCTATACAACAAAAATCATCATATTTTTTACAATAAAAAAATTATGCAAGTACAGGTAAAAACAAATTAAAAATAAATTATATAAATCAATTCTGTATGAATTGTGTTAAATCATAATCGTATCTAACTAATATAGATACATCATAAACCTACATCTATCATCTGTCAATAGAACATTATCAGACGATGTGTCACTGCTTTACTACGAAAAACTTGTTATTTGTAATAAAATAACTACCTGAGTGTGGATACATATTTTATATAAACTCATGCTTTTTTCCCATGAGGAAACTGTAGAACGCCACATAATACGATCCTTACATACTCCTTTCGCTTCGTCCACGTTCATACATCTTGTCATACACGCACGCCGGTTGAGAGTACTACGCACCTGTCCTTTTTGAAGAACATCACCAATAACATCGATGTATGTCCTTCTAGGGCGTCCTCTACTGGCGTTTCCACCGCCATTCACCTTATAAATTCCTTTTGTTAATCGTCGTTCACTCATTCAAACTCAAATTCAAAACTCATTTATTCAAAATAGACTAGAATTAGTTAGTTCTTTTTGAACGTAAAATACAATAGATAGGCCCCCAAAAAAACCCTCCCTTCACCGCTTCTTAGTGTTTATGCTGTGAAGAAGAAACGGCGCAACAAACTCCCCAGCAACACAGTTCTGTCTGTCAGGTGAATAAATTAATTGAGTCTATATAAAGAAAATCATAATATTATTTACAAAAATAAAATTATGCAAATAAAGGAAAAGCAGTAATTTAAAAAAAAATCTTTATGAATTGAGTTAAATCATAATCATATCTAACTAATATAGATACATACATAAATCTACACGTAAAAACTATTGGTTACCAGGGAAGCCACATGTGCTGAAAAGAACTAGCGCCACACGTCCCTATCGTCAACATAGTCGTTTACCTTAAGGCTTATAGTACCTAGGCCTTTTTAATGAGAACCGATTTAACGTGAGATTTAAAGCCATCGGTGAGATCCGTAATTGTTTTGGGAAGCTTGTTATAAAATCGAACACAGTTTCCTAGGAATTCCATTCTCTTAACATGAACATGACCAAACCACCGAAGCATACTCCTTTCAATTTTTATCATTACATCATCTTTAGTTTTGAGTGTGGATCTATTGCTTTTATCGACTACCCCGTTACCCCTTGTGGGGACGAACTAGAATATAAAACCTCCTCACCGCACATTGAGAATAGACGCGTGTTGAAAGATTATACAAAACACAGCACGCGACGTGGTAGGATCTGTACGATCCGCCTGGCTAGCTACCACTTGTACCGTTTTGTAAATATTTGATGAAAAAGAGTAACTTTGGAGTTTATTGCCCGTTCTTCTCCATAGGAATCTACACTTTTTTTCTTACTGCCTGAATATGTGTTTTTTTTAGTAAATCTCCAAGCTACACCTTAGTTTATGTCGCGTTAAGTTCCCTAAAAAAGTGTAAAATGCCTGAGATGTGCTATGCAGGGGTTGTCTAATACACGGAAACTGACCGAGCGGACCGTCTCAAGCCTCAAGGTGTCTATACCCGTCAATTGTTACGAGTAGAAACCTACTGAAACAAAATTGAAATATATGAAAAAAAAAATGTGTTGTAAAAAATATGTCAATTGATTCTCCTAGTGATTCTGAACAAACTAGTTTCAGGTTTAGTATATACTAAAACTAAGCATGTATAGACTGATATGCAAAATTCTTGTTTTGTTTGAAAGAGTATTTTCCCGAGGTGGTCCCATTTAAATTTGGTGAAGATCTGAAGAAGATCCTCGTAGATTGACAATGGAACTCTTCAATGGATAACAGCAAATTACCCGGGATTGCTGTAATTGCATGTTTGTGTATAGTTTTTGCCACTTAAAATAGAAAAATATATTTTCTAGACAGTTCAAAAATGGCTATAAATGGTCTAATTGAAATAAATGCTTTGACTTTGTCTTTGAACATTAAAGCCTGTTTCAAGCAGTATACTGTGTTCCGTCGTGTGTATGTGAGATCCAGAAGGGTATAGAGGAATCCCTCTATATCTCTGTTACTTGTATTCATGTCCTCTATCTTAGACCTTGTCTGTGTTTACCATCAGGTGCCACTAGGGTGAAACGGGATCAAGTCAAGTAACAAAAAAAGAGCCTCCACTCCTGACGATACTTAAGTACGTCCGGCGCACCCTGGGCAGTCAGTCCCGCTACCAACCTTGCTGACTGGCTAATCTTTTCACCACGACATGAGCTATTCTCATACAGTGATGCTGACCCGAGAGAAGAAAGAGAATTGGTTCTGTTCTACCTAGCCCTTTGCCAACTATGATCCCCATCAGCTTCCAATCTAACCAGATGCAGCTGAATACCAGTATTATACACGGAGCGACTGCCATCAGTGCCGTGTGGTGCCGGGCGTAAAGAATAGCACTACTCCATCTCTTCCCGTGGGTGTCGTAAAAGGCGACCAAGAGATTGTCTAGAGGATGGGCAGCAGCGTTCTCTGAGTACTTTATCAACCATACTGCGATCGCCAACCCGCCTGCCAAGCGTGGTGATTATGGCGAACCTCCCTTTTTGGGAGAGGCCTATGTCCAGCAGTGGACGTCTTTCGGCTGAATGATGATGATGATGACCAATGGTCACCTATCTATGAAATGACAGCGGCAAGCATAGCTTAACTTTGCAAATCATGATTCGCGCGTTTGTTTATTAGCCACGAGCATTTATTGACATATTCAAAAATACTCAAAAAAGCGAGCAACGCTGCGTGTTACTCTGAGTGTAGGAGAAACATCCTTGATCCGTCAAATTCGTTTAGTGACCAACATATCGAATCGTCGCACAAATTGTAGTCACAAAAACTATCGGCAGGGGGCTCTGTACATAATAATTAGTAGCGCGAGGGAACTGGCGAGCGATGTGGTCATTTAGGGCTTTAGGCTAATATACAGGGCCGGATTAACCCTATGAGGGCCCCTAGGCAATGAATTCTCGGGGCCCATTTCCTTACCCTTTTCTTATTTTTTAAAATACATTTTTCGTATTACCAAAGTCGAGTCGATCAGATCGACTCCTTTGGTATCCTCTTACTTCAATCTCTAAGAGCCCAAACACACGTCCGATACTTGCCCCCGATAGTCGGTGCCGATAGTCTGATCAGACTATCTGAAGGCCTCCGCGTCATACATTTGTTTGTAGTGTGAAGTACTTTCAAATTGTATTGATCAGAAACACTTTACAGAAACAGTTGGTTAATGCAATTTTGATAGTTGATGGATGGAGGGGAAGAGGTGTATTGTTAGTAAAACACAACAAGGAGGTTTCCGGATATGATGTATTATAAATGTAAAAGATTATAATTAGTATAACTTATGTTTTATATTATTACAGGTATTACAATTATTACAAGTAGTCACTAGGCGAGTCCCGCCAACCCAAGAGGGCGAGCGCGGGCTAGATGCAGTGTTGCCAACATTATTATTTTACGTTGCGTTCCATAATGCTACAGAGGGAGACCAAAGAAAAGGTGGATGGATTGTGTGAGAGATTGTATGAATGAAAAGCGAGTAAATGATAGTGGGACGGATAATAGGGAAGAATGAAATAAGAAAACATTTTACGCCGACCACAAGTAACTTGGGATAAGGGCAGGCAGAAGAAAAACATTACAGTGTGGTAATTATTGCAACATGGGATTTTAAATTCAATATTGTAAAATTAATTTCAATATTGTAAAATTAATTTGTAGGAGCTCGTGGCTAAATAATTACAGCCGCATAGACCGATCTTCCGGGTTAAGCCACGCTTGCCGAGGTTGGTCTGTGGATGGGTGACCATTTACCATAGCGAGTTTCCTCCGTGCCTCGGAAAGCACGTAAAGCCGTTGGTCCCGGCTGTCATTTGTAGATCTTTGACAGTCGTTACTGTTGGTCAGAAGCCAGAAACTCTGACAACCAGTCTTACCAAGAGTATCGTATTACCCAGTTACTGGGTTGTGGAGGTCTGATAGGCAGTCGCTCCATGTAAAATACTGATATTCAGCTGCATCCGGTTCGACTGGAAGCCGACCCCAATATAGTTGGGAAAAGGCTAGGCAGATTGATTGTAAAATTAATTTGTAAATGCATGGAATAAAAGGCTTGTTTTTTTTTTTTTTTTTATTAATTATTGCAACAAACATCAGAGGTCTAATTCTACTAACAAAATTGTTGCCAAATCGCAAACGAACCATAACCGCCAGTCAGTTTTTGTTTACGAAAACTGTCAAATTTGACAGCTTTTGAAATTGAAAACTGTCTGAATGAACAGTTCGGCATTGATTTGGTTGCGTTTTATCAAGATTTTTTTTTAGGAGAATTGGGCCTCAGGTCCCTTCACAGTTTATCAGTTTTTTGAACATGAACTCTACTTTGTTTCTCTGTCGCAGCCGGATTGTATAATCCGCCGTATTACATTACGGCTAGCCGTTATCAAAAACAGGGCCGTTTTGAAATGCGGCGGTTCAACGATTAGCCGGATTGTCATTGCGATACGTTCTTCAATAAGGCTGGCCACGTTTAGCCGCATTGTACTACTACTTAGAAACTACTAACTACTTTAGAAATCCTTTAATTGCACCTGAAAATCGTTCTTAAAGTCACTGTTCACGGACATATTTAACACGTTTTCATTATTTATTTTACTTATATAACTTCGCAATTTAGCAAGGCTTATGTTTAACTTACCACCAGATATAGTAACTTAATGAACACCAAATTGTCACTTGTTTGGGTTTCCAAAGTGGAGTCGACGGAGCCCCGCTGGGCGGGGCTCCTATTTCTGTCTGCAGGGTTTAAAGTACCTAACCTAACACGAAGGGAATGACGGGGGCTTCGTTCGCTCGCTTCGCTCGCTCACTCTAGCCCCCGTCATCCCCTTCGAACCTAACCTATCCGTGTCGGGGTGCCACGGGAGTGCTTAGATTGTCAAAGAGGCGACTAATGTCTCGCTGTATTACATTATAGCTAGCCGTGTTGAATAACGTATGGCGGCGAATACATTCCGGCGGTTTTTTATTCAGCTGCATTCAATCCGGCTAATCGTTGAACCGCCGCATTTCAAAACGGCCCTGTTTTTGATAACGGCTAGCCGTAATGTAATACGGCGGATTATACAATCCGACTACGATATCTCTACATCTATTCTTCTACTTCCGTTCTTGGCCCTTAAAAATCAATCTCAAAAACTAACCTAGCTGTTAATCAAAATATCTCGTCTTCAAAATTGGTTACATGTCCGAAAAACTCGCTTGCTGCACTAACCAACAATCCATCCACCATCTTGCCTCCTGAATTTTTAATTACTATGTTTTTTCGCGCGCTCGCCTCCCATTGGTCGAAACGGGACGTCGGCAAACATGCGCGCTTTTTGCGCGAGCTACCCAAAACTTTCTACGAAATGAATTAACTAAATAAATTTAATTTTTAAATGGTTCACATTATATTTGGGCTCGTGATTGCTTGGGAAAATAATTAACATAGTTGAAGAAGGTATTATGTTTTGTTTAATAAGGTTGAGCTACACGATGGCTAGTAAGGTCGGGTAGTAAGAACGCTCGTTTTTCCCAAAGGAACTTGAGTCATTTTGGTCCAATCCCCCAACAGTGATAAAACCTGTGCCATATGAAAGTTACTGGGGTACCGTTTAATTCATACTATGGCGGTTATGTGTGGCTCCAGGAGTTTACCCACACACAGGCACAGAACTGGTGGACTTCAGCCCTAGGCTGCAGGCAGTCCAAGGAGGCCATGCCACTCATGGATGGCAGACTGACAAGGCGCCTGCTGCGCCTGGACAGGAGCAGCCTGCGAATGGTGACTGGAACGATAACCGGGCACTGCTCACTAAACAAACACTTCCACACGATAGGCATAACGGACAGCCCTCTGTGCAGAGCATGTATGGGGGCCGAAGAGACGGTCGCACACGTGCTCCTGGAATGCACAGGGGTCACCCGAATACGAGAAACAACCCTTGGTGCACCGAAATCACTCGCAAATGTTCTGAGCGGACTGAGAGCCCTAATCTGCTTCTGGAAGGAGGTGGGCTGGCTGGAACGATGGCCGCCATGGCCCACGTACAATGGTCCACTTAAGGGACTAAGTGAGGAAACCACATCTCCTAACATAGAACATAGATGGCGGTTATGTCAAAATCGGATCAGATAAGATTAAGATTATCAGAGATAAAAAACGAAACAATAAGAAGGAAAACCAAAGTAACTGACTTAATCAAAAAATAAGAAAATTAAAATGGAAATGGGCAGGCCATGTGTGCAGGATGACCAACGACAGATGGACCAAGAAACTGATAGAGTGGGTACCAAGAGAAAGACAAAGAGGTAGAGGTAGACCGCAAAAACGATGGGAGGACATAATTTATGGAAAGATGTGGACCAGACTGGAGAAGACAGACTAGGGACAGAGACAACTGGAGGAAACTGGGGGAGGCCTACGCCAACTACGGTTGCACTTACCGTCAGGTGCTGTCAGCCTGTTAGCCAACCTATTACAAGAAAAAAACTCATGAACCATTTTCACCAGATTTTTCATTAATTTTTCCATCGACTGTTAACGGCCTGATCAACTGTTCATAGCCAAGCGTTGTGGTCATAGAAATATGAATGACTAAAGGTCGTGGCTCATAGAAATATGAATGACTAAAGGTCGCGGCTCATAGAAATATGCATGACTACAGGTCGCGGCTCATAGAAATATGCATGACTACAGGTCACAGCTCATAGAAATATGAATGACTAAAGGTCGCGGCTCATAGAAATATGAATGACTAAAGGTCGCGGCTCATAGAAATATGAATGACTAAAGGTCGCGGCTCATAGAAATATGAATGACTCAAGGTCGCGGCTCATAGTAATATGAATGACTAAAGGTCGCGACTCATAGAAATGACTAGGTCGCAGCTCATAGAAATATGAATGACTCAAGGTCGCGGCTCATAGAAATATGAATGAGTAAAGGTCGTGGCTCATAGTAATATGAATGACTAAAGGTCGCGGCTCATAGAAACGACTAAAGATCACGGCTCATAGAAATATGAATGACTAAAGGTCGCGGCTCAAAGTAATATGAATGACTAAAGGTCGCGGCTCATAGTAATATGAATGACTAAAGATCGCGGCTCATAGAAATATGAATGACTAAAGATCGCGGCTCATAGAAATGACTAAAGGTCGCGGCTCATAGAAATGACTAAAGGTCGCGACTCATAGAAATATGAATGACTAAAGGTCGCGGCTCATAGAAATATGAATGACTAAAGGTCGCGACTCATAGTAATATGAATGACTTAAGGTCGCGGCTCACAGAAATGACTAAAGGTCGCGGCTCATAGAAATATGAATGACTAAAGGTCGCGACTCATAGTAATATGAATGACTTAAGGTCGCGGCTCATAGAAATGACTAAAGGTCGCGACTCATAGAAATATGAATGACTAAAGGTCGCGGCTCATAGAAATATGAATGACTAAAGGTCGCGGCTCATAGAAATATGAATGAGTAAAGGTCGTGGCTCATAGTAATATGAATGACTAAAGGTCGCGGCTCATAGAAACGACTAAAGATCACGGCTCATAGAAATATGAATGACTAAAGGTCGCGGCTCAAAGTAATATGAATGACTAAAGGTCGCGGCTCATAGTAATATGAATGACTTAAGGTCGCGGCTCACAGAAATGACTAAAGGTCGCGGCTCATAGAAATATGAATGACTAAAGGTCGCGGCTCATAGAAATATGAATGACTAAAGGTCGCGGCTCATAGAAATATGAATTACTAAAGGTCACGACTCATAGAAATGACTACAGGTCGCGGCTCATAGAAATATGAATGACTAAAGCTCGCGGCTCATAAAAAATAAGAATGACTAAAGGTCGCGACCCATGTAAATGACTAAAGGTCGCAACTCATAGAAATATGAATGACTGAAGAACGTGGCTCATAGAAATATGAATGACTAAAGGTCGCGACTCATAGTAATATGAATGACTTAAGGTCGCGGCTCACAGAAATGACTAAAGGTCGCGGCTCATAGAAATATGAATGACTAAAGGTCGCGGCTCATAGAAATATGAATGACTAAAGGTTGCGGCTCATAGACATATGAATGACTAAAGGTTGCGGCTCATAGACATATGAATGACTAAAGGTTGCGGCTCATAGACATATGAATGACTAAAGGTTGCGGCTCATAGACATATGAATGACTAAAGGTTGCGGCTCATAGACATATGAATGACTAAAGATGGCGGCTTCGCCCGCGTGGATGTTGTTTATCGCGGATTCCTTTTTTTCGGGATAATATAACTCAATCATGATTCGAAAGACACGTGGCGCCATCTATTATCATAAGAACGTTATTGTTATTTTCCTCGGGAACAGTACTTTTTTTCGGGATGAAATATACCCTATGTTCGTTTCTGTACACCTGACAACGTATATGCAAAATTGCAGGATGATCGGTTCAATGGTTTAGCCGTGAAAAGGTAACAAACAAACTTACTTTCGTGTTATCGGTAGCGGGTAGCACTGGGCAATGTTGACAAACGAAGGTAGTCGTCGATATGGATCAACGCACCCGATGTTATAAAGGCGGTGGTCATTCGACGAAGCGAGAGCATTCGGTGCTGAACAGCTGAAGAAGTCTGACATTTTATATCTGATTAGCTTGTCCTTATATTATGATCTTGTAATAATTGTGTAGTGTAATATTGTGATCTAGTTCATGTTACTAACACAAACCCAAATACAAGTATTCTCAGTGGTGGAGAGTCTATGTTGGTTTTATTTACTACATTTACCTTGCTCGCAATCCTGACATACCGATATTAGCTATAACTGTAATGATAGAATCACTCCTGAATGATTATGTTGTTGTGTCTTTTACATTCGCATTTATAATATTAGTTAGGATTATAGAAATGTTTCTCATACACGTAATGGACGTCCATATTCGCCAGTGACCGTTTACGGTCAGATGTCATATAGCTACAGCTCTGCTGACCTCATGTTGTATGAATTGTTTAGTACCTACGTCAGTTGTTTCTGAGAACCGCTCACACATACGGCTGGCACCTTTAAATGAACACTAAAATCGTAGTAGGGATGTTTGTCAATCAATAGTTTATCGATATCGAAATATATCAGCATCTAAAATCCTGCGTCCTAAATGTGCAAAGCACTATAGCTTTGATTCCTATAGCTTTGATTCCTATAGATTCCTATAGCTAAAATCCTGCATCCTAATTGTGCAAAGCACTATAGCTTTGATTTCCTATAGCTTTGATTCCTATAGATTCCTATAGCTAAAATCCTGCATCCTAATTGTGCAAAGCACTATAGCTTTGATTACTATAGATTCCTATAGCTAAAATCCTGCATCCTAATTGTGCAAAGGACTATAGCTTTGATTCCTATAGCTTTGATTCCTATAGATTCCTATAGCTAAAATCCTGCATCCTAATTGTGCAAAGCACTATAGCTTTGATTACTATAGATTCCTATAGCTAAAATCCTGCATCCTAATTGTGCAAAGCACTATAGCTTTGATTACTATAGCTTTGATTCCTATAGATTCCTATAGCTAAAATCCTGCATCCTAACTATGCAAAGCACTATAGCTTTGATTCCTATAGATTCCTATAGCTAAAATCCTGCATCCTAATTGTGCAAAGCACTATAGCTTTGATTACTATAGCTTTGATTCCTATAGATTCCTATAGCTAAAATCCTGCATCCTAATTGTGCAAAGCACTATAGCTTTGATTCCTATAGATTCCTATAGCTAAAATCCTGCATCCTAATTGTGCAAAGCACTATAGCTTTGATTACTATAGCTTTGATTCCTATAGATTCCTATAGCTAAAATCCTGCATCCTAATTGTGCAAAGCACTATATATAGCTTTGATTCCTATAGCTTTGATTCCTATAGATTCCTATAGCTAAAATCTTGCATCCTAATTGTGCAAAGCACTATAGCTTTGATTCCTATAGCTTTGATTCCTATAGATTCCTATAGCTAAAATCCTGCATCCTAATTGTGCAAAGCACTATAGCTTTGATTCCTATAGATTCCTATAGCTAAAATCCTGCATCCTAATTGTGCAAAGCACTATAGCTTTGATTCCTATAGCTTTGATTCCTATAGATTCCTATAGCAACAATTTCCATAGCAACGTATGTACCTATGTACTATCAATACGACTTCTCCGCAATTATGTACCACGCAATAAATATTGTTGTATTGTCAAAATGAAAGCCATTGAAATTACGCAATTCGTATGCTGGTAATGCTGAAACCCAGTATTCTTAGGATATACCTACAAATTGAGTCAAATTCCCAATGCAACACTATATTGATTGGCTTAGTTCAATGATTAGGCATTTTTCCACAATATTTTTAATGTCCCCATGACCATTTTTTAAAGTTTTTATAAAAACCAAATGTTTATGTTGCTAATCAATGGCTAGAATGTAAAACTTTCTCAACGCACGCTGGGAATAGACACGTGTTGCAAGATTATACAAAACACAGCACGCTTGGTGGTAGGATCTATACGGTCCGTCTGTCTAGCTACCACCTGAACATTAAGTTCGACGGCAAGCCGTTTACTGTGTTCCGTCGTGTGTATGTGAAAGCCAGAGGGGTATAGAGGAATCCCTCTGTATCTCTTTTACTTGCATTCGCTTGCTTCATTTTAGAACCCGTCTGCGCTTACCTACCATTACATGCGACTAGGGAAAAAAGCGAGCAAGTCAATAAATCTGGTAAGTCTTGTATGCAAGGTGGTCCCACAAAATAGACGGGACTTCACTACATAGTATAAAACAAAGTCGCTTCCTGCTGTCTGTCCCTATGTATGCTTAGATCTTTAAAACTACGCAACGGATTTTGATGCGGTTTTTTTAATAGATAGAGTGATTCAAGAGGAAGGTTTTAAGCTATAAAACCTACACGTGCGAAGCCGGGGCGGCTTTATTTTTAAAAAACTCAAACTCAACTATCGATACTTTATTTTATCGACAGTCATCGCTTCCTTACCATGGCTAACCAGCGCATGACCATTGTGTTCCGAATAAAACCGTCCCAAGAAACGTGCGCCTGCGCAGCCACGACCCTCTGATACACTTCATTATATGGTTAACTTATTTATGCTTATTTATATTAGGTTTTTTGGTAAAAAGAACTTTGGGGACATAAGGATTGAGGGAGGGGAAACAGAGCCTCCACGAGTGACGATACTTAAGTACGTCCGGCGCACCCTGGGCAGGCAGCCTCGCTACCAAGCTTGCTGACTGGCTAATCTTTTCACCACGGCATGAGCTAGTCTTGTATAGCGAATGCCGACTAGAGGAAAAGTATTGTAAGGTGCGTTTGAAGATAAAAATCACACATGACATGGAACTAAGAATGAATGACAACACGATTTGACAGTTGTCCCTACCTACTACTGATGTGTTTTTGCTCGTCCGAAAAGTTGAACTTGACACTTGTTTTGTTCACTTCTACGTTTCGGGCTACTTTCGGACGGGCGACTAACTTCGTTGACGGACTTAGGGAGGGGTTAGCGGACTACATACACCATCGATATCTTTTTGTAGCTCTCAGGTGTGCAGAGCCTATTCAACTAACAAAATTGTTGCCAAACGCAAACGAACAACAACCGTCAGTCAGTTTTTATTTTCGAAAACTGTCAAAATGATTGGTTTTGTTTTTTGTGTCAAATAATTTGACAGCTTTTGTAATTGATAAAATTACTTTTAAAAAAAGTAAAAACCGACTTCAAAAAAAAACTAAAAAGAGTAAAATAATCACCATATTATAAAACTAACAGTTTTAGAAGTCGGTGCAATTTTAAACTGAACCTAATTGAAGGCACCGACTTCTGAAACTGTTAGTTTTATAATATGGTGATTATTTTACTCTTTTTATTTTTTTTGAAGTCGGTTTTTACTTTTTTTTTAAAGTAATTTTATTTTTCTATTTTTATTGGCATAAACAATACACAAACATGCAATTACAGCAATCCCGGGTAATTTACTGTTATCCATTCATCAGATCTTCACCAAATTATAAAGATAATTACATCATCCACATAGCAGTAATCAAAAAAATGCTCACAAAATAAAAAGTACTGAACCAAATTGGATGACATTTTTATGGGATCAAATGGCAAGTATACTGCATCGAACAAAAAAAGAATCACACTAATCGAACTAGAAACCTCGGAGTAATCGGTGTACATAAAAAAAAACCAAATACCGACCGAATTGAGAACCTCCTCCTTTTTTTGAAGTCGGTTAAAAATTGTCTGAATGAACGGTTCGGCCTTGGTTCGGTTGTGATTTATCAAGATTGCTTTTAGGAGAATTGGGACCCTGGTTTCCTTATGGTATGTCCACACCAATGCACTTTCAATTTTCAATTCCTCTTGCGTCAAGCGCATGCAATATTTTTATTTTATTTTATTTGTTTGGGACAAAAAACAGTTACACGTTACATAATTATAACAAAGGTGTTAAAAGATGAAAATTGCTAAACATGTAACCCTCACTATTGTCCACGAGTTAAAAAAGAAAGAAAGGTTAAGTGACATGACGGACGTGCCCGTATTGCACATCATGACATGTTTGTTATTATTTTTTTATATTCTCAATGTGTCACCCCTAAGATGATTGTACCGATACTCGAGCTCGTTGTGAGGAACTTTGGCACAATGTATTTATGATTAATTACGGTTTACTCACAAGTTTTTTTTGGCACAATAATTTCAAGAGTTTTCAGACAGAAAAGACAAATCCATTTTTTTTTAATTTGGATTGCTCTTTTGTAAAAATGTCTAAATCAATAAAAAGTGAGTTAAGTATATTGATTGCCAAGACGCATGCAGCTTATCGTCTACACCGGTGCGCCTCGGTCAGTCGTCAATCGACATACAATAGACGGATTAGCGTGCGCTAGAGGCATGCGCTTTTGTCGAACTAGTATTAAGGCATGCGCTATGGCGCTTCACGCATGCCTCAGACGAAGACGCAAGATGAACATGAAAGCGCACTGGTGTAAACATAGCTTTACGATGTTTTTCTTCACCGTTTACGCAAGTGATAATCAAATTCTATAATTTCTAGAATACAGTTAAATACATTCTCATTATACTTCGCTACACTAGTAATTGATACAAAAAGCAAAAAAATACAGAAAATGCAATGTAAGGAATGAATAATTTATCACTTCAAAAAGATCATTCACTCGTTCAATTAGATTCGGTCACATTCGAAGGATAAAGAAATAGCTGCATAACCAGTATACAATGATCCCTGATAGCGGCGCTGCTTGTGTAGACAAATCTCATCAATATGCTGAATTCAGTACAATATTTTAGTGCCTATATCGCCGCGTTCCAAGTTACATTGGTTTTGAAGAATGACAATCGATTAGAAATGGAGCTTGAATGACAGATGCTGTGAATCATGATGCATCAGTTTTCATTCAAGAGTGTGGAAACCCTTTTTTTTAATTGGCTAAATAGCTACTGCGAAGATCGATCTGCCTAAAAGGTTAAGAACTTTTTCATTCTTTTTTTTTAACCATTTCCCTACACTAGTGTTTCTTTTGTATCGTGACCGACACTACAATAATCCAAACCAAAGAAACAACGTTAAAGCATTTCTAAGAGACTAATTAGTGTCGGTGTTAGAGTGGTCTGCAAATAGTCCAGATTTGAATCAAATCTAAGTTTGTGGTACCTACATTGTAAAGAAAACATTGTCCAATAAACATACCACTAATATCGTACTACTCGTTCGCGGGATTCGCAGCTGCATGCACAACGACCCCGGCAGGTACCTCGTAGTCTATTGGTGACACAAATTGACCCTGCATGGGTATTTTTCAGTTACAACAAAAGAAAAAACACGAAAACATTTTGTTCTTAACGTGAGTAAGTTTAGTGCCCCGAGTTTCACATTGATAATTCAGCCTTAATCAAGCTGTCTCCCCCCAACCCCCCACCAGCAACTTCCTAGGCCGAGGTCCGAGTCCCACTAGGGGTCGCCCTTAGTGCTGTTGTTGCAGGTAGTCATGATGTTAGTGTAGTACAAGTAGTTAGCTTAGATTAAATTAAATATTTTACTTCCCCCCATTGGCTGGAGACCCTTCAGGTCTCGCCAAAAACTGCCTGATTACGTAGAAACGGTTCGCAAGGACTATCAAAAAGAAAAAAAAATGGCCGATTTAATTAACTGCGCGGAGCGATATCGAGCTAGTCGTGCTCGCCAGCTATATCCGTTCTTTTATGCGTAGCACTCTTCTTTTTCTTTTTAAAAAAAACGTTGCCCCACACTAAGATTTCTCTTGTATCGTGGGTGCGTTTACAGACACAAATCTCACAAACAAACGCCCAGACCCGAAACAACCATCTGTAGGCCATACAAATTTTTGTTCCGTGTGGGAATCGAACCCACGACACGTAGCGCACTGAAATGTTCTATCCCATAATTTATTTCTAAATGCAAAAATACTTACAAAACTAACAAAATCTCGTGCAGGGCTTCTATGGAATCAATACCAGCAATAGATCATGTGGTTTTATGGAATTACACGAATCTTTTTACTACTTGTAAGTACAGACCAGGGATGTTACGGAGGTGGTTTTATCGGAACCGAAGTCGGAGTCGGAGTTTTTAAATTTGGTTTGTCGGATTCGGAACCGGAATCGGAGTCGGAGTCGGAGGCGGATTCGAAGGTGTTAGCAGAAGAGAGATGTGTTAAGGACAGGCCTAATAAAATAAAATAGTAAATAAATAATTCAGTCAGCCTCTTTAATTTCAATTAAAAATAATAAACCTACATAATATAGGCGTAAATGATAAAAAAAATGCTTCTACCTCCTATTCAAACCTCCGATTTAAAAGTATCGGAGCCGAAGTCGGAACCGTAGGTGTAATATCAATCGGAAGTTCCGACTTATCGGAGTCGGAGTTGAAGCTCCGTAACATCCCTAGTACAGACGCCAGCAGGTTAAACTACCCGAAACTGTCAAATTTTCTCAATCAACCTTGAACCTAATGCTTTCGCGATAAAGATGAAAATCTATTAAAGAATTTGACAGATTGTAGTAGCTTGATGTGCTGGCGTCTGTAGGTACATAATGTCCGTATATTTGAAAACTTTAAACGGCAATTTCACCTCATCATCATCATCATCATCATCATTCAGCCGAAAGACGTCCACTGCTGGACATAGGCCTCCCCCAAGCCATGTTGGGGGTGTTTGCCATAATCGCCACGCTTGGCAGGCGGGTTGGCGCTCGCAGTACGGTAGTTAAAATACTCAGAGAACGCTGCTGCCCATCCTCTAGTGAATCTCTTAGTCGCCTTTTACGACACCTATGGGGTAGTACTATTCTTTACGTCCGGCGCCACACAGTACTCGATTTCCCCTATTTAATATGAATTTGACCTGAACAAAAAGAGTTTTGTCATTTTTCAAATCTCTAAAAATATTAAAACGAATCAAATCGGAGCCGAACACGCCAACATTTCCTTGTGAGAATCACTCAGATATCACTAAACAGGTAAGTGGCGCCATCTATTGATTTGTTTATGAACTTCTTTATCATGCAGTTCGCTACTTTGACAGACGTGTGGCGAGTGGCGAATGCCTTCATTACTCAAAAGAGGGCAGCACATGACTCATGGGATAGTGAGGTAAGCAGTGAGTTTTGCGGTGAAACTTTTGATGGGTGCTCGCTGGTTAGTCAATCAGCTTAGTAGTTGTCAAAAATGGTTCAGATTACACGGAGTGTCTGCAATTTTGACTTACGAAACCAAGTTACGGAGAAATACAGAACTCCTAAGGTTTGACCAGCATTCTAATTCTTATTAAATACACGTCAAATACTACGCCCAAATACCCGTCCAATACTTGCCTCCGATAGTCGGTTCCGATAGTCTGATCAGACTATCTGAAGGCCTCCGCGTCATACATTTGTTTGAAAATGAATTACACGTACGATCAGACTATCGGATCGGATGTCAGAATCGTAAGCATCGTCCGGGCGTCGTCGTCGTTCAGAAAAAATCGGACACGAAAATCGTACGTGTATTTCATGAATCCGATCAGATAGTCGGATCCGGCTCCCGGAAGCAACTATCGGACGTGTATTTTGACCCTAATTGCGCAACGTACGCGTAATCGCTATGGCTGTGATTTTGACAGGTCAAAAATTTCCATAGCAACGTATATCTTAAGAATCCGACTTCTTCACAACTAGGTAAGTATTGTACCACAAACTTATCTGGCCCGGTCGCCAAAAATGGAACTAATGACGCGCTACGCCATTTTGAAATGGTTTCGTTTTAATTTTCATTTTCTTCTTGAAATAGTGCATTTGAAAATTAAATATGGCAGCGTTTACATTTGCATTTATATTTACCCACTTTATTGGGAGTGCCTCCGTTGCCGGCGCCGGTTGCCATTACGAGTGCCGGCGCCGGTTTCTAAACTGGCTGCCGGGCGGCGCCACGCCAACAACATACACTGTTTTTTTTATAACTTCAAGTCCTCCTCAAACTCTTCATGACACGATTATTCGTCACCCACATTAATTTTCACAATAAAAACAAATAAAAACTTAAGGGGATGTTTGTAAGGTTGTTTGGGTTTCCAAAGCAGAGTCGACGGAGCCCCGCCGTGCGGGGCTCCTATTTCTGTCTGCAGGGTTTAAAGTAACCTGACACGAAGGGGATGACGGGCTTCGTTCGCTCATTCTAGCTCCCGTCATCCCCTTCGAACCTATACATGTCGGGGTGCCTTAAATTAACGAGCTCGCTTCGCTCATTCTTGAAATTAGTCAGTTGGAAGACAAGTTACAGTGTTAAAGCCCGGTTTCCACAGCGAGCGGAACGGACCCATTAAGGACTCCGTTTAACTCGCAATAGTAAACGGCATACTTGTATTACCACTAGTAAATAGTCGGGCGGAAAGGACTGGGCGAGCAGAAAGCGTTGAAATAAACTCGCTTAGTTCATTTTCCTTTTGCAGTGGAAATCAACAGACTAAACTCTTTGTTGGTGGAAATGTAAACCTATTTCATTAAAAAGGAGCACGTTCCGTCTAACCATTTCCCGCACATTACCCTTTCGCGGTGGAAACCGGGCTTTAGCCCAAAATCAAACCTACCTTTCAACTAACATACCTACCAAACAACTTATTACGACCGCCGGTGTCCATTTTGGGTGCCGGCATTAGTTTTTTTGTGTGTAGGTTTGCATGTATGTATCTACATATATTATTTAGGTACGATCAATTCATATAGAATTGATTTATATACTTTTTAAATTTTTAATTAAGTATTACTTTTCCTTTATATGCATAATCTTATTATTGTATAAATATAATCAATTGCTTTGTATAGAGTCAATTAATTTATTCACCTGACAGACAGATCTGTGTTGCTGGGTAGTTTGTTGCGCCGTTTCTTCTTCACAGCATAAACACTAGGAAGCGGTGAAGGGAGGGATTTTTTGGGGGCCTGCCTATTGTTATGACGTTCAAAAAGAACTAAGTAATTCTAGTCTATTTTGAATAAATGAGTTTGAATTTGAGTTTGATGTTTTTAATCTCGGCTGCCGGCTGTAATGTAACGCCGGTTCCCAATGGCATTATTTTTGGGTACGAGGCACTCTCTAAAGGTAAGTGGGCATTTTGTTCGGACCTGTGACCCACCATCGACCACTAACGAAACTAGTCGGAGTATGTTAAAGACCATGAAAACTACCCAATGAGATGAGTCGCATTCCTCAAAAGTATGGGAAAGTTTTTTTTAGCAAAACAAGAATTAATATAAAAAAAAGGATTTTCGTATATCCATATCCTTCTGAATATATAAAATGCCTACAAAAATGCACAAAGATCTTCCTTAAAAGGTACAAGAATGTTTAGGAGCTTTTCTATCTTGTTCCTCGCAGTTTTTTGAACCACATAACTTTTTTCCCCCATACATTTGGATTAAAATAAATACATTCCGTGAAATTTTAAGGGTCCGTTCACACAGGCCGGCTCGGAGAGGAAAGCAGATCCTTATCATGTTGAAAACAGAGTTTTTAGTTTTTGTAGTAAGGTTTATTTTTGCATGTGCACTGCTTTTGTCATTAAGAATGCTTGAACGCGCTTGGTGTGAAATAATAAGAGGAGCTGACCGGCTCCGATCGCGTACTTTTTCTTGTTCGTGCAGCCGTTCGGCTCCGACTGCATGCTCTTTCTCGCTCGCGCAGCCGATCGGCTCCGATTGCGTGCGCGCTTCCTCTTGCCGACCGCCATTCAGTGCTGCCAATTTTGCATTTTTATGGCTAAATTTAGCATTTTTTCAAGTGATCTAGCATGAAAAAATCATTTTAGCATCCATCCACGGATCCACCATCCAGCATGTATCCACCCGGCTCCGAGCGCATCCGACCGGCTGCGTGTGCATCCGACCGGCTGCGAGCGCATCAGACCGGCTCCGAGCGCATCCGACCGGCTGCGAGCGCATCCGCTTTCAGATCGCTTCCAGCCGGTCTATGTGATATAGTTGGCGGCTCCGCTCCGACAAACTCCAAGCTTATACGATCGGTCTGTGTGAAAAGAAAAATGCGCGCCGATATTCTCCGAGCCGGTCTGTGTGAACGGACCCTAATCCTAAACTTTCAAAACAAACCATATTTCATTAATGGACGCGGACTTTTGAGGTACCGGGTCAAAAATGCCCAATGACCTTTAAATGTTGTTGCTAGCCATGGGATCCACAACTGAAAGAGACCAGTCGCAGGATGTTTGCGTCAGCCGGATCCATGAGAAGACTTCGTAACTTGTTACCCACTGCCACTAAAACTGCGCTTGCACAATCTCTTCTTCTTCCCATCCTTGACTACGCCGATGCCAGCTATCTTGATCTCACCGAGGACCAGTTTAACAAACTTGAGCGACTTCAAAACTTTTGTATAAGATTCATATTTGGTTTACGCAAATATGATCATGTGTCAGAATTTCGTGCTAAACTCAAGTGGCTTCCAATACGCCTTCGTCGGAATACTCATATTCTTTCCCTACAATACAGTATTCTGTTTAATCCTACTACCCCTCCTTATCTTAAAGAACGTTTCGAGTTCATGCGTGATTCGCACTCACTGTCCTTGAGATCATCGGAAAACTTGAAACTGAAGATGCCTCTGCATTCCACAAGATTCTTTGATCATTCCTTTACTGTCCAGGCCATACGCTTGTGGAATGCACTGCCTGTATCTGTGAGACGTGCTCAGTCGCTAGTTTCTTTCAAAAGAATGGTGAAGGAACATTATTTGGCTCTATAGTAGTTTTTAAGTTGTCTATAATTTATAATTAAATATGTATGTATCTTATTTGAGTATGTAAGTTTAAATGTGTATATGTATATATTTATATTTGAGAATATGTATTTAGTTGTGTTATACTATTTATTTATACCTAGTCATTTTGTTGATTCCCGATTTTCATTAGATTATAAATTTGTACGCTGCAAATTGCCCTTTATATTTTTCTTAACAATTCTTTCCATCCAATGGTTGTCTGGAAGAAATTGCTTTAAGCGATAAGACCGCCATTTGTACTGTTCTTGATTACCTGTATTCCTTCTGTTTTATTTCTTTTAGTGTACAATAAAGTATATCTATCTATCTATCTATCTAGCATACTAAGAAATCTAGCATCGTTACATAGTCACCACAGGGTACCTAAATATATTTTATTATTTGTATCTCTCTTTAAATCACGGCTCATCCTCCATGTGGAAGATGTCCGGTCCTTTGGAAGGCATACACGGGGACACAGGTCCAACGCGCAGAGGCCCCTTTGAGAACTTTAATCTAAAATGGGGTGGGGCACCAACCGGGGACTATCCACGGCTGCACTATTGGAGTACAGTCATGGACCGTCCTAAGTGGGTGCAAAACTATTGTAAAATATGCTAAAAAAATATCTGGTCTATGGAAAGGGGTGTTTTGTGGATCGGTTAACCTCTATTGCCGGAAGAAAACGGCGTCTGCCTTTCAAGTTTAAATTTGAAATTTGTTGGCAGACGGTGACTCGCCAGCCCACTAGCTGGGCCCCCTGAAAAGCCGCCAGTACATAGGCGAAGAGGGCAACAAACGTGTGGGCGTTACTGTTATGACTAATTATTATAGTTACTATATCAGAAATTAGGTATTTAGGGACAATTATCGCAAATAATATTACTCAGAATATAATACGTTTTATTTCAGTAACTAAAGATGGAATTCCATAACAGGATATATTTGGCTTCGCTATAATATTTTTTTCAATTACCTGAATATATATTCTTAATGGTGCCGATTCTGTTGTGCACAAACTGAACTTAATTTAGGCTATTGCTATCTCTTTCACTCTGATAGTATAAGAAAAAGACGGACGTATGTAAGAGCTGTCAAAGTTGATGTTTCAGAAATGTATGGAGCCTGGGCTAGCACCATGTACACTATATGTAATATAGCTTCACAATGAAGTAACCGTTTTTTAATGTTAATTTTCTATAATTTTACTTCATTTAATCGTTCATTCACGATATTTTGGTCAAGGAGAGCAACGTAAAACATAAAAATGTGGTGGATCGAAATTACGTGAAATGTAATTTTGACAACTGTTGACGTGTCAATGACCCCATAGTGTACCTACATTTCTTGTGTACTTACATAACCTATCTCTTTGTTTATAGACGAAAATACTTGGATTTCAACACTGTTTTAAGCTTTCACGGTTTGTCTCTAAATTTAAAATGTCACTTACGGGATATCTTCCGTGATTATTTATTGGTTTCAGTTCCCGATATTTCGACGCAGTCAACCCGCGATCATGGCGCTTGCAACAGCGTCGAAATATCGGGAACTCAAACCAATAAATAATCACGGAAGATATCCCGTAAGTGACATTTTAAAAATACTTGGATTTCGTTATAATTATAATAAACTAGCTGCGCATGCGTTGCAATGCACTTTTTTCTACCTACCTTCAGAAACAAAATCAAAATAGTAACAAAAAGTTAAAACCATTTTCATGCATGCGGTAAACAAATGAAGAATATGGACATACTGAGATAATTTCGTTTTTTTTAAACAACAAAATTTTCTTTCATAAGAACCTTCTCCTAACAATCATGAACACAACAAAAAAAAAATGCGAAATCGTTCCAGCCGCTCACGCGTGATGCCGTGACAATGGGAAATAAGGATTTATTTTTATATAAATATAGATTAGAACTACAAGGTGTTGAACTCGATTGCGTCACACACTCATCTAGGACTGTCAAAGTTGTCAAACTCATGTCAGTGTCAAACACAACTGTCATGGCTACCAGAAAAAAAGGCTTATCGCTATCAGCGATAAGACCGCCATTGTACCCTTCACTCACGGACTAGAAAATATATTGTATAAGAGCTATGTTACAATTTTGGTGTACAATAAAGTATAGGTCGTAAAAAGGCGACTAAGGGTTTCACCAGAGGATGGGCAGCAGCGTTCTCGGAGTATTTTAACAACCATACTGCAATCGCCGCCAGCCCGCAGCCAAGCGTGGCAATTATGGCAACCCCCCCCCCCCCCCCCCCATGACGGTTCGATTACAGTAGTGTGAGAAATAGTATGAGATGCAGGTTAATGTAAGAAATGAACTCGCATAAGTAACAAATAGAAAAATACCAGTCCCGACAGACGGCACCCGTTCACGAGCATGACGTGATTCGCATCGCTTAGCTCTACCATATTGTGTATATCAATAGGCATGTTGACAGCATCAATCAATTGCAAATCTAATTAGTCCGCCAGTTAGAGTTTTGAAAAGTAATGAACACGTATTTTTTCTTTTGTTAAATCTATGAATATATGGAAAGATAAAACGCATCAAAACTCGAGAGTGGGGGCTTGTGACGTCAGAAGCAAGTAAAATTGTACTTGCTTGTGACGTTTCGTCAATTTTGAAAAGTGTCGTATCTTCGTCAATTTTGGTTTACGTAACAAAAGAAAAATTACGGGTCAAATATTTTTTGATAATCTAACTGACGGACTAATTAGATTTTTTCAGTCAAAGACCCTATTGCAAGAACGTAATATATTTTAGCTTCGTTATCGCTTAGCATTCGCTGTAGCGTCACCTTTATAGTGATATTAATAATAGGTTATTTTTGTAATAGGAAAATAACAAACCATTCATTTTATGATTAATAATGTTTCTAACCATAAGTAGATGTACGTCTAAATGACGTTCAGGAGTATTTGAAATTATAATTTTATGCTATAAAACATTTTCAGTTTTAAACTTATTTCTAAAAATTCAGTTCAAAGTGTGAATATAATTAAAATGAGTTCAATAATGTGTGTCACTGGATATTTCTTAGCAATTCTGACAATGTCAGTTTCTGGTTTTTATAATTATAACAATAACTATGTTTGTAAGTAACTATTTTTTTTGCTTCTTTCTAATGTAAGCGTGGCCAAACGTTTTCAACCTGGGTTCGAAAAAAAATATTTTGCACGGAACAAAATTCCAAAATACAGGATGTAAACGAATTCGTGTTTTTTCTAAACCACATGACCTATTATTGGTATAGATTAACCCTGCAAGGGATATTGCAAGAAAAAATAAAGTTTAAAAATAAGTTTGCAGTAAGAAATAAATTATGTGATAGAACTGGGGCCCAATTCTCCTAAAATAAATCTTGATAAATCACAACCGAACCAAGGCCGAACCGTTCATTCAGACAGTTCTCAATTTCAAAAGTTATCAAATTGTTTGACACAAAAAACAAAATCAATCATTTTGAAAGTTTTCGAAAACAAAAACTGACTGACGGTTGTGGTTCGATTGCGTTTGGCAACAATTTATTTTAGGAGAATTAGGGCCCAGGGCTGTCCCATTTCAAAACCTAGTAAGGGCTTAAAACGAAATTTTACAGGAGAGCGCAAAATTGAAAAAAAAATAAACGTGAAATTGGTTATCCTTTGAATAGTATGTATGTGTGGTAAAACTACGTGGTTAAAGTGACTTACTAGGTTTTAAAATGATCACGAGGCAGTGAATGGTGCACTTACTAGGTATCGATGCTTAAATATATTATTATCTGCCTATAAGTGAGTTTTCAACGCTGGTGTTTTTTTATTTGGTAAAGACTTGCTAGGTTAGCAAAACTATGCAATAAAACGATTTTTGTAAAAGTGTTCCTTACTAGGTTTTGAAATGGGACAGCCGAGGGATGCATAGACCGCGGCCTGTGGGCCGCATGCTGCCCTCCGTCAATATACAGGGTGTAAAAAGACCCATCACATAGCCGAAATCTACGCACTCTGTACATCAAACTAAATAACATTGACCAAAAATAATTGCTGGGAAACGACTTTTATTTTTAAGCATAACAAAAACTCTGTTATTTTGTAGCGCGTAATGTAATGCACGTAACCGAATGTGCCTGTGTGGGTCATGCAACAGCTACACAGCTGAGCCAAGGCGGTCGTGTGTGTTTGATATTCATTGCGTTTTTGTAACTTCAAATGCGTAATTTGTTAGGAAAAATTGAAAATTTTGATAATGTTTGTTTGGAAGAAAGTTTAGTATTATTACTTAGAATCGGAAAAAACTAAAAAAAAATATGTCGACTTTGACCTTCAATATCTCCGGAATCAATGATTTCCCAGGTATGGCCTGGTAGAAAAAAATGATCCCAATGATGGGTTGAATATGTGGTTTTCGTTATCGTCAAGGGTCTTTTTACACCCGATATATGCGGCCCGCCAGCGAATTAAACTCTTATAGGCGTTTGTATGTAAATACTGCAATATTTTAACAATAGGGGCCAGCTTAAGATCTCTAAATAATGTCTTTGAATTTTATTATATTGTTTTCACGATAAGAAGATTAAAATGACACATGTCAATAGGAGTTGCTGGACATGTGACTGTAGTCGATTCAACTATCGATAAAATTTGTAAAATTTCAGCGAGAATTTGACAAATTATTGTAATGTGATTTTATGTACATTTCAAATACTTGTGATTTAAGTAATTAGGATTAGTCAATTAGCATGCATATCTTCAGCAATAGACGATTACGTGCTGATGTGATAATGAATCGAGCAGGTATGGAATGAGTGAAAAGAAATATTTATTTATCACCAATAATAAGCCCAGTAGCCGGGTCGCGAAAAAGAGGTTTATCTTGCGAAAGGTTCGTCGGTCCTGAATGTTGGATGTGTTATGTTAGGTGTTTTTATGAAAAGCCCACAAACAGACACACAGACAGAGAAAGAAATAGACAGCCAAACAGAAAGACAGACATGGGCTTCAAACCTATAAAATACCTCTGATTTTGAAAGAAGTTTTTATTTTGGGTCGTTGTAAAGATTAATGGGTACGATTGTATGCAGTATTGATTTTCAAAACTATTGTTATATTGATGTGGGTCGTCCTGTGACGACGGGCGGTACTCTAAATCTCTTAGGAGCACATCCATCTTATCGGGTATTGTTGGACAAAGAAGTTTCTCAACAATTATATTAACATGTCTGGACGTGATTTTTACATACATGTTGATTCCTGTCTTTGGGTGTCCTGGGTGGGGCATTACCGTTATGACCAATATAAAAGAGATGACCAAATGCATACAGCATCTTATTGTGCTCTGTGCTCTACACCATACGCGATCTCCAGTTGTGTTTAGAAGTGTTTAAATAGTAAAACTGCTGCTGTATAGTTCCGTGTTGTAATAGTGAATCTGCTGAATAATGGCTGTAAGTACCTTGTTGATATGTCATATTTACTGTTGATAATTATGTGTGTGTGTGTGTGTGTGTGTATATAATGTTTATATTTATGTGTCCATCATGTTCCTACACTCGTCCCTTAACCATTTTTTTTCAATATCGCTTTTTAATTGTTTCAGTTCTCTGAAAATACTTTCAAGAGCTATTGTTAGTATCGATAACCCAAGTAACGAGGAACCTACACTTGTCTTCAAAGTGAAACAAACAATAATCGCGAAGAAGATAACATGGATGCGGATACCGTCGTAGTTGATCTCCAAGGATTTAAAGATATAAAAAATAACTTTATTGTTAAAGAATTAGCCATTGCAAGTCAGGAGCATACACAGACGTTCTTAGTGAAACCTCCACATTCATTCAATTATCTTACAGAAGAAGAAAAGAAACAAGTAAGATGGATACAAAGAAATCGAGGAATTTACTGGAGTGACGGCTACATAGACTATAGAGAGTTTCAACGTGTAATCTTACCACATCTAGAAAATAAAAAAAATATTACAAAAGGTTTGGAAAAGATTAAGTGGATTAAAGACTTATGTGCAAACTGTGAAGTGATCGACATAGGTGAGAAGGGATGTTCTAATTTATCAACATTAAAAAGAAAGTATTGTAAATATAAAACTAATTTTAATTGCGTTGATCATAAGATTAACTGTTCATTAAATAACGCTGTGTGTATAAGAAAATGGTATGCTGATAATAATATGTCCGTATTTAATTTATTTTAATAAAATAATTCGTCTACATAATGGTTGTTTTCTTTAAAAATATTCATGGTAACCTGGTTTAGTTCGAGTACCTATGGGTTAGAGTAAATGAAACAAATTTAAAATACATTATTTACTGTTATCAATATTACAGAAAAGCTTATGTTCTAAAATATGAATGAAACATCTTATCCACTTACAAATCATTGAATAATTTGTTACTTGTAAATAATTTTACAAAATCCAGCATTGAACATCCATGAAATTTATGTAGTAAATACATTAGACAGTACTCCCCACAAACCAAGGTAAAATCATTCTGAATTCTTTTTGTGTTCCAGTTCCATCTTTTGCAATTCCTTTTTAAGAATTGAAGATAATATCCTGTTGGAGCCCGTCCGTAGGAATCAAAATATTGGCCAACACCATTCAGATCAATATTTAACGCTACCCAGTGTGAGCCCAGTTTATCTTCCGTATCCAAGTTGCCTATTATATATGTTGGTACCTGAGTATATAACGGCAACCTATTTGCAGCATACACATTGCCTGCTAGTCCTTTATGAATTTTTTTGAAGTGTTTCTGTATCTCTATTGTATCCATGTTATTATACTTTTAAACAATCGGTAAGAGCTAAGATAGTACCTATCTTTGTTATGGATGACGTGTGAATGTTATATTTTAGTTTGGTTAGAAAATATGAATACTATCAGTTGTGAATTAATTAATTGTTGTAAAGTATTTCAAGGCTGGCACGATCATGTTTGATTAAAAGCCTCAAAACATTAATAAAAAAAGATTAAAAAAAAAAGTATTTCAATTGTTTCATTTGCTATATTAGGTATAGAGGGAGGTAAATAAAAAAATAGAAGTAGTTTTCACATAATTGTTTATTAATCATTAAGTTTATACAGTTTCTTCTTACATCTTATTCTTAACTACTATAGTCTACAGATACATTTCTGTTTTTGTCTATTTCAATAATATTATCAAACTCTGCATAAACAACACAGTTAATTGTTTGTATAAGTGATGACTCAAAACGAACTTCTAATCGAACACTACCATGTCTTATAAGATTCCAATGACCTGACGAATTAGCTGATAAATCAGGGGTTAAATCGAATGCTAGCAGACAATAACCTTTAGCATATTGCTCACGAGAGATAGCATTACCTTCATTAAGAAAATGTATGCCAGTTCCTGAGAATAGGGTATGGTAAGCTGTTGTAAAAATGTTATTATCAAAAGATGGTTGCAAAGCTTTTGAAGGTATTTGTTGTCCATCAATGTATAAGCTAAAAGTATTGATACAATAATTTTCAAAATTAAATGGATTTTTAATAAGATTGCCATTAAATGCAGCATTACTTACAAACCCAACTATACATCTTTTGGGTACCTGTCCGAGAAAAATATTATCAAGAGTTTTTCCTTGAACACCAGATGGTATTGTTAAAACTTTGACTTCAGCTCGAGTAATAGGATATTTAGCTGTTGTAGAAGCTAAAACATTCTGATGTGCAAGTAATACAGTTGGGTTAATTCGTGCCCTACGAACAATAAGAGTGGCATCGGTAATACACACTTTAAATTTTGCATCGGTTGATGAAGCCATTAAATTAAAATTCTCTCTTGAACGAACCAATTTCACACACATTTCAACACCATTAATCAAAAACTTTTCCTGATTGAATAAATCACCATGAAGATGTCCAATCATTTCTATTTCTTTACTTTCAGTTGTGAGTTCTTGTCTTTTAATAAATCCATCATTTTTGTCATCTGTGGAATTCATTTTCCCTGCTGTATCTTCATACCAGAGACCGCAAGTAAGATGAGATTGTTTAGCTGCAGGAGCGTAGTTTAAAAGAGTTTCTATGTAAGCTCGGTAAGCATATGTATTGTTTGGTGGTGATACAAGTTTTTGATTTAAATAAACATCAAGTTGACTGAAGAGTGAATGCAACCAATTATTTACGGGGGCTACAACTGTAGTTGATGTCAAGTTTGTTGAATCCTGATTTAATATCTTGGCTTTTATATGAAGTAAAGTATGCGACAGATCTATATAGTCATCACCTGTCCCCGGAATTTGAAACTCAATAGGTCCATTATCAGCAAGAGACGAAATTGGTTTATAATGAATCCACAATCCATTTTCAATACTTGTTTGTGTTGATGGTAAAGCAAATAAATCCAATTCTGATTTAACACACTCACAAGAGTGATGGTGGAGAAAAGACATAATTAATTTGTAAATATATCTTTGACATTATTATTTTGTTTTGTCCTGGATTTTTTGATTGCTTTCACTTTAGCAGTTATTCGTGGAATGAATGAAGACAATCGTTTTCTTTTGGTTATATACCCAGACCCAGACAAGTTGAATCTATCAATTTTGTTATCTGCTTTTCTTTTTAAATTTGAACCAACTTCCTTAAGGCGGGCTTTAATTGAGTCTTCCATAGGACGTGCTTGAACCATATCGGTCAAAAGACCAACTCCGGCATTTAATGCCTCTTTACCAATAACCCGAGCACCACTTGAAAGTAAAGGTAAAACTGATCTAAACAATCCACCTAGGAAGCTTCCAATGCCATGACCACGCTGGTATGCTGATCCTCTATAAATTACTCCAATACCTGATCCAGCTTGATTTGAATAATATGTTTCGTAAGGACATTTGGTATGATTATGATGAGAATACATTATAATTTTTGGAAATGTAGTTTAATACACACAGTTCCGAATTGGAATGGTATTTTTTGCCCCGTACTTGATCTTATATCAATTTCTAATATATCAAATCCCCTTCGCATAACAGGTAAGTAATGAGGTGGTGAGAAAACATGCATCCTATTTGCGCCATAAATATATTTTGATGGATCTAAAGATATGATTCTCAACAAAGGAGTCATAACGTCACCCACAATCTGAGGTTCAATAATATCACAGTAAACAAATAATTGCGATGGCAACCCCAAGTTTAAATTAGCAGGATACTTTCCAAAATTTCGTTCAACAAGATTTTTACTCGGTTCAATTCCCAGTTGCAAACTCAATGTGGGTGATAATGTTACCGACGATATTGATTTATCATTAATCGAAACAAATACGAATTTTGATACCTCATCGTAAGTAAATTCTATTTTCTCTTTAATACTGTTTAATGCTGTTAAAACATGGTTAATGTTGTCATAATTCGTGGCTGGAATATGCTTTTTATAGTACACTGTCGATGGTTTTTCTTCAGTAGGCACTAACATGTTTTTTGTAATATAAATAATATTTTCATGGTTTTGTACAGTAAACATGGTGCATGGATATTGAAACTCAACAACTCCAACGGACCATTCGCCCTCCAATTTAATAGGTTTCGGTAATTTCGTTGTAAAATTTGTAGTCTTATTATCAGGGAAGTATTCCATCGAACTATTACTAAGTAAGGTTAGATAAAAACTTTCTTTATTCATATTTCTTTTAAATCTGTAGCTAAAATCCAACTGTTAAATTTATCTGGATAACCTCTCCACTTCACTAACACTTCTTTTCTGTTACCTGAGTATCGAGAACGAATTATTTTATCTATTTTATAATTTAAAGTGGGGTTATAAGATACCTTTTGTAATTCTCTTTCATAAAAAGTGCCAACTATTGGTTCGTTTTGTAAATCTGTTATTGTATAAACAATCCATGGAGATCTATGAATTATTGAGGATATAATAAATATTTCATCGCTCCAATTCGATTCATAACCCTTTTGGAATATATGCTTATATTTTGTTATTCGAACGTAATCACTCACATTAAATTTTGGTTGTGAACCATTTAACGAAATTTTGTTTGCTCCTCTATCGTAGAGATTAGTCCAAACTGTCATAATATTGTTAGAATTTACATCACATGGACACATCTTAATACTGGAGTGCATACTGTGATTATAGGAATATATTAAATCTTGTAGAACGTCTAAGTACTTATATGTGTTATTATGAGTGAAATATCGCCACATTTTCATTTTCAAGGTTCTTTGAAATCGTTCGACAATGCTGGCTTTTATGTCAGGATTGTTAGTGGTATAGTAATTAATCCGTTTAGATTTAAAGTATTGTTGTACATCTTTTGAAACAAATTCAGTACCTTTGTCAGATTGTATGTGTGTAGGAGTTGTTTTAGCTTCAGTAAATATACTTTCGAAACATTCTTTCGAAGTGTGTGAATTTTTCTTTTTCATTGGTCTAGCAAAGGCATATTTACTAAAGACATCAATAACACAAAGTATATAGTTAAAACCTTCATTATATTGAGAGTAAGATCGCATATCACTCAAATCAGCTTGCCATAATTCATTAATATTTGATAAAATATATTTATTTCGCGGGAATTTCTTCCGAACAGGTTTGTGTAACGTGTATGTTTCTTGTGATTGTAACCATTTTTTTACTTGTTCTTTGTCCATTTTACCCCTCATAGCTGTTGTTAGTTTATCTATACTACTATAGCCAGCAGGATTTGACGGATCATAATATATTCTATTAATTTCTTCTAGTATGGAGTCCATTTTTCCCAATCAATCTTTTTCTTTATTTTCTTTATGTGCTTCTTATCTCTACTACTTGGTGTAGAAAATTCCGCAGCTTCTGATATTTGACTTAGATCTTTCGTATGGAGTTGATTGATAAACTCATATCTCTTTGGGTTACCAATGTAAGTCAGTGGTACTTTAATATCTTTTAACGCTTTAGCAAATCTGTCCCACCCTACCGGGTCACTTTTTTTCAATGGTCTTAGTGAGTCATTTACTAAGTCAACAATATTACTGCCAGGAATTTTTTCATTATCTATTATTACTGTACCTTCGTCATCCCATTGTATTTTACTTTTACTTGTTTCAACTAAATTTAATAATAGCTCACCTTTTTTATTATACGTTTTTGGTATTAAACTAAGTATTTGGGTTGTTGTGTAGATTGGTTTTGTTTTAAAATTATCTTCTGCTTTCTTAACAGGTTCACTCTCTCTCAACGAAGCTTCGTTACTAACTATATTTTTGAGGTCCATTTCCTTATTTTTATAACTATTCTTAGATTCATTTGTATCATCGTTGGAGGTGTCATTATAAATTGGCAGTTTGTAAGGCTGACGGTCTTCTTCAGCAAAATGAAGATATCTTTGTAGAGTTTGCAAATATAACATCCACTTTTTTCGATCTTCTGTGTTACTATTCATAATATTTTGCATTTCAGTGTCTAATCGAGATAAATTATTGTTACCTGTTTTTTCTTGTTTTAATTTTTCTATTAATCCAGGTTCTATAAGTAACATCTTTTTTGCATTTTCCATATTAACTTTGTCCAAAACAATTTACTAATGCGCCTAGAATTGATCCTATTATGATCGGTAAGAAAGCTCCTCCTTTTTGAATGATTATATTTTTTCTTAGTTTAGTTTTACACTTCCGCACCAATTTGCGGAGAATATTTTTACATTTATTTAATTTCTTCTTTTCTTGATCTTTGAGTGGTACCTTTCCTTGTAGAACGTTATGAACGCATTCACAAATAAAATTTATTTCTTCGTCATCACAAGCTTTTATTAATGCTTTTTGATATTTTGGTTTAAGTGTATGTAATGCGTTTAACAAATTTTTATGCGTTGTTAGTCTACGATGCATTGTTAACAAATGATTGGAACTGTTTGATTGTTTGAGTATTTAAACCCCTTTGTAGGTATGCAATACCCATTATATGGGAATATATTTGACTTGATGCGACACAAGTCATTAGTATTCTGTTTTAAATCGATTAGTAAATATCCATGGGCTTCTGAAGTAGCATTTTTGTAAGCATCTTCAATAAATTTTGGATTATCTGGAGATACCTGTCGTGCTAAATATCGTATTTGAGTTTTATCACGAGGATTTTTGAAATAAATTATGTAACTTGAATTTAAAGAAATGTCTCTTTGTCCTTTACCCTGGTGAAATAAATTTTGTGTTATATAAAACACGCTTAAATTTCTGTGATGACTACCTTTAGTAAATATGTCAACAATTCTACCATCTGCTTCTCTCATTAGATCATCTATTATAACAAGATGCGGTCTCTCGCCATCAAACATGTTAAGGTTAGGAATACCTTGATGATAGTTGACATTTTGTAAATTATATAAAGGTTGCATTTCGTCAAAGCACCACGTAATCTGATCAAAATCGCGATTACATATTTCTTTCATAGATTTTATGAAATCTGTCACAAACTTTGATTTTCCACAACCACTTGGACCTGCGACTATCGCAGTAAAAGGATGAAAAAAATGGAACATTTTAAATGCACGTGTGAATCCTAAAGGTATATTAGAATGAATAAAACATATTGTTAAAGTTAAAGGTATTATATTTGATTTCAAATGTTTAAATAAATCTAAACTTTTATGAATGTACAAGTAAAGCTATGTTTAAAACTACAACACATATTTACAGATAGGTACATATTTGTTTACACACATTTACAGGCACATATTTAAGTAGTACAGGAAATAATGTTAAAATTAAATGTTCTTTATTTTATAATGACCCCAAGCAAGAGTGTCAGTAGAATTTTCTAATAAATATCGTTTTGTATCACTGTATGATAGTGATATTTTGTTAATTTTTTGAGTATATATAGCGTGTTTAATTGATTTAAATCTTAACATTTCATTATACTGAATTTTCTTTTCGAATAAACATGTTTTATAATCATTTAAAATAAATTTATTTGTTATACATTTATTAATACCTTTTGCTTTAGCTACAAATTTATTTTGTATGTCCATTGCATACATTTTTGCACGAAGTCCTACAAACTCTTTAAGAATTTTACCATTATTTTCATCTTTAAAAAAACCTAATCGCTTTTTATTTATTAATGGTAAACCATATTCATTATTGGGGGGATAGTCAGACGTATCAAAGTAATATTCTAAGTTTTCTTTAATATCGTTATAAAAATTATCGGTAAATAATTGATAAATTAAACTATCAGTGTCAGTATAAAGAAGTTTAAGATTATCTTGATATTTTGATTTCATGAAATCGTAATGAAATTGATACATTAACGTTTTTGATAGATCTAATATACAAAATCCAAGGTAAATTGGTTTGTTAAATAAAACTTTAGTTTTATTTAATTGTACTGCAACTAAATCTTCAGAAAATATTTAAAGACTGTGAAATTCAGGTCTTGCTATCAAAGATTGAACTCCTTGGGTTTTCCCACGATTCAACCAGTGGTTGACTAACTTAACGTTTACTCGTTTATTTACATTTTCCATTGTTTTACCAAAAACTGAATTGTTCATAAGTTTAAAAAAATCTTTTTCAAAATCTGAAGTTGCCATCGAACGCATGTGTGTATTTAAATCTATGTAACTTTTTAACCACGCTGATTGTTTAAATTTAAGAATTCTATGAACTTTAAGTAATCGTAAACCTTTATTTAAACATTGTTTAAGATTCCTGTAATGAATAACATAGTTCTTTTTATCATTTAAATTTGGGGTCAGTTTTCGATCTTTGCTATCACCTAAACATATGTTTTCAGGACAAAAGGGTAAATCCGAGTGAAAATCGTGTAAGTTGTTCGGATATTCTAAATCTACCTCTAAAATAAAACCGTGTTCGGCATCGTCGGGGATGTTAAAATCAGTATTTACATCTACCCATTCAAATTTGCCGGTTGGGATATTTTGGGACATAGCCCAACCGTAAAGGTTATTTGCATCTAGATACATCAGAAAGGATGATGGTGTACTAGAATCATATTCTTCCATAAATAAATTATTTGCTTTCGCGTGTCTGTTACTACATTGAGATATACCACCCCTGATATTGTTTGCAATAAAAGCAATTTTGTCGATATCCGTTAAAAGCTCTAAATTTATTTTAGTAAATATTAACATGGCATCCCAACTTAATCCAGGTGCTGTATAATAATGAGCAGGGTCCAATTCATATGTTTTAAGACAAACGTTTCTAAAATTTTCAAATATATCTGTCAATAATAAAACATCCGTTTTTAAATAAAGATCAGAATAGTCACCCATGTGTTGACAATTGAAGTGATTCCATACATCGTGAGCGTGAAGGTAATCATTTTCTGAAATGGCATTATCGTTCAAAGTACTATAAAATTGATCGCGAGTGGGAAGAGAACTTATTTTTAAAGAATCAAATGAAGTCATGTACTCATATGGATAAACACCCTTTCGTATTAATCGTTTGAAGTCTTCTTCACATGGAAAATTTAATTTGAGTTCATGAAATTGTTCGGGTAATAAATTTTTAGCTAATTTATCAAGACTACTGGTCATAAATTTAAGTGAATCAAGAAATCTTAATTTCATAACACAGTTATTAATACGTAAAACTTTGGTAAAAGAAATATACTTCTCTTTATTCTGAGGAATGATTTCTATATCACCCTCTTCAAAATTGAGAGCATGGACTATAAAATGAGCATCATAATTACTTAAATTATGAAAAAATACAGGTAAAAAATTAGGTGTTCGATATTTCTCAGAACACAATGGGTGAGCCACACCTTCATACACACCAGTATACGAATTGTATGAAACTGTAGAATCACCATTCAAATTATTGTTGCAAATATAACACGTAGTGCTTTGGGTGATATTTATATTATTTTCGATTGTTAACGGTAATGGACATTTAACAATACTTTTTATTTTATGTATGCTTTCTAAATCTTTTTTAATAAACATCATAAATTTAAGTGCACAATCTTTACCGGTATATGTTCTATATACTGAAAAGCTATCATTATATGAACATTTAAGATAGTAACCAAAACTATACATTTCATGTTTTTGAATATTAACAGTTGATGATGTACTCGGATCGTTAGAACAACTATCTATTGGATTTAAAAATGCTTCAAAGTCAGCATATACAACGAACGGGACTCTTAACTTACGTTCATAATTATTAAATGAGATTTGGTTAGAGGGAGTTAATTCATTAAACCAATTTCTTTTAGTGTCTCGCTCTGATGGTAACTTTGAGCATACATTGAAACAATCATTTTCTTGATGTCGCTGTAAATTATCACGTGATGTGAAATATAATAAACAACCATCGCAAATATGAACTGCATGTTCTGATGTTGACAATTGTTTAGATACTAATCTCGAAAGGTTTTTAATATAACAATAATGACCGTTACTACCTTGAGATAAGTACAATAAGTTTAAATGGGTAGTTTGCCTATTTTTTGTTAAGTGTAATGGACCTACAACGTTATTTTTCTTACTTATTGGATCGTAATCTAGACCAAAAATATTAATACTAATATTATTGAGTTTTTCAAATTTATGAATGTCATTAATTTTTAGTGGAAAAGAAAGATTATTGAATTTTATTTTATTTTTATGAGGTATATAAGATGTTACCCTGTTACAACTATTTACAGTTGGATACAACCCTGACAACACTGCCCAACGAAAGCATTCGTAATCTTTGTTTCGAATATTGATTATAGCTTTCTTATATTTTATATCTAATGGTAAGTCTATATATGATGATCCACGTAGTGGGTTAAACTTGTTAACATTCATGTCTAAATGTTTTATTTTAACTAAACTCCATCCACTATCTTTTTTCTCAAAATTTGAAATTTTATTTATTATTTCACTAACAATATATGAAAAAATAATTTCCTTATCATCCCCACGACAAACAACATAATTGGTATTTTGAAAATCAAAAGTATTAAAAAGATTTTTGGTTTCTTGTATAAAGTCTGCATTAAGAATGAAATTAACTTTCACAACAAAGTGTTCTATAATAGATCGTTCTAGTAAATTATAAATTAAGTTTTTAATATTTTGTAAAAATAATTCAGGTGTTTCAAATGGTTGGTCAGGATTTATATCGGATTTGATTCTATAAGTAAGAATTCTATTGCCGAATGCACTTTCAATTATTTGAACGTTTGCTAACTCTTTATCTGATCTCAAAACATTGATTTTATGATTATTACTTTTTAAATGATTAGTTAAATATTTTCTTGATACCGATACGCGACATATAGAACATTCAATTTTATCACTATTTCCTGTACTCACATTTTGAATGGGAGACGTCGACGATGTTGAAGTTGAAGGGGTTTCAAGATGTTTCCTCCTCTTCTTTTCTAATTCCTCCAACTCCGAAGTCGCTGGTCTTTTCTTTATACCCCCTCCAAGTTGCATAGATCTGATAGGAAAATAAAAAACGAAATGTATCAAATAATATTTTTATCATATTCAATAAAGTTAGTATTCATCAATTACTTTTGAAATACTATCATGGTTCTTATTTACATCCCAAACAATATGCTTGCATTGATAAAATGCTATAAATTGTGCATAGATTCAGTGTGAGAGTCTATGATTTTATGTACTTTACATGGAGTATAATGTGGAGTAAAGGCATAAGAGTTAAACGTGTACAATCTTGCAGTCACACTGAGATAAACTGTCATAAATCATAATTGAGACTGCGATACATTTTCTGTCGTTGTAAAATACCATTGGAAGAAACGGATGATACTCAAAAAAAATCCACCCCTCGTTATGAACTATCAAAACATGTATCAATAAGTTAATTTATAACACAATAGATTATGTACTCACGTTTTAGAATGATCTTGTTGTATTTCCTCACAGAGCTCGTAGAGTTCTTGATCGCAGGCTGATGACATCAGGTTCGATGATTCGATGTCTTCAACAAGCACGATGAGTTCGGAGTCGAATAAATCACAGCTTAGTGTATCCATAGCGTGGAATGAGTAAGAAGTGATTGGACTTTAAGTTAATTTTGGAGTTTTATATAGTGTTCACCTAACACATTTAACAATTTTCTTAAAAATCCTTACAATACAATGCAAATACAAAAGAAACTTATAACAAATACCCAAATTTTTACAATAGCAATGATAAATATAATACTTTACGATGCCCTCAAAAAATAAAAAAAATAAGTACCTGAATAAGTACAAATAATATTTATTGGAACAAACAGTTTTTACTACTAAAAATAAACGGTTACAATTAAAGAAACTTATAAATACAATATGACTTAACTCTTAAAATCTAAGCACAAACACTTATAATAAACAGTTTTTACAAAATAATAAAAGTTTACAATTTAAGAAACTTATAAAATAATACAATATGACTTAACTCTAGTGAAAATCTAAACACAAACACTCTTATATTTACTTATCAGTCTCTATAAAATATTTTACACAATCGTCTTTCGATGCCAACTGTTTTGTCACATTATATACAACGTCTTTAACACTTTGCAAATTTTCATCGTCCTCAACTTCCGCGTAATATTTTACGCGGACATCTGCATGTTTCCAAAGCTCCGTCGGTGCGATGTTCTTTATTTTATTCACATCATATATTTCTATTTTCACAAGATGTGATGCATACGTGCTGTCCTCTTTATTTGAATTTATATATGATACACCACCGTTCGATGAGCGTCCAACACTTGATGACTTTTTTGTCAGCTTCTTCTTCTTCTTGGGTATTTCAAAAAAGTCATCAATGCAATTATTGGCTCTTTTTGATAACGCCGTTTTCACTTTGAAGGCAAGTGTACCTTCATCGTCACTGGGTTCGTCGTGGTTGTCAGAATAGTAAAAGCTCTTGAAAGTATTTTCAGAGAACTGAAACAATTAAAAAGCGATATTGAAAAAAAAATGGTTAAGGGACGAGTGTAGGAACATGATGGACACATAAATATAAACATTATATACACACACACACACACACACACACATAATTATCAACAGTAAATATGACATATCAACAAGGTACTTACAGCCATTATTCAGCAGATTCACTATTACAACACGGAACTATACAGCAGCAGTTTTACTATTTAAACACTTCTAAACACAACTGGAGATCGCGTATGGTGTAGAGCACAGAGCACAATAAGATGCTGTATGCATTTGGTCATCTCTTTTATATTGGTCATAACGGTAATGCCCCACCCAGGACACCCAAAGACAGGAATCAACATGTATGTAAAAATCACGTCCAGACATGTTAATATAAATGTTGAGAAACTTCTTTGTCGAACAATACCCGATAAGATGGATGTGCTCCTAAGAGATATAGAGTACCGCCCGTCGTCACAGGACGACCCACATCAATATAACAATAGTTTTGAAAATCAATACTGCATACAATCGTACCCATTAATCTTTACAACGACCCAAAATAAAAACTGCTTTGTTTCACAATACCCGACAAGACGAAAAAAAAAAGGTAATGTGCGCCTAAGAGATTTAACAAGAGGCATCATAAAAAAGAAGTACCTGTATAATACTTCGTGTGAGTCCGTCAACGTTGGTTGGAACATGTGTAATCAACACTGATCCCGATAACAAGAGCATGTGATAAAGTAAATCATCGTAATAATAAAGTAAATTCAGGTGTGAATTTGACATGATGTGCATGTGTGTTCGGTATGAAGTGTATTCGCAATTTGAATAAAGTTGATCCGCGCTTGATATAAACGAAATTCGCGATTGATATAAAGTTAATTCGCGTTTTATATAAACTTTATTCGCGTTTCATATAATCTTAATGCGCGCTTGATATAAAGTGCATTCGCGTGTTATATAAACTGTATTCGCGTTTGATATAAACTTAACTCACGCTTGATATTAAGTTTATTCGCGTTTGATATAAAGCGGAGGTTTCGGTGAATTCCTACTGCTATGCGCCAGAATCGGTGAACCCATTTCATGATGATGTTATTACTATTGAATGTTCTTTATATATACTTGATTCGCGTATGTAATTAAGTTGATTCGCGGTTCGAGCCAATGAAGTTTATTCGCGTATGTAATTAACTTTATATGAAGTTAATTCGCGGGTAGTACCAGACGTTGACGACGGAGCACGCTAAAGGGAGCTGTTGCAGGAGTGCGGAGGTAGCGGCGAATCCCTACTACTCACAAGCGCCATTACAATTTATTTTCATGTCATGAACTGACATCTGCCAAATTAATCAAGTTACCGTGAAAGCAATATAAATGCCCTCACTTGCTTTTATTTTTGTGTTTTAAAACGTTGCCCCACACTAAGATTTCTCTTGTATCGCGGGTGCGTTTACAGACACAAATCTCACAAACAAACGCCCAGACCCGAAACAACCATCTGTAGGCCGTACAATTTTTTGTTCCGTGTCGGAATCGAACCCACGACCCGTAGCGCAGAAGCCAATCGCTTAGGCACTGCGCCAAACGTGTCGTCAATACACTACTTATGTATTTTTTTAAGAAACTTTATTTTTTTGGTTTCTAATTGTGGTGGCCCGCCTTTACTTCGTAGTCTGCACGAGTCGCCCTTACTCCTAATAAGTCTGTGCATCCCTGCCATAGAACATTTCAATGCTATGCATTAATTTATGGGAGCCCGGCGATGCAGCTAGCGATGGGCACGACTACTTCGATATCGCTCCGTGCAGTCCGTTAACTTGGAGCGCTAAAAGGATCATGATTAGAAAAAAAAATTAATAAAACACGGCCAAGTGCGAGTCGGACTCGCGAACAAAGGGTTCCGTACCATTATCTATAACAACAGCAAAAAAAACACGTTTCTTGTATGGGAGCCCCCTTAAATAAGTTTTTTAGTATTTATTGTTACAGCGGCAACATACATAAATCATCTGTGAAAATTTCAACTGTATAATTATCACGATTCATGAGATACAGCCTGGTGACAGACGGACGGACGGACAGCGGAGTCTTAGTAATAGTGTCCCGTTTTACCCTTTGGGTACGAAACCTTAAAAACAATAAGTTTACACTGACAAAATCTCATGCAGGGTCAATCTGTGTCACTGATAGACTACGAGGTTTCTAATAGGAATTCATTCAGACTGTAATAGCATTTCAGTATTTTACACCCTGTGTACAGGCTCAAATTGAAAACAGTCGACAAACCGCCCGTTTAGTTTCCTAGAATCCCTATCCAAACTTATTTGTATTAGTCGCAGCATGTGTTTTTCTTCCACACATCTCTATTAGTCGTCATCTCAGTAGTCACCTTCTTTCTTGTCATATCATCTTTTACATTATCCATTCATCGTTTCATTGGTCTTCCTCTACTCTTATAACCATCCACATTCATACTCACAACTTTCCTCACGATATGTTCCTCATTCCTCCGCATCACATGCCCGTATCATGATATATAGAGTGAAATTGTAAACAGTCGACAAACCGAAATGGGAGATTGTACTCATCACTATGAACAACTCTTGGTATGGGACTAAAACGGAAATCGCGAAAAAAAAAATTGCTGTTCCCTACATTTTGACGAGTTATGCGAACATACACACGTTTCTACAGCAAGATTCCAAGCAATATTCAAGAATTAAGTCTCAGTTAATTTAAGTCCTTCGTAAAACAGAAACTTTGTAATAAGGGTTTCTATAAAGTTAAAGATTATATGGACGATAAAAATGCTTGGAATTGAGCCGCTCGCTCGTATCATTGAAATCATTAAAATTATTTCATATAAGTATATTTTTTCTCATTTTTGACATTCTGCATGGTGATTTATTGATAATTATTATTATTGAATTGTTATTTTTTTACCTTGACATTTTGTCGACTATTATTATTAATATGTCGTTTGTTTTTATATTATTTTATTAAACTGTGAATGTGAGTACTATGGCTAGCTTTATGTATAAATTTCGTAGAACTGTTTGGCGGTTTGAGTATTTTTTTTGTGACCTACGCAAATGTCCGGCTGATTGGTGTCGTCGTGCGTCGGGTCGTTGAGCTCCCTAAAATAAGGTTGAGCTACACGATGGCTGATGCATGCGTGCCGTCAGTTGGGACAGGTCAACTCAAACCTGCTATGGCTCTTTCCTCAAAAGGCCATTCCAAACGTTGCCCTACATTGTTACACTCGCATAGTTTTATACCACAATGTCTGGACTTTAAAAGAGACGTTGATCTCTGAGTTTGTTTCGGCTTTTCTTCTCAGAACGAGTCAGATAGGAAATGCCGGCGACATAAGACTTAAAAAAAAAACTTACATTGACTTGTAAAAGTGTCTGTAACAGATTTATTTACAGAAATAAATATCATTTATCATTATTAATGTAGGGAACAGCTGTTTTTTTTTCGCGATTTCTGATTTGGTCCCATAGTAAAAGTTGTTCATAATGATGAGTACAGTGACCCCTTCAGAGGTTGTTAGTGTTTTACCAATAACCCTGTATACGTACGTGTGGACGTAAAGAATAGCACTACCCTATCTCTTCCAATAGGTGTCGTAAAAGGCGACTAAGGGATTCACTAGAGAATGAGCAGCAGCGTTCTTTGAGTACTTTAACAACCATACTGCGATCGCCAACCCGCCTGTCAAGCGTGGCGATTATGACAAACCCCCCCAACTGGCGATGCTTGGGGGAGGCCTATGTCCAGCAGTGGACGTCTTTTGGCTGAATGATGATGATGACGACATGGCTGGCGGACATATCAATCTATGCCGGAAGTTTTTTTTAAAAATGTGAATGTTTTTGTACGGTCTTTTACAACCTGTCAATCCGCGTGATCTACTGGTGACACTGATTGACCCTGCATAGGTTTTTTTCAGAATGAACAAAAAAAAGTTTTCAGAAAATGAACCATGGTATCTGAGTAATTTTAGCATCCCAAGTTAACTGACTGTGTGGAGCGATATCGCGCTAGTCGTGCCCGTTAGCTATGTCGCCGTGCCTTCATTCATTTATGCATGGCATCGAAATTTTATATCACATAAAAAAAAAATTTGGGAAAAAAAAAATGTTTATTTTTATTTTCAATCAATCTAAATCCCGTGCGAGGTTAATCTATACCATTAATAGATCATGTGGTTTGAAGGAATTACATGAATTCGTTAAAACCCTGTATAAGTTTTCGTTATAAAACGAAAGTCAGCTGCAAATGTATAGTTTCATAATTATGGTAGCTGCGTGTACTTATTGCAAATGTTTTTTTGTTTTTAGATAAACCCGCAAGAGCAATAATTAGTTACCCACATTATTTCGGCTTCAACAAAGGGGATAAACTAAATATGATAATAGTTCTAAAGAATATACCGACGGGTGTCTCCAGTCGGGTTATATTACAGGGTAGGTATGTTTTTTTTTTGATAATAATTTACTCTAAGTACTTCCCAATTGGTAACTTTCCCTTTTCATAATCTCAAAATCTGACTAGGCCCTGAAATTACAACTTATTAAAGATAAGGTAACTAGCTCTATTATGGTATGTCCACACCATGTTCATCTTTTTCATGTTCATCTTGCGCCTTCAACTTTCAATTCGTCTTGCGTCAAGCGTATGCAATATTGATTGCCATAAGACACATGCTGCTTATTGTCTACACCTGTATGACCCGGTCAGTCCACAAGATGTACGCATGTGAACTTATAGCTATCTGTGCGGCATTTTTATTTTATGTTAGGTACCTAAAGCTTTGATTTCCTAGGAAAGCGGTGCCGTCATATAGCGGCCGTAATATTACGGACGCAAAAAGGCGGCCGTCTTTACGGTGACGACATGTGGAAAGTTACACGGCCGTTTTAACACACCGTCAGTCATTTTTCGTTAATAACTTCAACGCTATCAGTGAAACGTTCACGAAACTATCTGACACCGACAAGATGACCGTTCATGCAAATGGCGGCACCGCTTTTAGACGTTACGGTGTCAGTTACCGCCTGTTACCGCGCTCTAGGAAACCGCGCCATTTTGTTTACATAGACAACGTTCTAGTGACGTCATTCACCGCTGTATTACGGCCGCTATATGACGGCACCGTTATCCTAGGAAACCAAAGCTTAACACTAAATATCCTTGTACAAGGAAAGAACGCAAGAAAAGGAGAATCTGGATGAAAGATTATTTGCAGAAACGGAACAACACATTATTGAAAGATTTAGAGCTAAAAAATGTCATGTTTTTTAAAAACTTCCCACTTTCACTTTCTTTTCATTTCATTTGTATAATCTTTGTGCTTGTGGTGGGACCACTATACCACAATACTTGTTTTGTTCGATAATCTTCTATAAATTCCAATGTTTAACTTTATCTTCCGTCATTTTGTCTGGTAAAACGCTCTAAATGTTGCACGCCAACCCACTGGTAACGAATTAACGTGCAGTAGGGGTTTTAATTTAGCGCACAAAATCGTACATTTCTGGTAAAAAATTATATACCTATTAGACGAAAAATGATATTGAAGTCCGTACAATGTCACGTTACCTCTAGAAAGCCGTTAAGTAATGTTCCTCTCGCTTCCGGCCGTGGTTCTGTCGTCGCCTCCTTTTGCGAGGAGAGAGGCAACTGCCACTCTCCCTTCCCGCGCCAGGCTCACGGGGCGCCGGAGGGCGTGCGACTATCTCCGGCCGCCGTAGTGTGTGGCCTGCGGGCGGCTGGTTAGGGGACCTGTCGCTCGACTAGTATAACAGGCCCGAGAAGGCGGTGCGTAGTGTTCAGCTCTCAGGAGGGCGCGGCCCCACAGTTTAGGTGAGGTTCGCCAGGAGCTGGCGGACCGAGGCATGCCGGGGTAGCGGTGCATGCAGCTGCGTATCCCGCGACACCAGCCAAGGGTCAGGAGAAGGAACACTGTGGGTTTTTGACCGGCAAGAGTCCGGCATAACCCTTCGCCTTCCCCGGGCGAAGGGTATCTGTTAAATCTCCGGGAGCTAGAGGTTTATCTGGGGGTTGATTTATTAAAAAAAAAACAGGTTCCACAAGTTTAAACTTCAAGATTACTCTTCAAGCCTGATTTATTGGCATCGAAAATTATAAAAGCAAAAATACTCCTACCATCGGCGGAGGATCTCGATACCGCGATTCAGAAAACGACCCGATTTTTACAACGCCATCTAGTTTGGTAAAATTAACTAAAATTACTTAACATTAATCAAATTTCTGAACAGTATCCATGAGGATTTTCCCACGATAAAACAAATGTAATGTTGCTATATTGATTGTTATTTGTTACAGACGAGAATGGTGTAATAAAAAAAATGTTTCCTAACGTAAATAAGGAAATTCCAATCTATCAAGATATGACATCTGATCAAATAATGATATCTGTACAATTATGGACTAAAACACAGCGGTGTACTCTAAAAACTATCTCTTCCGGGCTTGATATGAATATACAAACATCTGATCAGAGATATGACTGTAAGAAGATTTTATTAATTCACACGTTTTACACGACTGCTCAAAACAAAGGAGTATTATGTTGTCAGGGTTAATTTATGTAGAGATCAACTTCAATAAAATGGCACGCATCTCCATTGACGCTGCAAGTAAAAATGTGTGAGATAGAATATTTTGGCATTGGCAAGCTCAGGTCACGAATGTCAGCAGAAAAGTCACTGGAACGTTACGATCTCTCTATAAATTACGAAACCTGCTACCATTTAATACGAAAGCAATGCTTATGCAGACCTTGGTATTTCCCATGATTGACTATGGTGATGTGTGTTACTATGACTTGAATGCAGATCTTCTCGACAAACTTGATCGCCTTCTTAATAACTGCATTTGATTCGTCTTCAATCTTCGTAAATATGATCATGTCTCTGCGTATCGTTTGCTTCTTAAATGGTTGCCTATTCGCCAACGTAGAGTTCAAAGAGCATAACTTCTCACTTTCAGTACTTATAATCCTATCATGACAGAAATCTCTTCGCACAACCAACTCCTTCAATGTCCCTCTCACCGTTCTGACTTTTTACACTCTTCTTTCTTCGTCCAGTCCAGTCCAGTCTTCTGTGGAATGCTCTCCCCTTGGAAATAAGGATGGCGACCAGTCGCTATTCCTTTAAAATTAAAGTGCGTGAACATCTTCACAAGGAATTGGCAGAATCATCACAGCGCTGACTTATCTGTTTATACAGCATGTAAGGGTAAACACCGTTATCACTCAAACCATGGGTAGTTGACTTAAATATAAAAATACAGGACCGAGTAAAAAAAAATTAAAAATATACGCGCGAGAAATGAGCGGCGTGGCGGCGCTATGACGCGGCGTACACACACTCGCTAACGAGACAGCTGACTGACTGGGGTAGCAAACTATGCGGGGCCGTGCGTCAGGCCACGCGGCGAGTTCCCCGCGCCCCCTCCCGTAGCTTGTAGCCCCCGCGCATAGGGTGAAATGCTTTTGAGGAAAAATGAAAATTAAAAAAAAAAGTTTGTTATTTTTCATTGATTTTACGTTCTATAGCTGAAACCAAACCACTGGTTTCAAGGATAACGGTGTTTACCCTTACAGCCTGTATATATTTTGGTATTGTATAATATATTATTTATATATACCTATTTATTTATGCATAAGTATGTATACATATAATATGTATGTAAATGTCTTATAATTATGTATGTAGGTAATATTATTGCAAAAATGTTTTAGTTATCTTTGTGTTTATTTTTAATAGCGTACACATCACATAGCTCTTTTAGTGCACTTACCATGTTTTCTCTGCATCACCCTAAGGTCGACTGGTAGAAAATGCCTATGGCGTTAAGTCCGCCTTTGTACAAATTGTGTGCGAACTCAGATTATAAAACAGAAGGCAGATAGACCGCCAGGAACAGCGAGTGATAATAATGCCGTCTTGCGTTTTTAAACATTGCAAAAACTGTTCCTAAAAACAAAATAATTTGGTTGGTATGTTTGTAGGTATGTGTGTCCGTTTGTATGTGTCTTCGTAACTAAAACTACTTAATGTATTGTCTGTCTCTAATAATAATCATGTACGTCAGTCGATTTGCCAACATAAAGTAAATATAGCTATCAAAAACATAATTACAACCATTCACGACTATACTAAATGACTGCCATAAATCCACAAAATATTTCTATTTATCATCTTCTATTCTGTAATCTGAGATTAATAAATTTCTAAAGTAGGTACTTGCATTAAAATACAATCTGACTCAATGGCAGAGATTCACTTTATATACAATATGTATAACTTTGTACGTATCTGCATTTTTCGGAGACAGTAAATTGTTTATTTAATATAATGAAATATTATGGGAGTTTTGTCATTATCATGGCAACCGTACACGCACAAAGAGGCAACGTGTTCTTATAGTGCTGTCACGCACACATGTCTACAGACGTGCCTCACATTATGGTTCAGTGCAATCTATCTGCCTTCTGTTTTATAATCTGAGTGTGCGAAAGTTTAATAAATAAATATTTACAACGCGTCATTCATTCACTTTAGTAATGCACTAGTCGAGCAATAAATGTACTAAATATCAAACACAAACATGGTGACTCGTTGGCTATGCACACACACACATTGAAAACAGATGTTGGAGGGGCATGCCATGATATCGTGGTTGATCTCTATGTACGTATGGCCGCGGAGTTGAAGTGTTTATCAGATTACAAATTCGATTCCTTCTCACACTGTGCGCAATAAGGCTTAAGCACAGAATATATGCAAGGTGTAACATAAATAATATGTCGTTGTATGTATTTTTTAATCGATTGATTACTAAAAAATGTATGCGACAATGCTTTCATCGAAATTAATGTACTAAAATAAAAATTCCTAATTAAAGTAATTTGGAACATCATCTTAATTTTTCCTTCCAGATAATGATGTTTGTTTAAAATATTCACGTCCTTGCCTCGTTGAGGTAGATTTAAAGGACGCATGCCAGGGTAAGCCTTTTGATACTCTCTAACACTTTAATTTTAAGCGATTTCGGACATAAAAACATGTATTCATCTAAAAGTACTAAACATTACACAAAAAATAATTAAATATGTAATATATGTAAAACAGGAAGGAAATAAGCACCAAATTAGTTAAATTCTACGATGGTGTCCCTCAAGGAAGAATATTAGGACCATTGTTATTTTTAATATACTGAATCAAAATACCTATTCTTTAACTGTATAGAAAAATTATTCTGTTAACCATTTTTTTAAATTGTACACGAAATAATCTTAAGGATTCTGTGATATTTTATTATAAGTTTAACACACAAACACACATAAACATACTATTTCTATGGTAAAAGATAGTTCTACATTCTGGCATAACTCTCTTTTTGACCCTTTGGCTTCTTCTTCTCTCGTGTCAGCACGAGCTATACAAAAATATATTATACACTTTGGCTAAACAGACTATTCTCACAATTTCTTTCAATCAGTGTTTCAATTTTGTACAGAATGATGAGTAGAATTCATGATTTTCGGATGTAAAGTGAATAACTAGTCATGCTGTATACAATACTTTTGATGTATGTCTTTTTTAGAAAAAACAATTTCTGATCCTGTTAATTATTATAAAGATAGAACACGAATAATTTTTACATCACCCACTGATCTACAGAATGGTACAATGCATCAATGGCATCAAATCTACTATAATGGTAAGTATATTATAATATGTATTACTAGCTTTAGCCCGCGACTTTGTCCACGTGAATGTCGGTTATCGCGAATGCAAACGAAGTCGCCGAAAAAAAATGTAGCCTTTGCCCTTCCCCGGTGATCGAGCTATCTTCATACCACATCAAAATTGATGCAGCCGTTGCTTGTGTAGTTAACTAATAGACTGAACGTTGGGCTGTTCGCTCACACCGCGGCATTTTTGCTTTCTTTTAGCACTTCTAAACGAAAGGTACAATTCGAATAATTTAAAAAGCATTGTATTTTTTACAATTTTTTACTAATTCTGTCTTTTTGTTTTGCAAGGATTTAAGATTTGATCCCTCAGATCAGATGCCCATATTTTGCTTGTACATACTCAACCTTGATTATGAAGCTATTTACTTACTTGGTTAAGGATTAATATCATCATAGGAATGTCTTCATCTTTCGATTCTACCCGTATTTTGATCGACTAACTTGAACAAACAACGGTTGATGTGACTTAACTATAACAGTTAGATGTATACTCTCCCGGTCTTTTTTGTGGATAATGAAGAGTACTATAAAGATGTAGTAATTATTTTTATGTATCATCAGTCGATTTCGTAGCGCACGCCAAATAATAACTTTTATAAGCAAATTTTTGATACCTTGGGTTACATTATTGTAATTTTCTTACGGATCCCTAATTTTTTGATACTAAAATATAGCCTATAGTACTCAAGGATAACGTAGCTTCGTATTCGTGAAAGTTTTTGAAATCGGGTGAGTAAGTAGTTTCGGAGATTACCTCCTACATGCAAGCAAACAAATTTTATCTCTTCATTTACAACAAAAGAATACCAACGAGCAAGAATGACTAAAAACAAGTACTGGAATTCTGACACATGCTCTAGATGAGTTTAGATCAGGCGAACGAGTGCTCGTTACTCATTTATCAAGGGTCTGTTGATGATTGTAGACTAGGTACACTATGTCTGATTCTGAGAGTGATATTGTAATTGTAAGTTTTGCATTTATCATTCTGTCTTAATTACTTAAAAAGAAAAGAAGGAAGGGCCGACGATGCCCGTCGCGACGTCCCACCGCCGCCGGTCACGATCCACCGAGCTTTCCCGTCGTAGAGCCGGTCGTCTCTTCAGACTCCGCAGTCACACCGATAATTCAGCCCTCATCAAGCTGTCTCCCCCCCTAATCCCCCGCCAGCAACGCAATAAACCGAGGTCCGAGTCCCACTAGGGGTCGCCCTTAGTGCTGTTGTTGCAGGTAGTCATGATGTTAGTGTAGAACAAGTAGTTCGCTTAGGTTAAGTATTTTACTCCCCCCCCCATTGGCTGGAGACCCTTCAGGTCTCGCCAATAACTGCCCCGTTACATAGAAATGGTCCCCTAGGACCACCTACAGCAGAACAATAGAAAAAAAAGAGGATCCTCCCGTTTCGTTGTGGAGGAACATCATACCTTGTTCCTCCACATTTTAAGAAGGAGAAGAAAGAAAAAGTATTTATTTTTCCGCCCCAAATGGACGCACACGCATAAAATTAGAAATATAAAATTACAAATAAACTTATTACTTTAAACTTTATATAATATAACAAAAACAAGAAATAACCTGGTAAACCGAACACAAAAAAAGTTAAAAATAAAACAACGACAATCTATGGTATGGTATATTTAACCCTTTCATATATTTTTTCAGACTCTTCGTTTGACAAAATTCCACGGGTAAAAGCAAAAGCAACAAAATTCATCATTGAATTAGAAAATTTTGATAATAATAGTTACGTGTTTAATACTATGAAGTTGACAGCTTCGAACGTGAGCGTAACGTCTAATAAGATTTTAATAACGTTACTCGCAAATGAAACTAGTGAGTATGACAAATTTTTAAGTAATATATATGACTACAAGTCCTATGGGACCAACCCTGAAATCGCGAAAAAAAATCAGCTGTACCCTACATTTTTTTTTTAACGTTGCCCCACACTAAGATTTCTCTTGTATCGTGGGTGCGTTTACAGACACAAATCTCACAAACAAACGCCCAGACCCGGAACAACCATCTGTAGGCCATACAAATTTTTGTTCCGTGTGGGAATCGAACCCACGACCCGTAGCGCAGAAGCCAATCGCTTAGCCACTGCACCAAACGTGTCGTCATTTACGAGATATGCGAACATTAATGTAGGGAACAGCTGATTTTTTTTCGCGATTTCAGGTTTGGTCCCATAGTAAAAGTTGTTCATAGTGATGAGTACAATCTGCCATTTCGGTTTGTCGAGTGTTTACAATTTCAACCTATAAACCATATTCATTAAAGCATGAGATAAAATATCAACAAAGAACTACCCACTTTTCGAATAATTCCTTTGTTCGGAGGTGTCAATTACAAGAAATACAATGGCGATAATTTTAGAGTGGGTAATATTTTGTTTACATTTTTTCTCAAGCCTCTGTGAATGTGGTATAAGTAAATATTATTTTTTTCAGTTTTTTTTTTATTGTGTTATCTTTATACAAGGTTAGTCGGCAAGGGGGTACTAATCCCAACGGGTGTTAAAGTAATAATGAATAACTTTACCCGGGTGAACCTAGGTGTAACCGCCATTCGGCCTTTACCCGTAACATATATACCAGATAAAATGGGCGACGGGATATTGAAAAAAAAAATGGCGGCGGAGGGGCTATGCCAGCTACCATAGAAAAATTATCAAACCCCTTTATCTAAGTTGTAGCTAATGGGGTTGCAAAAATTGTTAGATCTATCTATAAAGTTTGCTAAGTTGGCATCACTGTATTTTGATCAAGACTCTATATTTTTTTTTTTCAGTGGGATTCTTCAATTTTACAACATTCAATTATTCTGATTCAAAAGATGTTCATTTCAACTGCTTAGACGAATATAATAGAACAAATACGACAAAATACTGTAAGTATATACCAAAAAATATGGTTTCTTAGCTTATGATCATTATTAGGTTTTAATATTATTGTGGTGACATCTATCACGCCACAGGCGAACTATCCTGCATCGCGATATCAAGATTCGGCGAGCAGATACTATATACAATGTGTCCGGTTATGGACTAGCGATATTCTAGATACTTATATAACAACTATTCTAGTACACTAATACACTATACACTAGGGTCTAACCCACTTCCATTTTTTTGTTGAGATATTCTGTACGTGTGTACAAAAAAGTCATATCTCTCAAAGTTTTGGTCCTACTGAGATAAAAGTAGGCGTATTCGGCAGGCAACAATAGTGTCTACCGTTTACATTTCGAAACAATGGGTTCATATAAAGACATACAGTCGTAGACAATGTCTCAATCGCCCCGATGTGTCCCACTCACTACCCCCATAACCCTGACCATCAGCCCGATGTCCTTGACATAGCGCTTCTAAAGAACGTGAACCTCGGTCTACGCTCTATAGAGACGCATGAAGAGCTAGACTCCGATCACCGCCCCGTAGTCCTTCACCTAGGTCCCCGGGGTGGTCCCCCGGATCCTGGTCAACCCGCCCCGACCAAAACTGTCACGGACTGGGGAAAATTAGAGGAGCGCCTCAAGTCTTCCTCGTCCGTTCACTTAGATTCCATCCCCGACGATATCGTTACGATCGCCGACACGCTGGGCGCGATCGACTCCCTTACCAATCACGTACAGTCCGTGGTGAACGAGTGTTCACGGCAGGTTCCAGCGGTGGACGAACACCGCTGGAAGCTGCCGGAAGATGTGCGTGAACTGCTAACGGAGAAGAACGCATCCATCCGTGCCTATGACTCTTTTCCCTGCGAAGCTAACCGCGCCCATATGCGTTCTCTACAGCGTGCTGTAAAGAAACGTGTACGGGAGGTTTGGGAAGCCCGCTGGGACAAGATGTTGAGCGACTTAGAGCCATCCCATCTGGCCTTCTGGCAATAACAACGAAATCTAAAATCCGATTGTGTAGCTTCAACTCCCCCTCTCAATCGTCCGAACCAAAGGCCGGCCTTTGAAGACGACGAAAAGTCCGAATGTCTAGCCGACAGTCTAGAAGCCCAATGTACTCCCAGCACCCAACCCGCAGACCCGGTCCATCTTTCCAAGGTGAATCGCGAGGTCGAACGTAGGGCCACCCTCCCTCCCGATGAAGACCCCGACGACCCCTTACCCCCCATCACCGTAGACGAGGTCCACACGATAGTGAGGAAACTCAAACCTAGGAAAGCCCCCGGCTCAGACGGTATCACCAATAAGGTGATCAAACACTTTTCCGCCCCGCTCATAGTCCTCATGACCGCCATCTTCAATGGCGCTCTGAGTAATAACATCTTTCCGCAAGCTTGTAAACAAGCCACCGTTATCGGTATCCCCAAACCCGGCAAACCCAAGAGTGAGCCCACTAGTTACCGCCCCATCAGTCTTCTCAATGTATTTGGGAAAATCTATGAGCGTCTCATTTATATCCGTTTAAGATTTCGCTGACTCCCGTAAACTCATCCCCGACGAACAGTTCGGTTTTCGAACCCAGCACTGTTGCATTCGACAATTGCACCGCATAGTCGAACACATTAGCTCCCGTTTCATGCGCTCGTACAAAACGGGTATGCTCTTCTTCAACGTAGCGAAAGCCTTCGACAAGGTCTGGCACAACGGTTTATTATACAAACTGTACCAATTCAACGTGCCGGACCGTCTCGTGCTCATCATTCGAGACTTTCTGTCGGATCGCTCCTTCCGCTATCGCCTAGAAGGCACCCTCTCGTCCCCTCACCCCATCCGCGCCGGAGTCCCTCAGGGCTCCGTGCTGTCGCCCCTTCTGTTCACGCTGTACACCAGCGACATTCCCAAACGTGGCTTGGCCAAGTTGGCTCTCTTCGCCGACGACATGGCTATCTACTATTCCGGTAGGAGTCTCGATAGCATCTCTCGAACCCTTCAAACCGCAGCCGACGCCCTCGGGGTCTGGTTCCGGAAATGGAGAATAGAGGTGAATCCTGAAAAGAGCGCAGCCGTTCTTTTTGAGAGACACGGTGATTCCCACACCCACATCCGTCCCGTCCTTATGTTCGGCAAACAGATCTCTTGGGAGATGAAAGCCAAATACCTGGGGGTTATCCTAGACCACCATCTGAGTTTCCGAGACCACATCAAAGCGGTGCGCGCTCGCGCCGCTTTCGCTGTCGGTCACCTCCACCCCATCCTTAGAGCACGCAGTAAATTGTCACTTAGAAATAAGCTGAGAATCTACGTGACGTGCATCCGCCCCATCTTGACTTACGCTAGCGTCGTGTTCGCACACGTTAAGCCTTGTCGTTTCAAATCCTTCCAAACCCTCCAGAATCGAGTGTTGCGCAGAGCCGCGGCCGCCCCGTGGTTCATGCGTAACGTCCAACTCCATCTCGATCTAAAAATGCCAACCATCAGGCAATACCTCAAACGCATTTCCAAGCGTTACTTCGACACTGCCCCCCTCCATCCAGACCATCTAGTCGCCGCAGCGGCCGACTACAGTCCCTCTCTCATAAGTAAAGTTCGCCGTCCCAGGCACACACTTTTAGAACCCGATGACGAAATAACCCTCCTCCAGGAGGCGAGTAAATCGACCAGCACAATACACAACGTCCGCCGCCGTCCGGCATACCATCCTCGCCGACGAGGCCCGTCGCGACGTCCCGCCACCGCCGGTCACGATCCACCGAGCTCTCCCGTCGTAGAGCCGGTCGTCTCTTCAGACTCCGCAGTCACACCGATAATTCAGCCAGCCCTCATCAAGCTGTCTCCCCCCCCTAAGTCCACGCCAGCAACGCCCTAAGCCGAGGTCCGAGTCCCACTAGGGGTCGCCCTTAGTGCTGTTGTTGCAGGTAGTCATGATGTTAGTGTAGTACAAGTAGTTAGCTTAGGTTAAGTATTTTACTTCCCCCCCATTGGCTGGAGACCCTTCAGGTCTCGCCAATAACTGCCCGGTTACGTAGAAACCGTCCCCTAGGACGACCTACAGCAGTCCAATAGAAAAAAAAAAAAAAAAAGACAATGTCTCAACAAAAAAGCAAAATGGCTGCCAAATAGCGGGGAAGTGAATTGGACCTTAGTGTGTAGTGTATTTGTGTACTAAAATAGTTGCTATATAAGTACCTAGAATATCGCTAGTCCATGGCCGGACACACTGTATGCAACCGCCCAACATTGATCGTTGGGCAGTAGCCCGCTAAGCACAAGACTCTGCCTGGTTGGAGGATCCTCCCTTTGGTTGGAGGAACACCACACCACGTTCCTCTACATTATTTTAACTTTGGCCCGATTCCTAAAAGAAATCTTGAAAAATCGCAACCGAATCAAAGCCGAACCGTTTATTTAGACAGTTTTCGTTATCAGAAGCTGTCAAATTGTTTGACACAAAAAACAAAACGAATCATTTTGACAGTTTTCGTAAACAAAAACATCTTATTTTCATGTCAAGATGACATGGATGGCATCACGTTCCAATTATAAGTAACTAGCTTTTGCCCGCGGCTTTGCTCGCGTTAATTAAGCTCAAAAAACTCACACTACTAAAGTTTCTATAATAATATAATTCAATCATGATTCGAAAGACACGTGGCGCCATCTATGATTGTTATTGTTGTTTTCCTCGGGAACAGTACTTTTTTTCGGGATGAAAGGTGCTATGACCGTTTCTGTAGGTACACCTGACAACGTATATGCAAAATTTCAGGATGATCGGTTCAGTGGTTCAGGCGTGAAAAGGTAACAAACAAACTTACTTTCGAATTTATAATATTATAAAGTTAGGATTTTATACGTACCTAATTCATTACATTTGTGACACTAGAGACTTCAGTACTATGGCTAAACCCTTGCTAAACCACGTGTTAGTTAAAAGTCCTTGGTTATCTATAAATCCGAAGCGTTTAGTTTTTCCTATTCACCGCTAAATTGAAAATATAGAAGTACTCGTAATAAGCGAGGTGTACTCTCGCCCCGTGAAATATCACGCAGTTATTTAATAAAAACTTTAAATAAAAGTAAAAACCGACTTCAAAAAACACAAAAAAAAGAGTGAAATAATTAGACTTCTGAAACTGTTAATTTTATATAATGCTAATTATTTCACTCTTTTTTAGTTTTTTTTCAAGTCGGTTTTTACTTTTAGTTAAAGTTTTTTATTAAATACGTTTTAGTGCCATAAATTACACGGTTTAAGATTATACTTAAATTTAAATAACACGGTTGCGTAATCTTTCCAGCAACTAGGTATTTTTTTAAGAATACGTATTAATGTATAATTATCATGATGGCTCCTTACAAATACATACCTACAATCTTTGTGGTTGACTAAAGTTTCTGTGATGACAGTTAAACAGAGATGGAAAGTCCTCATCAAAACTTTTGCTGAAGAACAAACCAAAACGTCATCTAAGTTCATGTTTTTTTGTTTTTGTTGATTTTTTCAAAAAGCACTGATTCAATTTCGATAAAATTTATATCAGACCATCTCTGAAGTATGGTCTACCAAACAAAAAAAGAATCATCAAAATCCATTCTTAATTGGAGGAGATATCGCGTAATAAATATACAAAAAAAAAAAAACATTTAGGCGAATTGAGAACGTCCTCCTTTTTGAAGTCGGTTAAAAATATAGAAGTAGGTGAGGTGTACTCTCGCCCCGTGAAATGTCACGCAAAGTATTATCTAAGGGCCTATACACACAGCGTCATTTCTACGCGCCATCGACATCGACGCGCGTTTCCGTCAAACTCCATACATAAAAAATCACAATGACGTTTTTTAAGTATGAAGTATGACAGAAACGCGCGTCGACGGTGCGTTAGTGCATAGGCTGTAAAAATCGCATTACAACATCTCCCCTTATATCTGCCCTTCATTTAACCAAATGGAAATAACGTCCAAGGTTTTTACCGACGAGCACTGTTTTGCCATTCATTTTTTAAAGAATATTTTTTTTTACAAAAATAAAATGGCGTTCATTTCTCTGTAAAAGATCTCTACGATGATTATTTAACTTTTTTTTACAGATGCTCAAATAGGCTTAATAAATACAACAGTGAACAAGATTGAGACGATGAACATAAATGAAATTAAAAGGAAATTCAAGATGGCGGACAATGGTAGCATATTGTGTTGCCTATTTTACGTAATACACAAGGAAGGGTCATACAAGTACATAGAAAGATTGGTAAAGAACAAAACTTTACTAATATACACAGAATCGTCAAGTTTACGGCCAAGCGGTAAGTTATACTGATCACAACACACAGTAATGTATAATTAATGATCCATTAGACAATCAAAGACATCATTTTGAAATTCCTGATTACTTAGATTGCGTAATTATTATTGTAATAAAACTCCTCACTCCAATATATTGTATTTATTTTCTTCCACAAAACGGATAACTAATTCTAAATATTAATTAACTGCCAACCAAACTTAGTAATAAAATGCAACGACTAATAAATAATGTGCGTCCGAACTCGACGAGCGCCAACGGGATAAGAAGCTTTTAAAAATCTCGCGACACCCGCCATTCCGTTACACTGACAGCTTGTCAAAACCAACAACAATGACACGAATTAAATCGTTTCAATGTTGCAAGCACAATTAGTCGATTACAATGAATAATCGAGTACAAAATAACTTAAATAAAAACATCGGTCACTAGAAATGATCTTAAATAGTTTAATTACACATCAAAACCTAACATTATCTAACTACAGTCTAAATATTTGACAGCTGCGCGCACAGATAGCGTATGCCTGCGTGAGCGACGATGTCGACGCAACAAAATGTTGCCATATTTAAATATTTAATATTACATACACTTTCAGATTGTTTCTTATTTACTGCGTATTTATTTATTTATTTTCCTTCTTTACATACACTACACATGTACACACACATGTTGCTTTAAGTGAACGGGCATGACCGCTGACTGACATCCGTGGAGCACAAAGGTTCCAGACGAAAACCAGCGTCAAGTACTTAAGTGCTTGACATTAAGCTGATCTGGACACCTTTTTGGTCCAGCCGTGTGACACATACCCAAGACTTTTTTATTTGTATCACATTTTTTACCTGTTGTGTCTCTTTGTGCTATGTCCAAATAAATGATTCTTTATCGTTATCTTTATGAAATTGTTTGCACGAAAAAATGGATTATTCCGATCTGTCCCCTCGTCGGTAACAGGAGAACAGATCGAAACTTTTTATTACTTACTATTTGTCCCCTTACAAAACAGCAGGGGACAGACCAGAAATAATTCGTTCGATCTGTCCGTTCGTCTTGGTGACAGGGGAACAGATCGATTTTTTTATCTCTGATTGGCCCCCGAAGGGTAGACAGATCGGAATATTCCGAAAAAATCAGGAGTCCAATTCTCCTAAAATAAATCTTGATAAATCACAACCGAACCAAGGCCGAACCGTTCATTCAGACAGTTCTCTATTTCAAAAGCTGTCAAATTGTTCGACACAAAAAACAAAACCAATCATTTTGACAGTTTTCGTAAACAAAATCTGACTGACGGTTGTGATTCGTTTGCGTTTGGCAACAATTTTACTAGTTGAATTGGCCTCCCGACCTGTACCATAGTAGATATACAGGCTGTAAGGGTAAACACCGTTATCCTTAAAACCAGTGGTTTGGTTTCATTTATAGAACGTAAAGTCAATGAAAAATAACTTTTTTTTATAAAATTTTTATTTTTCTTCAAAAGCATTTCACCCTATGCGCGGGGGCAACAAGCTACGGGAGGGGGCGCGGGGAACTCGCCTCGTGACCCGACGCACGGCCCCGCACGATTTGCTACCCCAGTCAGTCAGCTGTCTCGTTAGCGAGTGTGTGTACTCCGCGTCGTAGCGCCGCCGCACTGCTCATTTCTCGCGCGTATATATTTTTTTTTTTTTTATTCGGTCCTATATTTTTATGTTTAAGTCAACTACCCATGGTTTGAGTGATAACGGTGTTTACCCTTACATGCTGTATAAGCTAAAGCAGTACCTTAACTTACTATAATTGCCTGAATTGGAACACTCACACTGACCTGGGGCCTAATTCTCCTAGAATAAATTGTTGCCAAACGCAACCGAACCACAACCGTCAGTCAGTTTTTGTTTCCGAAAACTTTCAAAATGATTGATTTTGTTTTTTGTGTCAAACAATTTGATAGCTTTTGAAATTGAGAACTGTCTGAATGAACGGTTCGGCCTTGGTTCGGTTGTGATTTATCAAGATTTATTTTAGGAGAATTAGACCCCAGTACCGATAATTAACACAGTATATTTAAAAGTTATTTTTTGTTTTCAGAACATTTCGAGTCGGCCTCTCCCGTTGAATACAAAATATTTTACATAATAGCATCTGTTATAGGAATATTTATTCTACTATTACTAATGCTTGTATCATTTAAAAAGTTGTGCTCAAAAAAATCGAACCCGGTAGAACCATTTGAACTGAATACTTATGTAAGTATAAATAAAAGTACTTTTAAAGGTGAATACAGACTTTGCGAGGCATGCGGCGCGAACGGCGCACGACGAATGCCTCTGCTTGAGGCGTGCGTGTCGAAAACATATACCAACAATGCTCGGGTCGAGCCATCGCGTGCGAAGCAAATGCCTCGTTTGTCTGTCTTCATGTTTATGGCGAGGCATGTGCTACGCACAGGCGCAGTTTCATTTTCTCAGTCGAGGCGTGCGTGGATATCGTACGCGGCGCACACCTCGAACGTGCGCGACTACGTCCACAACTAATGTAATGCTCGCACTGAGGCGCTTTGATCTTGAAGCGTTTGCTGACATACGTTGGCTCGCCCTCACACGTGCGTAGCATATGCCTCGCTACAAATATGAAGGTACACACCATGCGAAACATTCGTTATGCGCCGTTCGCGGCGCATGCCTCGCTCAGTCTGTATCCGCCTTTAAAACAGTGATGAGCGGAATCTAATGGGAAAACAATTGAAATGTTGTACAGATAGGTAATTTTTCATTGTTCATGGGATTGCATTTTTAACCGACTTCAAAAAGGAGGAGGTTCTCAATTCGTCTGAATGTTCTTTTTTTTTTCATTGATGGCAATTACACATTAAGAATTAGAAAAAGATAGGATACAGAAATGATATAAATGTGAAATCAACCACGTTCTCCACAGATACTAATGAGACAATTTGGTAAATTTTAAGACTAGCGTTATAAACAATAAATAAAACCGGTCAAGTGCGAGTCGGGCTTGCGCACGAAGGGTTCCGTACCATTATCTATAAAAACGGCAAAAAAAAAACACGTTTGTTGTATGTGAGCCCCCTTAAATATTCATTTTATTCTGTTTTTAGCATTTGTTATTATAGCGACAACAGAAAGACATCATCTGTGAAAATTTCAACTGTCTAACTATCACGATTCATGAGATACAGCCTGGTGACAGACGGACAGACAGACAGGCGGACAGCGGAGTCTTAGTAATAGGGTCCCGCTTTACCCTTTGGGTAGGTACGGAACCCTAAAAAGAAGGATATTAATAGTATACTATCAACAAAATATAAAGCTGTTAAAAGTGCCGCATAAGTGGAACAACAGTGTCACATTATTTTTTTAATATGTTAAGTATTGTCATGACGGAGTGACGTTTTGATCATCAACAATTTGGTTTTTTTTCAGTCCTGTGCAAGCGGAGTCTTATATGCGGACCTCGATCTTTTACGATCTATTCAACGGCCGAGACAAGATGAAGAGTCGCCTTACGCTGAAATAATTGGTGTGGTCAAGCCACTTGATGAAAATGTTAAAAAATAATGGAATCGTATACATACATGGTGTCAATGAATTCGTGTAATTAATTGAAACTGCGTGATCTACTGGTGACCCCTAAACGGTTTTTTTTGGAAATCAACAAAAAAAGAACTAAAAAAACCGTTTAAACCCTGTATGTATGAAATAAATCTGTAGACTTCACGTGTGTGACAAGAGCAAAGGAGATGGTCCATAATGTGTGGACCAAAAACCTAGAATCGATTGGGACTAAATGGGTACCAGTAGTTTCATTATAATGCACAATTTACCCCACCGAAAGGGCAATGCCGAAATCGATGGGGTATAGGAGCTGTAGACTGACAAAGTACATATGAAAAAATCGTAACTAACAAGTTTTTTTTAAAAGTTTATATAATATAAAAATTGCGGTTTCGGTGAACCAGTAGAATGTATATAAATAAAAAGAAAAGTCCTGTCTGACTGGCTCATCAACGCCCAGCCCAAACCCATGGACTTAGAACGCTGAAATTTTGCACAGAGGTTCCCTTATAATGTAAACAAGGAATAAGGAAGGATTGTTCGAAATTCAACCCCTAAGGGAGTTAAATAGGGATGAAAGTTTGTATAGAAAATCGTCACTTAACGGGTTCAAAATTTCACGCAAGCGAAGCTGCGGGCAAAAGCTAGTCCATTAATATAATTCTTGGATTTTTTGTCGGTTTGTTTGTGCACGTATCACGTAAAAAACACTGACTCAATGCGGTTGAGTTTTATATACAAATATTGTGCGTATCTTGGAGCAACATTTAGTTTTTGTTTCATCGTAATCGGTTGGCTCAATCAAAGGATATTAGACTTTAAAGTTATCAAGAATAAAGTTTAGTTATTAATACACAATATTAGTTTCCGACTTCCAAGGGGACGGAGGCGGGGGAGGAACGATGTCTGGTGTTCCTCTAACACAAAGGGAGGATCCTCCAACCAGGCGGAGTCTTGTGCCTGGCGGGCTACTGCCCAACGGTTAATGTTGGGCGGTTGTATACAGGCTGTAAGGGTAAACACCGTTATCCTTGAAACCAGTGGTTTGGTTTCATTTATAGAATGTAAAATCAAAGAAAAATAACAAACTTTTTTTTAAATAAAATTTTCATATTTCCTCAAAAGCATTTCACCCTATGCGCGGGGGCAACAAGCTACGGGAGGGGGTGCGGGGAACTCGCCGCGTGGCCCGACGCATAGCCCCGCACAGTTTGCTACCCCAGTCAGTCAGCTGTCTCGTTAGTGAGTGTGTGTACGCCGCGTCGTAGCGCCGCCGCGCCGCTCATTTCTCGCGCGTATATTTTTTTATTAATTTTTTACTCGTTCCTTTATTGTTATGTTTCAGTCAACTATCCATGATTTGAGTGATAACGGTGTTTACCCTTACATGCTGTATACAAGGTGTAACATAAATAACGCATAACCTCTTAAGGGGTCATTGTACTCATCATTATGAACAACTTTTACTATGGAACCAAACATGAAATGGCGAAAAAAATCGGCTGTTCCCTACATTTATGTTTGCATAACTCGTCAAAGTGTGGAGAATAGCTGTTTTTTTTTCACGATTTCAGGTTTGGTCCCATAGAAGTCAAAGCATTTATTTCAATTAGACCATTTACAGGCACTTTTGAACAGTCGAGAAATAAAAAGAAGTTACTGCCGCGTTCCAAAGTGTAGATTCCTATGGAGAAGAACAGGCAATAAACTCCATGGTTAAATCTTCATTAAATCTTTATTGTACAGATAACTTTTTACTCTTTTTCATCAGATATTCATACAAAAATTTGGTTACATTGTGAATAAGAAAATAAATGTGAAAACAATGTAAGATATGCTATACTAATAAGAGTACCTACAATTCATTTGCCACGACAGATTAGAGATGACCAGTCCCAACTGACGGCGCCCGTTCACGAACATGACGCATGCATCAGCATCGCTCAGCTCAACCATTTTGTAGGGAACCGCACGATCCAACACACATGCCACCATCAGCGGGACATTTGAGTGAGCATGACATGCTCATAATCATAAGCAAGTCAAGTCATAAGCTCATAGTAAAAGTTGTTCACAATGATAAGTACGGTGATCCCTTAAGAGGTTGTGCGATAATTATGTTACACCTTGTATACTATCTGCGTGTTAAATCTTGATATCGCGATGTAGGATCGAATAGTTCGCATGTGGCGTGATAGATGGCGCCACAAGTCTGTTAATTATGTCACTTCGTCTTTGTGTTTTAAAGAAATAAATATTTTTCTGGCCGAAACTTGTTTTTGTTTTATTTATATACAGGGTGTTAACGAATTCGTGTAATTCCTTCAAACCGCGTGATCTACTGGTGACACTGATTGAACCTGCATAGGTTTTATTCAGAATCAACAAAAAAAAGTTTTCAAAAAATGAACCACGGTCAGATACAGGATGTATCTGCGTAATTTTAGCGTCCCAAATTAACTGTCTGCGTGGAGCAATATCGCGCTAGTCGTGACCGTCAGCTGTGTCGCCGTGCCTTCATTTATTTACGCATGGCATCGAAATTTTCTAACACATAAAAAAAAAAACTTGGGAAAAAAAAGAGTTTAGGTTTATTTTTAATCAATCCAAATCCCGTGCGGGTTTAATCTATACCATTAATAGATCACGCGGTTGGAAGGAATTACACGAATTCGTTTACACCCTGTATACACCGTGGGCCCGAGGTACCCGAAAGATTTAACCACGCCTTTCGAATGGTATTATAAGTGAAATGTTATATCAACAATAGTCCAAATCAGTCTTATTTTTTCGGATCACTGTAAGTTAATAAGCTTTAGTACTTCCTTGTAAACAATACCTTAGGTTGAAGAAACTTCTCACTTCACAACCCTCCCCGACAAATAAGACATACGGTGAGTGGGGTATGGTATGACAAAAGTCGCAACGCCGCGTTCATAGGACTTGATATCATACAGATTTTTCGAGTTGTAAATAACGAATATTTCGAAAATTAAGCTACAGAGCCCAAATACACGTCCGATACTTGCCTCCGATAGTCGGTTCCGATAGTCTGATCAGACTATCTGAAGGCCTCTGCGTCATACATTTGTTTGAACATGAATTACAAGTACGATCAGACTATCGGATCGGATGTCAGAATCGTAAGCATCGTCCGGGCGTCGTCCAGAAAAAATCGGACACGAGAATCGTACGTGTATTTCATGAATCCGATCAGATAGTCGGATCCGGCTCCCGGAAGCAACTATCGGACGTGTTTTTGACCCTTATTCCCCGAGGTCAAATAAGGTTTTATACGTCAGTAATTTTAGTTACTATAATTTGCAATTGACCATAAACAAAATTAAAAAATGTGAAATTGAAATAAACATTTGTATTAACCGTCGTGCAAGATTAAATTTTCAATATCTTTAAGAAAATCGCTATGATACCAATTTTTTTAGAGCTACTGTTTAAATAGTTTTGCTGGTGATTCAAATCAAAAGACGAATCAAAAATTTGGTTATTTTTATGTGGCAGCATTTTGACAGATGTTGCTAGAAAAGCTAGCCACGTGCCTTCACAAATAACTCTGCAAGTCTACTAGTGCATCCTGCTCTGGTCGTCGAACCAGTACCGAAAGCAGATTCAGCATTCCAAGTAAGTTGGTGATTATTTGTTAGGTTTGAAGTATGTTGTATTCGTGGGTACTAGAGATCGGAAAAGGTAGAGTATATTTACCTAAACTTCGAGGAAGGAAGTAACATAGAGTGGATAATACCTTAGTAGACGATATAAAACTAGCCTGTATGAGAATACTTAGTGTGTTTGTTATGGCACTAAAGATTTATAACAAGATCCCTAATACAAATAGTATTAAGGAGTATAGAGACATTCGTGTTTTCAAAAAAATCTGTTCCAATTCCTCATTGAATATTCATTCTACTCTGTTGACGAAGTCTTAAAGTGTTAATCTCCTATGGAATCTACCTATGAATATAACTTTAATTTTAATGAATAATGATTTTAAACTACTTTTTTATGACTTTTCTATGCCCTGATCACAGCATGATGGCTGATCATAGCATGACCTTTGTATAAATAAGACCTAATTATTACCTGTGAATCACAAATAAATGATTTTGATTTGATTTGATTTTGAATACCTCCTCTAAAATCCCGGAACAATTATAATGACGTTTTAATCCCGGGATTTAAAAATCACGAATTATTTATTGGACTTTATTTATAAATCATTTATTTGAAAAATCATATAACATTTTTTAGGGTTCCGACTTCCGTACTATGTAAAACAATGTATGTAATAGCTCTTTAATTTAATACTTTTAGCACGGAACAATAAAAAAAACGTTATGTGATTCTTCAAATAAATAATTTATAACTATAAATAAGGCCCAATAAATAATTCGTAATTTTTAAATCCCGGGATTAAAACGTCATTATAATTGTTCCGGGATTTTAGAGGAGGTGTTATCCACTCTACGTATATGTTACTTCCTTCCTCAAAGTTTAGGTAAATATACTCTACCTATTCCGATCTCTGGAGTAATTACATTAAAGAAATCCTTCACAACCCAGGCTGCTTGACTTTGGAATGCTTTGCCAGTTACAGCTAGACGAGTGCATTAAATAAATAGATTGGCAAGTTTCAAAAGACTCGTCAAGGATCACTAGTGGAGGCGACCGATAGCGAAAGCGGCGCGAGCGCGCACCGCTTTGATGTGATCTCGGAAACTCAGATGGTGGTCGAGGATAACCCCCAGATATTTGGCTTCCATCTCCCAAGGGATCTGTTTGCCGAACATGAGGACGGGACGGATGCATGTGGGAGTCACCTCATGCATCCGTCCCGTCCGTATCTCTCGAAAAAAATGGCTGCGCTTTTTTCGGGATTCACCTCTATTCTCCATTACCGGAACCATACCCCGAGGGTGACGGCTGCGGTTTAGAGGGTTCGAGTGATGCTATCGATACTCCTACCGGAATAGTAGATGACCGTGTTATCGGCGACGATATCCAACTTGGCCAAGCCACTTTTGGGAATGTCGCTGGTGTACGGCGTGAAAAGAAGGGGCGATAGCACGGAGCCCTGAGGGACACCAGCGCGGATGGGGTGAGGGGACGAGAGGGTGCCTTTTAGGCGATAGCGGAAGGTGCGATCCGACAGAAAGTCTCGAATGATGAGCTCGAGACGGTCCGGCATGTTGAATTGGTACAGTTTGAGTAATAAACCGTTGTTCCAGACCTTGTCAAAGGTTTTCGCTACATCAAAGAATATGATGCCAGTTTTGTAAGAGCACATGAAGCGGGAGCTAATGTGTTCGAATATGCGGTGCAATTGCCGAATGCAACAGTGCTTGGTTTCGAAAACCGAACCGTTCGGGGATGAGTCTACGGGAGTCAGCGAAATTCTTTAAACGGATGTATGTTTTCACCAGCGCAAGCGCTTGCTCTTATCTCTAGCTCACCCCCCCGCGCCCCACCTAAGCTGATTCCCGAAATCGTCGGACTTATATATACGTTATAAAGTCTACGTGAAATGGCTACGTGCAAAATGACTAGATTTATTTTAAGTTTTGATTACGTTCCTAATTCCTAGTCCTATAATCAATCAATACCAAATTGTTATACTACTAAGAGAGTTTTTTATTATTCTTTTCAGAAAGTAACCATAATAAAGACTGATTTGAAAATAAAAACACGTATTTTAAAGGTTTTATTAATGTCCTAATTAAACTTGTGTTCAATACCGTGATCACGTGATCACGGTATTGATCACACTAATACCGGTATTGATACCGGTATTGAAAAAGTCCGGTATTTGAAAGCCCTAATCACTACAACTGTCGAGGCGTAAGTTGAGCTTTGCATTCGTGTGAGTGCACATAGAATCGATTGCCAAAAAGCAGCTGCTTAGACTGGAAGCTGACCTCAACATAATTGGAAGATGGCTGTATCTTTCCTCGTTTTTTTAGAGCCACAACAAAAACGAGCATTTCCATAAAACATCAGATCATCCTCATACTCCTGGCTACTGTTTAATGCAGTTTGTGGATGCATAGTACTCTTTCAAACCGAAAATCAGCCCTCATAAAGCTGTCTCCCTTCCAATCTCCCGCCAGCAACACCCTCACAGCGATTACGTACTGCATCCGATCCGGATCCGTGAAAATATAAGAATATAAAAAACTCGGACCGAATTTGGATATTGCTTTGCGCACTGCATCCGATCCGAATACGTGAAAATACGAATCTAAAGTCTTAAAAACTCTGACCGAATTCGGATATCGCTTACGCATTTATCCGATCTCTGATCCAAATTCAAACAATTCAGGGGCCATCTTTGGTAGATCCATTTGGCGTTCGATTTGAATCCGAAGTAATGCGAAAGCGTTCATACAAACAGTACTACGGCTACTTCGGTCCGTCAATATTTCTTCCGAATTGAAAACTCACGGATCACGGAGAGAAATCGGATGACGGAAGTCGGATCTAGTGCGTAAACTACCATACAAATAGTTCTATGACTACTTTGGAACGTATTTTCTCGGATTCAGATCGGATGCAGTGCATAACCGCTCTTAGTAGAGGTCCGAGTTCCAATAGGAGTCGCCCTTAAGACCTTGTCAAACATAACTGCGAATCGAACCGAAAACGTGGCGAATATGAACCGAAGCAGAGACGTCAAACTAGGTGCAGCGAACCGAACTCTTGTAGAAAGCGAAGTGTCGTTCGGTGCGCAGTTATGTTTGCCACTGGCTTGGCGTGAACCATAGAAGTGTCAGAATAGTTTTGAATTTGTGAATAAACACAACCATCGCGCGTCGCTCTCGCATCGTCTCGCATTCGCTCTTTGTTTGACGTCGTGCATACAAAGCCAGCTAATACAACTATCTCGCTCACGCCTCGCTTCGCGCTCTCGCTTTTGGTTTGTCATGGCGTCACACGCCTTCAGTATCGGCACGTATCCGTTCGCTTTCGCTTTTCTATGTGACTAGATTCAAACGATACTATACATAACAAAATAAAAACGCTTCACCACGCTATCGGTTCGCTGTCTATTTAACACGGGCTTACAATACGGCTGACGTATCTTGGCGAATCTGAAGTTAGTTGTTTGGCTGCGCAATGAATCTTTTAGAAACGAAATTGTCTACTGCGCAGCTAATCAGCTAACTTCAGATTCGACAAGATATACGTCGACCGTATTGAAAGTGCTGTTGTTGCTAGTAGTCATGATGTTAGTGTAGTATATAACGAGGGTAGTTCACCCATTGGGGTACCTCGTCATCAGAGTTCAAGTTCGACATGATGTAGGCAGGAAATAATAGTCACAACACTGATTATAGTCCTCTATTTATTCACTCTCGATAACAAAATAATAAAATCTCAAATGATCAAACCGATGGAAACTGATTAAAGTACGGAAAAGCGGTAAGTTCGGTGCAGGCTGGCAAAACGACCTCTTGCCCTCGTGTCTCACTCCAAAGTGACTTCACTCAAATCAAATGCATCCAATGTCAAAAAGAATGACAGCTGACAGCCGACAGCTGACAGCTTGTTGACAACCGTCAAACAAGACATACCACGCCCCGCACCGACCTCACCCAAGCACACTGCTTGACGTTTCCGACAAATGATAATAGATGGCGTTGTACTACATTAACAATAATCAATAGTGATTCTAATAGTTGCGCTTCTGTGTTGATTCTGCGACATATAAGTAGTTAGCTTAGGTTAAGTATTATACTTCCCCCCCATTGGCTGGAGACCCTTCAGGTCTCGTCAATAACTGCCAGGTTACTTAGAAACTCCGCAAGGACCATACGCAAGCAGAACAATAGACATAATACCCTTTTTTATCGTGGGTAAATCCTCATGGATACCCTTCGCCTGGGGAAGGCGAAGGGTTATGCCGGACTCTTACCGGCTAAAAACCCACGGTGTTCCTTCTCCTGACCCTTGGCCGGGGTCACGGGATTCGCAGCTGCATGCACCGCAACCCCGGCAGGCCTCGGTTCGCCAGCCCCTGGCGGACCTCTCCTTCTGTGGGGCCTTGCCCCACGTCCTCCTGAGAGGCACGCACGGAACACATGCGCGCCGCCTTCTCGGGCTTGTTACTGGTCGGGTGACGGGTCCCCTAACCCGTCGCCCGCAGGCCACACACTAGGGTGGCCGGAGACCGTCGCGCGCACTACGGCGGCGCCCGGTGCGTCTGGCGCGGGAAGGGAGAGTGGCCGTCGCTTCTCTCTCCCTCTCCGCTCCCAGAGAAAATACCCTAAAGTATGAAAAAAAAATACCCTAATGTTTTAGGAGTGACCGACTGGTGTGGAGTCCTGGGCGTGCCTCCCGGGCCGTCGGCTGAATTGGAGATATTGGTGCTGAAGGTAGCTAAGGAGTTCAAGTTCCAAGAGAAAAACAGTCTCCTATTCTGATATGGCTGATAAGGAGCCTGGAGAATGTGTACGTAATCTCTAAACAATTTTAAAAGCTACGATTTTTCAAGCGCAATCTCGTCGACATGTGTATCCTGCCCATCCTAACCTACGGTGCTCAGACCTGGTCGCTCACCGAGTTGCCAAATTCTCCTCTTGGGGTTTGCCAAAGAGCAATGGAGCGCAGTATTCTATGCGTCAAAAGAACAGACAGAATACGGAACAGCACACTGCGCTCCAAAATGGGGATAATAGACGTAGGCAAAAAGGCTGCCAGGCTCAAATGGGATTGGGCGGGTCACGTCAGCCGCATGCATAATTACCGCTGGGCAAGAGTCTCCACACAATGAGTGCCTGAAGGGGGACGGCGCCGCCGCGGTCGGTCCAGAAAGAAGTGGCGAGATGACCTAGATGCGTACCGCGAGGGCTTGTTTGAGGTAGCGCAGGAAAAGAGTACATGGAAGGACTTGGGGAGGCCTTTGCCAAGCAGTGGGGCGGTACAGGTTAAAAATATTATGGTTTTTCGCCACCGGAATACGCCAATAAAATAATACTCATGGAGGCGACCGATAGCGAAAGCGGCGCGAGCGCGCACCGCTTTGATGTGATCTCGGAAACTCAGATGGTGGTCGAGGATAACCCCCAGATATTTGGCTTCCATCTCCCAAGGGATCTGTTTGCCGAACATGAGGACGGGACGGATGCATGTGGGAGTCACCTCATGCATCCGTCCCGTCCGTATCTCTCGAAAAAAATGGCTGCGCTTTTTTCGGGATTCACCTCTATTCTCCATTACCGGAACCATACCCCGAGGGTGACGGCTGCGGTTTAGAGGGTTCGAGTGATGCTATCGATACTCCTACCGGAATAGTAGATGACCGTGTCATCGGCGAAGATATCCAACTTGGCCAAGCCACTTTTGGGAATGTCGCTGGTGTACGGCGTGAAAAGAAGGGGCGATAGCACGGAGCCCTGAGGGACACCAGCGCGGATGGGGTGAGGGGACGAGAGGGTGCCTTTTAGGCGATAGCGGAAGGTGCGATCCGACAGAAAGTCTCGAATGATGGGCTCGAGACGGTCCGGCATGTTGAATTGGTACAGTTTGAGTAATAAACCGTTGTTCCAGACCTTGTCAAAGGTTTTCGCTACATCAAAGAATATGATGCCAGTTTTGTAAGAGCACATGAAGCGGGAGCTAATGTGTTCGAATATGCGGTGCAATTGCCGAATGCAACAGTGCTTGGTTTCGAAAACCGAACCGTTCGGGGATGAGTCTACGGGAGTCAGCGAAATTCTTTAAACGGATGTATGTTTTCACCAGCGCAAGCGCTTGCTCTTATCTCTAGCTCACCCCCCCGCGCCCCACCTAAGCTGATTCCCGAAATCGTCGGACTTATATATACGTTATAAAGTCTACGTGAAATGGCTACGTGCAAAATGACTAGATTTATTTTAAGTTTTGATTACGTTCCTAATTCCTAGTCCTATAATCAATCAATACCAAATTGTTATACTACTAAGAGAGTTTTTTATTATTCTTTTCAGAAAGTAACCATAATAAAGACTGATTTGAAAATAAAAACACGTATTTTAAAGGTTTTATTAATGTCCTAATTAAACTTGTGTTCAATACCGTGATCACGTGATCACGGTATTGATCACACTAATACCGGTATTGATACCGGTATTGAAAAAGTCCGGTATTTGAAAGCCCTAATACTCAAGGTCATCACTGCAAATCAGCGTTGTTGGTGTTGCATGTTGGGAAAATTAGTACAAATGCTGCTCCAACACAACATTATGGTGAGTGATGACCCATTAAGATGCGAATGCGACAAATTTCTGTATTTTTAGTCTAGTAAGAGCATTTGTCCACCGCACGGAGTAGAGAAAGAAGGTCCACCGCCACCGTCACTGAGGAACGAGACTATTTCGGACCGAGTTCGGAACGACGTGACGGCGATCGTGTGTCCACCACGACCGAATTCGGTGGTTTCTAAGGCCCGGTATATCCACCAAAGCGGAGAGGAGAGGAGATGTCTCGTAAACGACCAATAGGATTTCGAATGGAGTTGAAGGTAAGCGGGGAGATGTTAAAATAACGCAACTCTATTGGCTGTTCGAGACATCTCCTCTCCATCCATCCATCTGAACAAGCGGCGTGGTCGCGAGACGAACGCGAGGGGTTCGTCTCGCGACCTCGCCGCGTGTTCAGCTCATGATTAAGGGCTCCGTTTGGGTCCGAAACTAGTCGGGCAATCCCGAAAAATGCACGTGAGTAAACCGTAAATAATCATAAATATGAATGTGTCTCACGAAAGTTAAGTATAATACAAAAAAAGGATAAATAGATTTTATTTCTTTTTTTCCGGTCCGCAATCTTTCTATTAATCTTGGCTTTTACTGGCCGGTGGTTAGGACTCTAGAGACAAGAACCTCCTCACAATACGCGCCGTGTCGAGGAGGACTGTTTTCTGTATCAGGCCCTTGATCCAGCGAACTAACGAGAGCCTCATGGGGTTTTGGTCCAGGCTCTGACCATCGGCGGTTACGACTATCGGCACAAGGGTTGCCGAATCCAAATTCCACACATGTTGACATCCTCGTGCGCTAAGTCAAGATATTTAATTTGTTTATCTTACTCGGCTTTCACGAGATTCTTGTCATGCGGGACAATGATATCAACAATCATTGCGCGACGATCTAATCGATCTATCACCACTACATATATCAGGCTTATTGGCTACAATAGTCCTGTCAGTGATGATAGATCGATCCCAGTACAATGTGACATAACCATTCTTGAGAACTGGGTCGGGCACATACTTGTAATAAGTTACCTTATTACAAGTATGTGCCCGACCCACTTCCGATTCCACAAACTTGTATTTCAAAGCAAGTTGCTGATGAATAATCCTCAAGTATTCACCGTTGGCAAGACGAGAACAACCGGAGATTCTCCCAGACGGTGGCATGCCTGACAGATTCAACCGTGCCATCCTTCACAATATACTTCCGGTAGTTATTCGTCATAATGACTTCATCCATAATTGCACAGGCAAAACCTTCGGTTTCCCCAAATAGGTCACCGAAGCGTAACCCGGACACGGATGCTAGGAAGTCTACGTTGGGCCCATGTAGGGCCCGGTAAAAGCGTCCGTGTAGCTCCTTGCTCTGCCATGCCTCATTATTAAATGGGAGTGCCTCCGTTGCCGGCGCCGGTACCCAAAAATAACGCCATTGGGAACCGGCGGTACATTACTGCCGACAGCCGAGATTAAAAACGTCGGCTACCGGCACCCAAAATAGACATCGGTGTGGTGGTAATAAGTTGTTTGGTAGGTATGTTAGTTGAAAGGTAGGTTCGAATTTGGGCCAAACACTGAAACGTGTCTCCCAACTAACTAATTTCAAGAGCGAGCGAAGCGAGCTCGTTATTTTGGGCACCCCGACACGGATCGGTTATGTTCGAAGGGGATGATGGGGGGTAGAGTGAGCGAACGAAGCCCCCGTCATCCCCTTCGTGTTAGGTTACTTTAAACCCTGCATACAGAAATAGGAGCCCCGCACAGCAGGGCTCCGTCGACTCTGCTTTGGAAACCCAAACAACCTTACAAACATCCCCTTAAGTTTTTCATTTGTTTTTATTGTGAAAATGAAAGTAGGTGAAAGGCCTTGAAGGTGTATAAAAACAGTGTAAATAACTGGCGTTGCGCCGGCAGCCTGTTTGAAAGCCAGCGCTCGTAATGGCAACCGGTGCCGGCAGCGGAGGCACTCCCTTATTATATAATTTATGTATTATTATCATGGAATTGAATCGTTAGACTAAATTGTGATTGTTTTTACTAAATGTAACTTATTATTATATTTAGGCACCGCCACAAAAACTACAGTACAAGCCATCTGGAGAGAACATAAACGGTGAAGCGATAGACGACGAGGGTGCACATGCGCAGTACTCCGAGACTCAGGCGCCGAAACTTACGTCATTACAACAACGCATGCTGTCTCTCTCGGGACAGAATATACACGACTTCATGAAGGAGATCGAAGAAGTGCACAGGAAGAAGGAGAGAGATAGAGCTGCAGATCTGAATGCTAGGTATGTTTTTATATTGTTACTACTTCTACGAAGTATGTGCGGTGTAACTTTGAATGATAGATTGAAGAAAAAGTTACTCATTATTATTGGTACTTTAACACCCTTTCGGATTAGTACCCCCTTTCTGACTAACCTTGTATACTAAACCTGAAACTAGTTTGTTCAGAATCACTAGGAGAATCGATTGACATATTTTTTATAACACTTTTTTTCTTCATAAATTTCAATTTTGTTTCAGTAGTTTTCTACCCATAACAGTTGACGGGAATAGACACCTTGAGGCTTGAGACTAGTGTTGCCAGGTCCGATTTGTTGTAAATCGGTACATGAGGTCAAAAAAATCGGGATTTAGGGTTGCAGATCGGGACAGTAAACAAAAAAAAAACAAGGGATTTTAAGTCTGTTTAATCTTACATAACAAGTAATCAGTCTTGCTAGACTAGTAGAAATTATAAAATAAAATCGTACTCCAAAGTCAACAGATGGCGTATTACGTAGCGTAAATGTAAATTTTTTTATGTTTTTTTTTTCATTTTTTGATCAATCGGGACATTTAGCGTCCCGATCAGGTACAAATCGGGACGCGTCCCCAGACCCCTAAAAATCAGGACGTCCCGCGCAAATCGGGACACCTGGCAACACTACTTGAGACGGTCCTCTCGGTCTGTTTCCGTGTATTAGACAACCCCTGCATAGCACATCTCAGGCATTTCACACTTTTTTAGGGAACTTAACGCGACATAAACTAAGGTGTAACTTGGAGATTGACTAAAAAAAAACACATATTCAGGCAGTTCTGATGAAAATCTTGTTGGGGTGTCTCGGTTTTCGTATAAAGTAAAAATAAGGTTGTATATATTGAGCACCTAAGTTATTATTAGTGAAATGCTAAAGCTATGAATATGTAACTTCTTCGTAAATATGTTGCTCTTGTTCTTGTATTTCTTGTTCGCATTCTCTTCGGAACAGTGAATTCAGGTAAAAAGGCTGAAAAAGAAAACATTTATTAATTTATTTATCCATCTTATATCTATCATTGCTCGCCGATGGGGCCGAAAGGTTCTGGTGTGGCGACCGCGTACCGGAAGACGCAGCGTGGGTAGGCCTCCCACAAGGTGGACCGATGATCTGATGAAGGTCGCGGAAATCCGCTGGATGCGAGAAGCACAGGACCGGTCGATGTGGCGATGCTTGGGGGAGGCCTATGTCCAGCAGTGGACGTTTTTCGGCTGAATGATGATTATGATGATGTTTATAGGCCGATAATATGAACACAAACTTACTTCAATTGGTAATTGTGGTCTCTGTGGTGGATTGGACTTTTTACAGCAACGTTTCTTAACCATAATAATAATCATCAGTATGATTGCCACTGCAGATAATGTAACTATTATAATAATAATAGTCGAGTCTACACTTTTTTCACCGGTAGTTTCTGAAAACAAATAATTTATAAAAATACTTATATACTTAATTTACAAAAACACGGTTTATAATTAATTAACAAAAATACTCTTTAAACCTCAATTTACAAAAAATACTCTTTACACTTAATTTACAAAAATACTCTGTTTACTCAATTTACAAGATTACTTTTATATATAATTTACAAAAATACTTTTTATACTTAATAAGATTTTATAAAGAGTTAAGTTTTCAACTGGCCAATCCGAAAGTATAGGGAATAGCAAAAAATTCTCAAATGAGTCTCGGGACAGATTTTATGAAAAAACAACCAGAAAACTTTAAATAAAAAATCAATTTTCTTGGCAGGAAATCGAAAAAGTTGATTTCGACGATAACATTTCATTAGTGTTACAGTCTGTACTTACCTATTGTTGTATTCTTTAATGTATCCGAGATCTGAGCGGTGCACCCAGAATGAGTGCAGTCGGTTTCGTTCACGGTACCTAAAAATAAAATTGTTTAATTTAATCAATAACATTATTTTGGGAGCGAGCTTTTAAGAAGCCTCTTAGGCCCGGACTACGGCCACGGCCACCAAAGCGGAGACGAGACGAGCGGAGCGGAGATGTGTTTCAAAAAACCAATAAAATTTCGTTATTCACACATCTCGTTTCCACTCAGCCTAAGTGGATACCACTGAGTGGAGATGTATCATAATTGTATGGCGCGATGGAAGCGAAGATGTGAGCTGTTCCTCGCTGAGATTGAGCTGTGCCGCGGTACAAGGCGGAGATGTGAGCTTTGCCTCGCCAGCTGACGACGGTGCGCAGCGGAGACGAGATGTGTGCGGTGCCTTTCGTGTCAGATCGCACTAAACTGTGCATTCACACCCAACGCTCGCCGCACGCACCTCAGTTCCGCTGTAGTCAGCGCACATCTCCACCCTAGCCAACACACATCTCCGCTACAGTCTGGCCAGTACGCATCTCCGCACAGTTTCGGTGGATACTCCCTAGCTGAAAAACATCTCTTCTCGTCTCCGCTTGGACCATTTGGTGGAGTCCGGGCCTTACAGTTAAAACAACGTAATAGGTCCGATTTAACGTTTGCTTATAAGCACAGAATAAATGTGTACACAAGTTGCACGCCTTCGATCTTAATGAAAGTCGCCTTTTTATTTATCTGAACATAGCACCCATGATTTTGTAGGCAAGCTGGTTTTGATAGTAGCTAATAATTATTTAATATTTGTAAAAATAACAAAGTAATCGCCTGTTGGCCTTAACGTTTCCACCATGTATACAGGCTGTAACGGTAAACACCGTTATTCTTGAAACCAGTGGTTTGGTTTTATTTATAGAACGTAAAATCAATGAAAAATACCAAACTTTTTTTTTTAATAAAATTTTCATTTTTCCACGAAAGCATTTCACCCTACGCGCGGGGGCAACAAGCTATGGGAGGGGGCGTGGGGAACTCGCCGCGTGGCCCGACGCACGGCCCCGCACAGTTCGCTACCCCAGTCAGTCAGCTGTCTCGCTAGCGAGTGCGTGTACGCCGCGTCGTAGCGCCGCCGCGCCGCTCATTTCTCGCGCATGTATACTTTTTTTTTTTCTCGTGCCTATGTTTTTGTGTTCACGTCAACTACCCATGGTTTGACTGATAACGGTGTTTACCCTTACATCACGCAAAATACGCGCTTAGACGTGGAGTTGCAGATACCAGCCTGTTATACCTTACCTTACCCTTACATGCTGTATAGTTTTTTCACTTACTTGCATTATGATCGTGCTTTGGTGTCATCGTTTCGTTTGTAGGGCAGATAGTCAGATTTCTAGGACTAGGCGATTCATCGTTATATATTAGCAAAATTTTATTTGTGATGAACCGCTTCACGTGTTTAACGTCTCCTTCACTGTACATAACAAATAATACACAGCACAACATGCTAGTATTGTGCGCTTTATTCAAATTAAAAGTAGTACCAACTGTATTATTATATGTCATAATTTTGTTTTCTGTAGTATTTATCCAACCAATCTTCGCATCTGGAAAAGAAATATTTTGGTGAATGCCTGTCTTCGCATTCCAGCTGCATCCGCGACTCCGTCCGCGTGGAAATCGGAAACCAATATCGTATTACGACACGATAACCAAGGGCCCTTTTCCTGTCATGCATATTTTCGCCTGCATGTTTTTCCTATCATGCGGGCAGCACGCGCGCGGAACGCGGATTGGCTGCGGGCGTGCAGCCCGCGTGCGTGCTAACCGGATGCGGGCGGCGTTCTTGTGCCTTCAGTGTTGTTTTGGGTACGTATCAAAATCCCGAAAGTTCATAATACCTATGATTGAAATACCGACGTCCAAAACACCGAAATACAAAATACCGAAAGTTTTAAATGCCGATAGCCGACATATCGAAACACAAAATACCGATGTTCAAATGCCCGAAAGGACGAAATCCCGAATGTTTTTTTTTTAAACCCTTGAGCCTCGCGAAGCTGGGCTCCGACTAGCTACCGGGAGGACTTAGGATGCAAGAGCGAGCGAAGCGAGCTCGGGACTTGGGGCACCCCGACTCGGATAGGTTAGGTTAGAAGGGGAAGGCGGGGTCTAGTGAGCGAGCGAACACAGACCCCGCCATCCCCTTCGTGGTTATTTTTTTTTAAACCATTCGACTACGCCTTTTAGGCAAGTGATGCATCATTTTAGGTATTTTGACCATTGTGTATTTCAAATGTTGGTGTATCAAACTTAGGTGTAATAACTGTTGATATTTTAATCATTAGATATTTAGTCCAATTGGTATTTTAAACTTAGGTAATTCGTAGGTAGGTGTTAGTTGATTTTAAACTTCGGGATATGGATCTTCGGGATTTTAAGCTTTCGGGCAAATGAACTTTCGGGATCTTAAACTTTCGACCAAACAACCATTCGGCGTTTCAATTTTCGGGATTTCGTCCATCGGTATTTTAAAATTCGGTCTTTTAAAATTCGGAATTTTGATACGTACCCGTTGTTTTTACTGTGACGCGGGTCACACGTATGGTCATAGTACGCATGATTACTTTTTTAACGTTCATCTTTGTGCACGAGTTTAGTGACTGGCGACACGTACGACACTGCAGCGGTAAACGAAATCTTTGTCCTGCGTGTGGCCAGGAGCGTGCTATCACCCGCATGCGGACTAGATCCGCGCGCGGGCGAAAATACGCATGACAGGAAAAGGGCCCTAAACTTTCTTCTCGGTAACTTGAAATTGTAATATCTTTTGATTGAGCAAACCGATTTCGGCGAAACAAAAACTAAATGTTACTCCAAGAGACGCACAATTTTTGTCTATAAAAGTCAACTGCATTGAGTTAGTACTTTTTACATGATGCGTGTACAAACAAACCGATAAACATACAAAAAAAAAAACAAAAATGATCGAAATTGATTCCATTGGTTATCCTCGCGGTTTTTTTTAAATATTTTCTTTATTCAGACACGCTAATTCGACTGGTTTATTATATCTACAGGGTGTAAAGGGATTCGTGCAATTCCTTCAAGCCGCGTGATCTACTGGTGAAGAAATTTTTGTATAAATATCTGATGAAAAAGAGTAACCATATAGTTTATTGCCCGTTCTTCTCCATAGGAATCTACACTTTGGAACGCGGCAGTAACTTCTTTTTATTTCTCGACAGTTCAAAAGCACCTGTAAATGGTCAATTGAAATAAATGCTTTGACTTTGACTTTGACCGGGGCGTCCAAAGCCAACCACTCCATAATCAGTACATTAGTGTCCCACTGCTGGGAAGCTTTAGGCCTTAGTCCACTGGCTATTAACGGGATATGTCGTGGCCAGATCATAGAATTGATCACTTCATGATGTGGCTGACCATTTCATGAAATGGTTGTATTTCATGAAATGGCCAATACCCGCTGGCCATTTTATGATATGGCCTGGCCAGATCAATGAATAATCAGCGTTTGACGATATGATCAGCTAAACGCACGGCTACTTCATGATATGGTCAAACATTAGTGATCAATATGATATATAAAATTAGTTACATTATCTACTGTTAGAGGCGCTGATGTCGTTTTGTTTTTGTGTTGCATCATGGCGGCGGACAATTATTCTGACAAAAAAGCTAATAATAATAAGTAAAGTAGGGTGACCACGCATCGAAAATTAATGGACCATTATTGGATTTCAAAATATGACTTCATTGTAATTGCGGGTGAACTTTTCATAGAATTTTATTTGTTCGATTATTTAACTACAGAACACAGCACAAAATATCGATGCACGTTACTGCGAAAGTTTACTACCTATTTAGTACCTATATTGAATCATTTGGGTTAGGTTAGAACAGTGACTAATAACGCGCGAAGGCGAGCGAGCGAAGCGAGCGTGCCGCGGCAGCGGCCGCAGAGCGCCAGATCCCCTTAATTGTTGGTGAACCAAGCTATTAAACTTTCGCGGTAACGTGCATCGATATTTTGTGCGTCGAAATTCCGTAGTCTACTCCTTTGCTTGCATGGTACGTGCTTCCTTTATTTGGATTTTTTATTAAACCTTTGATATCATGGAAACCCTACATTAATGTCATTGTACATTAATATCATTAAACGTTGACGTTTAAACGATATGGCCAGTTTCAGTTGGCCATATCATGAAATGCAACCATTTCATGAAATGGCCGGCCACATCATGAAGTGATCAATTCTAAGATATGGCCACGACAGATACATAAAAGAGGTTTTTTTTTTGAGCTCTTCTGAGCGTGTTTCCTAATGATGTTATTCTTGATAGTTAAATTCTGATCTGCAAATGAATTTGAACAAAGTAATTTTAAAATTTCTACTTCCTTGTAATAGGATGTTTGTTACTCAATCACGCATAAACGGCTGAACCGATTACGATGAAATTTGGAACATAAATAGACCATATCATGAATTAACACAGTATACCAGGCACGGCTGGCTGTCCATAATGGTGTACTGCTACCAACGCTTATGTATGAAGGTGAATGTTGGTCTTGGAAGAAGAGTCATGAAAGTAGAATAAATGCCGTGGAAATGCGTTCCTTGCGAAGTATGTGCGGTGTAACTTTGAATGATAGATTGAAGAATGATGTGATAAGATAAAGTTGCCGTTTAAAAGATGATGTAGTGACAAAAATTGAAAGGAGTATGTTTCGGTGGTTTGGGCATGTTGAAAGATTGAGTGAACGACGATTAACAAAAGGAATTTATAAGGTGTATGTCAGTGGAAACGCCAGTAGAGGACGCCCTAGAAGGACATACATTGATGATATTGGTGATGTTCTTCAAAAAGGACAGATGCGTAGTACTTTCAACCGGCGTGCGTGTATGACAAGATGTATGACCGTGGACGAAGCGAAAGGAGTATGTAAGGATCGTAGCTAGTGGTGGTTAATAAAACGTATAGCGCCAAAATATAACAGACTATGTGTACATAGCGTATAGCGTTTGCTATAGCGGCTCTGACTTCGCGTTATATTATAACGCCTCAACCTACTCAACGAATAAAAGTATAAACGCGCATAGCGGGGCCAGAACGAGATAGCAAGATAGCGTAGCGACTAGCAATAGCGCGTAAGGGAATGAAATATTATTATATTCTTTAGTGTACAGCGCGTTGCAAGATAATATTTACCGCGCATAATCAAGTTCGTTTAGGGTGTTGTTAAATAAAATTATAGCGTCTCCGCGTTCAGACTGCGCCCGAGTTTTGTAACACCGCGTTATAATGATAGCGTATGAAATAACAGACTATATGAATATGTTTTATAGTTTATAACACGTCTACAGTTTATAGCGTATTTAAACATCACTAATCGTAGCATGTGGCGTTCTACAGTTTCTGCTTACCCCCATGGGAAAAAGGCGTGAGTTTATGTATGTATGTATACTTTTTATCCAGGTACATGAATTAGTTTTCCTAGGATGCGAGTGAAACCGGGCAACAGTTAGTATCAAACAAAGTCTTTGACAGATGAGTAAAACTTAAAAAAAAGTATTTTTAAACTTACCTGTCGCTATTTTTCTATATTGTTGGCAGTTATAGGGAAAAACTGTCGTCTCAGAATATCTTGCTATCGTAACATCAGTGTATTCAACTGAAATAAATGACAGAAGTTTTGATCAAACGCATTAATTACAACGGTTGTAAGAAAAATAAAAAAAGAGAAAAAAAAACTTTTCACTTTTTTCTTTTTTTTTTCTTCCGGATCCGTCCGTGAAGATCCGCAGCTCCGCGGGGCATAAACCCTCGCATCGGTGATTTTCGTACAGTTGGATTTTGTATTTTTTGTCAAAAATGAATTGTTTGGGTATCCGGTCGTTTATAGCTCTTATAAGAGGGAACTCGCTAGCGAGTTCCTCTAGCAACAAGGTGTGTTGTGTGTTACCTTTGCTCCAGAGGTTCAGTGTTTTCAGGCGTATTGCTGCCACCGCTGCTTCCTGCTGTATAAAGAGGTGCAGCGGTGGCAGTCCCAGCATGGCTTCTAGTGCTGCAGTCGGTGTAGTCCTCATGCAGCCTGTAGTTGCCATGCAGGCGAGTCTTTGTATGCGCTGTAGTTTGTTTGATGCTGTGCTCAGCTTGGTTCTGGGCCACCACACCACAACCCCGTAGGCGATCATGGGGCGAATCACCGCACTGTACAGCCATAGTGTGATTTTGGGGGATAGTCCCCATTTCTTACCTATCATTCTTCTGCACTGCCAGAAGGTGATGCAGGCCTTGTTTAGTTTGTTGTCTAAGTGATTGCTCCATTTTAGTTTGCTGTCCAGGATCACCCCGAGATACTTAACTTCATTGGACAGCTGGAGTTCCGTGTTGAGCAGTTTGGGCAGTCGGAAAGGGCCTAGTGCCCGTTTTTGGGTGAACATGACTAACTCTGTTTTGGTGGGATTCACTGATATATCAAAGTCCCTGCACCAGCGTCGTGGTAACGCAGACGCGTGCGGAGCGGTGCCTCGTATCCCCCGCGAGTCAGTAAATTCAAAGGTGCAGTGCGAGTTCTCTTTCACTTTTTATTTTGGAATGAACTTCGAATCACGCACACTCATAATGTGGTGCGTGATTTTACGGATGTTACCACGCACAGCCGGTGCGCGCTATCACGCACGTGGGAAGCCACCTTTATGGATGACAAATAAAATTAATATACTTACCATAATTATCGGGTAGCACAATTTTTTTCATTCCGGGGTTTGTGCAATTTATAATCAACTCAGAAACAGTATCCGATCGGTTCAAACGATACGAAATAAATTTACTGTAAATCATCGTATTGTTGTCAATTTTTTCTATTTTTATAGTATACTTGGTGTGTCTCGTTTCAATCCATGGTACATTGGCAATCATTGTGTCTGAAATACAAAAAAAATAATATTACCGATAGATAATACCGACATTTTGAATTTTATTTTTTGAATATTCTATATCGTCACATGACTTCTTCCGCTCTGGGTGGAGCGGGAGGGAGTGTCAGTCTGCGGGCACGAAACTTGCGATGGCTGAGCGATGGCGGCAGCGGGGCGACGCGACGCGGGGCGATCAGGCAGCGATATCTCGCGCGGGCACGAAACAAGCTGGCGGTCAGTCGCGCTCGAGTAGTGTTGTGAGAAACATGAGTTTACGTCGAAGAGAACTATTGAAGCCTAGTCTCCTAATGAGGAAATTATTATTACCTAGGGATGGTGTTCATCCAATAAATCAACGAAGACGCAATTTAGGAGAATTTTCTACGCTTTATTACGAGCTAAGGTGTCATTCAATGAAATTTTACAATTCTTTAATTTCCTCATTACCTATCAATTTCCATTACTAAAATAAGGTAATTATTTAATACAACACTGTGTACCCGCGCAAGCGATGAAACCAAACTAGTTTGTTCTCGTCGCTTCTGCGTCGCCGTCGCTTCACCGCCGCCCGTGCATCGCTCGATCGCCCCGCTCCGCCGTCGCCCGTTTCGTGCCCGTCGCTATACTGTGCAATGCTTTTGTATACATCGCCGTCGCGCCGCCCCGCCATCGCAAGTTTCGTGCCCGCAGACTCAGACTCTTACTGACTCAAACGCATCCGTGTTCCTCCTAATGCCCTTTGCGTTCCAGGGCCGCGGTAACTCTTTCGAACAAATCCCGCAACCCTGGCAGGCACTGGACCGACCAGCCCCCTGAGAGCACGATTCGATCAACTAGATGTCGAACTAGTCGCTAATCTATCTCTTTTTCTCTCGTCACGAGAATCGTAAGCGGAACAGAGATAACGAACTGAATTTGGTCGACAACTGCTTATCGAAGAGGTTCTGGGGCTCAATTCTCCTTAAATAAATTGTTGCCAAACGCAATCGAACCACAACCAGCAGTCAGTTTTTGTTTTCGAAAACTTTCAAAATGATTGATTTTGTTTTTTGTGTCAAACCATTCGACAGCTTTTGAAATTGAGAACTGTCTGATTGAACGGTTCGGCCTTGGTTCGGTTGTGATTTATCAAGATTTATTTTAGGAGAATTAGGCCCCTGATTTATTATAATTACTTACTATCTTCGTACAGTTGAACCCATTTATAAGCAGTCTTCATTACTTTTGGAATGCGTGCCGAAACATCAGTGTTGCATGTTAAATTGTGTACTTTATTTAACGTAAATATAGAAGAAGGTTCTGAAAACATTAAAAAAATACGATTTCAGGAAGTTCACCTCGACTTCGCCAACCTTATGATTCAGAACTATTCGATAAATAACTTTGCCGCTCTGAAACCAGACTTTGAATGTTCTGTTCCTCACGTCAGAGGGGCAAAGTTATTTGGTACTCGTAAAGTAACTTTGCCTCTCTGAAACCAGACTTTGAGCGTTCTTCAATTCATATTTCTATGTAAAATTATTTTCGTTTATGTTTTTTCAAAAATTCGTCATCTCTACTTTAAATATGAAATTCAGCAAATGGATTTCTAATCCGTGACCCCAAATGTGACCTAAAATGTAAAACACAGCTGATCATAGCTGTAAAGAAATAGATTTTAGCGTATTTTTATGATATTTTTGAACAGCTATTTCTCTCATACTATTGAGTTTTAGGGTAAGTTGTAGTACAATAGTTATTCATTATTATGGGTCTTTTAATATCTTTTCGGATTAGTACCCCCTTTCCGTGTTACAAAAATACCCCCAAAGCCGAAAGGGGATTAAAAGGTCCCTTGTAAAGAGTCTATTGGCAATATTTTAAAACAAAAGTAAGACCTAAAAAAAATTTGGACGTTTCATAAAATAAAATCATCACTGAAACGCAACCCTGAAAACATAAATCTAAAGAGTAGACTACCCAGAAAGTTATTTACATTTTTACCTAATTTCCTCTGAGAGGTAAATGACAACAACCATAAAATACTACTTGATTAACATACCCATGCACACAACACTCACACTTACACACACTAACACACACACACTCACACACGCACTTACAGTTCACTCCTAAACACATTTTATAGTGTTAAAAACATAATACTAATTGCCCAATCAATTGTTATTAATGGCTCACAACTTTTGGGAGAGCACTGTGACCTGAAATACAGGCTCAGCCTAGCTCAGGCGCAGTTGCACATCTTTTATTATGTACATAGAATAATAACTACAATGTATACTGTTCTACCGTCTCATTTTTTATATGGAAATAAATAAATTTATTATTATTATTATTCCCTTTAAACATTAAAATAGATATAAAATTACATTTTTAAATATTTCCATATAAAAAAAAACAAAAACATTTAAAAATATAAAAATATAGTAGCCCACCGGCATCTTATCCGGCATTATTATTATTATTTTCTTTTATAGGGGGAATTATGTAACACGTTGTATATCACTGATCTATTGTAAATATAGTATTATAACTTACCAGAATTTGTGTTTCCTGTAACACAAATAAATAATAAAACTATTAAGTAAATTATAGTACAAAACATTGTGTGGAAACGTCTACACACGAATAGTCTATATTTAGATTGATACATAATATATACTGGGTTACAGGGAAAGTCGTACTGAATATTAAAAGACGTTATTATTCAGGTCATTTCTGATGGATTTGATTCCGTAATATGGTGTCCGAAACTTAACCGTTCTGGAGATATTGAATATCAAAGATATTTTTCATTTGTGTAGTACAACACATTGGCCTATTCAATTTTTTTTTTTTTAAGATTTTATGAACTCACCTAGTAGATGTTATACCTTTTTGAATAGCTAAAGAAACGTAGAAGTTTTTAAAAGTATTTGCAGAATAAGTTCCATACATTTTTGTATGTTAAAAACACTTAGTGAAAATTCTTTGATTGCCATTCATTGCCATTACGAGTGCCGGCGCTGGCTTCTAAACTGGCTGCCGGCGCCGCGCCAATTACAGACACTGTTTTTACACACCTTCAAAGCCTTTTCAAACTCTTCATGAGGCGTTTATTCGTCACCCACTTTCATTTTCACAATAAAAACAAATGAAAAACTTAAGGGGATGTTTATAAGGTTGTTTGGGTTTCCAAAGCAGAGTCGACGGAGCCCCGCTGGGCGGGTCTCCTATTTCTGTCTGCAGGGTTTAAAGTAATCTCTAACACAAAGGGGATGATGGGGGCTTCGTTCGCTCGCTCACTCTAGCCACCGTCATCCCCTTCGAACCTAACCTATCCGTGTCGGGGTGCCCAGAAAAACATTGGGGAGGTTGGAACATGGCGAACATACTCCCTTTTTACATAAAAGCTTGTTTTTAGAAATGTTTTTTAACTAGTACATTTTTTTTGCACCGTGTCCTAATCAGTTTTTTTTTTAATGTGGTAGTTATTTTATTCGTTTTTTTAAAGCTGAAAAGTTTTTTCTTTTTTGTTGCCGTAATTGAAACATGGTTAGATCTACTAAAGACGCAGCTCGTAACCCAATCATTATAATAGGTTGTTCGAAAAGTAATTTCGTTTTTTCGCAATAGAGAACTTAGAGCGATTACGCACTGCATCCGATCCGAATCCGTGAAAATACGGATATAAAAAACCCGGACCGAATTCAGATATTGCTTTACGCACTGCATCCGATCCAAATCCGTGAAAATAGCGATCTAGAATAAAAATCTCGGACCGAATTCGGATGTTGCTTACGCACTATTCCGATCTCTGATTCAAATTCAAACAATTCGTAAATTGTTCTTCCGAATTAGAAACTCACGGATGACGGATAGAAATCGGATGACGGATGCCGGATGTAGTGCGTAAACTACCATACAAATAGTTCTATGGCTACTTCGGAACGTATTTTCACGGATTCGGATCGGATGCAGTGCGTAACCGCTGTTAATTGTGTTTTTAACCGACTTCAAAAAGGAGGAGGTTCTCAATTCGTCTGAATGTTTTTTTTTATGTTTGTTACGCGATATCTTCGCCAATTATGGATGGATTTTGATGATTCTTTTTTTGTTTAGTAGGCCATACTTCAGAGGTGATCCCATATAAATTTTATTGAAATGGATTCAGCACTTTTTGAAAAAATTAACAAAAACAAAAAAAAAATACACAAATCGTATGTAGACGACGTTCTAGTTGTAGTGCTGATCCGAGAATTTGTACACTATTGTAACCGTAATTTGTGACACTAAAAAGTGTAAATTAAAAAAACTTTAAAAAAGTAAAAACCGACTTCAAAAAAAACTAAACGGAGTAAAATAATTATCATTTAATAAAACTACCACTTTCAGAAGTCGGTGTTCTACGCTGAAACAAATTGAATGCACCGACTTCTGAAACTTGTAGTTTTATTAAATGATAATTATTTTACTCCGTTTAGTTTTTTTTGAAGTCGGTTTTTACTTTTTTAAAGTTTTTTTTTTCATAGCCAATTTCACACTTAGCCACATAATCATTATACCTACAAGGTTAGTCAGAAAGGGTGTACTAATGCGAAAGGGTGTTAAAGTACCTATAATAATGAGTAACTTTTGTTCTACCACTTTCCCCAAAAGTCAATAGTTTAAGAGAAATAGCTGTTCAAAAATAACAAAAAAAAATATGCTGAAATCTATCTATCCTCAGTTGTACATTTTAGGTCATATTTGGAGTCACGAATTAGAAACTCCATTTTCAGAATTCGTAACTAAAGAAGTAACGAAGAATTTTTGAAAAAACCGAAATCAAAATTATGTTACCAGTTTATAAAAATGATCGAATTTTGAAATATAACACTTTTCCACCAACCACGTTTCAGTGCCATAAATGATCACTGGCAACACGCACTTCTTTTTCGTATTTAACCCTTAACGAAGGGAGTATATTTCCCAACGTTTTTGGAAGACCTCACGAAATTCTCTTTCTTATATTTTTATTTTTAAACTTGGCAATATAACAACGTTTTAATATTTTTTTGATAAAAAAAAATAAAAAAAGTCGTGGTGGCCTGGAGGTTACAAACCCGCTTGTTAAGCACCGGGTTGCAGTTTCAAACCCAGGCATGTACCAATGTGACTTTTTCAATGTCATATGTACTTTCTTAGTTAATTTCAGACGCCACTGTCATACGGTGAAGGAAAACATCGTGAGGAAACCTGGACGTATTGGTCTGAAATCGCCAATCCTGAGTGAGCAAGCGTGGTGATCAATGCTTGTTCCTTCTGTATGAGAAGAGGCCTTTGCCCGGCAGTGGGACAGTTACAGGCATTTATTTATAAAAAAACAATTAATGCCAAATTGTTTGTTATTAAATTTTCCTTAAAACCATGTTACGGGTTAAATAAACAATTTTATTTCGGGATTTTAAAGCAATCAATCTTAATACTATATTACTAAATTTAAGGGAAAATGTGCTCATTATCCTTATAGGTATTGCTGGATAAACAGTTGGTCAAAACTAATAATTCCTTAATAGGATGATAGTGTTTAATACTTAAACACATGATTGTACTAACAATAACAAACAGATAAACCAAAAAAAAAATTAAAACAGAAAAAAAACAAATTAAAAAAAAAAAACGGCTCACTACGATGTGAATGCTTTTCTTTTTTCTATTGTACTACTTGTAGATGGATTTCTACGTAACCGGGTAGTTATTGGCAAGACCTGAATGGTGTTCAGCCAATGGTGGCGAAGTAAAATACTTAACCTAAGCTAACTACTTATACTACACTAACATCATGACTACTAGCAACAACAACACTAAGGGCGACCCCTAGTGGGACGGGCACGAGGCTTAGGACGTTGCTGGCGGGGGATTGAGGGGGAGCAGCTTGATGAAGGCTGAATTATCGGTGTGACTGCGGAGTCTGAAGAGACGACCGGCTCTACGACGGGAGAGCTCGGTGGATCGTGACCGGCGGCGGTGGGACGTCGCGACGGGCCTCGTCGGTGAGGACGGTATGCCGGACGGCGGCGGACGTTGTGTATTGTGCTGGTCGATTTACTCGCCTCCTGGAGGAGGGTTATTTCGTCATCTGCTGGCGGAGGGGATTGAGGGGGGAGCAGCTTGATGAGGGCTGAATTATCGGTGTGACTGCGGAGTATAAAGAGACGACCGGCTCTACGACGGGAGAGCCCATTGGCTGGAGACCCTTCAGGTCTCGCCAATAACTGCCCGGTTACGTAGGAAGGGTCCCCTAGGACCACCTAAAGCAGACCAATAGAAAAAAAAAAAAAAAACGACTGTAGATCTCGGTGGATCGTGTCCGACAGTGGGACGTCGCGACGCACCTCTCCGGCGAAGAAGGTAAGCCAGACGGCGATGTAAATGCGAACCACGCTTTGTATTAGTGGAATAATTTTGTCCCCTCCCCCCGCAATATTTATTCCTGTGGTGCACAACACAGTCTAGCCAGTTACTCCCCCACGGAAGAGCGTCGTTTGCACATGTACTGTTAAGCGGTTTATTAAAAAACAATAACACGGTGCGAGCTAGTTTGGACCCTGCTCCCGATGCCGGTGGATCACTATTTTTTATAATTATTTAAACAAAGAAAAGCTGCTTCAAAACATGCAATCATTGTAATAGTTTTAAAATTGGTTTATGAATGAAAACTGGCAGATTGAACATACAACCAAATTACATAAAGAATGGTATTTAATATGGCGGCGCTTTCGTTATTTGCATCTCGCTCACGCACGTTCTCGTTGGTAATCGTGTTGTTTGTAGATTATAGGCAGGTGCACCAGTCCGACCGTGTGGTTTGCGATAAAAATAATGACATCCTGGACACCTTATTTTCACACCGATAATTCAGCCCTCATCAAGCTATCTCCCCACACTAAGTCCCCGCCAGCAACGCCCTAAGCCGAGGTCCGAGTCCCACTAGGGGTCGTCCTTAGTGCTGTTGTTGCAGGTAGTCATGATGTTATACCCTTTTCACTATAAGTTGATTCCTGACGTTTCTCTACAAATCGTTACCATACAAAGAATATCAAATATTTTTAAAAAACAAAACATGTTTAATATAGCTATTCTACGGCTTTTGATGATGTCGTTTACGTTTTTTCGATAGCAGTCTCCTTACAGCTACAATTTACGGAATGACCGAGCTGTCAGGAATCATCTTTGGGTGAAAAGAGTATAGTGTAGTACAAGCAGTTAGCTTAGGTTAAGTATTTTACTTCCCCCTCATTGGCTGGAGACCCTTCAGGTCCCGCCAATGACTGCCCGGTTACGTAGATACAGTTTCCTAGGACGATCTACAGCAGTCCAACAGAACAAAAAGACACCTCATTTTTTATTAATAACTATGCGTAAGTTTTGTAGAAAATTTGGGATTATATCAAGACGGTGGACAGCGGCACCCTTTTTTGTGTTGGGAAACTCCTCACGTATACCTTCCACATAGGGGAAGGCAGAAGGCTATGTTGTTCTCTTACCAATTAAAACATGCACCGTGTTCCTCCAAGGACGGATGAAAAAAGATTGCATGTAGCGGTGATGAGAATGTTGAGATGGATGTGTGGAGTGACCAGAATGGACTAGGTCAGGAATGAGTATATTAGAGGAAGTTTGAAAGTAGCGCCAGTCACAGAAAAGTTGAAAGGGAACCGTATGTCTTGGTATGGGCATGTAAAGAGGAGAGATGAAACGCATGTGACGAAAAGAGTTATGAATATAAATATGGATGGATGGAGAGGAAGAGGGAGGCCAAAGAAAAGATGGATGGATTGTTGAAGAATGATATGAAAGAGAAGGGTGTCAGTGATATCATGACGGGTGACAGGACGGAATAGAAGAAGAAAACGTGTTACGCCGGCCCCAAGTAATAGGGGATAATTGCAGGAAGATGGTGATGATGATGGTGTTCTTCCGAGGACCTATAGCCGGGATGGCGGGACTTGCTAGATCATTCACTGCAGGCCCGGCCTTGATCCGCCAGCCCTTGTCAGACTTCTCTTTTCATGGGGTCACGCCGCACATTCGTCTGTGGGGCGCGTGCGGAACACTGCGTACCGTCTTTTCGGTCCTGCAGTTACTGATCGAGCGACGGGCTACCCAACCCCGCCATCGTAGGCTACAGCGGCATCTTCATATGCACTAAAAATAACACTGCAATGACTAATATGTCTGTTAAGCTAGTGTTTATGTATTGTATTTATAGGCAAGATTTTTTATCTAAATAGTAAATTTAAATATGATTTATGGTTTTCTGTTGGAATATCGAAATATTATTAGCCGATTCCGATTCTTATCTGGCCGACAACCTTTCGCTACTTTTCATTTCGCCGAATAATTAAAACTCCGATTGATTAAAGTCCCTAATTATGTTTTGTAACTTTTTGTTTCGCCGACTAGTCTGCTGGCCACTGTTTCATTAGTCAACTGTATTATTGGCCACTTTACACGAGCTATTACCCGTGGTCAGTGGGTCGACCCATTAACGGGTCCACGGGTAATTTTATTTACCCGTAGACCCATGACACTAGAGATTACATTCGAAGAAATGTAAATACCGATAATAAAGCTAAGAGCTAAGAACAAACTATGCTATTAGGTCAAAAGAGTTGCAAAGAATATAATCTTGTTTTCCTATTTTAATCGTTCGAGGTAGTATTTAGTCTAGTAGCAGTATTATTTAGGCTATATTCTGAGTATTTAGCCTTACTTAAATTCTGACAATTCTTTTTTAGTTAGACTAAATACTACCCTCTTGATTTCATGACAGTATAGTCCTTTTTATTACATTAAAAATTAATGATAATAAACATATTCACAATAATTGCAAATCAAAATCACAAAGACCTCGATCAACAAAAATAGGAAAACAAGATTATATTCTTTGCAACTCTTTTGACCTAATAGCATAGTTTGTTCTTAGCTCTTAGCTTTATTATCGGTATTTACATTTCTTCGAATGTAATCTCTGGTGTCATGGGTCTACGGGTAAATAAAATTACCCGTGGACCCGTTAATGGGTCGACCCACTGGGACCACGGGTAATAGCTGCTTTACACTTGTAAGATGGCTCATTTTCCCATCATGCAAGCAAGAAAGCAAGCAAGCATGCCAGTGTTTCTGGGTTTGCTCCACCAGAAGACTCGCTTTGTCGCCCCTTCGCTTCACTCGCACACTCAATCAGCGCTACGCTTGCTCCCATTTCCGACTAACCTTGTATAATTGTTTTCATAGCCATAGTTTTTGTCGCTTAATATCGCATAGCATTTACTGTAGCGTCACTATTAGACCGATATAACAGACTATTATTGTAAATAGGAAAACCAAAACAATTAATTTTAATATTGATTTTGTTTACCAAAAGCAACTGCACATTTAAATGACGTGTACGTGTTTAAATATAATTATTTAATCAAATGAATTAATTAACCTTCAATATATTTCCTGAAATTCAATTCAAAGTGTTAATACTGTTGAGATGAGTTTAATAATTTGTGTTATTGGATTTTTCTTTGCAATTTTCTTAATTAATGTTTCTGGTGATGATAATAACAGTACTGATGGCAAGTTTTTTTTTTTTACTTTTTGCTCTCAAGTTCCGACGCATACAGTTGCGACCTAATGTAGGGCCAATTTAATAGATAACATTTGACATCTGTCAGTTTTAGCTTCATAGTGAGATGATCTGCATAAAACATCGATTATAGTGAATGAATCGATACGGACTTCAAACATATGTTAATCGAATTCAGTATAATATATAATCATTGCATTCGAATCTACTTATCAATTTTCAATTTTTTGGGTAACATTCCTAGTGTTTAAAAAGAAAAAAGTTTCACTGACGCAACATTGTAACGACGTTCAGGGGCCTAATTCTCCTAAAATAAATCTTGATAAATCACAACCGAACCAAGACCGAACCGTTCATTCAGACAGTTCTCAATTTCAAAAGCTGTCGAATTGTTTGACACAAAAAACATAATCAATCATTTTGAAAGTTTTCGAAAACAAAAACTGACTGACAGTTGTGGTTCGATTGATTGCATTTGGCAACAATTTATTTTAGGAGAATTGGGCCCCTGTTCTCCTTAGAACAGAAACTGTTTATTATGTTTAGAATGGTTTATTATATTGTTTTCACGATAAGAAGATTAAAATGACACATGTCAATAGGAGTTGCTAGACATGTGACTGTAGTCGATTCAACTATCGATACAATTTGTAAAATTTCAGCGAGAATTTGATAAATTATTGTAATGTGATTTTATGTACATTGCAAATACTTGTGATTTAAGTAATTAGGATTAAGTCAATTAGCATGCATATCTTCAACAACAGACGATTACGTGCTGATGTGATAATGAATCCAGCAGGTATGGGATGAGTGAAAATAAATGTTTATTTATCACCAATAATAAGTCCAGTAGCCGGGTCGCGAAAAAGAGGTTTATCTTGCGAAAGGTTCGTCAGTCCTGAATTTTGGATGTGTTATGTTAGGTATTTTTATGAAAAGCACACAAACAGACACACAGACAGAGAGAGAAATAGACAGCCAAACAGAAAGACAGACATGGGCTTCAAACCTATAAAATACCTCTGATTTTGAGTCGGGAATGAAAAATAAGAATTTAATTTTCTACAAAATTGATGTGAATAATTTTTGGCATTAAACCCATATGGAGTTATTTAATAAAGAAACTCATTTTTGGGTTCTTTAACCCAAGATGGCAGAGCGCGCCGAGGTCACTCAAGGTACAAAATTTGTAATTTTTATAAGAACACATAACACGTATCCATTTAGGACTGACCGACCTTTTGCAAGGCAACTGGGCTATAATGAGCCTTATTTTAATTATTCAATCAACTGAGCCTATCGTCTATAATTATTACGACAGTCAAAATATTCATTCTGTTAATATAAATTTATCGAAATTATTTTATCGATACGCACGTCTCTGGCAACTGGTACCATCTGACGCAAGTTTGAAAACGCGTCGGGGTTTTTTCAAAATCATTTATGTAATATATAATTATGGCGTTAAAAACATATGACTATATTGTTTCTATGTTTCTGATTTTAAAACAACCTTTTGGGTAACGTTTTACTAATATTTTAAATTGAATTAATACTTGTTGAATTAAATTGTCATACACAAGCGCCATTACAATTTATTTTCATGTCATGAACTGACATCTGCCAAATTAATCAAGTTACCGTGAAAGCAATATAGTGAAAGTAAATCGTAAAATTACCTTCTTTTGTCATTATTACAATAAATATGTAATCGTAATTGAAAAAAGTTAAGCATTTTTGCAGTTCTAACTTCGAAAAAATAATTAATATTTTATGCCCGCCGTTGCAAGGTTACGTTGTTATATTTTGATGAAGTGTCAAATTTGATCTATTAAATTGGCCCTACTGTAAAATGTTTACTGCCCTAAGGTCTATAATCGCTTGCACATTACTTTTTCATAATGTCGCTCGGTCTCGCAAAGAATTGACATGGCAAAGATTTTTTTTTCTTAATTCACGTAAAAAGGTTCAAACGGATATTTTGATATATCCACCCCTAAGAGCGGTTACGCACTGCATCCGATCGGAATCCGAGAAAATACGTTCCGACGTAGTCATAGAACTATTTGTAAGCTAGTTTACGCACTAGATCCGACTTCCGTCATCCGATTTCTCTCAGTCATCCGTGAGTTTCCAATTCGGAAGAAATATTGACGGACCGGAGTAGCCGTAGTACTGTTTGTATGAACGCTTTCGCATTACCGCGGAACCAAATCGGACGCCAAATGGACATGTCAAATATAGCTCCTGATTTGTTTGAAATTGGATCCGAGATCGGATAAGTGCGAAAGCGATATCCGAATTCGGTCCGAGTTTTTTTAGACTAGATCGGTATTTTCACGTATTCGGATCGGATGCAGTGCGCAAAGCAATATCCGAATTCGGTCCGAGTTTTTTATATTCTTATTTTCACGGATCCGGATCGGATGTAGTGCGTAATCGCTGTAAGGCTGCGTTCACACTTGCGCGATTTTTTCGGCGCGAAAGCGCGCGCGCCTCGCTTACGAGTCGCTCCCTCCTCAGAAACTTTGGAATTTAATAGTTAGTAGTCCCTTGTCTTAACGTAATTTTTCTATCGATGTACACGCGTACGCTCAGCGCCCGAATATCTATTGCGTAGTACTCGCGTCGCAATTGGACAGCACCCGCGCCGCCTCCACCATCCCGGCTAGGATGGCAAATGCAATTTCAGATCTATTGATGTGTCTTAAGACTCAAATTATATACAACAAATTCCAAAACGAGCTAGATGCTGGTCGTCTGAATGCGCCCTATTTGTATATTTTATAGGAAACATTTTCTTTCATAGAATTACTTATAATAAGTATGTCAAGCAAGACTAGTTAGTAGGTACACAGGTAAATCTCGCGACAAGCTTTTATTATTATCATTTAATAAATTGTGTAGTACATGTACTAAATTGATTTAATTTAAAGTTTATTTTCTTCTTTTTAGGGCAATTAAATAAAAGCTTGTTTTTAAGAAGTTTTTTTTAACATTAATTTTGATACTTATATGTGAGTTTATTTCTTACATTAACCTGCATTATTCTCATTCTATTTCTCACACTACTGTAATGGAATTGTCATGAACTACTATTTTGAAAAGATAATTCACGGAGTTTCTTGCCGGCTCTTCTCCATGCAACCTACCTTTTGGAACCGTGCACCTAGTTTTGACGTTTTAAAAGTGCCTGTAATCTGGTCTATTTGAAATAAAAAACTTTGACTTTGACTTGCTCGAACTCTTGTCTTCCAACTAACTAATTTTGAGAGCGAGCGAAGCGAGCTCGGGAATTTGAGGCACCCCGACACGGATAGGTTAGGTTCGAAAGGGATGACGGGGGCTAAAGTGAGCGAGCAAAGCGAGCGAACGAAGCCCCCGTCATCCCCTTCGTGTCAGGTTACTTTAAACCCTGCAGACAGAAATTTTGGAAACCCAAACAACCTTACAAAGCTGAAATGTTAGTTTGAAATGTATTGTAATGAAATGATATTTAGTAGAAACGTGATTTATCAAAATGTATCTAAATATGAAATCAAAAATGTATAATAAATGATTAAATATCATCTGATGCATTTGTTAAGAGAAGTGTTTGCCAAATAAATGTTTGTAAAACGAGTGTTTTTAAAATAAAACATTTGCGGAATAAGTTGTTTGCGAAATGTGTACGAAACGTTGGTTGTTAAATGAAAAATTGTCAATGGAGTTTTGGTGAAACTTTAATGAACCGATAAACAGCCATTTGTACTGTTCTTAATTATGTGCATTTCTTCTATTTTATTTCTTTCATTATACTAAAAGTATATTTATCTATCTGTATTAATGTTTACGTCACTGATTGTGTCAATTAATTGTTCTTTATTTCTGCCTAGCCTTTTCCCATCTATATTGTGGTCATCTTCTAGTCTAACCTGATGTGGCGGGATACCAGTATTTTACACGGAGCGACTGACATCAGACCTCCGAAACACAGTCACTGGGCAGTGCTGATATCCTTAGATTATATTTATGATTATTTACGGTTTACTCACGTGCATTTTTCGGGATTGCCCGACTAGTTTCGGACCCAAACGGAGTCCTTAATCATGAGCTGAACACGCGGCAAGGTCGCGAGTCGAACTAGCGCTGCACCGCGCCGCGTAGCGTTGCGCCCGCGACGAGAGGGGCGCGCTCTGTGTCGGTATTGTTCATCTCTGTTGGTGGGTGAGCCCAGGCTTCATACATTTCTGCCTATGGTCCTTTGTTTGACATTCTTGTAGATGACAATTTAACTCGTTCTGATTGGTTGGTACCAACAGAGGTGCTGCCATCTACTTTCGTTTTGCGTTTTCCTGCCCATTATAATATTTTTTTTTTGTTTTCAGATAAACTTAGACGTGAAATGATTGATTACCCATATTATTTCGGCTACAACGCATGGAACGATAAACTATACTTGACTATATATGTAAAGAATATACCAGCGGGTGTCATCGGCTACTATATAGATCAGCATGGTATTTCTTGTAATAATAATTTATAGTTAGTGTTGGCATTGGCTGAATGTGCTAGTAGCCATTGCCCAACATAATCTCAATATAAAAAAACACCATTTTGGGTGTGGCCTCTTTGATGGATGTGACCGGCAAAGGCAGGCAGGCAACCCATTTTGTATTAATATTATAAAATAAAGCTAAATTGAGAATTAAAGTGGCTTTTAAAACATGATGGCAGCGGTGGGATTTGCCCAATAAAAATGACGGAAGCACTTACTGCAGTAGTTGAGCTGCAGACAAAGCTCCTGCAATCCATGCAGGAGCAAATAAACTGCTTGCAAAACGCCAACAGTTAGCTCACGTAGGCGGCTTGGCCCGCATGGTATTTTGATAAAATATATCCCATGTCCTTTTCGTGGCTACAGGCTAGCTCGCTGCAAAGTTTCATCAAAATTGGTTCAGATTATAAGAATAATATAATGTCATCATCATCATTCAGTCGAAAGACGTCCACTGCTGGACATAGGTCTCCCCCAAGCATCGCCACATTGACCGGTCTTGTGCTTCTCGCATCCAGTGGGTTCCCGCGACCTTCATCAGATCATGATTGATCATTTTTGCTATGCTTGGGAAACTAACTTCAGAGTTGTCAACAATTAAAATGCAGAACGCGGAGATTCAAAAAACAAACACCGAAACTTTAAAAACAATAGAATTCCTGAGCAATGATTATGACTGTCTCAAGACGACACTACATAAATTGGAAAAAGAAAATTCCGAACAACGGAATTATATAGTGGATCTCGAAAAAAAAGTGGTAGATCTTCAGCGTAGCTCACGATCATCCTGCGTTGAGATAAGGAATGTCCCAGCTTGCGAAAAAGAAACCACTGCCGACCTGACATCTATTGTCCTGAAAACTTGCAACACTATTCAGCCTTCGGAAAAACCACCTCAGCTCCGTGATGTATATCGCCTGCCGGGGAAAAAAGGCTCTAATAGGCCGATAGTAGCAGAGTTCCTGACTGTTTCCCTAAAAAATCAAGTACTGGACGCGTGCCGTACATTCAACAAAGGTTTGCCTTTCAATGAAAAACTAAACTCGGGGCACATTGGTTTTCCCGGTGAAGTTAAGCCGATTTATATTGCTGATCACCTTCCTGGCACCCTGCGACAACTGTTCTACGAGACTCGATCTTTTGCCAAAATTAATAAATACAAGTTTTGTTGGACGCAAAATGGCAAAATTTTTCTGCGCGAACGTGAAGGGATGGAGTCTGTTATTATCAATTCAACATACTGCCTTAAAAAATTGCTCAAGCCTGAATAATAACTTGAGGACTACTACTAATTTTTGTTGCATGCTTTATCTACAGTATTTTTTACTGCATTTTTGCGGGCTAAAAATATCTTTGTGTAATTTTTTTTCATATTCTTTTACATTTACAACTATTTGCTTTATACAGGGTGGAAAAAATCAATGGGCCCTGAAGGGAAACCACTTTAAATCCTTAAGATAGATTATTTCACCTGAAGGAAACATTCCTTTATTTTTAAAAAGAAACCAAACTGCATTCACAGATTTCTCGACAACCTTACCTAAACCGGGAATCGAACCATCTAAAAATTCAACACTATTTTACTTATTTTTTCACTATTTTACTTCACTACTAATCGGTAGGATTATTGTCAAATGGAACGTTCTATTTTTAAACTTTTCGTCAGAACGCCTCGTCTAAAGCCTGGCGTCGACTACAGCCGAAACGCGTCGAATCGAGTCGAGTCGCATAAATTTGTTCCGTGTGAGGCGAAACGGTCAGTAATGGCAAGTCGTTAAAACATAAATTCGCGTGACAAGCGATGCGCGCGAGTTATGCGACTCGGCGCGTCTCGGCTCGTCGCTGATCGACGCAGTTTTAAAGTAAATGTAGGTATAGGACGCGAATTATTGCGGTTCTATTCGACTCGACTCGGCGAGCCTAGCGGACGCCAGCTTTAAGAGGGAAATGTGCATAGAATTATTATTACCAATGAAACGATTTTCTTATCTAAGTCTTCAACAAGATACTTAGAGATAAATTAGCAAGCTTGTACTTCATAGAATGTCTATAAAGGTAAGAGTTAAACAAAAAAATGTCTTTTACTTATTAAAAGTGAACAGTTCTAGTGTAGGTAAAGTTGATTAAAGCCCTTGTGTAGGTACTAAATATTAGATTTAATGGATATCTTGTACAACAGCCGAGTGTAAGACCTAATGTTTCTTGGAGAAATTTTATCTTTAACATTGACTGTATCGACTAGTGAAATAAAATAGCGAGTGTTTATTTTTTTAATTTTTAGCTGGTTCGATTCCCGGTTTAGGGTAAACTTGTCGAGAAATCTGTGAATGCAGTTTTGTTTCTTTTTAAAAATAAAGGAATGTTTCCTTCAAGTAAAATAATCTATCTTAAGGATTTAAAGTGGTTTCCCTTCAGGGCCCATTGATTTTTTCCACCCTGTATATTATACTTGTACCACGTACCATTTGTTTTTCCAAAATACATACGGTTCTTTTAAGCCTCTACACTGCATACTGTTCTATCTCAAACTACCTATGTCAATATCATGATCACACAATCTGTCAAATAAAACTAACAATATGTCGGCACTGCTCGGTCATGAACTTATTTATACGCAATCCTTTGTCCTACAAATCTGAACTGTTAAAGTTAAAAACTGTTTCGTTGTTTTGTTGTCATTTTCATGGTTTTAACCAATTTGCACTTGTTTTTATAATCAGTTTTCGATATTGATATTTTAGATGATATAGATTCTTTTGGTACAAGTAATTCATATGTCTGCGAGCCTGAGTCATGTACACGATTCCTTAATAATAAATCTAAATCACTAAATATAATTCATCTCAATATTCGGAGCGTGAATTGTAACTTCGATAGCTTTCGAGTGCTTCTTTTCCGTATAAAACTTTCATGTGATATTATAGTCTTAACAGAGTGTTGGTTAGAGTTGTCCAGTTCCACCATTGGAAGGGTATGTTTCCTATCACACGAGTAAGCCAAAAAATCAAAATGATGGTGTAATACTGTACATCAAATTGGAATTGCCACATACCATTACGGAACCTTTTATGTCTGATGCTAGCTGCTTCGTCTGTAATTTAACTACTCACAATCTTTCCCTTCTAGCGCTGTATCGTTCTCCCTCAATACGAATTCTCGATAATTTTATTGATGGGTTGGATAATATTCTTACATCAATGTCTGCCATAAAACATAAAGTGATCATGGGTGATATCAACATCGATATTATCCCGAATGCCCTAACCCGAGAAGCTAACCAGTACCTAGACCTAATTGCCTCGCATGGGCTCCTACCCTCACACTTATTCCCTACTCGTGCCAACCACTGCTATGATCATGTAATCGTAAAATCTGACTCAAAGATAGTGACTCTAGTACTTGACACACACATTACTGACCATAAACCTACGTTAATAAACATTGAAAACTGTCTGCCACCATCAACTCGCAAATTTAATCGCATTGTGGTGAACTATCCAGCTGTCATTGCCGATATAACTGCAATGGACTTTGGTCACGTAATGAACATCACGGATGCTAATACTGCGGCCGAATATCTGATATCCACGATTAAATCCGTCATCGATAAGCACTCCAAATCGGTATATATAACCTCCAAACAAAGAATATTAAAACCATGGATTACCAGTGGGCTCCTTAGGTGTATTCGAAACAGAGATAGAATGGCTCGTAAGTTAAATGAGGAACCTAATAACTATACTCTTAAAGTTACATACAAAAGATATCGTAATTTTTGTAATAAATTGTTAAAAAAAAATTAAAACCGAGTATGAAAAAGAAGAGTTCCAAAAGGCTAAAAATAATCCAAAAGCTACCTGGAAAATTATAAAAAATATTACTGGAACCAATAACAATGTCATACCACCTAGTGAACTTTTAAGGATATGTACTGATAAAATTTCATCAGTCAATTACGTTAACCAATTTTTTGCCAACGTTGGCAAGAACTTAGCCGAAAAAATTTCATCCTCTTCATATGCGTCTGAATGCCCCCTTGATGCTCAACCCGTAAATTCCCTTGCATTACTACCCACAGATGAAGCAGAGGTCGAAATACTTATTCTTGGTTTACGATCCGATGCTGCTGTGGGCTGGGACGGCATACCATCAAGATTGTTAAAATCCTGTCTATCTGTGTTTATACCAGTCATTACTCATATTTGCAATCTCTCTTTATCCACGGGCTGCTTTCCTAAAGTATTTAAAAAGGCTGTTGTCCATCCGATTTTCAAGAATGGGGACAGACACAGTGTTAATAATTACAGACCTATCTCTGTTCTACCTGCCATCTCTAAGATACTGGAAAAGATTCTAAATAATCGATTGGTGAACTTTTTAGAGTCATACAATATTCTAGGAAACAACCAGTATGGTTTTAGAGGTGGTAAATCTACCGAAGATGCTGTTGCCGCACTAGTGGATCATGTTGTGGCAAAATTAGATTGTCAAATGAAATGTTTAGCTATCTTTTTGGACCTTTCTAAAGCATTTGACACTGTGTCTGTTCCTCACCTCTTATCCAAATTAGAAGCTACGGGTATTCGTGGACATACCCTTACAATTTTCCAAGATTATTTATGTGATCGAACACAATGTGTTAAGATTAATGATTCTATTAGTGACACTGAACCACTGAGTTATGGCGTGCCTCAGGGCTCAATTTTAGGTCCAACATTATTCTTAATTTATATTAACAACTTGTGCAAAATGTCTCTTTTAAATTGTTCAATATTTACTTACGCTGATGACACTGCTTTGCTTGTTCATGGCAACGATTGGTCTCAAACAGCAAAATACGCGGAGCATGCCCTTACTTCAGTTATAAAATGGCTGTCTAATAATTTATTGACACTAAACCTAGATAAAACAGTCTACTTACCTTTCTCCATACAATCTACCAACCTACCATCTACAGATTCACTGGTGCTTAAATCCCATACTTGTTCCTTCAATTTATCCTCCTCGCAATGTGACTGTCCACAATTAACAAGGTCTACTGTCGTTAAATATCTAGGGGTCTATATTGATGGTTCATTAAATTGGAAACATCATATTGGTATCCTTACATCAAGGGTTCGGAAGTGTATATTTATTTTTAAAAAATTAAGACTCTCTGCAGATAACAAAACTCTAAAAACTATCTACTTTGCCCTGTGCCAGTCCCTAATAAATTACTGCGTCACCGTGTGGGGTGGAGCACCTAAAACATCACTTTTACCACTGGAAAGAGCACAAAGGAGCGTCCTTAAAGTTATGACTTCCAAGCCTTTCAGGTATCCTACCACGACTCTGTATATCGATTGCCAAGTTCTCACGGTGAGACAGCTGTTTGTTCTCTGCACGATTTTACGCAGACACTCTTCACTGAGATTTGAACCGAATGCTACTAAAAACCGTAGGTACTATAAAGTATGTCCAACACACTATTGTAGAACGGCTCTTGCTCAACGGCATTATAGAATCTTGTCAAATCATCTTTATAATAAGATTAATAAAATTTGCAACATATACCCTATGTGTCGACAAGAATGTAAGGGTAGGATCTCTAAATGGCTACTGACTCAAGATTATGATGAGACAGAAACTCTGATGAAGTTGTCGATTTTATAACATGACTACACGTACCTACATAACACAAATACATCCGCACACAAACACACCTTATACTCTCTCACATACATATTATACTATCATACAATACACGATCACTTATGTAAGTCTGGAGGCTGCTTTAGCTTTGGTCTTAATAACTGTATTTCTTAATTCTAGTACTGTGTTCGTCCTACAATGTAACTATTAGTGTAACAACCCAAACGTGAGAACCCTGGTACCCATAACACAAGTTAAATCTTACCTTGGGTACCATAGTTCATCGAAACACTCATATCTCATGTTATATTGTGTCATGTCCAATTCTACGTGTAAGAAGTGTATTTGTACAACCTTTTTTTGGAAAATAAATTTATTATTTATTATTATTTATCATCGGTTCACCTTGTGGGAGGCCTACTCACGCTGTGTCTTCCGGTACGAGGCCGCCACTCCAGAGCCTTTCGGCCCCATCGGCCATCCGTTCTGCGAGCAATGTGCCCCGCCCACTGCCACTTAAGTTTGGAAATTCTTAGAGATATGTCGGTTACCTTGGTTCTCCTGCGGATCTCATCATTTCTGATATGATCACGCAGGTTAACTCCGAGCATAGCCCTCTCCATTGCCCTTTGGGTGACCTTGAGAGTTCTTGTGAGGCCCATTGTGAGTGGCCACGTTTCAATGCCGTATGTAATCACTGGCAACACGCACTGGTCAAAGATTTTCTTCTTGAGTCACTGCGGTAGTTGGGACGAAAAGAACTACGTAGCTTCTCGAACGCTACCCAGCCGAGTCGGATTCGACGATTGACCTCTTTCTCGAAGTTGGACCTACCTAACTGGACAGTTTGTCCTAGGTAATCATAATCGTCGAAAACTTTGAGTGTACTGTCTCCGATCTTCACGGGAGTGGGTGTTACATGAATATTTGACATGATCTTTGTCTTATCCATGTTCATTTTAAGACCCACTCTTTCGGAAGCTCTACTAAGGTCATCGAACATTGTACTGAGGTCCTCCATGGTCTCAGCCATGATGACTATGTTGTCGGCAAACCGACGGTGAGTGATGTACTCGCCGTTAATGTTGATGCCTAGCCCTTTCCAGTCCAGAACCTTGAAGACATCCTCCAATGCAGCGGTGAACAGTTTCGGAGAGATGACGTCTCCCTGCCTCACACCTCGCTGCAGAAGGATAGGTTTCGAGGTCTGATCCTGTAGTCGGACTGAAATAGTGGTGTTTTCATACAACACTTCAGCACTTCGATGTACCGATAGTCAATCTCGCACCGTTGAAGAGACTGCAGTACCGCTCAGGTCTCGATCAAATCGAAGGCTTTCTCGTAGTCCACAAACGCTAAGCAAAGAGGCAGGTTATATTCTTCGGTCTTCTGCATAACCTGCCGCAATGTACGTAAGTGATCTACGGTGCTTTTTCGGAATCCGGCTCGTTCGGGAGGCTGGAAGTCGTCAAAACTGTGCGCGAGACGGTTTGTGATGACTCTTGAAAACAGCTTGTAGACATGACTCATGACCGACCTTTTGCAAGATAAAACTACCTGGCGACTGGGCTATTTAAAAGACACGTCAGCAGTTATGTTGATTATGGCTTGTTATTTGTTACAGAATCCGGTTTTATAACAAGGAAAATAACTACTCCACGTAAGCACCTTGAACAATTCGAAGCAGGTTTGATGCATAATAGAATGTGGACTTATTTACATTTTTGGAATAACACACAGTTGTGTACTACATTTGATATATTACATGGGAAACATGTAACTTCTACGACTGGACAGAAATTGCCGTTTAAATGTAAGAAGATTTGATTCATAATTCAATTATTTATTCATAAAATTATCAAATACTTAAACTTTAAAAATGTTACCGTATTTTAAAGCTAATGCGAGTGATGAAAATGCAAAAATATTTACTTTTTTCCATTAATTACTAAAAAGAAAAAAATTAAAGATATATTTTGTTTTTAGCGTGCATTAAAATAATATTTTATAAAATATGGTAAAATGTCATAATTAATTTGGAACATCATCATAGAAACAATTTTTCCTTGCAGATAATGAGAATTGTTTAAGATCTTCACGACCTTGTGGCATGCAGATAGATTTAAACAACAAATGCGAAGGTAAGCCGTTCGATACTGTCTAGAACCTTAACTATTCAGATTTTTTTGAAATAAAACCATTTCATTGTTCAATAATGTTAAACATAATACGTAAACAAGTAGAATATGTCCTTTAAGTAAAACTGGAAGGAAATAAGCGTCACTTATGTAAAATTCTACTATGGTGTCCCTCAAGGAAGAATATTAGGACCATTGTTATTAAATCCAGTTAGAAGCTCTATTTTCTGAATTCGTAACTAAAGCAGGGATGTAGAATTTTTATAAAAACTAAAATAAAATCATTTGCATAGAAATTAGATTGAATTTTGAAATTTTAACACTTGCTTTAAAACAGTCATCAGTGATACTTTAAGTCGCCGTCGGATTAGTACCCTCTTTCCGACTACCCTTGTACACGCAACACTAAATGTTTAGCTGGCAAAACTTGATATTAACAGTCATATTCTTTTATGAATTAACAAGCATGTCGAATTTTTATGAAGAGGAGTCTTTTAATTATCAAAAATCGTGAAAATTCAAATTAAATTAAATCAAATCAAAAGTTTTTATTTCACATAAACCATTACAGGCGCTTATGAAAAGTCGAATTTAGGTGCACGGTTCCAATTAGTCGTTTCCTATGGAGAAGAATCGGCAAGAAACTTCATGGTTACTCTTTTAAAATCCATATCTTTAACAATTTGAGTGGGTACAGTTATGCCTTAGAATAGTTATGAGAGAGCAAAGTAGACTTAAGAGCAGGAACCACACAAAAAAACAAAATGAAAAATATGGTCACAAATTAACTAGGTATACAGGCATCTATCAAGTCTACAAAGCTCTCACATTTACAAAAGGTAAAAGGACGGTAAACTATATAAAACAACTGACATGGTTAATTGTCATCAAAACACATTACAAAGAAAATCACTGTACAAGGTTAGTCGGAAAGGGGGTACTAATCCGAAGCCCACTTATAATATCGCTGATGACTGTTTGAAAGCAAGTGTTAAAATTATAAAATGATCGTTAAATTTAGTTGTTTCAAAAATTCTTCATCCCTGCTTTAGTTACAAATTCAGAAAATGGTGCTTCTAATTCATGGCCCCAAATATGACCTAAAATGTAAACACAGCTGATCATTACTGGGAATAGATAGATTTTAGAGATATTTTTTTTTGAGATTTTTGAACAACTGTTTCTCTTAAACTATTGACTTTCGGGAAAAGTTGTAGAACAAAAGTTATTCATTATTATGTGTACCTACTTTAACACCTTTTCGGATTAGTACCCCCTTTCTGACTAACCTTGTATATAGATAAAAACTTTTGATTTGATTGATTGAACGTGTTTTGATAATAGAGGCTGTATGCTTTGGTTGTGTATTGTTTCAGAAAATCCTGTTCCTCTTATAAATTGTTATGTAGATAAAAAGAAAGCTGAATGGACTTGTTTCACTCTTATTGATCTACAGCATAATTCAGTACATCAATGGTATCAAGGGTACAATAATGGTATGTACAACCGGTTAACTTAAATAACACATTGGAACAAAATTCGACTTTTTTTTTGTTGCATAGAGTTTTGTAGCTGTTGTTTACTGATTCGAGGTCGCTGATTTCAAATGTAATTATGTAATAAATTCTAATGAGACAAAATTATTCTCAGTAGTCCGGTCCCGAACAAAACAACCGAACTATTGAGTCTAGAGGGTTCGGTTATGACGTCAAACCGAACTGTTGATACTTACGATATGATAAGATACCAGTAGTCCGGTTAGGGGTGTAAACATAAAATGCTTTCATAAATAAAATAATCAAACATATTCCCTGAAATTATAATTCGGTAGTTAACTAATAGGCACTTTCATTAGAATACTGACCGGAGAATACTGAAATCATTAACCGAACTACAGAACACAAGTCTCAACAGTTAGAAGCAGGTTAAGTAATCTTATTACATCAAATAACACATGGGAACGAAATTCGACTTTTTATTTTGTTGCATAGAGTTTTGTGGCTGTTGTTTACTGATTCGAGGTCGCTGATTTCAAATGTAATTATACAGGGTGGAAAAAATCAATGGGCCCTGAAGGGAAACCACTTTAAATCCTTAAGATAGATTATTTTTCTTAAAGGAAACATTCCTTTAATTTTAAAAAGAAACAAAACTGCATTCACAGATTTCTCGACATGCTTACCTAAACCGGGAATCGAACCAGTTAAAAAAATTAAAAAATAAACACTCGCTATTTTAAAATTTCACTAATCGATACAGTCAATGTTAGAGATAAAATTTCTCCAATAAACATTAGGTCTTATACTCATCTGTCGTACAAGATATCCATGAAATCTAATATTTAGGTAGTACACAAGGGCTTTAATCAACATTACCTAAACTAGAACTGTTCACTTTTAACAAGTAAAAGACACTTTATAATTTTTTTTAAACTCTAAGATCCAAAGATTTTCTATGAAGTTACAAGCTTGCTAATTTATCTCTAAGCGTATTTGATTTTTTTTTATTACAAGTACCTCGTTGAAGACTTAGATAAGAAAATCATTTAATTGGTAATAATAATTCTATGCACGTTTTATTTCTTAGACGGGGCGTTCTGACGAAAAGTTTAAAAATAGAACGTTCCGTTTGACAATAATCCTATCGATTAGTAGAATAAAATAGCGAGGGTTTATTTTTTTATTTTTAGCTGGTTCGATTCCCGGTTAAGGTAAGCTTATCGAGAAAACTGTGAATGCAGTTTTGTTTCTTTTTAAAAATAAAGGAATGTTTCCTTTAAGAAAAATAATCTATCTTAAGGATTTAAGGTGGTTTCCCTTCAGGGCCCATTGATTTTTTCCACCCTGTATAGTAAATTCTAATGAGACAAAATTATTCTCAGTAGTCCGGTCCCGAACAAAACAACCGAACTATTGAGTCTAGAGGGTTCGGTTATGACGTCAAACCGAACTGTTGATACTTACGATATGATAAGATACCAGTAGTCCGGTTAGGGGTGTAAACATAAATTGCTTTCATAAATAAAATAATCAAACATATTCCCTGAAATTATAATTCGGTAGTTAACTAATAGGCACTTTCATAAGAATACTGACCGGAGAATACTGAAATCATTAACCGAATTACAGAACATAAGTCTCAACAGTTCGGTTTAACGTCATTACCGATCTAATGAGACAAAATTAGTCTCAGTAGTTCGGTCCCGAACAAAACAACCGAACTACTGAGACTAGAGGCACGAAGCGATCTCTTCCAGACAACCTTAGGGTGGACTGGAAGAACGGAAAGAGATACGGGCAGTTATGTTAATTTGTAGGGCCCTTTTCCTGTCATGCGTATTTTCGCCCGCTCGCGGATCTGGTCACACGCAGGACAAAGATTTCGTTTACCGCTGCAGTGTCGTGCGTGTCGCCAGTGACTAAACTCGTGCACAAAGATGAACGTAAAAAAAGTAATCATGCGTACTATGACCATGCGTGCGACCCGCGCCACAGTAAAAACAACACTGAAGGCAGAAGAACGCCGCCCGCATCCGGTTAGCACGCACGTGGGCTGCACGCCCGCAGTCAATCCGTGTTCCGCGCGCGTACATCCCGCATGATAGGAAAAACATGTATGAAACGATAGGATGCGGGCAGCCTGCACGCGGACCAGCAGCCTTATTGTCTAACTTGAAATCCATTACCAGTGAACTTGAAGTCGATTACCAGTGGTCGACCCAGTCAGAATGTTATCGGTATTGTCTAAGGTATTCAACTGGTCTTCGGTTTCGGAATGAATGATCCGTGTGAATCCAATTTCCAAGTTTTTGCGTTTCGTTAATGCAAGTAGGACTACTAATAGTGCCATGGTACTATTTGCAATTTAGTTGTTTTAGTAGTTGCAAAAACGGTAATTATATTTATTATGCTGTAAAAACACAGCCTGTGCATTATTTTTGTCATTATTTGCATATTAATCACGTATTTTGTCAGTAAGTTTACTAAAAAAATAGTAACGAAACGCACGTCCCTCACTGTTGGAGTTGTCTGTGTATAGTCTATGGTCAAAAGATCGCGGTTTATTTTGTAGTCGTTGGTGTTGTGTGAATTTTTTTGCTGAAGATTCGTTTCAAAATAAAAAGTTACTACCGATTTTATGCGTTACAAAAGTTGTTGTGTTGTTACACAACAGTGCGATAATATAATAGTATGGCTATTTCAGAATGCCTGCAAGAAAAGCAGTTTCTTTGCCGAAATTAATGCACCTATCTACTCAATTATAGGTGTTCAGATGATTAATAATTACTTCTGAGATATTAGGTAGGAAGTTATTTCTTATTCTTCAAACGCTTCTAATACAATGTTCAACACAACAGTGCTAAGATAGTATGGCTATTTCAGAATGCCTGCAAGAAAAGTACCTAGTTTCTTTGCCGAAATGAATGCACCTATCTACTAAAATAAGGGTGTTCAGATGATTAATAATTACTTCTGAGTTATTAGGTAGGAATTTATTTCTTATTCTTCTAATACAATGTTCACCACAATTTTCTTATTTTGATAAAAATTTTACCAAAACACTTCAAACAAGATTCGAATGAGCTCCCTGCTTCATTTGACATTTCACATGGGCTTGAATTTGCTACTGAAATTCATTTCGGTGTTACGCAATACCAAAATCAGCCTTAATACGAAGTTCCATTCATTCACTGGGTTTGAATTTCGCTGGTAATGGTGTTGTATGTGACAGCTATTTACACAATACGAAAGTGACAATTGAAGTCCAGGCTAGGTTTCAAATGTCAAAAATGAAGTCCATGTCCATTACCAGTTGAGTTAGACAATAAGGCTGCTGATCCGAGCGCGAGCCAAAATACAGATGACAGGAAAAGTGCCCGTAGGGTTAACACTAAAAATTAAAATAATTTCCGTAGTAACATTAATTAATCTTACAGAGTCTTGGATTGGCAACATCCCACCGACGAAAGCAGGAACATCAAGATTCGTTTTTAAATTTGAAAAATTTGATAATAATAGTTTTGTGTTTTATAATCTGAAATCGACACCTATTAATATGGACTTAACGTCTAACAAGATGAATTTACATGCAGATGAATCTGGTGAGTATGACGATTATATTCAAATTTTTAACTAACTTCCAACAAAAGGAAGAGGCTCTCAATTCGACAATACCTACAGCATGTAAGGGTAAACACCGTTATCACTCAAACCATGGGTAGTTGACTTAAACATAAAAATATAGGAACGAGTAAAAAAAAAAAAAACATACGCCCGAGAAATGAGCGGCGCGGCGGCGCTACGACGCGGCGCACACACACTCGCTAACGAGACAGCTGACTGACTGGGGTAGCAAACTGTGCGGGGCCGTGCGTCGGGCCACGCGGCAAGTTCCCCGCGCCCCCTCCCGTAGCTTGTTGCCCCCGCGCATAGGGTGAAATGCTTTTGAGGAAAAATGAAAATTATATAAAAAAAAGTGTTTTTCTTATTTTACGCAAAAGATAAAAAGTCTACTTTTCCGTTTAAATTCAAATGGCGAAGCTTCCTCCTTAAAGACAAATCAGCCAAACCATTGACGCTTTTTTTTATTTCAGTTGAACAGAGCAATGTAATAATATTAAGATATTCTGAAACAAAATATGTTTACTTCAACTGCGGAGAGTATTTAGACCGAACAAATTGTGAGTATCTCATAAAACATGGTTAATTGGACTAATATCATCATTAGAATCAAATATTGTTATAATATACACTTGGAGGCAAATAAATGGAGCCACTTCTATTTTTCATATATTTTTCATGGTTAAAGATAAAGATAAAGATATATTTATTGCATAACTGTGTACATTAGATATTATTAATAAACATTACATTTTTTGTTTCAACAGTCTACCCAAGTCGGATATGCAATAGTATTTTAATAAACTAGCTACTTACAAATATTATTTTTTATCAAAAAACTCATGCAGGTTATAATATACATTTTCAATTAAATAGATTTTCAATTTATTTTTAAACATGTTTCCATTTAATTCTTTAATTGTTTGCGGTAACTTATTGAACACACGAATAGCAGTAACATAGGTACTTTTATAATACATCATATTGTTAATAACCGGTAAATTAATGTCATATTTATACTGCTTCCGAATGTTTCTTTTAGAATTTGATTTGAAATTAAAATATTGCATATTGTTCTTAACAAATAAACATAATTCCAGAATATAAATACCAGTCAGTGTCAGGAAACCCTCTGACCTGAAGACATCTCTTAATGACTCGGTGCTATACATGTTATATATAGTCTTAAGACATTTCTTCTGGAGAATGAATGTGGATTGTACGTTTGTCGAGTTCCCCCAATATATGACACCATAAGTTAACAGTGGGTACACATTTCCAAAATAAGCATTTCTAGTGACACTTGGATTTGTAGTTTCTGCCAGAACTGACAATGCGTAGCAAGCACTGGATATTTTTTTATTAATTTTTTCAATGTGTGCCTTCCAGTTTAAATGTTGATCTATTGTAACTCCTAAGAAATTTGTGTCTTTTACTTCCTCAATCGCTGTATCTGACATGGTTACGTTCAGTTTAGTAGGCTTACTTTTATAATTTCTAAATTGAATTAATTTGGTTTTTGAGACATTGACTTTTAAATTTATTGACTGCAACCAATCAGTTACTGTTATTAATGCTCTATTTATTTCACTTTCGTAAATAAGATCATTGGAATATTCACTAGAAATAAATATGGTTGCGTCATCAGCATACATTACGCAAAGATGGTTAATTATATTTGGAAGCTCGTTAACATACAATAGGAACAAGGGGGGTCCCAATATACTGCCTTGCGGTACGCCTAGTTTTACGGATTCGAATTTAGATTTCACTATCTCCACCATTTTTGTTCTTTCATTGTATACCTCAATGACAGTGCCCTGCATTCTATTGTCTAAATAATTCTCAATTAATTTTAGTGCTATACCTCTTATTCCTATCCCTTCTAATTTATCAAGCAAAATGTCATACTTTACACAGTCAAATGCTTTTGACATATCAATGAAAAGAGCAGCACATTTTTTTTTATCATTGATTTTATCCCAAATGGTATTGAATAATTTATATATTGCCAATGATGTAGTTTTATTCTTTTGAAATCCAAATTGGTTAACATTTAAAATATCATTTACATTTAAAAACTTTGTGATTCTAGCATAAATAACCTTTTCAAATATCTTCGAGAAACTTGGCAACAGTGCAATTGGTCTATAGTTATTTATGTCGTGCCGTGATCCTTTTTTGTATAATGGCTTTATGAGAGCTATCTTTAGGGTATCGGGAAATTGACCCGTTTCTAACATAAGATTCAGAACATGTACCAGGGGATCAACAATAAATGGGATGCTTTCTTTGATAACTCTTATGGGTATATTATCGTGTCCGCTACTAGTTTTATTTTTTAATTTTAGAACTATATCTATTATTTCGCTTCTGTCTACTGGGTAGAAGAAAATACTGTTTGAATTAGAAGTTGATTGTGATTTGTAATTTCTATTATTGTCCGATGACGTAGCATTTAAATTTTGGTTAATGTAGAAATTGTTAAAAATACTAGCTAATTTTACAGGAGATTTTATAACATTGTTGTTGTGTAGGATGTAGTCTATTGTGGGTTGAAGAACATTTGTAGTTTGGGTTTGTCGTTTTATTAATGCCCATGTGGCTTTAGTTTTATTGGTACTGCGTGAGATAAATTTCGCATTAGAGTTTTTTCGTGATTGTTTTATAACACGCTTTAAGATTTTACAACAGCGAACATATTTTATTTTTTGTTCTTGTGACGTACTACTTTTTGTTTGTAGGTACATTTTTCGTTTATTTTTACTAGAAATTATAATGCCTTTTGTTTTCCATGATGTATCTTTTTTATAATGCATTTTAACTTTTTCAACTGGGATACAAATATCGAATATTAATTTAAATAAGCTAATAAATTCTTCGTAAGCTGAGTTTGCATCCAAATGATGATACACATGATGAAATTTTATTTGAGAAATGTATCTTAAAAATATGTCAATGTAATAATTTATGTTACGTCGCATTTTGTACCTTTATTTTGTATATTTATATTTATATTTGTTATTATTTTTGGTATCATGGAACAGATCAATTCTAAACATAATATGTTTTTTAAACATTCTAAACATAATCCCCCTTATTACAAAAGATGGTCTAAGAGAAACCGAGGTTTTAAAATAGCCCCGTCTCTTTTTGTTATATGACATAAGAAAGTGATGGGTATATTTTAAACCTGGGTTTACCTTAGTCTTAGTTTAAACCATCTTTTGTAATTAGGCCCCATATGTTCTTTTAGGCGCTATATTATAGCGCCTAAAAGGTTATTTGATAACCTTTACAATGAGGGTAGTTTTTTGTCAACTTTTCATTTTTTTAAATTAAAGGGTAGAATTAAATTATCGCATTTAATTTGCTTATGACATTTTAATTGCACTCCAATAAGAAAAGGATAAATTGGGGGTTTTTGTTAATTATACCCATATTGTAGTGTGATTGTAACAATATTTTTGTTTTTAACTGTTTTTTCTGGACTGTTTTAACCTTACCCAATTTTCTATCAAAATTACTGTTTTTCTTTATGAACCAATAAATTATATCATCCAAAACGCTTATCATTCAATAATTTACCCTGATTTTAAAGATTATTTAATGAACTTTCAAATGTCATAAGTATTTTATAGAATTATATAATTCATGAAACCAAAATTGATAACCAGGACTCGTGAAAAAAAGGAGTGGCTCGATTTATTTGCTCCCAAGTGTATTTTAAACTATACCAGTAAGATCACATTGTTTTAAGGAATTACACGAATTTATTTTCATTCTGTTTATGTAGAAACTTATGAAGTGTTATACATATAGGCGTGATCGATTCCCAGGTCGGGCTAAGTGTTGTTGGGTTTTTCCGTTTGGAATTTCTCAGTAGTAGCACGGAGTCTGGTTTTGTGCCCGGTTGATGGCAATAGGCTTGGCTCCTTTCACATGAGAATTAGGCTAAGCGTATGCTGAGACGCAGGTGTCGCAGGTGACGCAGGTGCACGCAGCGCAGCGCAGCGCAGCGCAGAGCAGATTTTGTAATGTATGAACGTACTAAAAGCTGCGTATGCTGCGACGCAAACATGTGTCTGCCCTGCTCTGCGCCTCGTTGTAGTGCCGGCACAGATTTCTGCGCGACGCGTGCATGTCAACATGTGTTTTTACCGCTAATTCGAATTTTATTGCAATGACAGAACATTTAATTGAATTAGCGCGTTGGGAACCTTGTTTGTATGATACTAATCATCCAGACTATTAAAAAAAACGTTCGTCAACTCGAACTCGTCTATTCTTTGTACTAGTTAAAACTCGAATGTGTCTTCGAGCTGCGTCGCAGCATGCGGTCGTGGCCTATGTCTGCCTCGCCTGCCCTGCGCGGCGAAATCTGCACTGTGCTGCGCTGCGTCACTTGCCTCTCATTTAAAAGCTTAGCCTTAAATATGCGAAATGAGTGTGTACTATACACCTCTGCCAACCCTTCGGGGAATACAGGCGTGAGATTATGTTTATTTATTTATTTATTCATATAACAATTCGCATTGTGTTTGAATGATCTAATACATTAATTATTACAGCTAAAAAAAAAAATTATATATTTCAAACAGTAAAATTCACTAAAAATAATTAATAGGTAACACATGATACTATGTCAACAGGTTTTAAAAATTTACTATAATCTTGTGTATGTACCTTGAACTAAAGGTACTTTTTAAAAACATAGACACTGAATCACAATCAGTTATTAAGTTATCACAACAAAGTTAATCGTAAAAAGGGAAAACAGCAAAAATATCGGACGTTCCTCAATGGCGGTTATTTTACTTACTACCCTAGAGCGCATGCGCGTGCCGCTCTTTTTAATCTGTGGTACACGTTTTTTCAAATGTTGCCAACAATAAGTATAAATGATAAATATTATTATGTCAAATGATTGCAAATACGTCAAATGATTTAAAATATTCTATGTCAAATGTTTGAAATATTATTATGTCAACTGATTTAATCTATTCTCTAAAATGCAAAAAATCTAATAATGTGTTGAATATATTTAATGTCATAAGTAAATGGTTGGTACAAAAAGGTAAATCACTAAACATAAAAACTATTTACCATCATTTGTCACCAATTCAGACAGAGAATATAAAAACTTGTCCAACAGGAATGCTTTAAGCACGGACTAGAAAAAAAAGAAGGACTCCGCGCCACGCATATCAAAAGTGAAGCACCGTACCGATCTATGTGTGCGTGATTTGAGGGATACCAGATAAATGAAAATTTCCCAATTTTTTTTTATATTTTGAAAGTTTCATTTCTTTAAATGAAGCCATATAAGAAGTCCGCTTACATTATTTAATTGCAATTACAAACATATACTTAGTTAAAACTTAAAATTAAGTATTTATTTTGTATGAGTGACAAGAAAAACGTTTTCGACGGAATTCAAAGTTCTTCATCTCTGCAGGCTCTTATTATTTTAATCCAATCATTATTCCATGGTTGATTTGCTGTAGGAAATCAATAAAAATAATCATATTCAATACTTGCAAAAAACTCACAAAGAACACAAAAAAATGGATTACCCAATCTCTCGGGAAAATTACCCATTTATTTTCCGACAGCACTTCTATGTCTTTTGAGGTTTTGTGTTCCAATAGTAATGATTTTAAAATGTCAAAAATACAATAAATCAACAGGTTAAATAAGTGTCTTACTTGTGAATGTTATTCCTTGACACTTTTTCTGGGATGTAGAATTATTTTTAAACCATTTCACAACACAAGAAGGCATTATTTTATTTTATTACTTGACGTAAACAGTACCTACAATGACGGCGCGGTGCCGCGTAATGGCGGCCAGTCGGCACCATATGATGTAAATGTGTGCGTGAGGCATGATTGTACAAACGGTCCGGCATACTTGTAGTGCTTCACTTTCGATACACGTGGCGCGGAGTCCTTCTTTTTTTTCTAGTCCGTGGCTTTAAGTTTAGCTTTGAATAGAGTACCTTTGTAAATCAACGATCTTGAGTGAGTAGGCAACCTATTAAACAATTCTACTGATTGGTTGTTATGTTATTAATTTACAGATACACAAGTAGGCTTAATAAATACAGAGAACAAGATTAAGACATTTAACACAACAGAATTTAAAGAGAAACTCAATTTGGCGGACAATGGTAGCACGTTGTGTTGTTTATTTTATATCAACAACTTCCACGGCGAAAAATCATTCATGCGCAGACACGTAACAAATAAAACTTTGCTAATATATGGTGAGGAAAGCGAATCGCCAAGTTTTCTAACAGGTAAGTCTTGTTTGTGGGATGGGTGGCTTCAAACAATTAATACTTTAATTATATAATAAACTAGCGACCCGCCCCGGCTTTGCACCTGTACGTTTTATAGCTTAGAACCTTCCTCTTGAATCACTATATCTATTAAAAAAAACCGTATCAAAATCTGTTGCGTAGTTTTAAAGATCAAAGCATAAATAGGGACAGACAGCGGGAAGCGACTTTGTTTTATACTATGTAGTGATTATTATAAAAAGTTTTTTTATAAATTACTTGTTTTCAGAAGAAAAATTATTTACTACTATTATTATAATAGTATCTGCAGTAGCAATCATCCTGATGTCAGTGGTTATAATAATAGTTAAGAAACGTTGCTGGGTGAAGGCCAATCCGCCAGAGACACCACAAATACCAACTGATGTAAGTTTATGGTTAAAATATTATCAGGGTGTAAACGACTAGTACTGGGCCTCATAAGAAGGCTCAAGGTCACCCAAACGGCAATGGAGAGGGCTATGCTCGGAGTTACCCTGCGTGATCCTATCAGAAATGATGAGATCCGCAGAAGAACCAAGGTAACCGACATAGCTCGAACAATTGCCAAACTTAAGTGGCAGTGGGCGGCACATTGCTCGCAGAACGGATGGCCGATGGGGCCGAAAGGTTCTGGAGTGGCGACCGCGTACCGGAAGACACAGCGTGGGTTGGCCTCCCACAAGGTGGACCGATGATCTGGTGAGGGTCGCGGGAAACCGCTGGATGTGAGAAGCACAGGACCGGTCGATGTGGCGATGCTTGGGGGAGGCCTATGTCCAGCAGTAGACGTCTTTCGGCTGAATGATGAAACGACTAGTATTGAACTTGTTATGTTCAAAGGTGAAGTTGTCATCATAACGACGCTTGGCAGATTAATCATCATCATCATTCAACCGATCGCCACATCGACCGGTCCTGTGCTTCTCGCATCCAGCAGATTCCCGTGACCTTCACCAGATCACCGGTCCACCTTGTGGTCGCCTACCCACGCTGCACTTTCCGGTACGCGGTCGCCACTCCAGAACCTTTCGGCTCCATCGGCCATCCGTTCTGCGAGCAATGTGCTCCACCCACTGTCACTTGAGTTGGGCAATGGATGATGGATGGATAGTCTGATAATGTTGTTAGTAGCATTATGAGGACGCAGCAGCTCAACGTTGAGGATACTCTCTTAGTCGTCTTTTCCGACACCCAGTATTTAAAAGTATACAGACAACTAACTAGATTCGTATTTTAACAGAGTTGTCTATCTTAAACAAGGTGTAGCATAAATAAGTGCACAACCTCTTAAGGGGTCACTGTTCTCATCATTATGAACAACTTTTATTATGGGACCAAACCTGAAATCAATCCCAAACTAAGTAAATTTCGACAAATCGTTCTACGACAAGATTTTACTTCGACACTAGTGAACTCCGACCTTACGCTATTCTGACAATTATGGAACTTCGATACCTAATTTGGGGCACCTCGACACGTATAGGTTAGGCTCGAAGGCGATGACGGAGGCTAGAGTAAGCGAGCAAAGCGAGCGAACGAAGCCCCCGTCATCCCCTTAATGTTAGATTACTTTAAACCCCAGTGTCGAAGTTCCATAATTGTCGGAGTAGCGTAATATCGGAGTTCCATAGTGTCGAAGTAAAATCTTGTCGTAGAACGATTTGTCGAAATTCAGTTTGGTAGTCACCTGAAATCGAGGAAAAACAATCAGCTATTCCCTACATTTTGACAAGTTATGCGAACATTAATGTATGGAACAGCTGATTGTTTTTTCTCGATTTCAGGTTTGGTCCCATAGTAAAAGTTGTTCATAATGATGAGTACTGTGACCCCTTAAGAGGTTGTGCACTTATTTATGTTACCCCTTGTGTATGGTACAGGACCAAATCTTTGATATCGCTTGCAGTCTGAGCGTGTCTTGTGTCTTCTTCTTCTTCCTGCCCTTATCCCATGTTACTTGGGGTTGGCACAACACGTTTTCTTCTGCCATTCTGTCCTGTCACCCGTCATGATATCACTGACACCCTTCTCTTTCATATCATTCTTCACACAATCCATCCATCTTTTCTTTGGCCTCCCTCTTCCTCTTCATCCATCCACATTTATATTCATAACTCTTTTGGTCACATGCGTTTCATCTCTCCTCTTCACATACCAAGACAAACGGTTCCCTTTCAACTTTTCTGTCACTGGCGCTACTTTCGAACTTCCTCTAATATATTCATTCCTGACCTTATCCATTCCGGTCACTCCACACATCCATCTCAACATTCTCATCTCCGCTACATGCAATCTTTTTTCATCTTTTTTCTCCGTATTACAAGTTATTACACTCAGTGCAACAATGACAGTTGCCTACATAGTACATTGATGTTCATTGTTTATCTGTATACTTAACTATTTTGCTGAATGTGCCAATGTGACTTTTTCAATGCCAAATAATTTGTAAGTTAATTCAAGACACCGCTGAATACGGTAAAGAAAAACATCGTGAGGAAACCTGGACTTAATGGTTCAAATCACCATCACGCTGTTACTAAGCGCTGTTGTTGTCTTGTACCTTCTTTGTACATGTCACACTGAAAGTTTCTGGATTCTCATAAAGTAAAACACTTGTAATGTTTATATTGTGTTCACTGTTTTTCAAAGTATTTTCCCACATAACTTATACACTTTTTCAATCTTTGAAACCATTGGAATTTTTTTTTCACATTACTCTACTCGCTGTCGTTTTTGAACTTTTGTTAAAATATGCGGTATCCGTCTCGAAGAACGCTTCTGAACGTTCAGATGTACTTGCAAAATATTTTGCACTTTTCTCATAGCAATGTTCAGTGATGTACGAATTTTCTGACATGTAGTATTTTTATCTAATTGAATTAGTTGTCGTGCAGTATCAATGTTAGTTTCTGTTACCGCTGTCGCCGGCCGACCTTCACGAAAATCATCTTAGAGATGAATACGTCTACGTTTGAAATCATTATACCAGAATAACACAGAGCTACGTAACGAGGGTTCCCTATCCATTTGCATAAAATTTTAAGACCTAATATAACTTAGCATAATTTTGTTTGGCATAATTATATTTTCGCATAATATAATTACGCATAACAGCTTACGCATAATTTTTTTAAGCATAATTTCTCTAACCATAATAATGATTAAGCATAAAGTTCTAAAGCATAACTTTTTTAAGCATAATATCCTAAAGCATAAATTTATTTACGCATAATGATATTAAAACATATTTTTATAGGTATATGGTAGACGATTATTCGTCACCTACTTTCATTTTCACAATAAAAACTTAAGGGGATGTTTGTAAAGTTGAGGCTCCAAAGCAGAGTCGACGGAGCCCCGCCGTGCGGGGCTCCTATTTCTGTCTGCAGGGTTTAAAGTAACCTAACACGAAGGGGATGACGGGGGCTTCGTTCGCTCGCTTCGCTCGCTCACTCTAGCCCCCATCATCCCCTTCGAACCTAACCTATCCGTGTCGGGGTGCGCCTGCGACTAGATTATTAGACAATGGTAAAAACATTTCTGATTATCATAACTAACGTTATGCTAATAGTCATTAGGCCTACTAACGTTATGCGAATCAAATTTATGCCAAAACAAATTAGTCTTTAAGATGATTATGCCAACATAAAACGTATGCCTAAAAAAATTATGCCGAAGTATTATTATGCCAAAACAAATTGTGCCAAAATCGTTATGCCGAAGTATATTAGGACAAAGAACATTATGCGAAAAGAAGGGATCCCAGCTACGAGATGGGGCTTCATCACCAAATGAAAATTTAAGTCTTTGGCAACTTTTTATGTTGACTTAAACCACAGCGAAAGTCATAGAAAATTATACATCGAAAATTTTCTCGACTTAAATCCATTTTTAGGTCAACACGCAATTTTCAAATTGGCGCCACAAAGAAAAATAAATGACAGATGTAAAAAATAAAATGTATTCTACAGCCAAAGAGTTACATTTTTTTTAAATAGCAATTACTTTTTAAATATCTTTAACGCAAGTGGCCCATTCCAGAAACTTTCAGTGTTGCCCACGAATGAGGAGAGACATTTGCCCAGCTGTGGGACAAGTACTTGTGGTATAATGTTTCATGTTTTATTTTTCAGACAAACCGTTTTTACCTGAATCTATTATTCCGAAAAGAATGCCAGCAAGAAATAGAAGCAGCAGAACAAAATGATTATGAAGAAGCTAGAACTGAAGAACCAAATCATTACGAAGAAATCAAAACTGAAGAACAACATTACGAAGAAATTTAATAATAACATCTTAGGTAGAGCTTAGTGAACCATTAACTAATGATAACTTAAGGTGCCCAATACCCCTTTGATTCCAAACGTTCAATAAATTCACTCAATAAAATTGACAAACCAGTCTGATCAATATTTTTATAAGTCTGTGTTGGAGCTTGTGATCAACACAGCATAAGCTGAATGGAACACATTTTTTTTTTTACCTGTCATCTGTCACAACGTTAGAATACGCACTTGCTAATTGTTTCCCGCCAAAAATACGAATAATATAATTGTTCCCGCCAAATTAACGGTAAAATGGGGCTATTTGAAAACCACGGGGCTAATTGGAATTTAGTAAACGAATGTGCTTCTTAAACAATTATTGCCACAGGTGCTATGTATTTACGATTTCATTGTTATTGTATATTTCACTAATAGAAACTGTAGATAGTTTATAAAATATGACGAAAAATCTGCTATGCCATGTTCGTGCCAATTAGCCCCATCGTTCCCAAATAGCCCCATTTTACGGTACCGCATTAAAATTAATTGTTCTTGCACTGAGTACTCCTGCAGTTATCATTCCACCAAATTCCTTGTAATTCCCGTACAGTCTGATATCTATATTTTCGTGCGAGCAACTTGTCTGACGACGAAGTTTTGGCGGCAGCCATGCTGGTGATGTTGTTGAATAAAAAAAAAACGTATACGGGTTATACAGCGTGACTTTTAATTCATTGGCAATATTTTAACCCCGTATTCTACCCATGATACTAATGTATTTAAGCCCATAATATCGTGTATTAAAATTGTCAAATTATTAATTTTAAAAACGTGATATATCTTGTCATTTACCTACATAAAGTCCAAAATTAATAAACACGATAAAAAAATAAATAGTAAAAATGATAATTAAAACTTTAATAAATTTAAAGTATCAAGATGCGTCCGCTAGTAATGCTAGTATACCAGTTTACTACGCGGTCTTATTACTTACGCTACAATGTAGGTACGAGTACGAGCTCTCATTCAGTAGGCATGTCCTTGAAAAGAAATGCCGCCAAACAATATTCGGCATGAACAAAGTTTTCCTACATCGGGCCTCTCGATCGATCCCCGCGCTCATCTGCGGGGCCGCGGGGTGCGGCCGCCCGCCCCCTCTCGAGCAAAGAAATGCATGCGCGGCGTCGCCTGCGCCACTCCAGCCAGTCACGCGTTTAATAGGTCAAGTGCATGACGTGTAATTCGCGAAAGATTCTGTGAACCGTAAACCGTAAGTAACATGCCACGACCACGTAGAACAGTGTACACGAACCAGCAATACCTGGATATGGTCTTGTTTTACGACCGAACGCACAGTTTTCCGCGAACCCGTCTGATGTTCCACCGCCGCTATCCCGATGAATCAAGAGACCGAATCTTGAGGTCAACTCAAAACTTACTGGATTTTGCATCATTCCACGTAATAACGTATGCCCAAGTGCCAAGAGACCTCCGTGGAAGAGCAGCTGCAGAACGTGCCTGAAAGCTATCAGTCCGAGCTGTACTACCAACATGACACTACCAGCGGGATGTTCGCACGTTCCTCGACCGAAGCTTCGGCAAGCGTTGGATAGGACGCGGCGGGCCTGTACCTTGGCCTGCGCGGTCGCCTGACCTGACGCCCTTAGTTTTTTTTTTTGTGGGGTTAATTTAAAAGACTAGTGCACGAGCAATAAAGTGAAAGTCGCGAACAGTTAAGCGAAAGGATTGTTACGGCATTCGAAATAATAATTGTTAAATCGCGTACATTTGTTTTGCAAAACGTGAAAAGAAGCCATAGGCGCCGTGCTGAGCTGTGTGTACAAAGAACAAGTGAACACTTCGAGCACCTCTTAAAGTACACGTAGGTAAGTACCTCCTAAGTACTAAACTAAAACGTAGTAGTTAAGGTACTGTACTAAATAATTACAAACACACGCGCACGCCGGCCACGTAGTCCCAATCAGCTGTTTCACCAAAGTTCACACGCGGTCGACGCAGTAGGTACAACACAAACGCGCACGCCGGCCGCGTAGTCCCAATCAGCTGTTTCACCAAAGTTCACGCGCTGCAACGCTGTAGGTACTTTTCTAAATAACTCTAATCAGCTGTTTCATTCAATTCATTTTTAATGATATTACAGTCATTGCACATGTAATTTGAAACTTTTGCTAAGAATAAGTTTTACTTTGAACACCGAAGTAAAAGTTTAAATCACTTCCAATTTTCCAATTCTTCCTCTGTCTTTTTTTAAAATATTCCCAGCGCTTGTACTTAATTACTTTTGTAGGTAATGTGCTGGGTGCGTTTACAAACTCAACACGTACATCTTTCTATGCGGAAATCGAATTCGCGACATGTAACGCAGCAGCCACACACTCTGCCACTTTGCCAACAGTGCTGACAATTATTACGTAGCATAACTTATTATGATGTCATGTGCAAGCTGCCATATTTCATTGATTGGTGCGTAGAAGTGGCCCCCATTTTTAATTTGCTTTCTCGTGTTTGTGGCTTAGACAAACGGGCGCTATTGTGCTTCAGGGCTTTCTGTCATGATTTTAATTTCTTTCGGACCTAACTAAATAATTTAATTTAAGTACGAGTTACACGTTAGTTCCGTAGGAATATCGAAGCTGCTACATCGCGATCCGCGAGTTCGCGACAGCAATCAAAGCGACGCCGGCGCGCCGCCCGCGCTCCGTCCCGCGCAAAAAATGAATGGCTCGCGTCGACGGTGATGGCGCGTGTGTGCGTACGTGTCACACACACTCACACACGGCACCCGTACATTTTAAATAGCGCGCAATCACAATTTGACCCTTTTTATTTTTTTGTTCATTTTGGGAAAACTCTGGGTTATTATTTTTGAACACTTTACTAGCTTTAGTTATTATTTGTTCCTCAATTAGATTCTTGGACTAAAATATTGCCAACGAATTCAAAGTCTTCCTGTAGAATGGTTGAAAAGAAAGCCAGCCTAAACTCACGAAAGGCTTTTAAAGGACTTAGCCATAACTGAAGAAAAAGATTTAAAAAAGTACATGAGATCACCATAAATACATGAATAGGTGAAATTCAGGCGCCACGGGTGCGGGTGACTCGCGCATGCGGGCATGAGCCCGCGTCACAGTAAAAAGGCCCTTACAGCGGTTACGCACTGCATCCGATCCGAATCCGTGAAAATACGTTCCGAAGTAGCCATAGAGCTATTTGTATAGTAGTTTACGCACTACATCCGGCGTCCGTCATCCGATTTCTATCCGTCATCCGTGAGTTTCTAATTCGGAAGAACAATTGACGGACCGAAGTAGCCATAGAACTATTTGTATGGTAGCTTATGCACTACATCCGGCATCCGTCATCCGATTTCTATCCGTCATCCGTGAGTTTCTAATTCGGAAGAACAATTGACGGATCGAAGTAGCCGTAGTACTGAATTGTTTGAATTTGAATCAGAGATCGGAATAGTGCGTAAGCAACATCCGAATTCGGTCCGAGATTTTTACTCTAGATCGGTATTTTCACGGATTCGGATCGGATGCAGTGCGTAAAGCAATATCCGAATTCGGTCCGAGTTTTTTATATCCGTATTTTCACGGATTCGGATCGGATGCAGTGCGTAATCGCTCTTAGTCGTCATCAGTCATGCCGAATAAAGTGAAAAAATAAAAATTTATTTGTAGTCTATTCTGTATTTTATTAATTGTTAAAAATAATAAAATTACTTAATCATATTCACATATTTTCTAATTATGGAAATTTTATGTTATCTATTATTTGTAATATCCAGAGAGTGGAATTTAATGGTGGAATTTGAAATGTCAGAGAGACGGCTCTTTATTTTTTATCGAGTATATCCATAACACAAGTAGCAGATGTTGGAGAAAAGACAGCCAAGCTGAAGTGGGAGTGGGCCGGCCATGTCGCTCGAATGCACCCGGACAGATCCCCTTCGTGTTAGGTTACTTTAAACCCTGCAGACAGAAATAGGAGCCCCGCACGGCGGGGCTCCGTCGACTCTGCTTTGGAGCCTCAACTTTACAAACATCCCCTTAAGTTTTTATTGTGAAAATGAAAGTAGGTGACGAATAATCGTCTCATGAAGAGGCCTTGAAGGTGTATAAAAACAATTTATCCAGTAATCTATTTTGACCTTTAAACGATTTGGTCAATAGTGTAAATAAATAATTTAAACATTGATATTCCAGACTTTGAAGTCAGTCTCAGGAAAGTTTTGATTTTCTAATATGCAACCGTTAATAATTATTTCATTGTTATACCTATAAAAATATGTTTTAATATCATTACGCGTAAATAAATTTATGCTTTAGGATATTATGCTTAAAAAAGTTATGCTTTAGAACTTTATGCTTAATAAATTTATGCTTTAGAATATTATGCTTAATCATTATTATGGTTAGAGAAATTATGCTTAAAAAATTATGCGTAAGCTGGTATGCGTACCTAATTATATTATGCGAAAATATAATTATGCCAAACAAAATTATGCTAAGTTATATTAGGTCTTAAAATTTTATGCAAATGGATAGGGAACCATATAGGTGTTACTCAATCGAATTTGATGGCTAAACGATAGCTATAATTTTTGACTTTTAAAATGTTCGTTTTTTTTGCGTTGGGAGTTTTTAATTGCTTCGCCGTAGTCGGGTAAACAAAAACAACAATTTCTCTCCTTAAACTAGTTTATAACATTAAAAATAACACTCACAACACGAAACAGCGTGCACGCAATACACCACAATACATAAAAATATAACGCCAAAAACACAATGTTGGCAACTCTAAATATCTTCTGTTTTTTCAAACCGGCAACACTGCCTTGGAGCTCATCTTTTATGATATATTTTTTGACACCGATGCACCATATTTTTGTGTATTCCGCGAAATCAATTTTTGTTATGTCGCAGTTGAAGATTGCTCTGTCAGCAGGACTCATTCTTTTGATCATTGCTTTAACGTTATGGTCCCTAAAAAGCCACTCGCTGGTCAAAAAGTAGTTGTATAACGCAGCCTTCTTGTCTACTCTCTCGTAAATTTTCACGAATCTGTAATTATTAGGAAAATTTTATTATTTATATTAAATTTATAAGGCGAATGTCAGTGGAAACGCTAGTAGAGGACGCCTTAGAAGGACATACAATCAATGTTATTGGTGACTAGCTGTGCTCGCGACTTTGTCCGCATGGAAATCGGAAAGCAACACTGTGTCGAAACACCTAAACAACGTAGGTATACAGGGCGTGTCGTAAATAGTAGTCCAACGTTAAGGGGTCGACACACCGTATCAGCTATCACATACCACAATTAGAACCATTTTTTGCCGTAGGTCTGTTTTTTTTAAATTAAAATTAACTCTTCGTTTTACTAATTTAGCTGTAATTTCAACCCAATACATTATTTTCCTATTTTGTTTTTTGTTTCTAACTGCTGAATACATGTGATAACTTAAGCAAGTAATTTTTATTTTTAGTTATTTTTTTCGACAAAAGATTTAATCGAAAAAAAAGAAACTAATTGTGGTATGTGATAGCTGAACATATTGCGTATCGACCCCTTACAGCGGTTACGCACTGCATCCGATCCGAATCCGTGAAAATACGTTCCGAAGTAGTCATAGAACTATTTGTATGGTACTACATCGCATCCGTCATCCGATTTCTATCCGTCATCCGTGAGTCTCCAATCCGGAAGAAGTATTGATGGACCGAAGTAGCCGTAGTAATGTTTGTATGAACGCTTTCGCACTACCTTGGATTCAAATCGGACGCCAAATGGATATGCCAAAGATGGTCCCTGAATTGTTTGAATTTGGATCAGAGATCGGATAAGTGCGTAAGCGATATCCGAATTCGGTCCGAGATTTTTACTCTAGATCAGTATTTTCACGGATTCGGATCGGATGCAGTGCGTAAAGCAATATCCGAATTCGGTCCGAGTTTTTTAGATCCGTATTGTCACGGATTCGGATCGGATGCAGTGCGTAATCGCTCTTAACGTTGGACCACTATTTACGACACACCCTGTATGTAATCAATTTTTCAAATCTAATATTTATATATTATAAAAAGACTACAGATTTATTAAAGATTAATCCCAACTATTATTTTATTAATGTGATAAATGCAAAAGTAAGATTGTTTGTTACTCGTACCCTTTCACGCCTAAACCACTGAACCTATCATCCTGAAATTTTGCATGTACGTTGTCAGGTGTACAGAAACGGACATAGAGTACCTTTCATCCCTAAAAAAAGTACTGTTCCCGAGGAAAACAAACATAACGTTCATATATGGCGCCACGTGTCTTTCGAATCATAATTGAATTATATTATTACAGAAACTTTAATAGTGTGTTAAGAGTTGATTGTCAAATTCTAAATTAACGCGAGTAAAGTCGCGGTCAAAAGCTAGTATTATTATAAATGCGAAAGTAAATCTGTTTGTCTGTCTGTCTCGCTTTCATGCCTAAACCGCTGAACCGATTTTGATGAAACTTGGTACAGAGATAGCATGGAATCTGGAAAAGGACATAGGTTACTTGTATCCCAAAAAATACGGTATTCGCGATAAACGATATCCAGCAGCAGGCGAAGCCGTGAGTGACCTGTAGTTAAAAATATGCATATACATACTTACGACGATATATTGTGAGGCCTCTTTCCAATGATAGCACAAATCCCATCGAGTACATAAGCGGGTATGTACTGCAGCAACCAAGTTAAGAACCAGTATATAGCCTTGTTCTTGGTCTCCAGTAAGTAGCAATACCACACAGCCTTTGGAGTACATATTTTTTTACAGTGGGTATTCATTTGGTTATTGTAGAAATCTGAAAAATACAAATTCTATAACACGGCGTCTTACTTAGCGGTTCAAAGCGACGCGAAGAGGCATGTTGACGGCATCTATAAATTACAAATCTAATTAGTCCGCCAGTTAGAGTTTTGAAAAATAATGGACACGTATTTTTTCTTTTGTTAAATCTATCTTCTTCTTCGTGTCGTTGGCACGACAGTTATTATATTTTGTTAGCCCAGAACTTCGCCACTTCCACGGCGCCATCGGTGGCTGCGCAGAGATCACTCTGGCTGCAGGTTGTTGGGCTCAGAGGGCAGGATAGGAGATGGGGCATAGTTTTGTTAAATCTATGAATATTTGGGAAGATAAAACGCATCAAAAATCAAGTAAAAATTGTACTTGCTTGTGACGTTTTGCCAATTTTTAAAGTGTCGTATCTTCGTCTATTTTGGTTTACGTAACAAAAGAAAAAATCATCATCATCTGCCTAGCCTTTTCCCAACTATGTTGGGGTCGGCTTACAGTCGAACCGGATGCAGCTGAATATCAGTATTTTACATGGAGCGACTGCCTATCAGACCTCCACAACCCAGTAACTGGGTAATACGATACTCTTGGTAAGACTGGTTGTCAGACTTTCTGGCTTCTGACCAACAGTAACGACTGTCAAAGATCTACAAATGACAGCCGGGACCAACGGCTTTACGTGCTTTCCGAGGCACGGAGGAAACTCGCTATGGTAAATGGTCACCCATCCACAGACCAACCTCGGCAAGCGTGGCTTAACCCGGAAGATCGGTCTATGCGGCTGTAATTATTTAGCCACGAGCTCCTCGTAACAAAAAAAAACAACGTAACAAAAGAAAAAATACGGGTCAAATATTTTTTGATAATTTAACTGACAGACTAATTAGATTTTTTCAGTCAAATTTTTATTGCGAACCGATCCGATGCGGTGACACGCGAATTCAATGCGATGCGATGCGAAGCGGCGGCTTTGTCCTACGAGCTCGCGAACCGCCCGCCGCGCGCCGCCGTCTACTAACGATTGTCGGCTTCCCTTTTGTATGTACTAGTATGCGAGCGGGCACATCAACGACAAAACAGTCTAGCGATGTACCCCCGGTACCACTTCTCTTTTAGTCCCGTCAGAGCATTCAGAGAGTAATCACCCAATATTACAAGTGCACACGTAACTTGGACGCTTACTATAACAGTATCGATGAAGTCCATTTTGATACCGAAAAAGAATTGATGCAGAGGGTTTGTGCCGCATCGTCGTAGTAGACAAAACAGTTTCGTTTTAGGTGTGCGACGTGTCGTAGGCAAAACAGTTTCGTTTTAGTTTTAAGGCAGACTTGTCTATGCGAGGAAAGTCTGTCTTAAAACTGTCGTGACTCTAATATGCGCTCAGCCTTAGACTTAAAACGCACTAGCGGCTAGCCGCAATCACATCGATTTTTACATGAAACCGCATGATCTAAACGCACTGGCGCACGACGGCTGGCTGGAAATCAGTGCGTTGAGATCATGCGGTTTCATGTAAAAATCGATGTGCGGCCAACCGCAAGCGGCACGCCGCATTGTGGCTGGCCGCTAGTGCGTTTTAACGCTTATTGTTTTCGCGTCGCGCCACGCCCCTTCGCGTCGCTTATAGATCGCGTAGGACGCCGCGTTAGGGATTTTACTAAATTACTTTTAACTGAGGATTTAAGATGTTGCACCTATCGTTCTGCCAGCCTTTTCCCAACTACCCCAAGGTTCAGCTTCCAGTCTAATCAGATCCGGCTGAATACCAGTATTTTACACGGAGCGACTGCCATCAGACCTTCGCAACCCAATTACTGGGCAATGTCAATAGCCTGAGGCTATACCGGCTGTTAGACTTCTGGGCTGCTGACTACCCGTAAAGTCCGGACTCCATCAAAGCGGAGACGAGACGAACGAAGCGGAACCTATAGAATTTCGTTATTCAAACATCTCGTCTCCACTCAGCTTAAGTGGATACCACTGAGCGGAGATGTATCATATTTGTATGGCAAGATGGAAGCAAAGATGTGAGCTGTTCCTCGCTGAGATTGAGCTGGGCCGCAGTACAAGGCTGAGGTGTGTGCAGTGAGCGGTGTCACACTTCTCATGTCAACTTAGCGACATGACTAAGACGTCTACCTTTCGTGTCAGATCGCACTAAACTGTGCGTTCATATCCAACGCTCGCCGCACGCAGCTCAGTTCCGCTCTAGTCAGCGCACATCTCCACCCTAGCCAGCACACACCTCTCCTACAGTCTAGTCAGTACGCATCCCCGCACAGTTTCGGTGGATACAACCTAGCTGAAAAACATCTCTTCTCGTTTCCGCTTCGGACATCTCCGCACACCTCCGCTTTGTTGGAGTCCGGGCCTAACGACTGTAAGGCCCGGTTTTCACAAAAGCGGAGAGGAGAGGAGACGAGAGGAGATGTGTTTTGAATAACCAATCCGATTTCATTATTTCCACATCTCCTCTCCGCCTAGCTTCGGTGGAAATAGATCAAGCGAAGAAGAGACGAGATGTCTTATTTTTCTATAGAATTTTGTGCCGCGAGCGAGCAAGCGGCGCGGCAGAGTGTTGATGTGTATATTCGGGCGGCCGGGACGACCCCGCGCTCGCGCGCCCCTTTCAGCGCTGCCTTCTCCTCGCGCCTTGCACATCCGAACTGACTGATTTCCAGCTCTCACGCAGAGCTCACATCCATAGAGTATAGTAATCTCACATCTCCTCTCCGCTTTGGTGGAAATAACCTGCCAGCTTTGCATCTCCTCTCGTCCGTTTTGGTGGATACCGGACCTCATAGCTATTCATATGACACTCAAGACCGACGGCTTGACATGCTTTCCGAGGCATGGAAGTAAATAACTCAGAACATTTACCCCAATTCACAAGCGACTCCTCGTTCGCGACGGTATATACTGGTATTTGACGATCGCCATGTTTCCGCCTCTCTCCTGAGTCCCAGCCAGCTCCTATGATTGCATTGTTCACGTAATCCAGGGGCACGGTTGCTAATCTTTTTTTACCGTCGACGAAGAAGACGTGTAGCACTCCTAGGCCAACGCCGAGGAATATCTAAAAAATAAACCAAATGGTTAGTCACTGCCTTTAGTTTGGTCTTGCATATGTCGTGGCGATATCTTAGAATTGATCACTTCATGATGTGGCCGGCCATTTCATGATATGGCCAACTAAAACTGGCCATATCCTTTAAACGTCAACGTTTAATGATATGTCCATCCACGTTTGGCCATATCATTAATGTAGGTTTTCCATGATATCAAAGGTTTAATAAAAAAACAAATGAAGGAAGCACGTACCATGCAAGCAAAGGAGTAGACTACGGAATGTCGTCGCACAAAATATCGATGCACGTTACCGCGAAAGTTTAATAGCTTGATTCACCAACAATTAAGGGGATCTGGCGCTCGGCGGCCGCTGCCGCGGCACGCTCTCTTCGCTCGCTCGCCTTCGCGCGTTATTGGTCACTGTTCTAACCTAACCCAAATGATTCAATATACTAAATAGTAAACTTTCGCAGTAACGTGCATCGATATTTTGTGCTGTGTTCTGTAGTTTGACAGGTTAACCAGATAAATAATCGAACAAATAAAATTCTATGAAAAGTTCACCCGCAATTACAATGAAGTCATATTTTGAAATCCAATAATAGTCCATTAATTTTCGTTGCGTTGTCACCCTACTTTACTTATTATTATTAGCTTTTTTGTCAGAATAATTGTCCGCCGCCATGATGCAACACAAAAACAAAACGATGTAACTAATTTTATGATATGATCACTAATGTTTGACCATATAATGAAGTAGCCGTGCATTTAGCTGATCATATCGTCAAACCCTGATTATTCATTGATCTGGCCAGACCATATCATGATGTGGGCAGCGGGTATTGGCCATTTCATGAAATACAATCATTTCATGAAATGGTCGGCCACATCATGAAGTGATCAATTCTATGATCTGGCCACGACATATACATGTGTATGTCCTTTTATATACTCATTTCTAATTCTATCCATCCGCGTAACACCACACATCTCTCTTAGCATTCTCATCTCAGTGTACGTGCTGATAAAATAAATTGGTTGACAGAACTCACCCCGCTCGGTCCTGCGAGTCCGCCTAAGTCTAACCAACCAGGTGTCGGTTCATAATTGCAAGGGACGACTGAAAATTTAAAAAAAAGTACATATTAAAATTAAAGTGCAAACTATTAAGTTTAAAGCTAAGCGTTTTTAAAGTGGGAATGTTTTATTTTTAAAGTTTATGATACAAGGTTAGTCGGAAAGGGGGTACTGATCTGAAAGGATGTTAAAGTACCCATAATAATGAATAACTTTAGTTCTACAACTTTCCCCAAAAGTCAAACGTTTAAGAGAAATAGCTGTTCAATGATTTCAGAAAAAATACACTAAAATCCATCTATCATCAGCTACGATTAGCTGTTTACATTTTAGACCATATTAGAGGAGGTTCTTTTCAAAACTTGACTATTTCACTTTCGACAGAAATGTTTTTTCTTTTTTTTCGATTGCTGACCTTGAAATGAATACTCAGCGAAAATAAAACTGAGCAAAAACTTGATAGTTACACCAGAAAAAAAATAATAAAACGCATGATTTCGTCAAAAGCAGATTATTCTACTTTAAAATGACATAACCTATTTGAAATATACATTTTTGGAAAAAAAATATGATTAACCCAGAAGTTATTTAACTATTTTAGTCCAAATTGCAATAAACATGTTTTATCCTTACATTCTTCAGTCAGAAATGTTCTTTACTTTCTTAATATAGAAAGCTGATTTTTTTATTTTGAACGATTGCACAACACTACGTGGCGTTTTTTGACAGTTTAGACACAAAAATCATGTCATAATTGTCATTGATAGCTGAGCAAGTGGACCGTGCTCGTAACAAAACTTGATTATTCCCTATCAGCCGCGTCAAAACTAGATTATTCCATTTCAAATTTTAGATTTATTCAAAATATATTATAGCTAAATTTTTGAATCCTGTAAAAAGCAATGACTTATCTTGTCGTCTTTAATAATGCAACAAAATTTCGGGTTAAACACATAGTTACATACCTAAAAAACTATTTTCTCAAATTGTGCAAAAACACAAAAAGTGGAATAGTCAAGTTTTGAAAAGAACCTCCTCATTTATGGTCACGGATTAGAAGCTCCAGTTTCTGAAATCGTAACTAAAGCAAGTTGTTTTTTTTTAAATCTATTCTAATATAATTTTGCGTGGATATAAAAAAATTAACACTAGCTTTAAAACAGTCATCACTTCATCAGTTATACTTTAAGTGGCAAGCGAATTAGTACCCCCTTTCCGACTTACTTTGTATAAAGAAAATGTTCCTTTATAATTATATGTACAGTCGAGTATGATAATATAATGGCCCTTCCAGGCTTCAAAAATATATGAACGTTAAAAAAGTTCATAATATTGTGATAACTCTAAGCATCATTAAATTGTGGTCAAGATTTAGATTTATTAATATGTGACTGCTTTTTCTCAGTAACATGTATACAGTCAAAGGCACATTAATATAAAAAAAACTTTAAGATCATATTATCTGAACAGTGTAGGAATCATTATTATGTATGCACACATGAATATGTTGCTATATACAGATAACAGGTGGCGCCCTCAATTTTTTTACAATTCTTAAATGGCCAAGCCATACGAAAACATAGGGAACATTGGAAGACACTAATTTTAAAAACTTAAGAACGCCAACGTGAGGAAAACAATGAAAAGTACTGTCATTTCTGTAATAATATAAACTAGATCTTATTTGTTCGCAAATATAATTGACTTTCCCATGCATGTAGAGATAATTAAGAAGCTTAGCCTGCTCAGATATTATTGAAGCCATACAATTTAGATATTTTTGTTGAAAAGGGTGTTCATAAATTATTGCCTAATGCACAGCATATATTATTGAACCGTTCACATGAGGACATATTTTTGATCCATAGGGTCTATAGAATTTATTGAGCTTTCCAACGCTCACAATATTTTGAATCCTTGACAGTGCCAATATATTAATGAACTCGACTGTACATGTAGACGAGTGACGTATCAAAGGAGGGTTTTCTTTACCTATGGGTGGTTTCACGACGCACACAGGCAGGTCACCAGCAGCAGTCCTGACCACTTCCTCAGCTATCGCCTTCGTGAACGTGTACGTGTTCGGCCAGCCCTTGATCAAACTGTAAATAGTAAAGCAAAGGTAAAGTTTTTCACGTATTTTCAGCAAGACTGCCTCATTGGTCTAATGGTCGCAAGCGCAATTGCTGAGCGTGAGGCTTCCATCCTCAGGTCGGGCAAAGTGTTATTGGGTTTATCCGTGTGTAATGGTGTTGAGTAGGACATACAAGAGGCGGTACATTCGTCCCGTACATGACGTCAAAATGTAAGAGCGGCTCGAAAATTTATAGTGTACTACTTCAACTTTTATGTCGCGGTAGTCGCGTTTACTCGTTACTCTCGGCAAGTAAACTATAGAGTGCGAAAGAGAGGGAGTGAGGCATATGCTACAATAGCACGTCATTCATTCTACAATGGACATTACGTGACCGCGACTCGAGAAAGACGTAATTAGTACATCGAAACCAGTAACATCAAATGTCATGTTACTTCAAACGTATCACCGAGCTTCAGTACGCCTCACCTCATTTGAAGTAGGACATTGTACTGGCTTAGAGCAAAAAAGAGGCTACTCTTACAAACTCTTTTTCAAGTCATGTCCTACCCAACACTAGTGTGTAATTTCTCAGTAGCAGCCTGAAGTCTAAATTTGTGCCCGGTTGATATATGGCAATAGGCTCGCCTCCATTACATGGAACATGCGTGACATGCGGGTGTACTATATACCTCTGCTCAGTTGTTTGGGGGATAAATGCCTTTTTTATCGTTGGGAAATCCTCTTGGACTATCCCTCGTCTGGGAAAGATGGGAGGGTGTGCCGGACTCTTACTGGCTAAAACCACCGCGGTGATTCTCCACCGACCTATGGGCGGGGGTACGGGATTCGCTCGCGTATTCACCGCTCCCTCATTAGGCCATGACTTGCCATAGGCGAGTCCCGTCAACCTCGGGTCAGGTTATCGGCATGTCCACATCTCCACGTCATGACGTGCGGTGACGTGGCACGGTGCGTTGACGTACCGTGCAAATTTACGTTACCGTATCGTAAAAATGCACGTCAGGATCATTGTTAGATTTATCGTTGACCATGTACATCCTGAATTTTACGAGAAACAGTAAGATATGGTTTTAAAGCATCGGAGCACATAGACGGCGACTAACACGCGGGCGTGGAGTGCGCGGGCGGAGCGCATATACGTTGCGGCTAGAGGCGGAACGTGTTACGATACGGTAACGTAAATTTGCACGTTACGTCAACGCACCGTGCCACGTTACCGCACCGTTCCACGTTGACGACGTCGTAACGTGGAGATGTGGACAGGCCCTACGACGCGTCTGTATTCCCTGAACCCTTCGGGGAATACAAACGCGTCAGTATAATCAGCATTTTCAAAACCTTTTTTCGTGTCTGCACTCGCATTCGTGGTTATAGGAATAATGGTATGTTCACACCCGTGCGCTTTTATGTTCATCTTGCGCTTTCAATAGGGTATTTGACAGAAAAAATCTAACTAGTCCGTCAGTTAGATTATCAAAAAATGTTTGACACTTATTTTTTCTTTTGCTACGCAAACCAAAATTGACGAAGATACGATACTTTTAAAACTGGCAAAACGTCACAAGCAAGTACAACTTTTACTTGTTTGTGACGTAACAAGCCCCCACTCTCGAGTTTTGATGCGTTTTATCTTTCCAAATATTCATAGATTTAACAAAAGAAAAAAAATACGCGTCGATTATTTTTCAAAACTCTAACTGGCGGACTAAGTAATTAGATTTGCAATTTATTGATGCTGTCAACATGCCTATTCCTCTTGCGTCAAGCTCATGCAATACTGATTGCCATATGACTCGAACTAGTATTAAGGCACGCGCTATTGCATGCGCTATGGCGCTTCACGCATGCTTCAGACGAAGACGCAAAATGAACGTGAAAGTGCACTGGTGTAGACATAGCTTAAGGCGTAGAAAATCAATCAGCTAAACTCACTTTGGCGCAATATCGTTCAGCCTCTCTTCATCCATCGTCTCCACCAGGCGTATTATGACATCAGGCGCCATGGGGGTTGGGTAGAACTGCTCCAGCACTTCTTTATCCACGCGCTCTTTTGTGGCATGGCAGTACGCCGTTGATACATGGATAAATTGTCTGGGGAGATACAATTATAATTTAGATCTTCTGTTGCGCTTGGTTCTCGCGTGCTGGTTGCCGTGAGTAGCCTAGAGGTCCAGAGCAGATTAGAGGTGTGGTGGCAAAGACTGGAGAGTGTTGGTCTGATATTGAGTAGGACCAAAACAGAGTACCTGTTTTGCGATTTTGGCGGTCTCTCTAGTCCTGTGCCAATATCTCTCGCCGGAATGCCCATACCGACCTGGTCCGACTTTCGGTACCTCGGGTCGCTTGTCCAAGGGGATGGCGGAGTAGACCGAGACGTAACGCACCGGATCAGCTCAGGGTGGATGAAATGGCGACAGGTCACTGGAATAACTTGCGACCCAAGGATGACTCTCAAGTTAAAGTGGAAAATCTACAAGTCCGATAAGACCTGTCGGAATGTTGGGCCGTGAAGAAGACGGATGAAAAAAGATTGCATGTAGCGGAGATGAAAATGTTGAGATGGATGTGGTGACCAGAATGGATAAGGCCAGGAATGAGTATATTAGAGGAAATTTGAAAGTAGCGCCAGTCACAGAAAAGTTGAAAGGGAACCGTTTGTCTTGGTATAGGCGTGTGAAGAGTAGAGATGAAACGCATGTGACGAAAAGAGTTATCAATATAAATATGGATGGATCGAGAGGAAGAGGGAGGCCAAAGAAAAGATGGATGGATGTCGTGAAGAATGATATGAAAGAGAAGGGAGTCAGTGATATCATGACGGTTGACAGGACGGAATGAAAGAAGAAAACGTGTTGCGCCGACCCCAAGTAACATGGGATAAGGGCAGGAAGATGATGATGATGTTGCGCTTGGTTTTCGGTAGGCTGCTCTTGCTGCGGTCAGTCCATGGATGGGTAACCGTTTGTTACAAATTGAGACCCTTCCGAGCCCCGGAGAGCACTTTAAGCCGTCGCCGTTGGTCCCAGATGCCATACGAAAACCTATGACAGTCGTAACGGGTACTCAGGAGCCTGAAAGTCTGACAACAGGTTTAGCCTCAGGATATCGGCATTGCCCAGTAACTGTGTTGCGGAGGTCTGATGGCAGTTGCTCCGTGTAAAATACTGGTACTCAGTCGCTTATGGTGAGACTGGAAGATGATCCCAAACTGAACCAAGGTAACCGACATAGCTCGAAGAATTACCAAACTTGAGGCCCGTACTCCACCAAAACAGAGACGAGACGAGACGAGCGGAGCGGAGATGTATTTTAAAAAACCAATAGAATTTCGTTATCCACACATCTCGTCTCCATTCAGCTTAAGTGGATACCACTGAACGGAGATGTATCATGTTTGTATGGCACGATGGAAGCGGAGATGTGAGCTGTTTCTAGCTAAGATTAAGCTGGGCCGCGGTACAAGGCGGAGATGTGAGCTTTGCCTCGTAAGCTGACGACGGCGGAGACGAGATGTGTACTTTTCGTGTCAGATCGCATTAAAAACTTCGTTTCTGAACACCTGACAACGTATATGCAAAATTTTAGGATGAACAATTCAGTGGTTTGGTGCGAAAAGGTAACAAACAAACTTACTTTCGCATTTATAATTTAATTAGGATTACATGAGAGTTCTACTTAGGATTACATGAGAGAGGAGCTCGTGGCTAAATAATTACAGCCGCATAGACCGATCTTCCGGGTTAAGCCACGCTTGCCGAGGTTGGTCTGTGGATGGGTGACCATTTACCATAGCGAGTTTCCTCCGTGCCTCGGAAAGCACGTAAAGCCGTTGGTCCCGGCTGTCATTTGTAGATCTTTGACAGTCGTTACTGTTGGTCAGAAGCCAGAAAGTCTGACAACCAGTCTTACCAAGAGTATCGTATTACCCAGTTACTGGGTTGTGGAGGTCTGATAGGCAGTCGCTCCATGTAAAATACTGATATTCAGCTGCATCCGGTTTGACTGGAAGCCGACCCCAACATAGTTGGGAAAAGGCTAGGCAGATGATGATGACATGAGAGTTCTACTTACTTAAGTTTCTTGCAGTTTTTGCCCAACGTTAAAGCTTCCATTGTCCCTCGCACGTTGATTAAGGTCGCCATTTTAAGATGCTCGTCAAATCGCACGGTGGCTGCCATGTGGAATATTACGTTTACCTGGTGAAGACAAAAGAACTATTAGTAGACGGATGAAGCTTAGTTTTGTTTTGAGTAAGGCTGAGCATCTACCAGAGCTATGCTAAGATGCGTAGCGAGGAATGTGTTTTGTAAGCACCAATAGAATCACTACATTTACTTAGCGTCGCTCTGCGCAGCTCTGGCGGATATGGGCTTAGCGATGCGAGGTTTTTATTCATACAAAACAAGCAAGAAATGCGAGCGAGGGATGTGTTGCGAGGAATGTGTTGCGAAAAATGTGTTGCGAGAAATGTGTTACGAGGAATGTGTTGCTAGGAATGTGTATTATTCTTCTTCATATTCGAAAAGAGTCCGCTACCTATCCTCGCACCGCTCATTTGTACGCATTACACATTCCTCGCACAACTCTGGTGGATAGGGTCACACCGTTTCACATCCTCGCTACACATTTTCGCACCGCACATTTTCCTCACACAGCTCTTGTGTTTTTTTTTTTTTTTTATCTTTATTTATTTTTTTAAGGGACTTCCGTTCCACATTTGAACAAGTCAGTCCCGTAGTTCCTATCTTATAACTACGACTAAATATTAAAGAAAAATAAGATTTTTGCGCAGCGGTAAGCGCAAAAATCTTATATAAATTTAATGCAGCATTTGATGTGGGATATGCTAAAACTGAAAACCAGGTGCGTACATCCATCAGATTCAATCTTACGCACCAGTAAATCCCTCTCTTTCCGAAATTTGGCACAATCCATTAGTAAATGTTGGACATCAATGCTCAGCCTAATAGGTTGGCAAACAAGCGAGCATACGATTTGCGAGGTTAAGCAACGCTTGTCAGTCATTCATTTCATTTATTCAGAACAATTCACATTGTGTTGAACATTACTTATCATAATTATTGTATGCAAAAACAATTTACTAATGACTTTAAATATAATCGATTATTATTAACTCAGATTATAAAACAAAAGGCAGATAGACTGTACTGAACCATAATGTGAGGCACGTCTGTAGACATGTGTGCCTGACAGCACTATAAGAACACGTTGCCTCTTTGTGCGTGTACGGTTGCCATGATAATGACAAAATTCCCATAATATTTCATTATATTAAACAAACAATTTACTGTCTCCGAAAAATGCAGATACATACAGAGTTATACATACAGTGGTGGACATATAATTAGAAACACCAAATGTGACTTTTATTTTTAGTACAAATTAACTTGATAATTAATGTTTTACGTATCATAGAGGGCTTATACCTATTTATCTATAATGTATCCACATCATGAAGTATTAGTATGTTAGTTTTGGAAATATCATACAACCGATTATGTAAAAACTGGTATACTTTATAAAATAAAATGAAGCAGCACAACGTACTAAGGTGGACAACTAATTAGAAACAGACAAAAAAACGTTAACATAAATATGAACAAAGGTAACGAAACAATAAATAATGAAGTTAAATGGTACAAACGTTTTATAATAAACAATTAATGTTTGGTTGGGAAGCCTCTGCTGTCGATTACAGCTCTACAACGACGTGGCATTGATTCTATCAATGTTTCATACATTTCCAGGGAATTTTTCTCCAAGCTTCTACAAATGCGTCTTAAAGATGTTGTAGTATGATACTAGTAGTAGTACGATATTAGTGATATGTTTATTGGACAATGTTTTCTTTACAATGTACCACAAACTTAGATTTGATTCAAATCTGGACTATTTGCAGACCTCTCTAACACCAATACTAATTAGTCTCTTAGAAATGCTTTAACTTTGTTTCTTTGGTTTGGATTATTGTAGTGTCGGTATTAGAGTGGTCTGCAAATAGTCCAGATTTGAATCAAATCTAAGTTTGTGGTACATTGTAAAGAAAACATTGTCCAATAAACATATCACTAATATCGTACTACTACTAGTATCATAGTACAACGACTTTAAGACGCATTTGTAGAAGCTTGGAGAAAAATTCCTTGGAAACGTATGAAACATTGATAGAATCAATGCCACGTCGTTGTAGAGCTGTAATCGACAGCAGAGGCTTCCCAACCAAACATTAATTGTTTATTATGAAACGTTTGTACCATTTAATTTAATTATTTATTGTTTCGTTACCTTTGTTCATATTTATGTTAACGTTTTTTTTTCTGTTTCTAATTAGTTGTCCACCTTAGTACGTTGTGCTGCTTCATTTAATTTTATAAAGTATACCAGTTTTTACATAATCGGTTGTATGATATTTCCAAAACTAACATACTAATACTTCATGATGTGGATACATTATAGATAAATAGGTATAAGCCCTCTATGATACGTAAAACATTAATTATCAAGTTAATTTGTACTAAAAATAAAAGTCACACTTGGTGTTTCTAATTATATGTCCACCACTGTATGTATATAAAGTGAATCTCTGCCGTTGAGTCAGATTGTATTTTAATGCAAGTACCTACTTTAGAAATTTACTAATCTCAGATTACAGAATAGAAGATGATAAATAGAAATATTTTGTGGATTTATGGCAGTCATTTAGTATAGTCGTGAATGGTTGTAATTATGTTTTTGATAGCTATATTTACTTTATGTTGGCAAATCGACTGACGTACATGATTATTATTAGAGGCAGACAATACATTAAGTAGTTTTAGTTACGAAGACACATACAAACGGACACACATACCTACAAACATACCAACCAAAAAACGCGATAAATAAAACACTATAATCGAAATAAATATTTTTGTAAATCGTTATTCCTGTATTCTTTACTTATTTCCTAACTTAGGGGGTAAATGGTTTCAATATAAACAAGCAACACTGAATGATTTTTGTTAAGGTTTTGTGTTCCAAGATGTCACTAATAATAATCACGTAAAATAATATCCAAATAGATAAATAATCAATAAAACCTATGAAAAGATACTCCATCTTCTTTATTTTGTTTTTAGGAACAGTTTTTGCAATGTTTATAAACGCAAGATGGCATTACTATCATAAATATTAAAATTATCGATGACGTCCTAACAATGCGGCGCTTCGTGTCATACTGACTCGAGATTGTATTCGCTTTTGAATTTGTATTTGCTTTTTTGGCCGCACTCACGTTGTTCCTGTCACTCTATCTGCCTTCTGTTTTATAATCTGAGATTATTAAAATTAATGTAAAATATAACGTCAAATTGATTTATAATTATGATGTCAATTTGATTTATATAAAACTAACTTTTGCCTGCAGCTTCGCTTGCGTGAAATTTTGAACCCGTTAAGTGACGATTTTCCATACAAGCTTTCATCCATTTCATCATGTTGATTTCTTTCTTTTGTTTTTACTAGCATCATAACACACCTACTTTTAATGGTCTAAATACACGTCCGATAGTTGCTTCCGGGAGCCGGATCCGGCTATCTGATCGGATTCATGAAATACACGTACGATTCTCGTGTCCAATTTTTTCTGGACGACGACGACGCCCTGACGATGCTTACGATTCTGACATCCGATCCAATAGTCTGATCGTACGTGTAATTCATGTTCAAACAAATGTATGACGCGGAGGCCTTCAGATAGTCTGATCAGACTATCGGAACCGACTATCGGAGGCAAGTATCGGACGTGTATTTGGGCTCTAGCGGCCAGCCGCAATGCGGCGTGCCGCTTGCGGTTGGCCGCACATCGATTTTTACTTGCAACCGCATGATCTCAACGCACTGATTTCCGGCCAGCCGTCGTACGCCAGTGCGTTGAGATCCTGCGGTTTCATGTAAAAATCGATGTGCGGCTAACCGCAAGCGGCACGCCGTATTGCGGCTGGCCGCTAGTGCGTTTTAACGTATTGCCTGGTTAAGTTTAATTAAAACATACGTTAATATGCTGGCTGTGTTTGCATCGAGGAGGATATAATTACGACTTGCTGTAAAATATTTTCTAGACATCTACATTTTTATGATTGTATCTAGTGCTGTGAAAATAATAATAAAAAAGTTTTTTTTAATAGACTTTAATTACAATACCTAATAAAGCAGCAAAATAAAAATAAAATCGAAAAACGTAAAATAAGCTTCGCTATTTCCCGGTTTAAAAACAGGGACCAAATTCTCCTAAAATAAATCTTGATAAATTGCAACCGAAAGGACGAACCGTTAATTCAGACAGTTTTTAATTTCAAAAGCTGTCAAATTATGACAAAAAAAAAACACAACCAATAATTTTGACTGTTTTCGTAAACGAAAACTGACTGACGTTTGTGATTCGTTTGCGTTTGGCCCTCAGGTCACATTTTAAATTGTATCAATATATTCTAGTACCTATACATTTCCATTATGCATACGCTAGTTTGTTTGTGCGTACGTTAAAGCTACCTATTAATAAAATACAATAAGGTCAAGGTGTCATTTCCAATTGATTACCTGCTGATACGGGCCGGGCATGTTTTCATAAAGTTGCGTCCAGATATATTATGTTCTTTTTAGCCAATTTCAAAAAGGAGGCGCTTCTTGTTGGGATCGGGTTAGAAATTGTAAATAGGCAAGATTTCAGAATAATTAATATTTATTGTTACGAGAATACAACCATGTTTTTTTAAACCGAGTGGCAGAGAGTTCAATAGACAAGACAAGTACTCCTAAAGAGATCTTATTTCAAATATAAAATTTATTTCTCAACAGTTCTCAATAAGGTTGCATTTTTTTTTGTTACCTATCTCAGAATTCCGTCATTTATGAACCGATTGGAAAAATTATTGTTTTGTTTGAGACCCATAAGTACTTCACGTTTGGTCCCATATCAATTTTATTGAAACTGATACAGCGCTTTTTGAAAAAAATCAACAAAAACTATGAAAATATACAGAAATCGTATATAGACGACGTTCTAGTAGTGGTCCGATTTGTACACCATTGTATTTGTAATTTGTGGCACTAAAAAGTATTAAGGAAATAAAAAAAAAACTTTAAAAAAGTAAAACCCGACTTAAAATAAAATAAACGGAGTAATAATAATCTTTATTTTCTTTGAGTTCTCAAAGGGGCCTCTGCACGTTGGACCTGTGTCCACGTGTATGCCTTCCAAAGGACCGGACATCTTCCGCACGGAAGATGAGCCGTGATGTCCAAAGAGATACAATAATCTTTATTGTACAAATAAACTTAATAATCTTTTCTTTATTGTACAAATAAACTTAAGCACTAGCTTCCACACTAGGATTCCCTGTGTCGTGGTAAAATAATTATCACATAATAAAATTATCAGTTTCAGAAATCGGTGTAATTCTACGCTGAAACAAATTGAAAGCACCGACTTGAGCGTCGTCCACATTTGTAGCATTTTGGCGGCTGCCGCGTGCTCCGCTGCGTGTAGCGCTCAATATCAAACAAAACGCGCGTGATGACGCTTCTACATGAACGCTCTCATATATTACCATATGTTTGATTAGACCGCGCGACGCGACGCTCGACGCGCCGCGAAACGCCCCGTGTCTTCTTGAACGAGGCCTAATTGGAACCGTGCGCCTAAATTAGACTTTTCATAAGCGCCTGTAATAGTTTATGTGAAATAAAAACTTATGATTTGATTGATTAACTAACCTCTTGTGAGATCATGGTCAAGTCCTTGTCACTAAGGCCAAGTCTGATGTCAGCCACGTCACCTTCCACCGGCACTATCTTGTCTGCGAAGTGAGGCTGCTTCTCACGCACCATGTCGAACACCTGGATAAAAGAATACTTTGGATTGTTTTCTGACAACGATATCTAATATACATTTAGCAGCAGTACACCACGGACTACCCCCCCTATGTTCTATGTTAGGAGATGTGGTTTCCGCACTTAGTATATTTACCACCATGTTTTTGGGACATGTTGAGAAACCCTTCCTGTTATATTTTTTTTTAAAAACCTGTAATTTTTACAATTTTTTACTATTTTCTCTAATAAAAAATACAAATGATACTTAAAAAATGTTTTTCCTCATTAAATTTTTTATTTGCATATGAAATTGTCAAATTGTTAGTTATTTACTTTTCCTAAAATGTACTGCCCGTTAAAGGGTTAAGTGGATTATTGTACGTGGGCCATGGCGGCCATCATTCCAGCCAGCCCACCTCCTTCCTGAAGCAGATTAGGGCTCTCAGTCCGCTCTGAACATTTGCGAGTGATTTCGGTGCGCCAAGGGTTGTTTCTCGTATTCGGGTGAACCCTGTGCATTCCAGGAGCACGTGTGCGACCGTCTCTTCGGCCCCCATACATGCTCTGCACAGAGGGCTCTCCGTTATGCCTATCGTGTGGAAGTGTTTGTTTAGTGAGCAGTGCCCGGTTATCGTTCCAGTCACCGTTCGCAGGCTGCTCTTGTCCAGGCGCAGCAGGCGCCTTGTCAGTCTGCCATCCATGAGTGGCATGGCCTCCTTGGACTGCCTGCAGCCTAGGGCTGAAGTCCACCAGTTCTGTGCTTGTTGTGGAGCCATCGTTATATTTACATAGAATAAAGACTGCGTCGTTGATGTAGTGGCCGCAAGCTCGACTGTTGAGCTTGAGGTCCTTCGTTCGAATCCCAGCGGCTGTCCCATTTCAAACCCTAGTAAGAGCTTAAAACGAAATTTTACAGGAGATCGCATAAATGTTAAATCGGTCAGCCTTTGAAAAGTGTTTATATACAAAAATGCAATTAGAATATCTAGCTTTAATTCCGCTGAACAAGATCGCTAGTTTGGATGCAGTATGCAGCACCACTCTCCCGCCCACAAGTATATGCACATGCAGAAAGAGTGAAAAAATAATGCAACATGCAACCAAACCAATACACAACACTTGTTTCGCCCCTGCACGGGGCATCCTCAGGATATGTTGACTCCTCGACCGCTAGGACGCATATGGCCATTCGCCATTCGCGTCCTAGCGGTCGTTGGTTGCATGTTGCATTATTTTTTCACTCTCTCTGCATGTGCATATACTTGTGGGCGGGAGGGTGGTGCTGCATACTGCATCCAAACTAGCGATCTTGTTCAGCGGAATTAAAGCTAGATATTCTGTTTGCATTTTTGCATTCATGGATTTCCGCAAAGTAACGCCTGATTCCATCATTTATCTAAAGTATTTATAGTAGGTAAAACCATGTGGTTAAAGTGACTTATACTAGGTTTTTAAATGATCAGAGGCAGTGAATGGCACTTACTAGGTATCAATGCTTAAATACATTTGCATAGTATGTGAGTGTTCAATGCTGGTGTTTTTGTATTTGGTAGGGACTTACTAGGTTAGCAGGATTATGCAATAAAACGATTTTGGTAAAAAATCTCCCTTACTAGGTTTTGAAATGGGACAGCCGCCAGATAGGGCATAGTGTTATTAGATTTTTTCATGTGGAATCTCAGTAGCAGCCCGGAGTCTGGATTCGTTCCTGGTGATGGCAATAGACTCTCCCCCTATTACATGGCACTTAAACATAAAAGCGAAATGAGGGTGTTGTACTACCTCTGCTGAATACAAACGTGATGTAATGTATATGAATATAAAAACTTTCCAAAAATATACTCACAGGATCTTGCAGCATGAAGTTCAGTCTTTCTTGCATCGTTTTTCCTTTCTTTGATCTCATTAATAGATACATTTTCTTTAGTTTGCATGCTCTGAAATACAGGAAAATATTTTGTTAAATACTACTTAAATTGACGAAGTTATATTCTGTTCACCCAAAGATGAGCCTTGACAGCTCGGTCATTTCGTAAATTGTAGTCATATGGAGACTGCTATCGAAAAAACGTAAACGACATCATCAAAAACCGTAAAATAGCTATATTATCAATGCTTTGTTTTTTAAAAACATTTGATATTCTTTGTTTGGTTACGTTTTAAAGAGAAACGTCACTAATCAACCATAGTGAAAAGAGTATAGTTGTTGAATGAAGTTGACCTCTCATTCTTCGGAAATCCTATACAATGTGAGATCAGCTCATGCTGGAACGTTATAGCTTGAATAACGGTACGTTCACACGGCATCATGTGTTTCTCTACCGAATCGGTTTTTTGCAGGATTCGGTTCACACATGCATTCAGTTTCAAGACACGGCAAAAAAACCGAATCTTGCTGAAGTTGACATCCGATTTGACGACTACAAACCGATCCGGCCGTACTGCTAAATGTAGGATCCGGCGCAGTGGCATTGCGCATTCAATATATGCGTTCATACGATACAAGCAGGTGTAGATTCGATTATTTGCCGGATCTTGAAACCGAATACATGTCGAGTCGCACAAGCGGGGGAGTGGGTGGGGAGGGACATGGGACGTGTGTTCACACGGGATCCCAATTCGGGGGCGTCGTATACGGCAACGCAAAATGTGCCGTGTGAACACAACATTCGGTTTTTCCAGAGCCGATGAAAATAAGATTCGGCAAAACGTGACTCCGTGTGAACGTAGCTTAAGCCGTGTCATCATCTGCCTAGCCTTTTCCCAACTATGTTGGGGTCGGCTTCCAGTCGAACCGGATACAGCTGAATATCAGTATTTTACATGGAGCGACTGCCTATCAGACCTCCACAACCCAGTTACTGGGTAATACGATACTCTTGGTAAGACTGGTCGTCAGACTTTCTGGCTTCTGACCAACAGTAACGACTTTCAAAGATCTACAAATGACAGCCGGTACCAACGGCTTTACGTGCTTTCCGAGGCACGGAGGAAACTCGCTATGGTAAATGGTCACCCATCCACAGACCAACCTCGGCAAGCGTGGCTTAACCCGGAAGATCGATCTATGCGGCTATAATTATTTAGCCACGAGCTCCTCTGTGCTTAAGCCGTGTGCACAATTGATTATGACAAAGTCTCTTCCCAATATTTTATCCCGTGTGAGGGCTTGAATATAAAACTTCCTCACCTCACGCTGGGAATAGACGCGTGTTGTTAGATTCAACAAAACACAGCACGCGTGGTGGTAGGATCTGTATGGTCCACCTGGCTAGCTACCACCTGAACTTCAAAGTGCCGACCAAGCAGTTTACTGTGTTCTGTCGTGTGTATAGTCAGAGGGGTATAGTATTGGGGACTCCCTCTTTATTTCTCTCACTTGGATTCGTGTGCTCCATCTTAGACCTTGTCTGCGCTTACCATGTCCACCCGTATCTAGAATGCTGGATGAGGCCCGAACTCCACCAAAGCGGAGACGAGACGAGCGGAGCGGAGATGTGTGTTAAAAAACCAATAGAATTTCGTTATTCACACATCTCGTCTCCACTCAGCTTAAGTGGATACCACGGAGGAGAGAATTATCATACTTGTATAGCGCGATGGAAGCGGAGATATGAGCAGTTCCTCGCTGAGATTGAGCTGGGCCGCAGTACAAGGCGGAGATGTGAGCTTTGTCTCGAAATACTATCGAGAGACAATCGAGAGGTGAGCAACACTATGTGCGTTCACATCCAACACTCGCCGCACGCAGCTCAGTTCCGCTCTAGTCAGCGCACATCACCCTAGCCAGCACACATCTCCGCTATAGTCTAGCCAGTACGCATCTCCGCACAGTTTCGGTGGATACAATCTAGCTGAAAAACATCTCTTCTCGTCTCCGCTTCGGACATCTCTACACATCTCCGCTTTGATGGAGTTCGGGCCTAAGATATAATTATGCAAAACGCTTTTTTTTTTCTCAAGGGGAATTTTCATCATTCAGGTCGGCAGCCATGCCGACCTCCTAGGCCGGAGAGTAGCTACTCTCTTCAGCACAATAGGGGTACCTCCGGGGACTAATTAATGTTTCCGGAGCCCCCTTCTGTGCTGTGCATTATGGCACGAACGCGGGGAGACTTTTGTCTCCTCTAAACCTTCACGATGTGGTGCTCATGGCAGCACGTGACAACTGCGTGCCGCTGTCGAGCCTGAGGTCACCTGAGGAACACCAAAAGCCCCCAAAGGCAGGGGGGCCTTTGGGGTCGCAGACGCTCAGAGATGGGACTCTGTCCGCCAATTGAGTGACCTCAGAGAAGACAGCGGCTCAGTGATCACGTGCTGTTGTGCACAACGAGGTTCAGGGGAGACCCCTTTACAATCTCCCCAGGGATGTGCCCTAACAGGCGTTGCACGGGAGGGGTTCTGGGGTGGTCTTTTAAGAGGACACAGTGTCCGCTCCATGTGCTAATGGTGACCACTGACGTGATTCTAGTGAGGTAAGAATCTTACCCTGCTCGGTCTTATCCCCGAAGGCCGGGCGCCTTTTTTAGGTTTCACAAAGAAAACAAAAAAAGAAGAAAATGGTGGGTGCTGCGTGTAGCCCGAATAGACTAGGCACCGGTGCGGTTGCCTCATTGGCGCCTCCTTCAAGAAGATGGAACAGGACTAGTCTAAAAGTAAACTAGTCTGACTTGAGTTTATCACCTGAAGATCGCGGCTTGGTGATCGTAGTTCGATGTTATTAGCAAAAAGGAGAACACTGCCACACATGCCCGAACCACCGAAGCATACTCCTTTCAATTTCGAAGGTGTTCTTTATATTTTGAGTTATTCCTCACCTGAAGAGTTTCTCAATGAGCTGCTTGCCGAGGAAGCCAGAGCCGCCCGTCATAAACACTGTAGTGCCGTTATAGAACTGCTGCACGTCTGAGTCTCCACGATCTATCACAGCGTTCATCGCCTTCTGGTGGCGTAGAGCCGCTAATTCCACTTCTGCTGCTGGATCCATTATGTGCGAAGTCTTGAAACAATTGTTTAAATGTTTTTATTATATAAATTCAGTATTTCTTCTCTGATGAACAGACGTGCTGATCAAAATACTTCTAGACTTAACATTTAAATGATAAATTATATTTATTTCTGTAAATAAGTTACAGACACTTTTGGAAGTCAATTTTTGACATTGGCATTAAAATGTAGATTATATACATTAGTAAAATTAAAATAAGTTAACAAGGTTAGTCGTAATGCCGATATTACACGGTTCAACCAAATTGATTCACTTTGGTTGAAAGGTGCAAAAATGAAAGCATATGCTATTGATCAATGATATTGAATGATTCACCTTTATGTTTACATGGTTCAATTTGGTTGCTTCATCCAAATTGAAAGGCAGAAGTGAACCGTGTAATATCACCATAAAGGGGGTACTAATCCGCGGGCCATTTAAAGTATCACTGATAACTGTTTTGAAGCAATTCGGTAGTTTTTATTTCCAAGCAAAACGATTTTTATTTCAGTTTTTTCAAAGATTTGCTTTAGATATGAATTCAGAAAATGGAGCTTCCAATCCGTGACCCCAATATGACCTAAATGTAAACACAGCTGATCATAGCTGAGGATACATCGATTTTACCGTTTTTTTTTATGAAATCTTTCGATCAGCTACTTCTCTTAACCTATTGACTTTTGGGGAAAGTTGTAGAACAAAAGTTATTCATTATTATGGGTTTATCACCCTTTCGGATTAGTTCCTCCTTTCCGACTAACTCTGGATAAGAGCGGTTACGAACTGCATCCGATCCGAATCCGTGAAAATACGTTCCGAAGTAGTCATACAACTATTTGTATCACAGTTTACGCACTAGATCTGACTTCCGTCATCTGATGTCTCTCCGTCATCCGTGAGTCTCCAATTCTGAAGAAATATTGACGGATCGAAGTAGCCGTAGTACTGTTTGTATTTGTATGAACGCTTTCGCATTACCTTGGATTCAAATCAGACATATGCCCCTGAATTGCTTGGATTTGGATCAGAGATCGGATTAGTACATGTAATATCCGAATTCGGTCCGAGATTTTTAGACTCTAGATCCATATTTTCACTAATTCAGATCAGATGCAGTGCGAAAAGCAATATCCGAATTCGGTCCGAGTTTTGGATCCGGATCGGATGCTGTGCGTAACCGCTATAATAATTTATAGGGTTATCCTCCGGTTTTTGAAAGTATTGCTAATCCCGAATTCTCAATTCCGAAACCGGAGGTGAGAATCTTAGGAATTATAAGCAATACTTAAGTAACATTTGACCATGTCTAGATAAGGCGATTGACGCGAGGTTTAAGTAGCGCGTTTCAAATTGAGCGTTGTATTCTTTGCATTCGAGAACTGTGTTCGCTGTTTTATAGAAGAAGAATTCAATGAAAGGACATCTGACAAAATGGACCAAAAGGTAATGTAGCCGGCCAAAGAAAAGTATGCATATATTATGATAGTACATGAATACTTAAACATTTTTAGTACTACGTCATTCCTCTAAGTCTGATATCTGAGTCACTACATAAGAGCTCTTACACACCACGTTTTTTTCAGGCGCCGTCGACGCGTGTTTCGCTATCGCGCGTTGTCGGCGCTGCTGAACTTGAAATAGGCAGATTACTTGCGATTGCATCGCTGCAAACTCACGAGAAACGCGCTATAGACTCGCGTGAGCAACTCTCCTTGCAAAGTAAAACGCGTGTAGCACGCGCGCGAAGTAGCGTGTATCGCGCTACAGACGCGTGTAGCACGCGCGCGAAGGAGCGTGTATCGCACTACAGACGCGCGTGATCAACTCTCCTTGCAAAATAAAACGCGCGTAGCACGCGCGCGATGGAGCGTGTATCGCGCTGTACGTATGTGTTTGCAGCTAAAGAGACGCGCTGTGCCAACGCGTCTGTATCGATGTAACTCCGCGCTACGAGCGCGTCGACAGCTCGCGAAAAAGTCGTCGTCTGCATATACAATTTTATGAAGGTATGAATAGGTTGGAAATTGGTTGCGATAACATCGCGTTTGCAGCGCGTTATAGTTGCGTGCGACGCGCGTCGCTGGCACGCGCAAGGCGCTGTGCCTTAAAAAAAAAACGTAGTGTGTAAGAGCCCTAAGGTTAAAATATTCCATTTCAGTCAAAACTAAAAAACGTTTGAGTACTTTAAAATTGCTGCAGCGTAATGCTAGTGACTCAGATATCAGACCTAGAGGAATGACGTAATAATAAAAAATGTTTAGTTATTCATGTACTATCATAATATGTATATACTTTTCTTTGGCCGGCTACTTTGGATTTTGGTCCAAAAATGTATAAAGCTTTTGAGGTCTCCTTTATTTTATAGAAAATTCAAGAAAAACATTAATCACAAAAAAAAACACCTCCTGAAACTGTTGTCTTTAACCAATCCTTGTTTGTTTAAGATTAAAAATCAAACACACAGTTTTAAAAACCGCACTGTTATTTTAAAAATACAATCTGATTAAAAACCAACCTGAAATTTCGTTGTAACCTAACCGTCTGCAAACTAGTCACTACAAAACAGTTATGTCACGGAATATGCTCTGTCCCCGTGGTAAAATAGAACAATGCTTTAACTAAACGATCTACACGATTTAATACAACGACAAAAGACCAAACGTAGGTGTTTCAATTAACATTTAATTTATTTAAATAGTCTAAAAATGGCTATTGTGTCTTCATTTTTAGCGTTCCGTACTAAAATGGTAAAAAAAAATTAAATTATAAAAATCAAAAAACCCGACTGATGGGAACTAAAAAGATAATATAAAAATTAAAAACCGACTTCAAAGAAATACTAAAAGGAGTAAAATAATTATAATTTAATAAAACTACCAGTTTCAAAAGTCGGTGCATTCAATTTGTTTCAGCGTAGAACACCGACTTCTGAAACTGGTAGTTTTATTAAATTATAAATATTTTACTCCGTTTAGTTTTTTTGAAGTCGGTTTTTACTTTTTTAAAGTTTTTTTATTTTATACTTTTTAGTGCCACAAACTACAATTACAATAGTAATTGTAGTTGCAAATTCTCGGACCAGCACTACAACTAGAACGTCGTCTATATACGATTTGTGTACTTTTTTTTTTGTTTTTGTTGATTTTTTCAAAAAGTGCTTAATCAATTTTAATAAAATGTATATGGGACCACCTCTGAAGTATAACCTACCAAACAAAAAAGGAATCATCAAAATCCATTCATAATTGGCGGAGATATCGCGTAACAAACACACAAAAAAAAAAAAACATTCTGACGAATTGAGAACCTCCTCCTTTTTGAAGTCGGTTAAAAAGATGATAAGATAACGATAAACTTACGTAGGTTTTAAAAAAATCATGCCATCAAATCATAACATGCAATCGGAGGCTACCTACGAAATATGTAATTCGAAACCTACCCCCTAAGTCCGTCAACCGAGTTAGTCGCCCGTCTGAAAGCAGCCCGAAACGTAGGAGTGAATAAAACAAGTATCAAGTTCAACTTTTCGGACGGGCAAAAACACACCGGTAGTAGAGACAACTGTCAAATCGTGTTGTCATTCATTGTTAGTTCGGGCCCCGAAATAATCGTATGTCCGTAGGTGATAGGGAGTAAGAAACGCTCGTAACTAAGGCCGAAAACACATCACAATCACATGCAGTGATTTCCCACAAAATATGGTACGTTTTTTTTTTACTTCCTTTTCTTTAACCTCGGCCGCCATTTTGTTTTATAAAAACTAAACCTAGCCTATAACCATTGCACGGCTTAGACGAATCGATATACACATCATACATTAAAATCCATCCAGCCGTTGGGATGCTTCGAGGGGTTGTCTATTGTTTACCCGAAGATTATATACCATAATCATCATATTCCCGAATTTTATTTACCCGAATTTCATTCGCCCGAATGTTTTGTTTGCCCTAAAAGACATATGACATACTTTTAATTGCCCGAAACTTAGATACTATAAGATACGAGTGCCATACGTATTGTTTTTCATATTTTTAATTGCACTAATAATTGTTAGACATAACATTTAAACGCCATAATGATTATTAGACATAAATATTTAAATGCCATAATAATTATTAAACAATAACTCAAATGGCACCTAACCAAACTACTTCTGGGTGGATTATAAAAAAATAACCACGAAGGGGATGGCGGGGTCTATTCGCTCGCTAACCTAACCTATCCGAGTCGGGGTGCCCTAAAGTCCCGATTGCATCCAGTTTCTCCTGATATAACAACCGTTACACACCCAATGTCGATGGCAAATGATGTTATGGCATATGATAATTATGGCATGTGATAATTAGGGCATGTGATAATTAGGGCTTACAATGATTATGACAAATGATGTTATGGTAAGTGACTTTATGGGAAACAAAGCTTCTAGCACGTGACTAATATAGCAAATAAGAGTAGGGCAAATGAATATTACGTCATATAATATTATGGCTGTTGACTATTATGGCAAATGTTATTAGGGGCAATAAAATTCGGGCAAACGGCGGTATACCGCTTCGAGGGTATAAAGAATCCCACACACATAGATACGTAGTTACATAGATACGCGTGACCCTGTCTTTGCTGTCGCGTAGTCGGATAGATCCAGTACCAGGTCTGTACTTGACCCATTTCTACTTGATCTACCTGTGTAGATCAAGTAGAAATGGGTCAAGTCTTGTGTAGTTGTGGCGAGTCATAGCAAATAAACGTGTACTAGGTTAAGGTTTTTATGGGTCTATGTCTCCTGAAATAAAGTTTAAAAAATAAAGTTTATATTATATTATTATAGGCAGTTGTCCCACCGCCGGCGAGGAAGCCACTACCTATTTTCTCGCTCAAGTAACGTACAATAGATATACATTCCGTGTAAACAAAAGATGCATATATTAATAGTCGATTGCTGACTGTTCACACTGCCGGCGAGGACTCGCTCCACTAGTTTGTCGTTGAACAAGAAGAGCTATCAAAGATAATACTCGCTCAGCGATGCTCGCTTGGCGGTCAGAACTCACGCCGAGAGACTAACCAGCGGTCATTTGCGAGTGGTGCGAGTAATCGCCCGTCGCTCTCGCACACTCGTTTATAGCCCAGCGACAAAACTTTCGGAACTACACACTCGCTTCTCGCTGCTCGCCAACTCGTTTCTAGTTTCTAGCTCTACTCGCTGCTCGCTCGTCGTTCGCGGTGAGACAGGTGCCTATGGCACCCTTCTGAGATATAGCACGGATACAGATCAATATCATGTACATTTCTATTGGTCATAAAGTGGCTTCCCACGGTGCGTGATTTTACGAATGATACCACGCACAGCCACGCACCGCACCGTGGCTCTTGCAACGGTGCGTGATTCGAAGCTATTTTGTCATTCCAAAAGGCCAAGTGAAAGAGAACTCGTCGCACACCTTTGCAGTAACTTACTCGTACTCGCGGCGGATATGACGCACAGCTACGCACCGCTACGCACGCGCCTTTGTTACCACGGAAGAGTCTCTTCCCTTGGTGCCCGGTGCAAGCGAGTGCGTCACGATGCGCTATATCACGCACCGCGGGAAGCCACCTAAGTATAGGAAATCAGGTGATTACTTATGCGCTACCTTGTTGTATTCTATTATAATATAGCAAATATACGCTATACAAGATTAGTCAGAAAGGGGGTACTAATCCACAAGTCATTTAAAGTATCACTGATGACGGTTTTAAAGCAAGTGTTAAAATTTCTAAATTCGATCGTTTTTATTTCCATGCAAAATAATTTTTATTTTAGTTTTTTCATTAATTCTTCGTCCCTACTTTAGTTACGAATTCAGAAATTGGTGCTTCTCTTTCGTGACCTCAAATATGGCCTAAAATGTAAACACAGCTGATCATAACTGAGGATAGATAGATTTTAGCATATTTGTTATGTAATTTTTGAACAGCTATTTCTCTTAAACGAAAGAAAGAAAGGAAGGAAAAGTTGTAGAACAAAAGTTACTCATTATTATGGGTACTTTAACAGCCTTTCGGATTAGTACCCCCTTTCCGACTAACCTTGTATAGTTAATTGTGAACGTGTCCTTATAAACTGAATAGTAAGTGAGATCGATGTGCTACAAAATGTGACGTTGTATGCATTATGTTCATTTCCTTCCAGGGTACGGAACCCTTGGTGCACGAATCCGACTCGCACTTGACCGGTTTTTTTTATTTGGCAAACGGACCTTCCGTGTTGGATACCTCTTCCTGCCCGTATCTCACCAGTAGTTTTGCCTATTAATTGACCTTGAAAACTAGTAACAATATCGATAGGACTATTGGTAGTATTGGAATTTAACAATACTATCGACACTATCGATAGTATCTCGAGCTCTCGAGCTATCGAGGAGCTCGTGGCTAAATAATTACAGCCGCATAGACCGATCTTCCGGGTTAAGCCACGCTTGCCGAGGTTGGTCTGTGGATGGGTGACCATTTACTATAGCGAGTTTCCTCCGTGCCTCGGAAAGCACGTAAAGCCGTTGGTCCCGGCTATCATTTGTAGATCTTTGACAGTCGTTACTGTTGGTCAGAAGCCAGAAAGTCTGACAACCAGTCTTACCAAGAGTATCGTATTACCCAGTTACTGGGTTGTGGAGGTCTGATAGGCAGTCGCTCCATGTAAAATACTGATATTCAGCTGCATCCGGTTCGACTGGAAGCCGACCCCAACATAGTTGGGAAAAGGCTAGGCAGATGATGACTATCGATAGTATCGATTTGTTGTTTAACTATTGATAGGGCAAAACTATCGATATAACGATACTATGGATGGTATAGACAGTGAGTTACAGCATTATGCTGAGCGATGGCCGTTTTGCGTGGATGTGACGCATTTTTACCCCATTAGTTGCTTTTTGGTTTTGTGTTTACTTTTGTTTAACTTTTGAGCATCATGTTGGTGCGATTTTTTTATTTCTTTCTCTTTGTAGTAAAATCAATGCTACCGATAGTATAAGTACTCAATAGTATCGATATTTACGGTTTACTCACGTGCATTTTCCAGGATTGCCTGACTAGTTTTGGATCCAAACGGAGCCGTTAATCATGAACCGAACACGCGGCAAGGTCGCGAGACGAGCGGCTCCGTTTGGGTCCGAAACCGTAAATAATCATAAAAATGAAAGTAAAACACATTAGAAAGTGCACTTAGGCATCGAAACATTCATCACTGTCATCTGGGAGCGATGTGGATGAATATAAAGAAAAATAGTTTCCACTTCCCTTCGTATCAAGCTGAGGCTTCATCTCTCTTGTTAGGATCTGCACTAATGTGAATTAAAGTGCTGAACAGATTATCCAGTCAGCAAGGTTGGTAGCAGGGCTGACTGCCCAGGGTGCGCCGGAAGTACTGAAGTTTTTTCTGTTTAACTGCTTCTTCTTCTATCGTGTCGGCATGAGCTATACAAGAATAGCTCATCATCATCTGCATAGCCTTTTCCCAACTATGTTGGGGTCGGCTTCCAGTCGAACCAGATGCAGCTGAATATCAGTATTTTACATGGAGCGACTGCCTATCAGACCTCCACAACCCAGTAACTGGGTAATACGATACTCTTGGTAAGACTGGTTGTCAGACTTTCTGGCTTCTGACCAACAGTAACGACTGTCAAAGATCTACAAATGACAGCCGGGACCAACGGCTTTACTTGCTTTCCAAGGCACGGAGGAAACTCGCTATGGTAAATGGTCACCCATCCACAGACCAACCTCGGCAAGCGTGGCTTAACCCGGAAGATCGGTCTATGCGGCTGTATTTATTTAGCCACGAGCTCCTCCTCCTATACAAGAATAGCTCATGCCGTGGTAAAAAGATTAGCCAGTCATCAAGGTTGGTAGCGAGGCTGACTGCCCAGGGTGCGCCGGACGTACTTAAGTATCGTCACTCGTGGAGGCTCTTTTCATGTTTGAAGATGGTTTTTCTGGCCGTTTCTTGAGACTTGAAGGATCTCCAATCAATGGAGAGGAAGTAAAATACTTAACCTAAGCTAACTACTTATACTATACTAACATTATGACTACTAGCAACAACAGCAGTAAAGGCGACCGCTAGTGGGACTCGGACGTCAGCTTAGGGCGTTGCTGGCGGGGGATTGGGAGGGAAACAGCTTGATGAGGGCTGAATTATCGGTGTGACTGCGGAGTCTGAAGAGACGACCGGCTCTACAACGGGAGAGCTCCGTGGATAACACCGGCGCATACTGAAGCATTGTTAGGAGTCAGAACGTTCAATACTGTTTGCGTGTTCATTAATTGACATCTTCTTCAACCAGCCCTTATATCCCAAGTTACTTGTCTGTTGTTCCATTCTTCGCTATTATCAGTTCCGGTATCATTTACTTTCTTTTCATTCATATCATCTCTCACACAATCCATCCATCTTTTATTTGATCTCTCTCTTCCCCTCCACCCATCAACATTTATATTCATCACTCTCAGTCTCATGCTTTTCGTCCCTCCTCATCACATGCCCATACCAAGATAATCGGTTTCCTTTCAACTTTTCTGTCACAGGCGCCACTTTCAAACTTCCTCTAATGTACTCATTTCTAACTTTATCCATTCGCGTCACTCCAGACATGATGTATGGAGTGATACATCCACCTCAACATTCTCATCTCTGCTACATGCAATCTTCGTTCATCCGTCTTCTTCATGGCACAGCATTCTGTTCAGTTCATTCATTTTCATTCAGATTTGTTCAACCTCGAAGCTAGCAATACGGAATTATATAAACCTTTTCCTTGTCATACATACTACTGAATCTGTCGCCTTGACCCTAAGTCAATTTAAGTCTATTGTCTTTATGTACCATTTAGTTTTAATTCAAAACCAAAATTGAACACTTTTGATCACAGTTTAATATTCATATTTTATTAAAACTGAAATACCTAAGTGTAGCGACACATTATGCCGAAAATAAAAAAAAGGATGACATTAAAAAAAAGACTTCAAAAAATATCTGAAAAGAGTGAAATAATAACATACCGTATTATGAAAGTAAAAGTTTCAAAAATCGGTTCTAATCCATGCTGAATCAAATTGAAGGCACCGACTTCTGAAACTGTTAATTTTATAATTAATAGACATGAAGAAAGCAGCATCACTAATAGATTCGTACATTGTAAGTAGTCATGGGCCCAGAAAGATGGCGGCGCCCTTTCGACGCGTACGACACACCGACGCACGCATAAGGGAAATTAGAGCTTACGCGTGGCAACAAGCGTGGGCATACCCCTAAGTCGTTGCCTCCTTTAGCGAGGAGGTGATGCCGACCAAAGAGGGAGCGGAGAGGAGAGAGAGGCAGCTGCCACTCTCCCTTCCCGCGCCAGATGCACCGGGCGCCAGAAGGCGCGCGACGATCTCCGGCCGCCGTAGTGTGTGGCCTGTGGGCGGCGGGTTAGGAGGACGTGGGGCTAGTCCCCACATCAGAAGAGGTCCGCCAGGGGCTGGCGGACCGAAGCCTGCCGGGCTTCACCCGGGGAAGGCGAAGAGGCGTAGACTCTTATCGGGTAAAAACCCACGGTGTTCTTTCTCCTGACCCTTAGCCGGGGTCGCGGGATTCGCAGCTGCATGCACCGCAACCCCGTCAGAATGAGGGTATACCATACACCTCTGCCAACTCTTCCGTGTTTACAGGCGTGATGTTATGATGATGATTAATTACATATCTAATGATTATACTAAAAAAATATATCAGAAATGATGAGATCCGCAGGAAAACCAAGGTAACCGACATAGCTCAGAATACATGACTACATACTACATACATGAATACATGACTACAGAATACATGAATACATGACATAGCGAAGAATTGCCAAACTTAAGTGGCAGTGGGCGGGGCACATTGCTCGCAAAACGGATTGCCGATGGGGCCGAAAGGTTCTAGAGTAGCGACCGCGTACCAGAAGACGCAGCGTGGGTAGGCCTCCCACAAGGTGGACCGATGATCTGGTGAAGGTCGCGGGAAACCGCTGGATGCGAGAAGCATAGGGCCGGTCGATGTGGCGATGCTTGGGGGAGGCCTATGTCCAGCAGTGGACGTCTTTCGGCTGAATGATGTTAATGATTAAACTATCGACAAATAAAACTTTGAAAAGGTTCTATGTTCTACGTTAGGAGATGTGGTTTCCGCACTTAGTCCTTTAAGTGGATCATTGTACGTGGGCCATGGCGGCCATCATTCCAGCCAGCCCACCTCCTTCCAGAAGCAGATTAGGGCTCTCAGTCCGCTCAGAACATTTGCGAGTGATTTCGGTGCGCCAAGGGTTGCTTCTCGTATTTGGGTGACCCCTGTGCATTCCAGGAGCACGTGTGCGACCGTCTCTTTGGCCCCCATACATGCTCTGCACAGAGGGCTGTCCGTTATGCCTATCGTGTGGAAGTGTTTGTTTAGTGAGCAGTGTCCGGTTATCGTTCCACTTTGAAAAGGTTTATCAAACCACTGAATTAAGTAGTAACTAGAGTGTGGCTCTAGTATATGGTATTACGTCAGCACCAGCAGGTTATAAAGTTCATAGCAACTGTATTTATAATTCGCAGAATAGTGCAAAATATCGACTAATATAGAGGTCACTGGGAACAATAATAACTGATTTTTACAAGTGAATTAACTTCAAAATAGAACCTAAGACGCATGGAAGTCTAAATTGTAACTACATTACTGCTGTTCGAGTTCTAAAAAGCAATTCAGTGAGTAAACCTAAGGGCTATGCAACTTTTGCCATACATAGCTGGCATGTTTTTTTTTTTCTTTTCGCCAAAATTGGAACCTAGGCCATATGTTAGAGGACTATATGAGAAATCAATAGCAAAAAGAGCTAGGTTTGCTAACCGTATCAAAACCAATTTAGAGAGTGTTTAGTAGATTGCTATTATTTTTTATCAGGCGTTAATTTTCTTAAATAAAAATACTCTGTGTGATATTTTAAGTTTCCCATTGTTAAATACTACTTGGCAACTCTAATGAGTCCATTCCGCGTCCTCCGGTTCCACATACGTCGCCGGGCGCAGTAAGGGGACGGCGGCAGGCGGAGGCCAAGTGACTCGTTTCAGGTGTCGGGATAAAGATTAAGTAAGTTGCTATCGCTCAAAATTGCTATCGCAACATAATCAATTTTATCAAAGGAAACCTCAAAATATCACGCATGATTGTATTTTCATTTAATTATAATGTTAGAAAAATAGGTAACGCCTGACAAGAAGATACTAGCAATACTTCTCTGGTTATCTTCGTTCGGTTACAGTTGATAGACCTGGTTCTTTTTGCTATTGATTTCTCGTATTGTCCTCTAACATACAACCTAGGTTTCATTTCTGGCGAAAGGAAAAAGTAAATCATGCCAATAGTTTGCATTAGCTTTTGACTTATGAGCAAAAACGTGGAAAATGTTGTCCCCAGAAATTCTGGAATATTTCGATTTGTCCCCCTGATCTGTCCCCTCGTCGGTAACAGGGGGACAGATCGAAACTTTTTATTTCTATTTGTCCCCCTAAAGAACAGCAGGGGACAGGCCAGAAATAATTTGTTCTATCTGTCCGTTCGTCTTGGTGACAGGGGATCAATCGTTTTTTTTTTCCTGATTGTCCCCCGAAGGTGACAGATTAGGGGGACAGACCGGAATATTCCGAAATTCTGAAGACATAAGGTGTTTTTGTTTTAATAAATGATTGGGCTACTTTTAAGCTCATTGTATAACTTTTAATGAGTTATAGGATTAAGATTGTTTTTATAATCAAAGTTATTGTTTTTTAGTCACGCTTTTCTGTACTGAAATGTGACCATCTAGGTACAATATACATTCTCAGTAAAATTCTCTGGATCTCGTCACTGACAAAAGATTGGAGTACGGACCTGACTGGTTGATAGAGAAAAAGTTGGGCTTTGTAAGTAGTCATCATCTGCCTAGCCTTTTCCCAACTATGTTGGGGTCGGCTTCCAGTCGAACCGGATGCAGCTGAATATCAGTATTTTACATGGAGCGACTGCCTATCAGACCTCCACAACTCAGTAACTGGGTAATACGATACTCTTGGTAAGACTGGTTGTCAGACTTTCTGGCTTCTGACCAACAGTAACGACTGTCAAAGATCTACAAATGACAGCCGAGACCAACGGCTTAACGTGCTTTCCGAGGCACGGAGGAAACTCGCTATGGTAAATGGTCACCCATCCACAGACCAACCTCGGCAAGCGTGGCTTAACCCGGAAGATCGGTCTATGCGGCTGTAATTATTTAGCCACGAGCTCCTCGGGCTTTGTAAGTAGTATAACATAATATTAAATGTAAACGAAATGGTGTAATTCCTTCAAACCGCGTGATCTACTGGTGACACAGATTAACCCTAAATGGATATTCTTGAAAAACAACTAAAAATAAATATTTCAAAATAAAATCTTGGCTTCTATTTTCGAGTCATTATAAAGCCCCAAGTTAACTGACTGCAAAGAGCGATATCGCGTTAGTCGTTCCTGCCAGCCGTGTCGCCGCACTTTCATTAATTTATGCGTGGGTGGCATCGAAAGGTTCACACAACTAAAATTATTTTTTTGCAAAAAAAAAAGATATTTTTTACTGAATCTTTACTAGGTGGGTTAGATACGATCGGTAAAAAAGCCGCATGAAAAAAAAGTTTTTTTAAATTTTTATTTTTAATCAAGCTAAATCCCGTGCGGAGCCTGTCTACACCAGTAGTAGATCATGTGGTTTTAAGGAATTACACGAATTCGTTAACACCCTGTAGATAAGAAAAATATGGACGTTTATTCGAACCGAAATTCAGCCCTCATCAAGCTGCCCCCCCCCCCCCCCTAAGTCTCCGCCAGCAACGCTCTAAGCCTCGTGCTCGTCCTACTAGGGGTCGCCCTTAGTGCTGTTGTTGCAGGTAGTCATGATGTTAGTGTAGTATAAGTAGTTAACTTAGGTTAAGTATTTTACTCACACCCCCATTGGCTGGAGACCCTTCAGGTCTCGTCAATAACTGCCCGGTTACGTAGAAACCGTCCCCTAGGACCACCTACAGTAGTCAAATAGAAAAAAAAAACATTGTTGGTAGTAAAGTAGAACGACACGACCCATTTAATCGCGAAGAACGAAGAAGGAACTCAAAACGCTAATCATCTTTCAGAAGCAGTACGCCCTACATTTCTGCAGTTGGTCCTTTTAAACACCATACTTGGTCCTTCGAGGCGCATTGAGGATTTTGGTTTAAATATTCTTTTACAAGCGCGAAGCAATGGATCCGGCTCAAGAATTTGAGAATCTTATGGTGTCCCGTCAGAAGCCGATGAACGATGTAATCGATCGCGGAGACTCAGCCGTGCAGCAGTTCTACAGCGGCGCTGTGGTCTTCGTGACGGGCGGCTCCGGCTTCCTCGGCAAGCAGCTCATTGAGAAACTCTTTAGGTGAGGAAACTCAAACTATAGGCAGTGCTGCAGTGTTAAGAATATAAAGGAAACCTTCCTTATCCATGGTTATCTTAACACGTTCCGGGACACTCCGTCGAGAGGCAGGATCTGATTTTTCATCAAAATGTAAACACGAATCTTCCATACATTTTGACTCAACGTCTGAAGACGTTGTGTAAAATCATGCACATTTTATTTTGAGTGATACGACACACCGCTTCTCGACGTGACCGGCGGGACTGAGACAAGAGGAATGTATACGCACTCACCCGCCGGGAACGTAGTGTTACAACGTAGGTACTGCACGCTTACATGTGTGCGCAGGGACCATATTGGTGACTTGTAAAAGCTACCCCAGGTGACAGCACAAGGCTAAGATATCTTGCACTATGACACATGTACGTCACGTTCATGAAACTGCCATTGCCGGAGCCCGGTTGTCGACGTAGTCGCTTTCATTGAGGCTCACAGATAATCGTCGACAGGCGTTGTGCCGTATTGCATTGGATTTCTATACCCGCCCTACGTCGTAAACGTGTTAAAAGGCAATAAGGAAGAAGTAGATGGGTAGCAGCGTCCTCATAATCATCATTTGCAGCTTATACCCACTGCAGGGCACAAGTGTGTGTTTGTGGCAGGCAGTCTTGCCCAGGTTCTTCCGACAAGTTTTTTTTTAATGTAGTGATCTGGCAAATATTTCTACGGCCCACCTGATGGTAAGGCTAAGCATCCACTAGAACTGTGCTAAGCTGCGTAGCGAGGAATGTGTTTTGTAAGCACCAATAGAATCACTTCATTTACCTAGCTTCGCTCTGCGCAGCTCTGGTGGATATGGGCTTAGTGAAGCGAGGTTTTTGTTCATACAAAACAAGCGAGAAATGCGAGCGAGGAAAGTGTGCGAGGATTTGAAAATATGCGCTTACCAGTCAGTCAATAGATGGTGTTTGGAAGAGGTAGATGATCATTTGTACACATTAACATATTACGCATTTACATATTCCTCACACAGCTCTGGTGGATGTCCAGCCTGAGTGGTTACCATTGCCTAAATACCACAATGTTAGCACAATTCACAAAGTTGCAACGCAACAAGATGAGCACCGCCTTCCACAATGTTAGCGCAACAAGATGAAGCTCCATTCGTGTCGAAGTCAATGTAGGGCTGTATGTTCTTTGGCCTGCGGGCGGCGGGTTAGGGGACCCGTCGCCCGACCAGTAACAGGCCCGAGAAGGCGGCGCGCTGTGTTCCGTGCGCGCCTCTCGGGAGTACGTGGGGTAGGGCCCCACAGAAGAAGAGGTCTGCCAGGGGCTGGCGGACCAAGGTCTGCGGGGTCGCGGTGCATGCAGCTGCAAATCCCGCGACCCCGGCCAAGGGTCAGGAGAAGGAACACAGTGGGTTTTTAGCCGATAAGAGTCCGGCATACCCCTTCGCCTTCCCCAGGCGAAGGGCATCCATGAGGATTTTACCACGAAAAAAAAGGGTTGAATCTTCTGATCAAATGATAATTTTTCTGAACAGATCATGTGCCATAAAGAAAATGTACGTATTGCTGAGAACAAAAAAAGGGAAGACGATTCAGGAAAGATTAGACTTCATGCTAAAAGATGTGGTAAGTGTAATTTCTTTTTAAATCATTTTTTTGTTCTTATCGCCGGCCAAATAATTTCATTGAGATCCAAGTCCTACTAGTAGTCGCCCATAGTGCTGTCGTTGCTAGTAGTCTTGATGTTAGTCTAACAAGATGTAACATAAGTAAGTGTACAACCTCATTGTACTCATCATTATGAACAACTTTTACTATGGGACCAAACCTGAAATCGCGAAAAAAAAAACAGCTGTTCCCTACATTAATGTTCACATAACTCGTCAAAATGTAGGGAACAGCTGATTTTTGGTTGTTATTCCAAAGTATTTCTGTGATCGGCGTCCCCTTGTTTCGCAGACAGAAATTTCATAGAATTTCGTTTCCCAGAAAGTGTTTCATATAATATTTGGTACTTGTATTTTTATTTCGAATATTATTGTTTCAAAGACTATTTACTTGAATGAAACATATTTCACAGAAACACAATTCAGTGAATTTTTAATCACATTTTTTGGTTTAACAAACAGTAGAATTATTTTTAACGAATACTGTTTGTTCGCACCCCGACGCGGTTAGGTTAGTTTCGAAGGGGATGACGGGGGCTAAAGTGAGCGAGCAAAGCGAGCGAATGAAAGCCCCGTGATCCCCTTCGTGTTAGGTTACTTTAAACCCTGCAGACGGAAATAGGATCCCCCGCAAAGCGGGGCTCCGTCGACCTTGGTCCTAGAGTCTTTTTGTTGAAGATTTTTGGTTGGTAGTGTGTCACTCGATAATATGTTTTCTTGGTAATACGTCTTATATTTAACTAAACAATTTGAAAATAAAGAATATTTGATTTGTTATTCTATGATATGATTATTCTAGCTAGTGTCCGACCGAAGGTTCGGTTTCGGTTTCGGCCAGTTTCGGCCAAAAAATCTTGTTTCGGCTACAGTTTCGGTTTCGGCCAAAAATCAGCCGAAAGTTCGGCCGCGCCGAAACTCAGTGTTCGTGAATTGTCGCGAGTCTTCCGACTAACTTCGGCTGAGTTCGGGACTCGTGTGTGGTTGCCAGCTGAGTTCGCCGGTCAGCGTGCGGCGTGGTTGTGTTGTGTTTGTGATTTTGTTTGTTGATTTTTGACAAAGTTTACCGAATTTAGTACAATTTATTGTAATTTTTGTTGATACTGATAATTAGTTAAATAATTCTTTAACTACCAAGTATCAAATAGGTATAAGATCTCAATGTCAATAAATAATAAATTAATCTTTACGACATTGAACACAAATACTCAAATAAGAAGTCTGTACTTTACGATTACGTGTTGATTTTCGACAAAAAGTCTAACATTTTTTTTGATGTAGTATTGTTAATAACTACCATAAATGAATAACTATTTTCGTAACATATTTTCATTATTGTCTTTCATTTCATTTAACGCGAAAAAACTGTATGTATATGTGTAAAAAAGTTACTAGATAGTAGATTTGACTATACAAGATGGGGCAAAAGTAAGCACCCGATGTTATTATGCTGTAATTTTTTTTTGGGAATTAATATGTTTGATTCTTCTTGTGGATTATGTTTATTTATTTAATTAATTAGATTTTTTTTCCATCAAGTCCAGAAAGCGATATCGGTCAAGTGGCCGCCGTCAGAATTGATGACCGGCTCGACCGGATACGGGCTCGTTTTATGGCATTTTCCATATTTTTTTTCGAGAACGTCGCTGGCCCTGTCGTTACTTATGTGGACGGCGAGTGCTACAGAGCGATGATCAACGACTTTTTCCTTCCTCAGTTGGATGAATTGGGACTGGAGGACATGTGGTTCCAACAGGACGGAGCAACGGCGCACACTGCACGAGCCACAACCGATATTCCGAAGGAAGCATTTCCGCGGCGTCTTATCTCTCGCTTTGGCGATTTGCACAGGCCGGCCAGATCACCCGATTTGACCGCTCCCGGCTTTTTTTTGTGGGGCTACTTGAATCCCCGCTTTTATGTAAACAAGACTCTTGAAGTCTTTAAAGAGAATATCCAACGGGAATGCGAGAACCTATCGCCGGAAGTTCTGACACAAGTGATGGAAACTGCTATAAAACGAGCCTGTATGGTATCAATTCTGATGGCTACCACTTGACCGATATCATTTTCTCGACTTGATGGAAAAAAATCAAATACATTAAATAAACATAATCCAAAAGTAGAACCAAACATTTTCATTCCAAAAAAAATTACAGCAAAACAACATCGGATGATTACTTTTGCCCCATCTCGTACAATAGAATAGATTTTTTTACATGTCTAAATAAGGTTCGGTTTCGGCCGAAACTGAGACTGGCGCCGAAGATTCGGTTTCGGTTTCTGTTTCGGCTAAAAATCCTGTTTCGGTCGGACACTAATTCTAACATTAAACTTTATGTGAAACAAAAATCAACGATTTAAAAATCTTGAATGTAAGTATTCTGCGTATTGATTATTCTATAAAACTGTTAGCTATAAAACAACGTACAACCCCTGTGATCAGGTATTCGACGTGGTGCGTAAGAAGCAGCCTCACTTCGCAGACAAGATAGTACCGGTGGAAGGCGACGTGGCTGACATCAGACTTGGCCTTAGTGACAAGAACTGGACCGCAATCACGGAAGAGGTAACCAAACATAGTTGATGTTCAATGAAATTTTAGAAGCAGTGGAGCTCCTTGTGAAATTGTCCACTACTTTAGGTCGTCCCGGCCAGACGCTGGCGCGGGAAGGGAGAGTGACAGCTGCCTCTCTCTCCCTCTCCGCTCCCTCTTTGGTCGCCATCACCTCCTCGCAGAAAAAGGCTTGGCTTTCCACGCACTCTCGCTCCCGACCATGGACAGAACCACAGCCGGAAGCGAGAGGTCACCACCGACTGCCGCGACTAGTTCGCGGCGCTGCGTCGCCCACGCAGGACACGCCTGCAGCGTGTGCAGAGCCGTGTCCTCGGGGCAGTCGACGTAGTGGTGAAAACCGGGCTCCCGGCCTATGCGACACAAGTACTTCCCGAAACAACCATGTCCCGAAAGTACCTGCGTCAGCCGGAAGCTGAGGGTGCCGTGACGCCTCTCCAGCCACTTCTCCATCACGGGCCTTACCACCGCTAGCCGCGACCCCGTCTTACTGTCTCAGGACACCAGTACCACAGTCTACCTATATCTTACTCCTTACAGTCGGTCAACGTAGAACATTGTCACAGAGCAATCGTGCGGGGGGTTGCGGGGTGAAGGGGCGGAGGTTATGTCCCGAGTAGCCATACTTGGAACATAACCTGCGCCCCTACATAATTTTGACATTTCATAGGACCTGTCAAATGTATGGGCGTTGACCCACTGTATGTAGTAAGTAGGTTCACTGTGCCAGTACTGTGGTATTCGGGCCCACAGTATATCCGAAAGTATATATAAATACAAATAATATTTGTATAGCCTACAGATACTTGTTACGAGTCTAGGTGATTACACGAACGATACAGAGGAAAAAACCGTGGATCAGCGATGCGTTCAAGGAAACTATGGTGTGCTCTCTCCTGATAAGCTAATTAAATTAAATTTTGCAGGTAGACATGGTCCTACACTTGGCTGCAACGATAAGGTTTGACGAGCCACTTCGTGTCGCGACCCTGATCAATGTTCGTGGTACCAAGGAGACCCTAGCACTCGGCAGGGAATGTAAGAAACTGAAGTGAGTCTTTCCTTTGAAGATCTTTACTAATTTGGTACAAATACTCGCTGTAAACGAATTCGTGTAATTCCTTAAAACCACAATGATCTACTACTGGTGTAGATTGGCCCCGCACGAGAATTAGACTAATTAAAACGAAAAAAAAAACTTTTATTTTCATGCGATATGGATAAGTGATCGTATCTTAACCACCTTATAAGGATTCAGTAAAAAAAAAGTTTTTATTTTGCAAAAATTTTTTTATGTGATTGAACATTTCGATGCCACGCATAAATTAATGAAAGCACGGCGACGCGGCCGGCGGGCACGGCTAGCGCGATATTACTCTTTGCAGTAAGTTAACTCGGGGCTCTAAAATGACTCAGAAATAGAAAAGTAAGATTTTACTTTGAATTTTTTTCCAGTTGATTTTCAAAAATTACCTTTTAGGGTTAATCTGTGTTACCAGTAAAACACGCGGTTTAAAGGAATGACACAAATTCGTTTACACCCTGTATACCGTACGTTTTATACATAAACTTTTTATATATACGTTCAATAAAATAACGACATAGAAAGTGCCCTATGACTGTTACTCCTTTTCGGAGTCATGAACTATTGAGTTAAGACATAATTTGACTCCAAATAGAGTCATTGGACACGGAACGAGTGAACAAAACATTCGAATATTCTTTAATTGCCTTCGACACTCACAGAAAGGAGCCAGTCGCCTATATTGTACCAGGGTCAAGAGACAACACATTAACAACTTCATGAGCTCTTTCCAGAAACTTCGTGTACGTATCTACAGCGTATACTCACGCTACTGCTGACCGGGTTGGTAAGGAGGTGTTGGAGCAGTTCTACCCAGTCCCCGTGAAACCTGAAGCACTTATAGGACTCGTTGAGACAGTCGACGAAGAGAGGTTGATGAACATCACTCCGGAGTGAGTATACTCATACAGTCTACAAGGTCGAAAAGAGGGGTATTAATTCGAAAGGGTGTTAAAGTACCCACCCATATTAAATAAAATAATCTTTATTTCGGATAAGTAAAATCCACAGTTGGTTATTAAAAAAGAGACAAAGAAAGTTCTGGTAGTAAAAAAAAGAAAAACTTTATATTTAGTTACCAGTTCATTGTTCGTCATGCATCTTTGAACAATGGCATTCAACAAAGAAAAGTCGTATCTCCCTGCTAACTCTTGTTCAAATACTTTCCCCAAAAGTCAAAAGTCAATAGTTTAAGAGAAATTGCTGTTCAAAGATTTTCTACAAATTTTGCTAAAATTTACTATACTCAGCTATGATCAGATCAGCTATGATGAGAGGCTCTACTTTCCCAATCCGTAAAGGTAAGTATTAACATAAAGCGGCAAAAGTGCGCAGCTGCCGCGCGCGGCATGCCGCGCTGTGATTGGACGTCTGCAGCGCAGTGTAGTCCAAATCAGGGCGCGGCAAAACTGTGCCCTGAGAACGCTGGGTGTTGCTGCCGCGCACTTAGAATAAGATAAAAAATGTTACGTGTTACATTGTGACACCCTGTTACAGTCGTCACAAGCCCTTTCCTTTTCTCACATAGGTTTAACACCTTGGTTAGAAAGAGAAGTACCAACGTGTGACGTGTACCATCTAAGAACAGCTGTTACAGTTAACAGGTTAAACGTTGCTATCTGTGGTAACAGAGAACACACAATAATTTCTTCCCACATAGTATGAAATAACAGACTGTTATTTTGTAACAGGTTTTTGAAACTGCTATTTGCGTGGAACAGGAACAGGCGTAACAGGCCTACTCCCTAAGTCCGTCAACGAAGTTAGTCGCCCGTCCGAAAGTAGCCCGAAACGTAGGAGTGAACAAAACAAGGGTCAAGTTCAACTTTTCGGACGGGCTAAAACACATCGGTAGTAGGGACAACTGTCACATCGTGTTGTCATTCATTCTTAGTTCAGGCCCCGAAATAATCATATGTCCGTAGGTGATAGGGAGTAGGAAACGATCGTAACTAAGACCGAAACCACGGACTTCGTGCTTAGGGAGTAGACCCCCAGATACGAGATCTTACCTGTTACAACCCACTCCTATTTAGCTCCTTGAATTCTGGCCGAAAATTCAGTGAAATAAAAACAAAATAAGACATTATTTGTGTGTGTTTTTATTTTATTTGAGTATTCAAACTTTTTCAGTTTAATCAAGGGCTGGCCGAACACTTACACGTTCACGAAGGCGATAGCTGAGGAACTGGTGAGGACTACTGCTGGTGACCTGCCCGTGTGCGTCGTGAAGCCTCCTATAGGTACAGTACCATAGTTGTCTCGGGAAACGTCGCGTTTCCGAATTGTTACGGAATTGATCCAAAGATGACGGAGCCGTATTTATACGACAAGAATAACTAATAATCGTATAGATGCTGTTAGACAGCAGACATCGGGAATCTTTAAAATAAGAAACTACTTTTTACCACTAAACTATTTATTGCGAATCATGGGCTACACATAAAGCTGGGTACTCAAAAGCGAGCTGTAAATGTAACCATGCAGGTACAGTAACGAGGTTCTAGTATGTACTTGATGTCCACGTTGACTGTAACAGCGGTTACGCACTGCTTCCGATCCGAATCCCTGAAAATACGTTCCGAAGTAGTCATAGAACTATTTGTATGGTAGTTTACGTACTACATCCGGCGTTCGTCATCCGATTTCTATCCGTCATCCGTGAGTCTCCAATTCGGAAGAAATATTGACGGACCGAAGTAGCCGTAGTAATGTTTGTATGAACGCTTTCGCACTACCTCGGATTCAAATCGGACGCCAAATGGATATGCCAAAGATGGCCCCTGAATTGTTTGAATTTGGATCAGAGATCGGATAAGTGCGTAAGCGATATCCGAATTCGGTCCGAGATTTTTACTCTAGATCGGTATTTTCACGGATTCGGATCGGATGCAGTGCGTAAAGCAATATCCGAATTCTATCCGTGTTTATTAAATCCGTATTTTCACGGATTCGGATCGGATGCAGTGCGTAACCGCTGTTAAGGTGTGTACGGATAGCATTGGTACGCGTAGTCGGTTACGCGTGTCCTGGAAAGCCATGTCCATACTTGCAGCTACACGTACGTTTCCTAAGAGTGTACTCGTAGTTGCAAGTATGGACATGTCGTTCCAGGACGAGCGAGCCGAAATTCCACGATGTCAGACGAACTATCTATCATTCATTCATTTCTAGCCTGCGTCATCCCACTGCTGGGCCAAGGCCTCTCCCCATGACTTCCAAGTTTTTCGATCCAGAGCCAAAGTGGACCACTGGTCATTGGTTTTGTCTAGCTCGTCCCGCCATCTTCTTCTAGGTCTGCCGCGACGCCTTCTGGCTGTATCAGGGCTCCATAAAGTAGTTATTTTGGCCCACAGCTCATTGGGCATGCGGCACACGTGGCCGGCCCAGGACCACTTCAGCTTAGCGGCTTTTTGAGCAACGTCAGCAATTTGTGTTTTGGAGCGCAGTGTGGTGTTGCGTATATGGTCCGTTAGCTTGACGCCTAGAATGCTGCGCTCCATGCACGTTGGCAGACCTTGAGTTTGGACTTTTGAATGTTTGTCAAAGACCATAAGACCAAAGAACTATCTGTCATATATAAATAAATAAATAAAAATAAAAAAAACACTGCAGCAGCGTACATTTAATACACTCATTACTCGATAATTATCATAATTATAAACGACCATGAAGATGGTGGGTTCATCATATGTATCAAGAAAGAAGTAATCTTAATTCTTGTTTAAAAAAATCAACAAATCATGAATCTGTAGGTTCACAGCATGCAACGGCCTTCAGTCTCAACGTCCACGAGCGCACTGTGAGCGCCCTTTGGTTCGCGGCAAAAACCAAAAATTGTCTGCTCGCAGCGTTGGTTTCCCTGCGAACCTATGTTCAGCTCGCGGCAAGTTTGCGAACCACGTACATACTATGATTTTTCTACACATACACCAGAATTAGTATAAGATACAGTAAAGATGACTTCCCAAATTAAGGTAGGTACTGCAGAATCTATCTAACTTTTACTGTCCAATAACACCTGGGTAGAGAACCCAGGACCAACGAGGCAGTCCTCTATATCAATGAGTCTTTCATCAAAGGACAATGAGTAATGGTGAGCCCACCTCTCAGTAGAAATAAGATACTCATGAATGAATAGGTATTTGTCTGTGGATGGGTGACCATTTACCATAGCCAGTTTCCTCCGTGCCTCGGAAAGCACGTAAAGCCGTTGGTCCCGGCTGTCAGTTGTAGATCTTTGAAAGTCGTTACTGTTGGTCAGAAGCCAGAAAGTCTGACAACCAGTCTTACCAAGAGTATCGTATTACCCAGTTACTGGGTTGTGGAGGTCTGATAGGCAGTCGCTCCATGTAAAATACTGATATTCAGCTGCATCCGGTTCGACTGGAAGCCGACGCGACCCCAACATAGTTGGGAAAAGGCTAGGCAGATGATGATGAATGAATAGGTATTTGTATGCAGAATAAAACGACTAAGGTTTAAAGTCAGTACTTTCGGAGTTATACTACCTATTGTACTGCCATGAAAGTGATGCCAATCTAAGCTAAGATCCAATAAATCAAATGTTACTATTGAATGATGTGCCCAGACCCCACAGATTTGTTTCCCACTCTCCTTTCTCGATGTTCGTCCAATGTACATCGATCTCTTTAATACTAGTTGTTTCTTCATTTTCAGTAATTAACAGCTATCTTGAGCCTATGCCTGGCTGGCTAGATGTGAGCTGCGTCATGGGACCTACCGGAGTAAGTATGATCTATCTCTAACTAAATCTTTCCTGCTCTATCAAATCTGTCACCTCAAACGAGAGTGGCGTCGTTCTGGTGGCAGAAAAAAGCATGGAAGTCCCCCTCTTGCTAGGCCGCCTACGTGTTCGACCAAGGAGGGAGCGGAGAGGGAGAGAGAGGCGACGGCCACTCTCCTTTCCCGCGCCAGACGCACCCGGCGCCGCCGGAGAGTGCGCGACGATCTCCGGCCACCCTAGTGTGTGGCCTGCGGGCGGCGGGTTAAGAGACCCGTCGCCTGACCAATAACAGGCCCAATCTTCTTCCTGCCCTGTTCCCAAGTTACTTGTAGTTATCGCAATATGTTTTTCCATTTCCATTCTCCACGCACAGAAGTTACCTCATCATTTACTCCCTTTTCCTTCATATCCTCTGTAACACAATCCATCCATCTTTCCTTTGATCTCCCTGCACTCTCCGTCCATCGACATTCATGTTCATCACTCTTTTAGCCTTACGTTGCATCCCTCCTCATCACATGTCCACCAAGACAAATGATTTCCTTTCAACTTTTCTGTCACTGGCGCCATTTTCAAACTCTCTCTAATAGAGGGTGTAAACGAATTCGTGTAATTCCTTAAAACCACATGATCTACTGGTGTAGATTGGCCCCGCACGGGAATTAACCTGGACTAAAATAAAACTCTTTTTTTTCATGCTGTACGGGTAAGTGATCGTATCTAAAAAACCACTAATAAGGATTCAGTAAAAATTTTTTTTTTTTTGCAACTACTTAAATAATTTTATGAAATTGAACTGAATTGAACATTTCGATGCCACGCATAAATAAATGAAAGCACGGCGACGCGGCTGGCGGGCACGATTAATGCGATATCGCTCTTTGCAGTACAGGTAAATTAATTCGGGGCTCTAAAATGACTCCGAAATAAAAAAACTAAGACTTTATTTTGTTTTTTCAGTTGATTTTCAAAAATTCTCTTTTAGGGTTAAGCTGTGTCACCAGTAGATCACGCGATTTGAAGGAATTACACGAATTCGTTATCACCCTGTATGTAGACCATACACACATTTTTGTTCCGTGCACGAATCGAACTAGCACCAACCAATGGGGGGTAAAGCTATGTCTACACCAGTGCGCTTTCATGTTCATCTTGCGCTTTCAACTTTCAATTCCTCTTGCGTCAAGCGCATGCAATATTGATTGCCATAAGACGCATGCAGCTTATCGTCTACACCGGTGCGCCTCTGTCAGTCGTCAGTCGACATACAATAGACGGATTGGCGTGCGCAAGATGAACATGAAAGCGCACCGGTGTAGACATACTATATCAATCTTCCGTTTAACACTAGATGCCGCTAGTTGCGACTGAAGCAAGGTTGTCTATCACACACTGTACTTCTGTCTAGCCTTTTCCCAACTAAATTGTTGGGATCAGCCTCCAGTGTAATCAAATGCAGCTGAAGATCAGTATTTTACACGGAGCGACTGCCATCAGACATCCGCATCCCAGTGGCAGGACAATGCCGATATCCTAAGGTTATAAAGATTTTGTGATTTCGTTTCTTACAGATATTCCTCGGAATAGCCCTTGGTGTCATCCATGTATTCTACTTGGACATCCACAATAACCTGGCTATGGTTCCTGTGGACTATGTGAACAACGCCATCATAGCTGCTGGGTGGGACTCGGCAGAGCGACGGCTGAGCGGTGACACGGACATACCTGTGTACACTGTCGCCAATAAAGAACGGTTTCTTCCATGGTGTAAGGTTTTAAAATAGCTCTTATGTTGAGTACCCTTGAGTACCCTTTTTAGGGGAATCTCTAGAGGAAAACCTTGTGTCTTTTCTATGTTATTCTAAAGCTTGTTTTAATCGTACCAAAACTACACCACAACCACAACACGTAGATTCAACAAAACCCAGCACGCTTGGTGGTAGGATCTGTACGGTCCGCCTGGCTAGCTACCACCCTCAAATTAAAGTTCGGCGCCAAGCAGTTTACTGTGTTCCGTTGTGTGTATGTGAGAGCCAGAGGGATATAGGGGAATTTCTCTATATACAGGGCGTCCCACGACTTTGCCACATGGAGGGGACGCACCTTAAATACTGTAGATAGAAAAATGTACTGAATGAAGACTTCATTTTTATTTTAAAAATAATACGAACTGCATTCAAATAATTTTAAATAATCACCTGTCTGAACCGGAAATCGAACCCGCTAAATGTGAAAACAAAACAAACTGTAATTTTATTCTACTAATCGAAAGGCTCGATCATTGACATCGACATTTATTTCTTCTAAATACATAACATAGCATCTAAAATAAAAGGAACACCATGAAATTTAACATTTATTCGAAATACATAATACGACACGTTTATTTGTGCAACTTACAAAAATTTAATTTATTAAATGCTCTAAATGTGTGTCTTCCTATTGTATATAAATTGTAATTCTTTTTAATAATCTGGCTTGCCGTTGATTAATTTATTTTTTCGTGGTGAATATTTGAATTAATACTTCGAAATTTTTTTTTTTTTTTTTGATTCCAAAAATTTATTTCAAGAGATTACACAGTTATTTACACACATTTACATAATTACAAACAAAAATATACAAATAACGAAAAATATATCCTAATAAAACTATAAACTAAAATATGGCAACGAAATATTCCTCCGCATCGCTGTCCACTGGTAACGTGCCTAGAAGGCTGGCAGCATTGCCACGTTGTATGGCAATGCTAATCCTTTGGCCAAAGTAGAGACCAGCCTTCGGGTCACGGGAAGCGTCGACCAGCCGCCTTGCAACCTCTCTATACAGCGTGTCCCAGAAAGTAGTGTCAAGCGGAAGTCCAGAGGTAGAACATCCTTTGAGGTACCCAAATCACCCCAATGTATGTTCCGCGATTTTTTGTAGTTTTCGAGTTATGAATGTTTTTCATGTTTTTTAATCAAACTCTGACTATAACGACATTTTTGATCATAGTGACGTGAATAATTGAGATACATGAGTAATTTTTTTTTCTAATTTAGCTGATTAGTGACCCTTTCGAATGCATAAACATTTGTAACCATAGATGTAACGAATGCGTTACAAAAAAATATTGAACTCTCATAAAGTTAAAATCCTGCATGTTTCCTAAATCTTTGTAGGTGATTTAAAAATAAATCTCCCTAAACTTTTTTCGTCAGATGTATTTTAAAAACTTATCCATTTTATCAGCTATTTATCCTGTAAATTTCATCGAGCTATCTTTACGACATCACAATAAAAATTTCATTCAAAGCATACAATATCGAAAATTCCAGTTGTAAAAGGGTGAATGAAAAATTTATTAAAACTAACTCATACCGTCTTTTTTAGTAACCCTCGACGTAAAAAGAGGGGTGTTATAAGATAGATGTGTGTGTCTGTGTGTCTGTCTGTGGCATCGTAGTTCCTAAACGGATTTTGATTTAATTTTTTCTTTTGTTTTAAAGGTGACTTTATCGAGAGTGTTCTTAGCTATGATTCAAGAAAATTTGTTCAGCCGTTTGAAGATCATCAGCTCTTTTCTGGTTGTTGAAGGGATACGAGCAACTTCTACTGGTCTGATCGATTCGAAATTTACTATCCTGTGACTTCAATGATATTACAATAACATGGTAACCTTGACCTGATACTCAAGCATCATCTGAAACAGCATGATACCCAAATTACAGTAGAGGTATTGCGTGCCTATTGATTCTTTAAGTGTATGATAAGTTGTAATGACCTCCTTCTTGTCACAGGTAATCAATATCATTGAAGTCACAGGATAGTAAATTTCGAAACGATCAGACCAGTAGAAGTTGCTCATATCCCTTCGACAACCAAAAAAGAGCTGATGATCTTCAAACGGCTGAACAGATTTTCTTGAATCATAGCTAAGAACACTCTCGATAAAGTCACCTTTCAAACAAAAGAAAAAACTAAATCATAATGCGTTTAGGAGCTACGATGCCACAGACAGACGCACATACACACACGTTAAACTTATAAAACCCCTCTATTTGCGTCGAGGGTTACTAAAAAAGAAGTTTTTAGTTAGTTTTAATCAATTTTTCATTCACCCTTTTACAACTGGAATTTTCGATATTGTATGCTTTGAATGAAATTTTTATTGTGATGTCGTAGAGATAGCTCGATGACATTTACAGGATAAATAGCTGATAAAATGGATAAGTTTTTAAAATACATCTGACGAAAAAAGTTTAGGGAGATTTATTTTTAAATCACCTACAAAGATTTAGGAAACATGCAGGATTTTAACTTTATGAGAATTCAATATTTTTTTGTAACGCATTCGTTACGTCTATGGTTACAAATGTTTATGCATTTGAAAGAGTCACTAATCAGCTAAATTAGAAAAAAAAATTACTCATGTATCTCAATTATTCACGTCACTATGATCAAAAATGTCGTTATAGTCAGAGTTTGATTAAAAAACATGAAAAACATTCATAACTCGAAAACTACAAAAAATCGCGGAACATACATGGGGGTGATTTGGGTACCTCAAAGGATGTTCTACCTCTGGACTTCCGCTTGACACTACTTTCTGGGACACGCTGTATAGAAGTCGGGCACTCGGACCCCACGACCCGAGTGTTTCGACCCCAAACGGCTCGAAAATATAATTACTGATGAAGTTATTATATTTTCGCCGCTTGAGGGCCTCCGCAGCTGCAGCAGCAGCGCCAGCACAGCCTGCCGAGCTAGGAAGATGGGATGGTGCAAGGGTATCGACGCACGTTGCGTCCCATACCAGAGGCCTACCCATCTTCCATGGTACCAATGACATGCCATCTGGTCTCTTACCATCGTCACGTGCCAAGCCATTGGGTTCTAATACAGCTGGAACGCCGGCGGTGACAAGAGCACGACGGATAATATCATTTAAGTTGGCGTGCCGTGCTATACGACCTGCACTCCTGCTGCAAGACAAGCCGTGGTGTCCGAGGCTGTCGACGGCTTCACCGCAGTGGCAGCGATGCGGAGCACCGCATGGAGCACCCAAACGAAGGCATGTAGCGATCCGGAAAGTAGTGTCGTCCAACATAGTACCTATGTTGGGCGACGGAAGTGCCTGAAGCCATAGGCCCGACTCCCATTCACCCACAGCCAGCAGGCGAGCACGCTCGAAATAGTAATACTTCGAAATAGTAATAAAGCAGAAAGTAGTAACTACATAAAGTCAGTTGTTATAAGCACGACATAGAGAAAATTCTATTCATTATTCTGAACAAACTTTTAAATTACTGCATAGATCCTACCACGTTGCGTGCTGTGTTTTGTATAATGTTACAACACGCGTCTATTCTCAGCGTGCGGTGAGGATGTTTTATATTCTAGCCCGTCCCCGTACGGAGAATTATATATTTATTATTTCAGCCTTCATCAGGCCTGTGGTTTCCAACGAGAGCATAAAGTTCTCGACTCCTAAAGCTGTGTGGTACTGCTTCGTGTTTGAAACGAACAGTAGACTGGTCTACTGGCTCCTTTCGTGGCCCCTGCATTATATACCTGCTTATATCCTGGATGGAGTGCGCGCTGTGATCCCAATGAAGGCCAAAACGATACCATCGTAAGTGTGTTGACGAGTAAAGGTACAAGTCCGAGACGGGATCCTGCAACCGCAGACCGTAAGTCGCCATCGGAATAGCGCCTTTAAGGTGTGCACTTTAAAGGTGCTATTCCGACAGCGACTGCAAAACTGCAACCGCAGACCGCAGCCGCAGATCGCACCGCAAGCTATACTACTTTTGCAGTTTGCGCTCTGCAGCCCGTCTCGGTCTTTAAGATGATCCATAATTTTGTTAGTGATATTTAGAACTATGTTAGTAAAGGACTTTTCACACTGGATGCGTTCGGCGTCCTACTGTCCGGTCAAATCGAACGCAGCCCGCATCTTAAGTGAACATCATTTTCATTTTATATTTATTTTATGTAATTATGATCTGACTATGCGAGCACAAGCAAAGAACGTAGGGAACGCACCGGTTAGTCGGTCGAGGTGAGAAGGACACGGAAGGGCTGCCCGGTTGCGGAAAGGCGGCGGTCCGGGCAACTATAACTAGGGGTGATCGATGTTGCAAAAACATCGATAATGACATCGATAGTGACATCGATAGCTGAACATCGATACTCGATGTTTATCGAACACAAAACATCGATACAAACACCACTACACGCAATCAAATATAAAATGGCCGCTGTTTGCACTCCCCGTCAGATCGCTGACCGGTTGCCGTGTCCGGATCGCTGACCGATTGCCCTGACTATGAAGTTCACATAGGGTGCGGGCAGCGTTCGAGTTAACCGGACCGCAGGACGCAGAACGCATCCAGTGTGACAAGTCCACAATAAACGGGTCTGACGCAATTTGTCCATTTAGTAATAGGTGCACTTCTTATAACGGACACTTCTCAAAATGAATGCTTCTCAAAGTGTACAGATTTTGTCATTTCATTTTGTGGTTAGGGATGCAAAATGGTCTCCAAATAAAAATATTTTGCTTTTTAACCTTAGACGACGTCAAAAAACGGAGGAGGTTATCAATTCGTCGGTTTTTTTTTTATGTGTGTTCCCCGATTGGAGTTTTTTTCTTTTGTTTGAAAGGGTATACTTCCCAGCTAGTCCCATGGTCATGAGGTCAGGAGCTGATGATGGGATCCTGGAGAAATCGAGGGAAATCTGCAAATTTTATAGGCACACTTGAAGCGATTTTTTGTTTGAAAGAGTATTTTGCCGAGGTGGTCCCATTTAAATTTGGTGAAGATCTGATGACGACTCTCGGAGATTGACAATGGTACTCTTCAATGGATAACAGCAAATTACCCGCGATTGCTGGAATTGCATGTTTATGTACTGTTTATGCCACATAAAATAGAAAAATAAAATTACTTTAAAAATAAACGAAAAACCAACTTCAAAAAAACTGAATAAGAGTAAATACGACACGTTTGGTGCAGTGGCTAAGCGATTGGCTTCTGCGCTGCGGGTCGTGGGTTCGATTCCCACACGGAACAAAAATTTGTATGGCCTACAGATGGTTGTTCCGGGTCTGGGCGTTTGTTTGTGAGATTTGTGTCTGTAAACGCACCCACGATACAAGAGAAATCTTAGTGTGGGGCAACGTTTTTTTAAAAAAACAAAAAAAAAAAAAACAATACTTACCATATTATAAAATTAACAGTTTCAGAAGTCGGTGCCTTCAATTTGGTTCATCGTGGATTAGCACCGACTCCTGAAACTAGTGTTTTGAAGTCGGTTTTTCTTTTATTTTTAAAGTAATTTGATTGATAAGTATTTTACGTGATTATTGTTTAAAAAAGCAAAAGTTCTCTTTTGATTTTTCATTTCGAGAAGTGTCATTTAGAAAAGTGCATCTACTGCCAAATGCACATTTTGCGACAAGTGCTCATTTTGAAAAATGCACATTCAGCGTCAAATCCTAATAAAAATAATTAAATTAAATGATCGGTACGTAAGACCTTTTAAATTACTTTAAGTATTAGTATAATATTTTTACTCCATTTGTTATGTCTACACCAGTGCACTTTTACGTTCATCTTGCGCTTTCAACTTTCAATTCCTCTTGCATCATTGCATGAATATTGATTGCCATTGACGCATGCAACTTATCGTCTACACCGGAACGTTGCACGCGAACCCCCCAGTGATGGATTAGCGTGCGCTAGAGGCATGCGCTTTTGTCGAACTACTAATTAAGGCATGCGCTATTGCATGCGCTATGGCGCTTCAGACATGCATCAGACGAAGATGCAAGATGAACATGAAACAGGTGTGGACATAGCTATTGATTCTTGGCTTGGGGCACCTGAAATATTTATTATTAACCATTCTTCCACAGTTTGGTGAAGATCTACAACAAAATAGAAAAACTCTCGTCTATCTACAAATATTTTTTGACAAATGATTGGAAGTTTAATGACAGCAATGTCAAATCCATGGTCAACAGAATGTCGGACGCAGATAAAGCTATCTTCAACTGTGACCTTACAACAGTTAACTTGGTAGATTTCGTTAAAACATGGTCGATTGGAATAAAGAAATATATCATAAAAGATGGATTAAAAGGTAGCAAAGCTGCGTTAAAGAAACGAAAGCTGTTTTGTGTAGCAAATTATATGGTACTTGCCTTGTATTTATATGTACTATGGAGAATTTTAACTGTATTTTGGATGTTTTTGAAATACATGTTTTAAAACTGAAGTTTGTGTATTATTTTTAACCGATTTCCAAAAAAAGACGAAGTTGTCAATTCCATGTTTATGATTTTAACCGACTTTCAAAAAAGTGAGGAGGTTGTCAATTCCATGTGCATGATTTTATCCAATTTCCAAAAAAAGGTGGAGGTTGTCAATTCCATGTGTATGATTTTAACCCACTTCCAAATAAAGAAGGAGGTTGTCAATTCATATCGTCGATATCCAAAAAAAGGAACAGATTGTCAATTCCATGTGTATGTTTTTAACCGACTTCCAAAAACATGTGTTACATGATTCTTCAAATAAATAATTTGTAACTATAAATAAAGTCCAATAAATAATTCGTGATTTTTAAATCCCGGGATTAAAACGTCATTATAATTATTCCGCGATTTTAGAGGAGGTATCATCCACTCTATGTTACTTCCTTCCTCGAAGTTTAGGTAAATATACTCTACCCCTATCTCTGCGTATGACATAAGTGTGGTTGTTAATGATTCCTAGACCAGCTTCTAAAGGGTGTTAACGAATTCGCGTAATTCCTTCAAACCACATGATCTATTAATGGTATAGATTAACCCCGCAAAGGATTTAGATTGATTGAAAATAAAAATAAACTTTTTTTTCCCAAATAAAATTTTAATGTGATAAAAAATTTCGATGCCATGCATAAATGAATGAAGGCACGGTGACACAGCTGACGGGCACGACTAGCGCGATATCTCTCCACGCATTCAGTTAATTTGGGACGCTAAAATTACTCAGATACAGAATACCATCGTTCATTTTTTGAAAACTTTCTGAAAAAAACCTATGCAGGGTAAATCAGTGTCACCAGTAGATCACGCGGTTTGAAGGAATTACACGAATTCGTTAACACCCTGTATACATTTCGATGGCCCCACCGAATAAACGTGTAAGAGAAAAATGACAACTTTTCAGGAAAAAATAAAAACGTTTAAACTTCAATAACGCTCATTCCATTGGAAATAGGTATAAATAATGTATTATCGAATTATAGGTAAAAAAATAAACTGTAGACTTGTGTATTTACTTTTTTTTAAATATCGACGCGTTTCAGGAAATTCATGAAAAACTATTTAATGTTAATACTCTTGTGAAATTTGCATGACTAGGTCACAGCAATATATCATTACACGTTTATTCGTGTAATAGTACACAACGAATAAAATGTACTGTAATTTTACACTATTATTCTCCGTAATTCAAGTTTATTTTGAACCCAGCTATAACTATTTACACGCTTGTTTACAGTACATTGTTCTGCTTCTATATGATTGGAAAGATCGTATGCATTTATATTAGTGTTAATAAAATCAGTTTTAATTTATGTAATACATCTTTGTTAATGCAAGGTATAATAATATAAATAATTTTGTAAAACCAAAAGCATTAAATTCTCCAACTCAAGTGTACATTAATTCAAATGTGAAACTTGACGGGAAAGCGTTAGATCCGGTTCCCTCAACTGTCTTCCTGGGCATCACAGTAGACCCTAAATTGCAATGGGGACCTCATATAGAGGCACTTGCAGGCAAACTTATTTCTGCTGCATTTGTCGTTAGGAAAATTAGGCTGTTGACTGATGTAGCTTCAGCTAGGTTGGTGTACTTTGCATACTTTCACAGTATTATGTCTTATAGCATATTACTGTGGGGTTCCGCTGCTGATGTTGGTACTATTTTCATATTACAAAAAAGAGCAGTCCGAGCTATTTATAATCTAGACTGCCGTGAATCGCTTCGTGAATTATTTAAGGAAATAAATATACTTACCCTACCATCTTTGTATATACTTAGTAACACTATGTACATTCGAAAGAATATTGCTTATATTATATTCGAAAGAATATAATACAAGAATATTGCATTAGTATAACAAGAAAAGTGACGTCCACAACATAAATACTCGCAATAAACACAAGCTAACAGTACCTGGTTTTAGATTAAGACAAACCAGCAAGACGTTTATGGGGAACAGTGTTAGGTTCTACAATAAATCATTTATTAAGAGCATTTAAATAATTTCTTAAGAGCATTTTGATATCTAAAAAATTACAACATAAATCATTATATCGAAGATAAAGATGCCTGGCGTACAACTCCGTCCTGCACATTGCGATCCTCTGGCCCTGTCTAACTGGTTAGTTGTATGACCTAACATTATTTTTAATGTTTACTTCTAGTATTCTTCTTTTTATTGACATATAATAACCCGTACATTATTTGATCATTTTCATATTTTTTTTTTATTCAAATACTGACATTTTTATATTCCCATTATAATTTGATTATTTAATGTATAATACTCTGCCTAAATAGTGTGATATTGTTTTATACTCGTAATTATAATTTTCATAATATAATTTTCCAATCTGTAAAGTTTGAGCATCATGCAGCAATTAATGATACACCTATAATCATATCACATTACTGCCTATTGTGTGGTAGTATGAGTCTGTCTTGCTCATTTAAATGTCCTGCTTATGGTGGCGTTGTATACCCTGTCGTTGGGTTCCCTGCAATATAGTTGAGCTAAGCGATGCGGATGTGCACGTTATGCTCGTGAACGGTTGCTGTCTGTCGGGACTGGTTAGCCCTTAGCTGCTATGACAATCCCAGAAGGCATATTTTTCTATTTTTTACTCATATGTGAGTTTATTTCTTACATTAACCTGCATTATTCTCATTCTATTTCTCACACTACTGTAATGGAATTGTCATGAACTACTATTTTGAAAAGAGTATTCTTGGAGTTTTGAGCTCTTCTCCATGCAACCTACCTTTTGGAACTGTGCACCTAGTTTTGACGTTTTAAAAGTGCCTGTAATCTAGTCTATTTGAAATAAAAAACTTTGACTTCGAAAGGATGAAATAAAATACAGATACTCGTATTATAAAGAATAAAGAAAATATAATTATGTATTTGTCCACGTGAACAGAAAGTACAGTTACAGTTACAAAGAAAGTAAATTTCTTGATTAAAAAAAAACGAATTGCGGTATTAGAAACACTAATCCTCCTCCTCACTGTCATTGGAGACCGAGATGGAGTTTTCCAATGGCAGTAGATTTATAATATTTATAATCGAATGTAATTGCGCGAAACAAAATTATCTAATAGCGCGCATAGAATCACAACAAGACTGTCCTTCCGAGCTAGTCACCTTTTATTTTTTCGTGGGAAAATCCTCATGGATGCCCTTCTCCCGGTGAAGGCAAAGGGTATAAAAACTAGTATAGGATATAAAAACCCACGGTGTTCCTTCTCCTGACCCTTGACCAGGGTCGCGGGATTCGCAGCTGCCACCAGCCCCTGGCGGACCTCTCCTTCTGTGGGGCCTGGCCCCACGTCCTCCTGAGAGGCGCGCACGGAACACTGCGCGCCGCCTTCTCGTGCCTGTTACTGGTCGCAGGCCAGTACTAGTACTACCCGCAGGCCACACACTATGGTGGCCGGAGATCGGCACGCGCCCTCCAGCGCCCGTTGCGTCTGGCGTGGGAAGGGAGAGTGGCAGCTGTCTCTCTCCCCCTCTCCGCTCCCTCTTTGGTCGCCATCACCTCCTCGCAGAAGGAGGCGACGGCTTCCCACGTACTCTCGCTCCCGACCATGAACAGAACCACGGCCGGAAGCGAGAGGTCACCACCGACTCCAAGCTAGTCACCTTATTTTACTCGAATCTTACCCCCCGTACCCCTTTCTAACGTTACGTACGATTACAATAGAATTTATCGCGTAAACATTTGTTTATTTACCGTTACTAGGTATAAACTTAAATTGATATGCAATTAATGCACTTAATGTTTGAATCTTTAACAGAATTGTTAGAAAAAAATAATTATAGTAAGAGATAATGCAATACTTTAATTTTAATAACCTATTTATATTCAAACTTCCATTTTGTGGAATGAAACATTGGTAATAAAATTTGCATACATTTCTACACGAATAAACGTGTAAGAAGACATTACCCAAATTCGGAAACGATCACAAATCTTCTCAAACGTCTGTAGGTTTTAACATGTTTATTCTTGTGTGCTTGGCGACTCAAAAAGCATGTATTAATAGCATAAACTATTATTCATGCAATTTTAAAATTAATTATTTCCCTAGAATAAAGAAATTCACTATTATAATAGGCGTGTTTTGAGTCTAAAATTCATAAAAAAAATTAAGTAGGTGCTGGATAGGCAACAGAAACGAAAAATGAAAAAAAAAAATCGTGTAAGAACTCTTGCACGTTTATTCGTTGGGGCCATCGATTTTTGCCGATACTCATTTAAGGCACCGACTGCACCGATTTCAGAAAATGATAATTTTACTATACCTATGCCCTTTATTTTGATGCTTTTCTGGTTTTTGAAGTTGGTTTGTTCATATACAGGGTGGTCATTTCAGATGGGGCATGAGGGCAACTGGGTAGTTCTTCGAAGTTTGATTCTTCGACTGATCCATATGGCCAAAATTTAACTTCACTTTCAGCTCTGTAACACATGTTCATATGAAAATAGGTATGCCAAATAACATGTATTTGATTGAGGGACTCGTTTTTATAAAGTCGTTTTCGAGATATCGACGTTCGAATATTTTGTGCCCAGATGAATCAGAATTTGTTACAGATAAATCAGAAACAGAAGTAAAAATGAAAAACTTTACTTAAATGGGCTCTGTATTAAGAAAATAGTCATATTTAACCACAACAATAATGTGTTTTTATGAAAACAATTATCAGTGATTATATTACGGAAAAAATCTGGTGGTTTCAACAATAATTCTTGTAAAACATTTTTGAAACTCCAGTATACAGGTTTACTGGTAATTTGATGTATTCCTTGCACTACGTTATTGGGGGGCTAAAATGCAACACATTTAACCCCCCGTATGTTCTACCGAAAGTCAATGAATTTCGAAATATTGAAATTTTTTATTATTTTGAATAATACCCAGAATTCCTTCTTAAACACTATTTATCTCTAAAATATCGAATTGACTGGCTTTGATTATTGATATTAGCTTGTAGCTGATACTTTTACAAAGCTTTCTGCGTATTTTACTGTTCTTAATGACCATTCAATTGAAAGTAATCATTAAAAGTTAATTAAGTGTATTAGAAAATGATGTTTATCTCAAAAATTTACTGTGACAGTAAGTGAACAAAATGCAAGACAAACATCCTTATCTAATCAGCTATCCAACGAGGTATAGACGTACTAAAATATTTAGAAACTAATGTCAAAATGTCTTCATGTCTTTTCTGATGAAGAGTCGATGGGACATCTCTGGTGAATTTTGGAGTTACAAGTTTTTCATCGATTGACGAAGTCTCCATCCAAAAGCTGTCGTCATCGGGAAGGTCGAGGTCTTGTTGGGCTGTATCCGAATCTTTTCCAGTCTGAATTTCGGTAGCAGATATTTGGCTACGTTTGTTCAAAGAGATGCATGTACCTTTCTTCGATGACACCTTTATTTTATTCGCAGATTTGACGTCTACACCACTCTGTTGTTTATTAATGTCTTCTATGGTATGATTCATATGGGGTTTTGACCATACGAATCAGGCACAGATGAGTCAGGATTTTGCCTACAATCATGCATAACTCATCATACATACAGACTTCATTTTTGTCATTTTTCTACACAAATCTATAACCCAAAAGCATCACACGAAACACAGATAGAAGTTTTAAAACAATAAAATAAATGTTATAAAGTAGGCATTGTAATCAGAATGCCACCTGAATCAAACACAGATGAATCAGACATTTACTTTCGTAACATCGGGATCTAAGCCAACCAGCTGTACATCTGCCTTCTAGCTCGTCCGTTGCAGGACTGGCTTCCCCCCGTGCGGGAAGCCAGACCCTAATTATTATTACCCGACCAAGTACGGTCAAGCGCAGCTTACGCCACATTAATCAGTATTATACGCCGGACACTGCTTATTTACTTATTTATAAACACACTAACGTAGTTATAACTAATACACATTTTTTTTGTAACAGGACAATTCATTTCCTTTCGATATAACTATAATTTATATTGATGTATCAAAGGGAAAATCCGACATATACCATTTTGTTCCGGAAAATGGCAAACGGACGCGCCATATGAATCAGAAGAACAAACTTCAAATATTTTTATTTTGTACCTAGACGGCAATTATTTAAAAAATATAATTTGTCCCAGTAAGGGATAAAGATAAACTGTACTAATAAAAAATTACACGCCGTTTTGTTAGTTGGTTACAAAAATATACCCATAGAAATCGAAAATTTTGTCCCTGAAGAACTACCCAACTACCTTAACCATTGTAGCTACAGGAAAACGTTCTTAGAAGACCACCCCTAACTTTTGGAATAATTTCAATCGGCATTCACAGATTTTGAAAAAAAAGTACAGTCAGCGAGAAAAAGGGCTGTTTTCACAAAACTTTTTTATGATGCCAATCGATCCCATTTTCCATAAGTATCGAAAGACTCTTCCAGACCAACTGAGGTTTGAGTACTAGAAACGTCAGAAATAACAAAAAACTATTTGAGATGGGTTAGTTTTAAGGATAGCTCCCTTAATCGTTGTCGCTACAGGAAAATGTTGGTAGGAGACTGGCCATAATTTTTGTCATTATTTCGAACTGGATAAAAAGATAATGAAAAAAAAATTGGTACAGTCCGCAAAAAAATGGTCAGTTCTCACAAAACTTTTTTATGATGCCAATCGATCCTATTTCCTATAAGGATCAAAATACTTTGGTAGACCTACTGAGATTCAAGTACTAGAATCGTCAGAAATCACGAAAAACAACATTTTATTAAAAGTTACGTTTTTTTTTAAATTTTATTTTCAAAATCTGTGAACGCAGTTCGAAATGTTTTCAAAAATTATGGACATTCTCTTACAAACATTTTCCTCTAACCACAACGATTAAGGTAACTGCCCTTATTACTACCCCATCTCAAATAAGTTTTTTGCGATTTCTGACTTTTCTAGTACTCCAACCTCAGTTGGTCCAGAAGAGTCTTTTGATCCCTAAATGGGATCGATTGGCATCATAAAAAAGTTTTGTGAAAACGACCCTTTTTCTCGCTGACTGTACTTTTTTTTCAAAATCTGTGAATGCCGATTGAAATTATCCCAAAAATTAGGGGTGGTTTTCTAAGAACGTTTTCCTGTAGCTACAATGGTTAAGGTAGCTGCCCTTCATGCCCCATCTCAAATTACCAGCCTGTATACATTTTTATTCGGCGTTGTTTTGATTCTTTGAGGACCTGATGGTAAACGCAGAGAGGGTCTAAGATGGAGCGCATGAATCCAAGTAACAGAGATATAGAGAGATTCCCCTATACCCCTCTGACTCTCACATACACACGACGGAACACAGTAAACTGCTTGGCACCGAACTTTAATGTTCAGGTGGTAGCTAGCCAGGCGGACCGTATAGATTCTACCACTATGCGTGCTGTGTTATAATGTTACAACACGCGTCTATTCTCAGCGTGCGGTGAGGAAGTTTTATATTCTATCCCGTCCACGCACAGGGAAGGGTTTAATTAAAGTGGACTTATCAATAACATTTAATGTAGTAGACGGCCCCAGGATATCCTGAGAACCTAGGGACACGTCTGCCACACCAGTTGTTAGGAAGAGTTAATATTAAGGGTTCCTACATACCCCCTTTTTTATCGTGGGAAAATTCTCATGGATACCCTTCGCCCGGGGAAGGCGAAGGGTTATGCCGGACTCTTACCGGCTAAAAACCCACGGTGTCCCTTCTCCTGACCCTTGGCTGGGGTCGCGGGATTCGCAGCTGCATGCACCGCGACCCCAGCAGGCCTCGATCCGCCACCCCTGGCAGACCTCTTCTTCTGTGGGGCCTTGCCCCACGTCCTCCTGAGAGGCGCGCACGGAACCCTGCGCGCCGCCTTCTTGGGCCTGTTACTGGTCGGGCGATAGGTCCCCTAACCCATCGTCCGCAGGCCACATACTAGAGTGGCCGGAGATCGTCGCACGTCCTCCGGCGGCGCCCGGTGAGTCTGGCGCGGGAAGGGAGAGTGGTCGTCGCCTCTCTCTCCCTCTCCGCTCCCTCATTGGTTGCCATCACCACTTCGCAAAAGGAGCTGACGGTTCCCCACGCACTCTCGCTCCCGACCGTGGACAGAACCACGGCCGGAAGCGAGAGGTCACCACCGACTGCCGCGACTAGTTCACGGCGCTGTGTCACCCACGCAGGGTACGCCTGCAGCGTGTGCAGCGCCGTGTCCTCAGGGCAGTCAACGCAGTGGTGACATCCGGTTCCTACTTACCCCTAGCCGGACAAACAAGGAAAACACTTAAGAGAAGACAACTTTGTAATATGGATAAAAACACTGAGAGTCCCTAAGATAGGTACACAAAACTTCTGTGAGTGATATTTTGGTGACCGGAAGCTCAGTAGTGTAGTGTCTAGGCGAAGTACTGGAAGGTCAGCAGTGCGGCGACTTCCTCCAGTAAGTCGGAGTGCCGGAGGCTCAGCAGTACGTCGACTAGGCGCAGTGCTGGTAGGTCAGCAGTGCCGAAGGCTCAGTAGTAGGTCGACTAGGCGGAGTGCTGGTAGGTCAGCAGTGCCGGCGGCTCAGTAGTAGCACAGTAGACATATAAGCTAAAGCAGTACCTCAACTTACTATAATCTCATGAATTGAAATACTCACACAGACACGCTCTGTATACTGAGTACTTTTTTGTTTTTGTATGGAACTGTATCCCGAAAATACATTTTTTGTCTTGTTGCAGTGCGTGTCTGTGTGAGTGTGTCCAATCGGACGATTGTAGGTAGTTGAAGTACTGCTGTAGCTTATTATTATGTCTACTGTGGTAGTAGTCCCCTTCCAAGTGACCCAGAGTGCTCACTTTCGTGGTCGCCTTTAGAATCCCTTGCAAAAGCAACTTTGCTTCTTTTTCTGTGTAAAAAGACCCATCACATAGCCGAAATCTACGCACTCTGTACATCAAACTAAATAACGTTGACCAAAAATAATTGCTGGGAAACGACTTTTATTTTTAGATATAAAAAACGCTGTTTTTTGTAGCGCGCAATGTAATGCACGTAACCGATTGTGCCTGTGTGTGTTGTGCAGCGGCTACGCAGTGTGCGTTTGAAATTCATTGCGTTTTTGTAACTTCAAATGCGTAATTTGTTAGGAAAAATTGAAAATGTTGATGTTTGTTTGGAAGACAGTTTAGTATTATCACTAATAATTCGTTTTTGGAAAAAACTAAACAAAAAAAATGTATACTCCAGAACCAATGATTTCTCAGGTATGGTCTAGAAGAAAAAAATGATCCCAATGATGGGTAGAATATGTGGTTTTCGTTATCGTTAAGGGTCTTTTTACACCCGATAGAGTGTGTTCCAAAACTATGTGGCCTGTGATAAAAAAAAGGTTTATAGTAAATAAAAAGAAGGTGAAATGTGTGAAGTGGATGATGATGAAAAAGGTGATTCTACAAACATAGCCACCTAAACACAAAATTAATCGATTCTGGTGTATAAAATACACACACTCCACACTCGAAAGTGAGTTCTGTTATCATGAAGGGTAATTTTTATTTGCTATGACAACAACAATTTGACATTATTCTAAAAGTGCAATTCATTCGTTTACCGTCACTCGCCAGTGAAGTTCAAAGAGCGATTTGACGCATGTACATGCTTACGTCATCATTAGCGGGCATTTTCTTTCATTCAAAACAATTGAACCTGTCATTTCGAAAAGGGCACTTGTCACACTTTTTTTAAATATCTATTTTTGGCACTATTTTATTCATTGAATCGTTTTACATATTCCCTCCGAAAATGGCACACCTTCTTAGGGGACTCCACCAAAGCGGAGACGAGACGAGCGGAGCGGAGATGTGTTTTAAAAAACCAATAGAATTTCGTTATTCACACATCTCATCTCCACTCAGCTTAAGGCTTGTATTCACGCCAACGACCTTGAACATTTGGTACCGTACTAACTTACGACGAGTCGACGAGAGGGACGAGTGCGAGAGTGACGTCGACGCAATCTATAATTTGACGCATTTTTAATTTAATATAATGAAACTAATACGTTTTAAAAAAGTAACAAGTCCAAGTTATTGCCCTTTGTATTGCAAAGCAGAATATATTTTTTTATAGTCTTTTGATAAAAAATGTAGGAGTAAAATGGTTTTATCTCAACGACTTGGAGGTGATTTGGTTGTGTTTTTCTTATTATGTGATGCTGATAGAAAAAATCTGGCAAGTCCAAGTTACGTATTATATCCTGTAGATTACTACCTATTTTTTCAGACATATTTTCTCTGTAAATGCTGACGAAAAGTTGCTTCGTCTGCACGCTTTTTTCCGAGAGGACCCTTAAGTGGATACCACTGAGCGGAGATGTATCATATTTGTATGGCGCGATGGAAGCGGAGATGTGAGCTGTTCCTCGCTGAGATTGAGCTGGGCCGCGGTACAAGGCGGAGATGTGAGCTTTGTCTCGCAAACTGACGATGGCGCGCAGCGGAGACGAGATGTGTGCGGCGTACAGTGAGCGGTGCCCAGACGTCTACCTTTCGTGTCAGATCGCACTAAACTGTGCGTTCACATCCAACGCTCGCCGCACGCAGCTCAGTTCCGCTCTAGTCAGCGCACATCTCCACCCTAGCCAGCACACATTTTGCTACAGTCTAGCCAGTACGCATCTCCGCACAGTTTCGGTGGATACACCCTAGCTGAAAAACATCTCTTCTCGTCTCCGCTTTGGACATCCCCGCACATTTCCGCTTTGGTGGAGTCCGGGCTTCATACTACAATCAAACTTATACAATGTGTCCGATTATGGAGTAGCGATATTCTAGGTACTTATATAGCAACTATTCTAGAACACAAATACACTACACACTAGGGTCGAATCCACTTCCCCGCTATTTGGCAGCCATTTTGCTTTTTTGTTGAGATTTTTTCTATCGTAAAGTTATGAAAATGTGAACACATTGTATCGTAATGTAAACGATAGATAATATTGTTACTTTTATCTCAGTAGGACCAAAACTTTGAGAGATATGTCTTTGTACACACGTACAGAATATGTCAACAAAAAAAATGGAAGTGAATTGGACCATAGTGAATAGTATATTTGAGTACTAGAATAGTGTTCATGTAAGTACCTAGAATGTCACTAGTTCATGACCGGACACATTGTATAAAAGAACTAAAAAGTGCATTCAAAACATTCATGATCCATTCCTCTCGCAGTACTCCAGGCATCCCGATAAAATCACCCTCCATTTATCCGCAAACACATCAAAATTTGGTCTGGCGTCCAGGAGGGCATTGTACTCTTTCAGAGTGGAGACGGGCGCGGGTGCTAGCGCGGGCGCGTGTAAATCAAAATGTATGTAGACGCCAGTTGCATTCACAGTGCTCCCGCGAGCCACGCGTCTGCATGAGGCGGACGCGGGTATTTCTAATGGCTCAGTCCGCCCGTATCGTTCACAGTGATATAGCGTCTGTTACGTGACTGCACGTATGGTTCTAAACCATTTTGATTCACCCGCCGAAGCGTCGTACGATAGCTCGTTCGGCACTACTGACGCTTTATCACTGTGAACGATACGGGCGGACTGAGCCATTAGAAACACCCGCACCACGGCGCCCGCGCCCACTTCATGCAGGCGAGCGACTCACAGGCGCACTGTTGTGAATACAACTGGCGTCTACATACATTTGATTTAGCGCTAGCACCCGCGCCCGCCTCCACTCTGAAATACGGCACAGTGCTCCCGCCCGCCCCCGCACCCGCTAGTGCAGTCTAATTGACCGCATTGAGTGCGGTCAGATTTCGCGGTATAGGATCGTAAACGAGCCACAGTATGACGTCATCTAGAGATTAACAGTCTGTCAATTTCGAGATGCCATTAAAGACAAAGGGTCAAAATACACGTCCGATAGTTGCTTCCAGGAGCCGTATCCGACTATCTGATCGGATTCATGAAATACACGTACGATTCTCGTGTCCGATTTTTTCTGGACGACGACGACGTCCGTACGCAGCTTACGATTCTGACTGAGTCTGATCGTACGTGTAATTCGTGTTCAAACAAATGTATGACGCGGAGGCCTTCAGATAGTCTGATCAGATTATCGGAACCAACTATCGGAGGTAAGTATCGGAGGTGTATTTGGGCTCTAAATAAGCAAATAAATTCTTCACTTTCAGTCTTGTGACAACATGCTCACCGTTTCCAATAAATTTTCCATGTGCAAGTCACTTGGATAATAAACAATGTTTTACTTCTTATTTTCACGTAATGCATTGGAGTTTTAATGACGTACATATTCAACACTTTACATATATTATAATGTAAACTATTTAGTAATTACGTACAATATAAAAGTACTAGCTTATGCCCGCGACTTCGCTCGTGTTAATTTAGAATTTGACAATCAACTTTTAACACACTACTAAAGTTTCTATAATAATACACAATACGGCTGACGTATCTTGGCGCATCTGAAGTTAGTTGTTTGGCTGTACAATTAATCTTTTAGAAACGAAATAGTCTACTGCGCAGCTAATCAGCTAACTTCAGACTCGCCAATGTCGCCAATGATTCAAATGACACGTGGCGCCATCTATTATCATAAAAAAGTTATTGTTGTTTTCCTCGGGAACAGTACTTTTTTCGGGACGAAAGGTACCCTATGTCCGTTTCTGTACACCTGACCACGTATGTCCAAAATTTCAGGATGATCGGTTCAGTGGTTTAGGCGTGAAAAGGTAACAAACAAACAAACTTACTTTCGCATTTATATTATTAGTTAAGATTGTACAAAAAAAAACATCCTTTTAGCTTTTTCCCAACTTAGCTTTAGCCTCAGTCTACCACCCTGGTCTGGGGCAGATTGGTACTAGTCTACTCATCATTCCGACGAAAGAAGTCCAAAAAAAAACATTCACACGAATTGAGAACCTCCTTCTTTTTGAAGTCGGTTAAAAAAGGAATCGTACACTCGGTCCCCATTTTTTTGTTCTTTTTTTATCCTGGGTATATCCTCTTGGATATCCTTCACCCGGGGAAGGCAAAAGGTTATGCCGGACTCTTACCGGCTAAAAACCCACGGTGTTCCTTCTCCTGACCCTTGGTCGGGGTTGCGGGATTCGCAGCGGCATGCACCGCGAGCAAGCCTCGGTCCGCCAGCCCCTGGCGGACCTCCCCTACTGTGGGACTTAGCCCCGAGTCCTCCTGAGAGGCACGCGCGGGATACTGCGCGCCGCCTTCTGAGCCTGTTACTGGTCGGGCGACAGGTCCCCTAACCCGACGCCCGCAGGCAACACACTACGGTGGCCGGAGACAGTCCCGTGCCCTCCGATGCCCCGTGTGTCTGGTGCGGGAAGAGTGGTAGCTGCCTCTCTCTCCCTCTCCGCTCCCTTTGGTCGCCATCACCTCCTCGCACCCGACCATAGACAGAGCCACATCCGGAAGCGAGATACTCGGTCCCCATGACCCGAGCGTTTCGACTCCAAATAGCTCGAGTTTACTTTTAATAAACTAAGACCCAATTTCACCAACTATTTAATGTATTGTTAAATTAATTGAGCTGTAATTGTCATGGCAACGGATTGTTTGCTGTCATAACAAAAAAATTATTTTGTTATTAATTTGCGTAAATAATGAAAAAAAAATTATAAGAAGAGCGTTAACGAAACTAGCTCTAGCACTAGCTGTTAACGAAAGATATTTTTTATCGTTTATTTATGCAAATTAATAACAAAATTATTTTCTCTCGTGACAGCAAACAATCCGTTGCCATAACAAATACAGCTCAATTAATTTAACAATACATTAAATAGTTGGTGAAATTGGGTCTAAGTGTTTTAACTAACACTCGAATCAGTAATTGTCTCAAATTATTATTTAACAATGGTAATTAATACAAACATACAAATGAATACTAGGTTATAAATACAAGTAATGCAAAGGTTAACTTCAATGATTACGTTAATTTAAAACAATGCATTTGTAGTTAGATAGTTATTTTCCATTAGTTAAATGTATGATTGAAAATATATATTGTGAAAGTTTTGTATAGTGAAAAAGTTTTCCTCGGTCTTCATCGAATTTTAAATATAAATAAATAGAAAACAAGGTTCAAAAATCAGCAATAGAATCTTTGGATCTTCGATTTTGTGCAACGTTAAAACAGATAGAATTTTGAAATTGTTAAGATTGGAGCAAGATTGAAAAAAAATTGTAATCACAGCCGAAAAAAGACTCAATTTTTCTAATTTGGATCTTCAACTTTGTGCTCCAATAACAGATATAATTCTGGATCTTTTATCAGCTTTGGAAGTGGCACAAAAAAGGGAAGTTTAGCTGCCTTTTAAAGAAAGATAAATAAGATAAGATTGTTATTATTTTACAAAAGAAGACTCATTTTTTTGCTCCAATAGCAGATATAATTTTGAAACCATCAGCTTTGAAAAGAGCAGAAATAAAAAGAAAAGCTGAGCTATCTTTCAAAGATTATTATTATTTTATAATTGACAAACAAGCTGCAAATATGGATGGAGCTCGACAGGTAGAATTGGAAGCCATGTCTCACCAAATAGGAATGAACGAAGTGATAGAACGCGGAGACTCAGCCGTGCAGCAGTTCTACTGCGGTTCTGTTGTGTTCATAACGGGCAGTTCCGGATTCCTTGGTAAACAGCTCGTCGAGAAGCTTCTAAGGTTAGAATGTATTGGTGTTAACATTATTACTTCAAATTTAACTGATTTTTGACTCGACTTGCTCTTTGGGTCGTAAGCGCGGGTGTCGGAAAAAGTATTTTTGCGTTTTTCCGTGTGGAATTTCTCAGTAATATCAGTGTAGGAGCCAATGATTGTAGGCACCGTACCATCCGTGAATCTAGATTTGTGCACGGTTGATGGCAAAAGGCTCGCCCCCTATTACATGGGTCCTAAACATAACGGCATTACAGTGAAAATAATCATCATCATCTGCCTAGCCTTTTCCCAACTATGTTGGGGTCGGCTTCCAGTCGAACCGGATGCAGCTGAATATCAGTATTTTACATGGAGCGACTGCCTATCAGACCTCCACAACCCAGTAACTGGGTAATACGATACTCTTGGTAAGACTGGTTGTCAGACTTTCTGGCTTCTGACCAACAGTTGAGTAACGACTGTCAAAGATCTACAAATGACAGCCGGGACCAACGGCTTTACGTGCTTTCCGAGGCACGGAGGAAACTCGCTATGGTAAATGGTCACCCATCCACAGACCAACCTCGGCAAGCGTAGCTTAACCCGGAAGATCGGTCTATGCGGCTGTAATTATTTAGCCGCGAGCTCCTCCTAGTGCTGCCTCCTCCGCATAGTGAAAATAATATATTTCTCTAGTTTTAATGCACAACATGAAAGATCATTTTAATTATGATCTAATAACAAGCTTTTTTTCTTTAATGTCGATTAATCGACCACAAACCGACGACTGTTTTGTCAATTTTTGTTGTAAGAGGTTGAAGGACTTGTCACATTGGATGCGTTCTGCGTCCTCCGGTCCGGTCAAATCGAAAGCAGCCCGCATCCTATGTGAACATCATGGTCAGGGCAACCGGTCAGCGATCCGGGCACGGCAGACGGGCAGGGCAAACAGCGGCCTTTTCATATTTGATTGCGTGTAGTTGTGTTTGTATCGATGTTTTGTGTTCGGTAAACATCAAATATCACTATTTTCAGCTATTGATGTCATTATCGATGTCATCAGTGATGTTTTTGCAACATCGATCACCCCTATGAAGTGCCCGGACCGCTGCCCGTCGCCCGCCTGCCTGCAACCGGGCAGCCCGTCCGCTACCTTCCCACCCCGACCGCCTGACCGGTGCGTTCCCTACGTTCTTTGCTTGTGCCCGCATAGTCAGATCGTAATTACATAAAATATATATAAAAAGCAAATGATGTTCACATAGGTAGGATGCGGGCTGCGTTCGATTTGACCGGACCGGAGGACGCAGAACGCATCCAGTGGGACAAATCCTCACATATTTACGACTTATTTTGACGTCTAAACTGTATGAAAAATTTTGCATGTATTGTTTTGAAAGTCGTCTATAAAATGTATGAATCACTTTTTACCACTTTCATATAAAAATTTTGAGTAAAAAATATTTAATTTAGTCAAATTTTAGAGAAAATGGGTAAAGAATTGCTTTTGATTTTGGCTATTTAGAACTCTCGTTCATAAAATTAAAACAACAAAAAATAAACTTCCGTTCAATATCAATCAATTTTCGGTAAAAAATATTCAAAAATATACTAAAAATTTGCCAAAAAAAAAATCTTATAAAAGAATCTAAATCTCGACTTATAATACTCGACGCAAGCCAGAAGTAGGCTCATTCAATATTGAAATGATATTTCATTTTGTGCATTCAAACTTATAGAAATCTGCATAACGTCGTCTGTAAAATCATATAAATTAGCGAAACCGGCAAAATTTCGTATAAGGCCTATTAAAAGGCGACTAAGGGATTCACTAGAAGATGTACAGCAGCGTTCTGAGTATTTTAACAACTGTACTGCGATCGCCAACCCGCCTGCCAAGCGTGGCGATTATGGCAAACCACCCCAACATGTCTTGGGGGAAGCTTATGTCCAGCAGTGGACGTCTGTCAGCTGAATGATGATGATGATGAAGCATGGTGATGATAATTTTCAGGTCATGTCAGATAAAGAAACTGTACTTACTGCTGAGGTCAAAAAATGGGAAAACGATACAGGAAAGACTAGACAATGTATTGGAAGATCCGGTGAGTTATATTTAGAGCGGTTAGAGCGATTACGCACTGCCTCCGATCCGAATCCGTGAAAATACGGATATAAAAACTCGGACCTAATTCAGATATTGCTTTACGCACTGCATCTGATCCGAATCCGTAAAAATACCGATCTAGAGTAAAAATCTCGGACCGAATTCGGATGTTGCATGGCACTATTCCGAACTCTGATTCAAATTCAAACAATTCAGGGGCCATCTTTGGCATATCCGTTTGGCGTCTGATTTGAATCCGAGGTAATGCTAAAGTGTTCATACAAACAGTACAACGGCTACTTCGGTCCGTCAATTTTTCTTCCGAATTAGAAACTCACGAATGACGGATAGAAATCGGATTATGGATGCCGGATGAAGTGCGTAAACTACCATACAAATAGTTCTATGACTACTTCGGAACGTATTTTCACGGATTCGGATCGGATGCAGTGCGTAACCGCTGTTTTCACGGATGCAGTGCGTAACTGCTGTTACGCACTGCATCCGATCCGAATCCGTGAAAATACGTTCCGAAGTAGTCATAGAACTATTTTTATGATAGTTTACGCACTAGATCCGACTTTCGTCATCCGATTTCTCTCCGTCATCCGTGAGTCCCCAATTCGGAAGAAATATTGACGGGCCGAAGTAGCCGTAGTACTGTTTGTATAAACGGTTTGCTATTACCTCAGATTCAAATCGGACATATGCCAAAGATGGCCCCTGAATTGCTTGGATTTGGATCAGAGATCGGATTAGTGCGTAAGCAATACCCGAATTCCTGGGCAGGAGCAGCCTGCAAATGGTGACCGGAACGATAACCGGACACTGCTCACTAAACAAACACTTCCACACGATAGGCATAACGGACAGCCCTCTGTGCAGAGCATGTATGGGGGCCGAAGAGACGGTCGCACACGTGCTCCTGGAATGCACAGGGGTCACCCAAATACGAGAAGCAACCCTTGACGCACCCAAATCACTCGCAAATGTTCTGAGCGGACTGAGAGCCCTTATCTGCTTCTGGAAGGAGGTGGGCTGGCTGGAATGATGGCCGCCATGGCCCACGTACAATGGTCCACTTAAAGGACTTAGTGCGGAAACCACATCTCCTAACATAGAACATAGAATACCCGAATTCGATCCGAAATTTTTAGACTCTAGGTCCGTATTTTCACGAATTCCTATTGGATGCAGTGCGAAAAGCAATATCCGAATGCGGTCCGAGTTTTTTATATCCGTATTTTCACGGATCCGGATCAGATGCAGTGCGTCACCGCTTTTAGTCTATGGGGGGATACAATAGGGTATTTGATTAGGTACTATTATAAAAAAAGTAAAAACCGACTTCAAAGAAATACTAAAAGGAGTAAAATAATTACCATAATATAAAATTAACAGTTTCAGAAGTCGGTGCAACTCTACACTGAAACAAATAGAACCCACCGACTTCTGAAACTGTTAATTTTATATTATAGTAATTATTTTACTCCTTTTAGTATTTCTTTGAAGTCGGTTTTTACTTTTTTTTTAAAGTTTATTTTTTATTATATACGTTTTAGTGTCATAATTTCGACCCCCTCCTTCATAACCCTTCTTTTTGGCTTTGACGTAGTCGGGCATAAAAAGTCCTTTCAAATGATACCTTACACGATATAATGAAAACATTCCAAAGGGGGGGAGGGGGGGACACGCGCCCCCTCCTCTTTTCCAGTAGTCAGTTCCCAACAACAAATATAAACAAAGCAATATTAGTAATTTGAGAATTTTGCTTTGATCCGATGAGGAGTTCCGTTCCATATCTCTGAAGTTCATGGTCTGATCATAACAAAATTTAAATGGGACCCATCGGTAAGTATACCCTTTCGAACAAAAAAAGAATTTTTCAAATCGGTTCATAAATGACGGAGATATGAGGTAACACACATAAAAAATAAAAAAAAAAAAAAAAAAAATACAACCGAATTGAGAACCTCCTCCTTTTTGAAGTCGGTTAAAAAATTGGACAACAATTAAGTATCATGTTATAGAAAATACAGAAAGAACTTGACTGTCTCGTTGGTCTAGCAGTCGCAATCGCGACTGCTGAGTGTGAGGTTGCGATCCCTAGGTCGGACAAAGTGTTATTGGGTTTTTCCGTAGCAGCCCGGAGTCTGGACTTGAGCCCATTTTATGGCAATAGCCCTCCTATTACATGGGACGTTAACAAAACGGCGAAATGTGGGTGTATACTACAGGGTGTAAACGAATTCGTGTAATTCCTTCAAACCGCGTGATCTACTGGTGACACTAATTGACCCTGCTTATGCTTTTTTCAGAATAAACAAAAAAAAGTTTTCAAAAAATGAACCATGGTATTCTGTATCTGAGTATTTTTAGCATCCCGAGTAAACAGACTGCGTGTAGGGATATCGTGCTAGTCGTGCCCGTCAGCTGTGTCGCCGTGCCTTCATTAATTTATGCATGGCATCGAAATTTTCTATAACATAAAAAAAATTGGAAAAAGAAAAGTTTTTTTATTTTTAATCAATTTAAATCCCGTGAGGGGTTGATCGTAAGCGGCAAGGTCGTGGAATTCCTTCAAACCGCGTGGTCTACTAGTGACATAGATATAACAAGTTTTTATAAAATAGACAAAAAATATTTCACAAAAAATAACCTGATTTTCTGTTTCGATGTCATTTTAGGACCCCGAGTTAATTGACTGCACTTATCGATATCGCGTTAGTCGTGCCCGCCAGTTCCTTTTTTATTTAATAACGTTGCCCCACACTAAGATTTCTCTTGTATAGTGGGTGCGTTTACAGACACAAATCTCACAAACAAACGCCCAGACCCGAAACAACCATCTGTAGGCCATACAAATTTTTGTTCCGTGTGGGAATCGAACCCACGACCCGTAGCGCAGAAGCCAATTGCTTAGCCACTGCACCAAACGTTGTGTCGTGCCTTCATTCATTCATACGTGAAATGATTTATCATAAAAAAAAAGAAAAGTGCAAAAAATAATTATGCTTCTTTTTTATTGAAACCACCTTAGAATTTATAGAATATGAATAAGAATAATAGAATAGATCATGTGAGTTTAATGCTGGGGCTACATTAGCGGGCTACGGCGAATATTCGTGTTAACGCGATGAGTGTGGCCGGGTTGATCGTTGCAACGCGTAGTATTCGCACATGAATTTTATTTATTCATGTGCTATCGGGGCACTGTCGTTAAACTGGCGCGCATCAAAGTGATTTGTCGCAACAATATTCGCTTGGGTGGCTACACCTACGTCTCTTTTTCATATTATTTTGTAACTGATACTCGTACAATTGTAATAAATCATAATTTACCAACATATAATGCAACGCCACTACTTCCTCCATTTTGAATTACAGCCTACGTCTCGGCCGCACAATAGAGAATAACACAATCCGGTACGATGAATCTTCGCCCGCCTAATGTAGACAAGAACATCGCTCATACGTACACGATGTTTAAGCGCGCCAACGCGACACGAATCTTCGCCCGCTAATGTGGCTCCAGCAGGAATAACACAAATTCATTTACACGTTTTGTTATGTGAAGTGATTGACGAGGGCTTTTTATGTAATCTTATCCATCTGAACAGTTGTACGATGTGATACGCAAGAAGCAGCCTGACTTCGCAGACAAGATAGTTCCAGTGGAAGGTGACGTGGCTGATGTAGGACTTGGCCTTGACAAAAAGGAATGGACCATGCTCACACAAGAGGTAAGGCCATTTTTAAGGTTCTGTACCCAAAGGGTAAAACGGAACCCTGTCATTAAGGCTCCGCTGTCCGTCCGTCCGTCTGTCACCAGTCTGTATCCCATGAACCGTGATAGTTAGACAGTTGAAATTTTCACAGATGATGTATTTCTGTTGCCGCTATAATAATAATAAAGTTTATTTCGAGTATCTAAGACTCATATTAGGATTAGTAACAATACAATATTTACTTAAAGACTATGTTAGTGATATAATACAAACACAAACAAAAATCACCGCTTCAGAATTCCAGCCGAAACTCTGGAGCAATGATTTATTATACAGCAGTCCAATCTGCCTGCAATCAAGCTCAAGATGCTGTTGGAGCTGGCCCGCACCCTGCGCACCAGGGATGCACATCTTTTACGCATTATTGCAAAAAAGCAATCAACTTGCAACTTGCTATAACAACAAATACTAAAAAACAGAATAAAATAAATATTTAGGGGGGGGGGGGGAGCATACAACAAACGTGATTTTTTTGCCGTTTTTATAGACAATGGTACGGAACCCTTCGTGCACGAGTCCGACTCGCACTTGGCCGGTTTTTTTATTCCTTTTAGCTAGTCGGTATTTGCATAAAGTCACTAACAAAAAGGGGGTATTTAGGCACTTGTCCCATAGCCAACGATGAGCGAGAAGCGAGTAGAGCTAGAAACTAAAAACGAGTTGGCGAGCAGCGAGAAGCGAGTGTGTAGTTCCGATAGTTTTGTCGCTGGGCTATAAGCGAGTGTGCGAGTGCGACGGGCGATTACCTACTCGCACCACACGCAACTGACCGCTGGTTGGTCTCTTGGCGTGAGTTCTGACCGCCAAGCGAGCATCGCTGAGCAAGTATCGCTGAGTGAGTACTATCTTTGATAGCTCTTGTCGCTCAGCTACAAACTAGTGGAGCGAGTCCTCGCCGGCAGTGGAAACAGTCAGTGATCAACTATTAATACATGCATCTCTTTTGTTTACACGGCATGTATATCTATTGTCTCTTGAGCGAGAAAATAGCCGATAGTTAGTCGCTTCCTTGCCGGAGGCGGTGGGACAAGTGCTTATTCGATAAAAAATAATGTCCCGTCTCTATAATCTTTCAATTGTTTTGCCATATGATTCCGCTGTCTGCCAATCATTGGGCAGTTGTCCCACCGGCGAGGAAGCGACTAACTATCGGCTATTTTCTCGCTCAAGAAACGTACAATAGATATACATTCCGTGTAAACAAAAGAGATGCATATATTAATAGTTGATCGCTGACTGTTTACACTGCCGGCGAGGACTCGCTCCACAAGTTTGTCGCTGAGTGTCAAGAGCTATCAAAGATAGTACTCACTCAGCGATACTTGCTCAGCGATGCTCGCTTGGCGGTCAGAACTCACGCCAAGAGACCAACCAGCGGTCATTTGCGTGTGGTGCGAGTAATCGCCCGTCGCACTCGCACACTCGCTTATAGCCCAGCGACAAAACTATCGGGACTACACACTCGCTTCTCGCTGCTCGTTAACTCGTTTCTAGTTTGTAGCTATACTCGCTTCTCGCTCATCGTCGGCGGTGAGACAAGTGCCTTACGGTATACTCACGTGTATTTTTAGGGATTGCGCGACTAGTTTCAGACCCAAACCCTTTACCATGAGCTGATCACGCGGCGAGGTCGCAGTTCAACTCGCGTTACGTAGCGTCTTAGTGATTGATACCTATTGTCTAGAAACAGTTTGGATGGTGATGACAAAATCATTCTGTAAAAAACTAAAAAGAGTAAAATAATTACCTAATTATAAAACTAACAGTTTCAGAAGTCGGTGCAAAACACTGAACCAAATTGAAGGCACCGACTTCTGAAACTGTTGGTTTTATAATATGGTAATTATTTTACTCTTTTTAGTTTATTTTTGAAGTCGGTTTGTTACTTTTTTTTGAAGTTATTTTCTTTTTATATTTTAAGTGGCATAAATAATGTTGGGATCGGGTTAGAAATTATAAATAGGCAAGATTTCAGAATAATTAATATTTATTGTTACGAGAATACAACCATGTTTTTTAAACCGAGTGACAGAGAGTTCTAAAAAACATGGTTGTATTCTCGTAACAATAAATATTAATTATTCTGAAATCTTGCCTAAGACTGCGAAATGTTGCTGGCAAAGTACTCAAAATTTTCGTCATTACAGCTGTGTCGCTAATCTCTTCACCACAATCCTTCAACTGACGAGCTAGGCTCTCCACTTTAGAGACATGCTGTGCCATACTATCACCTGGACTATATACATACTGGTAGAATTTTTCATGAACAATCATTTTATTAAATTCCGATTTATGTTCATAAATTGCTTCTAACTTACTCATTACTTCTTTCGCGGTGTTACAAGTTTCTACCAAAGCGATTTGGTTTAAGTCCATAGATGATGTCAGAATAAACATCGCCATCCCATCGTCCTTGTCCCACTGTACTGCCGCTACCCGATCTTCAGGTTTTGGAGTATTCACGCTTAACCCTTTCGCTCGTAGGGCGCACTGGACTTGGAACTTCCATTGTCGAAAGTTGTTTCCATCAAACTTTTCTATTTTCATTGAACTTGCCACCTCCATTTTTCATAAGCTTTTGTTTCTTGCCTTCTAGTTCTAGCTTTGAAATTTTTCTTCGTTCAATAAATTTTCTTGCTCTTTGCCACAATTTCTACATACACGCGATAACCTGGGCCCATAACCTGTTGGGATCGGGTTAGAAATTATAAATAGGCAAGATTTCAGAATAATTAATATTTATAATTTCTAACCCGATCCCAACAAATAATACACAAAAATGCAATTACAGCAATCCCAGGTAATTTGCTGTTATCCATTGAAGAGTTCCATTGTCAATCTCCGAGGGTCTTCATCAGATCTTCACCAAAAAATGGGACCACCTCGGAAGAATACTCTTTCAAACAAAAAAAGATTTTTTATCATCCGAATTGAGAACCTCCTCCTTTTTGAAGGCGGTTAAAAACCAAATTATACTACCTATGCTGTTCGATTTATAGGTTGACACAATATTCCACATGGCCGCGACAGTCCGCTTCGATGAGTCACTCACAGTTGCGACACTGATTAACGTCCGAGGCACTAGGGAGTGCCTAACCCTCGCCAGAGAGTGCACCAACCTCAAGTGAGTCACAACAACACAGACTTTGAGTTTGATACGGCTAAGCTGTGCTTGCCGCGACCAGTTAAGGTCATGGCACATTATACCGGCACAGCAACTGCACAGCTGCAGCACGACGTCGCCTCGAATTTAGGCTACGGCTAGCCGCCAGCGTGCTAACTACGCGTCGTCCGCGAGGTGCAAGCTCGCAGTCCGCGCGCCTGCCGCGAGGTGGAAGCTTGCTGTCATCGCGAACACTATTGTTATATGGCATTTGTGATTGAACACGCCTAGGACTTTCATAATGTGTTTCACGACGTTGTTTCGCTGGTGACTCGGAGTCGGCGCGCCGTAAGCACGCGGTCCGCTCGCTTGTAGCGCGCTGGCTGCAAGTCGAGTTGTATGGTAGCGGCAAGCGCGCTGACTGCCCGCCGTTGGCTTTTTCATATTGACATTATGAAATATGTTATACGACACACGATTTAATGCTCTAATTTGAATGACAAGTTAATTGCTGGGTTGGAGCGGTGCCGGTATAGTGTGCCTTTAGTGGGTGGGTAGGTAACTTTTCGTTACACATGGAGATCCTTTCCCAATTATTTTGGGGTCACCTTCCAGTCTATCCAGATGCGGCTGAATACCAGTATTTTGCACGGAGCGACTGCCATCAGACCTCCACAACCCAGTTCTTGGCAATGCCGAAGGGTCTATTGTCAGACTTTCGAGCTGCTGACAACCCGTAACGACTGTCATAGTGATCAATCAGACTGCACTAGCGGATGCGGGGGCGGGCGCGGGCGCTTGGGTTTTGGCGTCTACGTGTTCACAGTAGCGCCGAACGAGCTATCGTACGACGCTTCGGCGGGTGAATCAAAATGGCTTAGAACCACACGCACAGTCACCTAACAGACGCTATATCGCTGTGAACGATACGGGCGGACTGAGCCATTAGAAACAACCGCGCCACCCGTGCCCGCCTCATGCAGACGTGCAGCTCGCGCAAACTGTGAATGCAACTGGCGTCTACATATATTTTGATTTACACGCGCCCGCCTCCACTCTGAAACAGTACATAGGTATTCGTATAACACCCAGGACCGACGGTTTAGCGGATTCTCCGAGGCATGAAGAGTTCTCGATGTGTAACAAATGGTTACCCACGGACTGACTGCGGCTAGCGCAGCTTGACCTTTTTTTATCTTCGGCAATTCGTCATGGATACCCTGGGGAAGGCGAAGGATTATGCCGGACTCTTACCGGCTAAAAACCGTCGCGGTCGCGGGATTCGCAGCTGCATGCACCGCGACCCCGGCAGGCCTTGGTCTGTCAGCCCCTGGTGGACCTCTCCTTCTATAGGGCCCTGTCCCACGTCCTCCTGAGAGGCGCGTATGGAATACATGCGCGCTGCCTTCACGGGCCTGTTACTGGTCGGGCGACGAGTCCACCAACCCGTCGCCCTCAGGCCACATACTTGGGTGGCCGGAGATAGTCGCGCGCCCTCCGGCGGCGCCCGGTGCGTCTGGCGCGGGAAGAGAGAGTGGCCGTCACCTCTCTCTCCGCCTCAGCCCAACTTAAACTTGCCAATCATATGAGCCCCTTCACCGTTAACGCAACTGATCATTTTTTTTTTATTCCTTCTTTTATTCATTTATCATCTACTTTGTCAGGAACTTCGTCCACGTATCTACGGCGTTCTCCCACGCTACTGATGAACATGTGAAGAAGCCCGTGTTGGAGAAGTTCTATCCATGCCCGGTGCCGCCTGAGGTCATGATAGGGTTGGCAGAGTCCTTGGACGAAGAGAGGCTTGATGATATTACTAATGAGTAAGTGAAACCTTTTAGTAGTGGAGCTTTTTGTGAAAGAGTTCGTTCGGAAAAGAACTACCACAATCATATTTATGATTAGTTACGGTTTACTCACGTGCATTTTTCGGGATTGTCCGACTAGTTTCGGAACCAAACGGAGCTCTTAATCATGATCTGATCACGCGGCGGTTGTTTACTAAGCTTAAGCTTTAAGAGCTTAGTAAACAACCGCCGCGTGATCAGCGTAAGCTTTAAGAGCTTATTAAACAACCGCCGCGTGATCAGCTTAAGCTTTAAGAGCTTAGTAAACAACCACCGCGTGATTAGCTTAAGCTTTAAGAGCTTATTAAACAACCGCCGCGTGATCAGCTTAAGAAAACCGCCGCGTGATCAGCTTAAGCCTTAAGAGCTTAGTAAACAACCGCCGCGTGATCAGCTTAAGCCTTAAGAGCTTAGTAAACAACGGCCGCGTGATCAGCTCGTGATTAAGGGCTCCGTTTAGGTCCGAAACTAGTCGGGCAATCCCGAAAATTGCATGTGAGTAAACTGCAGTGAGCAAGCGTGGTGATCAATGCTCGTTCTTCTCTGTATGAGAAGATGCTTTTGTCCTGCAGTGGGACACTTACAGGCTGATTTCCATATACATTTTTTATTTATATGCATGCATGACTGCGAAGCATTGGCCCTGGATCGAGTACGGGAAATATATTTTCATTTTTCTATATATCTTCAACTTGGCCGCGTTTCGCTGTAGCCGTATCTGACGGTAAGCGTAGACAAGGATGGAGCAAACAAACCCAGGTAGCAAAGATATAGAGCGACTTTCCTATACTCCTCTCCGGCTTTCACATACACACGACGAAACACAGTAAACTGCTTGGCGCCGGACTTTAATGTGAGGGTGGTAGCTAGCCAGGCGGACTGTATAGATCCTACCAGCAAGCGTGCTGGGTTTTGTTACAACACGCGTCTATTCCCAGCTTCTGGTTATCATCATCATCTTCCTGCCTTTATCCCATGTTACTTGGGGTCGGCGCAACACGTTTTCTTCTTCCATTCCGTCCTATCAACCGTCATGATATCACTGACACTCTTCTCTTTCATATCATTCTTCACACAAACCATCCATCTTTTCTTTGGCCTCCCTCTTCGTCTCCATCCATCCACATTTATATTCATAATTCTTTTCGTCACATGCGTTTCATCTCTCCTCTTCATATACTCATACCAAGACAAACGGCTCCCTTTCAACTTTTCTGTGACTGGCGCTACTTTCAAACTTCCTCTAGTATACTCATTCCTGACCTTATCCATTCTGGTCACTCCACACATCCATCTCAACATTCTCATCTCCGCTACATGCAATCTTTTTTCATCCGTCTTCTTCACGACCCAACATTCCGATCCATACAGTACGACAGGGGCCTAATTCTCCTAAAATAAATCTTGATAAATCACAACCAAACCAAGGCCGAACCGTTCATTCAGACAGTTCTCAATTTCAAAAGCTGTCGAATTGTTTGACACAAAAAACAAAATCAATCATTTTGAAAGTTTTCGAAAACAAAAACTGACTGACGGTTGTGGTTCGATTGCGTTTGGCAACAATTTATTTTAGGAGAATTTGGCCCCAGGTCTTATCACGGACTTGTAGATTTTCCCCTTTAACTTGAGAGGCATCCGTGGGTCGCAAGTTATTCCAGTGACCTGTCGCCATTTCATCCATCCTGAGGATGGATGAAATTCCCAGCTTGTGGTAAGGAAGTTTTATATTCTAGCCCGTCCCAACACGGGATAAAAAATATATTGGTTATCTTGTATGTTCTTACAGTCTAATCAAGAACTGGCCAAACACATACACCTTCACGAAGGCGATAGCTGAGGAACTGATCAGGACTGCAAGTGACCTGTCCGTGTGCGTCGTCAGGCCACCGATTGGTAAAGAAATGATTGTGTTATCTTTGTGTTTACTGGCAAAGAATGCCTACATATTGCTACCACCAAGCCGTTTGCCAAGCGAGGTGATTATGTCCTGTAGAAGAGGTTCACGGTGTAATAACGAGATGAAAATCACCACTTCTGGACAAAGGCCTTTTTTTAAACGAGTTGTTTCTCGTCTTCAACATTCTCTGTAAGGCCCAGTTTCCAACAAAACGGAGACGAGAGGAAATGTGTTTTGAATAACCAATCAGATTTCATTATTTCCACATCTCCTCTCCGCTTAGCTTCGGTGGAAATGGATCAAGCGGAGAAGAGATATGTCTCATTTTTCTATAGAATTTTGAGCCGCGAGCGAGCAAGCGGCGCGGTAGAGCGGAGATGTGTGTAGTCGGGTGGCCGGGCGGACACCGCGCTCGCGCGCCCTTTTCCCCGCTGCCATCTCCTGGCGCCTCGCACACCCAAACTGACTGATTTCGAGCTCTCACATCTCACATCTTCGCTACGCACAGCTCACATCTCCTCTCCGTTATGCATCTCCTCTCCGCTTTGGTGGAAATAAACTGCCAGCTTCGCAGAACATCTCCTCTCGTCTCCTCTCTTCTCCGCTTTGATGAATACCGGGCCTAACGGTTTGGTGACCATGCCTCTCGTTCTGGTGATGGGTCTGTTCGTAAGTTTTGATAAAATATCCGTCTGATAAGCGTGGTGAATGTCTCTGTACCTAGCGATTGACCATGCCCTGCGTTTTAACGAATACATTAAATAATTAGTTCTATATTTGTTCTATCGAAATATGCATAATACGCAATTTGTTCCGTTTTAGTTTTTACAAAAAATGATTTCTTCTATAACAGTTAGCCAGCGATGTACTTTTAAATTACGCACTTTAAAAAACAAAATCTAGATAGGCGATTAGTTCTACATTAACTCTAATTACCTACTTATCTATTTTTTATTTATAAAATTCATTACTTTAAGTTAAAAAAGACAATACAAAAGCCGCCAGTACATAGGCGAAGAGGGCAACAAACGTGTGAGCGGCTAGGGGTGTAGAGAGGTGTGGCCACGGTTTCACCGTCGCGGGTCTAAAAGACCCAGAGTGGGTTTCCCCGCTATTGCACTATTAGACACTTCCACCCCCGAGCATATAGCTCTGGTGGCCCCCCTCTGGCCGGTCGATAAAGGCAAGCCAGAGTTGAGAGTCCTGCGGGCATTCTTGGGGTTCCACTACAGCCAGCCAATACAGGCAAACTGGAGACGAGACCCTGACCGACTCCCTGAGGCAATAAGGTACGCAGTGTCGCCACTCACCAACAGCTCGCCACAAGCTGCCCTGCGGTTTGTAAGCTTTTCAGTAGACATTAAAATAAATTATTATTATGATAATGTTAATGATCAAAATTGTCTCTACGTTTTTAATTTTAAACGTGTTTTTAAATTGCCAGGTAATTTCTAGAAGTAAATGAAATTATAGTTTATTACAAAAAAAATCTAATCTAAGCAGGAATTTCAAAATTCTAAAAAAATAAAAATGAATTGTGATGGAGACAAAACTGTCACATTATAAGCGAAAGAAATTAATTTACTTAGAAATACATCGCTATGTTTACTTCTTTGTATTGTCTTTTTTAACTTAAAGTAATGAATTTTATACATAAAAAGTAGATAAGTAATTAGAGTTAATGTAGAACTAATCGCCTATCTAGATTTTGTTTTTTTAAAGTGCGTAATTTAAAAGTACATCGCTGGCTAACTGTTATAGAAGAAGTCATTTTTATAAAAACTAAAACGGAACAAATTGCGTATTATGCATATTTCGATAGAACAAACATAGATCTAATTATTTAATGTATTCGTTAAAACGCAGGGTATGGTCAATCGCTAGGTACAGAGACACGCGTGGTGATTAAGGCGAGGGAATGTTGTGCACTTCCCCTATTTAGTAACCAAGAATATTACTTCACTGCCTTCCTAGCCTTTCCTCAACTATCTTGGGGTCAGCTTCGAATCTAACCAGTTGTGGCTGAATACCAGTATTTTACACGGAGCGACTGCCAACAGACCTCAGCAACCCAGTTACTGAGCAATGCTGATATCCTAAGGTTAGACCGGTTGTCAGACTTTCCGTCATAAGTATTTATATGACACCCGGGACCAACGGTTTAACTTGTTCTCCGAGACACGGAAGTGTCTCGACATATGGTCACACATCCACGGACTGATCGAGGCAAGCGCAGCTTAATCCTGCAAACATTGACGCGTTCGTCAATGCTAGCAAGTCATAGGATCTGCGCATTTGTTAATTAGCCATAAGGCCCTCAAAAATGTTAGTTCAATGTTTGTACTATTTTCAGTTGTTCCCAGTTATTATGAACCGATTCCTGGCTGGATGGACCTGAATGCCTTGTCTGGACCAACTGGGGTGAGAATTATTTTGTCGACACTGTTTGAATACCAAGCTCTAGGTGTGCAGCTGGGGGTCTTGACTGACTATTAAAATTACTAGACTTCAATATGAGTACTATATTCCGATAAGTAACTGATTACAATGAAAAGACACGTGTGTGCACGCTAAGGTAACGGCAGAGTGAGTGTCCGAGCTGCAGACGGAGGCTGAGCCACATCTCCACGTCACGACGTCATCTACGTGGAACGGTGCGGTACGTTGAAATAACGTCCAAAGGAGATGGCCCAAATCCCTTACAAAAAAAACCCAGCCCCGGCGCAAAAGTTTTGTGTCCCAGATTTTAGAGGATATTTAAAAATGATATTCTATAATATCACTATCTCCACCAAAGCTATTTTTTTTTACTATTATAGGTTTAAATATAGGTTTAGTATCAGTATGCTGGTTTGTAAACAATTAACGAATGAAAGAATAATAAATATTTTGGACGATAAATGAGTTTTTAATAAGAACACCTACAAAACTTATTGAGCAAAAATAATAATGTTAGCCACCCGACAGAGTGATTGTGATAGTTTTTAATAATATTTTTAAATATCCTCTAAAATCTGAGATACAAAACTTTTGCGCCGGGCCTGGGTTATTTTTGGGCCATCGCCTTTACGTTACCGTATCGTAACACGTTCCGCTTCTAGCCGCAAGCGCACACGTATTGCGCTCCGCCCGCGTTTTCCACGCCCGCGAGTTAGTCGCCGTCTATGTGCTCCGGTGCTTTAAAACCTTACTGTTTCTCTTACTAAAATTCAGGATCTACATGGTCAAAGATAAATGTAACAATGATCCTGACGAGCATTTTTACGATACGGTAACGTAAATTTGCACGTTACGTCAACGCACCGTGCCGCGTTACCGCACCTTTCCACGTTGATGACGTCGTGACGTGGAGATGTGGGCAAGCCCTTAGGTGTGGGCCGGTGTAGAAGGCCCTGGAAACTCGTAGAATGTTCCTGTGGAGAAACTTGGTGTGGTGTTCCTCCAACCAAAGGGAGGATCCTCCAACCAGGGGGAGTCTTGTGCCTGGCGGGCTACTGCCCAACGGTTGATGTTGGGAGGTTGTATATATACTATCTGCGTGTTAAATCTTGATTGCGCGATGTAGGATAGTTCGCTAGTTCGCATGTGGCGAGATAGATGCCGCCACATCACTCCCCCCCTGAGACCGGAGGTCGATCGTCTTTGATGAGTCAGCGGTCGTTGAGTCTTGAGAACTTGCCAGGGCCAGTGAAGGGTTCCTTTGAGTCAAAACTGTGAGTGGTGGCTGTGGACTGCGTCGACCAGGAGAGAAGTGCCTCTGCTAGTTGACCGGCCGAAGTGCAGTATGATGCGCCATGATGCTGATGTGGGCCACATTCCAAAGCGACCGCTGGCACGGCCCAATGCGCCGTCAGGAACAATATCTTTACCCTTTTTCTTTTGTCTACAAAATAAGTAGGTATGTTGTTATTTTACACTTCTCTCGTGTCAGCACGAACTTTAAGAGAATAACTCATGTCGTGGTGAGAAGATGCACCAACTCGCACCAGGCCAGCGTAGTAGACCCTTCTCATTCTGAGGAGATGCCCGTGCCCAGCAGTAAGACAGTAATTGGCTTATTATGTTATGTTCTATCCCAGAGGTAGGCAAACTACGGCCTGCTGGCTACTTCCGGCCCGCGAAGGCTATTAATCTGGCCCGCCAACCCTCCTTTTTAGAGGAAGAGTGGCCATATCAAATAAACATAATTATTTGCGGCAAAAATGTTAGTTTTGGCAGAAAAAAATGAATTGTTTCTTGCAGAATTTCTTGCTTTTTTCTGGCCCCCAATAAAATAAATAAAACTCATTTATTTTCAGGCAACTGGCCCATAGATACATACCTTACAAACTAACATATATACGTCAAATAGTACAGTTTGTTAGTAATAAAACTTAAGCCTATGTTAGTAAACGCACTTCACTTGCGCACTATGTCATCCGCTGTGCGATCGTGTGGCAATTGTCCGCGGAAGCGACGGAACACCACTCCATGCGGCCAAAAGTCCTCTTCCATGACGAGGTGTAGAAGACAAATTGGTACTCGCACCACGAATGCCCGAAGTTGACATTGCGGCGCGATTCCAGCAGCTGCATTCTCGCCGTATACTTGGTCCTTTGGCGCACGTACTCCTCGATGTCCTTCGCCTTAGTGGTGTAGTGTAGGCGGGAGATGTACACCGGCGTGTTCGGCTTCGCGGCACGTATAATTAAGGTTGGCTCCACAGGAGCCGTGCCGCAGTGGTTCTTGAGGAGGAGGAGGCTCCTCCTTGAGGAGGTCACAAAACCACTTCGTTGTTTTATCAAGTAAAGTTTAAGTTAAGTTTAGGCTTCGTAGTAGCGTCGAGAGTGTTCACGGCGACGCTGGCGAGAACTCTACTTCTCGCTGACACTGTAGACTAATGTACAGACGGTACCAATGAAAAAAGGTGGCCCACTTCTTTTCTATCCTCATCAACATCTTAAATGTTTCCAGATTCTTGTAGGCATAATTATGGGCATACTCCACGTGTTCTACGTGAACAAACTTAGCAAGCTGGCCATTACCCCAGTGGATTATGTGAACAACGCCACCATCGCCGCCGGCTGGGATGCTGCGGAGTTAAGGAAAAAGGGCGAGAAGGAAATACAAGTCTATACTGTCTCTAATAAGGACTATATTATAACTTGGGGTAGGTTTTGGTTTGTTTTATCGCATTCTATTGTTTGACATTGATTTTATAGAGGGACAGTTTCCTCACCACACGTTGAGAATAGACGCGTGTTGTAAGATTCAAACAAAGCACGTTTGGTGGTCTGGCTAGCTACCATCCTAACATTAAAGGTCACAGCTCATTAGAGCCACCCCGATCCGATCCGCATCGCCTCGCCTCGTGCGGCTAGTATTCTTTATATGAACTTGTATGAATGTGCGTTCACTACATCAACTCCGTAGCGCCACCGGATCGCCTCGGGCGTATGCCACTCCGGAACCTTTCGGCCCCATCGACCGTCCGTTCTGCGAGCAATGTGCCCCGCCCAGTGCCACTTAAGTTTGGCAATTCTTCAATTATATTAATATCAATTCATTTATATTCATCACTCTTTTAATCACATGTTTTCTGTCCTCATAACATGCCCTTACCAAGATAACCGATTCCTTTTCAACTTTACCAAAAATATAAAAGGAACTGTTGGCTGTCATACATTCTTTGAAGGCAATAAAGATTTTGAAGATCAAAGTTATTTTTGTCGCATTGCAGATTTCATAGGAGTCCTAATGCGTGCCGAAGGCATAAAGATGGCATCACCCAAAGCGGTCTGGTACTGCTACATGATAGAGGTACAAAACAAGGTCGTCTACTGGTTTCTGACGTTCTTCCTTCATTATATACCAGCTTACCTCATGGATGCCGTCGGCAATCTTACAGGAACGATGCCTAAGGATATTAATTCGTGAGTACAGTTTCATATTCTTCATCTCTTGTGTTGGGAAGAGCTATACGAGTATAGCTCGTGCCATGATAAAAAGATAAACCAGTCAGCTAGCCAGGCTGACTACCCAGGCCATGGGCGTTGCCAGGATTTTGTCTAAGGAGGGGCAAACGGCGTAGCTAGAGAGTAAGAGCGGGAGCACACGATGCGTTGCGGCGCCGCACCGCAAAGATTTCACCGTATCAGCGGGCACACGAGCGGTGCGGCGCTGCAACGTTGTTATGTCGCAGCGGCGCCGTAGCAAAAAAATCGAAACGAGCGAGCGTGTGTCCTTCCTTGTGACGCATAAACAACTGAGCGGTGCCGATCCGACGTCGCAACGCATTCACCCCTCCCCGCCTCGTCTCGATGTTACATTATATTTATCACGTGTATAGCAAGGTAGTTTGGACACGTCATTTCACGTCATATGTCACCCCTCCCGTGCCGCTCCCATACCCCAGGCACTGACTCAGTTATGCGCTAGACCTATATAATAGTTATGGCACGGAATACTTAATGCGCGAGTCCTACACGCACTCAACCGGTTTTCATATTTATTCCTCTTTTCAGATACGTCGCCGTGTTCCGAAAGATAGATAAATTCGCTCTGATATACCATTACTTTCTGAAAAACGAATGGGATTTTCAAGACGATAATGTCCAAGCCATGTTGAAACGTATGAGTGAGGCTGACAGAGCTATTTACAACTGCGATGTGAGAACGATTAACTTCTCTGAATACGTCAAGGTATGGGGCGTGGGAATCCGAAGATATATTATAAAAGATGGATTGACAGGTAGCGCAGACGCATTTAAGAAACAAATGAAATTGAAAGTAGCGAATTATGTATTGATTGCTTTTTATGCATTTGTCATTTACAGTATAATTTTGAAAATCCGGAATATCTTTTGTTATTTTTTATTTTAACATCATTATAGTACTTTAGCTTTTTTGTTGGTGTTTTATTTACCTCCTAATCTTTTCCAAAGTACGTTGTGGTCAATTTCCAGTCTAACCAGTGGCCTACTCCCTAAGTCCGTCAACGAAGTCAGCCCGTCCGAAAGTAGCCCGAAACGTAGGAGTGAACAAAACAAGTGTCAAGTTCAACTTTTCGGACGGGCAAAAACACATCGGTAGTAGGGACAACTGTCAAATCGTGTTGTCATTCATTCTTAGTTCGGGCCCCGAAATAATCGTATGTCCATAGGTGATAGGGAGTTGGAAACGCTCGTAACTATGGCTGAAACCACGGACTTCGTGCTTAGGGAATGACCGCCAGATACGGCTGAATACCAGTATTTTACACGGAGCGACTCCGCAACCCAGTTACTGGGCAATGCTTATATCCTAAGCTCAAACTGGTTTTCAGACTTTCGGTCTTCTACCGGTACCGGTACCGTTAACGACTGTCATAGATCATCACTCAGTCGATAGACGTGCTGGACATAGGTCTCCCCCAAGCATCGCCACTTTGTGCTATCCATTTTGGGGCGGTTTGCCATAATCGCCACGCTTGGCGGGTGGGTTGGCGATCGCAGTATGGTTGTTAAAGTACTCAGAGAACGCTGCTGCCCATCCTCTAGTGAATCCCTTAGTGGCCTCTTACGACACCCATTTGAAGATATGGGGTAGTTCTATTCTTTACTTCCGGCACCACACTGTCTTATATGGTATGTCTAACTCTACACCAGTGCGTTTTCATGTTCATCTTGCGCTTTTCGCCCAGTCGTCAGTCGATATACAATAGACGGATTAGCGTGCGCTAGGGGCATGCGCTTTTGTCGAACTAGTATTAAGGCATGCGCTATGGCGCTTCACGCATGCTACAGATGAAGACGCAAGATGAACATGAAAGCGCACTGATGTAAACAGATCTACAGGGTGTTAACGAATTCGTGTAATTCCTTAAAACCACATGATCTACTACTGATGTAGACAGGCCCCGCACGGGATTTAGCTTGATTAAAAAGCAAATAATTATTTTTTCATGCGGCTTTGTTACCGATCGTATCTAAATCACCTAATAAGGATTCAGTAAAAAAATAAGAATTTATTTTTTTGAAAAAAAAATGTTTTATTTGTGTAAATAATTCGATGCCACGCATAAATTCGCAGGCACGACTAACGCGATATCGCTCTTTGCAGTCAGATAACTCAAGGCTCTAAATAGACTCAGAAATAGAAAATCAAGATTTGTTTATAATTTTTTTAGTTGATTTTCAAAATTTCCCATTTAGGGTTAATCTGTGTCACCAGTAGATCACGTGGTTTGAATGAATTACACGAATTCGTTAACAGCCTGTATACAAATCAAATATTATATTATTAAATATTTCAAGAAGACCAGATTAGTGGTTCAAAAGGTCAACACTAGGTGCTCGGTTCGAGAGAATAAATGGAAACTCTTTTAAAAAAAAATGGTTTTGCAATTTTCATAGGAGTAATTCAGAATAATGTACATGCGGTAACAACATAGACAGAAATGAGAAAATTTGCCTTTTAAAACAACTGCAATGGCAGTTAAGGTGTGTCCAGACCTAGCGAATGCGCCGCTTGCGAGCCGCTTGCGAACTGCGCGCGTATTGCTCGCGTGCGCTTAGAGCCTGCGTTTGGTGCATCACTCTAGTGCAACTCCGGCAAGGCTAGAGTGGGGCGCGTGCAGCGCATTTGAACAATGAGCCTCAGTTGTTTTGCTTCCGAAGATGTTGGACCATACGACTGCCGTTAGCATAATTGCTGCAGCATCGGCTGTCAACTTAGTCTCCATCATTTAGAAACAAACTGAGCGGGTATGTTGTGTTAGCGACACTACAATTTAATAGTTTAGGAGTGATTCTATCATTACAGTTATCGCTAATATTGGTATGTCAGGATTGTGAGCAAGGTAAATGTAGTAAATAAAACCAATAGACTCTCCACCACTGAGAGTACTTGTATTTGGGTTAGTGTTAGTAACATGAACTAGATCACGTCAATATAATACTTTAGATAATTATTACAAATTATTACAAGATCATAAAGTAAGGACAAGCTAGTCAGATATAAAAGGTCAGACTTCTTCAGCTGATCTACACAGAATACTCTAGACGAGTGTTCCGTCGTACGGTCCAAGAAACAATCCTCCGGGCGCACCGAGCGAGCCGGTCTCCTCCCTCCAACGGACAGTAGTGGTCCGATGTTGACGTCACGGTTAGTTAGGTGGCGGACAACAGATGACGCTCACTCCACGAAGTTTTCGACAGTTGGTGACGAGACGCGGGCGGGGCAAGGGAGGTGCATCGCAGGCGGCACGCACCTCCTGCGCCGCTTGAGTACGGCGCGAAGCATGCGCGCGAGCGGCGCGCGGACGGCGCAGGGGCTTCGTACGAACATGAATGCACGCGCGCGCATTTGCCAGGTCTGGACACATCTTTAGACATAAACTACGATAACATGGCACGTTGACTCGGCAAGTAAAAATATGTGTGAGAAAGAATATTATATATAAGTCGCGTGGAGAAGGTTTGCCGATAGCCTCATGACGTCACGCATCGATGGTCGGTACGATTAGTAGGTAGGCCAGACGAGGGCGGGTAGCGGTCGGCGAAGTGGGAGGGGCAGTCATCGACAAACCTTCTGCGCGCGACTAGTACAACGCATCATTCGTTCAACGAAGATGTGTGCATTCTGCAACTGTAGGTCAAACTTATACAAAAAAATTGATCAATCGCTCGACAGATTTGACGTCGCTAATTAACAGTACGGTAACTATGGTACCGTTTGGATACGTCAACTTAACAAGATTTTCTGTCTCATCATATTTTGATCCAAACGAGCTGACCAGTCCTAACTAGGGATTGCAATCCCGCAAAACGGGATCACGCATTCCCGCGGGATCCCGCTCCTTCAAAGCGCGGATCCGCGGATCCCGCAAATTAAAATTTTGGCGCTAAAACTTTCGCGTAAATCGCGAGTAGCACAAATGCCATTTGCTTCTTACGAGAGTATTTTTAAAAGTTATCACCATAAGTTGATATCATAGTAGGTAATAGCATCTAAGAGAAAGTTGTGATTTGATTATTAGTCAATAGATGAATAAGACTGAATCAAAAATTAAAACTGTTATTAGGAGTAAGGGTAAAATTAAACAAAACTATTACCTAAACTATGTCAAACATTTAAAGATGAATCTAAGAAAACAGATGACTAATTACTTATACTTAATTAATAGAAAAGAAATAATTTCTGTTGCTTAATGTAAGAAATGTTTAATAAAAGTTGATTTTTACACAAAAATCTGTAGTTTCAATTTGATTTTATAACATAATTTTTTACTGGGATTGAGTAATCCCGCATATCAATCCCGCGGGATTGCAAACTGCTGCGGGATTGCAAACTTTAGTCCCAACAGACGGCACCCGTTCACGAGCATGACGCATACATCGGCGTCGCCCAGCTCAACCATGTTGCAGGGACCTCAACGACCCGATGCACAACGCCACCATCAGCAAGACATTTCAGTGAGCATGACAGACTCATACCGATAGACATTGGGCAGTTAAATATTAAGAATTCAAGTTTAAAATTATTTGCTGCATGATCCTCACATTTTACAGCTTTGCGTAGACTGAATAATATTATAATAATTGATCTATACTAAAAATATAAAGAGGTATTTGTTTGTTTGTTTGTATGTAGGAGGTAAACTCCGAAACTAATCATCCGATTTCAAAAATTCTTTCACCAATAGGAAGCAACGTTATCCCTGAGTGGTTATATTTTATTATCAAAAAATTAGGGATCCGTAAGGAAATTACAATAATGTAACCCAAGGTATCACAAGTTTGCTTATAAAAAATATTATTTGGCGTGCGCTGTGAAAACTATTGATGATACATAAAAATAATGTACTACATGTTTATATTAACTCTTCATTATCCACAAAAAAGTCCGTGAGGGTATATGTCTAACTACTATAGTTAAGTCACATCAACCGTTTTTTGTTCAAATTAGTCGATCAAAACACGGGTAGAATCGAAAGATGAAGACATTCCTATCATGATATTATTTATTAATCCTTATCCAACTAAATAGCATCATAATCAAGGTTGATTATGTACATGTAAAATGCTCTTTAAATTATTCGAATCGGACTTTTCGTTTAAAAGTGCTAAAAGTAAGAAAAATTAGATAAGATCATCGGAAAATTTGAGACTTTCGATGCCCTCGCATTCTACCAAATTCTTTGACAAATCGGTTTCAGTCCAGGCTGTACGTTTATGGAATGCGTTGCCGATGCCAGTAAGACAAGCTCAGTCACTGGATTCTTTTAAAAAATTAGTCAAAGATCATTTCTTCTCTCAACACACTTCTATTTCTTCATGATTTTAATACCTCATCATCAACCTACCTTGTTTTTTCTTTATCACATAATTATATAACATTTATGTATATATACAATATATATGTATAATTTTGTATGTAAGTATTATGTCTATGTATTGTGTGTAGTATGTATTTTGCAGCAGTACACCACGGACTACCCCCAAAGGTTGTCTGGTAGACATCGCTATCAGCGATAAGACCGTCATTGTACCCTTCAATATATGATATTGTATAAGAGCTGTGTTAAAATTTTGGTGTACAATACAGTATATTCTACTCTATTCTATTCTAAAAATGCCGCGGTGTGAGCGACCAGCCCAACGTTCAGTCTATAGGTCACAGCTCATTAGAGCGGGTGGCTCTAATGAGGCACCCGACCCGCATCGCCTCGCCTCGTGCGGTTAGTATTCCTTATATGAACTTGTATGTATGTGCGCTCACTACATCAACTCCGTTGTGTCACCGGATCGCTTAGGGCGTATGCCGTCCACGCGCGGACGACGAGTTGACCACTCGGTGACAACTCGCTGCTCACATGCTTGCCTTGCGTTGCTGTGCATTGCCAACGCACAAGTCCCGAGTGAACTGCGCGCTGCCATCGAGTGGACTCCTCCGACGACTCCTCTAGTTGACCACGCAACGTTTTCTGGTGATAACGCGGCGTCCACCCGTGAACCAAATGTTGACAACGAGTGGACGCCGAGCGACGAGGCGATGCGGGTCGGAATCCGGGTGGCTCTAATGAGCTGTGACCTTATTCGTTAACTACACATTTATTAATACGCTTGGGCTGGGCAGCATTCGGAAAGCTACGTGATATCTTTAAATCGTCGATCCCACAATCCCTTAAGACCAGGGTCTTTAACCAGTGCGTCCTACCCTACCCGTAATGACTTACGGAGCCGAAACGGACACTCACCGTGGGCCTGATCCACAAATTTAAGGTTGCGCAGCGTGCTATGGAGAGAGCGATGCTCGGGGTTTCTCTGGTGGATAGAATTGGCAATGAAGTCATTCGCCAGAGAACTAAAGTCACTGACATTGCGCGTAGAATTAGCACGCTGAAGTGGAAGTGGGCCGGCCATGTCTGCAGACGAATAGATGGTAGATGGAGCAGACACGTGTTAGAGTGGAGACCGCGTTTGGGCAAACGTAGTGTGGGACGCCCTGCGGCACGATGGACCGACGATTTGGAAAAGGTGGCTGGCAGCGGATGGATGCGGGCTGCCCAAGACCGGGATGGTTGGCGATCTTTGGGGGAGGCCTACGTTCAGCAGTGGACGGCAATAGGCTGATATGATGATGACTTTTATTAATCCGCGACTTCGTCTGCATCCGCGATAACTGACATACACGCGGACGAAGTCGCGGGAAAAAGCTAGTTATTTATAATTGTGAATTAATGACAAACTAATAGCAGCAAGTACCTATTAGTTATGATGGACCTAGGGTTGCCAATTTTTTTATAAAAAAAAACGAAATAGTTTGAATACGAAAAAAAAAAGTATTTGGAAGAAAAATGAAATAACGTTAAAAAAAAAGTAAAAACCGACTTCAAAAAAAAACTAAAAAGAGTAAAATAATTACCAAATTATAAAACTAACGGTTTTAGAAGTCGGTGCAATTTTACACTGAACATAATTGAAGGCATCGACTTCTGAAACTCTTAGTTTTACATTATTTTACTCTTTTTAGTTTTTTTTGAAGTAGGTTTTTACTTATTTTTTAAAGTTATTTTGTTTTTCGATTTTTAATGGCATTAACAATACACAAACATCAACATTACAGCAATTTTGGGTAATTTGCTGTAATCCATTGAAGAGTTCCATTGTCAATCTCCGAGAGTCTTCACCAGATCTTCACCAAATTTAAATGGGACCATTTCGGAAGAATACTCTTTCAAACCAACAAATAATTTTGCTAATCCGTCTATAAACGACGGAGTTTTGCCCGAACATACGTAAAAAATATATATAAATATCCGAATTGAGAACCTCCTCCTTTTTGAAGTCGGTTAAAAAAGTATTTTTCCAATTTATGTTTTTATTCTCTTTAAATAATATTTTTGGATGCTTTTAGCACATGCTAACTTTGTGCAAATAATTTTGTGTTATCTTTGAAACTTTCAAAGCTAGTTTTACAATCGAACAAAAACGAAAACTGTCACATCTGAAATTTAACATTTAACCTCTTGACCGCCACGGACGTCTATGGACGTCAAACATTTGAACTGTAAAAAAGTGGTGTTTTCGACGTGCCATGCCGTCAGAGGCGTTGCGAGCACGTTTTAATTTGACGTCCATAGACGTCTGTGGCGGTCAAAAGGTTAATTCAGTAAATTAATAATCGTTTTCCTCATATTATGTACATACCATACGTTCGTACTTATCGACATGAGTGTTTCGTTTTACGCATCGCAGTAAACATTTGAAATAAAGTATTTTCGCACAGGTACTTTATTTTTATGCAAAAGTATCACTACATAGTATAAAACAAAATCGCTTATAGCTGTCTGTCCCTATGTCTGTCCCAACGGATTTTGATGCGGTTTTTGATTCAAGAGGAAGGTTTATACAGGGTGTTAACGAATTCGTGTAATTCCTTAAAACCACATGATCTACTACTGCTGTAGATTGGCCCCGCACGGGAATTAGCCTGATTAAAAATAAAAATTAAAAATCTTTTTTTTTTTAATGCGGTAGTGGTAAATGATCGTATCTAAACCACCTAGTAATGTCATTAGTCATTTATTCTGAACAAAAATACATTTGTGTTGAACAGGTACAGGAAAAATACAATATTAATAATCAATAAAAGTTACAATCAATAATATAGATAAAATGTCAATGATTCAGTATATATTCAGTTTTTTTTGCAAGAAATATATTTGCGCTTGAACATTTCGAAGCCACACATAAATGAATGAAAGCACGGCGACGCACGCGGCTAGCGGCCAAGACTAACGCGATATCGCTCTTTGCAGTAAGTTAACTCGGGGCTCTAAACTGACTCAGAAGTAGAAAACTAGATTTTATTTTCAAAATTTTTTTTCAGTTGATTTTCAAAAATTCTCTTTTATGGTTAATCTGTGTCACCAGTAGATCACGTGGTTTGAAGGAATTACACGAATTCGTTAACACCCTGTATGTATACAACATTGCACCCGTGCGAAGCCAGGGCGGGTCGCTAGTAAAGTATAATTATCGAAAATAAAGTAGGAAACGTTATTATAGAGTATGGTTGACAACCCTAGATGGATCCCTAAAAATGGAATAGAATTTACATTATTTAAATCGGAATGACAATAAATTAGCCGAATAAATTGTTGCAGTGCCAGTGACGTTTAGTTGTTTCAAAGTAAGTGTACTCTGTATTATAGGTAATAATTTAATATACTAGGTTAGTCGGAAATCGGGTACTAATCCGCAAGCCACTTAAATTATCACTGGTGACTGTTTTAAAGCAAGTGTTAAAAGAACCATGGGTAAAAATGTATGGGACTTGGTCCAATCCAAACAGTTATAAAACCTGTGCCATATGAAAGCTATTGGGGTACGATTTATTTTATTCTATGGCGGTTAAGTCAAAATCGAGCGCTAACAGGGTGTTTTGGTACATTTTATTTGTTAAAAATTGACAAGCATTTGACCACAATCCCATCTGATAGTATTAATGTGATGATGTGATAGAGATATTAATTCATTTGTTTGCCAGTTAATGGGCATCATCATCACCAACCCATATATTGCGTCCCACTGCTGGCATAGGTCTCCTTTATGGAGAGTAAGTTAATGAGTATACATAAATATTACTATAATAAAACTCTGTATTTTTTATTGTACATTTATTAACATTTTTGCTTTCATTTAACTAAAATAATGACAGTATCATTGCTAAAAATAACCAAAAATACCTTCCAGACAACCGGGAGGACAACATTCTCAGTTTAGATATTGTGCCCAAACACCATGTTCGCGCTCGATTTTGACATAACCGCCATAGTATGAAATAAACGGTACCCCAATAGCTTTAATATGGCACGGGTTTTATCACTGTTGGGGGATTGGACCAAAATGACTCAAGGTCCTTTCAAAGTTCGATCATTTTTATTTCCATGCTTATTTTTTACGACAATACTATAGTCTCTTTTTAACCCCCGACGCAAAAAGAGGGGTGTTATATGTTTGACCGCTATGTGTGTCTGTCTGTCTGTGTGTCTGTCTGTGGCACCATAGCTCTTAAACGGGTGAACCGACTTAGGTGCGTTTTTTTTTATTTAAAAGCTGGTTTTCTAGCGGTGGTTCTTAGACATGTTTTATCAAAATCGGTTCAGCCGTTTCAGGGTCATCAGCTGTTTTGTTATTTGCGTTGGGGGTTTTTAATTTTTTTAATTTATGTTATTTTTTTCTCGGAGACTAAATTGACAGGTTTAAATGTCAAACTTGTAAAATTTTGGAACATTATTTTCTTATTTGACATTTTGTGCATGTCAATTCAGTCTTCGAGATTAAAAGTTCTCTATATCCCTGCTTTATGGACCATTTACACGAAGCCAATTGACGAAACATTCCACGAAGACAAGTCATTACCAAAAAAATTTAAATCGTTCTACATAATTCAATGGATCAATCAATCAATGTGTTTATTGTGGATCATAGGTACAAAAATAGATACAGGTGTTGTGCAATACATTAGATCGGCTATGTCCCGTCTTTTAGACATACAATATAAATTATTATTTTAATAAATTAACATTACATATTAATAAATGGGGTGCATGAAAAGAGCCTCCACGAGTGACGATACTTAAGTACGTCCGGCGCACCCTGGGCAGTCAGTCCCGCTACCAACCTTGCTGACTGGCTAATCTTTTCACCACAGCATGAGCTATTTTCGTATAGCTTGTGGTGACACGAGAGAAGAAGAAGTACAATAAATTAGGAGAAAGAGACAAACAAAATATAGGTCAGTCAAAGATCCTAAAATTATTAGCATGCAATACAATTTAAAGAGACTTGTCCGACAAAAATTCTTTTAAACAACAATATGTCTTATCGACTAGCAGCTCATGAAGTTTCTTTTTATATAACTTAATTTCTGAAATGCTTCTAATGTTAGTTGGAATTTTATTAAATATTGTTGGAGCAACTCAAAAAACACTTTCCTGCAAAAAGCGTATACATAAGTTTAGTGTATGTATAATATAGCCTGTAAACAAATTCGTGTAATTCCTTCAAACCAAATGATCTACTACTGGTGTAGGTTGGCCCCGCACGGGATTTAGAATGTTTAAAAATAAAAAAAATAAAAAGTTTTTCTTCATGCGGTAGTGGTAAGTGATCGTACCTAAAGCACCTAATAAGGAATAAGTAAAAAAAAAAAACATTTGTTGCAAATAAAAATCGTTTGTCAGCGAACATTTCGATGCGACGCATAAATGAATGAAAGCACGGCAACACGGCAGCCAGTTAACTCGGGGCTCTAAAATGATTCAGAAAAACAAAACAAAGTTTTTTTTTTAGTTCATTTTCGAAAATACCCTTTTAGGGTTAATCTGTGTCATAAAAAAAATATTTTAATTGATTTGTATGGAAAGGCATAAAAAAAATTGGCGAATTTAGAAAGTTGTAGAACGAAAGTTGTTCAATTTTCGATACCGTAACCCAAAAAAAAATCTTAGGCCTCATTTACGGAGACGCGGGGCGTCACGCGTTGCGTGCGGCGTGGCGTCTCGCAGCGTGGCGTCTCGCGGCGTGGCGTCTCGCGGCGTGGCGTCTCGCGGCGTGGCGACTCGCGGCGTGGCGTCTCGCGGCGTGGCGTCTCGCGGCGTGGCGTCTCGCAGCGTGGCGTCTCGCGGCGTGGCGTCTCGCGGCGTGGCGTCTCGCGGCGTGGCGACTCGCGGCGTGGCGTCTCGCGGCGCGTCGTAGTAGTTTTCTGTTTACGGAGCGGCGGTGCGTGCAGCGGCCCGCATCATCACATGTGCAAACACAAACATGCAATGTACAACGTTGTTTATGAAGATGCGGCGCGTGCGACGCCGCGGGCCCCGCCGCGGTTGACGCTACAGTGGACGGAGAATTGCAGGAATAGCTGGTCACACTCTGCGTGCGCCGCCGTAAACGCTCTCATACAACGCCATATGTTTGAATTCAGTGCGGGCCGCGCCCCACAACGCGACGCGCGACGCCCCGCGTATCCGTAAATGAGGCCTTAGAGTTGATTTTTTAACACCTTATTTAATCTTAGCTGTTGCTCGCTACTTTGCTTGCATGCACCCGATAATTGGGAATAATTTCTAAAATCACGCCTCAGATGTGAGCCAAACATATTTTCTCTCCAAACCTACCCAAAATACATATTTATATAAAAACAATAAATTCTAAACAAAAAAAAATATAAAGCGGCTCTGCAAATCATCATCAAATTATTAACCCCAAAATAATTTAAATAAAAAGTAAGTTCAAAAACTGTCACATTGAAAATGGTGAAGAATTGCAATATGTCCATGAATGCATCTACCTGGGCCAGTTAGTCTCCTTCCAATCCAGACAAGACAAGGAAGTCACAAGACGAACCGAAAACGCCTGGAAGAGCTACTGGTCCATCAAGGAGCTTATGAAAGGAAGTCTTCCTTTGTCACTCAAACGCAAAATCATGGACATGTGCATTCTCCCCATTTTGACCCAGACTTGCTCTTTGACAAACATTCAAAAGTCCAAACTCAAGGTCTGCCAACGTGCTACGGAGCGCAGCATTCTAGGCGTCAAGTTAACGGACCATGTACACAACACCACACTGCGCTCCAAAACACAAATTGCTGACGGTGCTCAAAGAGCCGCTAAGCTGAAGTGGGCCTGGGCCGGCCACGTGTGCCGCATGCCCAATGAGCTGTGGGCCAAAATAACCACTTTATGGAGCCCTGACTCAGCCAGAAGGCGTCGCGGCAGACCTCGAAGAAGATGGCGGGACGAGCTGGACAAAACCAATGACCAGTGGTCCACTTTGGCTCTGGATCGAAGAAACTGGAAGTCATGGGGAGAGGCTTTTGCCCAGCAGTGGGATGACGCAGGCTAGAAATGAATGAATGAAAGTTCAGAAATTAAAACCCGAATACTGAAAAATCACGCTCGAAAAAGAACGAAACAGGAAAATACTATCATCTGAAATTGTTATGAGCAAACATTTAGGGCCGGCGCCCACTGACGGCACGGCATAGCATGGCGCGGCACGGCACGCTTTGGCATACCGAATCATCCTGTGGCATCCCGCAGCATGCTGAAGAATCCCGCGGCGTACCACACGATCTTGTGACATACCACGTCGAGACAAAAGCAAGCACAATCTGGCGCTCACTCGTTCAGTTCAGTACTGTGATAATGTAAAATTGGTTGTGTGTTTTGTTAAAATGATTGATCGGGACTTAGTATTAATAGCAGTTGTGGCTGAGGAAGAAGAGAGACATATTTACACTCACTTTCCTTAATATACAACAGTGACCTATGCGTCTCACGTGTTGCAGCGGTGTGCCGTGGCATCTTGTGGAATGTCACGACGTGTCGTAGTATCCCGGGGAATGAAGCAAAGTGTCATAGTACCTATCTCGGGGAATGACGTGACGTTCCGCGGCATACCGCGGTAAATCGCGTCATCACGCGAGACGTTTCGATTAAAATAAAATAATATCAGTGCAACTCAGAGGAGCTCGTGCCTAAATAATTACAGCCGCATAGACCGATCTTCCGGGTTAAGCCACGCTTGCCGAGGTTGGTCTGTGGATGGGTGACCATGTACCATAGCGAGTTTCCTCCGTGCCTCGGAAAACACGTAAAGCCGTTGGTCCCGGCTGTCATTTGTAGATCTTTGACAGTCGTTACTGTTGGTCAGAAGCCAGAATGTCTGACAACCAGTCTTACCAAGAGTATCGTATTACCCAGTTACTGGGTTGTGGAGGTCTGATAGGCAGTTGCTCCATGTAAAATACTGATATTCAGCTGCATCCGTTTCGACTGGAAGCCGACCCCAAAATAGTTGGGAAAAGGCTAGGCAGATGATGATGATGATCAGTGCAACTGATTGAAATAAGGTCGAAAATCATTTGTCCACGAAAAAAATCCTTTGCCACGCCCTGCCGTGCCGTCAGTGGACACCGGCCCTTAATAGACGATAAATACTAATTTATCGTCTATTAAATAAACAACTTACACGTGTCGTAATACACACATCAAAAGTGTCTAGGGATCAACATATATTTTTGCAATAACTTTTCTCCTGATTGATATTAATTAAAATTTTCTTAAAGGATTCATCAAATAAAGTGTTTTCGTTTGTCACAGTAACGATAAACCAAGTCACCTTTGCATTAATAAAGAAATTTGCCATTTTCCTAATAAAGGGATTTTTGACATTTGAACCACTAACACAAAAGTTCGAAAAAAAGACTGAAATAACAGTTTTCTTTAAAATTTTATTGGGTAACTTAAACAATTAATAATCCGTGTTTCTACCGCGAACACTAACAACACAAGAACATCGGTTTGGCATACTCAAAATGAGTTCATCCAAATCACGCTGTGGAATGGCCGCCCATGTTCGTTGCAACAACAAAAAAAGGTCTTCTTGCGACTGGATACCCTCCATATTCGGCAGAGCTCTTCTCTGTAGCATATCCCATGCATGCTCAATCGGGTTCAAGTCTGGCGACTGAGCAGGCCAGGGCAGGACATTGATGTTAGCTGCGGCGAGAGTCTGTCTTACAACTCTTGCGGTGTGCGGTCGTGCATTATCATGCATTAACTGAAATAAGGGACCGATTTGCGCTTGTAGAGGAACGATGACGTCTGATACAATCGTCTCAGCATAAATTTGAGCGTTGAGGTTGCCTCTGATCCAAATCAACTCAGTTCTTCCGCCGATCCAAATACCCGCCCATACCATGATGGTTCCACCACTATAAGGATGGACTTCCTGGCAGGATTTTAATCGCTGTTGGCGTCCAGGGGTTCTCCAGTGTCGTATACGTCTTGTATCCGGTCTCATACCAAAACGAGACTCATCAGAAAAGCACACGAAACGCCATTGTTCTTCTGCCCAATTTCTGTGTCCAAGAGCCCATTGATATCGAATCCTACGATTGTGCATTGCTATAGGTGGTACCCGTAGCGGTCTTCGGGAATGAAGGTTCACTTCATGCAAGCGGTTTCTGACTGTTTGGTCGCTAATTAAGTTCCCTGAAGAGTGATGAAGCCTCACGGCTAACATCATGGCGGTTATTGTTGGAGCTCTTCGAGTTAAGATTTGAATGTATCGGTCTTGTCTCCGTGTGGTGCAGCGATACCGTCCTCCATGGCGCTCAGCCACGGTACCAGTGCTTCGGTAACGTGTCCAAAGTCGACTGATAACACTCTGACTTGTATTCAGAGCTAAAGCCACAGTACGTTGCCGGGAACCAGCTTCTATCATTCCCACGGCTCTGAGCATTTCTTCCCTGCTTAAATGACGTCGCCGCTCCATAATAACGTTGGTTTTAATCAGTAGTAGGGAAACAGTAGCACTAATAATAATAATAATAAGTATGTGCCCGACCCAGTTCTCGAGAATGGTCATGTCACATTGTACTGGGACCGATCTATCATCACTGACAGGACTATTGTAGCCAATAAGCCTGATATAGTGGTGATAGATCGATCAGAGCGCCGCGCAATGATTGTTGATATCACTGTCCCGCATGACGAGAATCTCGTGAAAGCCGAAAATGAGAAAAAAATCAAATATCTCGATTTGGCTCGCGAGGTTGTTGACATGTGGGAGATTGACTCAGCAGTCATTGTGCCGATAGTCGTTACAGCCAATGGCTTAATAGCCAAGAGCCTCGACCAACATCTGATGAGGCTCTCGTTAGGCAGCTGGATCAAGGGTTTGATTCAGAAAGCAGTACTTCTGGACACGGCGCGTATCGTTAGGAAGTTCTTCTCTCTGGAGCCCTGACCGCCGGCGGCTTGGACCCTGTTCCCGATGCCGGTGGGCTACTATTTTTTATATTTTTAAATGTTTTTTTATATATAAATATTTAAAAATGTAAATAAGTATGTATATTTAATGAATAAACGATAATAATAATAAAATGACGAGAACCTCGTGAAAGCCGAAAATGATAAAAAAATCAAATATCTTGATTTGGCACACGAGGTTGTCGACATGTGGGATGTTGACTCAGCAGTCATTGTGCCGATAGTCGTTACAGCCAATGGCTTAATAGCCAAGAGCCTCGACCAACATCTGATGAGGCTCTCGTTAGGCGGCTGGATCAAGGGTTTGATTCAGAAAGCGGTACTTCTGGACACGGCGCGTATCGTTAGGAAGTTCCTCTCTCTGGAGCCCTGACCGCCGGCAGCTTGGACCCTGTTCCCGATGCCGGTGGGCTACTATTTTTTATATTTTTAAATGTTTTTTTTTTTTATAATGAAATATTTAAAAATGTAATTTATATGTATTTAAATGAATAAATGAAATAATAATAAAGTTCTCAAAGGGGCCTCTGCGCGTTTGGACCTGTGTCCCCGTGTATGCCTTCCAAAGGACCGGACATCTTCCGCAAGGAAGATGAGCCGTGACGGAAAAGAGATACAAAGATAATAATAATAATCTGTGGTCCGGTTGTCAAGGCGACACAATATAATTTTCACGAGAAATATAATATTATTTGTAAAATAGTCACAATTTCGTCTGAAGTTTCAATATTCCAAATGTATCAGCAAAAATAAATAAAAAAATGATAAATAAGAGAAAAAACCATCACAAAACACCATCACATAACCTGGACGAGAAATTGAATGACACCATGAAAAATACAAAGAACTATAACGAATGCTGACAAGAAGCCGGGCCAAGACACTACAACGCACACACCCAACACCATCGGCTTCGTCGCTCAGCTCCGCCTCGCAGCCGCCGGAACCCGCCTCCATCGTGAGTGATGTGACACCGGCCGCTGCAGTTGCGTCGAGCTCGAGCGACGAATACTTCTCACCGGCGACGTCACCATCACCACCACCTGCGCGTCGCCGTGGAAGAGGCCGACCGCCGACCTGCTTGGGACCTCGAGGCCCACCGGCCTCTGACAGGGTCCCCGCTCCCGGCGGAAGTGTGCAGCGCATGCGATGGACTCAGTCTATGAATGAGAACTGCATGCGCGCATACTTTGGGGCTACAGAGGGGGGAACTAATCTGACCGCGTACCGTGGCCGGATGCTCTCTCTGTTTCGGACACTTGAACCAGCTGTCAACGTCTCGGCGCAACGACTATCGGATCAGGTGCGAGTCATCCAACGTGATCACAGGTTGGATGACGCCGCGCTTGGTAGGCTTCGTGATGAGATGCAGAATAGCCATGCCACCCCTCCCCCGTCGCAGATCAGGACGCAGCCGCTAGTACCCCCCGCGGTACCGCTGCAGCCCAACCACGCTGACGAGGAAGAGCAGGACAGGGCTATATCTGCAGGTACCCAATACAGTGAAATAATGAGAAGTGCTTTGGAGGATGCGCTCCGGGAATTTCGATCCACACCACCCGAGCTTAGGCCGCGCTTACCGCGTTTGCCTATGCATAACAAAAACAGAGCGCTGGTGTGTGCCCTGGATTCGCTGCTTTCAAATGTTCTTGAGAGCAGCAAAGACATCGTCGATACACACTCAATTCTGTATTGTGCAGCTGTTGCGGCGTGTCGTGTAGCTCATGTCAAATTCCCAAATGATAACAGAGCTACACGACCAAAATCCACCGTGCCAGCTTGGCAATGCAGGATTGAGCGTCGTATCGACGAGGCCAGGGTGCTCATCGGTAAGCTCACCTGCTTCAGGGAGGGCAATATACGGCCGAGAGTGATGCGCTTTGTGAGGCGAGCGTTCTCTGGGACTGATGTCAGTCCTGGAGAATACGTATCTCGCGTCACAGAGCGCATCGACTTCCTGAAGCAGAAGGTTTATGCATGGGCGAACCGTATCCGTAGGTACAGGCGGCGTGTGGATCGATATACCCAAAACCGCATCTTCCAAAGTGATCAAAGGTGGGTTTATAGAACGTGGGAACGGCCTGATCAAGGTGTGAGTGACACGCACCTTCCGGATAATGATGTCATGAATGCATTTTGGCGCAATATCTGGTCGGTGCCTGTCACTCACACTGAGGGTGACTGGATGCAGGAGGTCCAGCGAGCATGCGAACCAATCCAGGAAATGGGGGCTGTAACTATTGGCCCCCAAGACGTAACCAGTGCAGTCCGTCCAATGCCGAATTGGAAATCTCCTGGCCCGGACGGACTGCACAACTTTTGGATAAAATGGTTGCGCAGTTCGCATGCTCGTTTGGCTTCACAATTCCAGTCATCACTGGAATCTGGGTCGTTGCCATCGTTCTTGACGACAGGAGTAACCCACCTGCTCTTCAAATCAGGTAGTACCGCGGAACCCAAAAATTATAGACCGATTACGTGTTTGCCAACGGTCTATAAACTTCTTACATCTATTCTGAGAGCAAAGATTAATAATCATATTGATAATAATGCTATCATGTCTGATTCTCAGAATGGATGTAGGAATGGGTCTCGCGGTACTAAAGAGCTACTTCTCATTGACATGGCCATCAGCCAGCAAGTTCGTCGGTCCCGAAAGGATCTGTCGACATGTTGGATAGACTATAAGAAAGCCTATGACTCGGTGCCGCATGCATGGCTCATGAGGGTGCTGGAGTTGTATAAAATAAATGCAACTCTACGCACCTTCCTGATGCCATGTATGGGGCAATGGAGGACGGTGCTTCACTATCCAGGATGTCGACAAATTCAAGGGAACGGTGAACTGATCAGGATTGAGCGGGGTATATTCCAGGGCGATAGTCTGAGCCCGCTGTGGTTTTGCCTAGCCTTGAATCCTCTAAGCACATTGCTCGAGGGGTCAGGGTTGGGCTATCGGTTGAGAAGAGGTGGTCAGGTAATATCCCACCTCCTTTACATGGATGATCTGAAACTCTTTGCCCCCAACAATTTGCAACTGGTGGAGTTACTGAAGGTAACTGAAACTTTCAGTAATTCCATCAGGATGGAATTTGGTGTGGACAAATGTGCAGTCATGCATGTAAAGCGAGGGAGGATTATGGAATCCGTGGGAACCCAACTCTCGGATGCCATACGCCTTAGGTCCCTCTCCTCAACCGAGACCTACAAATACCTGGGCATGTCGGAGGCGTTAGGCATCAACGAGGCTGACATGAAGCAATCGTTGAAGGAGCGTTTCTTTGGCCGCCTGATAAAAGTACTTAAAAGTCTTTTGTCGGGTGGTAACAGGGTGCGCGCCTTTAACGGTTGGGTCATGCCGGTCCTGATGTACTCCTTCGGCATACTCAGGTGGACTCAGACCGAACTTGACGCCCTGGATAGAAGGGTCCGTACGCTGCTGACTGCATATCGAATGCATCACCCACGCTCATCGGTAATGAGACTGTACATCCCGCGGAAGTGTGGGGGTCGAGGCTTTTTAAATGCTAAGACCCTCCACAACCGTGAGGTGGGCAGTCTCAGGGAGTACTTCTCCCAAGCCGACGTGGGGATGCATCGAGATGTAGTCGCAGTGGACAAGGGACTCACTCCGCTCTCCTTGGCGAAAGAGAACTGGCGCAAGCCTGTAGTACTTGATACTAATGGCCGCAGGGAGGTATGGCGGAGCAAGGAGCTTCACGGACGCTTTTACCGGGCCCTTCATGGGCCCGATGTAGATTTCCTAGCGTCCGTGGCCTGGCTACGATACGGTGACCTCTTCGGGGAAACCGAAGGTTTTGTTTGTGCAATTATGGACGAGGTAATGATGACGAACAACTACAGAAAATATGTTGTCAAGGACGGCACGGTTGACATCTGTCGGGCATGCCACTGTCCCGGTGAATCTATCCGACATATTGTCTCTGGTTGTTCTCGTCTTGCTAACGGTGAGTATTTGCACAGGCACAACCTCGTAGCTAGGATTATCCACCAGCAACTTGCTCTGAAATATAACCTTGTGGACACAGAAGTACCATACTACAAGTATGTGCCCGACCCAGTTCTCGAGAATGGTCATGTCACACTGTATTGGGATCGATCTATCATCACTGATAGGACTATTGTTGCCAATAAGCCTGACATCGTGGTGATAGATCGATTAGAACGCCGCACGGTGATTGTTGACATCGCTGTTCCGCATGACGAGAACCTCGTGAAAGCCGAAAATGATAAAAAAATCAAATATCTTGATTTGGCACACGAGGTTGTCGACATGTGGGATGTTGACTCAGCAGTCATTGTGCCGATAGTCGTTACAGCCAATGGCTTAATAGCCAAGAGCCTCGACCAACATCTGATGAGGCTCTCGTTAGGCAGCTGGATCAAGGGTTTGATTCAGAGAGCGGTACTTCTGGACACGGCGCGTATCGTTAGGAAGTTCCTCTCTCTGGAGCCCTGACCGCCGGCAGCTTGGACCCTGTTCCCGATGCCGGTGGGCTACTATTTTTTATATTTTTAAATGTTTTTTTTTTTTTATAATGAAATATTTAAAAATGTAATTTATATGTATTTAAATGAATAAATGAAATAATAATAATAATAATGATGAGCCGTGAATTCAGACGAGATACAAATAATAATAATCTTTATTTCAAGTCACATGACTCATAGTGTTATTATATACATGTTACTAAATATATTTTGTTTGTGACCTCACTGCCGCAAGGTCACAGGTCCAGCTGAAACCTTGCAGCAGTGGTTCACATACAAGCAGTCTAGTCTGCTTGCTATCATAATCAGAATGCTGTTGGCGCTGGCTCGCACCCTACGGACCAAGGATGCGCACCGCTTTCGCATGACCGCGTAGAAGCAGTCCACGCGAGCTTCTGCGAACATCCCCGACGCGCTGCAGTGGCGGGGCAGCCCCATCAGCACCCTGAATGCGTTATTGTACTGGACGCGAAGGGCGCTGTACGATCTTTGAGTGAAATGAGCCCACAGATTACACGTGTAAAAAGACGTGCAGTACGCTCCAAAAAGAGTGCGTTTGACCTCCATAGAGGCACGTCTGAATCTGCGGGCAATCATGTTCGCTCTCACACACAGCGCCCTCCGCTCCCTGTCAATATCCTCATCGTCCTTGAGGCCAGTGGTCAGTACGTGACCTAGATATTTAAACTGATGTACCCTTATAAGGGGTACACCACTTATTTTAACTTCAGGTACCGATTCTGGGTACTTTCCCTTAGCTCCAAAAACCATGATCACGCTCTTCTTTACATTATATGCCAAACCATGTAATTTGGCATATTGCTCGCAAATAGCCACAAGTTTTCTAAGCCCACATATTGATAATAATGTCTTCAATGCGTTGTATGTTTTTATAGGGAAAATATTGACAGCTGATTTTCATCTTTTACTCGAATTTGATTCACAGTTCCTGATTCAAATTATGAAATGCACCAAAAAGGATCCATATAAATTTATAAAATCATAAATTTATTACAAAGCCACATCTCAATCTCAAGAAATCCGCATAAAAATGCTTGATCCCTAGACACTTTTGATGTGTGTATATTTCAATGTATTAATACCTACATAGTAATGTAATTCACACTGATGTTCAGAGGATAGCCGTGGTCCGTGGTCACATGTCACTTCCCCCTACTGTTAGAATGTATTGTTTTGTTTATTTAGTCCCATCTCGGCACCTTCCCATCTCGGCACCCGTGAATTTACTTATCATGCCCACGAAACATTCGCCACAGCATCAGTGTAGTAAGTAAATTAACTTGATTATTTATTAAATCATGTTAAATATTTTTCAAAAGTGATAATTTAAGACTGAAAATGAATGTACAGTGAACGCGTAATCAAGCGTATCATTCAGTACCAGTATGAAAGCTATCAAAGTATGGACGCCCATACTTGCCTACGCCCCGATTATAATAGTACTGGGGCCTAATTCTCCTAAAATAAATCTTGATAAATCACAACCGAACCAAGGCCGAAACGTTCATTCAGACAGTTCTCAATTTCAAAAGCTATCAAATTGTTTGACACAAAAAACAAAATCAATCATTTTGAAAGTTTCCGAAAACAAAAACTGACTGACGGTTGTGGTTCGATTGCGTTTGGCAACAATTTATTTTAGGAGAATTGGGCCCCAGTTATGCTGATTATGCTGTTCGTTGACATATAACTGTTGATTTTTGTAATATATTTTTAAATATATTCTGTAAAGATTTAAAAAAATGATTATTCATACGAACCGTAGATTTTTCATAAATATTAAGATTATTCAAGTTACTGCCAAGGCAGAGACAATGGTGCCTCTCATTAGAGCGATTCAAAGGCTAGTCTGTGAAAGTCCCATAAAAATATTTTTTTAATTTGTCCACTATAACTAGTATTTTAAATTAAATTAATTTTATAAACGGCAACCTTTGAAAAATAATTAATTTGATTTAATAAATAATCAAGTTGATTTACTTTCTATACTTATGCTGTGGCGAATGTTTCGTGGGCATTATAAATAAATTCGTGGGTGCCGAGATGGGAAAGTGCCGAGATGGGACTAAACCGTTTTGTTATTTCAGTTTGATTATACGAGGTTAATCGGAAAGGGGGTACTAATCCGGAAGGGTGCTAAAGTACCCATAGTAATGAGTAACTTTTGTTCTACCACTTTCCCCAAAAGTCAGTAGTTTAAGAGAAATAGCTGCTCAAAAATCGCAAAAAAAAATACGCTAATAACTATCTATCCAGACGTACATAAAGAAAGCAGGTAACCAGCACCGACCTACCAGCGCTTATCGGTACTGGTCCGTGCAAGTAACCGCTACATAAAGGAAGCAGATAGAAGCAGGGGCTGGCATTTTTTAACAAAAATACGCCTTGTTCCCTTTCAAAAACAGCAACAAATGACGGCCTACCAGCGCTGATCGGAGCAGGTCGGAACTTGTCGGCGAAGTTCGGAGCTTGTCGGCACTGGTTTGCCACACAGTACCTACCTGCGCTGACTAACGGCGCGGACCAGCACCGACAAGCGCTGGCAGATCGGCGCCGGCAACCCACTTTCTACCTATATACGCACTTAGCTATGATTAGCCTTGTTTACATTTTAGGTCATATTTGGGGTCACGAAGAGCTCGTGATGAGGAGCTCGTGGCTAAATAATTACAGCCGCATAGACCGATCTTCCGGGTTAAGCCACGCTTGCCGAGGTTGGTCTGTGGATGGGTGACCATTTACCATAGCGAGTTTCCTCCGTGCCTCGGAAAGCACGTAAAGCCGTTGGTCCCGGCTGTCATTTGTAGATCTTTGACAGTCGTTACTGTTGGTCAGAAGCCAGAAAGTGACAACCAGTCTTACCAAGAGTATCGTATTACCCAGATACTGGGTCGTGGAGGTCTGATAGGCAGTCGCTCCATGTAAAATACTGATATTCAGCTGTATCCGGTTCGACTGGCCGCCCCCAACATAGTTGGGAAAAGGCTAGGCAGATGATTTGGGGTCACGAATTAGAAGCTCCATTTTTTGAATTCGTAACTAAAGTAGAGACGAAGAAATAAAAAAAAAACGTGTCAAATGCGAATCGGACTCGCGCTTGGCCGATCTATAAAAAATCACGTTTGTTGTATGGGAGCCCCTTCAATGTTTATTTTATTATATTTTTAGTATTTGTTGTTATAGCGGCAACAGAAATACATCATCTGTAAAAATTTCAACCAACTATCACGGTTCATGAGATACAGCCTGGTGACAGACGGACGGACGGACAGCGGCAAAAAAATCGCCTTTGTTGTATGAGAGCCCCTTTAAATATTTATTTTATTCTGTTTTTTAGTATTTGTTGTTATAGCGGCAACAGAAAAACATCATCTGTGAAAATTTCAACTGTCTAACTATCACGATTCATGAGATATAGCCTGGTGACAGACGGACAGCGGCAAAAAAATCACGTTTGTTGTATGAGAGCCCCTTTAAATATTTATTCTATTCTGTTTTTTCAGTATTTGTTGTTATAGCGGCAACAAAAATACATCATCTGTGAAAATTTCAACCGTCTAACTATCACGGTTCATGAGATACAGCCTGGTGACAAACGGATAGCGGCAAAAAAATCACGTTTGTTGTATGAGAGCCTCTTTAAATATTTATTTTATTCTATTTTTTAGTATTTGTTGTTATAGCGGCAACAGAAAAACATCATCTGTGAAAATTTCAACTGTCTAACTATCACGATTCATGAGATACAGCCTGGAGACAGACGTACAGCGGCAAAAAAATCACGTTTGTTGTATGAGAGCCCCTTTAAATATTTATTTTATTCCGTTTTTTAGTATTAGTTGTTATAGCGGCAACAGAAAAACATCATCTGTGAAAATTTCAACTGTCTAAGAATCACGGTTCATGAGATACAGCCTGGTGACAGACGGACGGACGGACAGCGGAGTCTTAGTAATAGGGTCCCGTTTTACCCTTTGGGTACGTAACCCTGAAAAATGATTTTACCTACATGAAAATAAAAATTATCGAATTTTGAAATTTGAACAAATTGCTTTAAAACAGTCATTAGTGATACCTACTATAAGTATAGCCCTCAGATTAGTAGCCCCTTTCCAACTAACCTTGCATAACCCTAAAAATCCTTGTATATCTTCCAGATTCGAAGACACAATGAACTACGCAGAAGAAGTGAACTTCTTAGCTCTATCGCGCCAGAAGGCGATGAACGCTGTGATAGACCGCGGTGACTCAGCCGTGCAGCAGTTCTATAGCGGCTCAACGGTCTTCGTGACGGGCGGCTCCGGCTTCTTCGGCAAGCAGCTCATTGAGAAACTCTTCAGGTAAGGAATACGCAGCAGTATAAAAACTATCGGTTAAAAGCTGTGTCAACACCCCCCTCCATCCGAACCCCCTAGTTGCCGCAGCGGGCCGACTACAGTCCCTCTCTCATAAGTAAAGTTCGCCGTCCCAGGCACACACTTTTAGAACCCGATGACGAAATAACCCTCCTCCAGGAGGCGAGTAAATCGACCAGCACAGTACACAACGTCCGCCGCCGTCCGGCATATCGTCCTCGCCGACGAGGCCCGTCGCGACGTCCCACCGCCGCCGGTCACGATCCACCGAGCTCTCCCGTCGTAGAGCCGGTCGTCTCTTCAGACTCCGCAGTCACACCGATTATTCAGCCCTCATCAAGCTGTCTCCCCCCCAGTCCCTCGCCAGCAACGCCCTAAGCCGAGGTCCGAGTCCCACTAGGGGTCGTCCTTAGTGCTGTTGTAGCAGGTAGTCATGATGTGAGTGTAGTACAAGTAGTTAGCTTAGGTTAAGTATTTTACTTGACCCATTGGCTGGAGACCCTTCAGGTCACGCCAATAACTGCCCGGTTACGTAGAAACCGTCCCCTAGGACGACCTACAGCAGTCCAATAGAAAAAAAAAAAAAGGCTGTGTCAACACCAGTGCATTTTCATGTTCATCTTGCATCTTCGTCTGAAACATGCGTGAAGCGCCATAGCGCATGCAATAGCGCATGCCTTAATACTAGTTCGACAAAAGCGCACGCCCCTACCGCACGCTAAAGGTACAAGTTCGAGAAGGACTGCAACCGCAGACCGCAAGTCGCCATCGGAATAGCACCTTTAAGATGTGCACTTTAACCCTAGATTCATAAACATTCGTCTCACAGACCGCGCGAAACGTAAAAGTGATTAAAATTTTTAAAGTGAAATAAGTAGAAAGCTGACCTCTCAAGTACCTTCCTAAGTCATACGACTACTAGTATCGCGAGTGCATTTTACTCGCAGTGACGTGTCTTTGAGCTGTTAGAGAGTTTTATTCGTCTGAGGGACGAATATTTATGAATAGATACACGATTGACAAGTACGGTTGCAATTTTTGTAACACGATTTTTGAAGATTTCTTAGTTTGATGAAGTAAACGGTAAGTTTGATTAGTTATTGATTAATTTTTAATTAGTTATGGTTCAAGCACATATTATTTAGTAACATGTTTCAGAGAAAATGACCGAACCGTGGTTACGTAAGCGTCGCGAAAGGCCAACTTTGAGGCGATGCCTAAACAGAAAGATAGCAGAAGATTTGAACGAAACGCCTATTAGTGATACGCGTGGTCCAAGTGGTAACCAAAAAAAAGATTTGTAGCTTCTGTGATTATAAAAAGCGTCGAATAACGAGGTTCCAATGTAACCACTGTAAAAAGTTCATGTGTATCGACCACCGTGGCCTGATGTGTCTGCAATGTTTAGAATAAATATATTTTTGTTTTATCACTTAAGTTTTAAATAACTCAATAAAGGAGTTAAGCAATACAATGATTTATTTGTTTTCTTTCATTAACAATTTCATAAATAAACATTCCTGAATATGTTCGTCTGTGAGACGAATGTTTATTAATAGTGTTACTGCTACATATGTTTATGAATCTAGAGTTAAAGGTGCTATTCCGACAGCGACTGCAAAACTGCAATCGCAGACCGCAGCCGCAGATCGCACCGCAAGCGATAGGTACTACTTTTGCAATTTGCGGTCTGAAGCCCGTCTCGGAGTTGCACCTTAATTCGTCTATTGAATGTCGACTGATGACTGACCGAGGCGCATCGGTGTAGGCGATAAGCTGCATGCGTCTTATAGCAATCAATATTGCATTCGTTTGACGCAAGAGGAATTGAAAGTTGAAAGCGCAAGATGAACATGAAAGCGCACTAGCACAAACACAAAACGCTTGCATTGCATTCAAGAGGATCTAAGTATATGGGCGTAAATATAATGTCTTCAGAGTAGTAGGTAACAACGAAAAATGCTTTTCGTACCTTCTCAATAGTCTGCCCACAGATATTAGAAACGAAACCAAAAAATTAATGGTAAAAAAACTTTTTAAAAACATATGCTTTTATTTAATTGCCCTAAAAAGAAGGAAATAACCTTTAAATTAAATCAATCCAATCGATTTAGTACATGTATTACACAATTTATTAAATGATATAAAAGCTTGTCGCGAGATTTACCTGTGTACTAACTAGTCTTGCTTGACATACCTATTATAAGTAATTCTATAAAAACCGACTTCAAAGAAAAACTAAAAGGAGTAAAATAATTACCATAATATAAATTAACAGTTTCAGAAGTCGGTCGCTTCTATTTGTTTCAGTGTAGAGTTGCACCGACTTCTGAAACTGTTAATTTATAGTATGGTAATTATTTTATTCCTTTTAGTTTTTCTTTGAAGTCGGTTTTTACTTTTTTTTTAAACTTTATTTTTTATTGAATACGTTTTAGTGCCGTAAATTTAACCCCCTCCTCTTCATAACCCTTCTTTTTGGCTTTGACGTAGTTGGGCATAAAAAGTCCTTTCAAATGATACCTTACACGATATGATGAAAACATTCCAAAGGGGGGGGGGGGACACGCATCCCCTCCTCTTTTCAAGTAGTCAGTTCCCATCAACAAATATTAACAAAGCAATATTAGTAATTTGAGAATTTTGCTTTGATCCGATGAGGAGTTCCGTTCCATATCTCTGAACTTCATGGTCTAATCATAACAAAATTTATATGGGACCAATCGGGAAGTATACCTACCCTTTCGAACAAAAAAATAATTTTTCAAATCGGTTCATAAATGAAGGAGTTCGGAGGTAACAAACATAAAAAAAAAATACAACCGAATTGAGAACCTCCTCCTTTTTGAAGTCGGTTAAAAAGAAAATATTTCGTATAAAATTTAAATATAAAATATGCAAATCTCGCGACAAGCTTTTATAGCATTTAATAAATTGTGTAACACATGTACTGAATTGATTGGTTTGATTTAATTTAAAGTTTATTTTCTTCTTTTTACGGCAAATTAATAAAATCTTGTTTTTAAAAAGTTTTTTTACCATTAATTTATTTTTTAGTTATGATTGGGAATGTTTCTAAGTCAGTTTTCGTATTTTCCTCAGCAAGCCCTTTCATTCGATACCCATACTGTAGTAGTACAGAAAAAATAACTAGTCCGCCATATTGGATGATCCGCCATATTGGAATTAGAATGACGTCACATAGCTAAGCATGCATTGTCATCCAAAATAAGCGTGTATACCAAAGTTCAGCTCGATCGGTTAAAGGTAACTGATTTAAAATTCAGTTGCAACATTTCACCCGGACAAACATATACCTACATACATTGCAAGTTAAAAATAAAAAAATAATAATATAAAAGCTTGTAAAAATGTAAGCTATGTTACTCAAGCAATTCTTTATTAGGAGCCAGTAACTGAACTTTAATTGAAATTACTACTGTGTATCTTAGGTGTTTTTGACCATTCAACTCATGAAGATCTGTAAATATTGACTGTTACGAATGAAGGAACAATTTGCCGTACTTTATAGTCAACAGTGACGTGCTGCTATAGCTATGATTATTCGAATCTTTTATTGTATTAAAATTATAGTTGTAAAACAATATCAAACTATTAGCCAGAGTTTTTTTTTATTTATTTGTTTATTACAAAAAAGAAAGAAAGAAAGAAAATGCGTTTTTTTTGGTAAACATGACGCAAAAATTAAAATAGGTAACACACAAAAACCAAAAAATAAGAAGGTTGAGGGAAACATGCGTCACATCCACGCAAAACGGGTACAAAAAACGTTACATTAACTTTAATTTAGATCAATATCCCACAAAACCGTTTCCACGTCTTGTCTAGAACGGAAAACAGAGTAGGTATTAGTATTTAAAACAACAATAGTTCAAAACTAGACGCAACGAACTATTGAAGAATAAATCCGAAATTAAATTTCGTTGCATGGCGCAAAGGTCATTATTTAAATCACAGGTCGTCATTTTGTGCCTTCAAAATTACCAATTGTTATTTTTGAATGTGAATCTGCATATTACCTATGTGCATTCCTTATAATAATCGGCCAACTGTCCCACTGCTGGGCAAGAGTCTCTTCTCACGATGAAAAGGGTTGACTCCTTAGTACACCATAGAAGCCTTTTTTATCGTGTTAAAATCAAAAAGTTTTTATTTCACATAAACCACTACAGGCGCTTATGTCAAGTCGAATTTAGGTGCACGGTTCCAATTAGTCGTTTCCTATGGAGAAGAGCCGGCAAGAAACTCCATGGTTACTCTTTTAAAATTCCATATCTTTAACAATTTGAGTGAGTACAGTTATGACTTAGAATATATATATAATAGATAGATAGACTCGCTATATTGTACCTGGGCGGTTCAATAAGTACCCGTGTTTGAAGACAGTTTACGTTAATAAGGCAAGTTGGTGTTACCATCGTGTGCTGTCATTTATAAAAAGCCGCCAATATAATTTTGATGTTGATTCATAGATGAGTTTTGATTTTACAGCAATTTCAGTAAGACGTGTAACGTAGTGTTCGGCAAGATGGAAAAAGTGCTGTATCGTTTAGTGATTCGCTTTCTAGTTTTGAATAGAAAAACCTGTGAGGAGATAAAACGGAAGTTGGATGCTGTTTATTGGGACCCTTCGCCATCTATGACTACAGTCAAATATTGGTTTAATGAATTTAAAAGTGGTCTTACATTCGTTTTTGATGAGGAGCGCCTAGGATGCCCGACAGATGAGGTTACTGAGGAAATCATTGAAAAAGTCCACGACATGATTCTCACTGATAGACGAACGAAAGGCTGCGCAGTAGCGAAGATTGTAGGTGTTTCGACGGGAACGTTAATTAATATTTTAGCTGATAAGTTGGCGAAGAAAAAGTTAACACCCCGATGCGTGCCGCGATTGCTCACGGCGGACAACAAGCGGGCGCGGCTCTCAACTTCGAAACTGTGTATGGACCAATTTAAGCAAGATCCGAAGTACTTTTTTGCGGAGTGTTGTCACCTGATGAGACCTGGATTCACCACTATATGCCGGACACCAAGCAACAATCAAAACAATGGGTTACTCCTCAACAATTTGCTCCAAAGAAAGCGAAGACGGTTCCATCGGCCGAAAAAGTTATGGCGACGATTCTTTGGGATGCGAAGGGCGTCAAACTTCATGGACTTTCAAGAAACAGGAAAAACGATCACTAGCCAATACTTCAGTAAGTTATTAGACAGCTTTGACATGAAATTAAAGGAGACACAACCCTTTGGCGAAGAAGAAAGAGCTGTTTCACCACGACAACGCAACAAGCACATTCATCTGAAGTTGTCGCCGCCAAACTGAATAAATTGTGTTATGAATTGCTACCACATCACCCGTATTCGCCCTACCTGGCTCCCTGCTATTTCTACTTGTTCACAAACCTAAAGAAATGGCTCACGGGAAAAAGAAATAGCAGAAATGAGGAGGTCATCGTCGAGACAGAGGCACATTTTTGAGCATTTAACAAATCCAATTTTTTTATGGGTTAAAAATATGGCAGGGCCATTGGGAGAAGTTTATATCTCTAAAACGAGACAACGAAGAGAAATAAAAAAAAAGATTTTGAAAAAAATTAGATCTTCATTCCTAACACAGGTACTTTTTGAACCGCCCTCGTACTTGTACCTAAATTTCATTCATTACTGTTACTCTGATTGAGATAATTATGTTATTATGGTTGACATACTTTTATTCTCTCTATTCTTTTATTGTATTGTAGTTTCCATGATTTTAATCTATTTTAAGTTTGTTATGTTTACTATTTGCATACCCATATGACGGTAAAATATGGAGAACTATTTTTTAAGAAAAACATCTATGTATCTTTTACCCATGTTTGCAAAGAAATAAATGATTTGATTTGATTTGAATAGTTATGAGAGAGCAATGTAGACTTAAGTGCAGGAACCACACAAAAAAAAAAATACGAAAAATATGGTCACAAATTAAATAGGTATCCAGGCATCTAGCAAGTCTACAAAGCTCTCACATTTACAAAAGGTAAAAGGACGCTAAACTATATAAAACAACTGAAGGCAAGTTACTTGTATGCACGTTGCAAATTGCATACAACTTGAACAAACATGCATACAAGCTACAACTTGTATGAGGTAGTTTGAACTTGTACATTTTTTATTCAAATTACATGCAAATTGAACGCTCAAACTTTACTTGCACTTTTCGAACGAACGAGTGATTGACATCCATGATGTCCAACTCAATTGTTGAACATCTCCACTTGTATGCAAGTAAAACCTGCACGAAATTTGCACACTCTCGAAAACATGTTTCCAATGTAACCAAATTGTACGCAAATATGACGTCATCCTTGCATGCAAGACTTGCCTAATGGAATCGCGCCACTAAGGCGCGGTTCAAACTACCTCATACAAGTTGTAGCTTGTATGCAGGTTTGTTCAAGTTGTATGCAATTTGCAATTTGCATACAAGTAACTTGCCTGATGGAATCGCGCCTTAACAGATTTATTTACAGTAATAAATGAGAAATAATAAATCAAGCCACAAATTTATTTATTGGCCACGTGACCAAACTTCTCATTTTATAACTAAGCAACGGGAAAATGAGATAACCTCTAATAAACTAATTCGACTTTTTTACAACGCCAACTAAATTTTTGGGCACCCCGACACGGATAGGTTAGGTTCGAAGGGGATGACGGGGGGTAGAGTGAGCGAGCAAAGCGAGCGAACGAAGCCCCCGTCATCCCCTTCGTGTTAGGTTACTTTAAACCCTGCAGACAGAAATAGGAGCCGCGCGCAGCGGGGCTCCGTCGACTCTTTTTGTTTTTCATTTGTTTTTATTGTGAAAATGAAAGTGGGTGACGAACAGTGGCTTATATAGAAGATAACTAGTGGTTAAGATAGTATCATTTAGACGCTCGTTAATTGTGGCTGACTTAGTAATTTAGAAGCCAATGTAGATTTTTAGAGGCGAATAATGCTATTAAAAAGAAGTCTGTTTAATTAGCACCCGTAATAAATATCATTTATCATGCAATTTACATACTAATCTGTTTCAGATCATGCCGATTGAAGAAAATGTACATATTATTGAGAACTAAGAAAGGAAAGATCATACAAGAAAGACTAGAAACCATGCTGACTGATCCAGTAAGTGACGTTATCAACACTCTTACTGCCAGCAATATATAGCATGGTTCCAGTGCAGCAAGCCATGGAGTCCGCCGGCGGGTCCCAACGATTCCGTTGCGATAGCCATCACTCAAAATGAAATCGACTTGACTTGATTTTTTTTTCAACATGTAGCTCACTGTATGCTCACACCAATACTAAACATATTTTTTCCTTATTAGCAGGCCAGTAGTACAAAAATCTGTTTGAATTTAGGGGGTCACAGCTGATCCCACGGCGTGCTCAAAGCATTCTTAATTAGCCGTTGGCGGACTTCACGGCCTGCTGTTAATGTTTCTTTAAAATAAGACCGGCCCTTTGCACTCGAAAACTTGGGGCCCGCCAGCGGATCCCATGGCAGTGAGTGTTAATTTAAGGGGTATATCTATAATATTTTAGGAGGAGCTCGTGGCTAAATAATTACAGCCGCATAGACCGATCTTCCGGGTTAGGCCACGCTTGCCGAGGTTGGTCTGTGGATGGGTGACCATTTACCATAGCGAGTTTCCTCCGTGCCTCGGAAAGCACGTAAAGCCGTTGGTCCCGGCTGTCATTTGTAGATCTTTGACAGTCGTTACTGTTGGTCAGAAGCCAGAAAGTCTGACAACCAGTCTTACCAAGAGTATCGTATTACCCAGTTACTGGGTTGTGGAGGTCTGATAGGCAGTCGCTCCATGTAAAATACTGATATTCAGCTGCATCCGGTTCGACTGGAAGCCGACCCCAACATAGTTGGGAAAAGGCTAGGCAGATGATGATCCAGCTACATTGCATGGTTATCTATAACACTACACCCGCCATCCTAGTACACACGCTGTACTTCGGTCTACTTAATCATGGCTTCTGTACCTACCTTCATCCAGGTATTCGACTTGGTGCGTGAGAAGCATCCTCACTTCGCAGACCAGATAGTGCCGGTGGAAGGTGACGTGGCTGAAATCAGACTCGGCCTTACTGACAAGGACTGGACTATGATCACGGAAGTGGTGAGTGAACTTTGGTATCGGTATCAATTTGATGGAAATCGGTTCAGCCATTGCGTAAATATCAGCTCTTTTCACAGTTAAGTAGCAAATTTACTTCCATGATCTTGCAACGGTTGCAACGCCGTGCAATGCACACCTATCTAACTTTAGAATAGAATAGAATGTACTTTTTTGTACATCATTGTAACTTTACTGAGAATACAGCTGATAATTTTGCAACGGCTGAACCGATTTCCATCAAACGTAGCTTATAATTATGCTGATTAAACCAGATTCCAAGCAAAAAAAATATTTAACGAAATCGCGTCAACCGTTTCGGAGTTACGTTGCCACAAACAGACAGACAGATATACAGACAGCCATACAGCCAGACGGACAGACATACAAACATAGGTGTCAAACTTATAAAACATCTTTCTTTTTGCGTCGTGGGTTAAAAATATAACGTCAAACGTATAACACCTCTCTTTTTGAGTCGGGAATGAAAACTAAAAAAGGCTTGAAAAATGGTGTTTGTGCCTACTTTAAAGCGCAATACATATTATACTATGCTATTAGCTATAGAAAAAACAAAAGCATAAACTAGGTAGGTATATCGGGAGGCGCGCCTTTTCCCCTCGCGTAAATCGCTCTGTGCTCGTTCAAATAACTTTCAGTGCAAAGACTTTTCGTCTGAAGACGGCGAACAAAGGCGTTACGAGTTAGCTTGTTTGCTGGTAAGTGCATGTGCTTGCTATTATAAGGCTTCTATAGCATTTACTGCGAACACGGCCAAAGGCTGGGCAGACGAACGATGTAGCTAGAGCAAGCTAGAATTACAATTCATGTAATGGCGCGAAAAATCAAGAAAATCATTATAATAAATTCGTTTTGCTTTAAATTGCAAATCCGTCTAGACAACCTGGTGTAATTTGAAATTATAACCACGTTTACAATGACAGACTACAAGGAAATAAATTAAATGCATTTAGTTTACTAATTAATTATGTATGTAAGAATTTGCATTGTCATTTATATTATGACAGTACAATGTAACCATTTATTTCTGTAAACTTCTGTCTAAATTATTTAAATGTGCATACGTTGACAATTAAACATGGCCGCTATAAATGACGTCAGAGAGGTAATTTCCGTAATCTGAAAGATTGGATCTCCCATCAACGCACAGCTTAAACCGCTGGGGTTAGAAACCTGGGGCCTAATTCTTCTAAAATAAATCTTGATAAATCACAACCGAACCAAGGCCGAACCGTTCATTCAGACTGTTCTCAATTTCAAAAGCTATCAAATTGTTCGACACAAAAAACAAAATCAATCATTTTGAAAGTTTTCGAAAACAAAAACTGACTGACGGTTGTGGTTCGATTGCGTTTAGCAACAATTTAATTTAGGATAATTGGGCCCCTGAAATTTTGACAGTAGGTTCCTGTTGCAACGTAGGCATCCACCAAGAAGGGATTTATCGAAATTCAACCCCTAAGGGGGTGAAATAAGTGTTGGAAGTTTGTATGAGAAATCTGTTAGTTTTGAAGTAAGAAGCACGGAATTAAATATTTTGGTATTTTGGTGAGAAATAAACTTAGGTACATGATGTATTTGAGCGATTTTTGGAAATTCAACCCCTAGGGAGGTAAAATAAGTGTCGTAAGTTTTTTCGAAGTTAGGTGATTTGTATGAACATTCTTATTCCATTGGGTTATTGTCTTGAAAGGACAATGGGCATTTTGGTACCCCCCTTCAACAGCAATAATTTTTGTATCGTTGTAAAGGTCTTAACTATACAAACAATATTTACTATGGCCACTTTCACGAATTCATAGTCCGTTCGGAGATATCGCGCTATGAATATGTAGAAAATTTTTTTTTTTGTTATTTTCGTCTATTTTTATTAAACTTATGTACTTAGACTAAACTACTATTGCAAGAAAACCCCTCCCCTCCCTCTTCGATTCGTCACAGGGCAGCGCGCGCGCCGCGGTAGCCGACGCCAGTCGTTCAGTAACTCTGCTCGAAACTAGTTTCGAGTAATACGTGATCCACATTTGGGAATAGATCACATTACTAGGGATAACATATTACAAAAGAACCTAACTATCCCTAAAGCTTTGTTCGGAACTGACAACAATGATAAAGCAATATTAATATGCGATGGCACATGAAATCTACATCAACAAAAGTTCCAACTTTTTATTCCAGCGGCAGTCCTATAGTATGCATAAGTTTCAGAACTTACTAAAGCCATTTTTAACAGTATGCACGGACATTTTAGATGTCAAGGGCCCCTATGCTGCAACAAAAACCGACGCTAATATAATGAGCGACATCATGAATAATGAGGAAGATCCACTACATTGGTTGCTTCAGACAAATGATGCATTTATATTAGACAGAGAGTTTAGAGACAGCCTAGGTGATATCGAAGCGTGTGGATACGAATCATATGTGCCACCCACAGAAGGTAGAAATGAAACACAGCTGACTGTTGAACAGGCGAATGAATTTCGGGCCGTAACAATATGCCGATGGGTCGTGGAAGTGGTGAACGGAAGATTCAAACGCGATTTCAAGCTCTTGCGGCAAAAATATTTGAATAAGACACTGCCATACATGTTTTGTGATTTCAAAATCTTTGCATCTCTTCTAAACCACTTCCACGTACCTATTACAGACAGCAATTACGCTGAAACCTACCTAGACAGGATCATTGAAAAAATAGATACCCCTAATCTATTACACAATTACGTGGAAAGAAAACGACTAAATAGTCGAAGGGTTGAATTTCAGAGAATAGAGGCGAGCGAGATACAATTATTGCCGCAAATGACAGAAGATCAGATTATTATTCTGGCTCTGGGCACTTACCAATTAAAGCTGGCAAAATCATACTGCGCAGAGCATTTGCAAAACGGATTCTATAATTTCGAAATATACAGAGAAAATGCCCTCGACGACTTTCCTGATTATGGCATTAATGAAGATGCGTGGCTTCTACATGGACGTATACAATCACGTCACGTGAGATCAAGAGTGGACTACTCATATATTCTAGTAAATATTATCCACACAGCAGAAGAAGTTATCTTACAAAACTACTGCACGTGTTTGACGGGAAGACGTACTGTAGGCACTTGTGCGCACATCATATCAATTATTTGGTATTTGGGATATGCCAGACGTAAGGATTTTGTTGCTCCTGCAATGTTTTTAAATGATGTTATTGTAACAGATATTTATGATTGAGTGTAAAAGTAAAACAAACGACATTTTTTTAATAAAATGTGTTTTCTTCATTTTCCATTAATAATAATACCAAATGATGCAGATTCTTCAATGAAGTCTAAGTCTAGCAGTAGAGTGAGATGGCAATCATGGTGTGAATGATAATTTTCCATCAAAAGGCGATATTTAGTAGTGGTCTAGTCCCTCACAAAAAGTTAATTCGACATCAGTAACAACTGACAGAAAAAAAGTTCGAAGTCGATTATCTCCGAACGGACAACAAATGGAGACAAGCGCCATACACACTAGTGTATATTTATGTAATAGCTTTCCGATCATATAAAAATTATAGCTGTTGGAGCGGGTACCAGGTCCCATACATTTTTGCCCATTGTCCTTTGGCACACACACTCTTCAAAGTAAATAACAAAAGATGGACTTTGTGGATTTTAAAACTGTACACCTAAAAAGAGGCTTAACGAGGGTTTAAAACTTCACTGGTATAATAATACCAGATATTCTCTCCCCGCAATGATCCCAGACTACGTCACCAATGTCGGGATCAGTGCTGTCATTGATTAACACCTTCAAAACAATTAAGAAGATTTTTAATTAATCTATATAAGTATAACAAAAATGAATCCGTATTTCCCTTGGTCACGGCATCAACTGTTTTTGTAATAACGACATGACTGAGACGTAGGTTTAAGCTCTACAGTTCTGAATAGTTGTGAGAAAAATAACCCGAAAGGTTTTTTTCTCAGTTCCTATCGAAACTGTCGAGTTGAAACTACTATATTAACGAATATCATAGAAGGTAGAAAAATATCTGATATATAAAGGTCACAGATCATTAAAGACACCCGGCACCCGACCCGCATCGCCTCGTAGCTCGGCGTCCACTCGTTGGTAGCAGGTGGTTCACGGGTGGACGCCGCGTTATCACCAGTAAACATTGCGTGGTCAACCAGAGGACCGATGCGCGCGGTCCACTCGATGGCAGCGCGCGGTTCACTCGGGACTTGTGCGTTGACAATGCGCAGTAACGCAAGGCAAGCATGCAAGCAGCGAGTTGTCACCGAGTGGTCAACTCGTCGTCCGCGCGTGGACGGCATACGCCCGAAGCGATCCAATGACGCTATGGAGTTGATGTAGTGCGCGCACATCCATACAAGTTCATATAAAGAATTCTAACCGCGCGAGGCGAGGCGCTGCGAGTCGGATACCGGGTGGCTCTAATGAGCTGTGACTTTTATGAATTATACTGAAGTTGATTTTTCAAAAATCAAATGTCCTCTTTCGTGACCCCATTGTGTGCCGTGGTGAAAAGATTAGCCAGTCAACAAGTAGTTAGTAGCGGGGTTGACTGCCAAGGGTGCGCCGGACGTACTTAAGACGAAAGACACATTGCCCAGCGCTACGCTGCGGGGAGCGTGGCGACGGAGCCACACGTGCGGATGCGGGAGTGCGGGAGTGCAGATCTGCATCATCATGCAGATTTCTCCGCACAAACGCGCGGAGCTGCAGTATAGTCATGCGGTGGCCTAGAGGCCTCATTTCACAGCAGCTTGCGGTGGTGATAGTACATTGCAGAGCATCCCTGGTACCTCATTAACGACGTACGTGTATGTCTATTAACTATCCACAATTATGTTTTTTTTTTTTTTTTTATTTCTGTCGTTTCTCTCAAGATATCTTTTATCTTATCTTACAATGATTTTTTCTCTAAGTTTTGATGACATTTAATCATGTCAATTGTTTTATATAGTTTAGCTTCATTTTATCTTTTGTAAATGTGAGAACTTCGTGGACTTGCCTATACATATCATTGTGTAAATTACTATTATTAATATGACGCCGGATACTAAATGTTACAAAGACAAAAAATCAATGGGCAATTGTGTTTTTTTTTTTCTTTTTGGTTAATTTTTGTACTCAAGACTTGGTATTACATTACTCACAGGTCTGTGGTCAAGACTACATTGTTCTCTCTTAACTATCATAGTATTGTATTTACTGAAGTTGTTAAAGATATCCTTTTTTTCAAAAGAGTAACCATGGAGTTTCTTGCCGGTTCTTCTCCATAGGAAACGACTAATTGGAACCGTGCACCTAAATTCGACTTTTCATAAGCGCCTGTATTGGTTTATATGAAATAAAAATTTTTGATTTGATTGTTTTTATAGTAAAAATGGTTATTAGAACTCATTCAGGATGCTGCAGTTATATATTTTCACCCATTGCTTCACTCTCTGTACTCTATCGCTATATTCTTTACATTTCATATTCCAAATTGCTTCACGAGTTTCGATTTCAAATATAAATCGATCGATATCGAGATCCATTTCGAAATAGTACGTCTAGTTCTATCAAAATCACGCACGTTACTGCAGAACTCGGAGTGCAATACCTTGCGTCTTGCTCCGCACTCACGCACGGCAGTGCGTGTTTCTCCGCATATAGGCGCGTGATCTGCAACACTGCGCGTGTATGCGTTTTCTGTGTGTTGCACTACGTGTGTTTTCTATACAAACACAGATACTTGCAAACAACGTAAGAACACGCACTCCCGCGCTACGCTGCGTGATGCGTTGCAGTGTGCGAATCGCCTCAGTATCGTCAGTCGTGGAGACTCTTTTCATGCACATTATCTATTATGTGTCTTCTAATGTTTTTATGGATTTCTAGGTAGACACCATTTTCCACGTAGCAGCTACAGTCAGATTTGATGAGCCGATTCGTATCGCAACCCTGACCAACGTCCGAGGCACCAGGGAGACCCTGGCACTCGCCAGAGAATGCTCCAAACTCAAGTAAGTTGAAGCGTTTTATCCTATATAAAGCGTACAGCTTTCCACCAACCGGGTCACGCAGGAGCGCAGCCAGTAGTCGACCGCGTCCGCCCGACGGCTACAATCCGTTGGAACCCGGGTGCACGTGCTCGTGTATCCGCTATCGCAGTTAGTTTCTACCCGCGGTGTGGTCGAGCGGAGCCGACTGGACGCGACGACAGCCGAGCGCCGCCGTCCACGTACGCGAGGAGTCGACCGGCTGCCGCGGCATCCGAGCGCAGCCGGAGCCAGAAGAGTATATGTGAATCCTTTTGTATCTCTGTTGGATTCGTATGCTTCAACTAAGACCCTGTCTGCTCTTATCATTAGATACCACTTACTTACGGTAAAGGTAAACATTGAAGACCTAATGGTCAAAAATCGCTATCCCGCAGTTATTCAGCCCCATCTGGTTGGACTAGAGGCTGACTCCATGCCGGGAAGACACGGCGTGGCACACCCTGGCAGAGTGTGCCGCTTGGGAGGAGCCGCGCCGTGCCCTCATCTCAGGAGTAGGCGGTGACCTGTCGCTGTCGGCCGTGGTTCGTTCTATGGTCGACAGCGAGGAGTCCTGGGACGCGATGGTGTCCTTCTGTGACACGGTCATGTCGCAGAAGGAGGATGCGGAAAGGGTGAGGGAGATCACCTCCACTCACCCGGCCCGCAGCAGACGCACCGGGCGTCGGCGGAAGGCGGATAACGCCCTCTTCCAGCCCCCCTAAATGGGTCCAGGGGCGACGGACTTGGGGAAGTCTGTCGCCCCCCACACATCAGGACCCGAGGCGGCGGCGCGAAGTGTTCCAAGCGCGCCCCTCTTAGACGGCGCGGGGGGAGTCTAACACCTCACTCCCCCCGCTAACCCGAGGAGGCCCGCTGCGGCGGGCCGGCACCAGCCGGGGGTTGCGGAAGTGTCGTAAGTTCCCGCGACCGTCGGCGCAGGTGTGAGATGGAACACCGGGGTGGTTTTAGTCAGTAAGAGTCTGACAGACCCCTCCGCCCACCCAAGGGCGGAGGACATCCATGAGGATTTCCACCGCGAAAAAAAAAAAATGAGGCTTACTCCAACATAGTTGAGAAAAGTCTAGGCAGAACGAACTACTATAATATCTATGTTTGGAGCCAAATAGTTTTGAATAATTTTTTACCATATTTTCAGACAGTTCGTCCACGTATCCACTGCGTTTTGCCATGCTACTTCCGACCGGGAGGGTAAGGAGGTGTTGGAGCAGTTCTACCCATCCCCTGTACCGCCTGCCGTCATGATAGGACTCGCTGAGGAGATGGACGAGAAGAGGCTGAACGCTATCACCCCAGAGTGAGTAGACCACCAACCTCAACCAGACCAGGATGGAGAAATAAAACGTAAACACTTATCATTCTAAGAAGGCGTTTGCCGTGTCCTTCACCTATTTCTTGACTATTTTTCATCAAATTCAAATTCAAAAATGTAAGCGTTCCGCGATAATTAGGTGAGGATTGTGGCGAGAAAGGAGGAGCTCGTGGCTAAATAATTACAGCCGCATAGACCGATCTTCCGGGTTAAGCCACGCTTGCCGAGGTTGGTCTGTGGATGGGTGACCATTTACCATAGCGAGTTTCCTCCGTGCCTCAGAAAGCACGTAAAGCCGTTGGTCCCGGCTGTCATTTGTAGATCTTTGACAGTCGTTACTGTTGGTCAGAAGCCAGAAAGTCTGACAACCAGTCTTACCAAGAGTATCGTATTACCCAGTTTGGGTTGTGGAGGTCTGATAGGCAGTCGCACCATGTAAAATACTGATATTCAGCTGCATCCGGTTCGACTGGAAGCCGACCCCAACATAGTTGGGAAAAGGCTAGTCAGATGATGAGTGGACAATGGGATCAGCACGCTTGATGGTATGATCATCTATACGGTCCGCCTGGTTATAGCTACTAGCAGCTTAGCAGTTTACTGTGTTCTGTCGTGTGTTTGTGAGAGCCAGAGGTGTTTGGGGAAATACCTCTGTATTTTGGATTCGTGTGCTCCATCTTAGACCCTGGTTGCGCTTATCATCAGGTGGGACTAGGACTAAATGCGACTAAGCTCCAGTTTCTGAATTGAGAATTCTAGGATAAGCAATACTTAACTAACATTTGAGTACGGAGTTGTCTAAAAAATGACGGATTTCAAAGCATTTTTTTTACAACTCCGTACTCATATATTACTTAAGCTTATCCCGAATTCTCAATTCAGAAACCAGAGGTAAGTCAAATAAAAAATCAAACAATAATGAGCTGATAAATGTATTTAAAAACTTTGTTTCGGAGAAGTAACATCCATAGTTGGTTATTAAAAAAGAGACTAAGAAAGTTACACGATAGTAAATAAATAAAAATAAATATTAGCCTGTAACTGTCCCATTGCTGGGCAAAGGCCTCTTCTCGTATAGAGAAGGAACGAGCATTGATACCATTGATATTGATACGATAGTAAAAAAAACATAATATTTAGTTACCAGTTCATTGTTCGTCATTCAACAAAGAAGAGTCGTATTTCCCTGCTATGGTCTTCAGGATGGAGTTGGAGGCAGAGCAACGAGGCAGATCTCTGTCTGACGATGGCATTAAAGCCGTCGACGTGTACCTGCATGAGCATACCAGATGCACTACAGAAACGGGCCAGCCCCATCAACATCCTGAAACCGATGATGACACCAAGTTCTAAATCTCCTTACGCTATCTCATTTACAGTTTAATCAAGGGCTGGCCGAACACTTACACGTTCACGAAGGCTATAGCTGAGGAAGTGGTCAGGACTACTTCTGGAGACCTGCCCGTGTGCATCGTCAGATCTCCAGCTGGTGAGAAAATCCTTTTGCATCTTTTTGTTTCACTGATTTTGTTTAAGTACCTAATAATAGTTTCGTGTAGTGCCGTACTTAAAGAATAGCACTATGCCATCTCTTCCCATAAGTGTCGTAAAAGGCGACTAAGGAATTCACTAGCGGATGGGCAGCAGCGTTTTCGGTGTACTTTAACAGCCATACTGCGATCGCCAACCCGCTTGCCAAGCGTGGTGATTATGGCAAACCCCCCCAACATGCTTGGGGGAGGCCTATGTCCAGCAGTAGACGTCTTTCGGCTGAATGATGATGATGATGACCTAATAATAACTTTATCTTCCGGTTATGAGACAGTATAAAGAACAGTGTACTGCGCTCTAAAACTCAGATCTCTGTCGTTGGTCAGAAAGCCGCAAGCTTAAAATGGAACTGAGCTGGTTACGTCTGCCGCATGTCCGACGAGCTGTGGGCTAAACTCACCACTGAGTGGAGCTTGTACAACGTTAGACGACGTCGCGGCATTAGATGGCGGGACGAGTAAGACTTACTGGGAGGATTAGCCGCAGAAATATTTAAATCGAGAGGAGTGGAAGGGTAGGGAGGCTTTTGCCCTGCAGCGGGATGATCACGGTTGAATCTATATAAATAAAAAGACAAGTCCTGACTGACTTACTGACTCATCAACGCCTAGCCGAAACCTTTGAACCTAGAACGCTGAAATTTTGCAAAGAGGTTCCCTTTATAATGTAAACAAGGAACAAGGAAGGATTTTTCGAAATTCAACCCCTAAGGGAGTTAAATAGGGGATGAAAGATTACCCGTCGCCCAATCAGTAACAGGCCCAAGAAGGCGGCGCGCATGTGTTCCGTGCGCGCCTCTCAGGAGGACGTGGGGCAAGGCTCCACAGAAGGAGAGGTCCGCCAGGGTCTGGCGGACCGAGGCCTGCCGGGGTCGCGGTGCATGCAGCTGCAAATCCCGTGACCCTGGCCAAGGGTCAGGCGAAGGAACACCGTGGGTTTTTAGCCGGTAAGAGTCCGGCATAACCCTTCGCCTTCCCCAGGTGAAATGTAACCATGAGGATTCCACAAGGAAAAAAAAAGGGGATGAAAGATTGTATGGAAAATCGTCACTTAACGGGTTCAAAGTTTCACGCAAGCGAAGCTGCGGGCAAAAGCTATAAAAATAAAAAAAATAATCTGCCCATCATGCTACATCTGCTGACCATCCTCTGGATATAATCTCGTGGTAGATTTTAAAGACACCCACAAAAAGAGAGATTTTCATCTTTGAGCTAACAAAGTTGTTCATATTTGTTTTATAATTTCAGTGACATGCTGTTACTACGAGCCATCTCCGGGGTGGGTGGACATGAGCTGTGCGTTTGCAACAGGAGGAGTGAGTATTTTGAAGTTACACTTCTTTTCGGCGCATTCTCATATTAAGAACGTTTGTCTACCGCCGCCGTCACCGAGAAACGAGACTATTTCGGAATGAGTTCGGAACGACGTGACGGCGATCGTTTGTCCACCGCCACCGATCTCAGTGGTTCCCAACATATGACAGAAATCCGTGCATCGGCGCCGGCAATCTCGGATGTAGTGGACAAGAGCAGACGCGTTTTATATTGCTGTCATTTCGGTCCGTCACGATCTCGGCCGAGTTCTAGCGGTAGCGCCGATTTACTGACAATCTCTGTGGCCGAGATGACGGCACTCGGATGACGGACGTGCGGTGGACACGCGGTCATAGTAATGTATGTATCGCTACTTCGGCAACGTCATCTCGTTCTCGGTGACAGTGGCAGTGGACAAACGGCCGAAGGTCGACCCCTAGTGGGACTTAGGTTCTCGGCTTAGGGCGTTGCTGGGTTTACCTCTCGCTTCCGGCCGTGGTTCTGTCTATGGTCGGAAGCGAGAGTGCGTGGGAAACCGTCACCTCCTTTTGCGAGGTGGTGATGGCAACCAAGGAGGGAGCGGAGAGGGAGAGAGAGGCGACGGCCACTCTCCCTTCCCGCGCCAGATGCACCGGGCGCCGCCGGAGGGCGCGCAGTGTTCCGTGCGCGCCTCTCAGGAGGACGTGGGGCAAGGCCCCACAGAAGAAGAGGTCCGCCAGGGGCTGGCGGACCGAGGCCTGCCGGGGTTGCGGTGCATGCAGCTGCCAATCCCGCGACCCCAGCCAAGGGTCAGGAGAAGGAACACCGTGGGTTTTTAGCCGGTAAGAGTCCGGCATAACCCTTCGCCATCCCCGGGCGAAGGGTATCCATGAGGATTTTCAAACGATAAAAAAAAGGCCGTTGCTGGGTTTGGAGGGAGACAGCTTGATAAGGGCTGAATTGCCGGTGTGACTGTAGCGATCAACAACGACACTTGATCGCTACAGTCACACCGGTAATTCTGCCTTTACCTGGTATCTCTACACCCGTGTGCTTTCATGTTCATCTTGCGCTTTCAACTTTCAATTCCTCTTGCGTCAAGCGCATGTAATATTGATTGCCATAAGACGCATGCAGCTTATCGTCTACACTGGTGCGCCTCGGTCAGTCATCAGTTGATATACAATAGACGGATTAGCGTGCGCTAGGGGCATGCGCTGACGTCGAACTGGTATTAACACATGCTAGTCTACCATACTTTTCATAGAGCTCATGATACATATTGCTAGTGGACCTTCCAGGAGGGTCCTCGGCATTACGTTTGCGCTAAGAGTGAACCCTCGAGGAGGGTTCCTGGCATTAGGTTAAAAACCGTAAAAACATGCTACTACGTCTTAAAATAGGTGTTCGCTTCTTTCATGACGGTGCATTTTCCAAGAAAAACCTTCATTAAAATGAGCCCTCCATGAGGGCACCCGGCATGGTGAATGCGACTACAGCGTGCCCTCCTGGAGGGCTCCCGACACTAAACGTGTTAAGGCATGCGCTATTGCATGCACTATGGCGCTTCACGCATGCTTCAGACGAAGACGCAAGATGAACATGAAAGTGCACTAGTGTAGACATAGCTTATGAGAAGAGTGTGGAGAAACCAGGTGTGGTGTTCCTCCAACCAAAGGGAGGATCCTCCAACCAGGCGGAGTCTTGTGCCTGGCGGGCTACTGCCCAACGGTTGATGTTGGGAGGTTGTATATATACTATCTGCGTGTTAAATCTTGATTGCGCGATGTAGGATAGTTCGCATGTGGCGAGATAGATGCCGCCACAAGAGTTACTGACTGATATTATATTGTAATCCATTTCAGTTCATCCTCGGTGTCGCTTTGGGAATGGTCCACGTTGCCCGAGTAGACAAGTACAACAAACTGAATCTCGTACCACTAGAAATTGTCAACAACGCCGTCATAGCAGCGGGTTGGGACTCGGCAGAGAGGCGGGTACGTGGAGACACTGATATTCCGCTGTATACTGTCACTAATGAAGAAACTAGAATCACCTTTGGTAAGTCTTTATACGGGGTGTAAACGAATTCGTGTAATTCCTTCAAACCGCATGATTTACTGGTAACACTGATTGACCCAGCATAGGATTTTTTCAGAATAAAAAAAAGTATTCAAAAAATGAACCATGGTATTCTGTATCTGAATAATTTTAGCGTCCCAAGTTAACTGACTGCGTGGAGCGATATCGCGCTAGTCGTAACCGTCAGCTGTGTCACCGTGCCGTCATTAATTTATGCATGGCATCGAAATTTACTATCACATAAAAAATATTTGGGGAAAAAAAGGTTAACTTTATTTTTAATCAATCTAAATGCCGCGCGGGGTTAATATATACCATTAATAGATCATGTGGTTTGAAGGAATTACACAAATTCGTTTACACCCTATATTTGCTAGAAGAAGAAAGGAAGAAAGAAAATGAGAGCAAAAACACACTTAGCGTATCTTGCGCCGCGTACTACGCAAGATACGCGACGCAAAATATTTTTAAGTGTGGTTGTAGCCGCTGATCGCTAAGCGTATGCTGAGACGCAGGTGACGCAGGTGCACACCGCGCAAGGCAGAGCAGATTTTGTAAAAAACAAACATATTCAAATTAGTTTCTTTATTAAATAGCCTATCTTTAAGAAAAAAATACCAAAAAAAACTTAACATACCGAATTGTCATACTTATTACTCGTATATTGTGATCTAAAGTCCCCGTCACGAGAAGCTATAAATTTTGTAAATAAAGAACTTCTACAAAGTTACGTAGCGACAATTCAATCAACAACAAATAATCCCAAATTCAATCAACTCAAAGTTACATACTTACGTGTAATACGAAACTAACGAGCAATTTCACTTAGTCGGGTTATATTTTAGCGATATAAAGCGCTATCGTCTAATGTTTTGTGGTACCGGAACGTGTCTGACTCATGGAACGTCAACATTTGGCCCGCCATTTTGAAGTAAGTTCACACTGACACTGTCAATGCTGTCATTTGAGTTTTGAATGCGTTTCAGTTTGTTTGTGTTGTTTTCGTAGATTATTATTTATTACTATATAAATAAAATAAAAACCATTATATAAAAATAAAAATCATTACAAAACTGTTTTTTTTTATTTGTTCCAAAGGTTGCGAACCCCTGGATGTGTGTTTACAAAATTTATAGCTTCTCGCGACGGGGACTTTACTTAGTTAGTAAATACTAATTTAAATATTGGTACTGTCAATGGTCGAGAGTCTAGGGCCTCATTTACGGAGACGTGGGGCGTCGCGCGTCGCGTGCTATGTGTCGTCTCGCGGCGCGTCAAACGATTTTTCTGTTTACTTCGCGGCGGCGCGTGCAGCGGCCCGCATCATCACACGCGCAAACACAAACATATGGCAATGTACGATGTTGTTTATGAAGTTGCGGCGCGTGCGAAGCCACGGGCCCCGCCGCGGTTGACGCTACGTTTTACAGTGGACGGAGAATTGCAGGAATAGCTGGTCGCAACGCTGCGTGCACCGCCGCGATAAACGTCGCGTGCGACGCGGCGATGCCATCCGCGGGCTCCGCCTGCATTTCAAGCAAACGCGTGTAAAATCGCTTCTCCGTAAACGCTCTCATACAACGCCATATGTTTGAATTCAGTGCGGGCCGCGACGCGCGACGCTCCGCGTCTCCGTAAATGAGGCCTTAGCGTATCTTGCGCCGCGTACTACGCAAGATTATACGCCACTGATAATACGCCGGAGAAAAAAATCCCAGTAGTCCCATAATGGAACTAGAGAATGGAACTACTGGGATATGGCGTGAACATCGGCATTGTTTAATTATTGTGTTTGCTATCTGGACTGTGAACTTGCATTTTTTATTTTCAGATTTCATAGCAAAAATAATGCGTAAAGACTGCATAAAGTTCTCATGTCCGAAGGCTATCTGGCGCTGCTTTCTGATCGAGATTAAGAATAGTATTCTGTACAACATTGTGTCTTGGCTTCTACATTATATTCCTGCCTACATCATAGATGGAGTGTGCGCTTTATTCAGAATTAAGATCAAGGGAGCACCATCGTAAGTTTTTTGACATAGTCACCATCACATCACCCCCGAAGGGTTCACCACACGTCTCATCACCCCCATATTTCCCGAAGGATTGGGCAGAGGTGTATAATAATACCCTCATTTCGTCGTTTAACGTATAAGTCCCACGTAATAAGGGGCGAGCTTATGACTTGTTGACGACTCGGGCACAATACACCCCTAAATTAAATTCACCAGAAAAAATTTAAGGGTACATACGGAAGCGGTATACTTATTGAAATGTAAAATCATTAATATAATTTATTTAAATCTAACAAAGTTATTTACTTTTGTTTGATCCTGAAAATATGAATAATTTTATGCACATAATACTCTAATACTAGAAATACTACGTCAACGACACGGACTATCAATTAAATTCATCCCACCGCGCGTAAGCTACACACATCATGCACCATTATACGCTTGTGTGAGTCATGCGTCAGTCAGCTATACCGGTATGTAATGCGTGCGAGCGAGTCGATAGCGCGAAATCCGTGCAACACACACACAGAAATGCTTTCTCCCTCACTCCACTCCACGTATTTAAAAAGTTAGAATTTGTTCTGAGACAATGGGGATTTGAATTTGAAGGGATTAGCTAACAATGATTAGGATCAGCTGATAAGGATTGAAATCAGCTGATAAGGGTGGTAATTTACAGTGTTATTAAAAACTTACAGTTCAGCAATTTTTCAAAATGGCCACCGCCCTTTGTTATCAACACACAAGCGAGCACTTTTTAAAAGATAGTTATTTAATGATATTAGAACATCACTTTGCCCTTTTACTTCGAGTTGTTTTAAAAGTTTGCGACTATCGGGCTCACTCACGTACACTCTCCGTTTGATTTCACTTCACATGTAAAAATCCATGGGTGTGAGGTCAGGCGGCACGCGGGCCAGGCAATTAGGCCGCCGCAGCCTGTCCACCGACTCCCGAACTCCTCGGTTAGGTACTTTCGCTCCGACCTATCTAGATAAGATTCACCTGCGTGCCGGCCTTTTATGAAGTATTAACACAAAGGGTACTCTCGAGACGTGAACTGATGATCGTATGAAGCCATCGTAGTTATCAATTTAATAACAGATGTTAACAGGTAATACGTATTGCGCGCTCGCGTAAACTTAATAACCTCTCTGTTGCGTTCTGAGGAGACGGGTTCGGTGGAGAGGGCGCGATGCAGTCTGCTTTGACCTTAGTTTACCGAATATTAAGCCTATTTAGTATTCATCAACACAACATGTAATTACGTATACAACAAAAACCGGGTACGCGGTAACGAGAGGTTGCGCTTGCACCGCGCGTCACGCAACTTAACCTAATTACTGCGGGCGGCCGACTGCGGCGGGCGGCGGGCGACACGCGCACGCGCCGGTGTGGGTGGGGGCGAGGGTGGTGCGGGAGCCAGACTAGTTGGCGCCGTCCGTCTCGTGCGCAGCCTATGTATTGCGCGGGCTTTTTTTTGAATGAATAGATAAAAGGGTTGCGTGTGTGCGTGCGCGTACGAATATCATTGTCAATGTGATTGAACTTTCTTACCAATTATTGATGTTTTTGAAGTACAGTTTTCAAACAAAATAATTTTCTTTTTTTTTTCTCTTTAAATGTTCTATTACAGTAACTGACCATGCCCTTAAATTTTTTCTGGTGAATTTAATTTAGGGGTGTATATTCGGACACAGTGTCCGAATTGACACATTTTAATTTCAATATTTTTTTCACTGCTGATTCGCTGATTCGGACTCCATCAAATTATTGAAGCTGTTTAGTAGATACAGTCATATAAACTACTATCTGACTATTAAATGTAAAACTATTTTAGGACGGCTTTAAGGAAGATCGTTTAAGCGCCTATTTTCTGTTCATTTCTGTCGCCCTGGTACTTTTCAAAACAACAAGTGATTCAAAGTCACAACCTGTATTTTTGCCATTAAGGAGCTAAGTAGTTAAGTCGCCTAAGCACCTAGTTCCAGTCCACTTCTGCTTTCCTGGTAGTTTTAACAAATAAACAATATTTGCGTGCGGTGCGGTGCACCGTGCTGCCGCACGACGCCGCGCCGCGCCGTCTCCCGGTAGCAGCGCCGTGCCGTTACACGGTGTCCGGTGCCGCACCGTAGACACGTGTCCACGAGATGTGCGCGATGACTTGCGGGCTTCAATTAGGACCCTCTATTGAGATTTGTGTATTTAATCTCGTCGTGCGACTCAATCGCATCGTTTGCTCGTACGATCGAATACTCAAATAGGACGACGCGACGCCTAAGGCCTCATTCACACGGGGTAAGTAACTGACTCCAAACTCGAGACAAGTCAGTGCTGACCCGATAAATTACCTAGTGTAAATTGATGTGTAAGAGCCCAAATACACGTCCGATACTTGCCTCCGATAGTCGGTTCCGATAGTCTAATCAGACTATCTGAAGGCCTCCGCGTCGTCGTTGTACAGAAAAATCGGACACGAGAATCACACGTGTATTTCATGAATCTGATTAGATAGTCGGATCCGGCTCCTGGAAGCAACTAGCGGACGTGTATTTTGACCCTTAATTGATTTGGAGTCAGTACAGCGCTGTCGTGATCAATTTACACTACGCAAGTATCGGGTCAGCACTAACTTGTCTCGAGTTTGGAGTCAGTTACTTACCCTATGTAAATGAGGCCTAAAACTTTGTACACGTACGTCTGTGTTTTTTTTTTCTTTTTAAGTATTTTACGTATGACTTATAGAGACGTCGTGTCACAATAACTTCCTTTATTTTTTTCTCTTCCAAACTCACAAACTTGCACGTTTATAATTGTATTATTAGCGTGATCGATTAACATTTTATTTCCTTTCAGATTCGTGAAAATCTACGAAAAATACGACAAGCTATTAGATGTAAATACATATTTTTTGTCAAGCGAATTTGCGTTTAAAGATCATAACGTTAAAGCTCTTATTAGCAAAATGAGTGATGCTGATAAGGCCATCTTCAACTGTGATCTATCTACTGTTGATTTCGAAGAATTTGTCAGAGTATGGTGTCTTGGTATCAGAAAATATATCATAAAGGATGGCTTAGGGGGAGTTCGAGAAGGCTGCCGAAAACAGAAGATTTTTCTTATTGCGAACTATGTAGTCTTGGCTTTATATTTGTATGCTATATGGAATGTTCTGTGTATAAGTTGGTTTATTGTAAAATATTTGTTCGGAATTTAAAATAAAATGTGTTAGTTATTATTTGTTTATTTTTTACAAGCTTTTATTGAACTTGCAATGTTTGTATGTTAGTTTGTTTAGGTCAAATCTTGCAACTGAATTTTAAAACAATTATCTCCAACCGATTGAGCTGAAATTTTGCACATATGTTTAGGCCCAAACTCTACCAAAGCGGAGATGAGACGAGCGGAGCGGAGATGTGTTTTAAAAAAACAATAGAATTTCGTTATTCACACATCTCGTCTCCACTCAGCTTAAGTGGATACCACTGAGCGGAGATGTATCATATTTGTATGGCGCGATGGAAGCGGAGATGTGAACTGTTCCTCGCTGAGATTGAGCTGGGCCGCGGTACAAGGCGGAGATGTGAGCTTTGCCTCGCTAGCTGACGACGGCGCGCAGCGGAGACGACGTGTGTGCGGCGTGCTGTGAGCGGTGTCACACTTCTCATGTCAACTTGTATAGCGACATGACTGAGACGTCTACCTTTCCTGTCGATCGAATTGAGACACTCACAAAGACATGCACTGCAACAAGACTCAGGCCCGGACTCCACCAAAGCGGAGATGTGCGGAGATGTCTCGAACAACCAATAGGATTGCGTTATTTTTAAATCTCTCCGCTTAGCTTCAACTCAAAACGAATTCCTATTGGTTGTTTACGAGACATCTCCGCACATCTCCGCTTTGGTGGAGTCCGGGCCTTATAACAGCGGTTACGCACTGCATCCGATCCGAATCCGTGGAAATACGTTCCGAAGTAGCCATAGAACTATTTGTATGGTAGTTTACGCACTACATCCGGCATCCGTCATCCGATTTCTATCCGTCATCCGTGAGTCTCCAATTCGAAAGAAATATTGACGGACCGAAGTAGCCGTAGTACTGTTTGTATGAACGCTTTCGCATTACCTCGGATTCAAATCGGACGCCAATTGGATATGTCAAAGATGGCCACTGAATTGTTGGAATTTCAATCAGAGATCGGAATACCTAGTGCGTAAGCAACATCTGAATTCGGTCCGAGATTTTTACTCTAGATCAGTATTTTCACGGATTCGGATCGAATGCAGTGCGTAAAGCAATATCCGAATTCGGTCTGAATTTTTATATCCGTATTCTCACGGATTCGGATCGGATGCAGTGCGTAATCGCTGTAAAGGTAAATTCGGAATACAGTAACATACAAAAACAAAAAACTATTCACAGTATACAGTGCGTGGGTATCGTAAAAGGCGACTAAGGGATTCACTAGAGGATGGGCAGCAGCGTTCTCTGAGTATTTTAACAACCATACTGCGATCGCCAACTCGCCTGCCAAGTGTGGCGATTATGGCAAACCCCCCCAACATGGTCGATGTGGCGATGCTTGGCTGAATGATGATGATGATGATGATACAGTGCGTGAGTGTTTCACTTCAGGCAATTATAGTAAGTTGAGGTATTGCTTTAGCTGATACAGGTCGTCCCACGAGTTTGCCACATGGAGGGAAAGTACCTTAAATACTGTAGATAGAAAAAAAAAACTGAATGAATGAAAAACTGTATTTTATTAAAAAAATCATTTATTTACAAAAAAATAACCAAACAGAACTGTAATCAGAACAAATAACTAAAAAATAACCAAACAATATAAATAAACAATCCACTTATAACATAAGTTGCTATTCTACAATAAAGTTGTTTTTTCATCCCCCACGCAGTATTTTTTAATCCATCTTTGACTATGTACTTTCTTAGCCCGACGAACCAGAGGACTATCTGCTCCGTCCACTCCACATCTGATATATCGCAATGATATATAGCTTTGTCGGTATCGGAGAGACTCTTGAAGAGTTCCGAGGTATTATTGTCTTTGAAAATCCATTCGTTGTTCGTGTAGTAAGAATAGACGGAGCTCATTTTTTCTATTGTGGTATACATTTTCCTTAATCTGGAAATAGATTAGATACATCATCATCATCATTTAGTCAATAGAAGTCCAAGCTAAGTTGGGAAGGGGTTGCCGTAATCGCCACGCTTGGCAGGCGGGTTGGCGATCGCAGTATGGTTGTTAAAGTACTCAGAGAACGCTGCTGCTGATATCGCGCAACAAACATACAAAAACAAGAAAAAAAAAAACAGTCAGACGAATTGAGAACCTCCTTCTTTTTGAAGTTCGTTAAAATGGTGGCTGGGTTGGACTGGATGCGGAAGGCGGAGGACCGACGCGACCGGTCCAATGGACTGCGGTAGCCCCTGCTCCTTGCACGGTTTTTAATTAACCCCGAGCCTCTCCTTCCTTTTCCGTAATCTAAGTATACACCGTGGGTCCGAGGATGCCTAATTGAAGAAGAAAAGCTAGGATATAGTTTGTTCAATAAAGCTTAATTTTCGAGATATTCATTATTTACGGAAATTCACAACTTGAAAAATCTCTACGTTAACAAGCCCAATGAACGCGGAATTGCGACTTTTGTCATACCATACCCCACTCGCCGTATGTTGAGTTTTGTCAGGCAGGTTCGCGAAGTGACAAGTTTCTTATCCGCTCACACGATAATTTATAAACGTTGCCAGTTCAACCTAAGGTATTGTTTACAAGAAAGTACTAAAGGTAATTGATTTATTTTGTTCCAAAAAACATCATCATCTGCCTAGCCTTTTCCCAACTATGTTGGGGTCGGCTTCCAGTCGAACCGGATGCAGCTGGATATCAGTATTTTACATGGAGCGACTGCCTATCAGACCTCCACAACCCAGTAACTGGGTAATACGATACTCTTGGTAAGACTGGTTGTCAGACTTTCTGGCTTCTGACCAACAGTAACGACTGTCAAAGATCTACGAATGACAGCCGGGACCAACGGCTTTACGTGCTTTCCGAGGCACGGAGGAAACTCGCTATGGTAAATGGTCACCCATCCACAGACCAACCTCGGCAAGCGTGGCTTAATCCGGAAGATCGGTCTATGCGGCTGTAATTATTTAGCCACGAGCTCCTCGTTGATATAACATTTGACTCATAATACCATCAGAAAGGCGTGGTTAAAATCTTTCAGGTACCTCGAGCCCACCGTGTATAAAAATGAATCCCTATTTCCCTTGGTCACGGCATCACGCGTGAGCGGCTGGACCGATTTCGCAATTTTTTTTTTCTTAATTCAGGAGAACGTTCTTATGAAAGAAAATTTTGATATTTAAAAAAAAACGAAATCATCTCAGTATGTCATCCATATTCTTCATTTGTTGAAAATGGTTTTAACTTTTTGTTACAATTTTAATTTTGTTTCTGAAGGTAGATAGTAGTTGGTACCTAGGTACCTAGTAAGTAGGAAAAAGTGCATTGCAACGCATGCCGGTTACAGCTAGTCGGGTAATAAAAATAACGTACCTTGGTGGTATCCCCAACACGAGGCATACTGCGTCAATTCCATAAGCAGGCACATGGTGGAGGAAGAAGCTCAGTATACTATACACCCATTTATAAGGAGTTTCTATGACCAAGCAGTACCACATAGCTTGCGGAGATATTAAAGATTTCCCCACTACCTCTCGGAGTATGGTTGACATTTGACCTGAAAGTCAATCGAAAAAAGTCTGTGATATTTGGTTTTTCAGTGTGGAATTTCTCAGTAGCAGCCCGGGTTCTGGATTTGTGCCTGGTTGATGGCAATATCAAACCTATTCATTCATCATCATATCAGCCTATTGCCGTCCACTGCTGAACGTAGGCCTCCCCCAAAGATCGCCAACCATCCCGGTGTTGGGCAGCCCGCATCCATCTGCTGCCAGCCACCTTTTTCAAATCGTCGGTCCATCGTGCCGCAGGGCGCCCCACACAACGTTTGCCAAAACGCGGTCTCCACTCTAACACGTGTCTGCTCCATCTACCATCTGTTCGTCAGCAGACATGGCCGGCCCACTTCCACTTCAGCGTGCTAATTCTACGCGCAATGTGACTTTAGTTCTCTGGCGAATGACTTTATTGCGAATTCTATCCACGAGAGAAACCCCGAGCATCGCTCTCTTCATAGCACGCTGAGCAACCTTAAATTTGTGGACCAGGCTCACGGTGAGTGTCCACGTTTTGGCTCCGTAAGTCGTTACGGGTAGGACGCACTGGTTAAAGACCCTGGTCTTAAGGGATTGTGGGATCGACGATTTAAAGATATCACGTAGCTTCCCGAATGCCACCCAGCCCAAACTTATTAATAAATGTGTAGTTAACTAATAAGGTCACAGCTCATTAGAGCCACCCGGCACCCGCCCGCATCGTCTCGTCGCTTGGCGTCCACTAGTTGTCAGCAGGTGCAACCTTAAATTTTTCTTCACTGGAAAACCTATTACATGGGACTTAATCATAACGGCAAAATGAGTGTGTACTATAAACCTCCACCCAACCCAGCGGGGAATACAGGCATGGTAGCTTCTATCAAAGCTTTGTCCTACGGGATCTCCAAGCTATTGGCAAGATTCGCTGACTGAGCCACCACGAACGAATGAGCAGTCATAGCCTAGCGGTTGAACGCTTGCCTTCCGTGCAGGAGCTCTGAGTCGGCTCGCACCTCTCTTTGATTACCAGATTTGAATGTAAAAGGGGTTCGAACATTTTTCTATGGAAGCTGGCATAGGCCCCTGCCGCCATTTTCATTTTTTTTCCAAGTTGCTGCGCACGATGAAACTAACATATATGGGTAGAGAACACTCAAACAAACAAAAAATATTCACAGATATAGTGCCCTAAAGTGTCACGTTGCCGAGATATTTGGACTCAAAGATTTTTTTTCAAGATTATCTCGATACAATATCTCGGTAACGTGACACTTTAGGGCACCATATCTCTGAATATTTTTTATTTGTTTGAGTGTCTTCTACCCATATTTACCAGTTACAAAGTGCGCTACAATAAAAAAACTTTAAGTCAAAATATCTCGGCAACGTGACACTTTAGGGCACCATATCTCTGAATATTTTTTGTTTGTTTGAGTGTTCTCTATCCATATTTACCAGTTACAAAGTGCGCTGCAATCTTGAAAAAAAATCTTTAAGTCCAAATACCTCGACAACGTGACAGTTTAGGGCACCATATCCCCGATATTTTTTGTTTGTCTAAGTGTCCTCTACCCATATATGTTAGTGTTATCGTGCGCCGCAACTTGGAAAAAAAATCAAAATGGCAGCGGGGGGGCTATGCCACCAAGGTTCTATCCCCTTTCATGGTGTTCCTTTTATTTTAGATGCTACGTTATTTAGAGGAAATAAATATCTGATCGAGCCTTTCGATTAGTACAAAAAAATTACAGTTTTTTTGTGTTTTCACATTTAGAGGGTCCGATTCTTAGTACAGACAGGTGATTATTTAGTTTTTTAGTTCGTATTGTTTTTAAAATAAAAAATGAGGTAATCATTCAGTAAATTTTTCTATCTACAGTATTTAAGGTACTTTCCCTCCATGTAGCAAAGTCCTCCAGGAGGCGAGTAAATCGACCAGCACAATACACAACGTCCGCCGCCGTCCGGCATACCGTCCTCGCCGATGAGGCCCGTCGCGACGTCCCACCGCCGCCGGTCACGATCCACCGAGCTTTCCCGTCGTAGAGCCGGTCGTCTCTTCAGACTCCGCAGTCACACCGATAATTCAGCCCTCATCAAGCTGTCCCCCCCCCCCCCCCCCTAAGTCCCAGCCAGCAACGCCGTAAGCCGAGGTCCGAGCCCCACTAGGGGTCGCCCTTAGTGCTGTTGTTGCAGGTAGTCATGATGTTAGTGTAGTACAAGTAGTTAGCTTAGGTTAAGTATTTTACTTCCCCCCCATTGGCTGGAGACCCTTCAGGTCTCGCCAATAACTGCCCGGTTACGTAGAAACCGTTCCCTAGGAAGACCTGCAGCAGTCAAATAGAACAAAAAAAAAAAAAACTTCATTCAGTATTTTTTTCTATCTACAGTATTTAAGGTACTTTCCCTCCATGTAGCAAAGTCGTGGGACGCCCTGTATATCTTCAAATCGGTTTTAGTATAGTTACCCCAAGTGATTGGATTCCTGCTGCTACTGCCAATAGTATATACTCGGTTACTGCCCCTGTCGGTTGCGGCAGCGACTATTGCTGCATTTGTGACGTAGTCTGCTGGCACGAAGTCTATTTTAATGTCCTGTCGAGAATGGACCACGTGGACCACACCCATTGAAGTACCAAAGACAAACTGAAATAACATTTATAACATTTAATAAGAAGGTGATCTCACTTGTTCTCTTTTTGAAATTTGGGTTGCGGTCCTCGTTACGGTAAAGTTTCGAGGTAGCTGAGTGTTATCGTACTGAGAGACCGCAAGTCTTCGCCGTCCCAGGCACACACTTTTAGAATCCGATGACGAAATTACCCTCCTCCAGGAGGCGAGTAAATCGACCAGCACACTACACAACGTCCGCCGCCGTCCGGCATACCGTCCTCGCCGACGACCGATGCCCGTCACGACGACACCGATAATTCAGCTCTCATCAAGCTGCTCCCCCCCCTATGTCCACGCCAGCAACGCCCTAAGCCGAGGTCCGAGTCCCACTAGGGGTCGCCCTTAGTGCTGTTGTTGCAGGTAGTCATGATGTTAGTGTAGTACAAGTAGTCAGCTTAGGTTAAGTATTTTACTTCCCCCCCCCCCATTGGCTGGAGACCCTTCAGGTCTCGCCAATAACTGCCCGATTACGTAGGAAGGGTTCCCTAGGACCACCTACAGCAGTCCAACAGAAAAAAAAAAACATTGGAAGTGTAATGGTCTGTTTGGTACAAAGCAAATATTATTGAAGAGTATTCCCATGCTTTATTTCGCCTCAGTGTTTTAAGGTATGTCAGACCTGGCGAATGCGCCGCGAATGAGCCGCTCGCGAGCCGCTTGCGAAAAATGCGCGTGTTGCTCTAGTGCAACTCCGGCAAGGCTCGAGAGGGGCGCGCATGCAGCGTGCGCGCAGCTCGCGCGCTCATAGCTTCTTTCGCGTTTGAACTATGAGCCTCAGTTGTGAATTTGCTTCCGAAGATGTCGCACCATACGACTGCCGTTAGCATAATTGCTACGGCATCGGCTATTCTATTACTGACAACGAGATTACTGAGACGCTGGCGGGGCGAGGGAGGTGCACCGCGGGCGGCACGCGCACCCCTCCTGCGCCGCTCGAGTACGGCGCGTAGATTGCGCGCGGACGGCGCAGGGGCTGCGCACGAACATGAAATGCACGCGCGCAGTTGTTGTTGCGCATTCGAGGCGCGTTCGCCATGTCTGGACACACTTTTATACATTGGGAGATTGTGGGGTCGTAAAAGGCTTTAAGAGATACACGAATAACCGAAACGAAGATTGTAGATCGACAACTTGTCTAAATCCTTGAACAAGATCTTTCCGTACCGTATACATTTAAAAAGTCTGCGTTCCAGGGGGCCTACTCCCTAAGTGCGTCAACGAAGTTAGTTGCTCGTCCGAAAGTAGCCCGAAACGTAGGAGTGAACAAAACAAGTGTCAAGTTCAACTTTTCGGACGGGCAAAAACACATCGATACAGGACAACTGCCAAATCGTGTTGTCATTCATTCTCAGTTCGGGTCCCGAAATAATCGTATATCCGTAGGTGATAGGGAGTAGGAAACGCTCGTAACTAAGGCCGAAACCACGGACTTCGTGCTTAGGGAGTAGAAATCCAGGGCCGCGGTAACTCTTTCGAACAAATTCCACAACCAAGCGATGAGACTACGTTTCGATATTGGCGAACATACGAGTGGTAGTTTTAACTGACAACGGCTGGTAAGATATAAGAATCGGGCAAATGTACAAACTTACTCCGGTAGGTCCAAAAACGCTGTTAATATAACCTGGAGCGGGCTCACGGTTCGAGCAGGTCACTGAAAACAGATGATAAATTATAAATATTTTTCATATACATACTTAAATAAACTCACACCTTTTTCCCATGGTAGGTAGAAACTGCATTGCAGAAATTGCATGTAGCGGAGATGAGAATGTCGAGATGGATGTGTGAAGTGACCAGAATGGATAAGGTCAGGAATGAGTATATAAGAGGAAGTTTGAAAGTAGAGCCAGTGACAGAAAAGTTGAAAGGGAACCGTTTGTCTTGGTATGGGAATGTGAAGAGGAGAGATGAAACGCATGTGACGAAAAGAGTTATGAATATAAATGTGGATGGATGAAGAGGAAGAGGGAGTCCAAAGAAAAGATGGATGGATTGTGTGAAGAATGATATGAAAGAGAAGGGAGTCAGTGATATCATGACGGGTGACAGGACGGAATGGAAGAAGAAAACGTGCTGCGCCGACCCCAAGTAACATGGTATCCTTACATACTCCTTTCGCTTCCTTCACTTCATACATTTTGTCATACACGCACGCCAGTTGCGAGGACCTGTCCTTTTTCAAGAACATCACCACTAACATTGATGTATGTCCTTCTAGGGCGACCTCTACTGGCGTTTCCACTGATATCCGCCTTATAAAGTCCTTGACCAAACCTCCTAAGCATACTTCTTTTAAATTTTGTCACTTTATCATGTTTAAACTAAACAGAGGGTGCATGAAAAGAGCCTCCACGAGTGACAATACTACGGTACGTCCGGCGCACCCTGGGCAGTCAGCCTCGTTACCATCCTTGCTGACTGGCTAATCTTTTCACCACGGCATGAGCTATTCTTGTATAGCTCGTGCCGACACGATAGAGAAAGAGAACTAAACAGAAACTTTGTCTTATCACACCATTCCTAAATCTATAATTAGGTAATGTTGAATTTCAGGGTATTGGTACTACGAGTCTCGAGGCATCCGTTAAGCGATCCCGAGGAGAATGGCAGCACGTGGTGTCGTGCACCACGAGGGTGTTTGGCAAACGAGTTTATTTTCCCCGGACGTGCCAAAGGAGGAGTACACAGGAGATTCCCGGAGTCTTCTAATGTGTTGGGTTGAGACCGGCCACCGACTGAATTCTGTCGATAAGAGTTCAACGTACTCTTTGGACGGAGGGTATCAATACAGATTTCCATTCGAAAAATAAATGTTGGTAATACAGGGTGTTAACGAATTCGTGTAATTCCTTCAAACTACGTGATCTACTGGTGACACAGATTAACCCTAAATGGGAAATTTTGAAAATCAAATAAAAAAAATATTTAAAAAAAAAACTTGATTTTCTATTTCTGAGTCATTTTAGAACCTTGAGTTATCTGACTGCAAAGAGCGATACCGCATTAGTCGTGCCTGCCAGCCGTGTCGCCGTGCTTTCATTAACTTATGCGTGGCATCGAAATGTTCACAAAAATAAATTATTATTTTTTGGAAAAAAATAAATTCTTATTTTTTTACTGAATCCTTATTATGTGGTTTAGATACGATCAGTAACAAAGCCGCATGAAAAAATAATAATTTTATTTTTTTATTTTTAATCAAGCTAAATCCCGTGCGGGGCCTGTCTACATCAGTAATAGATCATGTGGTTTTAAGAAATTACACGAATTCGTTAACACCCTGTATACTTACCTATACTAGGTCTAAGTACGCAGATCGGCAGACCAGCTCCACTACTGCGAACCAGCTCCTCAGCTAACGCCTTTGTGAAGGAGTAAGTGTTAGGCCAGTCCAGAATCAACCTGGAAGATGAATGAGAAGAAATCTTAACGAGGATACAAGTGAAAATGATGGGACACCAAAGAACGTCGTCATAATTGCTCTAAAACGTTCACTGATTCAGCGTCGTTGCAGAGTACTTTTTTTTTCTATTTAACTGCTGTAGATCGTCCTTGGGTACGCCTTCTACGTAACCGGGCAGTTATTGGCGAGACCTGAAGGGTCTCCAGCCAATGGGGGAGAAGTAAAATACTTAACCGAAGCTAACTACTTGTTTTACACTAACATCATGACTACCTGCAACAACAGCACTAAGGGCGACCCCTAGTGAGACCTCGGTGAGACTAGGGTGTCGCTGGCGGGGGCTTGGGGGGGAGACAGCTTGATGAGAGCTGAATTATCGGTGTGACTGGCCAACGGTTAATGTTGGGCGGTTGTATACAAGGTTAGTCAGAAAGGGGGTACTAATCCGAAAGGGTGTTTAAGTACACATAATAATTAATAACTTTTGTTCTACAACTTTTCCCAAAAGTCAATAGTTAAAGAGAAACAGTTGTTCAAATATCTCAAAAAAAAATCTCTAAAATCTATCTATCCCCAGTTATGATCAGCTGTGTTTACATTTCAGGTCATATTTTGGGGTCATGAATTAGAAGCACCGTTTTCTGAATTTGTAACTAAAGCAGGGATGAAGAATTTTTGAAAAAACTAAAATGAAAATTATTTTATTTGGAAAAAAAATATATCGAATTTTGAAATTTTAACACTTGCTTTCAAACAGTCATCAGCGATACTATAAGTGGGCTTCGGATTAGTACCCCCTTTCCGACTAACCTTGTACATACTATCTGCGTGTTAAATCATGATAGCGCAATGTAGGAACTGTCATCTATGAGAGTCACCATTAATGTTGCTGTAGTCGTCTACACTACCGGTGTGTTGCGCAGTTCGCACCTGACATGATAGATGCCACCACACACCCATACACACAAAAGGTTCATTGTGCGTACAGCTAAGGAGTGCCTCCCTGCCAGATTCTGTTTCCCGATAGCTTGGAGTTTGGCTCGCTATTTGGCTAGCTTTAGGCTAGGAGGAAGACATTGACGTCATCAAGCCTTCGTTCATCCGCGGTCTCTGCCAGCTGTATCACGAGAAAAGTCGCCATGGAAGATGGGTAGAACTGCTCAGAATCTCTCCGACTATTCAGCTCAGGGTCACATTAGACAAACTTACCCGTCTTTCATGTCATTAAGCCTCTGTTCATCCATGGTTTCTGCAAGCTCTATCATGAAGAGCGGCGGTATGGGGGTAGGGTAGAACTGCTCCAGAACCTCACTGTTTCGTCTGCTGAAGGTCGCGTGGGAGTATGCTGTTGACATGTAGACGAAAGATCTGGAAAGAAAGACTATTTTGGTAAATAGACCTTTCTTAATCCAAAATTACCCTGACCACAAAAGCATAGTTTGGTCAGCCCATTACTGTCCCGCTAACGAGGTCACTCACAATGGGCCTCATGAGAAGACTCAAGGTCCCTACATGATCATTTCAGAAATGATGAGATCCGCAGGAGAACCTAGGTAACCGACATGTGCGTGGAATGCTGTCGCCTCCTTTTGAGAGGTGGTGATGGCGACCAAGGAGGAATCGGAGAGGGAGAGAGAGGCGACGGCCACTCTCCCTTCCTGCGCCAGACGCACCGGGCGCTGCCGGAGGGCGCGCGACGATCTCCGGCCACTCTAGTGTGTGGCCTGCGGGCGGCGGGTTAAGGGACCCGTCGCCCGACCAGTAACAGACCCGAGAAGGCGGCGCGCATGTGTTCCGCGCGCCCCTCTTAGGAGGACGTGGGACACGGACCCACAGAAGGAGAGGTCGGGATCGGGTCTGCCGGGATTGCGGTGCATGCAGCTGCGAATCCCGCGACCCCGGCCAATGGTCTGGAGGAGGAACACCGTGGGTTTTTAGTCGGTAAGAGTCCGGCATAACCACCAGCATAAAAATAAAAAAAAACTGTAATTTTATTGTACTAATCGAAAGGCTCGATCAGATACATTTATTTCTTCTTATAAATGTTAAATTTCATGGTGTTCCTTTTATTTTAGATGCTATGTTATTTAGAAGAAATAAATATGTCTGATCGAGCCTTTCGATTACTACAATAAAATTACAGTTTTTTTTTTGTTTTCACATTTAGCGGGTTCGATCCCCGGTTCAGACAGGTGATTATTAAAAATTCTTTGAATGCAGTTCGTATTATTTTTAAAATAAAAATGAAGTCTCCATTCAGTAAATTTTTCTATCTACAGTATTTAAGGTACTTCCCTTCCATGTGGCAAAGTCGTGGGACGCCCGGTATACTACACACAATACATGGACATAATACAGACCTAGCTAGGTCGGGCAAAATTTTATTGAGTTTTTCCTTGTTTTATTTGTCAGTAGCAACCTGAAGTTTGGATTGTGCCCGGTTGATGGCAATAGACTCGCCCCCTATTACATATTATTTATTATTATTATCAGCCTGTTGTGTCCCACTGCAGGCCAAAGGCCTCCCTTCCCTCTTTTCATTTTTCCCGGTCTTTTGCAATATCTGGCCAATCCTTTATGTAGAAGTCCAGTTCGTCACGCCATCTCCTTCTGGGTCTACCGCATCGCCGGTTCCTGTTGTTCGGAACCCAGTCAATGGCTGTTTTTGCCCAGTTTTGTTGCGACATGCGGCAGATGTGGCCTGCCCTGTTCCATTTTAATTTGGCGGCTGTGTTACCTACGTCTGCGATTTGAGTTTTGGAACGAAGTATACTGTTCTTTATACGGTCTGTAAGTTTGACTCCAAGAAGACTCCGTCCCATTGCTCGCTGGCAGACCCCGAGTGCGGACTTTTGACGTTTCGTTAATGACCAAGTCTGCGCTCCATAGGTCAGGGTGGGGAGAATGCACATGTCCATGAGTTACATGGGACTTAAAATAACGGCGAAATGAGGGTGTACTATGCACCTCTGCCCAGCGCTTCGGGAAATAGAGGCGTAATGTCATGTTACGTTATTGTCTATGCACGTTTAAATTGCAGTAGGAAAGTTGGTATAATGGTAGACATGTTGAAGATTGCTTTGTTACCTGAGTCTCTTGCACTGTTTCGCCAAGTTGATCATATCTCGTGTGCCTCGCACATTTGTGAGGGTGGCTGAGCGAAGAGGTGCATCGAAAGATACGGTAGCTGCTATGTGGAAGATGACGTCCACCTGAAACCAGAATAAACTGTCAGTTATCAGTAATCGACCACAGCTGAAGATGGAAAGCGGTTATCGCTGATTATGGGCTCTTGGAACAATGAATCTGGGTCACCAACATAAACCTTAATATCTCAAATACCAAAAATGATAGCTTATTCAAATAAAAAGTAAGAGAATTTAATTCTTAATCCATCTCCCCACGGAATGGTTTGTTATGTTCAGTATTAAGTACTAAGCATAACATTAAGTACAACTGGCGAGGCGTAAGCTAAGCTTTGCATTTGTGTGAGTGCACATAAAATCGATTATGAAAAAGCAGTATAAACCAGTTTAACCGGTTGCGTACCGCCCGTCGTGCCAGGACGACACTTAATTGTCTTATCTATTATGTCTATAATTACCGTGCTTGAGGTTTTAAACCAAGAAAAGGACGCAATGACTAATGTCCTGGTGGCCAGGAGGTTACAGACCAGCTTTTTAAGCACCGGCTTGCGAGTTCTAACCCAGGTATGTAGCAATATGACTTAATATGTACTGTCTTTGTAATGAACGATTTCTACCAACCGGGTCGCGCCGGAACGCGCCGAAGCGCATTTCACACTGTGCTAAAGGAAATTCAGACTTCTATTCAACAGTTAAGTTTCATGTTTGCATGGAATTTACACTGCTTGGAACTCGGTTAGATCCGCGCGTAAGCCGCGTCAGCCAGCCGGCTGTGTTCGGACGCCGCGGCAGCCGGTCGGCTCCTCGCGTAAGTGGACGGCGGCGCTCGGCTGTCATCGCGTTCGGTTGGCTCCGCTCGGCCACACCGCGCCGGTAGAAACTGACTGCCATTTTTTCCAAACGCAAACGAACCACAGCTGTCAGAGCGGTTACGCACTACATCCGATCCGAAGCCGTGAAATTACGTTCCGAAGTAGTCATAGAACTGTTTGTATGTTAGTTTACGCACTAGATCCGACTACCGTCATCCGATTTTTGTCCGACATCCGTGAGTCTCCAATTCGAAAAAAATATTGACGGAAAGAAGTAGCCGTAGTAGGGTTTGTATGAATGCTTTCGCATTACCTCACTTTCAAATCGGACATACGCCAAAGATGGCCCCTGAATTGCTTGGATTTGGATCAGAGATCGGATTAGTGCGTAAGCAATATTCGAATTCGGTCCGAGTGTTTTAGACTCGAGAACCGTATTTTCACGAATTCGGATCGGATGCAGTGCGAAAAGCAACATCCGAATTCGGTCCGAGTTTTTTGTATCCTTATTTTCACGGATCCGGATCGGATGTAGTGCGTAACTGCTCTTAGTCAGTTTTTGTTTACGAAAATTTGTCAAAATGATTGGTTTTGTTTTTTGTGATTTATTTTAGGAGAATTAGGCCCCTGGTGCCCAATTTCCTAAAAGAAATGTTGATAAATCACAACCGAACCAAGGCCGAACCGTTCATTCAGACAGTTCTCAATTTCAAAAGCTATCAAATTGTTTGACACAAAAACAAAATCAATCATTTTGAAAGTTTTCGAAAACAAAAACTGACTGACGGTTGCGGTTCGATTGCGTTTGGCAACAATTTATTTTAGGAGAATTAGGCACCAGTACTAATAGGCATTGTTTATTAATAAAGTTAATTACAAACCTCTTCAATGATTATTTCTCTGTCTTTAACACTGATACCGATATCAATTTCAGCTACATTCCCATCTATTGGTATAATTCTATCCACAAAACCAGGTTGTTTTCTATGTAGAGTATCATATACCTGAAAATAAAGAGGACAACTTAATTTAATTGCTTCAATGATAACTGATAACATCACGCCAGTATTCCAAGAAGGGCTGGACAGGGGTGTAAAGTACACCCTCATTTCGCTGTTATGTCTTAAGTCCCATGTAATACTTTACTCTACAAAGGCCCAGGAGATTGTAGAGTACATCCGAGTGAAGACCAATTCCACCCTGAGGGTCGAACGGTTGGAGTCTCGCCACAATGTGAATTTCAATTCCTTTGTGGTGAGAATGCCGACTGAACAGCTGTCGACGTTCATGAAGGAGGAATTTTGGCCGAGAGGTGTAGCGTTCCGACGATTTCGGGGCCGGCTATCAGACACCGCGCGAAACACTAAATATCAACACTAGAGCTACTAGATTCGAAGTTTTAGTTTAGTACCAAAAAAGCCGTTTTTAGCATTAATTATTAAAATTTCTAACTTAGGATGTCATGTGTTGTTTTTACGTGTTCGAAAATTTCTACATCACTTGACTAAAATGTTGTACGTACGAAATTTCAATATGTTGTGTGTTGACAGAAATAAAGCTTTTTATCTGAACTGGCGCCACTTTCGGTGGGGGAAGCGCCTTAATTGCAATTTGATATTTTATTTATTTAGAGATTATTTATTTCATTTTTATTATTTTGATTAAATAATAAAAACGATATTTTGTTTTTAATATTTATTTTTTTGCACTAATACTAGTATTTGTTAATTGTACCTACTTAATAATAATTATTGACTATAATTTAAACTTGAAAGGCAGACGCCGTTTTCTTCCGGCAATAGAGGTTAACCGGTCCACTAAACACCGCTTTCCATAAACCAGATATTTTTTTACCATATTTTACAATAGTTTTGCACCCACCTGAGACGGTCCATGACTGTAGTCCAATAGTGCAGCCGTGGATAGTCCCCGGTTGGTGCCCCACCCCATTTTAGATTAAACTTCTCAAAGCATCTGCGCGTTGGACCAGTGTCCCCTGTATGCCTTCCAAAGGACCGGACATCTTATCATCGAAGATGGGCCGTGACTAAAAAGAGATTATTGATTATTATGTTACTCACCGGATCTTTCACAATTTCAGCCAGTCTTTCTTTCACGGATTTTCCTTTTTTCGGACGCATTAGCATGTACAACTTATTTATATTACACGACCTGAAATAAACGAGTATATACTTAACATACATAATTAGCCCACTGCTGGACATAGGGTTCTTCTCAGAGTGAGAAGGCTTTAGGCCTTAAATAAAATAAAATTAAATAAAGGTAGTAGTAGTTCATAGCCGACTGCATACAGCAGCAACAGTTGCGGCGTAATTTTTTCAGAAAGATTCATCGAGTCGTCGCTGTAACGTCTTTGGCACTACTGATCTGCGGTCGGACGACATGTCTAGAGAATCTAATCGCGCAAACGCGGGATCCCACACCTTTTTTGCGGCATCTGAAATGCGAGATTATTCATGCGGGATCCTGCATGATTGAGGGATTGAAAAAAAAATATAAGCTCAGATTCTGATTATTTTTAGACCCAGAACAGCCTCATTAATAAGTGATTTAACAACTTTCCCATGGAATTCGTAAGTGAATTTTCTATAGCATTTGTATGGAAAATACTTTAGTTTTCAGTTTTTCAATTACAGCAAAAAAAAATTTTTTTTATTTTTAAAAAGTAAGCTTATATTTTATGCCTCTAAAACCAAAAAACCAATAAATGTGTTCAATTGTCAATACAAATGTAAAAGATGAATGGTCGAACATTTTGTTATCGTTTCTTAAAAGAAGTTTCATCTCTAAAGCATCATTTAATTCAATTGTTGATTAGTAATAAGTTTGACGACACGTTTGGTGGCTGAATGATTGGCTTATGCGCTACGGGTCGTGGGTTCAATTCCCCCACACGGAACAAAAATTTGTATGGCCTACCGATAGTTGTTTCGGGTCTGGGCGTTTGTGAATGTGAGAAGAAAAAAAAACTACTGAATGATGATAATAAATATTAAAATTTACTCGTCTTTATTCCATTTTTTAAAAATAACTACTCAAAACAAAAGAATATTTGAAAAATCTCAATCCCGCAAATCCCCCGGGATCTGCGGGATCGCAATTTTCATGCGGGATTGGATTTCCTAGACACTGCGTCTGCGGTCGTGGGACGTATAGTCGAGCGACGTGTCGCTAGCTGCGGAAGGTATTTCATAGAAATACATAGAAACCAGTAGTGTCGGAGCGACACGTCGTCTGCTGCTGCTGTATGCAGTCGCCTACGAACTCATACCTTAAAAGTCTTTTATTTCTTGCTGTATAAATTATAAAATTAATTTAGGTACTGCATGCGAACATAACTTAACATTTATATTATAATTTTATACAAATCACATAAAACTTCATACGAAGAAAATATACATTGAATAAATTAAAACGTTTCTTTACAATGATTCTTTTAAATATTTAACAATTCATCTTTAAACATTTATAAAATTAACTATTTGTTATTTAGATTTTTAAATAATTATACAGTTTCATTGGAAAAATATTAACAACCTCTTAAGCGGTCATTGTACTCATCATTAGAACAACATTTCCTATGGGACGAAACTTGAAATCGCGAGAAAAAAACAGCTGTTCCCTACATTTTGACGAGTGTGCTCCTCCAATTACAGGCGACCACATCGTTCACTTAGGGCTATATTTCACCGGGACACCACGGTGGCGCAACCAGTTGCGCCACCGTGGTGTCCGTAATCTACCAAACTAGACACCACAGACACCAGAGTCGCCACACCACACTGAGACAGTATCAAAATGGGCCTCGGAGAGATAGCACTGCTGCTGTATGTACGTAGGAAAAGAGAGTTCAAGAGAAAAAAGAAACAGTGGTGGGTTCATCCTTATTTAGCCGATCGCTGTAAGAAAGGACAATTCGTCAACATATACGACGATTTAAGAAAATATCCGGATAAGTTTTTTAGCTATGTGAGGATGTCCGTGAGGTCTTTTGATGAGTACCGTTGACAAAACATAACAGTGCACACGTGTTGCATGCAATGAGGTGGGGGCGTCACTGGCGGCCAGACTGGCGGCCGAGTGAGTGAGACACCATACAGCGCTATAGTAATTAGTGGTGGCGCGACCAGCGTGGCGGCGCAACCAGTAACATTCTGTGCACGCGTCCGAGTTGGTCGCGCCACCAAATTGGTTGCGCAACCAAACGGACACCAGGTGAGTAACTCTCTATAGAGCTGTATACATTTTGTTGGTAGCGGCGACTGGTTGCGCCGCCATGGTGTCCCGGTGAAATATAGCCCTTATAGTCTACGTACCTACAATAAAGTTTGAAAAGGACAATTCAATTTGAAAAAATATCAAAATTAACAAAAACACTCTTAACAAAAATCTTTCCAAGCAAAACAGAAGATACATATAATAATAAAACACACGGATAAAATTACAATTAATAATAATTAGGTATAAAAGACCGAATTAACAGAGTATTTTGGCAGCATGAGTTTTAGGTCCATTTTATATTTGGATATTTTGCAAGTTAAGTAATAGAAAGATTTGCAGGGTTATGATAGTCGTTATGGGTAGTCAGAAGCCCAAAAGTCTGACAATCAGCAGTGTTGGCAGACGGTGACTCGCCAGCTCCAGTACATAGGCGAAGGGGACAACAAACGTGTGAGCGGCTAGAGGTGTAGAGAGGTGTGGCCCCGGTTTCGCCGTCGCGGGTCTTAAAGACCCGGAGTGGGTTTCCCCGCTATTAAATTTAGGCCATTAGACACTTCCACCTCCGAGCATATAGCTCTGGCGGCCCCCCTCTGGCCGGCCGATAAAGGCAAGCCAGAGATGAGAATCCTGCGGGCACTCTTGGGGTTCCACTCCAGCCAGCCAATAAAGGCAAACTGGAGACGAGGCCCTGACTGACTCTAAGAGAGATTTGCAAGGTTCTGACAGACGTTATGGGTAGTCAGAAGCCCGGAACTCTGACAACCAGTCTAACGTTAGGATATCGGCATTACCCAGTACCTGGGCTGCGGAGGTCTGATGGCAGTCTCTCCGTGTAAAATACTGGTATTCAGCCGCAGCTGGTTAAACTTGAATCTGACCCCAACATAGGAAAAAGGGTAGGCAGAACGAACATCCGGAGGGCGCGCGACGATCTTCGGCCACCGTAGTGTGTGGCCTGCGGGCGACGGGTTAGGGGACCCGTCGCCCGACCAGTAACAGGCCCGAGAAGGCGGCGCGCAGTGTTCCGTGCGCGCCTCTCAGGAGGACGTGGGGCAAGGCCCCACAGAAGGAGAGGTCCGCCAGGGGCTGGCAGACCGAGGCCTGCCGAGGTCGCGGTACATGCAGCTGAGAATCCCGCGACCCCGGCTAAGGGTCAGGAGAAGGAAAACCGTGGGTTTTTAGCCGGTAAGAGTCCAGCATACCCCTTCGCCTTCCCGGGTGAAGGGCATCCGTGAGAGAACATGAATTCAAAAAGTACAAGTAGAATATGGAATATGACATTCCTTACCTGAAGAGTTTCTCAATGAGCTGCTTGCCGAGGAAGCCGGAGCCGCCCGTCACGAACACCGCGGCGCCGCTATAGAACTGCTGCACGGCTGAGTCTCCGCTATCTATGACAGCATTCATCGCCTTCTGGCGGGACCATGCTGCCAATTCTATTGCCTCTGCAGGATCCATCGTTCTTTCAACTTAATCTACCTGCAGAGAACCGCAAATGTTAATTGAAAATTATGACAAAACAAACCAAACCACACACCTGGGGGTCAACTCCCTAAGCACGAAGTCCGTGGTTTCGGCCTTAGTTACGAGCGTTTCCTACTCCCTATCAGCTACGGACATACGATTATTTTGGGGCCCGAACTAGGAATGAATGACAACACAATTTGACAGTTGTCCCTACTACCGATGTGTTTTTGCCCGTCCGAAAAGTTGAACTTGATACTTGTTTTGTTCACTCCTGCGTTTCGGGCTACTTTCGAACGGGCGACTAACTTCGTTGACGAACGTAGGGAGTAGGTCCCCAGGGCGTTGGTGCATGTGAAGATTTGTGTCTATAAAGACAGCCACGATACAGGAGAAATCCTAGTGTGGGGCAATGGAGCACAGTAGAGAGAGTGTGCGATGGCAATTGTACAATCTATTTCCCCTCGTAGATGGTCCTTGCGGTTTCTACGTTACCAGACAGTTATTGGCGAGGCCTGAAGGGTATCTAACCAATGGCGGGAAAGTAAAACACCTAACCTAAGCTAACTACTTGTACTACACTAACATCATGACTACTAGCAACAACAGCACTAAGGACTACTCCTAGTGGGACTCGAACTTCGGCTTAGGGCGCTGCTATTGTGTATTGGGGGGAAGACAGCTTGACGGGGGCTGAATTATCGGTGTGATCAGACGCACAGCAATGCACCACCGTTTTATGGTGGACATTCCACCCAAAGGCACAAAACGTTTTGGCAACTCGTTCACTCTGCGTACAGCTAACGCTACACACGGAGTCACGTTTTGCCGAATCTTATTTTCATCGGATCTGGAAAAACCGAATGTTGTGTTCACAAGGCACATCTTGCGTTGCCGTATACGACAGCCCCAAATTGGGATTCTGTGTGAACACACGTCCTATGTCCCTCCTCACCCACTCCCCCGCTTGTGCGAACCGACATGTATTCGGTTTCAAGATCTGGCAAATGACCGAATCTACACCTGCTTGTATCGTATGAACGCATGTATTGAATGCGCTATGCCACTGACCGGATCCTACATTTTGCAGTACGGCCGGATCGGTTTGTAGTCGCCAAATCGGATGTCAACTGCAGCAAGATTCGGTTTTTTTGCCGTGTCTTGAAACTGAATGCATGTGTGAACTCATGTATTGAAATACTGTTGCCACTAAACCGAATCCTGCAAACAACCGATATGGCAGAGAAACACACGACGCCGTATGAACGTACCGTAAGGAGCTGAACTCCCTGCCAGAGTCTGTCTCCCAATAGCCTTCGAGTTTTCAAATCTCGAGTGAATAGGTTACTTCTAGGCAAGCGTACACCATCGTCGACTGCATCTTCACTTACCTTCAGGTGAGATAGTGGCACATGCGCGTCGGCTGCCAAGACAAAATGCGCGTATCGTTCGTGAAATGATCGAGAAACGTGAAATAAGTTACACTGTATACAACCTTTCTCTCACCTGTCTTCTGGTCTAATAAATAACAGAACTACTGTTCTTTCCTTTTTTATTAATTTCTTAAAACTCATCTTCTATTGTTTTTCGGGTGACTAACAATATTTTTAGGGTTCAAAAATATTTATTTTAATTTTATTTCATTCAGTCTTATGACAAGTTGAATTTAAGTACACGGTTCCGATTGGTAGTTTTATATTGAGAAGAGTGGGCAAGAAATTCCATGGTCACAGCGGTTACGCACTGCATCCGATCTGAATCCGTGAAAATACGGATAAAAAAAACTCGGACCGAATTCGGATAATGATTTCGCACTGCATCCGATCCGAAATCGTGAAAATACGGATCTAGAGTCTAAAAATCTCGGACCGAATACGGATATTGCTTACGCACTAATCCGATCTCTGATCCAAATCCAAGCAACTCAGGGGTCATCTTTGGCATATGTCCGATTTGAATCCGAGGTAATGCGAAAGCGTTCATACAAACAGTACTACGGCTACTTCGATCCGTCAATATTTCTTCCGGATTGGAGATTCATGGATAACGGAGAGAAATCGGATGACGGAAGTCGGATCTAGTGCGTAAACTACCATACAAATAGTTCTATGACTATTTCGGAACGTATTTTCACGGATTCGGATCGGATTCAGTGCGTAACCGCTTTATCGGTCTGAATAAAATTATTTTTATTTATTTACAACTCTTCGACATGACCGGGAGATTTTTTTTACCGTTTTATTCATGTGGTCAAAAGGTTTATTACTACGGGCCTTAACAAGATACAAAACTCTCACGCTTGACCTGTTTTAATTTAGTACCTATGCTGTTTTACATACAATTGTGTTTATGTATTGATCTTCAACCTAAAAAACGTCTTTTAATATCTTATCCTAAGAAACAAAGAGTAATTTTTTTTTTATTAATAAAACACATTAGAAAAAAAAATTAAGTCAATGACATTATGTATAGACGCCAGCAGATCAAGTTACCCGAAACTGTAAAATTTTCCCAATCAACCTTGAACCTAATGCTTTCGCGATAAAGATGAAAATCTATTAATAAAAGACAGATTGTAGTAGGTTGATTGATGTGCCTATGAAAGGAAGAAGTTTTTTTTAAACATTAACATGGCCAAAAAGTGATCTTATCATCATCAAACGACCATTTACGTACATTTCTGATCTGTCCCCTTCGGGGGGCCAATCAGGAATAAAAAAAAAAACAATCTGTTCCCCTGTCACCAAGACGGACGGACAGATCGAACGAATTATTTCTGGTCTGTCCCCTACTGTTCTTCAGGGGGACAAATAGAAATAAAAATAAACTTAAAAAAAAAGTAAAAACCGACTTCAAAGAAAAACTAAAAGGAGTAAAATAATTACCATAATATAAAGTTAACAGTTTCAGAAGACTTCTGAAACTGTTAACTTTATATTATGGTAATTATTTTACTCCTTTTAGTTTTTCTTTGAAGTCGGTTTTTACTTTTTTTAAAGTTTATTCTTTATTAAATACGTTTTAGTGCCATAAATTTAACCCCCTCCTCTTCATAACCCTTCTTTTTGGCTTTGACGTGGTCGGGTATAAAAAGCCCTTTCAATTTCCAGTAGTCAGTTCCCAACAACAAATATAAACAAAGCAATGTTAGTAATTTGAGAATTTTGCTTTGATCCGATGAGGAGTTCCGTTCCATATCTCTGAAGTTCATGGTCTAATCATAACAATATTTATATGGAACCAATTGGAAAGTATACCCTTTCGATCAAAAAAATAATTTTTCAAATCGGTTCATAAATGACGGAGATATAAGGTAACACACAGTACAGCCGAATTGAGAACCTCCTCCTTTTTGAAGTCGGTTCAAAAGTTTCAATCTGTTCCCCTATTACCGACGAGGGGACAGATTAGGGGAACAGATCGGAATATTCTACATTTCCTTCTCCAACCTAGTTCGTTACGCATCGAAACCCGTGACTCGGAGAGTACATTAAGAGATCGGTCCCGCGTGTCACACGAATACCTATGACAGTCATTACGGGTAGTCAGAAGCCCGTCTGACAACCAATCTAGCCTTAGGATATCAGCATTGCACAGTAACTGGGTTGCGGAGGTCTGATGACAGTCGCTCCGTGTAAAATACTGGTATTCAGCAGCATCTAAGCAGTCTGTGTTTCCTGATAGCTACAACCTTGGGGTCTTTAAGTCAAGATAAAGAATAATTTATTTGGATACAGCACAAAGAGACACAACATGTGAAAAATGTGATATAAATAAAATAAAAAAAGTCTTGGGTATGTGTCTCACGGCTGAACCAAAAAGGTGTCCAGTGCCTGTAGACAAATGGCAAACGATGATCGCTAGAGAATAGATACGCCAATTAAATGTATGGAAATGACATAACAGATCGCTTGACCGGTCGAAAGCTTATGTCAATCCAGTACAATCTCACTGTCGTTTCTATTCTCTAGCGATCATCGATTGCCATTTGTCTACAGGCACAGGTCAGCTTATTGTTTGGCACTTTATGTACTTGACGCTGGTTTTCATCTGGAACCTTTGTGCTCCACGGATGTCAGTCAGCGGTCATGCCCGTTCACTCAAACCAACATGCATAAGTCAAGAGTGAATAGGTTACTTCTAGGCAAGCGTGCTTCACCGTCGACCACATCATCGCTTACCTTCAAGCGAGATAGAGGTCAAACGCGAGCCTACCGTTAAATAAAATAAAATAAAAAAAACCAGTAGGAGAGGAAGATGACCCCAACGTAGATGGAAAAGGCTAGGAGGAAGAAGATCTATGAATAGCAGTTTTTTTTAACTTAAACAAAGCCAGAAAGACTCCTTATCATCATCATCTATGCCCGTAAACGGTCATTTACGGAAATTACTTCCACTTGGATGCACAATACTTGCATTTGTATCGATACTTTGGATCGATCAATGCATAACCATATAGATAGAATGAAAGAAAGAAAAAATATTTATTATGGACTCACACAGGCAGTTACAGAACAAAAACAATATACAAAAAGAAAAAGGATAAAAATGTAAACAACCTGCACGAGGCCAAAAAAGGCTCCTATCTCAGCATAATGCTGCGACATTTAAAAGAAACAAAATGTCGCAACGCTGGTTTTCTGACAGGACCTTAGTGATGCCACGGGCAATAACGACACAAATCTGTATATAGATAAATTATGTAGGTAAATATTAAAATACTAATAGATAAAAACAATAAATTATGTAGGTAAATATTAAAATACTAATAGATAAAAACAATAAACAGTTTATCATCAACATATTACTATGTGTTCCGTGTGTGTGTAGTAATATTCAATAATATTAAACAAAATACCCCGACCATAGGTCCTCAGAGGAACATCGTGGTAGTTTTAGTAGGTAAGAGTCCGAGAGACGGACATAGCCCTCTGCCTTCTCCAGGTTGGAGGGAATACATGAGGAGTTCCCGACGTATACAAGGTTAGTTGGAAAGGGGGTACTAATTCACAGGCCACTTAATGTATCACTGACGACCAGTGATCGGAAAAGGGTGAGCTAATTTACCTAAACTTCAAAGAACAGAGACAAAAACTGGAGACTTCCTTACGACAACATTTTTTTTTGTGAAAGTTATTCCGGATTTCGGTACATCACTAAAGTACATTTAATATTAATGTTAATAGTACAGAAAACAGTTAAATTCGTTTCCTATTTTTGTTTCCCAAAATTGTCACAAAACTAAGACAAAACCAGATGACACGTTCTTCATTGTTTTTAAAAAGAGATTGTTTATTGTTTTCAAAAAAGGACATTGTCTTTTATTTTTTGAAAACAAATGAAAGAAAATCTCCGAGAAAATTCTGCCGAAAATAAATGTTGTCGTAAGGAAGTCTCCAGTTTTTGTCTGTGTTCTTTGAAGTTTAGGTAAATTAGCTCACCCTTTTCCGATCACTGCTGATGACAGTTTGAAAGCAAGTGTAAAAATTTCAAAATTTCGATAATTTTTATTTTCATATAAAATAAGGCGATGTGTTGTTATTGTAATTAAGGCGATGTGTTTTTTGTTTTTTTGCTCACACCACAAATTTTATTATAAGTCTATACGGGAGGATTTGTAATTGGCTTTCTGGTGACTATGGTTTCTTTTTTGTCTGTTTTCATAAGCTGTAAGTCCTCCATGTACTGAAATAAATAATTCTATTTTAATTTCATCAAAAATTCTTCCTTCCTACTTTAGGCAGTCGTCCCACCGCCCGGCGAGGAAGCGACTAACTATCGGCTATTTTCTCGCTCAAGAAACGTACAATAGATATACATTCCGTGTAAACAAAAGAGATGCATATATTAATAGTTGATCGCTGACTGTTCACACTGCCGGCGAGGACTCGCTCCACTAGTTTGTCGCTGAGCGACAAGAGCTATCAAAGATAATACTCGCTCAGCGATGCTCGCTTGGCGGTCAGAACTCATGCCGAGAGACCAACCAGCAGTCATCGCCCGTCGCACTCGCACACTTGCTTATAGCCCAGCGACAAAATCACGGAACTACACACTCGCTTCTCGCTGCTCGCCAACTCGTTTCTAGCTTCTAGCTCTACTCGCTGCTCGCTCATTGTTCGCGGTGGGACAAGTGCCTTAGTTACAAATTCAGAAAATGGAGCTTCTAATTCATGACCCCAAATATGATCTTAAATGTAAACATAGCTGAGGAAAGATAATTATATTTTAGCATATTTTTTATGTAACTTTTGAACATCTCTCTTAAAGTACTAAGTAAGACTTTTGGGGAAAGCGGTAGAACAAAAGTTACTCATTATTATGGGTACTTTAAGACCCTTTCAGATTAGTACCCCCTTGCCGACTAACGTTGTATAGTAATATTTTAGGGATGCCAAAAATAAAACAAACATTTTACTTATAACATAAAATAATTTATTGTAACCTAAACAGGGACCATCATAGCGAAGGTTGAATAGACCATGTAGATAAGTTTCCATATGACATACGCGTAGAGGGCTACGAACAGTATGTTGGCATATTTAAACCATTTCTGCCGCCTGTAGGCAGCCGCGGTTCCTTTGAGACCGTCCTTTATGATGAACCTGTAGAGAAAGTATAAGTTGAGGAGTGTCTGCTCAAAAGAACTGTGTAGCTGGAGAGTTTTTTTTGCGCCGTTTCGTCTTCACAGCATTAACACTAGGAAGCGGTGAAGGGAGGGCGCTTTTGGGGGCTGTTTTTTGTAGCATTGACATTCAAAAAGAACGAAATAATTCTAATCTATTTTGATTAGATGAGTTTTGAGTTTGTGTTTTCTTTTTTTTGTTGGATGCGGTGCCGTACAGTGCTACGCGTCATCCTACGTGAGCGATCTACAAGCGACGCAAAGCAGCGCGACGCGACGCGAAAACAACAAACAGTCAATACCTATTGAAGTGGCCTGCGTGACCAAACGCACGTGGAGTGCGGTGCGGCGCGGCGCGAAGCGAACGCTGTCAGTTGGCTTGATATTTTCACGCGAACTGGATGCGGTGCCGTACAGTGCTACTGAATGACGGCGGCGCGCGGCGGACGGTTCGCGAGCTCGTAGGATAAAGCCGCCGCTTCGCAGCGCATCGCATTAAATTGGCGTGTCACCGCATCGGATTGCTTCGCAATTCACGTGGCTTTAAACGCTCTACGTAAGACAACGCTTAGGCACCGCATCCAGTTCCCGCAAAACTGATCACGTTCGTTTCGCGCTGCGCCGCACCGCACTCCACGTGCGTTTGGTCACGCAGGCCACTTCAATAGGTATCGACTGTTTGTTGTTTTCGCGTCGCGCCGCGCCGCTTCGCGTTCGCTTCTAGATCGCTCACGTAGGACGCCGCGTTAGGGTTCCGTTTTTAAACCCGACGCAAAAAGAGTGGTGTTATACAGGCTGTAAGGGTAAACACCGTTATCCTTGAAACCAGTGGTTCGGTTTCATATATAGAACGTAAAATCAATGAAAATTAACAAACTTTTATTTTTTTTATAAAATTTTCATTTTTCCTCAAAAGCATTTCAGCCTATGCGCGGGAGTAACAAGCTACGGGAGGGGGCGCGGGGAACTCGCCGCGTGGCCCGACGCACGGCCCCGCACAGTTTGCTACCCCAGTCGGTCAGCTGTATCGCTAGCGAGTGTGTGTACGGCGCTGCGACCGCTCATTTCTCGCGCGTATATTTTTTTATTTATTTTTTACTCGGTCCTATATTTTTATGTTTAAGTCAACTACCCATGGTTTGAGTGATAACGGTGTTTACCCTTACATGCTGTATGTTTGACCGCTGTGTGTATGTGTGTCTGTCTGTCTGTGGCACCATAGCCCTGAAACGGGTGAACCGATTTAGGTGCGGTTTTTTAGTTTAAAAGCTGGTTTTCTAGCGGTGGTTCATAGACATGTTTTATCAAAATCGGTTCAGCCGTTTCAGGGTCATCAGCTGTTTTGTTACTTGAGTTGGGGGTTTTTTAAATTTTTAATTTATGTTATACAGAGTGTTATCGAATTCGTGCAATTCCTTAAAACCACATGATCTAATACTGATGTAGACAGGCCCCGCATGGTAATTAGGTAGATTAAAAATAAAATTATATCTTTTCATGCGGCTTTGTTACCTATCGTATCTAAACCACCTAATAAGGATTTAGTAAAAAATAAGAATTTATTTTTTTGCAAAAAAATTTTTTTTGTCCGTGTTATCAATTCGATGCCACGCATAAATTAGAGAAAGCACGGCGACACGGCTGGCAGACACGAACAACGCGATGTCGCTCTTTGCAGTCAGATAACTCAAGGCTCTAAAATGTCTCAGAAATAAAAAAAACAAGATTTTAAAAAAAAAACTTTGTTTTCAAATATTCCCATTTAGGGTTAATCTGTGTCACCAGTAGATCACGTGGTTTGAAGGAATTACGCGAATTCGTTTACACCTTGTATAATATTAGGTACGAAACTCTAAAAAAAACAAAAAAGATAAATTCATCACCTTCGAAGTCCAACACACCACGCCTTGACCAGCTCATTGAAATCTAGGGTACTGTTATCACAATTATAGATCGCCCGGTCTACAGGAGACATCCTCTGGATCATAGAGGTCAGGTTATCATCCTTGAAGTTCCAGTTATGCCACAAGAAGTATTTGTACACCATCGATAGTTTGTAGGCTTTAGTGTATACTTTGACAAGCCTGAAAAAAAGTTAAAAGATGTGATCACTAGCTGCCCCTGAACAAGAACCATATTACCTCAAAACTTATACTAGAATGCCATAATGCACTGGAACGTGTATCGGTATTAAACCGCAACACAGTAACACTGCAATGGATAAAAGGACACAGTGGATCACTAGGAAATGATGCAGCCGACGAACTGGCCAGGAGGGGATCTGGCACGGTGGCCTATGGCCCTGAACCTATAGTACCCGTCCCCTTCAACCAACTAAGCAGTTGGCTCCAGGAGTTTACTCACACACAGGCACAGAGCTGGTGGACTTCAACCCCAGGCTGCAGGCAATCCAAGGAGGCCATGCCACTCATGGATAGCAAACTGACAAAGCGCCTGCTGCGCCTGGACAGGAGCAGCCTGCGAATGGTGACCGGAACGATAACCGGACACTGCTCACTAAACAAACACTTCCACACGATAGGCATAACGGACAGCCCTCTGTGCAGAGCATGTATGGGGGCCGAAGAGACGGTTGCACACGTGCTCCTGGAATGCACAGGGGTCACCCAAATACGAGAAGCAACCCTTGGCGCACCGAAATCACTCGCAAATGTTCTGAGCGGACTGAGAGCCCTAATCTGCTTCTGGAAGGAGGTGGGCTGGCTGGAATGATGGCCGCCATGGCCCACGTACAATGGTCCACTTAAAGGACTAAGTGCGGAAACCACATCTCATAACATAGAACATAGATTACTAGCTGCGCCCGCGCCGCTCTACCCGCGTAACAAAGGTTCTCCACACAAGGGGGCCTACTCCCAAGAGTGGTTACGCGCTGCATCCGATCCGACTCCGAGAAAATACGTTCCGAAGTAGTCATAGAACTATTTGTATGGTAGTTTAAGCACTAGATCCGACTTCCGTTATCCGATTCCTCTCCGTCATCCGTGAGTTTCCAATTCGGAAGAAATATTGACGGACCAAAGTAGCCGTAGTACTGTTTGTATGAACGCTTTCGCATTACCTCTGATTCAAATCGGACGCCAAATAGATATGCTAAAGATGGCCCCCGAATTGTTTGAATTTGGATCAGTGATCGGATAAGTGCGTAAGCGATATCCGAATTCGGTCCGAGTTTTTTAGACTCTAGATTCGTATTTTCACGTATTCGGATCGGATGCAGTGCGCAAAGCAATATCGGAATTCGGTTCGAGTTTTTCATATTCTTATTTTCACGGATACAGATCGGATGCAGTGCGTAATCGCTGTAAGGGTTGAATTTTGAAAAATCCTTTCTTACTTTTGTCTACATTATAAAGGGAACCTCTGTGCAAAATTTCAGCTTTCTAGGTCCTAGGGTTTGGGCTGGGCGTTGATGAGTCAGTCAGTCAGTCAGGACTTTTTATTTATACAGGGTGTTAACGAATTCGTGTAATTCCTTAAAACCACATGATCTACTACTGGTGTGGACAGGCCCCGCACGGGATTTAGCTTGACTAAAAATAAAAAAATAAAATTATTATTTTTTCATGCGGCTTTGTTACCGATCGTATCTAAACCACCTAATAAGGATTCAGTAAAAAAATAAGAATTTATTTTCTTGCAAAAAAAAAAAAAATTTGTTTGAACATTTCGATGCCACGCATAAATTAATGAAAGCACGGCGACATGGCTGGCAGACACGACTAACGCGATATCACTCTTTGCAGTCAGATAACTCAAGGCTCTCTAAAATGACTTAGAAATAGAAAATCAAGTTTTTTTTTTAATTTTTTTTACTTGATTTTCAAAAATTCCCATTTATGTCTAATCTGAGTCACCAGTAGATCACATGGTTTGAAGGAATTACACGAATTCGTTAACATCCTGTATAGATAATTGGGCTTCTGGCGCAGCATAATTATTAGTATACCATGGTGAATAACAAAATCAGCACTATTCTTAATTTATTTTACTTACGATGGCATCCCTTTCGGCCTGACTCCGAGGACCGTGACCACAGCGTCCAGGAAGTACCCAGGAATATAGTGGATGAGCCACGTCAGCAGCCAGTAGATGAACATGTTGTTGGTTTCCACCATAAAAGCGTACCACAAGGTTTTTGGACTCGAGAGCTTCCTGTACTCTTCTGTGCGAAGTAGCTCGCCGAAATATTCTAAAAAGAAAATAACTAATCAGTCTTTCTGTGGAAGAACTTGGTATTTTTTTCCTGTTCATCCAAAGGTTGTCTGGTAGATATCGCTATCGGCGATAAGACCGCCATTGTACCCTTCACTAAATTATATTGTATAAGAGCTATGTTACAATTTTGGTGAACAATAAAGTATATTCTATTCTATTCTATTCTATGGTGTTCCTCCAATAAAAAGGGGTTAGGGGGAAACTCGCCTCTCGTACGCGGCCCAAATTACACGCAGTAGGAACAGTAGTGGAAAAGTTGGCCGAATGCGTAGGCCAGAATACCATGGGAAAAAAGTATTGTAGTTAAATCGACCCGTTCGGATTTAATTTCATTAAAATGAAAAAAGGTACGAAATAAAACGTTAGTATCAAAATATGGGGTATTTCTCGAAGCTTGCGAAGTTAATTAAGCACATAGCTCCAGTTCATTTCTGCTTTCCTGGGAGTTTTAATAAATAAACAATTAGGACAGTTGAATTTTAAAACGTCTATCAATATCATTTATTACGATATCCTTTCATGCTCTTCTCCATGTTTCATCGTTGGTGCGCTTCGAGGAATACCCTATATTTTAATAGTTCTCAATTTCAAAAGCTATCAAATTGTTTGACACAAAAAACAAAATCAATCATTTTGAAAGTTTTCGAAAACAAAAACTGACTGACGGTTGTGGTTCGATTGCGTTTGGCAACAATTTATTTTAGGAGAATTGAGCCCCTGGTACAGGTGGACTATCATCATCAAGAACTTTTTGAAGCCTTCACATATTTGCAGGTTTCCTCACCATGTTTTTCTTCGCCGTTAACCCGGCGAGCATGAGGTGAAAAAAAGTTACTTCAAGAATGTGGCAGGGTGGGACATACCCTTATCTTAATGTACCGTAATGTTGTTCATATTATTATTTTTTTAATTTTGTTAATTTTATTTTGTAAAATAATGAATTATTTAATGGAATTATATAAGAGTAGTTCTTTATAAAATAATTATTATTAATTCATTCACGTTTTTCATATACTATAATAATTTTAGGAACAAAATTTAGGGTTTTACAAAAATTAAGAATTTAACAAAAATCTTAAACTTTGGAATGTAAATCAGCTCAAACCTAAAAGATAATGAGATCCTCCTCGTAAATAAGCTTTTCATTATTTTTTTATTTGATAATTAATGGATTAATCAGTACTGTTGAGATCAGCACAATTTTCGCAAATAAATTTTGCATGCTCCAAACATTATGGGCTTGGCACAAGCATTACAAGAATGTTTGGTTTTTCTATCCTTCTTATATGGACTATCCTGGCATCTGACATATCTTCCGGGTACATTTGCATGTCTAGGTGAGGGCTCACTGAGCTGTTTTTCGATGCTTTCGACGCTGGCGGATGTATTTTGTTTTTTTGATTTTCTTGAATATAGGCGTTCGTAAATCATTGATAAGCCCAAATTACGAATGAATTCTGTTCTCTTGATCGTAACTAATGAAATAAAATAAAAAAATGTTCAATAAATGAACTAATGATAAATCCATTTATTATAATAAAAAAAAGATAGAACAAAAAGCTAAAAACAACAAACAAACAACGAAGACAACAAACAAAAAGCAACAAACAAACAACAAAGAGCTAAAAATAACAGAAAAAAACTAATAAAATAGTTAAAATTCATAATCACATCGTTACGTAAATAAAATACGTCAAAAATGAGGCAGGGTATAACATACCCGAGACAAGTTTGAGCACGTATATCCCGGCCGTTGCCTCGAGCCACACTGCAATCACGCCACTACCCCGTCCCACACGCCCCTGCCTCCAGCTACTGAGCGAGGTAGTGTCGCCAGACGAGGATTTTAAAATATACACTACTTTTAAATTTTACCAGGGTGTGAGATACCCTGGCTCATGCTCGCCGGGTTAACGCAAGTGACAAACAAATAATGATTTGGTCAGACTTACTCCACTTATATCCGCACCCAGAAGTGCTGACTGTGTACATAGGGATGTCAGTGTGACCATTCCTCCGGTTCTCCACAGCATCCCATCCTGCTGCAATGATGGCGTTGTTGACGTAGTCCACTGGGGCTTGGGATACTCTGATCTCTTTGTTCACCAGGAGAACGTGCATGAACCCCATACCTGCACCGAGGAGGAACTGGAAGTGGAGAGAATGATTAAAGACAAAGTTTAGATCCTCGCAAATCGTACGATCCGTAGGGTTTATTAATTAGCCATGAGCCCTTTATACAGGCTGTAAGGGTAAACACCGTTATCCTTGAAACCAGTGGTTTGGTTTCATTTATAGAACGTAAAATCAATGAAAAATAACAAACTTTTTTTTTTAGAAAATTTTCATTTTTCCTCAAAAGCATTTCACCCTATGCGCGGGGGCAACAAACTACGGGAGGGGTGCGGGGAACTCGCTGCGTAGCCCGACGCACGGCCCCGCACAGTTTGCTACCTCAGTCAGTCAGCTGTTTCGTTAGCGAGTGTGTGTACGCCGCGTCGTAGCGCCACCGCGTCGCTCATTTCTCGCGTGTATATTTTTTTATTTTCAAACTCAAACTCAAAACTCATTTATTCAAAATAGACTAGAATTACTTAGTTCTTTTTGAACGTTAGTTTTACAATATTATAGACATCCCACAAAAAGCCCTCCCTTCACCGCTTCCTAGTGTTTTTGCTGTGAAGAAGAAACGGCGCAACAAACTCCCCAGCAACACAGATATGTCTGTCAAGTGAATAAATTTATTGACTCTATACAACAAAAATCATCATATTTTTTACAATAATAAAATTATGCAAGTACAGGTAAAAACAAATTAAAAATAAAGTATATAAATCAATTCTGTATGAATTGGGTTAAATCATAATCGTATCTAACTAATATAGATACATACATAAACCTACATCTAAAAACTATTGGTTACCAGGGAAGCCACATGTGCAGAAAAGAACTAGCGCCACACGTCCCTATCGTCAACATAGTCGTATCTTATAGTATGCCTTTTTAATGAGAACTGATTTAACGTGAGATTTAAATTTGCCTTCAGTGAGATCCGTAATTGATTTGGGAAGCTTGTTATAAAATCGAACACAGTTTCCTAGGAATGACTTATTCGTTTTGGATAATCTAAATTTAGGGACTACTAATTTGTGTTTGTTCCTAGTATTTATATTATGAACGTCGCTTTTTACACTATACATTGGCAGATTTTTACGTACAAACATAATGTTTTCAAAAATGTAAAGGGAAGGCATCGTCAGAATATTAATCTCTTTAAAGAAATCTCTAAGGGACTCCCGAGGGCCCATATTATAGATCGCGCAGATTGCCCTCTTCTGTAATATAAATATCGAGTCGCGATCGGCCGCTGCCCCCCACAGCAGAATACCATAAGACATAATGTTGTGGAAGTACGCAAAATAAACAAGTCGGGCAGTAGGTATGTCAGTTAGCTGTCTAATTCTTCTGACTGCAAAAGCAGCAGAACTTAACCTACTAGAAAGGGCAGTTATATGAGCTCCCCACTGTAATTTGGAATCTATTGTTATGCCTAGAAATACAGTTTGATCTACTATATCCAGTTTACTGCCGTCAAGCGTTATGTTTACTCCTACATGGGGAACGTTTGGCAATGAGAACTTCAGACATTTCGTTTTAGTCGCATTTAATAAAAGATTATTTGCAGCAAACCATTTCGATAGAGCGGATAAACTACTATTTACATTTAAAAGATCTATGTCTTTCCTATTGATTTTAAAAATAAGGGAAGTGTCGTCCGCGAACAAAATTATGTCAGATAGTGCCGACATCATGTAAGGAAGATCATTAATATAAGCAAGGAATAGAAAGGGGCCCAGAATCGAGCCCTGTGGCACGCCCATTTTTACTAGAGACCCTGAAGATGTTATGCCAGATATGCCTACTTTTTGTTGTCTTTTGGAAAGATAGGATAACACCAGTTCCAGAGGACGTCCACGAATCCCGTAGTGACTTAACTTACAAATGAGCGTTTTATGATCCACGCAATCAAAAGCCTTGGAAAGATCACAGAAGATGCCAACAGCATCCTGCGACCCTTCCCAAGCCTCCAAGATATGAGTGACTAATTTCGCACCCGCATCTGTCGTCGATCTACCTTTCGTGAAGCCAAACTGTCGATCGTGTAAAATCCTATTTTTATTAAAATGAGACAACATCTGTTCAAGCACAATTTTTTCAAAGATCTTACTTAATGATGGAAGCACTGAAACAGGTCTATAATTAGAGGGATTATGCTTGCAGCCTGATTTAAAAATTGGGATAACTTTGCTGTGTTTCATCAGATCAGGGAAATTACCGCTATCTATACTAAGATTAAATATTTTTGCAAGAGTCGGGGCTATACAACCAATAATGGATTCAAGTACCTTAATAGAAATACCCCACAGGTCTTCAGTGTTTTTAACATTTAAGCTTTTAAAAGTTTTTACAACTGCAAGTGGTGTAACATGTTTAAACTCGAAATTTGGAATATCTTTAGAAAAAAATTGTTTCAACAACGATTCCGCTGCTGATGGTGACGAGTCAAGTGACTTCGTGACTTCGATTGGGATATTTGAAAAAAATAATTCAAATGCATTAGCAACTTCTACCTTTTCCGATAAAGTTTTATTTTCAATTTTCAAAGATATTTCAGGATCCCTAGGACTCATTTGACCAGTTTCAGTGTTTATAACTTTCCATACCGCTTTTATTTTATTTTTAGATTTACTTATTTTACTACTGATTAATTTTGATTTTGCAAAAGTACATACCTTCTTAAATAATTTTGAATAGTTTCTGACATAATCATGAAAAGATTTATCAGAATTAAAAGACTTTTCGTAATATAAGTCATAAAGCACATCTCTACTTTTTCTTATACCTTTTGTGGCCCATTCATTAAAGCTACATTTATTGTTAAATTTAATATTCTTTAAAGGGCACGATTTATTAAATTCTTGGCATATTATATGAAATAACTTATTATAATTTTGGTCAGGGTCATCTGATGTAAAACGAGTAAGACACAATTGAGTTTCAATATTATCCTGCAATGATTGCAATTTATTTTTAGTCATTAATCTAATTTTAATATTTTTGGTTGACAATATCTGTTTATTTATTTTTATTTTAAAGTTTACAATTTGACCCATGTGGTCAGATCTAACGCCACTAATCACGGATGTGTTGTTTACTACACTATTTGTAAAAATGTTATCTATACATGTACTGGTAGCGGCAGTAATTCTAGTGGGTTGATTTATGATATGTTTTAAATTAAAAGAATTAAATAATGCTAAGAGTTTACTCTTGTCGGGTGAGTCCACTAAAATATCAACATTAAAATCACCACAAACAAAAATTAATTTATTGTTCCTAAAAGCTTTTCCTAAAATCTCTTCCATAGCAATTAAAAAAGAGGAAAAGTTTGAGCCCGGCGGTCTGTACACACATATTACAACACGATTTTCTATTTCCGCACATGCTACCTCACATAAGCGATCAACAGATAATGAAGTAATGTCTTTTCGCTCTTTAAATTTTAAACTATTGTTACATAAAATTAAAGTACCACCTCCCACAGCGGATAGTCTATTGAACGCACTGGCAACCAAAAAGTTATTTACATTAAAATGCATTTGATCTGGTTTCAGCCATGTTTCACAAAAACATAAAATATCAATGCAATATCTGTCTACTAATAATTCTATATCTAATATCTTGCTAGAGAAACGATTAATATTCTGGTGGTATAGCAGAACATCATCGTTATGCTTCTCTATTGTCGGCTCTAAAAGTTTAAACAATCAATCGCAGTATTGTTAGAAAAACTGGACAATACTGAGTCGCTACTTAACCTAGTCTGTGTTATATTTGCTATAACAGAGTTAATATTATACGCTATCAATGTAGCAATCAGATGCCTGCATTTACTAGGAAGAAACATTGCTTCCTGGGATAATTTAAAACCACTAACAAACTTGTTAGTGTCAAAATACAATAATTTGTCACTATGACGGCATGTCAACATATACATTATGTTGTTCAAGTGATGAATATAATTATTATCTTGAACTGATAACAAGTCTGAATAAGGCAGAGCACACAACATAATTTTCCCTATATTCTTTAAATTTAATAAGGTGTCAACACCATTAACAATGTCCCTTTTCCTTACTCCAATACTATTTCCTATTAACAATACAACAGTAGTTTGACTATCATAATGAGAATTTACGATTTTTTCTACTATAGAGTTAAAGTGTAAATTAGGGTAACAATGGTTGGTGACAGAATGGGATAAACAATTTTGAAGAGAAGTCCCTAATCCTACACCCAATTTGTCAGTGAACACTACAGTATGATTGCACATCTTGCTATCATTGTTCCTCAAAGGTTGAGTTGACTCAGGCAATGGTGTAACATGCTGGAGTACAGAAGACGGAGAAGGGTGGACACAGTTGCATGAAAGATTATTTGTCAGCGACTCATATCTCTCAGCATTGTACTTAACTAAGTCTATTAGCTCACTGGCCTCCAGCATGCGCTTACTTAAATTACTTTGTGATGTTTCATATTTCTTAAAAATATCAGCTAGTAAACTTTCTTTATATATCAGCTGGTCCTGTAAGCATTGTACATCTAAGTCGTACGTGATCCTACTTTTCTCTAATTCAGTAGGACAATTGTCTAATTGTTTAACTAAGTTAATACGGTGTCTGCGAAGGTTAACATTAATTTTAAATTGGTTTTGATTTTTTAATGCTTTTTTTTTTTTTTTTACTCGGTCCTATATGTTTATGTTTAAGTCAACTAACTACCCATGGTTTGAGTGATAACGGTGTTTACCCTTACATGCTGTATATTTTTGTTTACACAAAAATACAGCTTGAAATTGTAAACACTCGACATACCGAAATGGGAGATTGTACTCATCACTATGAACAACTTTTACTATGGGAGCAAACCGGAAATCGCGAAAAAAAAAACAGGTGTTCCCTACATTTATGTTCGCATAACTCGTCAAAATGTAGGGAAAAGCAGATTTTACCATAGTAAAAGTTGTTCATAGTGATGAGTACAATCTCCCATTTCGGTTTGTCGAGTATTTACAATTTCACCTTATATAATAAACCCTTTCCCTGTCCAGCGAATTACGTATGGGCAAATGCATTGTTTAAGGCCTCGTTCAGGGAGACGTGGGGCGTTACGCGGCGTGTCTGGCGTCGCGTCTCGCGATCTAATCAAACATATGGTAATGTATGAGAGCGTTCATGTAGAAGCGTCATCACGCGCGTTTTGTTTTATATTGAGCGCTACACGCAGCAGGGCACGCGGCTACCACCGTCGTGTCGACCACCGTGTACCGCTCGTACGCGTGTATCAGTTTGTTTTTGGCATTTGATGATGATGATGATGAATATGTCGATGAAATCATACTCCATTGTCCCTCACAGACCCACACACCCACCCATAAACTCACACACCCACCCATAAACTCACACACCCACACACCCACCCATAAACTCACACACCCACATAGTCAAAAGCCTCTGACACTCACCCTATAATTTATTATTTTAATACTTAGTAAAAATTAAGAGAGTACTAGCTGATAAAGGAAATTAACTATTAGTCTGTTAAAGCTAAGTGTTACTACCAATTGTTTGTTTATCTGCACGTCCGACTAAGTCACTATTATTATTTGTTTTATAAATCAAAATTTCTATCTGTCTGAGTTGGAGGCCTGGAGACTTGCAACACAGGTTATACCTAGTGCAGGCTCCAGTCTCCACAACATAAATTGTCCACACCTAACAAAAAATAATAACCCTTGTACGTTTGATTTAAGTATGTTTGTGGAGAAAATAAACAATTATTGTATTGTATTGTAATGACACGTCTGCGTTATGAGATGTCCAAAGAAGACTGCCAAAAGCGGAAGCTGCGGTGTCCACTGCGGCAGTCTCGGTAGGCACCGTCATTCTCCACGCACCGCAACACGCGCCGCATGACGCCCCGCGTCTTCATAAACGGAACTACACAGTACCATATGTTTGTATTTGTGCGTGCAACGCTGCGGCTGGCACCGCGGGCCCCGCCTACCGCTTCTCCGTGAACGGAGACAACGCTTAAATCGCCGCGCGACGGGTGTATCCCACTATTTCCATGGAAATACAAAATAGAAAAAGTGGGACCAGCGTTTTTTACAAATTATATCCCATTATTTCTATTGCGACAAAAAAAACGCAGTCATGTTATTTGAAAAGTTTACCACTTTTAATGAATAGATTAAAATTAAAACACGACTTCTCAGTATTTAAAAAAAAAATGGAGAACAAATTAATAATCTGCCATTTATTTATTTATCAATAACAGTCAATTACAACTATGATCAAGAGGTTTTATCTAAAGAGGAAATAAATAAATAGTTTCTATGTGCACGCCGTCATAAGAGGTGATGCAGCGTTTTTTCGTCGCAGCCGACAGTAATAGAAATAGTGGGACAATCAGTCTGAATCAGGCCCAGTATTTCTATCAATAGAAATACCTAATATAAATAGTGGGATACACCCCGCGCAACGTGACGCCTGACGCGCCGCGCAACGCCCCGCGTCTCCCTGAACGAGGCCTAACTATTGTGTCTGCTGTCTTGACAGTGAACCTGTTAAGATCTTTTCAATACATACCCCAATAGGTGATGACATGACTGTCTGGTTGTCTATCCATCCTGGTGATGGTTCCACGAATGCACTAGTCACTGTAATAAAAAACATTGTCTTTTAAACATCAATTCACGATGATGCTACACTTTGCCGCGACGCGAACTGCGACATATAAGCTTTTTTCTATTGTTCTGCTATGGATGGTCCTAGGGGACCGTTTCTACGTAATCGGGCACTCAGTAACGAGACCTGAAAGGTCTCCAGCTAATGGGGGGGGGGGGGGGGGGGAGTAAAATACTTAACATATGCTAATTACTTGTACAGCTTGTACTACACTGATATCATGACTACCTGCAACAACAGCACTAGGGGCGACTCCTAGTGGGACTCGGACCTCGGCTTAGGGCATTGCAGGCGGGGACTTAGGGGGGGGAGACAGCTTGATGAGAGCTGAATTATCGGTGTGACTGCGGAGTCTGAAGAGACGGCTGGCTCTACGACGGGAGGAACCTCTAATATGTCGCTCCAACAATCTGTCGAACTCTTAGAGCGCCTTCACACTAGCGTTTGTCCAGCGTAGGCGCAGCGCAGACGCCGCGACAACTCGGCGCAGGCGTCGCGTTGTTGCGGCGTTTCTTCTGGAATCAATTGACTGCTGCGCTAACGCGGCGCAGACGTCACACAATTGCGTTGTCGTTTCGGAAATATACGGGAGCACAGGGCGCGCGGCTGCGGGTGGCGGGGACAAGTCGAATGTGAACAGGATTGTACATGACTCCGCAGTAACGCGGCGCATGCGTCGCGCACCTGCGGCGCTAGCGCAGCGTATTCATTTACCCTTGCACCGACGCCGCAACAACGCGACGCCTGCGCCGTGTTACTGCGGAGTCATGTACAATTATACGTTTATCGAACGCCTCCGCTGGACAAACGCTAGTGTGAAGGCGCTCTAAAGGCGTTTGTCCACCGCCGCCGTCAACGAGAACGAGATGACGTTACCGAAGTAGTGATACATACATTACTATGGCTGCGTGTCCACCGCACGTCCGTCATCCGAGCGCCGTCATCTCGGCCGCCGAGATTGTGAGTAGTTCGGCGCTACCACTAGAATTGGACCGAGATCGTAACGGGTCGAAATGCCGGCGATACAAAAGGCGTCTGCACTTGTCCACTAGATCCGAAATTGCCGGCGCCGATGCACGGGTTTTGTCTTGTATTGAGAACCACCGAGATAGGTCACGGTGGACATAATCGTCATCACGTCGTTCTGATCTCAGTCCAAAATAATCTCGTTTCTCAGTATCCGTGGTGGAAGACCAAAATTATTTAATCTAATACATTAACATGCAAACATTACTTGTAACAACAAAGATGCAAACATTATTTCTTGCCAGCATTTAATTATTTTAAGACGCTAAATGATACTAAACACTCTGAAGAGTGAACAAGAAAACTTTATAGTTTCACCATGTCCGTCCGTCTGTCTGTCCGTCCGTCCGCAGCTTAGCTCAGAGACTCTTAGTACTAGAAAGCTATAATTTGGCATGGATATACATTTATTAATCACGCCGACAAACACACACACAAACAAACTATCACAGCTAAGCAGGCTTTACAAGTTAACGAGTAATAGTCGACCAACCGGACAACTAAAAATTTCGTACAAATTCCATTGAAAAATTACTTTTACTTATTATTATAACGTTGTTAGTTGTATAAAACAGGTTAGTCCGCATTATTGTACAACTACGGAACCCTGTTACTGTGCGTGGCCTCACACGCACTTGGCCGGTTTTTTTTGTGTATAGTCTCAATTAATTTATCCACTTGACAGACAGAACTGTGTTGCTGGTGAGTTTGTTGGGCCGTTTCTTCTTCACAGCATAAACACTAGGAAGCGGTGAAGGGCGGGGCACTTTTGAAGCCTGTCTTTTTATCACTGACGTTCAAATCAAATCAAATCATTTATTCGCATAGAATGTAGGTATTTTACAAAAAAGTTGGTATAAATATTAAAAAGGTCCGTGTACATTCTGCCTAAGTCTTGGCATGCAATTCACAAATTACGGTCATAAAGACAGACTATAATAAAAACAACAATTTTAACAATTCCGAATTAAAAATCCAATAATACTTGAATGTCATACTTAATGTCAATAATATGTATAATAATAAAATGTCCATGTTATACAATGTCACAATATAGGGTCATTCAAAAAATCACTTATTGTATAATAACTTTTCTGTATCAAATAAGCTTTGAGTTTGTTTTTAAACTGTTGAAGGGTGACATTTTTATGTTGTCCGGTAGTTTATTAAATATAATTGGACCCATGCAAAGAACACTTTTTTTGAGTAGTGCTGTTTTATAACCACCAACAGTTAAGAGATTTTTGTACTGACTTCTCACAGGACCCTTCTTGGAGTCCGAGACCTTAGCAAATGTTCAAAAAGAAATGAGTAATTCTAGTGTATTTTGAATAATTGAGGTTTGAAGTTTGATCATATTGCTAGTTCAATAAAAATAATGGAGAAAAAATTACCTACGGGCGGCTTCACGACGCACACGGGCAGGTCACTAGCAGTAGTCCTCACCAGTTCCTCAGCTATCGCCTTCGTGAATGTGTACGTGTTAGGCCAGTCATCGATCAAACTGCAATGGAAAACCAGTTAAGATTCAGTGTCATCTTAAACTTAATATATTTTAGGAGTAGTAGAGCTCCTTGTAAAAATGGGGATCGTGGCTAATTTTCAACTTATTTTTTGCAATAATCCTTTGCAGGGTCAATCTGTGGAGGTTTGCAGGAATTACATAAATTCGTTTACACCCTGTAAAGGCAACAGTGACCAACTTGCATCAGTTGAGAGGAGCTCGTGGCTAAATAATTACAGCCTCATAGACCGATCTTCCGGGTTAAGCCACGCTTGCCGAGGTTGGTCTGTGGATGGGTGACCATTTACCATAGCGAGTTTCCTCCGTGCCTCGGAAAGCACGTAAAGCCGTTGGTCCCGGCTGTCATTTGTAGATCTTTGACAGTCGTTACTGTTGGTCAGAAGCCAGAAAGTCTGACAACCAGTCTTACCAAGAGTATCGTATTACCCAGTTACTGGGTTGTGGAGGTCTGATAGGCAGTCGCTCCTTATAAAATACTGATATTCAGCTGCATCCGGTTCGACTGGAAGCCGACCCCAACATAGTTGGGAAAAGGCTAGGCAGATGATGAGTCATCAGCTTTACTCACGCAGGCGTTAAGTTATTTAGCCTTTCTTCATCAACACTCTCCACCAAGTCTAGGAAGACATCAGGAGCGATGGGGCAAGGGTAGAACTGTTCCTTTACATCCGTGTCTATCCGGCTGACTGTGGCGTGTGCGAAGGCTGTCGACACGTGGGTGAAGAGTCTGTGGAGGAGAAATACTTCGTTACTTATGTTAGGGTTGCTTGGTGAGGGCATGCCGCAATAGCGGCGGTAAGGCCCGTGATGGAGGAGTGGCTGGAGAGGCGGCATGGCGCCCTCAGCTTTCAGCTGAAGCAGGTGCTCTCGGGACATGGATGTAACGGAAAGTACCTGTGTCGTGAGCAGACGCCCGGTTGTCACCACTGCGTCGACAGCCCGGAGGACACGGCGCTGCACACATTGCAGGCATGTCCCGCGTGGGCGACGCAGCGCCGCGAGCTAGTCGCGGCAGTCGGTGGTGAACTCTCGCTTCCGGCCATGGTTCTGTCCATGGTCGAGACCGAGAGTGCGTGGGAAGCCGTCGCCTCCTTAAAAATAGAGCGCAGAAAGAGAGAGGCGACTGCCACTCTCATTTCCCACGCCACACGCACCGGGCGCCGACTGGCGCGCCACGATTTCCAGTCACCGTAGTGTGTGACCTGCGGGCGACGGGTTAGGGGACCCGGCGCCCGACCAGTAACAGGCCCGAAAAGGCGGCGCGCAGTGTTCCGTGCGCGCCTCTCAAGAGGACGTGGGGCAAGACCCCACAGAAGGAGAGGTCCGCCAGGGGCTGGTGGACCGCGGCCTGCCGGGGGTCGCGGTGCATGCAACTGCGAATCCCGCGACCCCGGCCAAGGGTTAGGAGAAGGAACACCGTGGGTTTTTAGTCGGTAAGAGTCCGGCAAACCCCTTCGACTTCCCCGGGAGAAGGGCATCCATGAGGATATTACAAAGAAAAAAAAAAAACCTTCACCCTTCACACACTTCACACGCTTGTTCCGCCAGTTATTTTGATTCCATCAAGTAGACCACGTGTTTGCCAATCTATTGCATAACTTGAATGCTATAATTCGAAGAGTGTTTTTGATCCTCAACTTACTTTAGGTTTTTGCAATTCTTTCCTAGTCTGATCATCTCTCTGGTCCCTCGTACATTGATCAGCGCCGCCATTTTAAGAGGCTCGTCAAAGCGAACCGTTGCCGCCATATGGATTATGATGTTCACCTGAAATAATTAACAAACCTTTGAGAAGGAGCGTGGTAGATATCAGGAGGCACAGTAGTGGCACCGCCATCGACAGTGGCAGTCGCCCCTCTCACCCGTCGCTCCCTCCTTGGTTGCCATCACCTCCTCTCAAAAGGAGGCGTACCACCAAGTAACCCTAACATAAGTAACGAAGTATTTCTCCTCCGCAGCCGTACACTCTTTTCTCGAAGCTACTCAAAGCACTTTTTTTGTAACAGATGAGAGCGAAAGTTTGAAAATGTTTTCCTCGGGAACACTACTTTTTTCCGGGATGAAGGTACCCTATGTCCGTTTCTGTACACGTGACAACGTAAATACAAAATTTCAGAATGATCGGTTCAGTGGTTTAGGCGTGAAAAGGTAACAAACATACAAACTTACTTTCGCATTTATAACATTAGTTAGGATGTTCTTATGAGAAATAAAGTTCTGTAAACCTAGCTTTCAAATACAATTTCGTTGCAATTAAGTTTCGATCAAAACAACGCTTATCGTATTCTCTTAATAGCTGTTCGCTGTCAGAAAATCGACCGTCTAAATGACAATTCGACTAGGCCGCAAGTGACTAAAATCGCAAGCCCCAAAATTGGGTGCCATCCGACTTTTGCCGTGCGGCGACAAACTGCATGCGGCGGGTGAATAAAATCGACCGTGTAAATGACAATTCGACTAGGCCGCAAGTGACTAAAATCGCAAGCCCCAAAGTTGGGTGCCATCCGACTTTTGCCGTACGGCGACCAGCCGCATGCGGCGGGTGACTAAAATCGACCGTATAAGTGGTCAGTTGCAGGCGATCGCCCGCCGCATGAGGTGTGTTTTACGCTGTGTTGTTCCGCTACAAATGAACAAGTCGCATGCGATTTTTGTCGACCGGTGTAAATGGGGTGGCGATTCGATTTTTACAAGCGATGAGAATAGTGACTCACCGCATGGCTAAAATCGACCCTTGTAAAGGTCCAAATAAAAGGCACACTATACCGGCACCTCTCCAACCCAGCAATTAACTTGTCATTCAAATTAGAGCATTAAATCGTGTGTCGTATAATATATTTCATAATGTAAATATGAAAAAGCCAACGGCGGGCAGTCAACGCGCTTGCCGCTACCTACCATACAATTCGACTCGCAGACAGCGCGCTGCAAGCGAGCGGACCGCGTGCTTACAGCGCGCCGACTGCGTGCTTACGGCGCGCCGACTCCTAGTCACCAGCGAAACAATGTCGTGAAACACATTATGAAAACGTGCAAGTCCTAGGCATTTCAATCACAAATGCTATATAACAATTGTATTCGCGGTGACAGCAAGCTTGCACCTCGCGGTCGGCGCGCGGACTGCGAGCTTGCACCTCGCGGACGACGCGTAGTTAGCGCGCTGGCGGCTAGCCATAGCCTGAATTTGAGGCGACGCTGTGCTGCAGCTTTACAGTTGCTGTGCCGGTCTACTGTGCCATGACCTTAAATCCCCCATCACTGCAACTTGATCGACGCGACATGGAATTACGTGAAGCCTACAGTTTAATGCCGATACGTTACCTCTTCTGTAATATTGGTCCAGTTCTTCTCAGTAAGGCCAAGCCTAATGTCAGCTACGTCGCCTTCTACAGGCACTATTCTGTCAGCAAAATTAGGTTTCTTCTTGCGCAGATTGTCATATAGCTGAAAAACGATAAATTATTTAATTACTATTTAACTTAAAGTAGGCAAAAAACACATTATTCAAGCATTTTTTATTTTTCAATCTCGACTCAAAAAGGGAGGTGTTATACGTTTGAAGTCTATTTTTAACCCACGACGCGAAAAGACGAATGTTTTGTAAGTTTGAAACCTATATGTCTGTATTTATGTGTGTCAGTCCATCTGTCTGTTTGTCTGTCTGTCTGTCTGTTTGTGTCAACGTAACTCCGAAACGGATGACTCGATTTCATTATGATTTATTTGCCCGAAACCTGTTTTATTCAGGACTAGCTGTGCCCGCGACTCCGTCCGCGTGGAAGTCGGAAAACAACATTGTGTCGCAGCAACTAAATAATCCATTTATTATAATAATAGACAAAGGTGTCCCACTAAGACACTTATATCTTTTGAACCATTTCTTTATGTAGAGTTTCAGCTCCACCGTAATACTAAAAACGTGTTGCTTATTTCTATACATTTCCTTGCTAAAATGGATTATAATTGAATATTGATACTTTTATTGAAGATGTAACAAAACCATATCGCGATACAAAAATAGCTACAACGCCGTCTTGTTACAATCTGCGAACTAAATTATGATTTCATTCGAGGTGTGGTAGGTATAGAAAAGAACTTTAAATATTAAAAAAAAAACTTATAGAAGATTTCATTTAATTTTAATAAGTTATAAATAGGTAGGTACTGCTTTCAAAAAGTCTGATCTGGAAATCGAACCAACACAAACGCGAAAAAACATCATCTATATTTTTATTTCACCAATCGATATGATCGCTCCAATAAACATAGTGCCTGAAATTGATGACCATAAAAACTAACATTAAGTACCTACCTAACTTAGGTACATTTCAATTCAAACACTTATTTGTTGTTACTTCTTATTTCTTGCACTTCCTTCAATTTAAGACAGTGTGTTTGTTGGAGAGATTTGATCCTTATTATTGACCTTATAGATATCTATCAACAGGGGCCATAATATAATACCGGATGGTACATAAAGCTTTGTCAGTTCGATTCCCGGTTCAGGCAAAAAAATCAGTAAAAGGTAATTTCTTACTTTAAAAAAAAGTGAAATGAAGTTTCCTTTTAGTGAAATTTGCTATTTTTAATATTTAAAGTACTTTCCCTCCATGGCCACGTCTTTGGAACATTACCTAAAGCTTAAAAAAACTCAATTAAATAAACTTAATAAAACGACGGCGACAGGCTTTGAATAGTTCTGACAATAATGAACAAAATAAAATAAAATGTAGAAAAACATTCCAAAAATTGCATTGAGTAGATAGAATGATTACGAAATACTTTTCAACGAAAGCACTGGGTGAGCGCTTTCCTTGCAAATAATCATGGCCACCAATTTCAATTTGAATTTGGACCTTATTTTCGGCATCAGCATTCCCAAAAAGTATGAACATTCAATGAACAAAAATCCTACTATTAGTCCACATCATGAATTAATTTTATTGTGAACAACAATAAGAAATTGACCTAATAAATTCTAAATAACAATATCTTCGTTTTTTTTTTTGTAAAAGCTTAGTTCCTTCTTCATAAGGATAGCATTTCATTAGACCTTTCGTAGACTGAGAATAGGTACCAATTCAACAATGAATATTAGGTAATTTGTGGATTTATTCGTAGTAAAATATTTCCTCGCAACATTATTTGATACACGTAACGCCATCTATTGAAAATAAACTAATACATTCTAAGTTCTTCTAGAAAACTTAATATTCGCATAACTTTTGATTTCGTGAACCGATTGCGATGAAACAAAAAACATATGTTACTTGGAGATGAGCACAATATATGTTTATAAAAGTCAACAGCATTGGGTCAATTGTTTTTACGTGATGCTTGAACAAACAAACAGATAAACAGACAAACAGACAAACCAACAAACAGAAGAAAAAAAATACAAAAATGTTAAAAATGGGTTCTTTTGGTTATTTTTTAACACCCCAGCCATGTTTTTTTCAAAATATTTGCTATGTACAGATACGCAAAGTCTACAGATTTGTAAATGTATAGAAGATATTGATTATTTGCACATCTTTTGAATGCGTGAACCGATTGCGATGAAACAAAAAAAAATATGTTACTTGGAGATAAGCACAATATATGTTTCTACAAGTCAACAGCATTGGGTCAGCTCTTTTTACGTGATGCTTGCATAAACTTGCAAACATATGTTTAATCTTTACTTCCCTAGATGGCGTTGGCGTCGAATTAGATCGCGCTATGGTTTCGTTACCGCGCGATTTATAAGTTCTAGACAAAAAATTCCTAGTTACTTCTAAACCACGATTTTATTATATGTATAGATAATTATAAACTACGTTTGATGGAAAACGGTTCAGCCGTTGCGCAATTATCAGCTCTTTTCACAGTTAAGTAGCAAATTCACTTCCATGATCTTGCAACGGCTGCAACGCCGTGCGATGCACACCTACCTAACCTAACTGAGAAAACAGCTGATAATTTTGCAACGGCTGAACCGACTTCCATCAAACGTAGTTTATAATTATCCTGATTAAACAAGGGTTTGAGCAAAAATAATTTAACGAAATCGAGTCATCACAGTTTCAGAGTTATCACCACGCTTATTAGTGGGACTGGTGATCACAGTTTGTTGTTAATATCAGACAGGAAGACGATGCTGCTTATCCTTTTGACATAACCCCTTAGTTGCCATTACGACACCCACAGGTGGAAATAACTAGGCTTTTGCTTGCCGAGAACATCACAATATCAAACTAGGTACTTTTTTTATCATTTGACTTAGCCGCGCTTGAGCCTTGTCGCACCTGGGGCCCAATTCTCCTAAAATAAATCTTGATAAATCACAACCGAACCAAGGCCGAACCGTTCATTCAGACAGTTCTCAATTTCAAAAGCTATCAAATTGTTTGACACAAAAAACAAAATCAATAATTTTGAAAGTTTATGAAAACAAAAACTGACTGACGGTTGTGGTTCGATTACGTTTGGCAACAATTTATTTTAGGAGAATTGGGCCCCTGATGGTATACGCAGACAGGGTCTAAGATGGACCACACGAATCTAAGTAACAAAGATATAGTAGAGAGATTCCACTATACCCCTCTGGCTCTCACATACACACGACGGAACACAGTAAACTGCTTGGCGCCGGACTATGTGAGGGTGGTAGCTAGCCAGGCGGATTGTATAGTTCCTTCCACCAAGCGTGCTGGGTTTTGTATCTTACAACACGCGTCTATTCCCAGCGTGCAGGGAGGAAGTTTTATATTCTAGGTCGGCCCCACACGGGAGAAATGTGGTTTGCCAGGAACATTACAATTAGGGAGTGCCTCCGCTGCCGGCGCCGGTTGCCATTACGAGTGCTGGCGCCGGTTGCCAAACTGGCTGCCGGCGCCGCGCCGACTACATACACTGTTTTAGACACCTTCAAGGCCTCTTCAAACCCTTCATGAAACGATTACTCGTCAACCACTTTCATTTTCACAATAAAAACAAATGAAAAACTTAAGGGGATATTTGTAAGGTTGTTTGGGTTTCCAAAGCAGAGTCGTCGGAGCCCCGCTGTGCGAGGCTCCTATTTCTGTCTGCGGGGTTTAAAGTAACCTAACATGAAGGGTATTACGGGGGCTTCGTTTACTCGCTCACTCTAGCCCCCGTCATCCCCTTTGAACCTAACCTATCCGTGTCGGGGTGCCCCAAAATAGCGAGCTCGCTCTTGAAATTAGTCAGTTGGAAGACAAGTTACAGTGTTTGGCCCAAAATCTAACCTACCTTTCAACTAACATACCTACCAAACAACTTATTACCGCCGCCGGTGTCCATTTTGGGTGCCGGCAGCCGACGTTTTTAATCTCGGCTGCCGGCAGTAATGTACCGTCGATTCCCAATGGCGTTATTTTTGGGTGCCGGCGCCAGCAGCGGAGGCACTCCCATACAATTATCAGAATAGGTACTTACAGGATCTTTGAGTATGTATATTAATCTCTGTTGTATAGTCTTTCCTTTCTTGGGTCGCACTAGCATGTATAATTTCTTTATTTCACATGATCTGAAACATAAATTGTGCATAAAATGTATGGAGAGTTAATTCAAATTAATGTACTGACAGATGACAAAGGACCAATTTTTTTACAGATGCGGAACTTAGCAATACTTTAGAATAAAATTACTTTATAGAAAAAAGAAAAACTGACGTCTAAAAAACTGAAAATCGAAAAATAATGACCATACGCTGAATCAAATTGAAGGCACCGACTTCTGAAACTGTACATTATAATATACAATGTGTCCGGTCATGGACTAGCGATATTCTAGGTACTTATACAGGGTTAAATTGTAAACAGTCGACAAACCGAAATGGGAGATTGTACTCATCTCTATGAACAACTTTTACTATGGGACCAAAACTGAAATGGCGAAAAAAAAAGCTGTTCCCTACGTTTATGTTCGCATAACTCTTTTTTTGTATTATAACTTTCGTGAGACACATTCATATTTATGATTAATTACGGTTTAGTCACGTGCATTTTTCGGGATTGCCCGACTAGTTGTTCGCATAACTCGTTAAAATGTAGGGAACAGCAGTTATTTTTTTCGCGATTTCAGTTTTGTTCTCATAGTAAAAGTTGTTCATAGTGATGAGTACAACCTCCCATTTCGGTTTGTCAATAGTTTACAATTTCACCCTGAATAGCAGCTATTCTAATACACAAATACACAATGCACTAGGGTCTCCACGGGCCATCCTCAGGAGATGTTGATGCGTCGACGCTTGGACGCGAAATCAACGTGACAGTTTTTCGCGTCTAAGCTGTCGACGAGTCAACATACTGCATCCAAGCTTGCGAACTAGTTTGGCGGAATTAAAACGAAATATTTCAATTGCATATTTGTAGTTATTAGACTTTTGGCGTTCTATCTAATTACTTCACTGGTCTGCGGCATTGTAACGTTATTCAGGAATATTATAAGTTAAGACTGCACTTAAAACTAATCCAGTTAACCAATTTATAGATTTTTATTTCAACTACGTAGTAATGTTATCATTAATCACTACAAAACCGATCACAAAGGACGTATTTTTTGCTTAAAACCAAAACAGTGCAGAAATTTTATATGAAATATCATGGTTGCACAGTTTTACATTAATGCACTGTTTTTATTTTTTGTTCAGATATGAAACCACAGAGGTTTAATGTCTTCTATTAAGTTTAACATAAAAAATGTATGCATTAGATTAAAAAGATACTGGCTGAAAATAAAAATTGGCTGAATAAAAAGGACATGGTGAAAAAAAAACAAATGGCGCGCATTTTGTACCATTGTAAAACTTTAGTACTTCATAGGTATTTAGCAAGAAAAGTTTAAAAAAATGGAAATAGACAGCGATAGCGATATAAATTCAACTCCAAAAAGTTTATAAACAGATGCAAATGAAATATGTAAATGTTCCAAGTAAAAGTGCAAACACTTTTAATAACTGCATGTTTAATAATTGGTAAGTTTTAAATGTTTGAGGTGAAAATGAACTAAACTTTGTTTTCATTAACTTGAGTTTTTATCTTGAGTAGGTATATTTTATCACGGTAGGTAGATTGGTAGTTGAAAGAAAAGTAGATTACGCACCTTGCTAGAGTGAGGAATTAATGCAGCACTCTTGGTAATTTAGTGCCCTCGCATGCGCTCGGGTACAAACATGATACTCGTGCATTAATGACTCACTTTGCGCTCGATGCAACAATCTACTAATTCCTTACCTGAAGAGTTTCTCAATGAGCTGCTTGCCGAGGAAGCCGGAGCCGCCCGTCAGGAACACTGCGGCGCCGTTATAGAACTGCTGCACGGCTGAGTCTCCACGATCGATCACATCATTCATAGGTTTCTGTCTGGCTAGGATAGCCAATTCTATCTCCCTTGCATAATCCATTGCTGTAATTAATCATAGTTTTTTTATGAGATTTTTAAAGTTCTACAAATGTAGTAATATTGTTAGACATTTAACGACGTCATGCGGTAGTCTGACATGTTTATTTCATGAACTGTCAAAACGGTCTGTAAAAGAGTATGCGGTGCGGTACTCGTGACCCCCTAGTCGCCGCAGCGGCCGACTACAGTCCCTCACTCATAAGTAAATAAAGTTCGCCGTCCCAGGCACACACTTTTAGAACCCGATGACGAAATTACACTCCTCCAGGAGGCGAGTAAATCGACCAGCACAATACACAACGTCCGCCGCCGTCTGGCATACCATCCTCGCCGACGAGGCCCGTCGCGACGTCCCACCGCCGCCGGTCACGATCCACCGAGCTCTCCCGTCGTAGAGCCGGTCGTCTCTTCAGACTCCGCAGTCACACCGATAATTCAGCCCTCATCAAGCTGTCTCCCCCCTAAGTCCCCGCCAGCAACGCCCTAAGCCGAGATCCGAGTCCCACTAGGGGTCGCCCTTAGTGCTGATGTTGCAGGTAGTCATGATGTTAGTTTAGTACAAGTAGTTAGCCTAGGTTAAGTATTTTACTTCCCCCCCATTGGCTGGATACCCTTCAGGTCTCGCCAATAATTTCCCGGTTATGTAGAAGGGGTCCCCAAGGACCATCTACAGCAGTCCAAAATAAAAAAAAAAGTACTCGTGACGCACTTTTGCTGCGGTCTTTGGGTCGGACGGACTTTCATAATATCCCTTCTTCAATTTAATTCCCTTATTTCAGTAGTATCCCTTCATGCGTAACATCTGTATAAATGCGATATCCGTCTATAAATGGCGAATTGACTTAAGGTGTGCCAAAAAAAATCGCGTGGTCAGTAGGGGTCAAAGGTCACGGCGCGTCTGATTAAAACTTCGATATCTCTTAACAGCTAGCTCTCTACTAGTTACGTCGTTGGAATTGTTATTAAATTACCTAACCGATGATATATGGATTAGTATAGTTAGCCTTGTAATGTATTAGTAACAATTATTTAACTTCAACAATTTTCTAACAGCCTTATTTGTCGCGGCCATAATGTGACGTCATAATCCACGATACTGCTTTGTTTACATCGTTTTTAGCCACAAATCATATAAATTGAATTATTTCTTGTCCTTTATTCAAGCAGAAATTGCACTTACTAACTTACCTCAGTGAGAAATCAAACAGTTTGCTAAAAAAAGATTATTTAAAGATTTATTCACATGGATTTTGATGTCACTTCCGACATTTTCTAAGACGACGCGTTTCGAGATTGCGTTCCGTTCCACAAAAAAAAACGTAACATAAAATAATGAATTGTAAAATAAGTAATACGTTAAAAAAATGACAAAAAAAAATGCAATTTGATTTTTGATTTTTCTTGACTCCTGTACAATGTATATTTAAATAATGAAAGTGTTTTGAATTACATGCATATTCCCTATTGTTATAATTGTTGTTTTGTTTTGTTTAAAGATTTTAGTTATTAATGTGGTTGTTTTTTTTTTATTCATTTTCTTGTTATTTCATTAGCTATCCTTCGGGTTAGCTCGCTTAGGTTTTTTTTAATAGTGGGGCCGTAGCAGCTCTGGCTGAGGACGGTGACATGACGGTGACGCGATTACGACGTCGACGCGACGGCGATGCGACTACTACGGCGACGTGACAGCGACGACACGAACATAATAATGTCGCCTGTTACCAAAACAATGCGGCCACCATTATTTGATCACATAAGTTTGTTTTATTGAAATCAGAATCACATTCGGAATGAAAAGCAGTGTGTTAATCTCGGATAAAAGTGACCAGTTTTACACTTGAATTATTAGCCAAAATATCTCGTGTGAAAATAATAACTTTCTACCCTTAGTTAACAATAAGAATAGGATATTTTTTTCAATTAGCTAGCGTGTTTTTAAGTATTTGCAATGTCTCTTTTTGAGTGTTTTTTTGTTCATCCTTAGTGTGCGTCCTGAGTGACGGCTCAAGGGCGTATTGCGGATTGCAGAACGGCTTACCGTGGCTTTACCGTCGATACCTGTCCTTAGTGCACCCGGGAAAGTTGACGGTTACGCGCGTGTTTAGTGTTTCGTTTATTTTACTTTGGTTTTAATAATGTCGATATCAAAATTCAAACGTTTCGAACATTTATGTAATGCGCCGTTCATTCCACCTGTGCGGTGCGCCGTCACTCAGGACGCACACTTAGGCTGAAGCCAGACGACGGTAATTTACGCGACTCAAAATGAGTCGGCGTAGTTTTTTAGAAGGATTTACTTACAAAATCCGTCTAAAAAATTACGCCGACTCATTTTGAGTCGCGTAAAATTACGCTCGTCTGGCTTCAGCCAAAGTGTCCAAACACACTATGCCGAAGGTAGGCGATCGAAGTTCCGCGGCAGATTTCACGTTCCGACGTATTCGGCTGATATGACACACCATAAGTGCCGAACTTACGCGGCAGAAATTCAATTGCGCAAACTTGTGGGCGGACACGCGGGGCGCGGGCATGTCTGCCTCCCGCTGCTCCCCGCTCCGGATCTTCGTCGGCAATCGAACCGAACTTCGGTCGAGTATAATGTGTGCTCTACAGAATACGTTGTAGCCAAATTGTCGCTGAACTTACGCCCGACCGAAATTCGGCTGTACGCTGTAATGCAACGTAATTTCGGCATAATGTGTCGTCAGTAATTCAAATAGCATTGCAGGCGTAATCATGCCGAACTTCGCGTACCTTCGGCATAGTATGTTTAGACACTCACTCCCTTAGTCGCCTTTTACGACACCCGGATAGAGATGGGTGGCCTATTCTAACTCAGGTCTACACGGAACCCACAATGAATGAAGATAATGTTATATATATAGCGATACTAACGGGGTATTTCACCAACCTGTCATTGGCTGTTCATTAAACTAATTCGGACTCTAAACTTTTCAATAGCTAAGGCGATTACCTAACACACGCCACCGCGCACGCGTATTTCTAGAATATACAAGGCCAGAACGCATCCATATGAAACTAGTCACGTATATTTTAGAATGTTGTAAATTAAAGCCTCGGTTCTAAAATATACACAGATTTTGCGTACTGATCGCGTATACTTTAGAATGTTCAGGGTGAAAAAACGGATTCAAAACTATACAGTGTCAGTTACATTTAAGAAGTGACTTAACTTTTCCAAACGGCTTTGTTAGGAAACAACACTTAAAATATGACTTAACTTATGGGATGTATATAAATGACCTTTAAAATGATCAGTTCCCACTTTAAAAAGGCTTAGCTTAATAGCTTATTAATTCTAACTTTAAAATTATACTTTCAACTTCAAAGTTCCCCGCGATAGGAAATAAAGTGACAAACAGATAGCTGAAAAGTAGGTTAGGTTAGAACTGTGGCCAGTCAACGCACGAGCCGAGCGAGCGAAGCGAGCGGTACCGCGGCAGCGGCCGGCGAGTGCCAGGAACGATTCGCTTCGCTGATCACTTTCCAGCATTCGTCTAATGCTGCTTTAGAATAGAGCATGGTGGCGCAGGTATTCAAAATTATACGCGATTAGTACGCACTGCGTGCTGGATGGTACTACTGAAGTATATTTTAGAATCGAATGCTTGAAACTATAAATTCTAAAATATACACGATTATTGCGGAATACTGATGTATAGTTTAGAAAGCTCGATCGTCAAATGTGTATTCTGAAGTATACGCGATTAGTTCGGGCGGCTGCGTACTGGCCTTGTATACTTTTGAAATACGCACCGCGCACCGCCACGGTAGGCGGTGAAGCGCATCTCATGTCGCATTGGTCCCTAAGAAATCCGTTGACGCCAAACACACGTACTCAGCCCGATCGGGCGGTCTGTGTATGTGTATTCTTAACACGTTATGTGCATCAACGGATTTCTAAGAGACCAATGGGGGCTAAAGTGAGCGAGCAAAGCGAGCGAACGAAGCCCCCGTCATCCCCTTCGTGTTAGGTTACTTTAAACCCTGCAGACAGAAATAGGAGCCACGCTCAGCGGTTACGTATTATAATACCTAAGTTTATTCTATTTTCAAAAAAACTACGGTCAAAAGACCTACCGTTTAAAATAGCTAAAGATCGTTCCACCGATTTTTGTATTAACTAATGAACGAAATCCGTAATGGAGAGTTCAGTTCCGTAATGGAGGGTTAATTCACCTAAGGTTGATTAAACTAACGGACGATTCACCTACATTTGACTCTGGAATTTGAGGCATCTCGTCACGGATAGGTTAGGTTCGAAGGGGATAATGGGGGCTAAAGTGAGCGAGCAAAGCGAGCGAACGAAGCTCCCGTCATCCTCTTCGTGTTAGGTTACTTTAAACCCTGTAGACAGAAATAGGAGCCTCGCTCAGCGGGGCTCCGTCGACTCTGCTTTCGAAACCCAAACAACCTTACAAAGCTGAAATGTTTGTTGTAAAGATAAACTTAAAATTAATAAAAAAAAACCTTAAAAATACTGGGTATTTCATACATAGTTGAAATATCCAATATCTTAAAAAAACATTAGATTAATCGTTGGTTAGTGCGATTAATTTTAGTTTAATCAAGATTAAGTAAGTTAAACAGTAGTTGAGTCGACCAATATGCGTATGAACATGTGAATCAACCGTAGTTATCTTGAAAATAGTTAGAATAAACTTAGGTATACGTAACCGCGAAATCACCCCTGATTAATTTATAGTAGTTGTTTGCATATTATTTACATGACATTACAAATTTAAATCAATAGATACGTCGTGTAATGCATTTCAGGAAGTAAAATTAAACATTATATTTTAATTATATATATAAACACTAAATGGTCAAGGTTGGCTTTAATCACTTTTAAGTACTATATTTGCATACAAAACAATTATATTTTTTGCAAGTCAGAGGCAAAGAAGTTAGATGTTATTATAAGTTTAGCACATTTACTATGGGTAGTGTTTAACTGCGCACGAAAATATTCATGTTTTTTCCAACAATACAAGGTTAGTCAGAATGGGGGTACTAATCCGAAAGGGGCTTAAAGTACCCATGATAATGAATAACTTTTGTTCTACCACTTTTTCCAAAAGTCAATAGTTTAAGAGAAATAATAGGTGTTCAAAAATTACAAAAAAAAAGTTAAAATCTATCTATACCCAGTTATGATCAGCTGTGTTTACATTTTATGTCCCCATTTGGGGTCATGAATTGGAAGCACCATTTTCTGAATTTGTAACTAGAGCAGGGATGAAGAATTTTTGAAAATACGAAAATAAAAATATCCATGTTTTTTCCAACAATACAAGGTTAGTCAGAAAGGGGGTACTAATCCGAAAGGGTGTTAAAGTACCCATGATAATGAATAACTTTTGTTCTACCACTTACCCCAAAAGTCAATAGTTTAAGAGAAATAGCTGTTCAAAAATTACAAAAAAAAAGCTAAAATCTATCCATCCTCAGCTTTGATCAGGGGCCTAAGTCTCCTAAAATAAATCTTGATAAATCACAACCGAACCAAGGCCGTACCGTTCATTCGGACAGTTCTCAATTTCAAAAGCTATTAAATTGTTTGACACAAAAAACAAAATCAATCATTTTGAATGTTTTCGAAAACAGAAACTGACTGACGGTTGTGGTTCGATTGCGTTTGGCAACAATTTATTTTAGGAGAATTTGGCCCCCCAGCTGTGTTTACATTTTAGGTCATATTTGGGGTCACGAATTGGAAGCACCATTTTCTGAATTTGTAACTAAAGCAGGGATGAAGAATTTTTGAAAAAAGTAAAAAAATAATAATTTTGCATTGAAAAAAAAATTACCGAATTTTTAAATTTTAACACTTGCTTTAAGATAAGTCATCAGTGATAGTTTAAATGGCCTGCGGATTAGTACCCCCTTTCCGCCTAACCTTGTATATTATAGTTTCCTATCAAAAATACTAACTGCACATCAAAATATGCACTCCAAAAGAAATCAAATTCGGCATATATTATATGGGTCAAGCAGAATTATTAAGTGAAATGATCATCTAATATCTGAATGCATATCAAATTATTGTTTACATCACAAAAGAGAATTAAACACCTATTTAACTCTTAAAAATATCAAATTTTCGAAATAAAAAAAACAATTTATTAGTTAATTATCTTATAAACCAATTTCTTGATAACTTGGAGAACAACAAAAGAATACAAAAATATCCTCAAACGATGCACTAAGCAAACAAACAAAGGTAAAACTATTCAGTTCTTGTGTGGCGGCATCTATCACGCCACATGCGAACTATTCAAGCCTACATCGCGATATCAAGATTTAACACGCAGATAATATAGGTATATACAACCTCCCAACATCAACTGTTAGGCAGTAGCCCGCCAGGCATAAGACTCCGCCTGGTTGGAGGATCCTCCCTTTGGTTGGAGGAACACCGCACCTAGTTCCTCCGTATTGGTGACCCCGACGTGATACGTCACAGACAGTGTTTCCGCAATGGTGACGTCAGCATGAACATCATCCGCACTCTTCGCAGCCTCGGCAGCAACATCATCACTCCCTCTGCTCAGCATTCAATCGAGCAGCAAGCAGCGAGTCCCACAGCCCGCCAGCATCCTCGGCGCATATACAAGGTTAGTCAGAAAGGGGGTACTAATCCGAAAGGGTGTTAAAGTACACATAATAATGAATAACTTTTGTTCTACAACTTTTCCCAAAAGTCAATAGTTTAAGAGAAACAGTTGTTCAAAAATCTCAAAAAAAAATCTCTAAAATCTATCTATCCCCAGTGATGATCAGCTGTGTTTACATTTTAGGTCATATTTGGGGTCATGAATTAGAAGCACCATTTTTTGAATTTGTATCTAAAGCAGGGATGAAGAATTTTTGAAAAAACTGAAATAAAAATCATTTTATTTGGAAAAAAAATATATCGAATTTTGAAATTTTAACACTTGCTTTCAAACAGTCATCAGTGATGCTATAAGTGGGCTTCGGATTAGTACCCCCTTTCCGACTAACCTTGTATACTGCACTTTGGCCGGTCAGCTAGAAGAGGCATTTCTCTCCTGGTCGACGCAGTCCACAGCCACCACTCACCGCTCTCACAGTTCCGACTCACCGACGAACGACGCGGCACCCGGTTCCGACTCACTGGAACCCCTCACTGGCCCCGGCAAGCTCTCAAGATGCAACGACCGCTGACTCATCAAGACGATCGACCTCCGGTCTCAGGGGGCGAGTGATGTGGCGGCATCTATCCACACCACATGCGAACTATTCAAACTTACATCACGATATCAAGATTTAACACGCAGATAGTATATAGAAGGTTAGTCAGAAAGGGGGTACTAATCCGAAAGGGTGTTAAAGTACACATAATAATGCATAACTTTTGTTCTACAACTTTTCCCAAAAGTCAATAGTTAAGGAGAAACAGTCGTTCAAAAATCTCAAAAAAAAATCTCTAAAATCTATCTATCCCCAGTTATGATCAGCTGTGTTTACATTTTAGGTCATATTTGGGGTCATGAATTAGAAGCACCATTTTCTGTATTTGTAACTAAAGCAGGGATGAAGAATTTTTGAAAAAACTAAAATAAAAATCATTCTAATTGGAAAAAAAATTTATCGAATTTTGAAATTTTAACACTTGCTTTCAAACAGTCATCAGCGATACTATAAGTGGGCTTCGGATTAGTACCCCCTTTCCGACTAACCTTGTATTGGGTGACTGGTAATTAGTGACCGATACTTTAACACATGATTGTACTCATGATAACCAACAACTTTCCCAAAGAAACATTATTTTTATTTTATTTTTTTCATTTAAAATATATTAGTAAACTGTTACGGAATGGACGCGGGTCGTAATAAGGTTTTTTTTTTGTTTTCTAAATAATGTTTCTTAGGGAAAGTAGTTTATTATCGTGTGTTAAAGTATCGGTCACTAATTACCAGTCACCCTATATAGGTACAACCTCCCAGCATCAACTGTTGGACAGTAGCCCGCCAGGCATAAGACTCCGCCTGGTTGGAGGATCCTTCCTTTGGTTGGACGAACACCACACCTGGTTCCTCCACACTTGCATATATTATTACTTGCATTGCAGCTTAAAAAAACGAAATCTTAAATCAAAATTAACCTTCCAACTATAAATTATTTGAACACACTTGAGTATGTTTTTTTAATCAATGTTGTAGGAAATCTATAAAGAACTAGATTTGAGATCAAAATTAAACTTATAACTATACATTATTTGTAAACAATTTTGTTGACGTAAACATTAATCATTGTTGAGTACTTTAAGAAACGCGTTAAAGAAAATCTGTTAAAAGATTGGTAAGTATATTTTGATTTGCAGTTAGTATATTTGATGCGCAATCATAGTTTTAGATATGGAAACAGTATTTCTAGTCGTTAGTTCAGATTTTTGAGGTGAATAAGGAAAATAAATAACGTCTTTTTTTGATGGGAACACGCGAAATCGCGAAAAAAAAAATCAGCTGTTCAAAAACATTTTGACGAGTTATGCGAACATAAATGTAGGGAACAGCTGTTTTTTTTTTTGCTTTTTCAGATTTGATCCCATAGTAAAAGTTGTTCATAATGATGAGTACAGTGACCCCTTAAGAGGTTGTGCGTTATTTAAGTTACACCTTGCATATCGTATGACCTAAATACAATAGACCGTCTGCGAGAGCCCTTATTCTAGAAAATAATTCCGAGGTCAAACCGATTACGATGTATGAAAAAAGCCGAGTAACAATGGAATTCTTTTGAATAATAAACAATTTTAATTATTCTAATTTCGATTAATTTATTCAATAAAAATTCGATATTCAAATTTGACCCCTATTTCGTATACGACCCCAAATTATTGCAATGTCGTCGATCGAAATTATTTCCAAAAATAATATTTTATATCGCTACGTATTTTGTACATTATAGGTATAATTATAATAATTTAATAATTTATCTTAATTTCAGACATACGTCCTTACATTTTTACAAAGAACGCGTTAGTAGTGTTGTTAGTAGTACACACAAAAAATATAACAAGGTGTTAGTAATTTGTTAGTAAACAAAACAAGTTACACAGTAATTATAAAAAAATATTTCCTATTTCTGTGCAGGTGTACACTTGCCCAGTACACAGTAAAAGGACTGTTTATTTTGCACGCTAACGTTTTGAGGACAGTGTTGGTGCTATCACGGACCCTGCTCATCATCGACGCAGTTCTTTTCCTAATGATGGAGAAGAAATCGTCGACGGAAGCATCCGCAAACATTGCGGAAGCACTGCACTTAACATGGCACGTTATTCATAATATTTTTACTTCGAGGGCGCTTTTTTGAATCCAGAGCGAAGTGTTTCTAGAGTAGAATCCCGAGCGTAGCGAGGTATTCTTTAGTAGAATCCTGAATGTAGCGAGGGATTCAAAGTACGTCGCCCGAGCCAAAAATTTTGCGCCCGAGTGATACACTCTACTTTTCATCAGCCACTATGAGAAAATAAAAGGCGCCTCATATTTTAATCCATCACATTTCTTGCGTCAGTTCTAATACTTTCAGGAGTTAATTCTATATTTTCACTGTCACTTGAAGAACTCATTTTTCAAAACAAAACCATGAATTTCTAACAATCCGTGAAAAACGAAAACGCGGGTTGTAGTTCGAGCGTTTCTATTTAATTTGATTTCTTTTTTTTTTTATTCAGCCGGCGGCGCGACTATGTGCCGTCGTACCAGCCAGTCTTTATTCAAACAATATTTGTGTTCGTTTTCTTTGGTGCTGAACACTAAGAAGTTCCAAATTCAAAAAGTGCGCGGCAAAGATAATTGTGGCGCACTTTTATAGAGGATTGAAAACTCATTACTGCCCGCTAAAAGTTTCTTATAGAAAACACCACCTTTGGGTGCACTTAAAGGCGAACCAAGTCGTCCTTTTCGAATAGATGGGATGAAAAGAATATTTACAGTGACGTTAAATCTATCGAACGACCACCATTCTTTTGAACGAAACTAACGACTGAGCACGCCTCACAGACATAGGTAGTGCATTCCACAAGCGTATGGCCTGGACAGTGAAGGAATGATCAAAGAATCTTGTGGAATGGCATCTTCAATTATATGGTTATAATTCCCCGGAAAAATTCTTTCACGAAAGGATCTACTTGTTCTGTTTTGCCTTTTCTCAACTATGTTGGGGTCACCTTCCAATCTAACCAGATGCGGCTGAATACCAGTATTTTACACGGAGCGGCTGCCATCAGACCTCCACAATCCAGTTACTGGGCAATGCCGATATCCTAAGGTTAGGCCGGTTGTCTTTCAAACTTCTGACTACCCGTAACGACTGTCATAGGTATTTGTATGACACCTGGGACTGTTTAACGTGCTCTTCAAGGCACGGATCAAACTTCACTAGAAGTAATACTATTAGCACAGTGTACCTACTTACTACATACAAGTGGGTCAACGCCCATACATTTGACAGGTCCTATGAAATGTCAAAATTATGTAGGGGCGGAGGTTATGTCCCAAGTATGCAGTATGGCTACTCAGGACATAACCTCCGCTCCTTCACCCCGCAACCCCCCGCACGATTGCTCTGCGACAATGTTCTACGTTGACCGACTGTAAGGAGTAGACTGTGCTATTACGTATATCTTAAAGTAGGGAAATAATAATTTACCTTAGATTCCGTTCCACGGTCTTCAAATGTTCAATCGTAAACTCACAGCTTATTAGCAAAGTTATTTAAACACTCATTAACTTAATTTAAAAATAAAGCCTACACCACTATTCTTTTCGGACCTCGCAGAAATTTTAGATTAAGGTAATCAATCACGAATTGAAAGTGTAATAAGGCTTTTGACAAAGGCAGATGATGGAAGGACCAAAGTGTCGGAAGGACAAAATAATTTTAACAGAAGAACCAATGTCGTACGCGAGATTGATAATGTAGAACACCAACTTAATGATGAAATTCAAAAAACTACAGCAAGATTTTAGATGGAATAAAGACCAAAAAAGATGGCGCAGGGCAGCTTTTACTAAATTTAATCTAAATTCATAAATATTTTGAATTATTCTCGACCTACACCACGCTTAAATAGATTGTCAAAATTGTGGTTTAAATTATTTATCTTTTGCCAGAAGCCCTCCTTCAGCAAAGACAGAACTGGACTGAATAGACATTGAAAACAATTTTATAATAAGCATGTGTAAGTTAAAAACAAATAAATTTACATTAATTGTTTACGTTTGCTCTAACAAAGTCATTTGTGGAATAAGTAAATCAGTTACAGCGAAGGGTACATTATTATCTGCATATTTCAGTGGGTATGTAAATGCATATTTATAATGAATAATGTTAAAATCTGCTTACATTAAGTGTAGTTTTTTTACTGTGACGTTGATACAGATAGAATTTCATTTTTGCAAGGAAGGTTCTGGTCACTCTCAAAGTGAATTTCGACAAATCGTTCTACTATAAGATTTTACTTCGACATTATGGAACTCCGACTTTACGCTACCCCCACAATTGTGGAACTTCGACACCTAATTTGGGGCACCCCGACACGTATAGGTTAGGTTCGAAGGGGATGACGGGGGCTAGAGTGAGCCAGCAAAGCGAGCGAACGAAGCCCCCGTCATCCCTTTCGTGTTAGGTTACTTTAAACCCCAGTGTTTAAGTTCTTGTCGTAGAACAATTTGTCGAAATTCAGATTGGTAGTCGGTTTTGGTCCTTTTGATTCTGGTTCTGGTCCTTCGCTCACTTCATGCCTAAAGCAGTGATTGCATAGCAATTGAAAAATGCCTTCCATCATGCAGGAGGAGCATTTCGACCCTGGCTTGATTAGAATTTGATTATTACTTGCATTAACTTCACAAGTTTTAATTCTTCAATCCTTAACATAATACGTGCCAGCTCTCACAGCATCCTGAGCACGTTGTGCAGTAGGTGGGATTGTCCGATGATGCGTCAATGGATCGCATTACATACATACATCTACGAGTACGTACTACATACTACGTGGATAGTGTGAGGTCCAAATCCAGGCTTTAGCATATGATACTAATATTAGTTTTAGGTTTTATTTTACTAACACTGTATGGATTTCTGTGGTCTAGAAATAAAGTTTTATTTCTTTATTCATTGCAAACACATTATAAATTATATATTTCTTTCCATCTTTTCTTCTTTTTTAAAAAACGTTGCCCCACACTAAGATTTCTCTTGTATCGTGGGTGCGTTTACAGACACAAATCTCACAAACAAACGCCCAGACCCGGAACAACCATCTGTAGGCCATACAAATTTTTGTTCCGTGTGGGAATCGAACCCACGACCCGCAGCACAGAAGCCAATCGCTTAGCCACTGCACCAAACGTGTCGTCAGTCAATTTAAATACATATCATAAATAAAAAAACAAATACATTTAAAAATATAAAAAATAGTATCCCACCGGCATCGGGAACAGGGTCCAAGCTGCCGGCAGTCAGGGCTCCAGAGAAAGGAACCTCCTCACTATGCTTGGCGTGTCAAGGAGTATTGCTTTCTGTATCAAGCCCTTGATCCAGCCGCCCAACGAGAGCCTCTTGAGATGTTGATCGAGGCTCTTGGCTATTAGGCCATTTGCCGTAACGACTATTGGAACAATGACTGCTGAGTCCACATCCCACAAGCTGACAACCTCGTGTGCTAGATCAAGATATTTTATTTGTTTATCTTTCTCAGCTTTCACGAGATTCCCGTCATGAGGGGCAGTGATATCAACAATCATTGTGCGGCGCTCTGATCGATCTATCACCACTATATCAGGCTTATTGGCAGTTTTATTATTATTAACAATAAAGGAAAAACATCTGCTGCTGTTAAGAAACCTGCACACGTGAGAAGGCTCCAGAAAGTTGTTGATGGTGTAGTTGTGAAATCACGAAAAAAAAAACAGCTGTTCCCTACATTTATATTCGCTTAGCTCGTCAAAATGTAGGGAACAGCTGTTTTTTATTCGCGATTTCAGATTTGGTCCCATAGTAAAAGTTGTTCATAATGATGAGTGCAATGACCCCTTAAGAGGTTGTTGGTGTTTTTCAATTAACCCTGGATTTGCAAAATTATTTTTTGTTTGAGAGGGTATTCCCCCGAGGTGTTCCCATTTAAATTTGGTGTAGATCTGATGAAAACCCTCGGAGATTGACAATGGAACTCTTCAATGGAGAACAGCAAATTACCCGGGATTGCTGTGATGGTTTTTGCCACTTAAAATAGAAAAATAAAATAATTTTAAAAAAAGTAAAAACCGACTTCAAAAAAAACTAAAAAGAGTAAAATAATTACCATATTATAAAACCAACAGTTTCAAAAGTCGGTGCCTTCAATTTGGTTCAGTGCAAAATTGCACCGACTTCTGAAACTGTTAGTTTTATAATAAGAGGAGTTCGTGGCTAAATAATTACAGCCGCATAGACCGATCTTCCGGTTTAAGCCACGCTTGCCGAAGTTGGTCTGTGGATGGGTGACCATTTACTATAGCGAGTTTCCTCCGTGCCTCAGAAAGCACGTAAAGCCGTTGGTCCCGGCTGTCATTTGTAGATCTTTGACAGTCGTTACTGTTGGTCAGAAGCCCGAAAGTCTGACAACCAGTCCTACCAAGGGTATCGTATTACCCAGTTACTGGGTTGTGGAGGTCTGATAGGCAGTCGCTCCATGTAAAATACTGATATTCAGCTGCATCCGGTTCGACTGGAAGCCGACCCCAACTTAGTTGGGAAAAGGCTAGGCAGATGATGATTTGACTCTGTTTAGTTTTTTTTGAAGTCGGTTTTTACTTTTTTTAAAGTTATTTTTTAGTTAAAAGCAGGATTATGGCGGATAAGAGCGCGCTAGAATATAAAACTTGCACATCGCATGCTGGGAATAGAAGTCACACCGATAATTCAGCCCTCATCAAGCTGTCTTCCCTCCCAAGCCCCCGCCAGCAACGCCCTAAGCCTCGTGCTCGTCCCACTAGGGGTCGACCTTAGTGTTGTCGTTGCAGGTAGTCATGATGTTAGTGTAGTACAAGTAGTTAGCTTAGGTTAAGTATGTTATTTCCCCTCCTTTGGCTGGAGACCCTTCAGGTCTCGCCAACAACTGCCCGGTTACGTAGAAAGGGTCCACTTTTTCTTTTTTCTTTTTTTTTCGGGGTGGAAATCCTCATGGATGTCCTCCGCCCTGGGGTGGGCGGAGGGGTCTGTCCGACTCTTACTGACTAAAACCACCCCGGTGTTCCATCTCACACCTCCGCCGAAGGTCGCGGGAACTTACGACACTTCCGCAACCCCCGGCTGGTGCCGGCCCGTCGCAGCGGGCCTCCTCGGGTTAGCGGGGGGAGAGAGGTGTTAGACTCCCCCCGCGCCGTCTAAGAGGGGCGCGCTTGGAATACTTCGCGCCGCCGCCTCGGGTCCTGATGTGTGGGGGGCGACAGACTTCCCCAAGTCCGTCGCCGCTGGACCGCCCTCCGCCGACGCCCGGTGCGTCTGCTGCGGGCCGGGTGAAGAAATGGTCCCCTAGGATAACCTACAGCAGTCTAACAGAACAAGGAAAAAAAAACTTTACATCTTTGTTACTTAGATTCATGTGTTGTTAGACCCTGTCTGCGGTTGACATTATTTAGGAGCTAGGGTCAAACGCAAATATCAAAAGAAAAAAAAGCATTTTAATTAACATTTTGCAGAAGCAGAATTTGACAACTAAGTTCAAAAGTCAAACGGATCGTATTAATTTGAATTTATTTGCTTTGATATTAAGTAATTAACGATTTTTGGAGTGTTCATCGTTAGAAAGCAGTATTATATTGTAAGTAGCTAGAATATCAAAGTCAAAGTCAAATAGTTTTTATTTCAAGTAGACCAGATCACTGGTGCTTTCAAAAGGTCAACACTAAGTGCTCGGTTCCAAGTAGTAGGTCCTTTGGAGAAGAACCGGCAAGAAACTCCATAGACACTCTTTTTAAAAAAGTAAATGGTTTGACAATTTTCATTGTAGTAATGTAAGAACAATGCAGATTAATGTACATGCAGTTAACAACATGAAAAGCAATGAGAAAGTTAGCCTTTTAAAACGATTGCCATAGCAGTTACGAGCTGACCAGTCCCAACAGACAGCACCCGTTCATGAGAATGACGCATGCATCGGCGTCGCTCAGCTCAACCATGTTGCAGGGAACTCAACGACCCGATGCACAACGCCACCATCAGCAGGACATTTTACTGAGCATGACAGACTCATACCGATAGACAACAGGCAGTCAAATATTAAGAATGAATGTGTAACGCTATATGCTGCATGGTCCTCACATTTTACAGCCTTGTGTAGAAATAATAATAGAATAAAATAATATTAATAATTGCGATTCAATATCAAACTAATATAAGCAAATATTAGCAATAAATAAATTAAATTAAATGTCAAAAAAAAAGCAATCAAAATTGGAAACATTAGAATAAAAACAATAAGATAAAATTACATACTTAATGAGCCAATAAAATAAAAAAATAATTACAATAAGTAAGCATTTGAATAATATCCGTTTGTTCAGTTAGACGGTGCCAGAGGGTCGCAGTGTGCAGGAGGAAATCGTATGCCAGACATCTTTATCTTTGATGTACTGATTTAGGCTATAATATGCTTTAGACATTAGTACGCGCTTGATATATAATTTAAACTTTGTATCTGGTAAATCAGTGACACTAGATAGAATTTTATTGTAGCATGTTGTATTGTAAATTGTAGCACTGTTTCCCATAAACGACTTACTGGTTTTTCTAAGTCTAAAACCAGGTAGGTACTGCAAGCTTATCCTTATTGCGAGTATTAAGGTTGGGGTTGTCACTCGTCTTATTAATGCGCGTTCCCATTGAGGGACCACTTTTGAATTTTGAGCTTTTGAATGCGTCAGCCCTTAGTAAAAGTTCTCAAACCATTGTAAATTCAGCCTCTAGTTTGTAAAAGTAACCACTCAAAAGTTACAACCGGTTAAAGGTGGTCCCTCAGTCGTGACTGACAGGCATCCATATCTCACAACATAGTTAAAATTTACAACTGCTATAAATGACTACTCTTAGTAAAAGATTTGTAAAACTAATTTACTGAATATCACTGAAGGCTTCGTTGACCAGTTTAAAGTGCAGTCGCCATTAGGTCAGTCGAGAGGGATGATCGATGCTGAGAGACGGAATGAGCCGGTGGAGATCAGTTTTACTGCCAAAGATGTTAAAAGGACGGTGAGAACCATAGCTCAGGGCAAGTCTCCCGGCCATGATGGCCTCAGCATTGATCACCTCCTTTACGCTGGTCCACACTTACCACGAGTGTTGGCAACGTTCTATTCGTTGTGCGTGAGCCACTCCTACTTACCTTCTGAGTTCATGAGAACGGTTGTTGTGCCTATACTTAAAAATAAAACCGGGGATCTATCGGATAAATGTAATTATAGGCCGATTTCATTGGCAACAACTGTTGCAAAGGTGTTTGACGGCTTGCTTAACGCACAGTTAAATAGATACTTGTATCTACACGACAATCAGTATGGTTTTCGGTCAGGTCTATCCACGGAGAGTGCAATACTGGGCCTTAAGCATGTCGTCAGACATTATGCTGATCGTAACACCGTGGTTCATGCATGTTACCTAGACCTTTCGAGGGCGTTTGACCTGGTGTCGTACGATATCTTATGGGAGAAGCTGGAGAGCATAAAACTACCTTACGAACTCATTAACATCTTTAGGTATTGGTATGGGCACCAGGTCAACACGGTGCGGTGGGCGGGTACAGTGTCGGAGCCGTATGGGTTGGAGTGCGGGGTGAGGCAGGGGGGGTTGACCTCTCCCGCGCTTTTCAATTTATACATGAACGATCTTATTGTTGCGCTCAGCAGACAGCATGTTGGCTGCCATATTAATGGAGTTTGTGTAAATAATCTTAGCTATGCGGACGATATGGTCTTGCTGAGCGCGTCAGTTTGCGGCCTACGGAGGCTTATTGGGACCTGTGAAAGGTATGTTGCTAGCCACGGGTTAAAATATAATGTAACTAAAAGTCAGTGCATGATGTTTGATGCCGGTACAAAGCGAAACACAAGCGTGCCGGATGTTTTTCTAAATGGGGCTCAACTTGAAAGAGTGAGGCAGTTCAAATACCTTGGCCATATTGTGACGTCTGACCTGAAGGACGATGCCGACATCGAGCGGGAGCGGAGGGCGCTGTCGATCCGAGCGAATATGCTGGCGCGCAGATTTGCGCGTTGTTCTGGGGGGGTGAAGGTGACGCTCTTTAGAGCGTACTGTACCTCACTCTACTCATGCAGTCTGTGGGCCAGATATACTCAGGCGTCGTATAGCGCAATTCGTGTCCAGTATAACAATGCGTTCAGGGCGGTGATGGGGTTGCCTCGCTACTGCAGCGCCTCAGGCATGTTTGCGGCGGCGCGTGTTGACGGCTTCCACGCCATCCTGCGGAAGCGAGCCGCCTCGCTGGTGCGCAGGGTGCGGGGCAGCACCAACACCGTCCTGACGATGATTGCCGACAGGGTAGATTGTCCTTATTTAAGGCATTGTGGTGAGCTACATGTTACTAGCAGCATAATTCGGTTTTAGCTTTTCTTTTTAATGCCATGTTATATTATTAATATTTAATTTAATTTTAATTTATTTTACTTTAGCATAATTAATTGTTTATTTTATATTTAAATTAATAATAATTTGATTTCATGGCTGATTTATTTGACTACCAACTGCTTTAAATATTTTATTACGATCATTTAATTGTGTAATTTATAATATGTAATTGTGTTCACTGTATGAGTCATAGTCACTCGAAATAAATGCATTTTCATTTTCATTTTCATTTCATCAACCCTTCCTGTGCACTGAATAAAAAGAACTAGCATGCAGAAGGTGGTCCCTCAATCGATCACCATAAGTTCACCGTGAGTGGAGACCCCAATGGAATTTGGAATTTTCGTATGGGTCTAGCGTTAGTAAAAGTACTTGAATGATTGTAAATTTAACCTCTAGTTTGTAAAAGAAGCCATTCAAAAGTTTCAATCGATAAAAGGTGGTCCCTCAATTGAAACGTTTATAAACGTAAATAGTTTTTTCTTTTCATACATTTGTGCCCATCATCCTTTGGGAAAAATTATGATTCCCATGTTGTTCCATGACGTCACCGAAAAGTGAAGTCGGATGAAGTGCTAGTATGCGGTTCTATGTATTAAAACGAGAAAAAAATGTTTCATTTTCTCTATTGACGTGATGTTCCATAGAAGAAATGGGAACCATCCTTTTTTTTTTAATTATCATACGCATTATTTTCTGTCTGTTTTTTTAATAAGCAGTGATGTGATTAATAAAAAAATAATATTGTACAATAATTTTTAGAAGAGTTTAAATATTTTTTTACTACTCCTACACTATTTCATTATTTTCTTTGGGTTTGAAATTAGCTAAACGATGTCAAATATCAATGAAATGTTGTATTACGTAACAGTCTCTAAAAAAAATCCAGTTGTGTGGTCACCTCGATCTTAGTATTTCTTCGCAGGAATTCGATTATTATTTAAAATAAAACGGTTCAGTTTTTGACACTGTTTGGTAAAGTAATAGTTAGTAAAAAAAAATTACTAAAGGATAGACTGTAGCATTCGTCTTTTTAACTTCGGAATGCCACGTAAATAGTTTTTTCTTTTGATAAACGTTTCAATTGAGGGACCACCTTATATCGATTGAAACTTTTGAATGGCTTCTTTTACAAACTAGAGGTTAAATTTACAATCATTCAAGTACTTTTACTCACGCTAGACCCATACGAAAATTCCAAATTCCATTGGGGTCTCCACTCACGGTGAACTTATGGTGATCGATTGAGGGACCACCTTCTGCATGCTAGTTCTTTTTATTCAGTGCACAGGAAGGGTTGATATTCAGTAAATTAGTTTTACAAATCTTTTACTAAGAGTAGTCATTTATAGCAGTTGTAAATTTTAACTATGTTGTGAGATATGGATGCCTGTCAGTCACGACTGAGGGACCACCTTTAACCGGTTGTAACTTTTGAGTGGTTACTTTTACAAACTAGAGGCTGAATTTACAATGGTTTGAGAACTTTTACTAAGGGCTGACGCATTCAAAAGCTCAAAATTCAAAAGTGGTCCCTCAATGGGAACGCGCATGTCTTATTATACCGCTGGTCTATGGCCAGACACACTGTATGTTAGAACGGAAGAGAGGAATGAAAGAAATACCAGATTAGATCGACAATTCACTGACTTTTTAAAAACTGGCAGCGATTGTGCACGTCTCACATGAAGTGGTAAAGCATTCCACAGGCGAGCAGCTTGAATTGTGAAGGACTTATCATAAAGAGAGGTGGAGTGCTGTTGTATTTTTAATTTAAGATCTTTTGATGATCTCAAGAACCTAGAATGAGAGTCACAGAGGAACTCGAAGCGTTCTTTAAGGTAAAATGGGGGTGGATGGATTAAAGAGCACATTATAAAGTAGAAAAAGAATATGGGCATTCCGGCGAAGGCGAATAGGTAGCCATTTGAGCTTAGTACCTATGAAATTCAGAAACAATTATTTACGCAAACCAAATATGATCTGATCAGATACAAAGATTTTGAAATCGCTCAAGCTTTTCAAAATGCTTTAGAAAAACTGCTTCTATTTGTTTCAGTGTACGTAGAATTGCACCAACTTCTGAAACTATTTTTGGTAATTAAATTCCTCCTTTTAGTTTTTTTTTAAGTCGGTTTTTACTTTTATTTAAAGTTTTTTTATTTAATACGTTTTAGTGCCATAAATTACACGGTTTAAGACTTCAAAACATGAGACGGTTGTGTAATCTTTCCAACAACTAGGTAGTTTTCTTTAAGAATAGGTATTACTGTATAATTATCATGACGGCTCCTTACAAACACATACAATCTTCTTCGTTGTTGACTAATGTTTCTGTGATGACAGTTAAAACAGAGATTGAAAGTCCTCATCAAAACTTTTGCTGAAAGGAACCACAAACCAAATCGTCATCTAAGTATGCTTTTTTGGTTTTTGTTGATTTTTTCAAAGAGCGCTCGGATGTGGGATACGCCGTAATCGCCACGCTTGGCAGGCGGGTTGGCGATCGCAGTATGGTTGTTAAATAATAATAATATTCTTTATTTCAGGCAACTTGGCCCATAGAAAAACTAATACATAAATATTAACAACAATACATAATTATAAACTAGAGGAGGAGAGAACTAGAAGAGGAGCTCGTGGCTAAATAATTACAGCCGCATAGACTGATCTTCCGGGTTAAGCCACGCTTGCCGAGGTTGGTCTGTGGATGGGTGACCATTTACCATAGCGAGTTTCCTCCGTGCCTCGTAAAGCACGTAAAGCCGTTGGTCTCGGCTGTCATTTGTAGATCTTTGACAGTCGTTACTGTTGGTCAGAAGCCAGAAAGTCTGACAACCAGTCTTACCAAGAGTATCGTATTACCCAGTTACTGGGTTGTGGAGGTCTGATAGGCAGTCGCTCCATGTAAAATACTGATATTCAGCTGCATCCGGTTCGACTGGAAGCCGACCCCAACATAGTTGGGAAAAGGCTAGGCAGATGATGACATAATTATAAACTAATACATAATATTATAAAACTTAAGCACTGTCGTTGTGCGATCGTGAGGCACTTGTCCGCGGAAGCGACGGAACACCACTCCCTCCGGCCAAAAGTTCTCCTCCATGACGAGGTGCAGAAGACACTTTGGTACTCGCATTACAAACGCTTTCTTACGATTCCAGCAGTTGCACTCTCACCAAGGACTTGGACTTTTGGCGTACATACTCCACGATGTCCTCCGCATTAGTGGTGTAGTGTATGCGGGAAATGTACACCGGAGTGTTCGGCATTGCGGCACGAAACGTCATATTCGGCTCCTCAGGAGCCGTGCCGCAGCAGTTCTTGTTGGTTCTCTGACGGCACTTCTTTTGCACCGTCACGAAACCATCCTCATTTTCAGCCTTTTTCGGCGCCTTTTCTGGCATAGGTTAAAGTATTCAGAGAATGCTGCTGCCCAACCTCTAGTGAATCCCCTAGTCGCCTTTTACGACACCCACGGCAAGAGATAGGGTAGTGCTATTCTTTAAGCCTGTCAGTACTCGAGACATTTCATTATATTTTTTTAATACTCTGCCAAGCATTTTCTAAACTGACGCTACCTACATTTAATTATTGTTTTTTACATTTCTACAACACGTAATGCGATGTTAATTATTGAAGTTCGAATACTAATTAGTATGATATAAGTATTTCGTATTGAATTAACTTTAACGGCGCGATAGAGTGGAAACCTGGGGAATGCAAAGGGGTCCGAACATTTTTCTATGGAAGCTGGCATAGGCCCCTGCCGCCATTTTCATTTTTTTTTCAAGTCGCGGCGCACGATGGGACTAACATATATGGGTAGAGGACACTCAAACAAACAAAAAATATTCAGAGGTATAGTGCCCTAAAGGTGTCACGTTGCCGTTGCCGAGATATTTGGACTCAAAGATTTTTTTTCAAGATTATCTCGATACAATATCTCGGTAACGTGACACTTTAGGGCACCATATCTCTGAATGTTTTTTATTTGTTTGAGTCACGATCCACCGAGCTCTCCCGTCGTAGAGCCGGTCGTCTCTTCAGACTCCGCAGTCACACCGATAATTCAGCCCTCATTAAGCTGTCTCCCCCCCCTATGTCCACGCCAGCAACGCCCTAAGCCGAGGTCCGAGTCCCACTAGGGGTAGGTAGTCATGATGTTAGTGTAGTACAAGTAGTTAGCTTAGGTTAAGTATTTTACTTCCCCCCCATTGGCTGGAGACCCTTCAGGTCACGCCAATAACTGCCCGGTTACGTAGAAGCCGTCCCCTAGGACGACCTACAGCAGTCGAATCAATAAAACAAAAAAAAAATTGTTTGAGTGTCTTCTACCCATATTTACCAGATACAAAGTGCGCTGCAATAAAAAAACTTTAAGTCAAAATATCTCGGCAACGTGACACTTTAGGGCACCATATCTCTGAATATGTTTTGTTTGTTTGAGTGTTTTCTATCCATATTTACCAGTTACAAAGTGCGCTGCAATCTTGAAAAAAAATCTTTAAGTCCAAATATCTCGGCAACGTGACACTTTAGGGCACCATATCCTTGATATTTTTTGCTTGTCTAAGTGTCCTCTACCCATGTTAGTGTAATCGTGCGCCGCAACTGGGAAAAAAAATCAAAATGGCAGCGGGGGGGCTATGCCACGAAGGTTCTATCCCCTTAGTCATTTTTATTTCATCACGACGTTAGGTGCTATAGTTATAAGATGGCTGCTCTATGCGAAATTATTTTGTAGGCACTGAAATTAAGCCTTCATTGGGTTGAATACCCAATGAAGTCTTAATAAAAATCAGCTGTTCCCTACATTTATGTTCGCAAAGCTCGTCAAAATGTAGGGAACAGTTGATTATTTTTTCGTTATTTCATGTTTGGTCCGATAGTAAAAGTTGTTCATAATGATGAGTACAGTGACTCCTTAAGAGGTTGTGCGTTATTTATGTTACACCTCGTACACCCTATATAGGCTTAATTTAGTGTTAACAAACAAATTTTGCATGGGGTGACTCTCTTATATGTATAGTACATGTACATCTGAACTGAGGGATCAAATCTTAAATCCTAGCAAGACAAAAAGGAAGAAATAGTAAAAAAAAAACAAAAATGACGAGGTACTCAAAACATTTGTTAACGCGATTTAAAAAAGTTATGGTCGAATAACTTGATCCCTCAGTTCAGACGTCCAAAGTGTCATATCAAAAATCTCAGAATATGGCAGTTGTCCTACCGAGGAAGCGACTAACCATCGGCTAATTTCTCGCTCTTTTTTATTCTGTCGGACTGCTGTAGATGGTCCTTGGGTCCTTCTACGTAACCGGCAGTTATTGGCCGATGCATTAGCCAATGGGGGGAAGTAAAATACTTAACCTAAGCTAACTACTTATACTACACTAACATCATGACTACCTGCAACAACAGCACTAAGGGCGACTCCTAGTGGGACTCGGACCTCGGCTTAGGGCGTTGCTGGCGTGGACATAGGGGGGGGGGGAGCCAGCTTGATGAGGGCTGAATTATCGGTGTGACTGCGGAGTCTGAACAGACGACCGGCTCTACGACGGGAGAGCTCGGTGGATCGTGACCGGCGGCGGTGGGACTTCGCGACGGGCCTCGTCGGCGAGGACAGTATGCCGGACGGCGGCGGACGTTGTGTATTGTGTATGTGTGTAATGTGTATATTGATTTTCTCGCTCAAGAAACGTACAATAGATATACATTCCGTGTTAACAAAAGAGATGTATTTGAGATGCAACTGCAGTGTATCCTTGCATCGTGTGCAACCCTGACCTTCGATGCTTAGGTAGATGCTAAAATCGTCACGCCTCAAGCTTTAAAACTCAGTTTAGACTACGCTATACAATCTATAATGTTAAATAAAACAATATTATGTAAAATTTACATGCCAGTAAGGTAGATCAAGGAGAAACTATATTAAATGCAATGTTAACACTCCACTGTATACCCCTGATCAGCAAATAAATGATTTATTATTATTATTATTCCCTTTATTCATCTATAAACTTATCGATTATATTATTATTTTTGTATCTCTCTGCAGTCACGGCTCATCTTCCGTGCGGAAGATGTCCGGTCCTTTGGAAGGCATACACGGGGACACAGGTTCAACGCGCAGAGGCCCCTTTGAGAACTTTAATCTAAAATGGGGTGGGGCACCAACCGGGGACTATCCACGGCTGCACTATTGGAGTACAGTCATGGACCGTCCCAGGTGGGTGCAAGACTATTGTAAAATATGGTGAAAAATATCTGGTCTATGGGAAGGGGTGTTAGGTGGACTAGATAACTTCTATTGCCGGAAGAAAACGGCGTCTGCCTTTCAAAATTTCAAATTGAAGTGTTGGCAGACGGTGACTCGCCAGCTCACTAGCTGGGCCCCCTGAAAAGCCACCAGTACATAGGCGAAAGGGGCAACAAACGTGTGAGCGGGTTTATTATTATTATTATTCCCTTTATTCATCTATATACGTATCGATTATATTATTATATTATCTATTTGTCGCAGAATCAACACAGAAGCACAACTATTAGAATGACTATTGATTATTGTTAATGTAGTAGGACGCCATCTATTGTCGGAAACGTCAAGCAGTGTGCTTGGGTGAGGTCGGTGCGGAGCTTGGCATGTCTTGTTTGACAGTTGTCAGTAAGCTGTCATTCTTTTTGACATTAGATGCATTTGATTTGAGTGAAGTCAATTTTTAGTGAGACACGAAGGCGAGAGGTCGTATTGCCAGCCTGCACCGAACTTACCGCGTTTCTGTACTTTAATCTATTTCCATCGGTTTGATCATTAGAGATTTTATTATTTTGTTATCGAGAGAGAAAAAATAGAGGACTATAATCAGTGTTGTGACTATTATTTCCTGCCTACACCAAGTCAAACTTGGACTCTGATGACGAGGTACCCCCAATGAGTGAACTACCCTCGTTATCAGAAGTGGGATGCAACTCGAACACCCCACGTGGTGTAAGTGATAGTGCTAGCCAAGAAAAGTGTAAAGACAATGCGCGCGTGTTTGAAGGTGACACTGAAACGGAAAAATGGCATTTTCTGCTAGAGCAGCAAAACAAAAATTTTATGGCCATCGTGCAAGCAATGAAAACACCTCCTGCGATTGTGGATGTTCGCCTTCCGGATTTTTACCCTGAAAAACGGAATGTCAACCCGCGTGCATAGCTGGCAACAGGGAGAGCCGACTGGATCACTTGCTTCAATTGTCGTGAACAAGAACACTACGCATCCAACTGTCCTAAGAGGAACGCCATGGAGACGTACAGCAGCACGGCGGTTGATCCCGCCAGGGAAAAACGAGTTGATGTGCGCCTGGTAGACGCGCCTGCTGGATCCTTACGGCACTCTGGTGAGCAATTCGATTTTTATTGTGAATGGTGCGAAATGTTCGCTTGTTAAAGAATCTGTATCCTGTTTTAGTCGTAAACGACTTTATGAAAATGTGACATTGACTGATATTGGAAAGACTTCTGTAAGGTGGACTGTACAAATTACTACTGTTGAGATCGATGGAATTATTTTTGAAATTCTTTTCCACGTTTTACCTAACCGTTTTCCATTACCGCTTATCTCTGACTCTGACTTTAACAAGACTGTTAATTGTTGGACCTTAAGTGTGAGAATAAAAGATGTAAATGTAGTATGCAAGTCGCTCAGATCGCATACATGTCCATGCCATTCGTAGGCGTAGGCGTAAAATCGGGCCTCATTTCCCGTCGCAGTTCGGCCACGATGGTGTGTGGCGTGCGTTTGGCTTGGATATGTAGGTGCTCGCTGATGATACCGCCGGATGGAGGCGATGTGTTGAGGTTGGGTACCGGATGGAGGTCCCAAGGTTGCCGGATAGAGGCAATGTGATGTGTTGATGTTGGGTACCGGATGGAGGTCCCAAGGTTGCCGGATGGAGGCAATGTGATGTGTTGAGGTTGGGTACCGGATGGAGGTCCCAATAGAGTTTTGCATACTGGATTTGGTCGTAAAGTTTCACGAACTGATTTGAAAATTAATGGTTATTGAAGAGATTTAAATGCTGAGATAAGATTTGATGGGAATAAGTGGTTCAAAATAAAATTGTTGTTTGAATTGTGTAACCTTATCTTCCGACATCTTGGTCAGGAAGGCCGAGCAAAGAACGTTTTACTTTCCATGGATTCTTGTTTCAGATGCTTCACACGAGGACGTGTGAATTGTCAAGATGGCCGTGTCGCAGAATCAACACAGAAGCACAACTATTAGAATGACTATTGATTATTGTTAATGTAGTAGGACGCCATCTATTGTCGGAAACGTCAAGCAGTGTGCTTGGGTGAGGTCGGTGCGGAGCTTGGCATGTCTTGTTTGACAGTTGTCAGTAAGCTGTCATTCTTTTTGACATTAGATGCATTTGATTTGAGTGAAGTCAATTTTTAGTGAGACACGAAGGCGAGAGGTCGTATTGCCAGCCTGCACCGAACTTACCGCGTTTCTGTACTTTAATCTATTTCCATCGGTTTGATCATTAGAGATTTTATTATTTTGTTATCGAGAGAGAAAAAATAGAGGACTATAATCAGTGTTGTGACTATTATTTCCTGCCTACACCAAGTCAAACTTGGACTCTGATGACGAGGTACCCCCAATGAGTGAACTACCCTCGTTATATTTATATAACATGGGCCCGAGGTACCTGAAAGATTTTAACCACGCCTTTCTGATGGTATTATTTTTTATTTATTTAATTCAGGCATCAAGGCCCATAGAAAATACATAATACAATACAATAATATAAAATACTGTACATAAACATTTCACACGGCACGGCAACAGAAATACATCATTATACACGGAGCCATTGACGCACCTAGTTTGCATGGTGAGCTGTGTGTCTTTTTTGTACCCGACAACTATTGCCGGGCGAGGCGGCATAATTTGTTTGCGCAGCCGCGTTGTCGCACGATTGCGCGATGTATGTCACCCATTCCAAGGATGCTGACTGCACTCAACGCTCTCCTGGAATCGAATCCTTCACTGGATCTATTTGCTGATGAATGGAAGGTGATATTGTTGGAATGCTTGGTGTATTGCGAGAAGACTGAGTGAAAGGGTTAATATTTTATATTCTATTATAATTTTATTTTTTGTATTATAACTTTCTAGAGATACATTCATATTTATGATTATTTACGGTTTACTCACGTGCATTTTTTTTTTCGGGATTGCCCGACTAGTATCGGACCCAAACGGAGCCCTTAATCATGAGCTGAATTTCTATTTTATTTCTATTATATTATTAATTAATTACAGTACTTATGTTATGTGTAACTATCAGTGTAATTGGCTTTATGTCGTTCTGATTTTTAAATAAATAAATCATCTGTGAACAACTGTCTAACTATCACGGTTCATGTGATACAGCCTGGTGACAGACGGACAACGGAGTCTTAGTAATAGGGTCCCGTTTTACCCTTTGGGTACGGAACCCTAAAAAACACACGTTCAGGCAGTTCTGATGAAAATCTTGTTGGGGTGTCTCGGTTTTTGTATATCGGGTGTAAAAAGACCCTTAACGCGATAACGAAAACCACATATTCTACCCATCATTGGGATTATTTTTTTCTACCAGACCATACCTGGGAAACCATTGGGTTTGGAGATATTGAAGGTCAAAGTATACATTTTTTTTTTTAGTTTTTGCCAAAAACGTATTCTAAGTGATAATACTAAACTTTCTTCCAAACAACCTTATCAAAATTTTCAATTTTTCCTCACAAATTACGCATTTAAAGTTACAAAAACGCAACGAATATCAAACGCACACGACCGCCCTGGCTCAACTGTATGGCCGCTGCACGCATGCAAACGCGCGGCATCGCCACAACCACACATAGCGCGCTACAAAAAAAACGTTTTTTTTCATGCCAAAAAATAAAAGTCGTTTCCCAGCAATTATTTTTGGTCAATGTAGTTTAGTTTGATGTACAGAGTGCGTAGATTTCGGCTATGTGATGGGTCTTTTTACACCCTGTATACTGAAAATGAAGTCGTATATTACCCATAGCGTAGTCTGAACTATGCTTAAACGTGGACCCTCTTCACTTCATGCCTCGGGGAGCATGATAAGACGTCAGCCGAGATAACAAACCTGTAAATATATTCCAAATTATTGTTTTACCGTATTATTTTTAACGAGCAAAAACAACAACACTTTGACTCATGAAAGGTAACAAAGGATTTTAACGACAGGTTTTTTGTTTATTTTTTAATTATTTTGGTCGATTTTGATCCTTGCCACATCTAATGGTAAGCGCAGATCATCAGCCCAGTAACTGGGTTGCGGAGGTCTGATGGCAGTCGCTCCGTGTAAAATATTGGTATTCAACCGCATCTGGGTAGACAGGATGCTGCAACCAACATAGTTGGGAAAAGGCTAGACAGAACAAATTAGAAGTATAGTAAGTAATAGTAAGTAAGTTGCTAGAACGTGTCATGTTGTCGGTCCCGTTCAATATTCCTAGACAGCCAATTTCTAGACTGTTTCAACCGCCGTCCCACAGAAGTAACATTGAGAGACACTCACCAGTGTCTAGGATGTGTGTTCAATACAATGAACTTAATTCGAAGCTGCCCGACTTGGATGTGTTCTTTAGTTCCCTACCGAAGTTCAGAAGCCTGTTGTATTCCCATCTGAACAGACATTTAAACTGTCATAAGGAGTGGTTTAGCTAATTATTTTTACTGTTTGTTAATTTTATGTTACATTTTATTTTTATTTTATATAACTTATACGATGCTTGATTGTATTCATGCGAATGCTGTGTACACCTGTAATTGGTATTTACATAGGAACCATAACCCATGTACTTTTATGATTTAAGTGTAAAATGTATGTATTGTTGGTGTACCTATTTTGAAATAAATAAATAAATAGAGAAGTAGTAAAATACGGCCGACGTATCTTGGCGAGTGTGAAGTTAGTTGTTTGGTTGCGCAATGAATCTTTTAGAAACGAAATTGTCTACTGCGCAGCTAATCAGCTAACTTCAGACTCGGCAAGATACGTCGGCCGTATTATAGAGCCAAGAGTTCTTCCAGGGAAGTACTTACCTTCATATCTATTTCAGCCGCTAAGCAGCATTGCTGTGTTCTGAAAGGTATGTGTGCCGGTGAAATTACTGGCACTTGAGACTTAACAACTTTGTCTGTAAGGTTGTCAACGTCTCAGCAGTCCTCTTGGAGCTGCAGGTGACGGTAGGGTACGCCGCAATCTGTGCGTTCCTCCACGGCGTCGGCGTGACCTGTTACGCTGACGACACGCTGCTCACAGCAAGGGGGAAGACGCACCGCGAGGAATCGATTTTGGCGACAGCTGGGGTTGCGCAAGTCATCGTAAGTATCCGGCGGTTGGGCATCGAGGTGGCCCAGCAGAAGTTTGAGGCCCTGTGTTTCCACAGGCCTCAGGACCACCCTCGGGATCCCACATCGTGGTGGGAGGCGTCCAAGACATTACAGGCACATGAGACTTTCTAACTTTGTACCTAAGGTTGTCAACACATCATCAATCCTCTTGGTGTTATAGGTGTATACAAGGTTAGTCAGAAAGAGGGGTACTAATCCGCAGGCCACTTAAAGTATCACTGATGACTGTTTTAAAGCAAGTGATAAAATTTACTTTTATTTCCATGTAAAATAATTTTATTTTAGCTTTTTCAAAAATTCGTCGTCCCTGCTTTAGTTACGAATTCAGAAAATGGAGATTCTAATTCGTGATCCCAAATATGACCTAAAATGTAATACAGTACACAGCTGATCATAGCTGAGGGTAGATAGATTTTAGCATATTTTTTTTGTAATTTTTGAACAGCAATTTCTCTTAAACTATTGACTTTTGGGGAAAGTGGTAGAACAAAAGTTACTCATTATTATGGGTACTTTAACACCCTTTCGGAATAGTACACCCTTTTTGACTAACCTTCTATAGACGACGGTAACCATTTAACAGCAGGTGGTCTTGATTGCGAAATTATTAGATTAAAATGTCGCCTAAATCCAATGGAAAAATTTGACAGCTAATATTCTTCCATAATAAAGAAGTGAAAGAGTTTTCAGAATGAATGTGGATAGATATACAAGTAGATGTAGGCCAAAGAAAAGATAGATTGGATTGGATTGTGTAAAGGATGATATGGATAGGAAAGAAGCGAGTACTGAGATGACGGCTGATAGAAGAGAATGGAAGGGGAATACATGTTCTGCCGACCACACCTATAGTGGAATAAAGTCTCTTTTTTGCTTTATTTGCAAGTAAAGGATAGCAAAATTTTAGGCAAGTTTAGTCGATGCTCAACAGTACCTGGGCCAATGTCTCACCTATCGCCCGACCAGTAACAGGCCCGAGAAAGCGGCGCGCAGTGTTCCGTGCGCGCCTCTTGGGAGGATGTGGGGCAAGGCCCTACAGAAGGAGAGGTCTGCCAGGGGCTGGCGAACCGAGGCCTGCTGGGGTCGCGGTGCATGCAGCTGCGAATTCCGCGACCCCGGCCAAGGGTCAGGAGAAGGAACACCGTGGGTTTTTAGTCGGTAAGAGTCCGGCATAACCCTTCGCCTTCCCCGGGCGAAGGGTATCCATGAGAACTTTCAAAAGAAAAAAAAAATAGGGGCCAGTGTCTCGTGTGCAATTTTCCAGCTTTGTCTCTAAGATCAAGGTATCGGCAATTCTCTTGGTATACAAATAGGCAAGCCCGTGTTTACACGGGGGTGCAATACGGCTGTCCATTTCAAATCCTAATAAGGGACACTTTTTACAAAAATCGTTTTATTGAATAATCTTGCTAACTTAGAAAGTCTCTACCAAATACAAAAACACTAGCGTTGAAAACTCACATAATAAGCAGATATACATATTTAAGCATCGATACCTAGTAAGTGCCATTCACTGCCTCTGATCATTTTAAAACCTAGTAAGTCACTATAACCACATGGTTTTACCTAACTTAAATACTTTTCAAAGGCTGAACGATTTAACGTTTATGCGCTCTCCTGTAAAATGTAGGTCATTATATAGTTTTATAATTATAGGTTTTGAAATGGGACAGCCAAATAGGTGTAAGGCACCTGGGTGCCGACGCATAAGGGACGCCTTGGCGCCGGCTTCTGAAGGCTGATGTTGAGGGTTTGAAGGCGCCGAGCCACGAGAAATTATTTGACAGCAGTCGGCTCAAACTTACGGCCACATATCATCACCCTCCGCGCTAACTGTCATAACTAACAATTTGATAATTTTTCAGAGAAATTCTCACAGAGTGACGTATCTGCTTCAAATGAATAGAAATAAATAAATAGATACCTTAGGGCTTTAGGGCAACTACTAACTTAAAGAGTAAGCCAAGAGCAATGTAAAAAAGTTATTAATTCATTAATAAAGCTACAGCAAACGCAACTGCTGAAAAAATATTGACAGTTCGGAGGGTGACGATATAATAGCTGCTTCACATAGCTCTAACTAGGGGGCGGGAAACTAAGTTCGCATCTCGACGCCAGATAACCTGCAAATAAGCGCCTGTAATTACTTTCTACCATGTGGGTAAAGACGCAGAATTTTTTTATTAAAGAAAAAGTAAGACTCCTGTCGACTGGCATCCGCAATCTCTTTGAAGCGAAAGGTTGCAATTTCAACTGCGTTTGCGCATGTTAAATTAGGCGGCTGTAATCACTTTTCACCTGGTGGGATAGCATGAAGAAATTTTCTATTAAAAAAAAAAGACGCCTGTCGTCTGGCATCCGCAATCTCTCTAAAGCGAATGGTTGCAATAAGTAACGTAAACCTACCCAAATTGCGAGTAAAATTGGGACCAGCGGTATAAGCTCTAAGGGAGCAGCGCGCGCACACCGTCACGAAAAAGGTTTAAACGTTGATTCTTATTTATTTATTTATATTCCGTTCCTACAGACAAAACGTGAAAATGGTTTTGTGGGGCATTGATCTTAATTAATGCAACGTTTTTATAACAAAAAAAAACTCTTTTCTATATGACACCATGAAGTTGGTTGTTTACATAGACCTACAAGGTGTCTAAAGCTCTGCAAAAAAGAGTACGAAAAATGGGGGTGTCACTAACAATGAGCGCTCTGGTAGAAAGTCGAAGTGAACGTCGAAGTGCGGTAGAAACCGCGCATACATAATAAATGGAATGGGGCATCAACCGGGGACTGCCCACTGGTGCTCTATGAGAGTGCAGTCAAGGACTGTCCCCGGGTAATGTAAGACAAGAGGGCACAAGAATGAGTATTGCAAAATATAGAATATTAAATTATTGGTCTATAGATACGGGTGTTTAATGGACAAGTCCAACTTCTTTTTCTGGTAGAAAATTGGTTTGGCAGACGGTGGCCCACTAACTCGCTAGCTAGGCCCCCTGGAAAACAGCCAGAACAGGCAAAAGGGGGCAACACCACTGTGAGCTGTTAAGGGTTTCGAGATCGAGAGGTGAGACCCTGGTTTCAGCAAGTTTGCAAAGGGCAAATTTGGTGGATGGTGTTAGGTATGTCAGTGGTCGGTCGGTTTACGGCTGACAGTTATTTCCCGGACGGAATTAAGGCGGGCAGCAGATTTGAAACTACTTGTCACTTTTTACTTCATATCAAAACGAATTAAGTAAATGTGAATTTTATATTCCTTCCTAGATTTAATAAATATATGAATTTTACTTTATTATGAGACCTACAGCACCAGAGTTTCCCTTATCAGTCGCTATGTCTGAATAAAACAAAAATGATGGTCCTTAGGAGGTCGGTATTTGGTTGGTTTACGTTATTTATTTTACTTTCAACTGCGTTTGCGCATGTTAAATTAGGCGGCTGTAATCACTTACCACCTTGTGGCATGCATGCAGAAATTTTCTATTAAAAAATAATGCGGCGCCTTTCATCTGGCATCCGCAATCTCTTTGAAGCGAATGGTTGCAGTAAGTATTCACTTTCAACTGCGTTTGCGCATGTTAAATTAGGCGGTTGTAATCACTTTCCACTTGGTGGGTTAACATACAGAAATTATCCATTAAAAAAACCGCATCAAAATCCATTGCGTAGTTTTAAAGATATAAGCATACATAGGGACAGACAGCGGGAAGCGACTTTGTTTTATACTATGTAGTGATTATGAAATGCAGTGGCCGCAACGCGCCTGCAAACTTGATAACGCAATCTTTTGCATGATTTCATATTACTAATCATTTTGTATATACAGGGTGTTAACGAATTTGTGTAATTCCTTAAAACCACATGATCTACTACTGGTGTAGACAGCCCCCGCACGGGATTTAGCTTGATTAAAAATAAAAAAATAAAATTCTTTTTTTTTTCATGCGGCTTTGTTACCGATCACATCTAAAGAACATAATAAGGATTCAGTAAAAAAAAAAAGAATTATTTTTTTTGCAAAAAAATTATTTTATTTGTGTGAACATTTCGATGCCACGCATAAATTAATAAAACTACGGTGACACGGCTGGCAGGTACGACTAACGCGATATCGCTCTTTGCAGTCAGATAACTCAAGGCTCTAAAAGACTCAGAAATTGAAAACCAAAATTTTTTTTGAATTTTTTTTTTGTTTTATTTTCGAAAATTCCCATTTACGGTTAATCTGTGTCACCAGTAGATCACGCGGTTTGAAGGAATTACACGATTTCGTTAACACCCTGTATATGCTCATTTACACGGAGATAGTTTCTCGAAGCGAGACTCATTCTGTCTTCGTCTCTCTCTACGATGTAAACAGAGATAGCATGAGACTCGCTTCGAGAAACTATCTCCGTGTAAATGAGCCTTTAGGCTCTCTGTTTTGTCTATTCGTATTCTCTCTCTGTATAAAGTCAAGTCACACTCCGTATGTATTTTGGATTTATAATGAAACTACTCGTAATTATCATCCCAAGTGTTTCTATTTATCATCAGTATAGCCAGCTACCACCCTCACATTAAAGTCCGGCGCCAAGCAGTTTACTGTGTTCCGTCGTGTACTCGTGTGTATGTTAGAGCTAGTTGGTATAATAACAGAAGGCCAATTCTCGTAATTAAAAATGTTATATAGTTTCGATCTAGTCTCAATCTCATAAATACACGCAAAATACGCGCTTAGACGTGGAGTTGCGGATACCAGCCCGTTATACCTTATACCTTTAATCTCATAAATATGACAAATGGTATTCTTGTTCGTTAACAAACAACGTCAAACTTGAGATTATATTGAAATGATATTATTAATTAATTCGATTATTTTTATTCCCGTGTAAAATGATATCTAGGTAGGTACGTATTTAACTTTAAAAAAAAAACATCCCTTCTTTAGTTACGAATTCAGAAAATTGAGCGTATTCGTGACCCCAAATATGATCTAAGGGCCCTCGCCCACGGGCGACTTTTTGTAGCGATGCAGTCGCGATGCTCTCGCGCGTAGCATCGATACAGACGTAAAGCAGTCGCTAGCTGTGTGCCCGCGCCCACGGGACCAGATTCAGTCGCGATGCAAACGCGATTCGGTCTCGATGCAAACGCGATTCGGTCGCTCATTACATTACATGCTCAGTCGATCAGTAAAGTTGCAAGATGGACTCCGTTGAGGCAACATTAGTCCCCTGGACTTGTCTGTGTTGCACGTTGCACTGATGCCGATTCCCAATCACGCGCCGCGCCACACTCCCTCCCGTTCTCTCTACCGATGTCGTCCGACGCGGTCGCGCGTTTGTATCGATACAATCGCGATGCAGTAGCGCGTTAGTAGCGCGACGCGGTCGCGCGTTTGTATCGATACAATCGCGATGCAATTGAGAACTGAGGCCTAATTCTCCTAAAATAAATCTTGATAAATCACAACCGAACCAAGGCCGAACCGTTCATTCAGACAGGGGCCTAATTCTCCTAAAATAAATTGTTGCCAAACGCAATCGAACCACAACCGTCAGTCAGTTTTTGTTTTCGAAAACTTTCAAAATGATTGATTTTGTTTTTGTGTCAAACAATAAGACAGCTTTTGAAATTGAGAACTGTCTGAATGAACGGTTCAGCCTTGGTTCGGTTGTGATTTTTCAAGATTTATTTTAGGAGAATTGGGCCCCAGTTCTCAATTTCAAAAGCTGTCGAATTGTTTGACACAAAAAACAAAATCAATCATTTTGAAAGTTTGCGAAAACAAAAACTGACTGACGGCTGTGGTTCGATTGCGTTTGGCAACAATTTATTTTAGGATAATTGGGCCCCTGAATGATTTCATTATGTCAAGATTGCGTGAAAAATGCATTAAGTGCACCTAATATTTAAAGCGTCGTAATGATTTATTTATAGATAATTATGGAAATACGATCTATGAACTTCCGGATATGTTAAGTCACACTACACGTGTTGCTGGCATTACTATATGGATGACGCATTTACACAGAATCTAAATAATTGATTATTTACATTTCTGTGCAATTATTATCCCAGTAACATAAATAGCTGTGCCCGCGACATCGTCCGCGTTCAAACAGATAAAAAAAAACCTGGGATAATTCTCATGGATTCCCTTCGATCGGTGAAGACGAAGGGTTGCATCCGGCAGTATGCATTACAGATGTTATCGCACTAGAACTCATTACATTTTTTTTTTGGCTTATGTTTAACTTACCACCAGATATAGTAACATACAGGGTGTAAAAAGACCCATCACGTAGCCGAAATCTACGCACTCTGTACATCAAACTAAACTACATTGACCAAAAATAATTGCTGGGAAACGACTTTTATTTTTTAGCATAAAAAAATCGCTTTTTTTTTGTAGCGCGCAATGTGTGGTTTTGGCGATGCCGCGCGTTTGCATGCGTGCAGCGGCCACACAGCTGAGCCAAGGCGGTCGTGTGCGTTTGATATTCGTTTCGTTTTTGTAACTTCAAATGCGTAATTTGTGAGGAAAAATTGAAAATTTTGATAAGGTTGTTTGGAAGAAAGTTTAGTATTATCACTTAGAATACGTTTTTGGAAAATACTAAAAAAAAATATGTATACTTTGAACTTCAATATCTCCAAAACCAGTGGTTTCCCATGTATGGTCTGGTAGAAAAAAATGATCCCAATGATGGGTAGAATATGTGGTTTTCGTTATCGTTAAGGGTATTTTTACATCCGATATAAGTAGCTGTGCCCGCGACATCGTCCGCGTTCACACAGATAAAAAAAAACCTAGGATAATCCTCATGGATTCCCTTCGATCGGTGAAGGCGAAGGGTTGCATCAGACTCTTACCGGCTAAAAACCCACGGTGTTCCTTCTCCTGACCCTTGGCCGGAGTCGCGAGATTCACAGCTGCATGCACCGCAACCCTGGCGGACCTCTCCTACTGTGGGGCTTAGAATCACATCCTTTTTTATTTGACCATAATCCTGCGTTTGACCCGCCATCTCGCCTGAAGTTAAGCGATGATGCGGTCTACGATAGACCAACCACGCTTGCCCAGAAGAAACCGATTCATTCGTGATTTGAAGACACCCAGATTGTAGCTGTCGGGGAACACCCACTCGAGCAGCGAATTCTACTGTTTGGCGGTTTTCACAATGAAAGTGGAAACAAAGCGCTTCGTTCGGGTTTTTAGTATTTCAACCATGAACCGATGGTGCTTTTTCGTGCTTCTTGCCGTCCGATAGAAAAAAGGGCAAGGGGAATTATATACCCGTTGCCCGAGTAGTAACAGGCCCGAGAAGGCGGCGCGCAGTGTTCCGCGCGCGCCTCTCAGGAGGACGTGGGGCCCCACAGACCGAGGCCTGCTGGGGTCGCAGTGCATGCAGCTGCGAATCCCGCGACCCTGGCCAAGGGGAGAAGGAACAACGTGGGTTTATAGCCGGTAAGAGTCCGGCATAACCCTTCACCTTCCTCAGGCGAAGGACATCATTGAGGATTATAGTACATACACACATCAAAAGTGTCTAGGGATCAACATATATTTTTGCAATAACTTTTCTCCTGATTGATATTAATTAAAATTTTCTTTAAGGATTCATCAAATAAAGTGTTTTCGTTTGTCACAGTAACGATAAACCAAGTCACCTTTGCATTAATAAAGAAATTTGCCATTTTCCTAATAAAGGGATTTTTGACATTTGAACCACTAACACAAAAGTTCGAAAAAAAGACTGAAATAACAGTTTTCTTTAAAATTTTATTGGGTAACTTAAACAATTAATAATCCGTGTTTCTACCGCGAACACTAACAACACAAGAACATCGGTTTGGCATACTCAAAATGAGTTCATCCAAATCACGCTGTGGAATGGCCGCCCATGTTCGTTGCAACAACAAAAAAAGGTCTTCTTGCGACTGGATACCCTCCATATTCGGCAGAGCTCTTCTCTGTAGCATATCCCATGCATGCTCAATCGGGTTCAAGTCTGGCGACTGAGCAGGCCAGGGCAGGACATTGATGTTAGCTGCGGCGAGAGTCTGTCTTACAACTCTTGCGGTGTGCGGTCGTGCATTATCATGCATTAACTGAAATAAGGGACCGATTTGCGCTTGTAGAGGAACGATGACGTCTGATACAATCGTCTCAGCATAAATTTGAGCGTTGAGGTTGCCTCTGATCCAAATCAACTCAGTTCTTCCGCCGATCCAAATACCCGCCCATACCATGATGGTTCCACCACTATAAGGATGGACTTCCTGGCAGGATTTTAATCGCTGTTGGCGTCCAGGGGTTCTCCAGTGTCGTATACGTCTTGTATCCGGTCTCATACCAAAACGAGACTCATCAGAAAAGCACACGAAACGCCATTGTTCTTCTGCCCAATTTCTGTGTCCAAGAGCCCATTGATATCGAATCCTACGATTGTGCATTGCTATAGGTGGTACCCGTAGCGGTCTTCGGGAATGAAGGTTCACTTCATGCAAGCGGTTTCTGACTGTTTGGTCGCTAATTAAGTTCCCTGAAGAGTGATGAAGCCTCACGGCTAACATCATGGCGGTTATTGTTGGAGCTCTTCGAGTTAAGATTTGAATGTATCGGTCTTGTCTCCGTGTGGTGCAGCGATACCGTCCTCCATGGCGCTCAGCCACGGTACCAGTGCTTCGGTAACGTGTCCAAAGTCGACTGATAACACTCTGACTTGTATTCAGAGCTAAAGCCACAGTACGTTGCCGGGAACCAGCTTCTATCATTCCCACGGCTCTGAGCATTTCTTCCCTGCTTAAATGACGTCGCCGCTCCATAATAACGTTGGTTTTAATCAGTAGTAGGGAAACAGTAGCACTAATAATGTCTTCAATGCGTTGTATGTTTTTATAGGGAAAATATTGACAGCTGATTTTCATCTTTTACTCGAATTTGATTCACAGTTCCTGATTCAAATTATGAAATGCACCAAAAAGGATCCATATAAATTTATAAAATCATAAATTTATTACAAAGCCACATCTCAATCTCAAGAAATCCGCATAAAAATGCTTGATCCCTAGACACTTTTGATGTGTGTAGTTATATAGCCGTTATATGATCATATTCCTTGCGATATGATCACTTACCGGAAAATGCTTATAATAAAGCGTTTCATAAGCATCTTTCTAGAAATATAAAGTTAGAATTTGAGCCAAACACTGTAACTTGTCTTCCAACTGACTAATTTCAAGTGCGAGCGAAGCGGGCTCGATAATTTGGGGCACCCTGGGGGTTTACTGCCTAAGCACTTAGTCCGTGGTTTCGGCCTTAGTTACGAGCGTTTCCTACTCCCTATCACCTACGGACATACGATTATTTCGGAACCCGAACTAAGAATGAATGACAACACGATTTGACAGTTGTCCCTACTACCGATGTGTTGCCTGTCCGAAAAGTTGAACTTGACACTTGTTTTGTTCACTCCTACATTTCGGTCTACTTTCGGACGGGCGACTAACTTTGACGGACTTAGGGAGTGGGCCTTCAGTTTTGTGTTCGTAACCGCGGTAAAGGCCTCCGCGCTGCTGTGTATTGTCGCTTCCTAGTTTACTAGTGGCGGACGGAAAATATATTGATGCGGATCGGATGCGAAGGAGAAGGGCCGTGTTCACAGTAAATGCTATAGAAGCCTTATAATAGCAAGCACATGCACTTACCAGCAAACCAGCCAACTCGCAACGCCTTTATATGCTGCAGACGGCAGTTTTTCTTGATTGCGAGAGTCTTTACACTTACCTAAGTTCTTTGCACGAGCACAGAGCGATTTACGCGAAGGGAAAGGCGCGCCTCCCGATGTAGTTTGCACTCGCGAGTGGTAATACCAGAATCACTGGGAATTCTGAGACTCAGTAGCGGATTATTATAAGAAAAATTGATGGAGACCTAACAGCGCGTCAAGCAGACATCAAGCGGAGAAAAGTTGAATTTAAGTTATTTGAAAAGAGAGCATTGTTTTCTTCGTCCTGGCCTAATTCTCCTAAAATAAATCTTGATAAATCACAACCGAACCAAGGCCGAACCGTTCATTCAGACAGTTCTCAATTTCAAAAGCTATCAAATTGTTTGACACAAAAAACAAAATCAATCATCTTGAAAGTTTTCGAAAACAAAAACTGACTGACGGTTGTGGTTCGATTGCGTTTGGCAACAATTTATTTTAGGAGAATTGGACCCCTGGGCACTTAAAAGGCGAACTCATCGGCCTAGCTCAATGATTCGTACATGTGCCCATAGAGGTAGCAACTATAAATTGTACTGCGAACAATACGGCGCAAACAACTAGTATGGGTTCTAAGTTATCGTGCGTCGAAACCGCGGTGAGGGCCTCCACGCATTGGCCAGCTAATAACGATTTATTGATGTAGGTACTCGATGTATTTTTTGCGACTTTTTCAGATATATTAAAAGATGATTGGGATAGGTCGCTGTTTATATCACAGATTGTTTTATGGCATTACCTATGGCCTATGCCCACTATCACATTCGAAATCTATATACAAGGTTAGTCAGAAAGGGGGTACTAATCCCAAAGGGTGTTAAAGTACCCATAATAATAAGTAACTTTTGTTCTACCACTTTCCGCAAAAGTCAATAGTTTAAGAGAAATAGCTGTCCAAAAATTGCATTAAATCAGCTGTGTTTACAGTTTAAGTCATAATTATTTGGGGTCACGAATTAGAAGCTCCATTTTCTGAATTCGTTTTCATATTTTAGTTAAGTAAATAGGAACGAAGAATTTAAAAAAAAATAAAAAAAAAATTATTTTACATGGAAATAAAAATTATCGAATTTTGAAATTTGTACACTTGCTTTAAAACCGTCATCAGTGATACTTTAAGTGGCATACGGATTTTAGTACCCCCTTTCCGACTAACCTTGTATATCCTAGCTTTTCTTCTCCAATTAGGCATCGGAATCGAAGGTTAAAATCTTTCGGGTACCTCGGGCCCATCATCTGCCTAGCCTTTTCCCAACTATGTTGGGGTCGGCTTCCAGTCGAACCGGATGCAGCTGAATATCAGTATTTTACATGGAGCGACTGCCTATCAGACCTCCACAACCCAGTAACTGGGTAATACGATACTCTTGGTAAGACTGGTTGTCAGACTTTCTGGCTTCTGACCAACGGTAACGACTGTCAAAGATCTACAAATGACAGCCGGGACCAACGGCTTTACGTGCTTTCCGAGGCACGGAGGAAACTCGCTATAGTAAATGGTCACCCATCCACAGACCAACCTCGGCAAGCGTGGCTTAACCCGGAAGATCGGTCTATGCGGCTGTAATTATTTAGCCACGAGCTCCTCCTATTGTTTCAAAGACTATTTACTTGAATGAAACATATTTCACAGAAACACAATTCAATGAATTTTTAATCACATTTTTTTGTTCAACAGTCTTATCAAACAGTAGAATTGTTTTTTAACGAATATTGTTTGTTTACACCCCGACACGGATAGGTTAGGTTCGAAGGGGATGGCGGGGGCTACAGTGAGCGTCCGGCCATGGTTCTGTCTCCTTCTGCGAGGAGGTGATGGCGACCAAGGAGGGAGCGGAGAGAGAGAGAGGCAGCTACCACTCTCCCTTCCCGCGCCAGACGCACCGGGCGCCGGAGGCCGCACGACGACCTCCAGCCACCCTAGTGTGTGGCCTGCGGGCGCTGGGTTAGGGAACCCACCGCCCGATCATTAACAGGCCCGAGTAGGCGGCGTGACGTGTTCCACGCGCGCCTCTCAGCAGGACGTGGGGCTAGGCCCCACAAAGGAGAGGTCCGCCAGGGGCTGGCGGACCGAGGCCTGCCGGGATCGCGGTGCATGCAGCTGCGAATCCCGCGACCCCGGCCCACGGTCAAGTGATGGAACATCGTGGTGGTTTTAGCCGGTAAGAGTCCGGCACACCCCCCCGTCTTCCCCAGACGGGGGATAGTCCATGAGGACTTCCCCACGCAAAAAAAAAAAAAAGGCTAAAGTGAGCGTCCGTCGACTGCCCCGAGGACACGGCCCTGCACACTTTGCAGGCGTGTCCTGCGTGGGCGACGCAGCGCCGCGAGCTTATCGCGGCGGTCGGTGGTAGTGACCTCTCGCTTCCGGCCGTGGTTCTGTCCATGGTCGGGAGCGAGACTGCGTGGGAAGCCGTCGCCTTCGTCTGCGAGGAGGCGATGGCGACCAAGGAGAGAGCGGAGAGAGAGAGAGAGAGGCAGCTTCCACTCTCCCTTCCCGTGCCAGACGCAGCGGGCGCCGGAGGCCGCACGACCACGACGACCTCCAGCCACCCTAGTGTGTGCCCTGAGGGCGCTGGGTTAGGGGACCCACCGCCCGATCATTAACAGGCCCGAGTAGGCGGCGTGACGTGTTCCACGCGTGCCTCTCAGCAGGACGTGGGGCTAGGCCCCACAAAGGAGAGGTCCACCAGGTGCTGGCGGCCCGAGACCTGCCGGGGTTGCGATTTGCGGTGCATGCTTTGCGAATCTCGCGACCCTAGCTCACGGTCAAGTGATGGAACATCGTGGTCGTTTTAGCCGGTAAGAGTCCGGCACACCCCTCCGTCTTCCCCAGACGGGAGATAGTCCACGAGGATTTCCCCACGCAAAAAAAAAAACTAAAGTGAGCGAACGAAGCCCTCGTCATCCCCTTCGTGTTAGGTTACTTTAAACCCTGCAGACAGCAGCGGGGCTCCGTCTACCTTGGTTCCAGAATCTGTTTTTGGTGTAGATATTTGGTTGGTAGTGTGTCACTTGATAAAATGTTTTTCTTGATAATAAGTTTCGTATTAACTAAACAATAATAAGGATAAAGAATATTTGATTTGTTATTCCATGATAAATGATTATTCTAACATTAAACTTTATGTGAAACAGAAATCAATGATTTAAAAATCTTCAAATTAAGTATTCTGCGTATTGATTGTTCGATGAAAAGAAAAAGTGAGAAAAAATTTATGTGAAACGAAATTCTATAAAACAATTAAGCCGGGTCCGCTGCACCGTGTTTTCGTGTTTGCAAACAGGATAACATTGTTTGCTAACCGAATAGGGGCGTGGCCTAACAGTTTTGTTCGCAAAAACACAATAACATATTAGAAAATTCCCGCTGCGAACCCAGATTAACATTAAACTTTATGTGAAACAGAAATCAATGATTTAAAAATCTTCAAGTTAAGTATTCTGCGTATTGATTGTTCGATGAAAAGAAAAAGTGAGAAAAATGTTATGTGAAACGAAATTCTATAAAACTATTAGATATGGAACAACGCACAACCATCCACGGACTGACCTTGACAAGTGAAGCTTAACCTTGATAATCGGTTGTTAGGCTGGATATCCACCAGAGCTGTGCGAGGAATTCGTAACGTGTTAATGTGTACAAATGATTATCTACCTCTTCCAAACAACATCTATTGACTGACTGGTCGGCATAAATGATAAATGATATTTATTTCTGTAAATAAATCTAAATTTTTAAATGTTTTTTAAGACTAGATGGCGGCATTTCCTATCTGACTAGCTCTGAGAAGAAAAGCCGAAACAAACTCAGAGGTCAAGGTCTCTTTTAAAGTCCAGACATTGTGCTATCAAAAACTATGCGAGTGTAACAATGTAGGGCAACGTCTGGAATGGCATTTTGAGGAAAGAGCCATAACACCTTTGAGTCGACCTGTCCAAACTGACGGTACGCATGCATCAGCCATCGCGTAGCTCAACCATATTTTCAAATCCTCGCACACATTCCGAGCAACTCTTCCCTCGCTCGCATTTCTCGCTTGTTTTGTGTGAACAAAAACCTCAGTCCGCTAAGCCCATATCCACCAGAGCTGCGCAGAGCGAAGCTAGGTAAATGTAGTGATTCTATTGGTGCTTACAAAACACATTCCTCGCTACGCAGCTTGGAACAGCTCTGGTGGATAATCAGCCCTAATCATCCACGAGCCACTCTGCCAAGAATATTCAAAGAAAATAAACAATACCTAGGTTGTCTAACAACGCATAACTTCGAGGTTAAGTTCAATAAATAATTAAATATTAATTAGTATTAGTTTATATATATATAACATTGCTATAAAAATATATTTACTTCTAATCAAGGTTGATTCCTGTTGCGTTGTGTAAGTGTAATTGTATAATTACTTGACACCTATATTTTTTAATGGCCGTTGTTCAAAGCAAAGAAATATACAAGATTAGTCGGAAAGGGGGTACTCGTACTAATCCGCGAACCACTTAAAGTACGAGTATCACTGATGACTGTTTTAAAGCAAGTGTTAAAATTTCAAAATTTTATTTTAGTCATATTAAAAATTCTTCATCAAAAAAGCTTCTAATTTGTGACCCCAAATATGACCTAAAATGTAAACACGCTGATCATAGCTGAGGATAGATAGGTTTTAGCGTATTTTTCTTTCAAATCTTTGTGCAGCTATTTCTCTTAAACTATTGACTTTTGGGGAAAGTGGTAAAACAAAACTTATTCATTATTATTGGTACTTTAAAACGCTTTCAAAGTAACCCCTTTCCACCTAACCTTGTATAGGTGCTGTCGTGCGATTCAGTCCTGAAGAAAAAACTATCTTGAGTGAAGAAATATTTTGAAGATTTACATGTGAAAGTCTACTGAAGACGCAAGTAATGGATGCAGGCGAGGCAGTCATTTTTGAGGCTATAGAACGCCAGAAAGGGACGCAAGCTGTGATAGATCGTGGAGACTCAGCCGTGCAGCAGTTCTACAGTGGTTCCACGGTCTTCGTAACCGGCGGCTCCGGCTTCGTCGGCAAGCAGCTCATTGAGAAACTCTTCAGGTAAGGAATTAGTGCAATCTCTCGTCTATCCGTGTGGTTCCTTCTCTTCTCTGCCGTAAAAGGGGACAAATAGAGGTGCGTGTACTCGCAACGAAAAACACACATTAGGGTGGTCGGAGATCGTCGCGCCCTCCGGCGCACGGTGCGTCACGCGCGTTAAGGGAGAGTGGCAGTCGCCTCTCTCTCCCTCTCCGCTTCCTCCTCACAAAAGGAGGCGCCAGCTTCCCACGCACTTTCGCTCCCAAGGACAGAACCACGGCCGGAAGCGAGAGGTCACCACCGACAGCCGCGTCGCCCACGCTATGTACGCCTGCAACATGTGCAGCACCGTGTCCTCGGGGCAGTCGACTCAGTGGTGACATCTGGGCGTCTGCTCCCGACCTATGCGACACAGGTGCTTCCCGAAACATTCATGTCCCGAGAGCACCTTTTTTTTTTTTTTTTTTTTTTTTCGGGGTGGAAATCCTCATGGATGTCCTCCGCCCTGGGGTGGGCGGAGGGGTCTGTCAGACTCTTACTGACTAAAACCACCCCGGTGTTCCATCTCACACCTGCGCCGAGGGTCGCGGGAACTTACGACACTTCCGCAACCCCCGGCTGGTGCCGGCCCGCCGCAGCGGGCCTCCTCGGGTTAGCGGGGGAAGTGAGGTGTTAGACTCCCCCCGCGCCGTCTAAGAGGGGCGCGCTTGGAACACTTCGCGCCGCCGCCTCGGGTCCTGATGTGTGGGGGGCGACAGACTTCCCCAAGTCCGTCGCCCCTGGACCCATTTAGGGGGGCTGGAAGAGGGCGTTGTCCGCCCTCCGCCGACGCCCGGTGCGTCTGCTGCGGGCCGGGTGAGTGGTGGTGATCTCCCTCACCCTTTCCGCATCCTCCTTCTGCGACATGACCGTGTCGCAGAAGGACACCACCGCGTCCCAGGACTCCTCGCTGTCGACCATGGACTCGACCACGGCCGACAGCGACAGGTCACCGCCTACTCCTGAGATGAGGGCACGGCGCGGCTCCTCCCAAGCGGCACACTCTGCCAGCGTGTGCCACGCCGTGTCCTCCCGGCAATCGCCGCAGTGGTGACACCGGGCGTCTGGCTCCCTGTTTATGCGACACAGGTACTTCCCGAAGCAACCGTGCCCCGAGAGCACCTGCGTCGCCCGAAACGACAGGGAGCCGTGCCTCCTCCCGAGCCAGCGCTCGAGCACCGGCCGGACCGCCCCGACGGTGGCGAGGCCGGCGGTAGGGCGTGAAAGCCTGTCCCGCCACTCCGCCACCAGGGCCTCGTGCAGCTGCGACCGACGCAGCTCCAACTGTCGCTGCATCGGCCGCTCGCCCCGCGTTCTCGCTTCCTCGCGCCACCGATATAGTGACGCGAGTACTAACGCCTCGAGGTCCCAAGGCGGAGATCCGGCCAGTACGCAAGCCGCCTCGTAGGAGATCGTGCGATACCCCCTGATGACTCTGACGGCCAGCGCTCTCTGCGGCTTTCGCAGAACAGCGATGCTGCCGGCCGTCAGGTCAGCCGCCCAGATCGGGGCCCCGTACAGGGCCATCGATCGCACGATCCCCACGTAGAGCCGCCTGCAGGCGAGGCTCGGGCCCCCCAGATTGGGAAGCAGCGTTGACAGCGCCCCAGCCGCGCCCAAAAGCTTGGGCGCCAGCCGCTGGAAGTGGGGTCCGAAGTCCCACCGGCTGTCGAGCACCAATCCCAGGTACTTCATGGTGGACTCGACAGCTATTCGGACCCCCCCCACAATGATGTGGGATCCGGACGGCGGCGCCCGCCGAGGGCCATGAAAGACCATGGCCTCCGACTTGCTGAGGGCCACCTCCAGGCCAAGGAGCCGTATGCGGCTCACCACCTGTGAGACCGCAGCCGTCACCAGCAACGCTGCCTCCCTATACGAACTCCCCCGAGCGGTGACCAGCGTGTCGTCCGCGTAACACGTCAGGTCTACGCCCGGTGGGAGTTCCCCCCTCAGCACCCAGTCGTACCCGATGTTCCACAGGGGCGGGCCTACGACCGAGCCCTGCGGAACACCGCACGACATGCGGTGCCGGTGTCCGCCATCACGTCCCACGTAGGTGACACACCTCTCCGACAGATAAGCCCCAACGATGCGGCGGAGGTAGAGAGGCACCCGATGGTAACGCAGTGCCTCCCTAATACAGCTCCAGGGCAGGGTGTTGAAGGCGTTGGAGATGTCCAAGGACACCGCCAACATCACCCCACCCCGGGACACCGCTTCCTCCGCCAGGACCCTCACCCGCGACACAGCGTGGATGGTGGAGCGCTCATGCCGAAAGCCAAACTGGCTCTCGGCCAGGTCCGGCCCCTCCGTACGCAAGTGGCCGGCGAGGCGGGTAGCTATTATTCGTTCGAACAGCTTACCCACCTCGTCCAGCAGCACTATGGGCCGGTATGCGGACGGCGAGTCCGCAGGGCGCCCCGCCTTCCTGAGCAGGACCAGACGACCAGTTTTCCACAAACTGGGAAACTGGCCCCGCTCAAGACACGCCGTGTAGAGTCCTCTCAGTTGGGGCTCAAGCTCCTTCAGAGCGAGGGCCAACACGCAGCCGTGAATTCCGTCGGGCCCCGGAGCCACGTTCTTGGCCCGGAGCCGCATCACGGCCGCCCCCATCTCTGCCTGTGTCACCTCCGGGACGCTGATGGCGTATGTCCCGAGAGCACCTGCGTCAGCTGGAAGCTGAGGGCGCCATGCCGCCTCTCCAGCCACTCCTCCATCACGGGTCTTACCGCCGTTATTGCGGCGTACACTTTTTTTTTCGTGTGAAATTCGTCATGGATACCGTTCGCCCGGGGAAGGCGACTAAGGCGAGGGGGTCGGACGTACTATAGTAAAATCCAACTCCCATCAATCATCCCATTGTTTGAAGTCATAAGTCATGATAACGTAATATTGACATTGAATTTCAGGTCATGTAAACTACGGAGAGTATACGTGCTGATGCGAGCGAAGAAGGGAAAGTCAGTGGAAGAAAGAGTTGCTGAATTACTAAAAGATACCGTAAGTAGACATAATATACAGCATATAACAAAAACTCTGTCCGATTTAAGGGTATTATTCGGCATCGTACCGTCCGTCGTATCGTCCGGTCAAGTTAGCCCAAAAAATAAAATAATTAAAATAATTCGCATAGAGCTGAAAATTGGTACAACATTCGTAATGTTTGGAACACCATTATAAATGAAATGTAAAAGTGCCGATCGATCAAAGAGTTGCAAAAAAAAAATTCAAGGTCAAAGTTCCCAAATATGTTTTCTTTTGGCGTTTTTTAGCCAAACGGTAAGTTTTATGATAAAAATAGGTCAGACAAAAATTATAGATTATAAAATTATCTATAAAAATTGTCGTGCAATTTTTCTCCTAAACGTCACTGTTTCTGAGATATAATGGTTGAAAAAGTTGTATTCTTCATAATATGCGTTTCCGCGCCACCTGGAAGGTAGTGTACTTAGAGCGTTATTTTAACGTGTTTTCCCCGATAGGCCTATTCCACAATCTATTGTGATCCTGTTTAATTCAATACTATTTAAAAATTTATAAAAACTGGTACTATTGGAAATGATGAAAGCCTTGTGAATTCTAAAAAATTTGGTCAAACGATTTGGTCTCATTCATAATCATCTGATAATTCTGATTCCTCTTCTTCTTGTTCGTTTTGTTGTACTTCTTCCTCTGCTTGTTCTTCTTCTTCCTTCTGGGTTTAAGTAAATTGTTCTAAAAGCGATGCATCAGATGTCTCCTCACTGATATCGTACGAATCCTCTTCTGATGGCGATTCAACATTGGAGTACGACTGACCTTGAGAACTGATACCTACACGGGGCTTTTATTGGATCGGTCAAAGTTTTTGTTACAAATTATATACAAGCTGTAAACGAACACTTCCAAACTGAATTTCGACAAATCGTTCTACGACAAGATTTTACTTCGACACTATGGAACTCCGACATTACCCGTATCTATTCTTCTTCTTCTATCGTGTCGGCATGAGCTATACGAGAATAGGTCATGCCGTAGTGAAAAGATTAGCCAGTCAGCAATGTTGGTAGCGGGGCTGACTGCCCAGGGTGCGCCGTATCTATAATTTAATTTATATGTCGGCGAGTACGACAATTTCAGGTAGGACCGCACTAGGCGGAACTGCACCGCACCGGAACTGAGCGACACGATGCGTCATAATATTCTTTATATGAAATTATATGAGACAATACGCACTAAGCGGCAACGGAACTGCACTGCAACTGAACTGCGCGGCAAAGTTGAGCAACTGACAAAAGTGTCGCAACCTGTCGCGACGTGTAGTTCCGCTGCCGCGGAGTGCGGTTCAACAAACTTCATTCCACTCCTATCGCTTTTCAGAACAGTGTGACCATCCTTTGTATATGCGGCTACATAATTATGTTTGATACAGACAGACATAACAGAGCATACGATCTGTGCGACGCTGAACATTTAGATAGGGAGCTCGCTCATGTTCAGGAGGTATTGAAGACAAACGGATACAGTGGGTACCTACGACGTCCGAAGAGGAAAGATAAAAAACCGGGGGTAAACAGAGTGCCAGCGTTCATGCCGTATTTAAAAGGAGTGACGGATAAAATTGGTACAGTACTACAAAAATACGCCATTAAGACTGTATATAGTCCTCTCTCCAAGGTATCAAGGCAACTGCGTACTCCAAAGGATGTTATTCCTCTTCAGACACCTGGCGTCTACAAGATTGACTGCAGTTGCGGTAGTTCTTATATCGGGCAGACCAAAAGAACGATCGCAGAACGGGTTAAGGAACATATCGCCGCAGTCAAAAACCGCCAGATAAATAAGTCCGCAATAGCCGAGCATCTCCTGGAGTCCGGTTCCAATCACTGGATAGAATTACACAGTCCAAAAATCCTCTCCACCGATCGTCACTATTATCCCAGAATTGTACGTGAAGCGATTGAAATCAAGAAATACAAGAATTTCAATCGGGAAGATGGATACAAACTATCAACATCATGGAATCCGGTCATCAGCAAGTGTTATCGTCAACGGGACGGTTTAGGCGAGTGTAAAGACGTCGTTAGTGTGGTGTGTCGAAGTACCGACGATAACTTTATAAAATATCAAGATCAAGTGAGGGTAGATGAAAATGCCCTTGCTTCACGAAGATGACAACTGCTCCGCCACTTCAGTCTACCCGTGACCACGGCCGGTGAAATTCGGCCGAAACGTCGGGATAAAAGGTATTTTGTGCCTCTTATAGTTTGTTACGCGAGAAGACCCTATTCAATGTTTTTATAATATGTTTGATACGTCATGCAGCCAAATTCTTTGCTTTTTTCTTGCCTGTTCTTTCTCGATCCTTTCCTCTTCCTCGCACAACAAGGAAATAATAATCATATTATTATCCATTTCGTCGTTCATCTTGCTCAGAGGTTGCCTAGCTACTGAATATATTTTTGTAGCGCCGCTGCAGATCAAGTGCGGCTTACCAAAAAATTACGCGTCGTGACGCTCAGTTCCGCTGCGGTGCAGTTCCGCCTAGTGCAGTTCTACCTTTAGCGATAGTCAATTGATTCCATAGTACGGGGCGGCTACGCCGTGACGTCACGAGTCACGTGAGCGGAATCGTTGTCAGGGGACACTCGTCTGGAAGCCATCGAGTAGTTCGGACCTTCCTAACGGGACCGGTGGTTGACTTTGCTCAGTATACGTTTTTAATAAGTCTGTAATTGATTTGTAATTGTAAGTACTGTAAAGGAAAAGTGATTGTGAGAAGTGTTACCTTTGTTTAAAAACTACGTCATGAACCCTCTACCAGAAAACCCTACTGAGGATGGCTGTGCCGCTAACTTATCGCATTCGCCGTTATACAGCGTGTCCCAGAAAGTAGTGTCAAGCGGAAGTCCAGAGGTAGAACATCCTTTGAGGTACCCAAATCACCCCCATGTATGTTCCGCGTTTTTTTGTAGTTTTCGAGTTATGAATATTTTTCATGTTTTTTAATCAAACTCTGACTATAACGATATTTTTGATCATATTGACGTGAATAGTTGAGATACATGAGTATTTTTTTTTTCTAAATTAGCTGATTAGTGGCGCTATCGAATGCATAAACATTTGTAACCATAGATGTAACGGATGCGTTACAAAAAAATATTGAATTGTCATAAAGTTAAAATCCTGCATGTTTCCTAAATCTTTGTGGGTGATTTAAAAATAAATCTCCCTTAACTTTTTTTGTCAGATGTATTTTAAAAACTTATCCATTTGATCAGCTATTTACCCTGTAAATTTCATCGAGCTATCTCTACGACATCACAATAAAAATTTCATTCAAAGCATACAATATCGAAAATTCCAGTTGTAAAAGCGTGAATGAAAAATTGATTAAAACTAACTAATAACGTCTTTTTTAGTAACCCTCGACGCAAAAAGAGGGGTGCTATAAGTATAACGTGTGTGTCTGTGTGTCTGTCTGTGGCATCGTAGCTCCTAAACGGATTTTGATTTAGTTTTTTCTTTTGTTTGTAAGGTGACTTTATCGAGAGTGTTCTTAGCTATGATTCAAGAAAATCTGTTCAGCCGTTTGAAGATCATCAGCTCTTTTCTGGTTGTTGAAGGGATATGAGCAACTTCTACTGGTCTGATCGATTCGAAATTTACTATCCTGTGACTTCAATGATATTACAATAACATGGTAACCTTGACCTGATACTCAAGCATCATCTGAAACAGCATGATACCCAACTTACAGTAGAGGTATTATGTGCCTATTGATTCTTTAAGTTTATGATAAGTTGTAATGACCTATCCTTCTTGTCACATGTCATCAATATCATTGAAGTCACAGGATAGTAAATTTCGAAACAATCAGATCAGTAGAAGTTGCCCTTCGACAACAAAAAAGGGCTGATGATCTTCAAACGGCTGAACAGATTTTCTTGAATCATAGCTAAAAATACTCTCCATAAAGTCACCTTAAAACAAAAGAAAAAATTAAATCAAAATTCGTTTAGGAGCTACGATGCCACAGACAGACACACAGACACACACGTTATACTTATAACACCCCTCTTTTTGCGTCGAAGGTTACTAAAGAAGACGTTATTAGTTAGTTTTAATCAATTTTTCATTCACGCTTTTACAACTGGAATTTTCGATATTGTATGCTTTGAATGAAATTTTTATTGTGATGTCGTAGAGATAGCTCGATGAAATTTACAGGGTAAATAGCTGATCAAATGGATAAGTTTTTAAAATACATCTGACAAAAAAAGTTAAGGGAGATTTATTTTTAAATCACCCACAAAGATTTAGGAAACATGCAGGATTTTAACTTTATGACAATTCAATATTTTTTTGTAACGCATCCGTTACATCTATGGTTACAAATGTTTATGAATTCGATAGGGCCACTAACCAGATAATTTAGAAAAAAAAATTACTCATGTATCTCAACTATTCACGTCACTATGATCAAAAATGTCGTTATAGTCAGAGTTTGATTGAAAAACATGAAAAATATTCATAACTCGAAAACTACAAAAAATCGCGGAACATACATGGGGGTGATTTGGGTACCTCAAAGGATGTTCTACCTCTGGACTTCCGCTTGACACTACTTTCTGGGACACGCTGTATATAAAACTCTGCCTAAATAGTCTGATATTTTTTTATATTTGTAATTGTGATAATATCATTTTCCAAACTGTAAAGTTTGAGCATCATGCAGCAATTAATGATACACCTTTAATCATATCTTATTACTGCCCATTGTCTGGTAGTATGAGTCCGTCATGCTCACTTAAATGTCCTGCTGATGGTGGCGTTGTATATCCGGTCGTTAGGTTCCCTACAATATGGTTGAGCTAAGCGATGCGGATTTGCACTTTGTCATGCTCGTGAACGGGTGCTGTCTGTCAAGACTGGTCAGCCCATAACTGCTATGGCAATTCCAGAAGGCATTTTTTTTTTCTATTTCCTACTCATATGTGAGTTTATTTCTTACATTAACCTGCATTATTCTCATTCTATTTCTCACACTACTCTGTAATGGAATTGTCATGAACTACTATTTTGAAAAGAGTATTCTTGGAATTTCTTGCCGGCTCTTCTCCATGCAACCAACCTACCTTTTGGAACCGTGCACCTAGTTATGACGTTTTAAAATTGCCTGTAATCTGGTCTATTTGAATTAAAAAACGTTGAATTTGACAGTTTATAATATGTTTAATACCTTTTTACAGTTATACGACACATTACGTAAAGACCAACCAGATTTCGCAGACAGAATAGTGCCGATAATAGGAGAGTTGGCAGAAAGGGACCTAGCCTTGAGTGAAAGAGACAAAGAGATCATTATCAAAGAGGTTTGTAATCACCTGTTACGATTGTATCATTGGGGCGTATTGTATCGCCGTAGAATATCGCCGAATTATATCGCCATATTGTATACCCGTGTTGTATCGCCGTACCGTATCGTATCGAACTCCGTATCTAGTTGTTTATCCCCGTATCGCGTCGCCGAAGTGTCCTCTAAGGACGTCACGATTGAATTATATCGGGTGTAAAAAGACCCTTAACGATAACGAAAACCACAATACATATTCTACCCATCATTGGGTTATTTTTTTTCTACTAGACCATACCTGGGAAATCATTGATTCCGGAGATATTGAAGGTCAAAGTCAACTTTTTTTTTTTGTTTTTTTCCAGAAACGTATTCTAAGTGATAATACAAAACTTTCTTCCAAGCAAATATTATCAAAATTTTCAATTTTTCCTAACAAATTACGCATTTGAAGTTACAAAAACGCAATGAATATCAAACGCACACAACCGCCTTGGTTCAGCTGTCTAGCTGGTCTAGCCGTTGCACGACCCACACAGGCACATTCGGTTACGTGCATTACATTACGCGCTACAAAAAAACAGAGTTTTTTTATGCCTAAAAATAAAAGTCGTTTCCCAGCAATTATTTTTGGTCAATGTTATTTAGTTTGATGTGATGGATCTTTTTACACCCTGTATTATTATAGAAACTTTTAAAAGCTTTCGGAAAACGTTCATGGTTTCAGGTGGACGTGATATTCCACGTGGCAGCGACTATCTCGTTCGTGGAGCCTCTCCGCTCCGCGACCCTCACCAATGTACGAGGGACCCGGGATCTGATCGCGTTGGCTAAGCGGTGCAAGAAGATAAGGTATGGAAGCGTTCCAACTTGGATATGGATCTGTACCTTTTTGCCAATCACCATCCTCAATAGGGTATTTTTTTTAATTATTATCAGCCTGTTGTGTCCCACTGCAGGGCATAATACATTGGACTGAAAAAATCTAATTAGTCCGTCAGTAAGATTATCAAAAAATATTTGACCTGTATTTTTTCTTTTGTTAGGAGGAGCTCGTGGCTAAATAATTACAGCCGCATAGACCGATCTTCCGGGTTAAGCCACGCTTGCCGAGGTTGGTCTGTGGATGGGTGACCATTTACCATAGCGAGTTTCCTCCGTGCCTCGGAAAGCACGTAAAGCCGTTGGTTCCGGCTGTCATTTGTAGATCTTTGACCGTCGTTACTGTTGGTCAGAAGCCAGAAAGTCTGACAACCAGTCTTACGAAGAGTATCGTATTACCCAGTTACTGGGTTGTGAAGGTCTGATAGGCAGTCGCTCCATGTAAAATACTGATATTCAGCTGCATCCGGTTCGACTGGAAGCCGACCCCAACATAGTTGGGAAAAGGCTAGGCAGATGATGATTTTTTCTTTTGTTACGTATACGAAAATTGACGCAGATACGACACTTAAAATTGGCAAAACGTCACAAGCAAGTAAAATTTTTACTTGCTTCCGACGTCACAAGCAACCACTCTCGAGTTTTAATGCGTTTTATATTTCCAAATATTCATAGATTTAAAACCCTAACTGGCGGACTAATTAGATTTACAATTTATTGATACTGTCAACATGCCTATTAACACCATCACCACTATCGTTAACCACTATAGTTAAAGAAGAGAATTAAATAATAAAATGTCGGGCTGGCCCATAGGTTACAGAGAAGCTCCTTGAGTACCAGGTTGCGGGTTCAAACCAGATCTACTCCCTAAGCACGAACACCTTTTCGTGTAAAGTGGGATGTTTTTTTAAAAATATTGCGGGTTTGTTACTACAACTTTTCGATTAAGGAATCCGTTTGTGATATATTAAGTGCTAATTTTGGTTAGTCAAGTGCCCCCCCCCCCCCCCTGCCAGCTAAGCGGTTAGTTTTGGAAATATGAAAAAATTCACGGTAAAACTATCACAGCTAAGTAGGCTTTACAAGTTTACGAGAAATAGTCGACCAACTTATAAAAGTAAAAATTTCGTACAAATTGCATTGAAAAAAATATTTTTTCATAAAATTATTATACGACGATTGATACGATACGATGTGACGACGTCTGTGGTCTAGTGGTTCGAGTGTCGGACTGCTGATCACGAGGTCGTGGGTTCGATTCCCACAGGACACAAATATTTATGTGATGAACATAAGTGTTTGTGTTGGTCTGGGTGTTTCTTATGTATTAAGTATAAATATGTATTTACAAAAAAAAACTATAAATATACGTATTATATCCATTGTCTAGTACCCATAGTGCAAGCTCTGCTTAGTTTGGGACTAGATGGTGCTGTGTAAAAAATGTCCCAAATATTTATTTTATTTATTTCTTATAACAAAGAGAGGAGCTCGTGGCTAAATAATTACAGCCGCATAGACCGATTCCGGGTTAAGCCACGCTTGCCGAGGTTGGTCTGTGGATGGGTGACCATTTACCATAGCGAGTTTCCTCCGTGCCTCGGAAAGCACGTAAAGCCGTTGGTCCCGACTGTCATTTGTAGATCTTTGACAGTCGTTACTGTTGGTCAGAAGCCAGAAAGTCTGACAACCAGTCTTACCAAGAGTATCGTATTACCCAGTCACTGGGTTGTGGAGGTCTGATAGGCAGTCGCTCCATGTAAAATACTGATATTCAGCTGCATCCGGTTCGACTGGAAGCCGACCCCAAAATAGTTGGGAAAAGGATAGGCAGATGATGATTTACTTATTATAACGTACGGAACCCAATAGGGTTCCGTCAAAAAACCGACCAAGTGCGTGTCGGGCCAGGCACAGTAATAACTGTGCCTGGCCCGACACGCACTTGGTCGGTTTTTTGACTGTAAAGCGACCAGTCATTATGTATTATTTTACTTAAGATTAATAACAAAACAAAGACCAGTATCTAAAAGTTCCACCTTCGATTTTTCCAGATCTTTCATCTACGTGTCAACAGCATACTCCCACGCGACAATCAGCAGACGTAACAGTGAGATTTTCGAGCAGTTCTACCCAGCCCCCGTGCCGCCTCTCCTCATGATAAATCTGGCAGAGACCGTGGATGAAAAGAGGCTTAATGAAATTAAAGACGGGTGAGTCTGTGTTATGTGACCTTCAGCTGGAGAGTCAGTGAGATATTGGAGCAGTTCCACTTGAGGCACATGCCGCATCGTCTCTTGTGTTGAGGACGTACAAGAGCCGGTACATTCGTCCCGTACATGACGTCAAAATGTAAGAGCGGCTCGAAATTTTAAAGAGTACTGCTTCAACTTTTATGTCGCGGTAGTCGCGTTACTCGTTACTCTTGGTAAGTAAACTGTAGAGTTAGAAAGAGAGGGAGTGAGGCACATGCTACAATAGCGCGTTATTCTACAATGGACATTACATGACCGTGACTCGAGAGAGACGTAATGATGATACGTAATATCAAATGTCATTTCGTACTCGTTACTTCAAACGTATCACCGAGCTTCAGAACGCCTCATCTCATTTGAAGTAGGACTTTGTACTGGCTCAGAGCAAAAAAGAGGCTACTCTTAAGGTGCGTACATATCACATAACATAACATGTTATAAAACGTTGTTACATAACACGTTACAGTAATGTGGAGACTGAATGTTATAAAACATGTTATAATAACAAACGTGTTATTTAACATGTTATTAATATTTACAACATGTCAATAAACTAGGACGAACCCAGCATCTACGTGTTTTTCATTTGTTATTTAAAAGTAAAACAGTCGCTGCAGCAGCTGGCAAAACGTTCTCTCGTGTCGACATTGTGAACAGCACTGCAGAACGACAAACGACAATGTTATATAACATGGTTATATTGCATTGTTATACTAATTTTTACAGTATTATTATATACTGCAATGTTAATGGGTACGAAACTCCCAAATACTCGGCGATTTGCGAATGTAGTTTTGATTTAAGTGGACTGTAATTAAGGATGGCGGGTAATCGCCTAGAAACCATGAGCTGATGATGAACGAGCGATTAAGGAACTGGGAACGAAAGGGAAGCACGCCTTACCTGGTTGTTTCTTCTTCTTTCTTGCGTTGAGCTGGTCAAGAAGACTGGGCGCTGTCGTGTTCACGTCACAGAGCCCGGTTCACATGAGTTTCTTGTTCACAATCACACGATCACACCCGCGGGTGGTTTTCACAAAGGTTATAAGGTTACACTATCCAAATAGGAATCAGCGGTAACTTTTCGGCGCGGCACAGGCGGCACGCGCGCGATGCGTGTCCGTGAGCGCGGTACGTTAGCGACGCGGCTTCTTCACGGGACGATTCGTTTTTTTTTGGCCGCGCGCCGCGCGGCTTGGACACAACCAATATCTTAAGCGTGCGGGACAAAAAAAAGGGAACTAGAGGGCGGTGTTATCGCTCACTCTGAATGATACTTTTGCATCATTGAATGGAATAAAGTTAAGTGGTCAAGACAAAAAAGAGATGGCGCTACCAGTTAAAAAACAATGTTACATATTGTGGACGTGTTATATAACACAAGTTACACAACATGTTACTTAATCTGTACGCACCTTTACACGCTCTTTTTCAAGTCGTGTCCTACCCAACACTTATCGTCTCATGATACAGCTCCCTGAGAACTTGGATGAACAGAGGTTCAATTTAAGCTTCCGTGCTCTGGAGAAGACGTTAAACCGTCGGTCCCGGATAACATACGAATACCTATGACAGCCGTGACAAGCGGTCTTACAAAATCTTAAATTGTCTCTAAAGCTGGCTTCCCACAGTGCGTGGTAGCGCGCACCGGCTGTGTATGGTATCATCTGTAAAATCACGCACTGTGGGAAGCCACATTATGAGGGTGTGGGATGTGGATACGGCGCCCCGCTCCGCACTCGTCCGCGTTACCACGGACGAGTCTCTTCCCATGGTGCGTCGGTGCGAGCTCGTGCGTCGCGGTGCGCGATATCACGCACCGTGGGAAGCCGGTATGAGGCACCCACGATGTAAAGCTGGCTTCCCACGGTGCGTGGTAGCGCACACCGGCTGTGCGTGGTATCATCTGTAAAATCACGCACCGTGGGAAGCCACGTTATGAGGGTGTGTGATATGGATACGGCGCACCGCTCATCACGCGTCCGCGTTACCACAGACGAATCTCTTACCATGGTGCGTCGGTGCGAGCTCGTGCGTCGCGGTGCGCGATATCACGCACCGTGGGAAACAAGCATAAGAGAAACTATTGTAAGGTGCTGTTTCTAGTGTTCTATACCAAAATTGACAAAACGAAACAGTTATGGAATTACCTCGGTATCTATCCGTTCGTCTTTCTATCTGTAACAGCCATTTGTATCAAAGACTGTTTGACGTAGAAAATTTGTCCAATCTTAGCCAAAAATAGGTCACCAGTAAAAAAAAACTAGTTACATCCTAATATAGAATGACTGGTGAGACACTAACGACCTCTTAAGAACGGTTACGCACTGCATCCGATCACAATCCGTGAAAATACGGATATAAAAAACTCGGATATTGCTTTACGCACTGGATCCGATCCGAATTCATGAAAATACGGATCTAGAGTCTAAAAATCTCGGACCGAATTCGGATATTACTTACGCACTAATCCGATCTCTGATCCAAATCCAAGCAATTCGGGGCCATCTTTGGCATATCTAGATAAAGATAAAGAATCATTTATTTGGACACAGCACAAAGAGACACAACATGTGAAAAATGTGATATAAATAAAATAAAAAAAAGTCTTGGGTATGTGTCTCACGGCTGAACCAAAAAGGTGTCCAGATCAGCTTAATGTCAAGCACTTTATGTACTTGACGCTGGTTTTCGTCTGGAACCTTTGTGCTCCACGGATGTCAGTCAGCGGTCATGCCCGTTCACTCAAACCAACATGTGTGTATATGTGTAGTATGTGTAAAGAAAGAAAATAAATAAACACGTAATCTACGTATAATATCTGATTTGAATCCGAGGTAATGCGAAAGCGTTCATACAAACAGCACTAAGGCTACGGTCTCTACGATGACGGAGAGAAATCGGATGACGAGCACCTAGTGTTGACCTTTTGAAAGCACCAGGGATCTGGTCTACTTGAAATAAAAACTATTTGACTTTGACGGAAGTCGGATCTAGTGCGTAAAGAAGATGGTCCATAATGTGTGGACTAAAAACCTAGAATCGATTGGGACTAAATGGGTACCAGTAGTTTCATTATAATGCACAATTTAGTCCACCGAAAGGGCAATGCCGAAATCGATGGAGTATATAGGAGCTATAGACTGACAAAGTACGTATAAAAAAATCTTGACTAACAAGTGTTTTTTAAAAGTTTATAATGTCAATAATATACAGGGTGTTAACGAATTCGTGTAATTCCTTAAAACCACATGATCTACTACTGATGTAGACAGGCCCCGAACGGGATTTAGCTTGATTAAAAATAAAAAAATAAAATTATTATTTTTTCATGCGGCTTTGTTACCGGTCGTATCTAAACCACCTAATAAGGATTCAGTAAAAAAATAAGAATTTATTTTTTTGCAAAGAAGTTGTTTTATTTTTGTGAACATTTCGATGCCACGCATAAATTAATGAAAGCACGGCGACACGGCTGGCAGGCACGACTAACGCGATATCGCTCTTTGCAGTCAGATAACTCATGGCTCTAAAATGACTCAGAAATAGAAAACCAAGTTTTTTTTTTAATTTTTTTTTAGTTGATTTTCAAAAATTCCCATTTTGGCTTAATCTGTGTCACCAGTAGATCACGTGGTTTGAAGGAATTACACGAATTCGTTAACACCCTGTATTAACGATAATAATGACAGGAGTACTGTATTATTTATCACTTAAAAAAAAAACGAAAAACCTGGATTCGTATAAATAATATAACTACAAGGTGTAACATAAATAACGCACAACCTCTTAAGGGGGTCACTGTACTCATCATTATGAACAACTTTTACTATGGGAACAAAACTGAAATCGCGAAAAAAAAATCTGTCTAGTTATATTATTTATACGAATCCTTGAAAAAAGTTTTTTTTTGAGTGTTTTTTTACTAATCATATACCAAATGGTTGATAGTAATAAATACTACAGTAATCCCGGCATTATTATCGTTAATATATTATTGATATTGTATAAAATGGTAAAAAACACTTGTTAGTCAAGATTTTTTCATACATACTTTGTCAGCCTATAGCTCATATACCCCATCGATTTCGGCATTGCGTTTTCGGTGGGGTAAATTGTGCATTATAATGAAACTGCTGGTACCCATTTAGTCCCAATCGAGTCTGGTTTTTTTTGGACCATCTCCTTACCATACCAATAGTTCTATGACTACTTCGGAACGTATTTTCATTGATTCGGATCGGATGTAGTGCGTAACTGGTCTAAGGGGTCATTATACTCATCAGTCATTCTGTATAACCCGCCTAGAGTTCCCGTCGCGAGAAGCTATAAATTTTGTAAACACACATTTAGGGGTTCGCAACCTTTGGAACAAATAAAAAAAAACAGTTTTGGAATGATTTTTATTTTTATATAATGGTTTTTATTTTATTTATATAATAATAAATAATAATCTACGAAAACAACACAAACAAACTGAAACGCATTCAAAACTCAAATGACAGCATTGACAGCGTCAGTGTGAACTTACTTCAAAATGGCGGGCCAAATGTTGACGTTCCATGAGTCAGACACGTTCCGGTACCACAAAACATTAGACGATAGCGCTTTATATCGCTAAAATATAACCCGACTAAGTGAAGAAGAAGAAGTTGTAGAAGTTCTTTATTTACAAAATTTATAGCTTCTCGTGACGGGGACCTTAGCCTTTTCCCTACTCTGTTGGGTTCCGCTTCCAGTCTAACCAGATGCAGCTGAATACCAGTATTTCACATTACCAGTATTTTAGGACATACTGGGGCCTAATTCTCCTAAAATAAATCTTGATAAATCACAACCGAACCAAGGCCGAACCGTTCATTCAGACAGGGGCCTAATTCTCCTAAAATAAATTGTTGCCAAACGTAATCGAACCACAACCGTCAGTCAGTTTTTGTTTTCGAAAACTTTCAAAAGGATTGATTTTGTTTTTTGTGTCAAACAATTTGATAGCTTTTGAAATTGAGAACTGTCTGAACGGTTCGGCCTTGGTTCGGTTGTGATTTATCAAGATTTATTTTAGGAGAATTAGGCCCTAGTTCTCAATTTCAAAAGCTATCAAATTGTTTGACACAAAAAAAAAACAATCATTTTGAATGTTTTCGAAAACAAAAACTGACTGACGGTTGTGGTTCGATTGCGTTTGGCAACAATTTATTTTAGGAGAATTGGGCCCCTGCACGTTGTAAAAATAAAATGTATTTTTTTTTTATAAATCGGAAAATTCAATTCAAAATAATGAACTAAATTCACTGTGCCAATTTTTGGTAACCTGTTTTTTACACTCAGTTTATTTACCTGCCAAAACACTTATTGAAACACAATAAAACATAGGCAAATTAGCAATTTCCAGGAAATTCGCAAAATTCCGAGAAAAATCCCATTTATTTTCGATTCAGAATCATCATCTGCCTAGCCTTTTCCCAACTATGTTAGGGTCGGCTTCCAGTCGAACCGGATGCAGCTGAATATCAGTATTTTACATGGAGCGACTGCCTATCAGACTTCCACAACCCAGTAACTGGGTAATACGACACTCTTGGTAAGACTGGTTGTCAGACTTTCTGGCTTCTGACCAACAGTAACGACTGTCAATGATCTACAAATGACAGCCGGGACCAACGGCTTTAGGTGCTCTCCGAGGCACGGAGGAAACTCGCTATGGTAAATGGTCACCCATCCACAGACCAACCTCGGCAAGCGTGGCTTAACCCGGAAGATCGGTCTATGCGGCTGTAATTATTTAGCCACGAGCTCCTCCCTTATTTTCGATTCAGAATAATGGGCTGTATTCACTGTTTCAGTTTTCGGTACACCGTCCCTTACACCCAGTTTTACCCATGCGGTTATTAATTAAATGTATCTTCTATGATTCCAGTTTGATAATGGACTGGCCGAACACATACTCCTTCACCAAGGCATTAGCTGAGGAGCTGGTGCGCTCTAGTGCTGATGACCTTCCCATCTGCGTCATCAGACCTTCAATTGGTATGTTAATTGATGTTGACTCGTCTCCATAAAGTGCACATTATGTAATTGGATGAAACTAGACGTAATATTAGACGGGATAAAATTATGTCTATAAATTATTATTTAACTCAACTATAAAAAAACAACAACAACTCAAATATAAAAAAAAGTAAAAACCGACTTAAAAAAAAAACGAAAAAGAGTAAAATATACCATATTATAAAACTAACAGTTTCAGAAGTCGGTGCCTTCAATTTGGTTCAGTGTAAAATTGCACCGACTTCTGAAAAGAACTGTTAGTTTTATTAACCGCTAGGACGCGAATCAAAGTTTCGCGTCCTGGCGGGCGAGGAGTCAACATATACTAAGGATGCCCCGTGCAGGGGCGAAACACGTGTCGTGTATTGGTTTGGTTGCATGTTGCATTATTTTTTCACTCTTTCTGCATGTGCATATACTTGTGGGCGGGAGGGTGGTGCTGCATACTGCATCCAAACTAGCGATCTTGTTCAGCGGAATTAAAGCTAGATACTGTATTTGCATATTTGTATGTCATGGATTTCCGCAAAGTAACGCCTGATTCCATCATTATACAAAGTAAATACTTTATTTAGTTGTAATTCCGTCTAACTTGATCGCAGAGTGAAAAAAATAATGCAACATGCAACCTAACCAATACAATAATATAAACCAGTAGTATTGATTTAGTTGCATGTTGCATTATTTCGAGGGGTAACGGGCTATTTGGTTTAAGCGACATTTTGGGTGATATTGAGTTATACATATATTTGGAATCCGCGAATTTTTCTCATTCCAAATATATAATTATATAACTCAATATCACCGAAAATGTCGCTTAAACCAAATAGCCCGTTACTCCTCGATTTGTATAATCTACGAGCTGTACCCGGATTGCGTTGTAATGCATTTTTTCCTACTCACTACCTACATACTACTACCTACCTTCAGAAACAAAATCAAAATAGTAACAAAAAGTTAAAACCATTTTCATGCATGCGGTAAACAAATCTATACATATATAAGGAGAAGCTGACTGACTGATCTATCAACGCACAGCCTAAACCGCTGGGGTTAGAAACTTGAAATTTTGACAGTAGGTTCCTTTTGTAACGTAGGCATCCACTAAGAAGGGATTTTTCGAAATTCAACCCCTGAAGGAGTTAAATAGGGGATGAAAGTTTGTATGGAAAATCGTCACTTAACGGCTTCAAAATTTCACGCAAGCGAAGCTGCGGGCGAAAGCTAGTGAAGAATACGGTCATACTGACACAATTTCGTTTTTTTTAAATATCAAAATTTTCTTTCATAGGAAGCTTCTCCCGATAATTAGGAAGACAACAAAAAAAAATTGCGAAATCGGTCCAACCGCTCACGCGTGATGCCGTGACCAAGGGAAATAGGGATTAATTTTTATACATACATTTTTTTATACATAAATAATCATCAAACCAATTTTCAAAACCAAAGGACAAGTAGAAATAGAAATATAATATTACTAGCGACCCGCCCCGGCTTTGCACGTGTACGTTTTATAGCTTAAAACCTTCCTCTTGAATCACTCCATCTATTAAAAAAACTGCATCAAAATTCGTTGCGTTGTTTTAAAGATCTACGCATGCATAGGGACAGACAGCGGAAAGCGACTTTGGTTTATACTATGCGGGGATAGTGCAAATCCGCGAATCTACCATATGTAAAGTGCGCGTATCTGCACTACGTGTAGGTTTACAGGGGAAGGTTATAAGTTAAAAATTTTAGGATCTTGCGTGCATTGCCCGCGAAATTTAAAATTGGCTACATTTGTCAGATACGCGGAATTATCCAATGCTAGTTCCGCGGATTTGCACTATCCCCGACGGTAGTGATGAAGCCGTTCTGTATTTTTGTAATGATAAATACTTTTAAAAACTTGAGACAATCCTCATTGATTAGAGTAATGTTTTACAGTGGTGAGCGCAAGACGAGAGCCATATGCCGGTTGGGTCGACCTGAGCAGTGTGTTTGGACCAAGTGGAGTAAGAATTTTATATTATTAAAAATTAAAAAACCCCCCAACGCAAATAACAAAACAGCTGATGACCCTAAAACGGCTGAACCGATTTTGATAAAACATGTCTAAGAACCACCGCTACAAAACCAGCTTTTAAATAAAAAAAAACCGCACCTAAATCGGTTCACCCGTTTAAGAGCTATGGTGCCACAGACAGACACACATAGCGGTCAAACTTATAACAACTCTCTTTTTACACCGCGGGTTAAAAATTATAATAAACGTCTAGGGGTCATGACACACTATACCGGCACCGCAACGGCACCGCTCCAACCCAGCAATTAACTTGTCATTCAAATTAGAGCATTAATTCGTGGGTCGTATAATATATTTCATAATGTCAAAATAAAAAAGCCAACGGCGGGCCGTCAGCGCGCTTGCCGCTACCGTACAACTCGACTCGCAGCCTGTGCTCTGCAAGCGAGCGGACCGCGTGCTTACTACCAGCAAAACAATATCGTTGCAATCACAAATGCCATATAACTACTGTGTTCGCGGTGACAGCAAGCTTGCACCTCGCGGCCGGCGCGCGGACTGCGAGCTTGCCCCTCGCGGACGACGCATAGTTAGCTCGCTGGCGGCTAGCCGTAGCCTAAATTCGAGGCGTTGCTCGCGTCGCCGTGCTGCAGCTGTGCAATTGCGGTGCCGGTATAATGTGCCATGACCTTAACGGTAAAGACCTTCTAATGCACGATCGGAGAGGAAATCACCACTATCACCACGCTTGTCAGACGGGTTGCACCCAAGTCCTTCTAGGCTATCACTCCTACGTCACCTTAAACCTAAGGGGCAGTTCACACTAAGACGCGACGCGACGATACTGGAAGAGGCTAGTGATTTCGCGCTGCGCCGCGCGCCGCCGCAAAACGCATCACAACGTCGCGAGACGCCGCGGAACGTGTCTATTTTAGCCACGTGCCCCCGCCCCGCCACGTCCACCCAAAGTCTATCATTTACAAGCGCATGAACGGCAGCCTCAGAGCGGGGGCACACGATGCGTTGCGGCGCCGCACCGCAAAGATTTCACCATATCAGTGGGCACACGAGCGGTGCGGCGCCGCAACGTTGTTATGTCGCAGCGGCGCCGTAGCAAAAAAATCCTAGAGAAAAAAAATCGAAACGAGCGAGCGTGTCTCCTTCCTTGTGACGCATAAACAACTGAGCGGTGCCGCTCCGACGTCGCAACGCATTCACCCCTCCCCGCCTCGTCTCGGCGGTTGCAAGTCCGGTGCGGCGCCGGAGCGCATCATGTGACATGCCACAGATATTTCTATGTAAGACGACGCAGCGACACCGCTTCGGCGCCGTACCGCCGCCGCAACGCATCGTGTGCCCTCGCTCTCAGGCTTCGCTTCGCGGCGTAGCGCGGCTTCGCGAGGCGCAGCGCCGCTCTTGCACGTTGCGCGTACCGGCGATGCGCCGCTGCGTCGCGATGCATCGCTCTACGCCGAGAGGCATCTCGAGGCGCAACGCTGCATGGTGCAACGTATTCTGAATTCTCACAATGAAATGTGTGTCTTCGTGTAGTAAATAAAGTTATATTTTGAGTCTCTCTATTAAAATGTGCGCGCAGCGTCGCGTCGCGTCGCGTCTCGGTGTGAACTGACTCTAACAGTCAGTTGCAAGAAAGGTCCATTAAATTTTAATGCTCTCATTAGAATGTTAATGCTCCATTAACCTCTTCTGTCCATTGCAAGAATCTAGATTTAATGGAATGATTAACTATCCATTAACATTATTTTTTGATTTGTCAAACTCCCCGTGATTTCAATATAATTATGATAATTAGTAAATGAAAAACTAACTGCGACCTAATTAGTGTCATACAATAGCCATTAATTTAATGGAAACACTATTTTTAATGACGGATTAGTTAATGATCAACTAATGGTATCTTTCTTGCAACTCAGTGTAAAAGGGATTAATTAATTAATTATCTACTGTTTACGCACTTAGAATTTTTATAAACATTCTTTTTATATCATCCTCAATTTGCGTAGTTTTATTGCCGATTGTAATTAATATTACGTTTTATTAGGCCTAATTAGTTTTTATACCTGACGGACAACTGTTGATAGGAAGTTTGTTGCGCCGTTTCTTCTTCACAGCGTAAACACTAGGAGACGGTGAAGGGCGGGCGTTTTGGGGGCTGCCTTTTGTAACGTCGGCGTTTAAAAAGGTTTATTCATATATATATATAATATTTTATAAGGTTCCGTACCCAAAGGGCAAAACGGGACCCAATTACTAAGACTCCGCTGTCCGTCCGTCCGTCTGTCACCAGGCTGTATCTCATGAACCGTGATAGTTAGACAGTTGAAATTTTCACAGATGATAATATCGCTGCTTAAATTCAAAGGGGCCATAAGTCTAAAAGTCATTTTTTTACAGGAGAGCTCATCAAAGTTTTGGCCGTGGTATTTGTTTTTTTATTTAAAAAATATATAATCTATACCTATGTGTTATATATCATCGGATGTATATTTTAAGCCTCTATTCGCCTATAATTTCATATTTCCTGTAAATTTTACCCAGTTAAGTAAAACATCACATAAGTCCCTTTTGCTTATAAAAAATAACCATAATGTTTATGAATGTAATTAATAAAAAGCCACTTAATATAGTAAAAACAAGTTTTATTAGATGTTTTCCATTGTTGTTTAGTGCAATGTGTTAAGAATACGCAATTATAACTAAATGATAACAATACCTTGCAATAACATTCTATAAAATCAACCTTTAAACAATTAAAAAATAAACAAAACAATTAATATAGCTATTTCACGGTTTTTGATGGTGTTGTTGACATTTTTTCGATAGCGATCTTACGGCAATCTTTTATGAAATAACCGAGCTGTCAGGACTCATGTTTCGTTGAACAGAGTAAAAGACATCACAGTAATCTCTCTTAAGCAAAACTTTTAACGTTCACTAACACTTTAAATTATTCCTCTACTAAAATCAGTCAGTAAAATCAGTCTTAGAAATACCCTGGTTTAAATAAGTATACTTACTTAATTATCATTTAAAACTATGATCATATTAAAGATTAGCATAAAAAAGTTTCGTAATACTTTGGGATCACATTCTTTTCAATCAGGTTTAAAATGCCCTGTTTTTTCGCTTCAGCAACTTGGAACTTATTGGCATAGTTTTTTTATACTCGTAGTTCGCGGAACAGTTCCAGGTGCATTTTGCCTTCTTTTTAATGTAGTTACTTGGGCATACTCTGCGTCTTCGTAAGAAGTCTTATATAAAAACATGTTCTTATGCTCTTGATCAGTTTTACTGACTTTAAGATCTGCCCATTTCACCTTGTCTCCATCTTCATTGGTGGTGTAGTTGCCAACAGCCAGAGATTTCAAATTCATAAAACTCTCATGTGTGAGTTCCTTTACAGTAAAAGGTGTTCCTGTCTTCTTTGCGGTTTTAATCAAAGTTATGTACTGGTCAGGTACATAAATTGGCGAAGATTTTAATGCTCTTGTGATATTCCTCTGAATGACGGAGTGAACGGCATCCCCCTCATTCTGGGTGTGCCCCTTAATTAAAAATGTATGAGTTATGCTCTTAAATTTCGGAAACTCATTTTTATGTCGTGCTGATACATTGCCAACTTAAGTTTATTTTTCTGTTGACCACAACAATTGTCGCTATAAAAAACAACGTCAAAATCTTCACTTGCTCTATCGTGCAAACTCTTTATTTACATAAGTACGCATGAACCTATTTCGTTAGCGCCGCGGCCTCCTTCTCCTTCGTGCCACACAAAACATGTAGTGTTTTTAGTACCAAGCTCAGTAATAGTAAAATTCAAAAGATTCAGCTTTGGGACGTAATAGAAGCTTGATACTTCACCTTGTGGATAGGCCATTACCGCTTGTAAATCATAGACTGCGACTACAAAGTTTTTGCCTACACTTTCCTTGTCTTTCTCTTTTTCTAATCTTACCAGACATTTTTCTTTAAGCTGCACATCTATAAATTAAGAAACAATGTTGTTAGCACAATATTTGACGGACAAAATACATGCTTATAACAACGTGATTACGCGGCAACACAATTATCGAAAACTTAGAAACTAATTTTAGCAATAGTTCGGTCGAATATTCGGTTTATTCGGCCAGGCGCCTTGTCAAATATTTAGTATTAAGCTTTAAGCATATGTTAATAATTTTATTGAAACTCTAATTATTATAATTTTTGATTTAATTATGAAACATAAAAACAACCTAAACAAATAATGCATATTTGTTTCAATAAAAACTATCATATTCACCTTAATCTTATGTGCAAAACAGAAGCATTCCAAATACAGCACTTTTTTTTTCGTAAAATAATAATAAAACTCATTTCATTTAAATTCAAAACGAACGCATTACAAAACACGGCACTTTTGGTGATGAAATAATGTTGTACTTACATGTATTTTAAATTCAATGCGGTCGTATTCCAAAATGTGGCACATTTTAATATTAATATAAATTTTATTTAATAAAAAATTTAAATGAAACTGAGATATTTTTGGAAATGTGGCCCTTTTTTACAAAGAATACGTGTGGTCACGCAGAATCGCAGGTCACAACTGACAAAATGGCTGCTTTGACCTGAAATTAGCCACCAAAGTGTAAAAATGCAAAGAGGGCAGTAGTGTGTTTGGACTATTATTAATGCGAAAATACTGGGTGTCTTTTTCGCATATAAAAATATAAACAGAATTGATACGATTTTTGCAATAAAAAGGATTTTCAGTTATTTTGATTTGTGGCCCCTTTGAATTTAAGCAGCGATATATTTCTGTTGCCGCTATAACAACAAATACTAAAATACAGAATAAAATAAATAATTAAGGGGGCTCCCATACAACAAACGTGATTTTTTTGCTGTTTTTATAGATAATGGTACGGAACCCTTCGTGCGCGAGTCCGACTCGCACTTGGCCGGTTTTTTTTATGTGGTAACTAATATACAAGGTTAGTCAGAAAGGGGGTACTAATCCGAAAGGGTGTTAAAGTACACATAATAATGAATAACTTTTGTTCTACAACTTTTCCCAAAAGTCAATAGTTTAAGAAAAACTGTTGTTCAAAAATCTCGAAAAAAAATCTCTAAAATCTATCTATCTCCAGTAATGATCAGCTGTGTTTACATTTTAGGTCATATTTGGGGTCATGAATTAGAAGCACCATTTTCTGGATTTGTAACTAAAGCAGGAATGAAGAATTTTTGAAAAAACTAAAATAAAAATCATTTTATTTGGATTTTTTTTTTATTGAATTTTGAAATTTTAACCCTTGCTTTCAAACAGTCATCAGCGATACTATAAGTAGGCTTCGGATTAGTACCCCCTTTCCGACTAACCTTGTACATAGCTTTTGGTCGGCTGCTCGAGTACGTGGACGGCGGCGCTCGGCTGTCGTCGCGTCCGGTCGGCTCCGCTCGGCCACACCGCAGGTAGTAGAAATTGACTGCGATAGCGAATACGCGAACACGCGCGCGCATGCACCCGGGTTCCAGCAGGTCGGCTACGCGCGCCTGCTCGAGCATCCGCTGCTATGCTCTGCGCTGCGCTCCTGAATGTCTCTTAGGTCCGTATTACAGAACGAAACTCAAGCACTGATCTCTCTTTAAAACTAGTTTTAAGTCGATTTTTAATTTTAGAATGTTCCTCAAGCATAGATTCATTGATCATAGTTCAGCCGAGTGTTGCTTTATTCTAGATCATTACTCAGATGTAAATTAAGGTTTAAGCAGAGATTTGATCTGTGATCTCGCAAGTGTGGTCGACACCGCGCTTGAGCAGAGATCTGCTTGTCAGTTTGTCAAATAATGTGCTGTTGAATTGGAGTTTATAAACAAAATGGATATTTTTGAAGAAATTGATTACTACTTTTTAAATGAAACTTATTTCTAAATGGAAACTGCTTTGTTAAAAATTATTATTTTCACTAATAATTTGGTTTTAAACTAAAATCTTATTTTGCGTAAATTGAAACAGAATTGGCGAAAAAAATAAAACGTAAACGAAAACAGCCTGATGCATAGACAAGACATATTCTCTGCTTGAGGCGCGATTTGAATCTCGATTCAGCAGTTCAGCTGAGTGTAGTTTGATTACTGTTCTGGAATAAGACCGATCCTCAAGTACAGATTCTATGTTTAAACTATGATCAAGTGATTTAAGATCAAACTGGACTTGAGTAGCGTTCTGTAATACGGACCCTAGAGTTCCTTTTTTACCATTTTGGTACGGAACTCTAAAAATACATTTTCATTTCATCATGTATTCATCTGTTTCAGATCATTCTAGGTTCCATGATGGGAGTCATCCACGTTCTGCAGTCAGACCAAGACATAAGGATAGACTTCATCCCCGTGGACTATGTGACTAACACTGCTATTTTGGCCGCAGCGACTGCTGAGAAAGGCGTAAAAATCTACTCAGTTGGTAGCAGCTGCAGGAATCATATCACTTGGGGTAATTTTATTTATTTATAGTTCTATGCACTGATGAGGAGCTCGTGGCTACATAATTACAGCCGCATAGACCGATCTTCCGGGTTAAGCCACGCTTGCCGAGGTTGGTCTGTGGATGGATGACCATTTACCATAGCGAGTTTCCTCCGTGCCTCGGAAAGCACGTAAAGCCGTTGGTCCCGGCTGTCATTTGTAGATTTTTGACAGTCGTTACTGTTGGTCAGAAGACAGAAAGTCTGACAACCAGTCTTACCAAGAGTATCGTATTACCCAGTTACTGGGTTGTGGAGGTCTGATAGGCAGTCGCTCCATGTAAAATACTGATATTCAGCTGCATCCGGTTCGACTGGAAGCCGACCCCAACATAGTTGGGAAAAGGCTAGGCAGATGATGATGAGTTCTATGCACCATGGTGGTACATAAGGCGGACTTAATGCCATAAGGCATTCTTTACCAGTCAACCTTTGGGTTAAAAAGAAAAGCATTGGAATAGTGTAATGTAACAGACGGCCCCAGGATCTCCTGAGCACGTCTGCTACACCAGTTGTAAAGAATGTGTGGAACATTCAATACCTAATACATAACAACAATAATAAAGTGCTTATACGAGTAAGAGTCAGCATAGCTTTACGTCCCTTGCAGTAGTCAGCGAGTTCCTTCTTGTATTCACAGCGTTCGTCGATGGCCCACACAGCCATCTGATGGAAACCGGCGGCAGCAAACAGACCGGCTGTAGCATTTTGTCGTAGTCATAGTAGTAGACGTAGACGACCGCAGGTCCGATCGCCGATCTCACAAGTGTAGGTAGGGCAGGAGACGAAGTGAAAAGAAGGGAGAAGGGGTTACCACCGGGGCGCAGCTTCTTTATCTGGCTTTCCAGTTGGATAACATGCCACAGCTGTTAATAACACCAAGGGAAACATGTATAAATTCCACAAATGTTTTTTATTTAACTTGATACGCTTCATTTCAGTAAAATATCAAAAACTGTTCATGGTGTCCAAAAAAACAATCTCCAAAAGCCAAGTCTAAATTAGAATCCCATCTGTCATCAATAAAAAGTATAAAATATAAATAAAGTCCCCGTCGCGAGAAGCTATAAATTTTGTAAACACACATTCAGGGGTTCGCAACCTTTGGAACAAATAAAAAAAAACAGTTTTGTAATGATTTTTATTTTTATATAATGGTTTTTATTTTATTTATATAATAATAAATAATAATCTACGAAAACAACACAAACAAACTGAAACGCATTCAAAACTCAAATGACAGCATTGACAGCGTCAGTGTGAACTTACTTCAAAATGGCGGGCCAAATGTTGACGTTCCATGAGTCAGACACGTTCCGGTACCACAAAACATTAGACGATAGCGCTTTATATCGCTAAAATATAACCCGACTAAGTGAAATTGCTCGTTAGTTTCGTATTACACGTATGTAACTTTGAGTTGATTGAATTTGGGATTATTTGTTGTTGATTGAATTGTCGCTACGTAACTTTGTAGAAGTTCTTTATTTACAAAATTTATAGCTTCTCGTGACGGGGACTTTAGCAAATATGAATGACCATGAAGGTGATACTACAATAGGTACAGCAAAAAATAAATAAGAATAAGTTGACAATGTTGATCTGAATAGTACGAATTCATAAGATAAATATAAGTTACATAAATACAAAAAATAAAATATGTAGACATAATATATATCAAATACAAAACATGAAAATCTAAATGCAATTATGACGGAGATTAGATTAGGAGTGCAGCGACTTCAAGTAGTATTCCTTAACTAAAAGGTAATCATTTTGTTGCGAGGATGTATACAGGGTGTAAACGAATTCGTGTAATTACACGAATTCGTTTACACCCTGTGGTGTGGTTTGAAGGAATTCCTTCAAACCACTTGATCTACTGGTGATACTGATTGAAGCTGCCTGGGTTTTATTCAGAAAAAATAAAATATTTAATTTAAAAAAAAAGTTCCCGTTTGATTTTGCTAAATTTCATAGATGTGTATGAACTCTTCTGATGTGCGGCCAACTGTGGTCGCCATGGCTTAAATGGAAAACCTATTATTTATTTATTTATTATTTATTTATTTATTAAAATCTCCCTTACAGCTATCCTTACAGGTGTACACCTAATGCGATAGAGTGGTCTTAACATTAATTTAACTAGTAATTAAAACTATGATAAACTTAAACAACTTGAAATAATGTCTAAAAATAATAACTACTTTACTAAGTTCCCAAATATAAAAAACACAGTATTTAAAATATAAAAATAAAAAACAACACATAGCCTACTCTAATCTACACTATAACATAAAATAAACAACAGCATTTTTGCGAGTTCACTCAAATTTCACTCTTATCGTCGGTAGTCGACGTGTTAATGGTCTGAAATCGCCAACTCGCAGTGTATAAGCGTGGTGATCAACGCTCATTTCTTCTCTGTATGAGAAGAGGCCTTTGCCCAGCAGTGGGACAGTTAAAGTTTTTTTTTTTATTCGCTCCAAATTAATATTTTCGTAATCACTATCCGAGTCATTAAACGTTCATTTTTTTATCTTTTATGATGTATATATGAGCATTGCCTAATAACTGTGTTGCGGAGGTCTGCTGGCAGTCGCTCCGTGTAGAATACTGGTATTCAGCCGCATCAGGTGGTCTACTCCCTAAGCACGAAGTCCGTGGTTTCGGCCTTAGTTACGAGCGTTTCCTACTCCCTATCACCACGGACACACGATTATTTCGGGACCCGAACTAATAATGAATGACAACACGATTTGACAGTTGTCCCTATTACCAATGTATTTTTGCCCGTCCGAAAAGTTGAACTTGACACTTGTTTTGTTCACTCCTACGTTTCGGGCTACTTTCGGAGGGGCGACTAACTTCATTGACGGACTTAGGGAGTAGGCCCACTAGGGCACGCCGCAATAGCGGCGGTAAGACCCGTTATGGAGGAGTGGCTGGAGAGGCGGCATGGCGCCCTCAGCTTCCGGCTGACGCATGCTCTCGGGACATGGGTGTTTCGGGAAGAACCTGTGTCGCATAGGCCGAGAGCAGACGCCCGGATGTCACCACTGCGTCGACTGCTCGGAAGACACGGCGCTGCACACGTTGCAGGAGTACCGTGCGTGGGCGACGCAGCGCCGTGAACTAGTCGCTGCGGTCGGTGGTGACCTCACCCTTCCGGCCGTGGTTCTGTCCATGGTCATGAGCGAGAGTGCGTGGGCAGCCGTCACCTCCTTCTGCGAGGTGGTGATTTCGACCAAGGAGGGAGCGGAGAGGGAGAGAGAGGCGACGGCCACTCTCCCTTCCCGCGCTAGATGCACCGGGCGCCGCTGGAGGGCGGGCGACGATCTCCGGCCACCCTAGTGTGTGGCCTGCGGACGACGGGTTAGGGGACCCGTCGCCCGACCAGTAACAGGACCGAGAAGGCGGCGTGCATGTGTTCCGTGCGCGCCTCTCAGGAGGACGTGGGGCAAGGCCCCACAGAAGGAGAGGTCTGCCAGGGGCTGGCGGACCGAGGCCTGCCGGGGTTGCGGTGCATGCAGCTGTGAATCCCGTGACCCCGGCCAAGGGTCCGGAGAAGGAACACCGTGGGTTTTTAGCCGTTAAGAGTCCGGCATAACCCTTCACCTTCCCCAGGCGAAGGGTATCCGGATTTTCCCACGATAAAAAAAAAGGAGTAGGCCCACTGGTTAGATTGGAAGCTGACACCAACATAATTGGGAAAACGAAATTAAGTGAACCATTAATCCCGAAGGTTTATTTTCATATAAATTTCCTTTTCAGGGGGTCTCACCTATATTTTAAACAACGTAGCGAGGAGGACCGTAGTTTCACCAAAAGCCATATGGTACTGTTTTGTGGTGCAGTCCCCCAACCGATGGGTCCACCTAGTCTTCAGTTTTCTGCTGCACACGGTCCCTGCTAACCTGGTTGATGGGCTCTGCATCATGTTGAGGAAACCACGAAGGTATGTCTCTCGCTCTTCTGTCGGCACGAAGTATATAAGCTCAGTTTTAGTATACCCCTAACATCGTCCCTATTACTCAATTTATATTAATAACGTTGAATCTGTTCAGGCCCGTTTTGTTAGGTATCTATGTGTGAAGAATGGGATCAGAAAAGCTATACCTGATTACAATGATAGGTTAAGGCACTATAAGATGATTAGCTTAGAAGAAAGACGGGTCCATTCTGACTTACTGATACTACACAAAATTATAAATGGTTCCATAGATGCGCAATTAATTAACTATTTTAACTTAAGGATTAGCCAGCGTAGCAAGCGACATCATCGCATTTTTGAATTGCCTACATCCACCTTAAATACTACCTTTAATAGCCCCCTAACACGTATGGCAAGGCTATATAATGAAAGGTCCAACCCGGATTGCCCTATCGAGGTTTTCTCTATGAGTTTCGCTTCATACAGACGTTCCCTATATAAACAGAGCGAACAATGTACATCTTTTATAGTTTAAATTGTTTAGTTTTTGTAGTGTTCTGGATTTAGGTCTACTGGACACACTTTTAATTTTTTCTTCTTGTCTCTAATATTCAGTATGTCAATGTCATGCATACCTGTTATTTGCATGGTTACTGAAATGCCGATTTTAAATGTTAGTTAATTTGAATTGTGAGTTACAGTGCTGTTGGTGTGCTTATTATAAATAAATAAATAAATACATATACTAAACCTGAAACTAGTTTGTTCAGAATCACTAGGAGAATCGATTGACATATTTTTTACACTTTTTGTTTTCATAAGTTTCAATTTTGTTTCAGTAGGTTTCTACGCATAACAGTTGACGGGAATAGTGAATAGACACCTTGAGGCTTGAGATGGTCCGCTCGGTCAGTTTCCGTGTATTAGACAACCCCTGCTTAGCACATCTCAGGCATTTCACACTTTACTAGGGAACTTAACGCGACATAAACTAAGGTGTAACTTGGAGATTTATTTAAAAAAACACATGTTCAGGCAGTTTTGATGAAAATGTTGTTGGGGTGTCTCGGTTTTTGTATATGCTAAAAATAACGTTGTATAAAAATAGCTCAACATAAACTACATAAATTACTATGACCTCTTAAAGCAGGACACTTGAGGACTTTTGACGACACGTTTGGTGTAGCGGTTAAGCGATTGGCTTCTGCGCTACGGGTCGTGGGTTCGATTCCCACACGGAACAAAAATTTGTATGGCCTACTATCTGTAGGCAATGTAGGTAATGATTTTTATCTATGCGAAGTGATTGAAAAAGAAACAATAGGTAATTGGTCCTAACTTTTGAACCGTAAAAAATTGCACCGACATTCTCAAGGTTAAAAAGTTTAGAAATGACATTGCCCACGCCCCTATTTGATTTGATCCATACTTCCAGGGACACCCTGTATAAATTAATTTTCCTAGGATGAGAGTAAAACCGCCAATATTTTCTTTACAGACTGAAGAAAATATATGCAACGATAACCAAGATGGCGGCCACTCTAGCGTTTTACACAAACAACAGTTGGATATTTAATGACAACAACACGCTTGCTATGTACAACAGTTTGTCAGAAAGCGACAAAATTATATATCATTGCGATGTATCAGATGTGGAGTGGACAGAGCAGATAGCCCTCTGGTACGTCGGGCTAAGAAAGTACATAGTCAAAGATGGATTGAATACCACCGCGTTGGGGATGAAAAAACAACTTTATTGCAGAATAGCAACTTATGTTATAAGTGGATTGTATATTTGCGTTGTTTTGTTATTTTTGTGTTATTTGTTTGTGTTTGCAAAGTTTGTTTTTGGTTTTTAATAAATCGTGACTTGTTTAGTTGTTTTTATTTTATTTTAGTTTTACTGGGGGATTTTATTCGTCATACAAATTAATCTTCAAGGTTAGTCGGAAAGAGGTCACTACTCCGAAAGGGTGTAAAAGTACCCATTGAATAAATTTTGTTCTACAACTTACCCCAAAAGCCAATAGTTTAAGAGAAAAAGCTGTTCAAAAATCTAAAAAAAAAATACGCCATAATCGAAAATGTAAAGTATGTCGCAGAATCAACACAGAAGCACAACTATTAGAATGACTATTGATTATTGTTAATGTAGTAGGACGCCATCTATTGTCGGAAACGTCAAGCAGTGTGCTTGGGTGAGGTCGGTGCGGGGCGTGGCATGTCTTGTTTGACGGCTGTCAGTAAGCTGTCAGCTGTCATTCTTTTTGACATTGGATGCATTTGATTTGAGTGAAGTCACTTTGGAGTGAGACGCGAAGGCGAGAGGTCGTTTTGCCAGCCTGCACCGAACTTACCGCGTTTCCGTACTTTAATCTATTTCCATCGGTTTGATCATTTGAGATTTTATTATTTTGTTATCGAGAGTGAATAAATAGAGGACTATAATCAGTGTTGTGACTATTATTTCCTGCCTACACCAAGTCGAACTTGGACTCTGATGACGAGGTACCCCCTATGGGTGAACTACCCTCGTTAAGTAGAAATTGAAGCTTCTAATTCGCGACCCCAAATATGACCTGAAATGTAAACACAGCTGATTATAGCTGAGGATAGATAGATTTTGGCGTATTCTTTATGAAATCTTTGAGCAGATATTTCACTTAAATTATTGACTTTTGGGAGAAGTTTTAGGACAAATAAATAAAATAAATATTAGCATGTAACCGTCTCACTGCTGGGTAAAAGCCTCTTCTCATACAGAGAAGAAATGAGAAGAGGCATCTACACACATTGATCACCACGCTTGCTCACTGCGTGTTGGCGATTTTAGACAATTAAGTCCAGGTTTCCTCACGATGTTTCCCTTCACCGTATATCAGTGGCGTCTTCAATTTAAATTTAATTTTTATGGCTCCATCGTTATTCGGTGATTCTGCCAACGTCAAGGTTGAAAAACACACTGTAATAAGTACATAATGTCTTACACTAAACAAAAACTATTGACCGGTGTTTGAGCGTTGAAATCAGATGAGCATGATGAAAAAGGAGACAACACATTATGTTAATAAACAAACACAAGATGTAATAAATAACATGCAGATTTAAAAGGAGGAAAAGCGAAAATAAATGGATGGGTTGTAAGAAAAGGAATAAAATTAAAAGGTTTTACTACAATCGGATATTAATAGCCCTGAGGAAGACGATCAAAATGTCCCCACCCAGCAATAACAACAAGGCATATGTCGTTAGAAAGCTCTCTTCAAGACTATCATTTATTACTATGGGCATTTAGTCCAAAACACTATGTGGAAAAAGTTACAGCTAATAAAAATGTAAGGTTTTATGTAAAAATACCTAAATAACTTCGATAATATGGTACATAGGATACGCAAGGCATGCCCCTTTCGTTGCTCCAGCAGCGTTTGAATGATGTCATTATTGATGACCCCTTAGTCTATAATTTATGTGCTATGCAGCGTGTTTTATTAAAAGTCCTACTAAGTCCTACTAACCCATCTGCCCTAGAGTAGCATATTACAAAGCCAATGTTATGTATTGATTTTTTCATTGTCTTTTACGCTAATGTGATTTTTTGAATTTTGGAATAAACGATTTTTGTATGGAAAACATTTTTTTTCACACAATGTTTTAGACTAAATGCCATAGTAATAAATGATACGTCATGAAGAGAGTTTTCTAACGACATGCATCTTGCCGTTATTGCTTGGTGGGGACACGCCGCATACATTTTTGATCGTTCTCCTTTATATAGAATTTTAATTAAGGGGGAATGAGCTAAGGTTAACAAAAACGAAATATTAATAGGACGGAGAATATCATCTGACAGTAAATTATAAAGGGAGACTAATATTCCAGGACAATAGAAAAACAAGTGCTCCAGAGTACCCTCCTCTACTATCCTCTAGACCACAATCACATAACGGTGGTGTCTTCTTAGATAAACTAAGAAAATGCATCTCATCATCTGCCTAGCCTTTTCCCAACTATGTTGGGGTCGGCTTCCAGTCGAACCGGATGCAGCTGAATATCAGTATTTTACATGGAGCGACTGCCTATCAGACAGACCTCCACAACCCAGTAACTGGGTAATAGGATAGTCTTGGTAAGACTGGTTGTCAGACTTTCTGGCTCCTGACCAACAGTAACGACTGTCAAAGATCTACAAATGACAGCCGGGACCAACGGCTTTACGTGCTTTCCGAGGCACGGAGGAAACTCGCTATGGTAAATGGTCACCCATCCACAGACCAACCTCGGCAAGCGTGGCTTAACCCGGAAGATCGGTCTATGCGGCTGTATGTATTTAGCCACGAGCTCCTCCAAACTAAGAAAATGCATATGACATTCAAAAAGTCACATTGGTAAATGCCTGGGTTTGAACCTGCAACTCGGTGTTTAATAAACGGATCTGTAATCTCCAGGCCACTACGACATCATCCGTAGAACAAAAGTTATTGATTATTATGATTACTCTAACGACCTTTAAATTAGTACCCCCTTTTCGAGTAACCTTGTATATTTTTAATTTCCAAATCACCCCCACCCCCGTGGCACCCCGACACGGATAGGTTAGGTTCGAAGGGGATGACGGGGGCTAGAGAGTGAGCGAGCGAAGCGAGCAAACGAAGCCCCCGTCATTCCCTTCGTGTTAGTTTACTTTAAACCCTGCAGACAGAAATAGGAGGCCCGCGCAGCGGGGCTCCGTCGACTCTACTTTGGAAACCCGAACAAGTGACAATTTGGTGTTCATTAATTACAACATTTACTGCTTTTGGATTCACAATGATTTATTTGGAGTCGTTTTGCTTTAATAGGATAGCGAGATGTTAAAACTTTGGTTGTAATTTTATATTAAAATCCGGGTTTAATTTTGGTGATCATTTACTATTTTTGTCTGTTATATGTTACTATATCTGGTGGTAAGTTAAACATAAGCCTTTTTATTTTTCATAATTACATCTATATTTGTTTTTCCAATTGCATCTGTGTGAAAATTCACAATCCGGTTTATTTCTTTCTTGATTTTAATATTTTTTGTTTCTAATTTGTTTGTTTTATAGTCTATGTTTAATTGTGTCAGTTTCTCATGAAATTGGCTGCAATTAACTTCTATTGTTGTTATCTGTTATCTGTTGTTGTTATTTTTTTTCTTGCTATTTTTATTATTTTTTACACTTTTATTTTAACTTTGTATTTGTAAAGAAGATGTTTCAGAAATGTATGGAGCCTGGGCTAGCACCATGTACACTATAATTAAATAATGCAATACAATAAAGTAACAGTTTTTAATGTTAATTTTCTATAATTTTACTTCGTTTAATTGTACATTCAAGATATTTTGGTCAAGGAGAGCAACACAACACATAAAAATATGGTGGATCGAAATTATGTGAAATGTCATTTTGACAACTGTTGACATGTCAGACGATGAAAAGATAGGTTTATGACTGTCAAAGTTGTCAAACTCTTGTCAATGTTAAACATAACTGTCATGGCTACTAGAAAAAAAGGGTTAACATATTAAAAAAACGTCCCCAAATAATAATTCCAGTACAAGAGTACTCTTCTTTAAATTAATTTATTTGTATTTTTATGGAAATCCCCTATTTTTTTCCTATTTTTTCATATACTGTACATAGTGGTGGCCCAAAATCAAACATCTCGTTTGTTAAACTGTGTTCCTCAAGAGTTTGTGCTAAATAAACTTTTTTCTATCTTTCTTTCTTATTCTTTTTATGTTAATGCATTTCATTTTTGTGACTTTAATTTTAAAAGTGATAATTTCGCGGTCCGAACCCGTCCTGTCGTGTTCTATCCTCCAGGCCTCCAGCAGGTCCAGCATGGTGCAATAGGACGTTACGTCCACGCGTCTGAAGTAACTCCTGACCCCCTTTACGGTTTTCAATGTGGGGGTTTTACACTCGCCGAGCACCTGCAGTCCCATTTCTTCAGGTATGCCGAAAATGTAGGCCATTTCATTCCCTCTGCTTTCCCTCAGACTGGCCTGGGCTGCCAAGGGCGGATTTCTAACGGGGGACTGCTTTTTAGAGTTCCGTAGTCAAGAAGGAACCCTTATAGTTTCGCCATGTTCGTCCGTCCGCAGCTTAGCTCAGAGACTCTTAGTACTAGAAAGCTATAATTTGTCACGGATATACATATAAATCACGCCGACAAAGTGGTAAAATAAAATCATGAAAAATATTTTTTTTGAGGGTGTCTCCTGTACATCTAAAATGGAGATGTTTTTTTTTTCCTCGTCTGCCCCATCGTGTGGGGTGTTGTTGGATAGGTCTTTCAAAAATATTGTGAGTTTGGCTACATAATTTTTAGATTAAGGGATCCGTTTCTGAAATATTAAACTTTAAAGTGCTAATTTTTGTTAGGGTCAAATGTCCCCCCACCCTGCCAGCTAAACGGCTAGTTTTGGATATGTGACAAAATTCACGGTAGTAGTATACACAACGAAGTTAAAAGGAAAACTATCACAGCTAAGTAGGCTTTATAAGTTTACGAGTAATAGTCGACTAACCGGAAAAGTAAAGATTTCGTACAAATTCCATTGAAAAATTACTAAGCCCTCTTCTTAGTCCACATTATTGTGCATCTACGGAACTCTATTACTGCGCATCCCATCGCACTCTCACCGTGCACTCCGGGCTGAAAGCATTATGGCCTATCGTGCTCAGTGTAGCCCGGATGCAGTTGCAGTACGTTGGACCCATGGACCCATGCCGTCATGCCAGGCCACGCATTCTGCCTTGGTGTTGTAGTATCACCTTCTTCATGATCATCATCATTTCACCTCCTTGCTATTTATATTTTATACTTTTTTTTACTATGACATTCGAATTTGAATTGGGACTTGGTTTTTGACGAAAGCGGGAGGATTTTTGATAAAAGTGATTTATAATTATTTTCTAGACGTATAAAATATAATATTGAAAACTACTGGCTTTTTAAGTATGTCGAACATCACATCAACCATTCCCTGTACACTGCTTCACGCAACACCTGTTTTTACGTGGGACTCGGAGGATCCATCAATGTGAGCTGAGCAACCTGAGCATCCCACATTCTAATTAAAGAAGCTGCGTCCCATGGTATCAAAGTGAGATGCATTCCGGTGCCCGATGGTAAACCCTTCTCCCTGCTTTACACTTCGTCTCCTGCTACACTTACGAGATCGGCGATCGGACTGGTTAATCTCTAGCGGCATGACTAAATGTGCTACAGCCGGTCTGTTTGCTGCCGCCGGTTTCTATCAAATGGCCGTCTGGGCCATTGGCGAACGCCGAAACTACAAGAAGGAACTCGCTGACTACCCCAAGGGACGTAAAGCTATCTTGCCTCTTACCTTATAAGCACTTTATTATTGTTATGTATATATATTAGGTATTGAATGCTCTACACATTCTTTACAACTGATGTAGCAGACGTGCTCAGGAGATCCTAGGGCCGTCTGTTACATTACAGTGTGCCCCGCAGTGGCTGCATTTCTTTTTCTCATCTGAGCAATGCCGCCCTGTATGCCCGTAGCCAAGGCATACCGAGCACTGCACCAAAGGAGACTTGTCAGCAACCTTCACCCTCTGGAGATCGATGTAAAGGGTCGACTCCTCCAGAGCTCGGTTCCAGATTTTTTGCGATACCTTAAGTACTATGTGGCCAGCATGGGGGTTTCTTGTTTTTGTCCTGTATTTAATAACCTTTAATAACCCTCCTGTCCTCTTCCTTACTGAGGTCCCGGAAGATACCGCCATTTTGATTCCTCATCGCCCTAAGGACGTCCTCATCACCATTAAGGTTACAGCTCATTAGACCCAACCGGCACCCGACCCGCATCGCCTCGCCTCGTGCGGTTCGTATTCTTTATATGAATTTATATGGATGTGCGCTCACTACATCAACTCCGTAACGTCACCGGATCGCCTCGGGCGTATGCCGTCCACGCGCGGACGACGAGTTGACACCTCGATGACAACTCGCTGCTCGCATACTTGCCTTGAGTGAACCGCGCGTTGCCATCGAGAAGAACGCGCGCGGCCCGCGAGTGGTTCACGCGAGGACAATGCGTCAGCGATGCGCCGCTCCCCACCCACCCGTCATTTCCAGCTCTTCTTTCTAACATGTCGGACGTATGGTTTTTGCTTTCAAAATGAATAAAGAAAGACTTATCGAGAAGTTCAAAAATATATGTAAAATTTTGGTAAAATTTGACATAACCAAACACACGTGTAGACCTGGTGACAACTGCTGACAGACTACTTCAAAATTCGTGGACCCCGCAATTTCTACTCGTTGACTACGTGAGGTCCACTGGTTGACCACGCGATGTCCACTCGATGACCACGCGAGGTTCTCTGGTTGACCACGCGACGTTTACTAGTGATAATGCGGCGTCGACCCGTGGACCACCTGATGACAACGAGTGGACGCCGAGTGATGAGGCGGTGCGGGTCGGGTGCCGGGTGATTCTAATGAGCTGTAACCTTTATATGACAGGACCTCCTTCAGGACGAGAAGTGAGTCTTTGTTTGGGGTGCTCACATTACTGCCCTGTCGGCGAGGTTAAGTTCTGCTGCATATACAGTTTTTAGGAAAATTAGGCAGCTGACTGATGTGGCTACAGCTAGGTTAGTGTATTTCGCTTATTTCCACAGCATTATGTCCTACATTTATCCTACTATGGTTGTGGGGCTCAGCAGGTGACGTAGATTCGGTTTTTATTCTACATAAAATAACTTTAAAAAAAAAGTAAAAACCAACTTCAAAAAAAACTAGAAAGGGTAAAATAATTACCATATTATAAAACTAACAGTTTCAGAAGTCGGTGCCTTCAATTATGTTTAGTGTAAAATTGCACCGGCTTCTGAAACTGTTAGTTTTATAATATGGTAATTATTTTACTCTTTCTAGTTTTTTTTGAAGTCGGTTTTTACTTTTTTTTAAAGTTATTTTATTTTTGATTTTTAGTGGCATTAACAGTACACAAACATGCAATTACAGCAATCTCAGGTAATTGGCTGTTATCCATTGAAGAGTTCCATTGTCAATCTCCGAGGGTCTTCATCAGATCTTCACCAAATTTAAATGGAACCATTTCGAAAGAATACTCTATCAAAGAAAAAAAGAATTTTGCAAATCCGTCTATAAACGACGGAGTTATACCCGAACATACATAAAAATAATTACATGATCCACATAGCAGTAATCAAAAAAATGCTCGCAAAATAAAAAGTACTGAACCAAATTGGATGAAATTTTTAAGGGACCAAAGGGCAAGTGTATTGCATCGAACAAAAAAAGAATAACACTAATCGGACTAGAAACCTCGGAGTAATCGGTGTACATACATAAATTTTAAAAAATACCGACCGAATTGAGAACCTCCTCCTTTTTTTGAAGTCGGTTAAAAAGAGAGCAATCCGTACAATTTATAATCTGGGTTCCCGCGAGTCCCTTAGAAACGTGTTTAAAGATATTAAAATACTCACTTTGCCATCACTCTATAACTTAGAAAATATTTTATATGTGCGAAAAAAATTGCATTAATTTGTTTAATGTTAGGATCGATTTTCATGATAAAAATACATGAGATAAACATAAAATTGTGATACCTAAATTTAGATTATGCAAAACTAGTAAGTCATTTCTAGTTAATGTCGTACGTTTTTATAACAAGCTGCCGAAATCTGTAACAGATCTTACCGAGGGAAAATTCAAAACCCACATTAAACGTGTCCTCACTCAAAAAGCATATTACAAGACTAAGGACTACGTTGACGACAGGGATGTTTGGCATTAGTTCCTGCACATGTGGCTTCCCTGGAACCTCATTAACGACGTAGGTATGTGTATTAACTATCCTCAATTAAGTTTTTTTGTTTTTATTGCTGTCGTTACTCTCAAGATATCTTGTATCTTATTTTACAATGATTTTTTCTCTAAGTTTTGATGACATTTAATCATATCAATAGCTTTAAATAGTTTAGATAGGTTTAGCTTCATTTTATCTTTTGTAAATGTGAGAACTACGTGGACTTACCTACCTATACATATAATTGTGTAAATAACTATTATTCATATTGTTTTTTTTTTCTTTTTGGTTAATTTTTGTACTCAAGACTTGGTATTACATTACTCACAGGTCTGTGGTCAAGACTACATTGTTCTCTCTTAACTATCCTAAATCATAGGACTGTATTTACTGAAGTTGTTAAAGATATCCTTTTTTAAAAGAGTTACCATGGAATTTCTTGCCGGCTCTTCTCCAAAGGAAACGACTAATTGGAACCGTGCACCTAAATTCGACTTTTCATAAGCGCCTGTATTGGTTTATCTATACATAATATAATAAAACAGTAAAAAAATGGTGTCTAAAAAATCAGTTCTGATTAAAATCTTGTTGATGTATCTCGGTTTTTGTATATACAAAAAATAACGTTATATAAAAATAAAAAAAATATATCCTAATAAAACTGTAAACTAAAATAGGGCATCGAAATATTCCGCATCGTTGTCTACTGGTAACGTGCCCAGAAGGCTGTCAGCATTGCCACGTTGTATGGCAATCTTTTGGCCAAAGTAGAGACCAGCCTTCGGGTCACGAGAAGTGTGGACCAGCCGCTTTGCAACCTCTCTATATAGAAGTTGGGCACTCGGACCCCACGACCCGAGTGTTTCGACCCCAAACGACTCGAAAATATAATTACTAATGAAGTTATTATATTTTCGTCGCTTATGGGCCTTTTTGTGACCTCTGTGGCCCTTTATGTCACTTGATTTATATTTATTATGTTTCTGAAGGCCAATTTTCGTAATTAAAAATGTCCAAAATATAGTTTCGATCTAGTCTCAGTCTAGTCTCAATCTCATAAATATGACAAATGGTATTCTTGTTCGTTAACAAACAACGTCAAACGTGAGATTATATTGAAATGAGATTGAAAGTTGACTGAAGCCAAAAGGGTATTCTGGTTACATTTTGTACTGAGCCATTTTGACTTTTTGACAAGTTGGAATTCTCATTTATTTCTAGAATTTTAGTCTATGACTGTTGATATCGGTACGCTATCGGCAATAGATTTTAAGTTGGCTGAATTGACATTATATCGAGATAGACTGAGATGACACTGAAACCGGACCGAACTTTAAGTGTACCAGAATCCAATTTTTATTCAATAGGGAATATGCATGGAGTAATTTTTTTTTCTTAATCAATAAAGCACAGTAATATAAACCCAAGAAAAGCATTAAAAGTCAGTAATGTTACTATTGTTTGTTGCTCATAACAATTACAATTTTCTTCTACAGTTCAAACATCCTTTATTGTCGCGGCTATAATGTGACGTCATAATCCGCGATACTGCTTTGTTTACATCTTTTTTTAGCCACAAATCATATAAATTAAATTATTTCTTGTGCTTTATTCAAGCAGAAATCGCACTTACTAACTTACATCAGTGAGAAATTACAAAGTTTGCTAAGAAAAGATTATATAAAGATTTATTCACATGGATTTTGATGTCACTTCCGGCATTTTCGAAGACGACGCGTTTCGAGCTTGCGTTCCGTTCCACAAAAAAAACGTAACATAAAATAATGAATTGTAAAATAAGTAATGCGTTAAAAAAAAATAAAAAACCATGCAATTTGTTTCTTAGATTGACTCCTGTACAATGTATATTTAAATAATGAAAGAGTTTTGAATTACATGCATATTCCCTATTCATAATTTAATCTCAGTTCGGTCAACCTTCAGTCTTACTTCAAATTAATTACGAGCATTGGGGCTTCTGATATATTTACTTGTTTCGTCGATTATACCAAGTAGATATAAAAAGCTTTATATGAAGCGTGTGCATTCAAGGCTTCAATCATTTCATCTGTGTCTTGCGATCTGAGTAGTTGATATATAGGTAGGCTCTTGAATTGAATAAAAAGTGTTTTTTGTACTTAAATTTTATTTTTGTTAAAATCTCATTGTTCAGTGGTTATTAGTATAGTGCTACGCTAAAGTAGGTTTGATTACCAGTGGATTTGAATGCTGTAAGTGGAAGCTGGAGTAATAAGGTGAGTAAAAATTTTTTTTTTTACATCATCTTCTGCCCCGTTTGGTGGCCGCGTGAGGGCCTAGGTTCGATCCTCAGGTCGGGCATTGTTATTGGATTAATCCGTGTGGAATTTCTCAATAGCAGCCTGAATTGTGTCTGGTTGATGATAATAGGCTCGCTCCCTATTACATGGGATTTAAAAACATAACAGCGAAATGAGGGTGTACTATACACCTCTGCACAACCCTTCGGAGAATACAGGCGTGATGTTATGAACTTTATAAAAAATAATAATTGTAAGTAAATTAAAAATAAGAAAACTACAAAAAAATAAATAATACTTACGTAGAAGAAAATTACAAAAAAAAAATTGTTGTCGGTTAAAAATAAGAAAGATACAAAAATAGTAATAATAGTAAGTAGGCTAAAAATAAGAAAATTAATTTAAATGTTGAAAGACAGACGCCGTTTTCTTCCAGCAATAGAAGTTATCCAGTCCATCTAACACCCCTTCCCATAGACCAGATATTTTTCACCATATTTCACAATAGTCTTGCACCTGGGACGGTCGATGACTGCACTCCAATAGTGCAGCCGTGGATAGTCCCCGGTTGGTGCCCCATCCCATTTTAGATTAAAGTTCTCAAAGGGGCCTCTGCGCGTTGGACCTGTGTCCCCCGTATGCCTTCCAAAGGACCGGACATCTTCCGCAAGGAAGAGGAGCCGTGAATTCACACGAGATACAATAGTAATAATAATAATAGTAAGCAGGTTAAAAATAAGAAAATTACAAAAAATAATAATTGTAAGTAAACTACAAAAAAAATAACGGTAAGTAGGATAAAAATAAGAAAATTACAAAAAATCATAATAATAGTAAGTAGGTTAAAAATAAGGAACTTACAAAAAAAAATAGTAAGTGGGTTAAAATAAGAAAATTACAAAATAAATAACAATAGTAAGTAGGTTAAAATTAGTGTCCGACCGAAACAGGATTTTTAGCCGAAACAGAAACCGAAACCGAATCTTCGGCGCCAGTCTCAGTTTCGGCCGAAACCGAAACCGAAACCGAACCTTATTTAGACATGTAAAAAATTATATTCTATTGTACAAGGTGGGGTAAAAGTAATCACCCAATGTTGTTTTACTGTAATTTTTTTAGGAATAAAAATGTTTGGTTCTGCTTATGGATTATTTTTATTTAATGTATTAGATTTTTTTTCATCAAGTCGAGAAAATGATATCGATCAAGTGGCCGCCGTCAGAATTGATACCATACGAGCTCGTTTTATGGCAGTTTCCATCACTTGTGTCAGAACTTCCGGCGATAGGTTCTAGCATTCCTGTCGGATATTCTCTTTAAGGACTTCAAGCGTCTGAGGCTTGTTTACATAAACCCGGGACTTCAAGTAACCCCAAAAAAAAGACTGGAGTGGTCAAATCGGGTGATCTGGCCGGCCAGTGCAAATCGTCGAAGCGAGAGATTAGACACAGCGGAAATGCTTCCTTCAGAATCGGTTGTAGCTCGTGCAGTGTGCGCCGTTGCTCGGTCCTGTTGGAACCACATATACTCCAATTCATCCAACTGAGGAAGGAAAAAGTCGTTGAGCATGGCTCTGTAGCGCTCGCCGCCTACAGCAACTGTAGGGACGGAGCCGTTCTTGAAAAAAAAAAATTGAAAATGCCATAAAACGAGCCCGTATCCGGTCGCACCGGTCATCAATTCTGACGGCGGCCACTTGACCGATATCATTTTCTCGTCTTGGTGGAAAAAAAAAACGACTTAATTAATTAAATAAACATAATCCACAAGAAAAACCAAACATTTTCATTCCCAAAAAAAATTACAGCAAAACAACATCGGGTGATTACTTTTGCCCAACCTTGTATAGTGAAATCTAGTATCTTTTTTACACATATACAGATAGTTTACTCGTGTTAAATGAAATGAAAGACAGTAATGGAAATATGTAACGAAAATAGTTATTCATTTATGGTATACTATATTAACAATATAACATCAAAAAAAATGTTAGACGATGGCCAAAAATCAACACTTATACGTAAAGTACAGACTTCTTAATTTAGTATTTGTGTTCAATGTCGTAAAGATTAATTTATTATTTATTGATATGGAGATCTTGTATTTGATACTAGTAGTTAAAGAATTATTTACCTAATTATCAGTATCAACAAAAATTACAATAAATTGTACTAAATTCGGTAAACTTTGTCAAAAATCAACAAAATCACAAACACAACACAACCACGCCGACCGGCGAACTCAGCTGGCAACCACACAGGAGTCCCGAACTCACCCGAAGTTAGCTGGAAGACGCGCGACAATTCACGAACACTGAGTTTCGGCGCGGCCGAACTTTCGGCTGATTTTTGGCCGAAACCGAAACTGTAGCCGAAACAAGATTTTTTGGCCGAAACTGGCCGAAACCGAAACCGAAACCGAACCTTCGGTCGGACACTAGTTAAAATGAAACAAAATTACAAAAAAAAATAGTAAGTAGATTAAAAATAAGAAAATTACAAAAAAGTACCTAATTCAATCAGTCCATTATTGTCCCACTGTTGATCACGGGTCTCTTCTCAGAGTGAGAAGGATGTAGACCTTAATCCACCACGCCGGCCTGATGCGAGTTGACGGACTACACACATCATCGAGAACTTTATGGAGCCCTCTCAGGTGTACAGGTTTCCTCACGATCATTAGAACTTAGAACGGGATATTTACCATGTTTATTATTTGTTTTGAGTTTCCGATATTTCGGCACCGTTACAAGCGCCATGATCACGGATCATCATCATCATCATATCAGCCTATTGCCGTCCACTGCTGAACGTAGGCCTCCCCCAAAGATCGCCAACCATCCCGGTCTTGGGCAGCCCGCATCCATCCGCTGCCAGCCACCTTTTTCAAATCGTCGGTCCATCGTGCCGCAGGGCGTCCCACACTACGTTTGCCCAAACGCGGTCTCCACTCTAACACGTGTCTGCTCCATCTACCATCTGTTCGTCTGCAGACATGGCCGGCCCACTTCCACTTCAGCGTGCTAATTCTACGCGCAATGTCGGTGACTTTAGTTCTCTGGCGAATGACTTCATTGCGAATTCTATCCACCAGAGAAACCCCGAGCATCGCTCTCTCCATAGCACGCTGAGCAACCTTAAATCTGTGGACCAGGCCCACGGTGAGTGTCCACGTTTCGGCTCCGTAAGTCATTACGGGTAGGACGCACTGGTTAAAGACCCTTGTCTTAAGGGATTGTGGGATGGACGATTTAAAGATATCACGATGATCACGGATGAACTGAAGTAATTGCGGGTGGATGTTTATGAGCAGACAAAACGGTCTACCCTCTTTCTTGTTCGTCTTTTGCGTTCGACGCCACTACCATTGTCACTTATGTCACTCACAACACGATTCTGTTCCCCGCACACAAAACTCAAGTACCCGCTCGCGAACTTTTTTTAGTAGTTTTTCGGTTTTTACACAATTGAACCACTGGGTTCCAGGTCCTCGATAGTTTAAACCCATCCTCCCGGTTGAAATTCTGATATTTGGTAATCTCTATCGCTTCTCTTACCAGTCTAGGTAGATGAGAGATGACCTGAGGGCTGTGTAACTCAATCCAATGGTTCGGTCCCGATTCTAAAAGATGTTGAGCTATGGCCGATTTTTGGATGTCATTGTTTTTCACGATATTTCCTCACGGTGTTTTCCTTCACCGATAACGTAAGTGATAATCTAATTATGGTCCACACATGAATTAGAAATCACGCTCGCTGGGAATAGACGCGTGAAGTACTTAAGGTTTTTTTTTTTTCGTTTTCTTATACGGGCCATACCTCACCGAGATGCCATGGCGACGTGGCCAGCGACGTTGCCATGGCTACGTCTGGCGTCCCTGCGTCGCCAGACTGAGTCGCCAAATCGCGTCGCCAATGCATTCAGTTCTGTCTCGACACAGTCAGGAACGGACGTGGAAATTACTGCACTGTTATTATATTATTACCAGCGTCGCAAAAAGATGAAACGAAAAAAGAAAAAAATATGGGTACATCCGTTTGTATCAAACCGAAGCCAAAGCGGTGTTTTTCTCAAACTCTATGAAGATTTAAGAAAATACCCTGAAAAAATGTTCAATTATCTGAGGACTGAGCTGACTGATTCAATTATCGAAGACTGACTATTGGCGACTGAGTGAGTGACGGAGCATACAAACACGTGCAAACAACTGGCGACGTCGCCAGGTAGCCAGCGTCGCCAGTCGCCGCATGCGGAGCGGTCAACTCTGGCTACGCTGGCTACTTGGCAACGTCGCCAGTCGGTCGCCAAGTGAGTTAGCCGTCGTACATCTCAATAAGAACTAGTTGGCGACGTTCTGCCTACGTCGCCATGGCATCTCGGTGAGGTATGGCCCTAAACTACCTACCTACCTACCTAAACTACCTATGGATTCAAACTGTGATTTCGGCAAGAGGAGGTCACACTCGTTATTAGGTTTTTACATTTGTAACTTTATTTAATTAAAAAAAGTAAAAAAAATCTTGCCTTTATTGCCGACCACTTCTTATTGTTTGGGCGTGTACATCGGTTTTAAAGAATCCATCGTTTTTTTTTCTTTTAATTGCCCGAATTCACTTCACACGCATTAATTTACACGATTATAAGTATACAGACTACGTCAAAGAAATAAATTTCATTTAATTAACTCAAATCGACCTTAGAACGTAAATTTCCTTAGGTGCCCGTTTTTTTTGCAAAAGAGTGTATATACATATATTTTATACATATATATAATAATTGAAAGTTATAGTCATCAGCATAAATAGTTCCTGAAAGCAGTTCAGTAGTTCATTTCGTTCTCGGCTCTCGCTCAGAGTTCAAGAGATAAGCTCTTGAACTCTGAACTAATTTCGTACCGATTCAAGGAGCTAAATGAACTACTTAGATGAACTAGCTCACTTTACTGAGCGAGATTTGGTGAACTAGTTCAGTAAAGTGAACTAGTTTCCCAAGCTGGTACAACTAACAAATTAATATAAGGCCCAGACTCCAAAGCGGAGATGTGCGGAGATATCCGAAGCGGAAACGAGAAGAGATGTTTTTCAGCTAGGGTGTATCCACCGAAACTGTGCGGAAATGCGTACTGCCAAGACTGTAGCGGAGATGTGTGCTGGCTAGGGTGGAGATGTGCGCTGAATAGAGCGGAACTGAGCTGCGTGCGGCGAGCGTTGGATGTGAACACACAGTTTAGTACGATCTGACACTGAACGCCGCATATATCTCGTCTCCGCTGCGCGCCGTCGTCAGTTTGCGAGGCAAAGCTCACATCTCCGCTTTGTACCTCGGCCCATTGAACATGCGATTACAGCATTAGCGATTTGCTATAATCGCGAAAACTTTCATTGTCCATCTAAGAAGTTCTTCATTAGATCTTCACCAAAATTAAAGAAAACCATCTCGGAAGAATACTCTTTGAAATAAAAAAGAATCATTCAAATCGATGACGAATTGGAGAAGATATTGAAATATTTAAAAAAATCTTTTTTTTTAGGCTTCTAATATATTTTTTTTCTCTTTATTTTGGTTCAGAGGCTCAGAGGAGGAGCTCGTGGCTAAATAATTACAGCCGCATAGACCGATCTTCCGGGTTAAGCCACGCTTGCCGAGGTTGGTCTGTGGATGGGTGACCATTTACCATAGCGAGTTTCCTCCGTGCCTCGGAAAGCACGTAAAGCCGTTGGTCCCGGCTGTCATTTGGAGATCTTTGACAGTCGTTACTGTTGGTCAGAAGCCAGAAAGTCTGACAACCAGTCTTACCAAGAGTATCGTATTACCCAGTTACTGGGTTGTGGAGGTCTGATAGGCAGTCGCTCCATGTAAAATACTGATATTCAGCTGCATCCGGTTCGACTGGAAGCCGACCCCAACATAGTTGGGAAAAGGCTAGGCAGATGATGATTTTGGTTCAGAGGCTGACTTTAATGCCTTAGGCATTTTATACCAGTAGACTATAGGGTGATACAGAGAAAACATGGTAGGTGTGCACACATTGTTGTGATACGATAATAATGATTTCAAAAATAAGCGTCAGGGAGAATCCACACGGTGCGGTGCGGTGCAGTGCGCCGTCGCACGGCTGCCATTTTAATAATAATATAATTATAAATCCTTTATTATCAGGCTACTTAGGCCCATAGATAGAGACCTTACAAACTAACATATATATTATAATAATACATTTGTATTAGTATAAAAACTTAAGCCTATGTTAGTAAAACTTCACTTAAGCACTAGGTCATTGTGCGATCATGTGGCACTTGTCCGTGGAAGCGACGGAACACCACTCCCTCCGGCCAAAAGTTCTCTTCCATGACGAGGTGCAGAAGACAGTTTGGTACTCGCACCACGAACGCCTTGAAGTTGACGTTACGGCGCGATTCCAGCAGCTGCACTCTCACCAAGGACTTGACCTTTTGGCGTACGTACTCCACGATGTCCTCCTCGATTTTGCCGCATCAGTGTGCATACGTAGTACGCGGCGCACGGTGCGGAGCCGCACCGCACCGTGTGGAACGGCTCTCCATCAACACATCTGCGGTCTGCGACGCCGGAACGGTGCCGCTCCGGCGCATACACCCTCCTCCCTCGTCTTGGTCCGGCGAACGTGCGGCGCGGCGCCGCACTGCAACGTGCGGTATATATACCATGGAGTATGTATCACGCCGCAGCGGCGGCACCGCTCAGTCGCCGCGCCGGAGCCACACCGCATCGTATGGCTTCTCCCTAAGAGCGGGGGCACACGATGCGTTGCGGCGCCGCACCGCAAAGATTTCACCGTATCAGCGGGCACACGAGCGGTGCGGCGCCGCAACGTTGTTATGTCAACAACAGTTGGGAAAAAAGTCGTAGAGAAAAAAAATCGAAACGAGCGAGCGTGTGTCTTTCCTTGTGACGAATAAACAACTGCGCGGTGCCGCTCCGACGTCGCAACGCATTCACCCCTCCCCGCCTCGTCTCGATGGTTGCAAGTCCGGTGCGGCGCCGGAGCGCATCGTGTGACATGCCATGGATATTTCTATGTAAGACGACGCAGCGACACCGCTCCGGCGCCGTACCGCCGCCGTAACGCATCGTGTGCCCCCGCTCTAAGGGTATCTATAAAACTTTTTAGAAATACTAATACTACATTAAATATACACAAATTTCAAATACATCATATATTAATTTCTAGCTTTTGCCCGCAGCTTCGGTTGCGTGAAATTTTGAACCCGTTAAGTGACGATTTTCCATACAAACTTTCATCCCCTATTTCACCCCCTTAGGGGTAGAATTTCCAAAAATCCTTTCTTAGCGGACGTCTACTAACTATAAACTACCTCCCTGCCAAATTTCATCTTCATACGTCTAGCGGTTTTCGATATTTCGTTATGAGTGAGTGAGTGAGTGACCTTTCGCTTTTATATATTTAGATTGAATAAAAGGAATACTTATAAATACATACATAAATATACAAGGTTAGTCGGAAAGGGGGTACTAATCCGCAATCCACTTACAGTATCACTGATGACTGTTTTAAAGCAAAAGTTAAAATATCATCAACATTCGATGATTTTTATTTCCATGCAAAATGATAATTTAAGTTTATTCAAAAATTCTTCATCCCTGCTTTAGTTACGAATTCAGAAAATGGAGCGTCTAATCCGTGACCCCAAATATGACCTACAATGTAAACAGCTGATCATAACTGAGGATAGATAGATTTTAGCGTATTTTTTATGAAATATATTTGAACAGCTATTTCTCTTAAACTACTGACCTTTTTAGGAAAGTTGTAAAACAAAAGTAACTCATTATTATGGGTACTTTAACACCCTTTCGGATTAGTACGTTTCTGACTAACCTTGTATAAAAATAAATCTATCTAAATAAAAGAAAGGTCCTGACTGACTGATTGACTGACTCATCAACGCCCAGCCCAAACCCTTGGACCTAGAAAGCTGAAATTTTGCACAGAGGTTCCCTTTATAATGTAGACAAGGAATAGGGGAGGATTTTTCGAAAATCAACCCCTAAGGGAGTTAAATAGGGGATGAAAGTTTGTATGGAAAATCGTCACTTAACCGGTACAAAATTACACGCAAGCGAAACTGCGGGCAAAAGCTAGTAAGTATAGGACAAATCAGCGTTGAGTATTGAGAAGATGCTCATGTACAGCCGCGGGCTTGAAGTGCTTATCAGATTTCAAATTCGATTCCTTCTCACACTGTGCGCAATAAGGTTTAACCCGTGAGAAGGCGCGCCTCAGTTTGTTACACGGCGAACGCGCGCGAGCAAATTACTCACACTACTTTAAATGCTCATATTTCCACTTTTATAGTACTTATTGGCTTATAATGGATTTATATGAATAAAACAATGTTTAATAAGTAAGAAAATAAGTGTTTTAATTAACACTCATCATCTGCCTAGACTTTTCCCAACTATGTTGGGGTCGGCTTCCAGTCGAACCGGATGCAGCTGAATATCAGTATTTTACATGGAGCGACTGCCTATCAGACCTCCACAACCCAGTAACTGGGTAATACGATACTCTTGGTAAGAGTGGTTGTCAGACTTTCGGGCTTCTGACCAACAGTAACGACTGTCAAAGATCTACAAATGACAGCCGGGACCAACGGCTTTACGTGCTTTCCGAAGCACGGAGGAAACTCGCTATGGTAAATGGTCACCCATCCACAGACCAACCTCGGCAAGCGTGGCTTAACCCGGAAGATCGGTCTATGCGGCTATAATTATTTAGCCACGAGCTCCTCACACTATGAATCACAAATGTAACTTCTAAAGCAAATAACAAATCAACTTATTTTTATTTTCTAATTTTGACAGTCTTCATATAAATCACAATAAAAAATCTTACATAACACAAACATAAAAAATTACCCTTTCATGAGATCTAGACGAGTGTGCCTCTTGATACACATTAAACACATATAATAATATGTGATCTGTTCGGTGCAGAGTAATTGTTTGCACAAAGTGCAAGCTTTTTTTGACCGTCTGTTCTTACGTCTAGGACATAATATTGAACAGAATCCGCTTGGCCTAGGCTCTGCAATAGGTCTAGGAGCCGTCACAAATCGCTTCATTACAAACTTGAGATCTGACGATATGTTCTCCATGCAAATCACCAGAATCCTCTTCCAGCCACGAACAAATTTGTGCTTGACGTCGCTCGCCCATTTTACATGTGTGTTGTAGCCATGGACTTTCGTAGTACTTATTACTTCTGTGGTTGTAGCTAAAAACAAAATTAATATTATTAAAATATCACTATAGAGTATTTACGTAATAATAAACCAATGTAAACCCCCTCTAGGAAAGGCGTTACCTCATCATGAGATTAACGTAAAACCGGAGGGAACATTAGACTAGCTTTCTACAACCCCATCATATAATAAAAAATGTATCATGAGGTCTACTGAAAAGCTTACAAACCGCAGGGCAGCTTGTGGCGAGCTGTTGGTGAGTGGCGACACTGCGTACCTTATTGCCTCAGAGAGTCGGTCAGGGCCTCGTCTCCAGTTTGCCTTTATTGGCTGCCTGGAGTGGAACCTCAAGGGTGCCCGCAGGATTCTCAGCTCTGTCTTGCCTTTATCGGCCGGCCAGAGGGGGGCCGCCAGAGCTATATGCTCGGGGGTGGAAGTGTCTAAAGGCGTAATAGCGGGGAAACCCACTCCGGGTCTTTTATACCCGCGACGGCGAAACCGGGGCCACACCTCTCTACACCCCTAGCCGCTCACACGTTTGTTGCCCTCTTCGCCTATGTACTGGCGGCTTTTCAGGGGGCCCAGCTAGTGAGCTGGCGAGTCACCGTCTGCCAACAGTTTTCAATTTTTAAATGTTGAAAGGCAGACACCGTTTTCTTCCGGCAATAGAAGTTAACTAGTCCACCTAACACCTCTTCCCATAGACCAAATATTTTTCATCACATTTTACAATAGTCTTGCACCCACCTGGGACGGTCCATGACTGTACTTCAATAGTGCAGCCGTGGATGGTCCCCGGTTGGTGCCCCACCCCATTTTAGATTAAAGTTCTCAAAGGGGCCTCTGTGCGTTGGACCTGTGTCCACGGGTATGCCTTCCAAAGGACCGGACATCTTCCGCACGGAAGATGAGCCGTGATTCCCAAAGAGATACAACCAATATAATATAAATAAATAAAATAATGTATTCTAGAAAATACAATAATACTTTTTTTATTAGAAAAATCAACACTTACACGGATGGGCGCGTGATGAGCAAATTATCGCACGATGGTACGCAGCCTCCACAAACACTCCGCTGCGGGGTCGCAACAGAACCAGGCCCGGTCAAATTTGTATGGGTGATGCGATTATACCTATTGGGGATAGTTCTGTGTTGCCAGCAATTGAACAGAACTGACCGGCGTGAGAGTTACGTCAGGAGGGAGGGGATGAATAGTTAAGAAGGTACCTAGGCGCTTGAGACGTTAGGGCGTCGGTATCACCAAAAATTTTTGCTTTCAATTTTTGTGTGAGCAAATTGCTCATAGCGCGCCTTTCACGGGTTAAGATATCATATCAACTTACATAAGTATTTGTTTTTAAAATTGTGAAGCGTCGATTTTAGCAAAAAGGCTATTAACCACTTCTTAATATTATGAACTCCTTTTTAGGTATGTGTGTCTAGTCAAAAGTTGTAGAGCTAATTTGATTCATCATCTGCCTAGCCTTTTCCCAACTATGTTGGGGTCGGCTTCCAGTCGAACCGGATGCAGCTGAATATCAGTATTTTACATGGAGCGACTGCCTATCAGACCTCCGCAACCCAGTAACTGGGTAATACGATACTCTTGGTAAGACTGGTTGTCAGACTTTCTGGTTTATGACCAACAGTAACGACTGTCAAAGATCTTCAAATGACAGCCGGGACCAACGGCTTTACGTGCTTTTCCGAGGCACGGAGGAAACTCGCTATGGTAAATGGTCACCCATCCACAGACCAACCTCGGCAAGCGTGGCTTAACCCGGAAGATCGGTCTATGCGGCTGTAATTATTTAGCCACGAGCTCCTCTATTATTTAACTTATTTATTTTGTGTAATGCTAAATGAAATTCATAATGTAAGTAGTTAGCGAAAATTGACAATTATTTAAGTGATTATAATTATATTTAATTTGTGTATTGGTTAAATAAATAAATCCTCTTTAAATTAAACTTTTAAGAAAAAAATATCTTTGCCCCATCAATTATTTGGGAACGACGACGCGGCGATGAACCGACCTTATGAAAAAGTTATGTGCAAGTAGGGTTACCATTTCGAAATTTGAAAAGTCCGGACAAAAAGCCGAACGTTTGCCAAAAAGTCCGGACATTTAAAAAAAAATTCCAGACATTTTATTCACAAAATGAAATAATTGATTGTTTTAAATTGAGATGAGACTGATTAACTAGTTGTATGTAGTATAGTATGTAGTGTAATAAAGATTGATGACTGATTTAATACTGGTTTTATTTTTAAGTAATTTAATGCGAAAATTGAACATTTTTTTTTCCATCTAAGCCAAAAATCCGGACAAATTAAAACGCCGGACACAGTCCGGATGAAAGGCTGAAAGTCCGGACATGTCCGGATAAATCCGGACGGATGGTAACCCTATGTGCAATCAATTAGGGTGGTAGGTAAACGTTTCAAGTCCGCGGCTATACTTTATCTTTACGAGTATAATACTTTATCTGACGTTCGTAAAATCGAATCCTTAGCCGGTTTTCATTCAGATTCGCCTTTTTTAATGTCCATGACCGTTAAGTTCTGGTTATTATATAAGGTCTTGTACCAGCATGGACCTACATTGCAGAGTCGAACTTGACCGCATTTTTATTAATTGTTATACCGATTTAAGTACAAACAGCATGTCGAAAACAACAAAAATATTGTAAAAGCAATTTATTGACTGAGTCATTAAGACTTTATTTTCCTGTACGCTGTGTACTACTATGGCAGTCGCACAATACAGGGTGTTAACAAATTCGTGTAATTCCTTCAAACCGCGTGATCTAAGTACTATTGGTATAGCTTAACCGGGCACGGGATTTAGCAAGACTAACCTAAACTGTAGTAAAAACAGTAACATATACAGGGTGTAAACGAATTCGTGTAATTCCTTCAAACCGCGTGATCTACTGGTGACACTGATTGACCCTGCATAGGATTTATTCAGAATCAACAAAAAAAGTTTTCAAATAATAAACCATGGTATTCTGTATCTGAGTCATTTTAGAGCCCCGAGTTAACTGACTGCATGGAGCGATATCGCGCTAGTCGTGCCCGTCAGCTGTGTCGCCGTGCCTTCATTCATTTATGCATGGAATCGAAATTTCCTATCACATAAAAAAATTTGTAAAAAAATAAGTTTATTTTTATTTTTAATCAATCTAAATCCTGTGCGGGGTTAATCTATACCATTAATAGATCATGTGTTGTGAAGGAATTACACGAATTCGTTAACACCCTGTATATTTGTAACAGAAAACACAGCGTAGAGTGCTCTCGGTGTTGATCGGCCACCCATCCGCGCACTGGCCGCGGCAAGCACAGCTTCATCTCACAGATCGTAATTCGCTTCATTATTTAGCCCCTCGGTTCCGTATTTCAATACAACTACATACCAAACGTACGACCTACTTCTAGATACAAACCCGTACGTGATTTAAAATCGCTGAATGGCTAAAACAAAACAAAATAAACACCACTGTTAATGTTTAGGGTAAAGAAACTTTAATCCGATCACACAAAGTTCAATTTCTATTGCAACAAAAATTGTTTTATGATTGAAATTTTTGTTATTGTAAAATCAACTTAGTTTATATTTACGTAGGTTGCAATCATGTGTTTTTATGTATCAATCTATATTTGCAGAGTAGCATAATTTAAACGAAGAAAATATTTGTATCGTAATCATTAAATAATGTAGTAGTAAATGGAATGACCATTTTATAGCGATTCCATCGTGACTAGTATTTTTAATTTTTTTCTTTATTCGTCTGAATGTTTTTTTTCTGTCTTTCTTCTTTCGTACCATTCCTACGTAACCGGATTTTTATTGCCGAGACCTGAAGAGTATCCAGCCAATGGGGGGGGGGGAAGTAAAATAGTTGAACTAAGCTAACTACTTATACTACACTATCACTAGCAACAACGGCACTAAGGGCGACCCCTAGTGGTACTTGGATCTCGGCTTAGGCCGTTGTTGGCGGGGGATTGGGGGGAGACACCTTGATGAGAGCTGAATTATTGGTATGATACATAGAATCCTAAGAGAAAAGGGTGCCTATATCCTTTCCACCATAGACCACCAGAAATCACAAACAATACATATACCTACTTATAAAGGTGGTTCGCTACAATTTTATAGCGAACTGCGATCGACACCTGCAAAAACATGGCGTAGTAAAAGTGAAAGTCATATCGATCGTCGCCAATTGTAAATAGGATACATGTGACGACATGAACCGGTTTCTATCAAATCACATCAACATGTAAACGTCCTCCGCTGATCTTGAACCTTCCAATCTTCACGGTGTTCCTTCTCCTGACCCTTGGCCAGGGTCACGGGATTCACAGCTGCATGCACCGCAAGCAGCAGGCCTCGGTCCGCCAGCCCCTAGCGGACCTCTCCTTCTGTGGGGCCTTGCCCCACGTCCTCCTGAGAGGCGCGCACGGAATACATGCACGCCGCCTTCTCGGGCCTGTTACTGGTCGGGCGACGGGTCCCCTAACCCGCCGCCCGCAGGCCACACACTAGGGTGGACGGTTTCAGTCGCGCGCCCCCCGGCGGCGCCCGGTGCGTCTGGCGCGGGAAGGAAGGGTTGCAGTCGCCTCTCTCTCCCTCTCCGTTCCCTCCTTGGTCGCCATCACCTCCTCGCAAAAGGAGGCGAAGGTTTCCCACGCACTATCGCTAACCTTTTCCCAATTTTGTTGGGGTGAGCTTAGTGGACCTACGTCCTGCGCCTCTGAAAGCCGCCCCGACACTGGTTACATTATTACTAGTATCAATTTATCAATTTCTGATTGTCTGTAATAAATTCCTTTTAGGTTGCCTGGGGTATAACTCATTAGAGGTCAGAAGATCTAGTGACCAACTAATAATGATGTGCAAGATCCTCCGAGGGAAAGTAGATGCCCCGGATCTTAATTGCGAGTTGTGCCGATTATTTGTTCCAAATAATTACCATTACCATTACCGAGCAGAAAACATTATGAACTTTTTGCTGTTCCGACAAGTCATACTGTGGCTCGCTCACGATCACCCATACCACGAAGGCTCTCCTGGACGCCAGACCGAATTTTGATATGTTTGCGGATGAATGGAGAGTGATTTTGTCGGAATGTCTGGAGTACTGCGAGAGGAATGCATCATGAACGAGTGAAATATACTGTCAGAAGCATTGTAAGGGATTTATGAAAGAGTTTATTAGAATTGTTTTTAATTTTTATTTTGTTGTCCTTGTATTGTATTATCGTTTTCTATTACTATCTTTAATTATTGTAATTGGTCTAAGACCGTTTTAATTAAAGTGAAAAATAAATAGTAAATAAAATACACAAGTAAGTCCATCTGTGCTGACATCTGCTTTCATTTTGAGTTGCCCTCGCCATTGGGTACATTTAATTTTACATAGTATTCCATTTGCTACCTGCTCTGTGTATTTTTTTTACCACGAACGATTTTTCTCATAGTCTGTGAACAGAACAAAAATTTCTTTGTCGCAGTAGTTAAATTTTATTGTTTTGACAATACACGGATTTTATTAGTGAATATTTAAATGGTGATATAGTGTTGCGACTACATAATTATTATAGGTAAAGTGTAATTAAGTGTTTTTAAGCAATAATATCTTTCTCCGTGTTGTGCGCCTGGCTACTCTGGCTAGCTACCACCCTCACATTAAAGTCCGGCGCCAAGAAGTTTACTGTGTTCCGTCGTGTGTATGTGAGAGCTAGAGGAGTATGGGGCATTCCTTTATAAGAGGTGTAACATAAATAACGGACAACCTCTTAAGGGCTCACTATACTCATCATTATGAACAACTTTTACTATGGGACCAAACCTGAAATCGCGAAAAAAAAAACAGCTGTTCCCTACGTTCGCATAACTCGTCAAATTGTAGGGAACAGCTGTTTTTTTTTCGCGATTTCAGGTCTTTAGGGGTCACTGTACATGAGTAAAAGTTGTTTATAATGATGACATTATGAACAACTTTTACTATGGGACCAAACCAGAAATCGCGAAAAAAAATCAGCTGTTCCCTACGTTCGCATAACTCGTCAAAATGTAGGGAATAGCTGATTTTTTTTCGCGATTTCAGGTTTGGTCCCATTGTAAAAGTTGCTCATAATGATGAGTACAGTGACCCCTTAAGGTACAATTCCGTGCATCGCGGCCGATCGCAGCCGCATGCGATATATCGCGTGCGGCAGACGCGCGCGGCTAATGCGTCAATAGTCGTGTCTATAATATACTGACTATTATCCAGTTCAAATGCTGTTAGGATACGACCTTTTGGAGTTGCGTTACGCGACAGTGATGACTTGTAAGGTCAGAAAAACAGTCAGATGACTGATGAATAATGTCATGGCGACTTAAAAATTTAATAAAGATAGTAACTAAGGCACATAATGAGAATAAAAATAAAGCTAATCTTCTAAGTCTTCTGCTCCACTCATAGCCACTCCTTCACTCTGAGCTGTTTTCGTTTGAAATTTCAGAATCAGTATCATCACCTATAATAAAAAAAAACTGGGTAATTTTCAATAATAACTGTCTCGAAATCACTGTTTCTGACTTATCGGTACTGTCTTTTAACAAAGAATTCAGTGTTTTTAAAATGTTTTTACACTGCTCTTTTTCTCTTTCAAAATAATCGTTCACACTCATAAGCATTTCTCGAGCACGACTGTTCAACACATCTCTTCTTTCAGCGCTCATTTTTGTAACAAAAGTACCATTAAATTTAGTTTAAAAAGAAATAATTCCGATGAAATTGTATTCGTGTCTTGCTAACGGTACTGACAGGCGTCAGTTGACGTCATACGCCGCTCCATTCTAAAAGGTCTTATCCTAACAGCATTTGAACCGAATAATAATCTGTCGTTAGCCGCACGCGTCTGTCGCAGACTTCGGAAGCGGTGTCATACATTTTCATACACTGACTATTGACGCATAAGCCGCGCGTATGCGATAGATCGCGCGCGGCTGCGATCGGCCGCAATGCACGGAATTGTACACACGGCTACACTTCAAGCTATGCAAAACCAGTATAAGCTGACCGTTACTTGTGCGAAAAGATTGTACAAAGCGACGCCAAGATAAACTGGTTTTTTATAGCTTGATGTGTAGCCTTTAAGAACCTTTAAGAAGTACCTTTAAGAGGTTGTGCGTTACTTATGTTAAGTTATGTGACACATTGTATATCTCTGTTACTTGGAATTGTGTGCTCCATCTCAGACCTTGTCTGCGATTACCATGAGGTGCGACGAGGATCAGACGTGACAAAGCCAAAGTATAAAAAGAAAACAAACAAATTGTAATAACGACACGTTTGTCATCTCAAAAGTAAGTAAGACTTCTTTTCTGTCACGATACGAGATGTATGATACGAGAATAGCTCATGCTGTGGTGAAAAGATTAGCCAGTCATTAAAAGGGCATCGGGGCTAGGGTTACCATCCGTCCGGATTTGTCCGGACATGTCCGGACTTCTAGATTTTCGTCCGGAGTTTGTCCGGCTCTTTAATTTGTCCGGATTTTTTGGCTTATATGGAATACGAGTAATAAAACTTTCATAAGTAATAATTATCAAACTTAATCTTTATTAACTTCTCATTTATCTAAAAACAAGATACACTTCTCATCAAAAAAATCGAAACACTTCCGAAATTATCTTTGTGGCGACAATTAAACAAAAAACAAGCATTAATTCATTACAGAAAAAACATAATTTATTAGCTGGAAGTTTGGACTTTACAATGGTGTACGAAACTTCCAAAAATTTGTTTTTTTTTTAATTTTTATCCTTTAAATGAATGGAACATTGTTTTGAGATAAACGTGTGTTTAGAGTTGGAGTACATTTGTCGTGCAAAAAACGCAAAATAACGCATTACTTTAAAATTTTCTGTTTGTAATTTGTTGATTAGGCTCTGTTACGTCTGATAAAAAGCTTTTTTTCTAACACACATGCATACTTCACCCGCAGCAGCCGTCCAAGTAGTGGCATTGCTGGATTCTGGGACTACTCAGCGTGTTGTGGCTGCAATCTTGCATCTAAGCCACTTGTCTGTTCAAAGAGTGTACCAACGCTATCGGGAGACTGGTTTATTTACGCGCCATCCAGGATCTGGCAGGAATCGGGTCACTTTTGAGTGAGACGGCCGATTTATTGCAACCGTTTGTTTGCAAAATCGACGCCTTCGCGCTTTTCAACTGCAGCAGCAGCTCCTTGTTGTTCGAAGGGTGACTGTAAGTGGCTCTACGATATGAAGAAGATTGAAGGAACGTAGACTGGTACCACACAAGCCAGCTAATGGGTCAAAATTAACAACAGACCATCGAAAAGCTCACCAAAAAAAATCGAAACACCTCGCAAGTTTTTGTTTTGAATGGATTATTAGAAAAACATGTTTTTTTTTTAAATAAATACTAAATGCCATTTAATAGTAGGTAGCATAAGGTTTAGAATTCTTTATGTTGATGTTCCATAATTTTACTCTCGTCAGAAAAGAGAACCTTGCTCATTTGTAGGTTTGAACAATTTAAGTGCACAAGTGCAAAGTTAAGGCGCGCTCTTCGATGGTCTGTTGTTAATTTCGCCCCAATAGCTGGCTTTTGTGGTACCAGTCTAAGTTCCTTCAATCTTCTTCAAATCGTAGAGTCACTGACAGTCACCCTTCAAACTACTCGGAACTGCTGCTGCAGTTGAAAAGCGCGAAGGCGTCAATTTCGCAAACAAACGGTTGCATTAAACCGGCCGTCTCACGCAGAAGTGACCCGATTCCTACCAGATCCTGGATGGCGCGTAAATAAACCAGTCTCCCGATAGCGTTGGTACACTCTATGAACAGACAAGTGGCTTAGATGCAAGATTGCAGCCACAACACGCTGAGTAGTCCCAGAATCCAGCAATGCCACTACTTGGGCGGCTTCTGTGGGTGAAGTATGCATGTGTGTTAGAAAAAAAACTTTTTAACAGACGTCACAGAGCCTAATCAACAAATTACAGACAGAAAATTTTAAAGTAATGCGTTATTTTGCGCTTTTTGCACGACAAATGTACTCCAACTCTAAACACACTCAAAACAATGTTCCATTCATTTAAAGGATAAAAAATGAAAAAAAAAAAAGAAAATTGGAAGTTTCGTACACCTTTGTAAAGGCCAAACTTCCAGCTACTAAATTATGTTTTTTCTATAATGAATTAATGCTTGTTTTTTGTTTAATTGTCGCCACAAAGATAATTTCGGAAGTGTTTCGATTTTTTTGATGAGAAGTGTATATTTCTTCTTTATCAATCAACTTAACTAGATCGAACAATAAATCTTATGTTTGCATTTTGTAACTGAAATGCCCGGACTTTTATTTGAATGTAAGGGTTTTTGTCAGGAATTTTCAAATTTCTAAATGGTAACCCTAATTGGGGCTGACTGTCCAGGGTGCGCTGAATGGAGGCTATTTAAGAATTATCACCAGTGATCGGATAATCGGGCGCTAATATACCTAAACTTCACTTTTATTCCCACGAAAGATTAATACGGACATGCCTTTCAGAATCCCGGATCCCGGGATCGTTCAGAATTCCTGAGATTGGACTTTATTCACCCACATACAACATGCTAGAAAAAATCAAATCAAAGCCAACTTACGACGAGCGATAATTTTATTTGGAAGGGTGGTACGATAGGCTAAATTCCTCTGTATGTCGTCGTAAAATAATATTATACATTTAATAGATGCGTTGAGCAAAGATGCATAATTTTACCTCATCCAATCTGACCCCTGCAGTAGTTCGCAATAATTTCATAGAAGAGTGCCAAATGGCACTAGTAGACGGACGCATTTCGATTGGCCATTTTCTCGAAAATTTACGATGACCCAGCATTTTAAATAACTTTTTATATTTGTGTTTAATAATTGACATACATTATCTTCTTATATTTTAATTATTCTAACCATTTTTTCAAGTTGACAAATTTTTTACACAATTTAGGTAATCAACACTAACAATATTATTTGTAATTTTTTTTTGTTTATTTTTTCATTAAACTGATTTAAATATTAAGTTGGCATTGATTTAATTTTTTTTTGGCAAAAAATTTTTGTATGTGGGTGAATAAAGTCCACAACATTAATAAAAAAAGTCGCAACTGTTCACCTGGGTGATTTAATTCCAAGGTGAACAAAGGAGACTAAATATGTCGCACCAATTCACCTGGGTGATATTGTCAGGTGAAATAAATCCAAGGTGAAAATAAATGAAGACACTAAAAATTTCACTTTGTTCACCCAGGTGAACAAAGTGGAATAAACCCACTGACGCATACTGCGACGGAACAAAAGACCATTCTAGACGTTTTTCGTAGGATTATGTGTCTGGCACCGCTAGGGTTGCCAACATTTTTTTGTCTGAATATAGTATTTTTTTTTAAAAAGCCATAAAAAAATATAGTACGCTTCAAAAAAATATAGTATTTTAGTAGGGAAGGATAAAAAAAAGACATGAGTTAAGGTATATTTTTTTTTCAAACTAAACTCAAATTCTTTATTGCATTCATGTGTAAGTACATAGATGTTACAGAAGTAAATAATAAATTCTGTCGAACGAAAGACGCGTTTGAAAATTGCAGGAAGTTTTTTTTATTTTACTAATTTTAGTATTACATTGAGCTATTGTACTGAAATATAGTATTTTCGCGTACTATATATTTCTTCAACAGTATATAGTACGGAGACCCTAATTATAGTACAATACTATATATTATAGTACGGTTGGCAACCCTAGGCACCGCATACTGCAGCGTTGTGCGATCCAATCAATAGACCAAAGCGTTAGACATGTCTTAAATTAATTAAATGGCTGAACTGTTGTCGGATTGTCTAGTTCCATCTGAGCTCTTAATGAGTCATTAGTATTTAGCAGAGTTGCAACGGAAAGTGATTTGGCCGGATACCGGATGACGGATAACCGGCGATTGCCGAAGCCGGATAGCCGGATATCCGGTCACTGAATATCAAGCTATAATATATAACTTTCCTTTAGTCGATTTCAAGTATTGATTATAATTAACTACCTTAAGTGCTTACAGACCAATAATGTTTTTTTTATGGGTATAGGTTGGTTTTTGAAATTAGTAGGCAGTATTATTTACATTTTACTACGAAAATAATCCCAAGAATCCGGCTAACCAACAAGATGACAATCCGGCCATGCGCCGGATAGTAAAAAAATGCCCGAATAGGCCGGATGTCGGATAGTGGCCGGATATCCGTTGCAACTCTAGTATTTAGGCACAAGCCGAGTTTAACCGAGACAGCTGCCACCCGGCTTACCACGTAGAGAGTACCTGTCACTGTCACAGAACATATATACCCTAAAGGGGTACCTGTGCTCGTCCGATCGAATGGCTATTAATGCCGGTGTCCCCCAGGGGTCAGTGCTCTGCGACGCTCTTCCATACATCAACGACCTGCTAAAGCCCGGAACCTTTGGGTATGCAGACAACACTTGACATCCTACGTTAGAAGTTTTAGTAATTAATGCTAAAACCGGCCGTTTTTGGTACTTATCGCTAAAACTTCGAATCCAGAAGTTCTAGTGTTGATATTTGGTGTTCGAAAATTTCTACAACACTTGACTAAAATGTTGTACGTACGAAACAATATGTTGTGTGTTGACAGAAATAATGCTTTTTTTCTGAAGTGGCATAAATTGAGCCTATACGTACACAAAAAAAAACGTTATATTAATCACATCTAATTAATTACAATCATTGTAGAACCTTTCCGCACATTTTAATTACTATGATATGCAAATTAAGAATTATTATTATTTTTTAACATTGTGTGGACGCCCTTTGGCATAACATAGCGAACTAAATGTTTATTTTGTGTTGTCGTACTTTTTTATATGGATTTGTAATCTTCAAAATTATTTTTATTCCTTTTTAAATCTAAGGTAAATGCACTATTTTTGGGCAAATGTTACTACTCAGTGAAAGACTTTTTAAATGACATGAATTGATCCTGATTATGATAGTTTTTAATTTCAAATTTGACCATGTAAGACATAAGTCATCATCTCATCTGCCTAGCCTTTTCCAAACTATGTTGGGGTCGGCTTCCAGTCGAACCGGATGCAGCTGAATATCAGTATTTTACATGGAGCGACTGCCTATCAGACCTCCACAACCCAGTAACTGGGTAATACGATACTCTTGGTAAGACTGGTTGTCAGACTTTCTGGCTTCTGACCAACAGTAACGACTGTCAAAGATCTACAAATGACAGCCGGGACCAACGGCTTTACGTGCTTTCCGAGGCACGGAGGAAACTCGCTATGGTAAATGGTCACCCATCCACAGACCAACCTCTGCAAGCGTGGCTTAACCCGGAAGATTGGTCTATGCGGCTGTAATTATTTAGCCACGAGCTCCTCCATGTAAGACATAAGTACCTGACTATAATATTATTAATTGACTTCACTTTAATTTCTGTTTTGTTTTGTTGACATTGTTTTTATTTTATTAATATTAATTTAATCTCTGTAATAATTTGCACGCCGTAAGGTAGACTGTAGCCGATCTCATTAATTTATGTACAACATCATATACCTGTACCTACATTCAAGGCAAATAAAGATCTGATTCTGATTCAAATGACTTCTTCCGCTCTGGGTGGAGCGGAAGGGAGTGTCAGACTCTTACTGACTAAAACCCATCCGTGTTCCTTCTAATACCCCTTGCGTTCCAGGGGGTCTACCCCCTAAGCACGAAGTCCGTTTCGGCCTTAGTTACGAGCGTTTCTTACACCCTATAACCTATAGACATACGATTATTTCGGGGCCCGAACTAAGAATGAATGCCAACACGATTTGACAGTTATCCCTACTACCGATGTGTTTTTGCCCGTCCGAAAAGTTGAACTTGACACTTGTTTTGTTCACTCCTACGTTTCGGGCTACTTTCGGACGAGCACTTTTAGTATAGCCCCTGGCAACGATCTATTTAGTATTTAAGCATTATCAAATGTAAAATGTGAGTATCATGTAGCCATTATTGTTTACTACGTTTTACTGTAGGTACTTACTCCTACATAAACCTGCCCGTTGCCTAGCTAGCTTGAGTCTGTCATGCTCACTAAAATGTCCTGCTGACGGTGGCGTTGTGTATCGGGTCGTCAAGTTTCCTACAATATGGTTGAGTTAAGCGACGGTGGTGCACTCGTCATGCTCGTGAACGGGTGCTGTCTGTCGGGTCGGGACTGGTCGGCTCATACTTACTATGGCAAATGTTAGGCACTTTCTCGTTATTATTCCTGTACTTCTGACAATGACCTACATTATTCTCGCATTATTGTAATAATTATGATTGTATTGAATTAAATATATTGAGTGTATACAATTATGTGTACCTATATTATGTTGAATTATCTGTCCTTATAAAACAAATGAATTAATTATTGATGATTTATTTATGCTACAGCTAACATTGCGCTACAGACATGGATCCAGCATTAGCTGTGGAGCTGGCGGGTCTCTCCCGTCAGAAAGCAATGCAAGAAGCGACGGAGCGCGGAGACTCAGACGTGCAGCAGTTCTACAGCGGTGCCAAGGTGTTCCTGACGGGCGGCTCCGGCTTCCTCGGGAAGCAGCTCATTGAGAAACTCTTTAGGTGAGTCGATCGACAAACGGGCCAAGAGGCTTATCGGCAACGATACACTGATCAACTCTAAGCTCCAGAGCCTTGAACATCGACGCCGAGTTGCCAGCCTGTCGGTTTTTTACCGGTTACACTTCAGGGAGTGTGCGATGGAACTGCACAATTTGATTCCGCCTGGCCCTTTCCATCATCGTACAAGACGTACGGCAATACGCCATCGGTACATGGTGGACATCCCACCCATGCGTACAAAGCGTTTTGCGAACGCATTCATTGTTCGCACAGCTAAGGAGCGGAATTCCCTGCCGGAGTCTGTGTTTCCTGATAGTTACAACCTTGGGGTCTTTAAGTCAAGAGTGAATAGGTTACTTCTAGGCAAGCGTGCTTCACCGTCGACCACATCATCGCTTACCATCAGGCAAGATAGTGATCAAACGCGAGCCTTCCGTTAAAATGCGTCGCCGGCGGCGGTTTATCCGTGTGTGCGTGCGCATAGAGAGTTGGCTTGAACAGAAGCAAGATCAAGCAGTGGCAGTAAAGACAGTGGGCCCCTTCTTCTTAGCGAATCGCCTACAACTGTCCTACGCCACACCGCGTCATTGGACAGAGACACTACACTGCTCCTCAGTGCTCCCTCGCTACGCTCCGCTTAGGGTCAGTTCTCACCAAGACGCGACGCGACGCGACGATACTGGAAGAGGCCAGTGATTTCGTGCTGCGCCGCGCGTCGCCGAGGGACGCATCGCAACGTCACGAGACGCATCGTAAAATCGTTGGCAGCACGACGCCTCGCTGCGCGTGGAACGTGTCTACAATCGCCGCATGCTCCCGCCCCGCCGCGTCCGTCTACCATTTGCAAGCGCATGAACGGCGGCTTCAGGCTGCGCCTCGCGGCGTCGCGCTGGGTCGCGCGGTTTCGCGAGGCGCAGCGCCGCTCTTGCACGCTTCGCGTACCGGTGATGCGATGCATCGCTCTACGCCGCGAGGCATCTCGAGGCGCAGCGCTGCATGAATGAAATGAAATGTCTTTTCGTGTAGTAAATAAAGTTATATTTTGAGTCGCTCTATTAAAATGTGCGCGCAGCGTCACGTCGCGTCGCGTCTCGGTGTGAACTGACCCTTACTCACTCCGTCCGCTCTGCTTACTCACACCGCTCCAGTGCAGAGGTAGCCTACGCTATATTTATTTCGATTCTCGCTTACAAAAGTGTATTAAATAATTTCAGAGCATGCGATGTAGACAAAATTTACGTTCTCTTGAGACCGAAGAAAGGGATGACGATAGAGAAAAGAGTAGAAGAAATGCTGGAGGATCCGGTAAGGTTTTAAGACATTTATGATTACTTCTAACCAGCTGGCAAATTAAATATAGTTCATGAATTAGAAAAGTTAGGCAGAACTCAGATCTTCCTGTGCCATTAGTTAACACGAATATGTAATCTTTCAGGTATATAACATAGTGAAGAAGAATAAACCTAATTTCGCAGAGAAGATAGTGCCGGTGGAAGGTGATGTGTCTGAGATCAGACTCGGTCTCAGTGACAAGGATTGGATCAAGCTTACAGAAGAGGTACAAATACAGGATTAGTCCACTAAATTAAAAAAATATCGGTTAAGAACGGTTACGCACTGCATCCGATCCGAATCCGAGAAAATACGTTCCGAAGTAGGTAGTCATAGAACTATTTGTATGGTAGTTTACGCACTAGATCCGACTTCCGTCATCCGATATCTCTCCGTGATCCGTGAGTTTCCAATTCGGAAGAAATATTGACGGACCGAAGTAGCCGTAGTACTGTTTGTATGAACGCTTTCGCATTACCTCGGATTCAAATCAGACGCCAAACGGATATGCCAAAGATGGCCCCTGAATTGTTTGAATTTGGATCAGAGATCGGAATAGTTCGGTCCGAGATTTTTACTCTAGATCGGTATTTTCACGGATTCGGATCGGATGTAGTGCGTAAAGCAATATCCGAATTCGGTCCGAGTTTTTTTATATTCTTGTTTTCACGGATCCGGATTGAATGCAATGCGTAATCGCTGTAAAGATACAAGTCCGAGACGGACAAACTGCAGACTGCCACCGCATCGCCATCGGAATAGCGCCTTTAAGGTGTGCACTTTAAAGGTGCTATTCCGACAGCGACTGCAAAACTGCAACCGCAGACCGCAGCCGCAGATCGCACCGCAAGCGATACTACTTTTGCAGTTTGCGGTCTGTAGCCCGTCTCGGACTTGTGCCTTTAAGGTCGAGCTGCGCTTGCCGTGGTCAGAACGCTCGTAAGACATCGAGACTCCTCCATGCCTCGGTGAGCATGTTAAACCGTCCGTCCTGGGTGTCTACGAATACCAATGACAGTCGTTACGGGTAGCCAGAAGCCCGAAAGTCTGACAAGCGGTCTAACCGTAGGATATCGGCATTGTCCAGAGGTTCGCGCACATTATGTCGGGCCGCAGCGGGGCGGAGCGGGCCGCAGCGCAGCGCAAAATGCTTACTTAGCACATTAGTGACGGGTGAACGTCAGAATCGCCGATCAACAGTCGTATTTAGCTTTGAAATTGTGCCCAACAATTACTTATCAATTGCTTATATTTGCTTATCATGATGAGAGAATTGCTTATTTCATAAGTCAAAAGAATTAAAACATTTAAGATTGACCAGCCATTCTGATGTCAGAATGGCTGGCCAATCTCTGTGGAGTAGTAACTGTGAGGAGTTACTGAAATTTTCACTGGCCAAAGATTGCTTATTAATTGCTTATTTCACAATTTATAAGCCTAGACCCTATTATTCTTTCTACAAGCTAGCCAAGAGTTTAAAAGCCCCTGCGCCTGTTAAATATATGAGAGCAACGTGACGTATGTTGAAAATTGCGTTTATAATAATATACTAGCGGTCGCCAGCGGCTTCGCCCGCGTGGTTGTCGTTTATCGCGTATTCCGCGTTTTTCTCTACTATAATATGCATGTATTATACATATAAACTATCATTGATAGCATCGGTAAGTAAAACTAATCATTTTTTGGTTTTTAATAACTAGTTTTTTTTATAGATAGAGTGATTCAAGAGGGAGGTTTATATGTATAATACATGCATATTATAGTAGAGAAAACCGATTCTGACGTTCACAGTGACGGGCTGGGGCGCAGCGTATTGACGAATTTTGAGTACAGTGTACCTAAAGTTGTATCCATGAACTAAATTAATCAAAAGCTCTTCATCCATTCTTGTGAACACCACAGAAGCACGCAAATACCAAAAAAACACAAATATCGTAAAATAAACACGTGCGCGCGTACATTCCAATCCGCTTGCTATAAGCACACTGTGTCGGGGCGCAGAGGTGCGGGGCGGGCCGCATCGCACGCAACCAAAATCCGCGGCGGAATATGCGGCCCGCTGCGCCCCGGCATAGTGTGCGATAGTTCATTTAGAGCTCTTACACACCCCGTTTTTTTCAGGCGCCGTCGACGCTCGTTTCTCTATCGCGCGTTGTCGGCGGTGCTAAACTTGAAACAGGCATATTACTTGCGATTGCATCGCTGCAAACTCACGAGAAACGCGCTACAGACGCGCGTGAGCAACTCTCCTTGGATTAAAACGCACTATACGTATGTGTTTGCAGCTAAAGAGACGCGCTGTGCCAGCGCGTCTATCGATGTAACTCCGCGCTAAAAGCACGTCGGCAGCTCGCGAAAAAGTCGTCGTCTGCATACTACAGTTTTATGAACGTGTGAATAAGTAAATTGGTTGCGATAACACCGCGTTTGCAGCGCGTTATAGTTGCGTGAGACGCGCGTCGACAGCGCCTGAAAAAAACGTGGTGTCCTTATAATACATAAGAGCGATTTGAGCGGCTGTTTGCGCTGCGGCCCGACATAATATACGCGAACCTTTACTGGATTGCGGAGGTCTGATGGCAGTCGCTTCATGTAAAATGCTATTATTCAGTCGCATCAGGTTAGACTGGAAGCTAGTGGATTTTGCTTTAGAGGCAATGTTGGAAAGTCTCATGTGCCTGTAATAGGCAATATGCACGTAATTCAAAACTCTTTCATTATTTAAATATACATTGTACCTACAGGAGTTACATTACATGCAATTATACATTAATGCATTTTTTTCACATTTTTTAACGCATTACTTATTTTACAATTCATTATTTTATGTTACGTTTTTTTTTTGTGGAACGGAACGCAATCTCGAAACGCGTCGTCTTCGAAAATGCCGGAAGTGACATCAAAATCCACGTGAATAAATCTTTAAATATTTTTTTCTTAGCAAACTGTTTAATTTCTCACTGAGGTAAGTTAGTAAGTGCGATTTCTGCTTGAATAAAGCACAAGAAATAATTCAATTTATATGATTTGTGGCTAAAAAAGAGATGTAAACAACGCAGTATCGTGGATTATGACGTCACATTATGGCCGCGACAATAAAGCATGTTTGAACTGTCGAAGAAAATTGTTGAAGTTTAAATTGTTTTGAGTAACAAACAATAGTAACATTTGACTTTTAATACTTTTCTTGGGTTTATATTAATGTGTTTTATTGATAAAGAGAAAAAAAAAATACATGCATGTTCCCTATTCCATCATCAAATTCATTTTTTATTGAATTAACAGTAAAGAGCTCCTTGCGAAAGAGTTCGTCCGGGGAAGTACTTCCTCCATACCTATTTCTGCCGCCAACCAGTATTGCTGTATTCCGGTTTGAAGGATATGTGTGTCGGTGAAATTACAGGTACACATGAGTTTTTCCAACGTTATCTCTAAGGTTGCCAGCGCATCAGCGATTCTATTAGTGTTGTAGGTGTATACAAGTTGTCTCTGGAAGTATGGATCAAATCGAATAGGGGCGTGGGTAAGGTCATTTCAAAACTTGTAGTAGTAAAAACTTGAGTAAATTTTTTGCCAGACCAAAAAAGGCTTTGCAGTATGTTTTTTCTTATTGAACACACGTTTTCTAGCTGCGTAAAAGTATTACCACAAGAAAGGCCTACTGTTCGCCAAAGTCCTGAAAAAAATTATAGCACTGATAGTTTTTTTTTATGATTTTTTTCTATGCGAAGTGATTGAAAAAAAAACAATAATTGATCATAACTTTTGAATCGTAAAAAATTGCATCGACATTCTCAGGGTTAAAAAGTTTGGAAATGACATTGCCCACGCCCCTATTCGATTTCATCTATACTTCCAGGGACATCCTGTATAGGCGGCGGCAATTATTTACCAACAGGTGAACCGTCGCACGCGTCGGCTAGTTTGCCAACCTACTACTTATTAGTGCAAAAATTACTCAAGATACCATTAATTAAGTGAGTTTGATGAACTTTTCCAGGTGAATGTAATATTCCACATGGCAGCCACTACTCGGTTCGACGAGGCGCTTCGAGTTTCCACCATGATTAACATACGAGGCACAAGAGAGGCTGTGTTACTCGGCAAGGAATGTCAGAAACTCAAGTAAGCATTCAAAAAACAGAGTCTAACTTCTCTAGCTTTATGATTTATTATTTAAGTATTTATTTATTAGGGATGAACAAACAGTTACACATTGTGTCTTAAACAAAAATGACAAATGTATTGAAAACAACTAAGGAGCTGAGGATCAAAGAGTGTCATTTATATTTTGTCTCGAACGACGAGACTTACGTAAATGTGCAACTCACACCGTTATCCTAATGCAAATAATTATTTCTAATCTTAGGAACTACTCCGCAGGTGATGGGAGCAAATTGCTGTATCCAAATTAAAATAGTTAAGTTAAGATAAAAGTTAAGTTAGTATAAGGAGTTTGAATCCTTAATGGTTTGCATCAAGGCGTTGCGAAACTTATTAGCAGACCCCAAAACAAATCTAATGATGTAAAAAAGTTTTTGAAATTGTTACTCAAACGACGCAGAGGTGCGCGGACTCGGTGGTGACCTCTCGCTTCCGGCCGTGGTTCTGTCCATGGTCGGGAGCGAGAGTGTGTGGGAAGCCGTCACCTCCTTTTGCGAGGTGGTGATGGCAACCAAGGAGGGAGCGGAGAGGGAGAGAGAGGCGACGGCCACTCTCCCTTCCCGCGCCAGACGCACCGGGCGCCGCCGGAGGGCGCGCGACGATCTCCGGCCACCCTAGTGTGTGGCCTGCGGGCGACGGGTTAGGGGACCCGTCGCCCGACCAGTAACAGGCCCGAGAAGGCGGCGCGCATTGTTCCGTGCGCGCCTCTCAGGAGGACGTGGGGCAAGGCCCCACAGAAGGAGAGGTCCGCCAGGGGCTGGCGGACCGAGGCCTGCCGGGGTTGCGGCGCATGCAGCTGCGAATCCCGTGACCCCGGCCAAGGGTCAGGAGAAGGAACACCGTGGGTTTTTAGCCGGTAAGAGTCTGGCATAACCCTTCGCCATCCCCGGGCGAAGGGTATCCATGAGGATTTTCTCACGATAAAAAAAAAAAAAAAAGTGTTGCGCGGACTCCCGCGTTGGTTCGACAAGAAGATACAGCAAAAAGTGGGCGCGCGCGCACCTCCCGTCTCATAACAGTTCTTGGAACAACATAACACAGTTTGTTTGTTAAATCAGAGCAGATCTGTTATTGCAGACATCAAAGAGGAACATCATTTCCAGATATAATCTTCTAGACTTTAAGCTCAAAACGTTATATCTTTTAAGCAAATCATCATAACTTGAAAAGCCATTATTGAACTGAAACTCATGTGTAAGAGTGCCTTTCCACCAGAGATGTGCTATGCAGCTATGCTGCGAGAATGTAAAAGCTAAGCTACGAAACTATGTGACCGTTTCCACTGATGCTAAGCTATGTAGCGGAGCGAGTAAGATGTGCTATGAAACGCACGCCTACACATAGCTACACCACCCGCAACCATCCATAGCACGCATCCTTCAATATAAAAAACGTAGCTTAGTTGAATCAGTTTCCACCAGTGCCATGCTACATGGACCAATGAATATGATTGGTGGATTTCAAACGCATCCATAGCAACGTTGCATACAAACTGTAATGTAACAGATGGCCCTAGGTTCTCCTGAGCACGTCTGCTACACCAGTTATAAAGAATGGTGTAGAGCATTCAATACCGAATACCTATACATAACAATAATAAAATGCTCATAGAATAAGAGGCAGGATAACTCTACGTCCCTTGGGGTAGTCAGCGAATTCCTTCTTGTAGTTACTGTTTTCCGACAGCCATTTGATAGAAACCGTCATGATCTCTGGTGGAAAAGCACCCTAAAGGTCACCATGAAGATTAAAGTGCCTCACAGTTTTTGGTGCATAATGCAATAATGCATCATAAGAGATCCTACCAATAAGTATGTCAGAGGAAGTTTGAAATTGACGCCAGTGATTGAAAAGTTAAGGAGTAAATAGATTAGCGTAGTATGTCCATGTTATGCGGAGGGAAGAAAGTCATTTCACTAGAAGTGTGTACTAGGGGTTCATGAAAAGAGCCTCCACGAGTGACGATACTTAAGTACGTCCGGCGCACCCTGGGCAGTCAGCCCCGCTACCGACCTTGCTGACTGGCTAATCTTTACACCACAGCATGAGCTATTTTCATATACCTCGTGCTAAGAAGATCCCGAAAAAAAGTACTGTTCCCGAGAAAAAAACAATAACGTTCTTATGAAAATAGATGGCGCCACGTGTCTTTCGAATCATGATTGAATTATAGTCTAGAAACTTTAGTAGTGTGTTAAGAGTTGATTGTCAAATTCTAAATTAACGCGAGCGAAGCCACGGTCAAAAGCTAGTGTTCTGTAACTTGTACTCTGAAGGCCAAATCTCGTAATTAAAAATGTTCGAAATATAGTTTCGATGTAGTCTCAGTCTAGTCTCAATGTCTTAAATATAACAAATGGTATTCTTGTTCGTTAACAAGCAACGTCAAATGTGAGATTATATTGAAATGAGATTGAAAGTTGACTGAAGCCAAAAGGGTATTTTGGTTACATATGTACTGTATTTATGATTATTTACGGTTTACTCACGTGTATTTTTCGGGATTGCCCGACTAGTTTCGGACCCAATCGGAGTCCTTAGTCATGAGCTGATCACGCGGCGAGGTCGCGAGTCGAACTAGCGCTGCACCGCGCCGCGTAGCGTTGCGCCCGCGACGAGAGGGGCGCGCTCTGTGTCGGTATTGCTCGTGCATCTTCGTCACTTGTCGTGTCCGTGTTGTTGTTATACTGAGTGCCGGTACATACCGCGCTTACTGTGTCGCCCTCCAGACTTAACTCACTTTTATATGACGTAGACTTCAGAGCTGGTCTCCAGGCAGGTGGCAGTGTCCAACCGCCGTCTCTATTGAAATTCGGATGACGGCTTATTTCGATAGCTTCACGTACTTTTCGCGGCACGAAATATTTCTCCTTCGCTAGTACGGAAGCCTTATCAAAACGCATGAAGTGAGCCGTACCCGAGTTACAGACGTGTTCAGCCACCGCCGACCTAGTGCTGTCCATACTCTTCATACTCCGTATGTGTTCATTAAGTCTGGTTGCGATATTGCGGCGAGTTTCCCCTATATAACTCAGGCCACAGTCGCACGGTATCTTGTATACGCCAGGAACGCCTAGCGGATCCTTGTCCTTCGGTGAGCGCAATAACTGCCGCAATTGTCCAGGCGGGCGATAGATCGTCCTGATGCTATATCTTCGGCGTAACAGGTGACCTATCTTGTCGGTAACTCCTCGCACAAAAGGTAAAAACGCAGGAGTGCGTTCCGCTCCCGCCGGTCGTCTACGAGCCGTGTCCACCGTACTCAGACTACGAGTGCATCGCCGCCACTGGTAACCGTTGCGCTCTAGTACGTTCTGTAAATGACGTAATTCCGCGTCCACGTACTGAGGATCACATAAACTGAGCGCCCGGTTGATCAGCATTCTTGGTACAGAAGATAGGTGTGAAGGGTGATGATGGGAGTCTGCGCGTAGGTAACGATCTGTGTGCGTCGGTTTCCTGTACACAGTGTGTGATAACTGGCCGCTGGGCTCACGTATAACGAGAACGTCTAAAAACGGCAGAACTCCTTTGTTTTCTTCTTCTGTTGTGACCTTTATCTTTCTGTGTATACTATTTAGATGCCTCGTAAAATCCACTAGCGCACCTCGGTCGATAATGGCGAAAATATCATCCACATAACGCCACCAGTATCTTGGTTTCATATCCGCGGACTCTAAGGCCTGGTGTTCAAACCACTCCATGAAAATGTTAGCTACCACCGGCGCGAGTGGTGAACCCATCGACACTCCGTCTACTTGCAGGTAGAACTCACTCTTCCACAGGAAATAGCCACTTTTAAGACAATAATTTATGCACTCAATATATTCAGTGGGTAACATAGCACCATTTAGTTGGGTTGCAATAATATTAATGACCTCTTCCACTGGTATATTGGTAAAAAGTGAGGTGATGTCAAAACTAACCATTATCTCTGTATCCTGTAGCTGCACATCCGCTAATAAGGTGACGAAGTGCCTTGAGTCCTTAACATAGCTACTCGATTTTCCGGTGTAGGGTAGCAAGATAGTAGCCAAGTGACGCGACAATTTATAAGTAGGTGCGTCAATTTGGCTAACTATGGGTCGTAACGGCCAATCCGGCTTGTGGATTTTTGGTAATCCGTAAATCTTGGGTGGTGTAGGGTTGTGTGGTCGTAAGAGTGTCACCAGCTCCTTGTTGTTTAGACCTTGTAACAACTTGATAACTTTATTGGTCACCCTGGCTGTCGGGTTGTAGGTAACTTTTTTTCACAACACAACAACCCGACAGCCAGGGTGACCAATAAAGTTATCAAGTTGTTACAAGGTCTAAACAACAAGGAGCTGGTGACACTCTTACGACCACACAACCCTACACCACCCAAGATTTACGGATTACCAAAAATCCACAAGCCGGATTGGCCGTTACGACCCATAGTTAGCCAAATTGACGCACCTACTTATAAATTGTCGCGTCACTTGGCTACTATCTTGCTACCCTACACCGGAAAATCGAGTAGCTATGTTAAGGACTCAAGGCACTTCGTCACCTTATTAGCGGATGTGCAGCTACAGGATACAGAGATAATGGTTAGTTTTGACATCACCTCACTTTTTACCAATATACCAGTGGAAGAGGTCATTAATATTATTGCAACCCAACTAAATGGTGCTATGTTACCCACTGAATATATTGAGTGCATAAATTATTGTCTTAAAAGTGGCTATTTCCTGTGGAAGAGTGAGTTCTACCTGCAAGTAGACGGAGTGTCGATGGGTTCACCACTCGCGCCGGTGGTAGCTAACATTTTCATGGAGTGGTTTGAACACCAGGCCTTAGAGTCCGCGGATATGAAACCAAGATACTGGTGGCGTTATGTGGATGATATTTTCGCCATTATCGACCGAGGTGCGCTAGTGGATTTTACGAGGCATCTAAATAGTATACACAGAAAGATAAAGGTCACAACAGAAGAAGAAAACAAAGGAGTTCTGCCGTTTTTAGACGTTCTCGTTATACGTGAGCCCAGCGGCCAGTTATCACACACTGTGTACAGGAAACCGACGCACACAGATCGTTACCTACGCGCAGACTCCCATCATCACCCTTCACACCTATCTTCTGTACCAAGAATGCTGATCAACCGGGCGCTCAGTTTATGTGATCCTCAGTACGTGGACGCGGAATTACGTCATTTACAGAACGTACTAGAGCGCAACGGTTACCAGTGGCGGCGATGCACTCGTAGTCTGAGTACGGTGGACACGGCTCGTAGACGACCGGCGGGAGCGGAACGCACTCCTGCGTTTTTACCTTTTGTGCGAGGAGTTACCGACAAGATAGGTCACCTGTTACGCCGAAGATATAGCATCAGGACGATCTATCGCCCGCCTGGACAATTGCGGCAGTTATTGCGCTCACCGAAGGACAAGGATCCGCTAGGCGTTCCTGGCGTATACAAGATACCGTGCGACTGTGGCCTGAGTTATATAGGGGAAACTCGCCGCAATATCGCAACCAGACTTAATGAACACATACGGAGTATGAAGAGTATGGACAGCACTAGGTCGGCGGTGGCTGAACACGTCTGTAACTCGGGTACGGCTCACTTCATGCGTTTTGATAAGGCTTCCGTACTAGCGAAGGAGAAATATTTCGTGCCGCGAAAAGTACGTGAAGCTATCGAAATAAGCCGTCATCCGAATTTCAATAGAGACGGCGGTTGGACACTGCCACCTGCCTGGAGACCAGCTCTGAAGTCTACGTCATATAAAAGTGAGTTAAGTCTGGAGGGCGACACAGTAAGCGCGGTATGTACCGGCACTCAGTATAACAACAACACGGACACGACAAGTGACGAAGATGCACGAGCAATACCGACACAGAGCGCGCCCCTCTCGTCGCGGGCGCAACGCTACGCGGCGCGGTGCAGCGCTAGTTCGACTCGCGACCTCGCCGCGTGATCAGCTCATGACTAAGGACTCCGATTGGGTCCGAAACTAGTCGGGCAATCCCGAAAAATACACGTGAGTAAACCGTAAATAATCATAAATATGAACGTGTCTCACGAAAGTTATAATAATAACATATGTACTGAGCCATATTATAATTTAATATTCAAGAACGGGGCCTCCTAGCACAGGTATATTCTTTACTTAAAAGGAGGTCCCCGTGTATGATTTATTGCAAAGTGTACAAGATTCGGAAATAAACCTTATTTTATTTATTTTTATTTTGACAAGTTGGAATTCTCATTTATTTCTAGAATTATAGTCTATGACTGTTGATATTGGTATGCTATCGGTAATAGATTTTAAGTTGACTGAATTGACATTATATCGGGATAGACTAAGAGCGATTACGCACTGCATCCGATCCGAATCCGTCAAAATACGGATATAAAAAACTCGGACCGAATTCGGATATTGCTTTACGCACTGCATCCGATCCGAATCCGTGAAAATACCAATCTAGAGTAAAAATCTCGGACCGAATTCGGATATCGCTTACGCACTTGTCCGATCTCTGATCCAAATTCAAACAATTCAGGTGCCATTTTGGCATATCCATTTGGCGTCCGATTTGAATCCGAGGTAATGCGAAAACGTTCATACAAACAGTACTACGTCTACTTCCGTCCGTCAATTGTTCTTCCGAATTAGAAACTCATGGATGACGGATAGAAATCGGATGACGGATGCCGGTAGTGCGTAAACTACCATACAAATAGTTCTATGGCTACTTCGGAACGTATTTTCACGGATTCGGATCGGATGCAGTGTGTAACCGCTGTAAGACGATACTGAAACCGGACCGAATTTTAAGTGTACCAGAACACCATTTTTTATTCTATTCATAATTTAATCTCAGTTCGGTCAACCTTCAGTCTTACTTCAAATTAATTACGAGAATTGGGATTCTGAGGTTAGTTGAGTTTAAAACTATATTCCAGGTCTTTCGTGTACGTCTCCACGACGTACGCCAACGCGACTCACAACAACGTTAATAAGGAGGTTCTAGAGAAGTTCTACCCATGTCCTGTGCCTCCTGAGGTTATGATAGACATGGTGGAGTCCATTGATGAGGAGAGGCTGGACGCCATCGAGCCTAAGTGAGTATGTGGAGAAACCAGGTGTTGTGTTCCTCCAACCAAAGGGAGGATCCTCCAACCAGGCGGAGTCTTGTGCCTGGCGGGCTACTGCCCAAAGGTTGTTTTTTTTTTTTTTTTTTTTTCTATTTGACTTCTGTGTGTCGTCCTAGGGGACGGTTTCTACGTAACCGGGCAGTCATTTGGGAGGTTGTATATATACCAGTGGCGAAGGCTCCATACAACTCGATTCCTATCGGCTTCCCTTTCGAAATATGGCAAATACTAAGTATCTACTATTTTCAATTATCATTTTAAACAAATAATTATTTACGAAGTTACATTGCAGGTATAACATTTGCTTATGAAAGTAACAATCAAAGAAATAAATAAACGCCTACAATTTTTTCGGAGTAAATTAAGTTGAAATGTCGCAAAAGAAAGCCGGTCGCGCGTGGCAGGAATCCAGTACATTTTATTCATAGATTCTCTTGTAGCGATCGTGACCTTGAGGCCCGCTAGATAAAGGACGATGGCAAGCCGCGACTCATCGAGTTACGATAAGGACAGAGTTAGGAATGCCTTAAAACGGATCTTAGCAATAAGTCACAAGAGTGTGATATGTGTGTATTTTTTTGTTTCAGTCTTATGAAAGGATATCCGAATACGTACACGTTTGCAAAGGCTATAGCTGAAGAGGTGGTGAGGACCAGAGCTGGTGATATGCCCATCAGCATTGTGAGACCGGCTGTAGGTAAGGAAATGAACATACATACCATACCTAAAGTGTGGAATCGTTATAATAAGTGTCAACAGGCGATTATTTCATCAATATAACAGCTAAGGGTCAAAATACACGTCCGATAGTTGCTTCCGAAAGCCGGATCCGACTATCTGATCGGATTCATGAAATACACGTACGATTCTCGTGTCCGATTTTTTCTGGACGACGACAACGCCCGGACGATGCTTACGATTCTGACATCCGATCCGATAGTCTGATCGTAATGTAATTCATATTCAAACAAATGTATGACGCGGAGGCCTTCAGATGGTCTGATCAGACTATCGGAACCGACTATCGGAGGCAAGTGTCGGACCTGTTTTTGGGCTCTAATTCGACTTTCAAAATTGTCGCCAAACGCAAACAAACAACCGTCAGTCAGGAGGTGTTTTTAAACTGAAGCCCAAGTCTCGTAATTAATTTGAAATAAGACTGAAGGTTGACCGAACTGAGATTAAATTATGAATTGAATAAAAAATGGTATTCTGGTACACAATTTTAGTCTAAGACTGTTGATATCGGTAAGCTATCGGTAGGTAATAGATTTTAAGTTGACTGAATTGACATTATATCGAGATAGACTGAGATGATACTGAAACCGGACCGAACTTAAACCCCCTTATTACAAAAGAGGGTTTAAACCAAGAATAAAGTAAACCCAGGTTTAAAATATACCCATCACTTTCTTATGTCATTTAACAAAAAGAGATGGGGCTATTTTAAAACCTAGGTTTTTCTTAGACCATCTTTTGTAATAAGGGGGTTTAAGTTCGGTCCGGTTTCAGCATCATCTCAGTCTATCTCGATATAATGTCATTTCAGTCAACTTAAAATCTATTACCGATAGCATACCGATTACAACAGTCATAGACTAAAATTCTAGAAATAAATGAGAATTCCAACTTGTCAAAATGGCTCAGTACATAATGTAACCAGAATACCCTTTTGGCTTCAGTCAACTTTCAGTCTCATTTCTATAATTATAATCTCACGTTTGACGTTGTTTGTTAACGAACAAGAATACCATTTGTCATATTTATGAGATTGAGACTAGATCGAAACTATATTTTGAACATTTTTGGTTACGAGAATTGGCCTTTTGTTCTATTGATGATACTCTATCAAGACCTTACCCTATCAAGTTTCGCCAGTTGCTTTGAGATTTCCACTCGGCATATATACAGGCTGTTATTTTTATTATTCATTATTGAAAACTGATACCTAACTAATTATGAAAACGAGGTTGCAAATGGATTAAAATTAACAATGTGTCCAAAATTAGACACTCATTTTCCACTCTGTATATAATAAGTAGGTATATCTGTATTTGTTCGGGAAAATCTCAGAAATCAATACAAATTTCAATACAATGCCTGATGAATAATTAATTATGAAATGCAATAATATAATTATGATAATTTCTGGTAATATCTTCTAGAAATTCTTTATCTAACTTTTAATCCTTGATTTTTTATAATTTCAGTTATATCTTCGTACAGGGAGCCAATGCCTGGTTGGGCAGACACGAGCTGCGCATACGGTGCTAGCGGAGTAAGTATACTAGCGACATCTGTATATTTAAATAAGCATTGTGGCCTGGGAATTTATTGCGCCGCGACTTCTTCCAATCAAAATTATTGGCATACTTGCCAGTCATGATTCACCGAGCTCTCCCGTCGTAGCACCGCTGCTTGTCTTTTCAGACACCGCAGTCACGACAATAATTCAGCCCTCATCAAGCTGTCTCCCCCCCCCCCCCCCAACCCCCTCCAGCAACGCCCTAAGCCTCGTGCTCGTCCCACTAGGGGTCGCCCTTAGTGCTGTTGTTGCTAGTAGTCATGATGTTAATGTAGTACAAGTAGCTTAGATTAAGTATTTTACTTCCCACTTTTTTTTTTTCTTTATAATACATTGCCCCACACTAAGATTTCTCTTGTATCGTGGATGCGTTTACAGACACAAATCTCACAAACAAACGCCCAGACCCGGAACAACCATCTGTAGGCCATCTGTAGGCACATTGGCTAGAGACCCTTCAGGTCTCGCCAATAATTGCCCGGTTACGTAGAAGGGGTCCCCAAGGACCATCTACCGTAGTAAAAGAGAAAAAAAAATTGGCATATTTGAAAGTACCTACTTGAAAATAACTCAAACACTGAAAGGTACCTTTTGAAAAGTACCTACTGATGGGTTTTAACCTGTTTTCTGTACATCGTAATCTAAAATGCTTAAGAAGTTCTAGCGTTCATCAATAGATGGCGTTAATTCGTACTTTTTTCCGGAAGGTTTCTGCGTTTACAATTTTTAATAGTGTAGTAACATAATGTAGAGTCCGACATGGCTCTAAATAAACGTTAATGGCGGCTCTGCTTTTGAAGGAAGATGTCTAAAATCTGTCTAACCCTGTTTATTTCATGTTAGTATGTAGTTGTTCATTTAGATCCATGCCTGGCTGTATGCGCAGAGTAGGCCCACAGGCGCGAGTCAATAATTTTCTGAAAAAAAAAAAACGTATAATACGCTGTTGCCTCTACCAAGTATTAAAATAAAAAATGCATGGTTTTGTATTGTCTAAAATTAATTTCATGATTTTTTTGGTCTCAAATCGCCAACACACAGTGAGCAAGCGTGGTGATCAACATTGATCGGATATTCGGGCGCTTATATACCTAAACTTCTTCCCACGAAAGAATAATATGGACATTCCTTTCTGAATAAATAAGTAATCCCGGGTTCCCGGGATTGGACAATTTTGTAAAAACAACTATAACAAACTTAATTAAATTATAGCAGTGGTTATTTTGATTTAATAGGTATCTTTATTTTATTCAAAACAAATGGAACATCAATAAAAAATGATAATGTGTACAATGTGGTTCTTCTTCTCTCGTGTATCATGCTGTGGTGAAAAGATTAGCCAGTCAACAAGCTTGGTAGCGGGGCTGACTGCCCAGGGTGCGCCGGACGGACTTAAGTATCGTCACTCGTGTGGTTAAGAAGTCGAAATTGATTCGTCTATCTAACAGATTAGTGATGAAATCGACTAATTTATTGTATTTTATATGAACCTAGGAATAGGTATTTTTTTTTCCTTTTCTCTTTTTCTAACTATATTTTGTGTGCAGGTGGGTGAATCAACTATTTTCTGTAACGAATCAACTTTTTGTGTAAAAAATAAACATGGTGTTTTTATTAATTTACCGCTGAATATAGATAGCCTAATCATTGAATTTCATGATTCTATGTAGAGCACCGGACTTTTTAAAATGTTTCTATTGTTTTTAAGCCAGAGTGTCAGACCCGACTACTTTTAACGTCTCTTGGGTAACGGTTGCAAATTACGATATCTCGTAAGTGAAACAAAACAGAATGGTTAATTAGTATATTAAAATATTAATACAAGTCTAAAGGAATCATTATAGGACATGGAAAATTAACAAATCAGTCTTATTTTTAAAATAATAACCTTCATTGTGTCTCTTGGGTCACTCGTGAAATAATACAGAACAAACTTTTGTAATATATTTTTTTCTAGATATAGTGAGAAAATCAAACTTATACTGTACCTACCACCTTTTATTCATTTATCATAATCTAAAAATAAAATGGGCCTTATATATTTATTTCTATTTAAATGACGAAAAATCCTGCGGAAAATATGGGGACAATATGTCAGCCAGGAGACAAATTCGGTGACCTAGGAGACATAAAGATACCATATTTTTTAGGAGCTTCACTAAAGTATCAATAATAAAACAAAAAATATATAAATTTTAACATTCAGTCAATAATTCTCTTTTGTAGTCTAAGGGCTGATTTTTCAATCGTCAGATAACTTTCATCTGGGGAATAAGTTTGATTTTTTGACAGCTTTTGTTTAGATAACATGGCAAAAATAAAAATTTACAATTTCAATCAATTTCTTTATAGAACAAGTAGATTAGGTACATTGAACATTAGAACAAACGGCAAATATTGAAATAAGAAGACTAATTTATTATAATTTGTAACAAACAAGCAAGAAAGTCTTTTGGGTCACTAAAATTGTCTCTTGGGTTACGGTTTTTGTGACTCAGTGGAACCGTGACCCAAGAGAATTTTTATGGTTTTTAACGTTTTTCTTCAAAACATATTCAATAACTAGATGATAACATATTTAAAAGGAATTTCAGACCTAAAACTCAATCAAACTACGTTTAATTAACATAATAAAATATTAGGTTAGTGAAATTTTTACGTCTTCCAGCGGAAGCACAATAAAGACACGCTGCCTCTCTTGGAACCACGGATGAAATGGCCGAGCCAAATTCAGGTTATAATAAACGTAGACACGATCATACGATGTGCAGAACTATTTCCTATTAGTTAAGCTATTAACGTGCTATGTCCCTCGCATTTAGGAGTGCTTAATGTGTATGACCTAGGGGACGCGTGATTGACTGGCTATAGTGGGGACATAAACTATAATTTTGATTTTTATACCGAAATCTAAGTTTGCGGATTCATAGAACGAGATGGAGAAAGTAGGTGTGTTGTAGTTAATTTTCGGACCAAAAGTTCATTACATCCTTAGGAAAAATTTGTGACAGCATCGCTGAATACTAGGCCGACAAGCCACGGGGACAGCAAGAATTTGTATGGGAACGCTATTTTGTCTGTTGGGTCACGATGTTTTTTTCGTTCTTTAAAGTTTAATTTAAACTAGACACTAATTGAAGAATAACTATTAAAGATCTGATTTTATAACCATATCAAAAAAATACCCTAAATCCTCAAAGTTTTTTTTTTTTTAAATTTTATAAGGTCGGGGACACGTTTTAACAAAAAAAAGTTGATTCACCCAGCCTGTAATATTTTTAGCAATCTCGTTAATTTTAAACCATTCCGGGATCCGGGATTCTGAAAGGCATGTCCGTATTATTCTTTCGTGGGAATAAAAGTGAAGTTTAGGTATATTGGCGTCCGATTATCCGATCACTGGTGATCAATACTCGTTCCTTCTCTGTATGAGAAGAGGTTTTTGCCCTGCTGTAAGAAAACTACATGCTGGTATTAGGACGGTATAGCACTGAAGTTAAGTGTATACTACATTATTTCCCTATTTTCAGTTAATCCTAGGACCAGCTACTGGACTAATTCACGCGACCTACGCTGGCGGCGACACGCGCTACAGTCTAGTGCCAGTCGACTACGTGAACAACGCTATCTTAGCGGCAGGGTGGCGAACTGGTACTAAAAGTGCCAGTGATCCCACGATATACTCCGTCTCTAGTGCCAGGAACTTGTTTCATTGGCGTAAGTATGAAGTTTTTTGTTATATATGTTAGAATAAATGTCATCTTAGTGGTAGAATGGCGCATTGGTACTAAAAGTGCCAGTGATACCACGATATACTCTGTCTCTATTGCCAGGAACCTTTTCCATTGGCGTAAGTATACAGTTTTTTGTAAGATAAGTATGAATAAATGCCATTTTAGTGGTAGGGGGGTAAACTGGTACTAAAAGTGCCAGTGATTCCACACACAAATATTTTTGCAAACACGGTGTTCTTTCTCCTGACATTTGGCCGGGATTGCGGGATTCGCAACTGCACGCACCGCAACCCCGGCAGGCCTCGGTCCGGCCGGCGCTAGTTATGCCTGCCAGCTGACTCACTGGGCTTCCATTCCCTTATGGGAGGCACTGAAATTGTATACAAGGTGTAACACATAAATAACGCATAACCTCTGTACTAATCATTATGAAGAACTTTTACTACGGGACCAAATATGAAACCGCGAAAAAAAAACAGCTGTTCCCTACATTTATGTTCGCATATCTTGTCAAAATGTAGGGAACAGCTGAATTTTTTTTTCGCATTTCATGTTTGTCCCATAGTAAAAGTTGTTCATAATGATGAGTACAGCGACCCCTTAAGAGGTTGTACGTTATTTTTGTTATACCTTGTATATTATAAAAATGCAGTTTTTTTTTCGGTTTTTTATTTAATCTTTTTAAATGGTTTCAATAGTTACAGTCACTGACCACTATCGCAAGACAAAAAAGATAATCAATCTAAATCCCATGCAGAGTTAATCTATACAAGTAATAGATCATATGGTTTTAAGGAATTACCTACACGAATTTGTTTACACCCTGTATAGTATTGAGTTCGTTTATAACCTGTGTAAAAATTCGTTTAATTCCCTAAAACCATATGCTCTATTACTGGCATATACAAGCTTAGTTTTAGTATATACTAAACCTGAAACTAGTTTGTTCAGAATCACTAGGAGAATCGATTGACATATTTTTTACACCACTTTTTTTTCATAATTTTCAATTTTGTTTCAGTAGTTTTCTACCCATAACAGTTGACGGGAATAGACACCTTGAAGCTTGAGATGGTCCGCTCGTTCAGTTTCCGTGTATTAGACAACCCCTGCATAGCACATCTCAGGCATTTCACACTTTTTTAGGGAACTTAACGCGACATAAACTAAGGAGTAACTCGGAGATTTACTAAAAACACATATTCAGGCAGTTCTGATGAAAATCTTGTTGGGGTGTCTCGGTTTTCGTATATACTAAAAATAACGTTGTATAATAACTTTGCACGGAATGAAGCAATGATTACCTACATATTTTTTTCTTTTTTGTCTTGCGATAGTGGTATTTGATCGTATCTATACTACGTTAAGGTAAAAAAAAGAAAAAGGTTTTATTGCACAAAAAAAAAGAGGTGATAGAACATTTCGATGCTACGTTCCTTCTCTCGCGTCAGCACGAGCTATACGAAAATAGCTCATGCTGTGGTGAAAAGATTAGCCAGTCAGCAAGGTTGGTAGCGGGGCTGACTGCCCAGGGTGCACCGGACGTACTTAAGTATCATCACTCGTGGAGGCTCTTTTCATGCACACCATGCTACGGTTAAATGAGTGGAAGTCGCGACACAGCTGGCGGGCACAACTAGCGAAATATCGCTCTGAGCAGTCAGTTAACTAGGGGCGCGAAATAGAGGAAAGCAAAAAAAAAAATCTTAAAAATCCCATGCGTGGTCTATCTGTGTCACCGGTAGACCACGAGGTTTGAACGAATTACACGAATTCGGATACCCCCTGTGGTATTAAGTTCTTTTACACCATGTACAAGGTTAGTCGGAAAGGAGGTACTAATCCGCAGACTACTTAAAGTATCACTGATGACTGTTTTAAAGCAACTGTTAAAAGGGGATAGAACCTTTGTGGCATAGCCCCCCCGCTGCCATTTTGATTTTTTTTCCAAGTTGCGCACGATTACACTAACATATATGGGTAGAGGACACTTAGACAAACAAAAAATATCCGGGATATGGTGCCCTAAAGTGTCACGTTGCCGAGATATTTAGACTTAAAATTTATTTTTAAGATTGCAGCGCACTTTGTGACTGGTAAATATGGACGGAGAACACTCAAATAAACAAAAAATATTCAGAGATATGGTGCCCTAAAGTGTCACGTTGCCGAGATATTTTGACTTAAAGTTTTTTATTGCAGCGCACTTTGTAACTGGTACATATAGGTAGAAGACACTCAAACAAATAAAAAATATTCAGAGATATTGTGCCCTAAAGTGTAGCGTTACCGAGATATTGTATCGAGATAATCTTGAAAAAAAATCTTCGAGTCCAAATATCTCGGCAACGTGACACTTTAGGGCACTATATCTCTGAATATTTTTTTGTTTGTTTGAGTGTCCTCTACCCATATATGTTAGTCACATCGTGCGCCGCAACTTGAAAAAAAATGAAAATTTCGGCAGGGGCCGATGCCAGCTTTTTTTATTTTAGTTTTTTAAAAAATTCTTCATCCCTGCTTTAGTTATGAATTCAAAAAATGGAGCTTCTAATTCGTGACTCCAATTACGACCTAAAATGTAAACACAGCTGATCATAGCTAAGGATAGATAGATTGTAGCGTATTTTTTTTTTGAGATTTTCAATCAGCCATTTCTCTTAAACTATTGTTTAAAGCTTTTGGGGAAAGTTGTAGAACAATAGTTATTCATCATTATGGGTACTTTAACACCCTTTCGGATTAGTACCCCCTTTCCGCCTAACCTTGTGTAATTTTAAGATCCTTTAAATTTTCTATTTCCATTACAGATCCCATATCAGTCAAAATTCAGGAGGTGGGCCGAATTCTACCTACCCCGCTGGCGGTGTGGTACATATTCATAATAAACACAGCGAACAGACCGTTGTTCTTGATCCTGACCTGGTTATTACATTACATTCCTGGCTTCTTGCTAGATGGAGGGTGCTACCTGCTTGGAAAACCGCCAATGTAAGTTTGACATTCAAAATGTATTAATAGAAAGAAAGAAGGAAGGAAAGAAAGAAGGAAGCCGGCGCCGGCACTCGTAATGGCGACCGGCGCCGGCAGCGGAGGCACTCCCGTATGAATAACATAACATCTTATTATCACGCCCAAATTCCCAAAAGGGTTAGACAGAGGTGTATAGTGCACATTCAATTCGCCGTTATGTTTAAGTCCTATGTAATAGAGGGCGAGCCTATTGCCATCAACCGGGCACTAATCCAGACTCCAGGCTGCTACTGAGAAATTCCACTCGGAAAAACGCAGTAATACATTGCCCGTTGACTGCCTCGATCCGTTTAAATGCTCTTTTTAACCGACTTCAAAAGGGAGGAGGTTCTCAATTCGGTTGTTTTTTGTTTTTGTGTTTTTACCTCAGATCTCCGTCATTTATGAACTGATTCGATTTCTTTTTTTGTTTTGTTTGACTGACTATACTTTCCGTTTGGTCCCATATCAATTTCATTGAAATTGATTCAGCGCTTTTTGAAAAATTCAACAAAAACTAAAAAATGTACACAAATCGTATATAAACGACGTTCTAGTTGTAGTAATGTTCCGAAAATTTGTATACCTACTATTGTAATTATAATTTGTGGCACTAAAAAGTATTAAATAAATTACTTTAAAAAAAAGTAAAAACCGACTTCAAAAAAAAACTAAACACAGTAAAATAATTATCATACAATAAAATTATCAGTTTCAGAAGTCGGTGTAATTCCACGCTGAAACAAATTGAATGCACCGACTTATGAAACTGATAATTTTATTATACTTATGATAATTATTTTATTCCATTTCGTTTTTTTTTATTGAATGCCGTTTTTACTTTTTTTTATTTAATACTTTTTAGTGCCTTAAATTACAATTATAATATTGTACAAATTCTCGGACCACTACTGCAACTAGAATGTCGTCTATACAACGTGTTAGTCGTTAGTTAGTTAGTCGGTGCATTCAATTTGTTTCAGTGTGGAATTACACCGACTTCTGAAACTGATAATTTTATTTATGATTACTATTTTACTCCGTTTAGTTTTTTTTGAAGTCAATTTTTACTTTTTTATTTCTCTTTCCAGGTTCATAAAACTCTACAACCGCGTCTACAAGGCATCGTTAGCTCTCTCCTACTTCACGACCCACAGCTGGCTCTTCAATGATGCCAACACTGACAAACTATACCAAAGCATGTCACCACACGACAAGATTATATTCAATTTTGATACCACAGACATTGATATCATGGAGTATGTGACTCTATGGGTTGTAGGTCTTCGGAAGTATTTAATGAAAGATGGAATTAAAAATACGGAGTATGCCAGAAAAAAGCAGTATTGGCTAAAGAGACTGCATTATGTAGTGGCTGGTGTATATATGTATGTTTTGTATAAAGTTTTTAGTTTGATTCTGTCTGGAATTGTGTATGTTTTTGGGTTGGTTAAATAATTTATTGGAGTTTTTTTTGTTGTTTTTTTTTGCCTTCTTGCGCAAGGTACGCTCACGGGGCAGCGTTGGCCCGCGAGGGGTTTTAATCCGGCCCGCTAACCCTCCCTAGGTTGGCGGGCCGGATTAAATCCCTTCGAAAAAAAACCTTTCAAAAGTTACAGCAAGAATGTATGGCCTTCACAAATATTTTTGTAAGCCTCATCGACACAAATATTGTAAAATAGGTAAATACAAAAATAATTATAAAACGTTTGTACGCTATGGTCCTGATGAATTTATCTTTTAAAGCTTTAAATGTTGTGTGTATATGTTACGGCTAATAGCCGAAGTGTGGCTACGCCTAGTTTTAGCCGGGTACAACTAGGTGCAGCCAGTAGCAGTTGGTTAGAACTAGGTGTAGCTTAAGGCGACGGAGCCCCGCAGAGCGGGGCTCCTATTTCTGTCTGCAGGGTTTAAAGTAACCTAACACGAAGGGGATGACGGGGGCTTCGTTCACTCGCTTCGCTCGCTCACTGTAGCCCCCGTCATCCCCTTCGAACCTAACCTATCCGTGTCGGGGTTCCCCTTAACCACCGGTGTGCGGCTGCACCTAGTTCTACCCGCTATGATGAAGGGTAAACCTAGTTCTACCCGAGGATAAGTAGGATACACCTAGTTCTAACCAACTGCTACTGGCTGCACCTAGTTGTACCCGGCTAAAACTCGGTGTAGCCACACTTCGGCTATTAGCCGTAACATATATATTATTAAAAAATACCTAAATAAAATAGCATAACAAATACAGCATGCAGATTTTGTAATGCATGAACGTACTAAGAACTGCGTACGCTGCGGCGCAGGCGCGTGCGACGCAGACATGCGTCTGTCCTGTCCTGCGCCTCATTGTCATGCGGGCACAGATTTCTGCGCGACGCGTGCACTTCGACACGTGTTTTTCACCGCTAATTGAATTTTATTGCAATAACAGAACATTCAATTGAATTATTGCGCTGTGAACCTTGTTTGTATGATACTAATCATCCAGACTATTAAAAAAAAACGTTCGTCTTCGAGCTGCGTCGCAGCATACGGTCGTGGCCTATGTCTGCCTCGCCTGCCCTGCCCTGCAAAATCTGTACTGTGCTATGCTGCGTCAGCTGCATCCTAGGATACGCTTAGCCTTAATGATGCAGAGAAAACGATAAGGAAAATCGTGCCGAGGGCACTCGACGGATGGCAGCGATTGATATAATTCGTTGCATAGAAAATTATACAATTTCAATAAGCGTCGGAAACGCTGCATTTTGGGCGCGCGCATAATATGATAAGTAGTTTTTTTCTTTCCTGTTCCCCTGCTTATCGATTGTCCTTGTGAACCGTTTCTACGTAACCGGGCAATTATTGGCGAGACCTGAAGGGTCTCCAGCCAATGGGGGGGAAATAAAATACTTAACCTAAGCTAACTACTTATCAGTGGCGAAGGCTCCATACAACTCGATTCTTATCGGCTTCCCTTTCGAAACGAGTAGTTACTGGAAATCACGCATCACACTTGAGCAAGGTAAGCATTTTTTGGTCCGGCTTCCCTTTTAAGAAACTTCACCCTACGCCACTGCTACTTATACTACACTAACATCATGACTACTAGCCACAACAGCCAATAAGGGCGACAAATAGCGGGATTTGGACCTCGGCTTAGGGCGTTGCTGGCGAGGGGTTTGACCAGACAGCTTGATGAGGGCTGAATTATCGGTGTGACTGCGGAGTCTGAAGAGACGACCAGCTCTACGATGGGTGAGTTCGGTGGATCGTGGCTGGCGGTGGGACGTCTCGCTGGCGAGGATGGTAAGCCGGACAGTGGCGGACGCTGTGTAGCGTGCTGGTCGATTTACTCGCCTCCTGTAGGAGAGTTATATCGTCATCAGGTTCTAAGAGTGTTCTGTTCTAAGAGTGGCTAGGACGGTGTACTTTACTGATAAGAGAGGGATTTTAGTCGGCCGCTACGGCGACAAGATGATTCGGGGCGCAGGGCAGTGTCTAAATAACGCTTGGAAATGCGTTTCAGATGACGCCTGATGATCGGCACATATTATTACTAGATCCGTATACTTCAAGTAGTAATCACCTACGATAACACGCCACCCTACATTGCACTGCAAGAAAAAAATTGTGAGAAAGAATATTTACAACGCGTCATTCGTTAAGTAGATACAACTGCGAGGCATGCGTCGCGAACAGCTGGGGAGCTATGCTGGGGAGTATGTCATGTGCCGTTTCTTCTTTACAGTATAAACACTATGAAGCGGTGAAGAGCGGGCTGTATTTTGTAAGGTTTAAAAAGAACTAACTAATTCTAGTGAATAATTGAATTTTGAAGTTGTAGTAGTTTTTGATGGTTCGACAATTCCTTACAGCGATTCAGTGAAAGACCTGGGTAGTATATAGACAAAGAGTTTTCTTGGGGTCCTCAGTTGCAAGAAAAAGCCGCAAATTGTTAATTTGCGTCAGCGGAGCCTTTACGGAGATTGCGCAATTTCCTGCCAACTGCTGTGAAAACTGCGCTCACCGAATCCCTTCTTCTCGCAATCCTTGATTATACTGTACCCCAAGTGTGAGTTTTTTTCGTTAACTACAGTAGTTGCGTCACGACAGAAATGTATGAAAATTTCAGTATTATATATATATATATTCATGGCGAGGCATGTGCTACGCACGTGCGAGGGCGAACAACATATGTCGGTAAACGCTTCAAGATAAAAGCGCCTCAGTGCGAGCATTACATTAGTTATGGACATAGTCGCGCACGTTCGAGGCGTGCGCCGCGTACGATATCCACGCACGCCTCGACTGTGAAAATGAAACTGCGCCTGTGCGTAGCACATGCCTCGCCACAAACATGAAGACAGACAAACGAGGCATTTGCTTCGCACGCGATGGCTCGACCCGAGCATATATGTTGGTATACTTTTTCGACACGCACGCCTCAAGCAGAGGCATTCGTTGTGCGCCGTTCGCGACGCACGCCTCGCAAAGTCTGAATCCACCTCAACGAGATGTATGCCTACAACTGTAGGCCAAACTTAAACAAAAACATGTTACAGTCTGTAATGTGTGGCGCTATAGGTCACAATAAAAGACGAGTGTATGGGACGACTGTGTATAATATTCTCCCCTTACGTGCTAAGTAACACTATATATAAGGTGGAGGTGCGTCACACACTACACCTCCCCCGTTTTTTTAAAAGAAAAAAATACATAAAAGATATTTTTTTTTACTTAAAATTTAAAAATTTAATTTTTCCATAGGGACTTCTGAACTGTAATTTTCTAGAATGATGAAATAAGTAATAGGACTGTTTAGAGATTTAAAAGTAATATGTTTTGTTGTTGTTGATAATATATGAAAGAGGTATAAGCGAGGCTTTAGGTTTTGATGTAGGTAGAAGATTTAGGTGAGAATGGGAATAGTATTAAATATCTTTTATCACCTTAAGAGTGACATTAGGTGCTTTCCTGTTTAAAGGTAGTAGGAATAAGAGATAGCAGTTGTATATAAGTTGTTGGATTAAGATAGGTAATGTAATTTTGAAAGAAAGTTTTGGTTTACATGAAGTTTGAGTATATGTAGTAGCTGGGAATCATTTGGTAGATAATGCTTCTGCTACGCAACTGGACTGATCACCCTGAAAGCGACTGAGAACTTATATACCTAATTATTCATTTTGGATGAGTTGTATACCTAGTTGTGATTGGAATGAGATGTTTATAATGGTACACAATAAGGAGGTACTAAGGTCAGGTCCTTTAATTTGATCATGGCAGAGAACGAGCTTTCCTCCGTGAAAATTTTTGGAGACTATAAAAGTCTTAAATCATGGTCCATAGAATAAATGATGAATAATAAATAAAATGTACCTCATTATGAACGAAATAACGATAATTATGACCGGCCGGTCCAAAATAAAAAAAATAAGTGTACCATAAAAAGGATGATGAGATGAATTATGAAAGCTCGACAGATTTGATGTCGCTAATTAACAGTATGATACCGTTTGGAGGTTTGTATGAATAACACACGCCTTGTCGAGCGGTCACTTTAATTATGCACTAGTCGAGCAATAAATCTACTAAATATCAAACACAATCATGGTGACTCGTTGGCATATGCACACACACATTGAAGACAGATGCTTGAGAGACGTGTCATGCTATCGTAGTTGATTTAGACCCAATTTCACCAACTATTTTAATGTATTGTTAAATTAATTGAGCTGTAATTGTCATGGCAACGGATTGTTTGCTGTCATAACAAAAAATTTTTTTGTTATTAATTTGCATAAATAATGAAAAAAAAAAACTATGAGAAGAGCGTTAGCTGCTAGCTGTTAACGAAAGATATTTTTTATCGTTGTATTTATGCAAATTAATAATAAATATGTTTTCTCTAGTGACAGCAAACAATCTGTTGCCATAACAATTACAGCTCAATTAATTTAACAATACATTAAATAGTTGGTGAAATTGGGTCTTAGGGTGGGTTTTACCAACTTCAGATTACGTTATCTCAGGAATAAATTCGACATTTTGACAGATTACCAATATAAAATCTGTGAGGAGCTCGTGGCTAAATAATTACAGCCGCATAGACCGAACTTTCGGGTTAAGCCACGCTTGCCATAGCGAGTTTCCTCCGTGCCTCGGAAAGCACGTAAAGCCGTTGGTCCCGGCTGTCATTTGTAGATCTTTGACAGTCGTTACTGTTGGTCAGAAGCCAGAAAGTCTGACAACCAGTCTTACCAAGAGTATCGTATTACCCAGTTACTGGGTTGTGTAGGTCTGATAGGCAGTCGCTCCATGTAAAATACTGATATTCAGCTGCATCCGGTTCGACTGGAAGCCGACCCCAACATAGTTGGGAAAAGGCTAGGCAGATGATGATGACCTATATAAAATCTGTCAAAAAGTTTCATTTATTCTTGGAATAACGTTATCTAACGTTTCTTTTTTTTATCTTTGCCCCATACTACGATTGCTCTTCCATCGTGGGTGCGTTTACAGACGCAAATCTCACAAACAAACGCTCAGACCCGAAACAACCATCTGTAGGTCATACAAATTTTTGTTCCGTGTGGGAATCGAACCCACGACCCGTAGCGCAGAAGCCAATCGCTTAGCCACTGCTCCAAACGTGTCGTCAACGTTGGTAAAATCCACCCTTAGACGTGTAACTGTTATACTATTTTTTACTTCTCTATGACCGGTTTTATTGTTCTGTGGTTTTACGTATGCCTTCGAGGCATATCTGAATCAGTTATAATTGTCAAAAAATATTTATTATCAGCAGTGATCGGATAATCGGGCGCTTATACAAGGTGTAACATAAATAACGCACAACCTCTTAAGGGGCCACTGTACTCATCATTATGAACAACTTTTACTATGGGACCAAAGCTGAAATCGCGTAAAAAAAATCAGCTTTTCCCTACATTTATGTTCGCGTAACTCGTCAAAATGTAGGGATCAGTGAATTTTTTTTTGCGATTTCAGGTTTGGTCCCATAGTAAAAGTTGTTCACAATGATGAGTACAGTGACCCTGTAAGAGGTTGTGCACTTACTTATATTACACCTTGTATACCTAAACTTCTTCCAACGAAAGAATAATATGGACATTCCTTTCTGAATAAATAAGTAATCCCGGGTACCCGGGATTGAACAATTTTATAAAAACAACCATAACAAACAGACACAAAGAGTGAAACAAATAAAAACAGATTTAAAAATAAATTGTAAAGATATTATTTAGAAAGTGTTAAAGTGCTACCTATAATACGTCTTAAATAAGAAGCCTAAAAAGTGCATTAAGACTCACCAGATCCCACAGTCAAATCATTACTACGGTTTTGTGGGGCTTAGTTTATAATTTATTTGCTAAATGTGAACTTAAAATAAAATAATAAAAAAAAAACTTAATGAAATTATAGCAGCGCTTATTTTGATTTACTTAGTATCTTTATTTTATTCAAAACAAATGTAATATCAATAAAATAAAAAAAACATTTTCACAACGAGTACTAACTATATTTTGTATGCAGGTAAAATTTTTAGCAATCTCAGGAATGTCAAACGATTCCGGGATCTGGGATTCTGAGGCATAAGTTACATAGAAGCGGCGGAAGCTGCAGGCACGGCGCAGGCGCATCGCTTTCAAACATTTTGTGCGAAAAAGATTTGAAGCGGCACGACAAAACGTATGAATGCTTCGCGCCTGCGCCGCCGCGCCTGCACCTTACGCCATTTCTATGTAACTCACGCTTGAAAGGCTTATCCGTATCATTCTTTCGTGGGAATAAAAGTGAAGTTTAGGTATAATAGCGCCCGATTATCCGATCACTGATTTATTAAACACAAAAAATACCGTTAAGACAAGTTAAAACTACTTTCTAAGCTCGCCAAATTAATATAGGTTATTTTTTGCTTACGAGGCAACCTGAGTTTAAATTAATAACATACGGTACATACATTAGTTCTTATGAATTAATATAACGGGTATAACTGTAACTAAATACGTTACTTTTGTAGTAGTTCAAGTTTGACAGATAAATGATGAATGATATTAATTAAGCTACAGACAAATTGATCCCAAGTATGCAACGGGTACGATGCATTATGACCAGTGATCGGAAAAGGTGAGCTAATTTACCCAAACTTCAAAGAACAGAGACAAAAACTGGAGACTTCCCTACGGCAACATTTTTTTTTCGTGAAAATTATTCCGGGTTTCTGGACGTCACTAAAGTACATTTAATATTAATGTTACTAGTACAGAAAACAATTAAATTCGTTTCCTATCTTTGTTTCCCAAAATTGTCACAAAACCAGATGACACGTTTTTCATTGTTTTTAAAAAAGAGATTGTTTATTGTTTTCAAAAAAGGAGAATGTCTTTTATTTTTTGAAAACAAATGAAAGACAATCTCCGAGAAAATTCTCCCGAAAACTAAAATGTTGTCGTAAGGAAGTCTCCAGTTTTTGTCTCTGTTCTTTGAAGCTTAGGTAAATTAGCTCACCCTTTTCCGATCACTGATTATGACACCTGGGCAACTGACAATGCAAACATTTTCTATGAAAGTACATGACTAAAGCCGAATTTACATCACGAAACAAGTTTCATGCATGATGAAATTAATTTCATGACACTACTTTCAGTACCTGTGAAACTAGTTTCATTAAAAATAATAGTGTCGTGAAATCCACAGTATGTCTGTGTTCATGGCTCCGCCAACATCAAAGCTTTATTCTCTTTATTCGCTGGTATTAATTGATAAATTTTATATTTTTATCAGCTGTCCAACGTTGTTTTGACATTTTAATATTTTTTTTCGACTTACTCCGCCCATACCACGACTACCGACTAAAAAACACACGTCCTATCAGCGCAGGCGCTTTCGCGATACTAGTTTCGCGTCGCGTTTATACAATGACATTAGTTGCATGACACTAGTTTTATCCAAAAATCGCGCGCGACACGAAACTGTTTCAGTGTCGTGAAATCGATGCACGCATTGTAAAACTTGACATTTACACGTGAAATTGTTGATAAAATTAATGTCACGGAACTACTTTCATGCCACCAGTTTCGTAATATAAATTCGGCTTATTAAACAGACTTGTTACACGTTGCGTTGCATATGACAAGAGTGTTTCTAAATCATGTATTTTCATAGAAAATCTTTGTATTGTCAGTTGCCCAGATGTCATAATGCATCGCATACACATATCAACAAAAGTTTGCGATCACTAGCATAATTATGTATGTGAAGATTCCGAATTCAAAGTCCAACTGAAATCTGATTTATATTTATCTAGATAACTATCAATCTATATTTATCGTGATAATTATCGCTTTGAATCCCGATTAGAAAATTCGGCTTCAAAAAGGCTACATAATATTTCAAAGTGATCGCAAACTTTTTTTGATGTGTGTACGTTGCATAAGTGGGATCAGTTTGTCTCTAGCTATATTCGTATAAATAAATCTGTTACAAACACTTTTACAAGTCAATGTAATGTTTTTTTAAGACTAGATGGCGCCGGTATTTCCTATCTGACTAGCTCTGAGAAGAAAAGCCGAAACAAACTCAGAGGTCAACGTCTCTTTTAAAGTCCAGACATTGTGGTATAAAACTATACGAGTGTAACAATGTAGGGCAACGTCTGGAATGGCCTTTTGAGGAAAGAGCCATAGCAGGTTTGAGTTGACCTGTCCCAACTGACGGCACGCAAGCATCAGACGTCGTGTAGCTCAACCTTATTTAAAGGAGCTCAACGACCCGACGCACGACCACAGGCAGGAAAATTTGCGTAGGTCACAAAAAATACTCAAGTAACATAACTTTTAAATAAATAATTTATTCATGATATAAATTATGTCATAAATTTTAAATACAGTTAACAGTTCATTCCAATTTCAATTTATTATTAACAACATAATAACAATCTAAATTACACTCGGGAACAATGATTCCGGGTCACCAACATAATGCTGGCACTTCACATCGCTATTCGTGTTCGCGTATTTGTCTTATTCGCCCAAATACGACGATGTGATTCGTATATATATGTTACCGGCAATGTGTATAATGCAGGTATTCTATATAATGCCTAGGCAATGTATAGAATGCCTGGGGCCTCCAGGCAATGTATGAAATATTATGAATATTATTGTCCATTACATACTTGGCCTAGGTAATGTATACATTTCCTAGGGATTGTATAGAATACCTGCTGGTCCACCGGCAATGTGTGAAGTAAATAGATTTGATCATTCATTTGGGGCACTTCGACACGGATAGGTTAGGTTTAGGGGATGACGGGGGCTAGAGTGAGCGAGCGAAGCGAACGAACGAAGCCCCCGTCATCCCCTTCGTGTTAGGTTACTTTAAACCCTGCAGACAGAAATAGGAGCCCTGCACAGCGGGGCTCCGTCGACTCTCCTTTGGAAACCCAAACAAACCTTCCAAATACCCCCTTAAGTTTTTCATTTGTTTTTATTGTGCCTCGCGTGGAGTTTACTGCCTGCTCGCACGTCTTCCCCTTCGCCGCTCTCGTCTTTTTCACACATTACCGGCTGCGCATTCGGTGTTGTATAGAATGCTGAAGGGACGTCTTCAATCTTCGACTGGAAGGGGGCAGATGCAGTTGAAGGCACGTCGAATGGTGCCCCTCTTCGTCTTCAACTCAGCCACTCTCGTTACTCCGTCTACGCCGGGATATGTCTTTACGACACGACCCAGGGACCAGAGCAGAGGTGGCGCTGTTTTGTCCTTGATCAGGACTAAGGACCCCGGCTTCACTTCGCCTCTGGAATGAAACCACTTCGATTTTGCCTGCAGCAGAGAAGTGTACTCATTATGAAATCTGCTCCAGAAATGCTGCCTGATGAGCTGGATTCTTTTCCACCGATCCAGGCATGTGATGCCAGCTTCAGTCATCTGAGGGTATGGTACAGATAAGAGTGATCGTCCAGTTAGGAAGTGAAAGGGAGTAAGTGCCGAAAAATCGTTGGGGTCTGAAGAGAAAGGAGTAAGAGGGCGTGAATTTAATACCGCCTCTATGTGAATGAGACAAGTAGTCATCTCCTCAAAGGTGAAATGGGTGAGATGCAGTAACCTTTTTAAATGATGCTTACAGGATTTCACAGCAGCTTCAGCCAATGAATTAAAATGAGGACTGTAAGCAGGCGTAAAAATAAATTCGATACCCTGCTGCGCTATTTCAGATGCAACATTCGATGATTGCAAGAACTTATACATTTCATTTGATGCGCCTACGAAGTTTGTTCCGTTATCGGACGTGATGCTTCGAGGCTTCCCTCGACGCGCCATGAAACGATTTAGAGCGGCCATGTAAGCCTCAGAAGTGAGGTCGGAGACGAGCTCCAAATGTACGGCTTTTACTGCCGCGCAAACAAAGATGCACATATAAGATTTTGTTAGTTTGCATCCACGGCCTTTACGATTGGCCACCAATACTGGCCCCGCGTAGTCAACATAAGAGTTTAAAAATGGAAATTCAAGGTGAGTTCTTGAATTAGGTAATTGACCCATTATAGGCTGTATGTTTTGAGCCTTGTGTCTGAAACATTTAAGACATTTACTCACGACAAATCTAGACAAGTTTCTACCACCGAGAGGCCAATAGGTCTGTCGAATATGTGACAGTAACAACTGCGGACCAGCATGTACAAGCTTTAAATGTTGCATTTGAAATATAAGTTTAGTGAGTATGTGTTTACTGCATATCACTACAGGATGTTTGACGCTATACTCGTATGGGGAGTTATCAAGCCTGCCACCCACACGAATGAGGTTATGTTTATCAATAAATGGAGTCAATGGAAGCAATTTACTCTTGCGTGGCAATTTCTGTCCAGACTTTAAAAGATTATACTCCTCAGAAAACATTTCAATTTGTGAATAATGTATAATTAAATTTAATGAATTTTCAAGTTCTGTTGTAGAAAGATTGCCACTTAATTTATGTTTATTTTTTAAATTGTAAATAAATCTTTGTACATATGTAAATACCTTTTGTATTTTTGTTAGGCTAGAATACTTTTCTAATAGATGACGTATGATTGATGAATGAATGGTTACGTATGAATGAACATGATATGAATGATTTTCACTACTACCACTACTAATGAAATGAGTCACTACTTCCGGTAAATTATCTTTCCCTGTGTTGGGCATTTTGGGCCACTCATTTTCGTTATGCCATAAAAATGTGGGTCCGGACCACCAGAGAGGTGTATCTTTAATAACATCGGCCCTAAGACCACGGGAAACAAGATCCGCCGGGTTGTCCTTCGACGGTACGTAGCTCCAGGTGTGACCATGAGTACTTTCCTGTATCTCATTTACTCTATTTTTAACAAATGGCTTTAATTGGGTAGGGTTAGTAGCGAGCCAACCCAAAACTATGGTGGAGTCACACCAGAATCTACATTTGTGAATAGGTATTGAAAGTGATTCCTGAACCTTAGTACACAGCCTTGCACCCAACAAAGCTCCACAAAGTTCAAGTCTCGGTATCGTCGTAGGTTTGATGGGCGCTACACGATTTCTAGAAACTAGAAGTTGTACGCCTATAGATCCACTGCTATTACAAGACCGAATGTATACACAAGTGCCATACGCCCTCTCGGACGCATCGGTAAATACATGTACTTCATGCGTAATAGAGTCTTCATGCAAAACCCAACGAGGAATTTTTATATTGTTCAACGATGTAATAGTGCTTTCAAATGTAGACCAAAGGTTTCTGATCTCGAGCGATACGTTGTCATCCCAGTCATATTTTTCTAGCCATAGACGCTGCATGACGATTTTAGCTTCGACGACGCACGGACCTACGAGGCCCAGTGGGTCAAAGATTTGACTGATAACAGAAAGGACATGACGCTTAGTGACTTTCGTAGTAGGCGTGATATTAATAGTGTAAGTAAGCGAATCTAAATCACAAACCCAGTTAAGACCTAGCGTTTTAGATTGAGAAGGGTTTGTCCCTTGCTCAAATAAATGCAATGTGGTTTGTGACTCATTACTATTTGTAATCTGGTTAAGTATATCAGGATGATTTGATCGCCATTTGCGTAAATTAAATTTAGCAGAAGATAAAACAGATTGTACCTTTTTTGAAATTTCTACAGTCTCAGCTATGGTATCTCCTCCACTAAGAAAGTCATCAACGTAAAAGTCACGTCTTATAGCGCATTGAACACGATTGTCCTCAATGTTATCAGCTAAACTTACAAGACACTTAGTGGCTAAATAGGGAGCAGAAGCAGTACCATAGGTAACCGTATTTAAAGTGTAGGTTCTAAGAGGTTCTGATGAATCAAATCGGAAAATAATTTTTTGAAGCGGTCGTTGTACTGGACTTAGTTCAATGGCTCGGTACATTTTTTCCACGTCACCTGAGACCACGTACCTGTGTTGACGAAAACGTGTTAAAATTGAAAACAGATCGTCTTGTACTACGGGACCAACCATCTGTATGTTGTTCAGAGACACCCCTGAACTAGTAGCGGCTGATGCGTCGAAAACTACGCGTAGCTGTGTAGTGGTGCTAGAATTACGAATAACTCCATGATGAGGAATGTAATATTTAGACATGGAGTTTTCAGGCGAAGCAGTATTACCTAAGTCTAACGTCATATGACCTAAGCGCTTATATTCCCTCATGAACTCATAATATTTGTTTCTAAACAAAGGATCACGAATGAATCGTCGTTCTAGGGATAAAAAACGATTTCTTGCAGTAACGTAAGAATTACCTAATGAACTAGGATCTCCTTTTAAAGGCATCGTGACTACGAAGCCCCCGTCATTATTACGGACGGTGGTTTGAGCGAAAAGCTGCTCACACATTCTTTCCTCAAGTGAATGTAAATGTGTTGATGACACGTTGTCTAGCTCCCAAAATTTTGTAAGGTCAGGAGTGACATTAGAATGATGGCAAAAATGATTGGAGAAAAAACTAGATTGATGCGAAATACTACCCGAGACTAACCATCCAAATTTAGTTTCACATAATTTAGGTAGATTTCTCCCTAAATCTATCGTTTTATTGCCTATGACATTCCAGAAAATTTCAGCCCCTACCAGGATATGTACGACCGACGGAACGTTAAAGTTCGGGTCTGCAAGTTTAAGACCTGAAGGAATAGGGACGTGATTAATATGTACGAATGAAGACGGTAGAACCTTTGTGATTTCAGGCAAAATAAGACACTCGATATCGACAGTAAAGGCACAGCATAAAGACTCTATTGTGAGGTGACAAGACTGTGTACTGGTGGAAATGTGATTATTAATACCCGTTACCTTGGTGCTCGTCCCGCGTCGTAACAAACCCAGCTTCTCCGATAAGCAATAACATCCGGCTCGAAGGACCAATGATTAGGCTCTGTCGGGACTTTATAAGTAAAACAGAGAACTGTATAAATTTTAGGTTTAATACCGTTATTACAATCGTCAAGTTTAGATACAAATTGATGCAAAGAAATGCCCGTAGTCGTTCGCGGTAATGAACGGAGTGGCGGACCGGCGCGGCGGCGGTGCGTGTGCGGCCGGGCTCGATGCCCCGACCCCGGCGCAGCCCCCGGTGTCGCCTGTAGCGGCTGATGCGCCGACAATGCCTAGGCAAAGTATAAAATAAATAATATTGCCTAGGCATTGTATAGAATACCGGATTACACAGATTGCCGGTAACATATCGATACCGGAAGTATCACTTAGCGTAAGGGACATTTTGGCCAAAATGAGTTATATACATCGTTGGATTCGGAATTTTCTGCTCCATCGACTGGCGTACTCAGAATTTGGATTATCTTGAAAAAATGTCTCTTACGTTACTCATTTTTGAACAGCCAAGAACAATTTAAGTCTAAAAAAGGGATGTAAAAGACCTTTACAAATATATCTTATACGAAAAGTAAAGTAAGTAACTGCAGTCAAATAGTTTGGTCCCTTACATTAAACTTTATTTCAAAATATTTTAACAAAATGTATAGAATTGTCTGTTACGTTAATGTTACATGTCCATTAATGTTGCATTTTGTTGTAAGTAAGACTTTCCTATTAAAGGTAATGGTAATATGGAACCGTATTACTATGGAGTTAAGGTCTATGACTTGTGAGACTTATTTTTCATTAGAAAGAAATAAATCCGTTCATTTTTATCAACACTTTTATTTTAGACTCACCGTAAATCAACAACTTAAGTAATAAAATCAATCCAGAAAAACAGTAAAATAAATTGTATAAATTGTATAAGTGTAAAAATTGATATATAGTGTATAAATTGTTCACTTTCTTTATAATTTTTCTATTAACCTTAAGGTTTATGCAATGTTTACTGTTTTCTGGTTAATTTTCGTTTAAGAAGTTTATTTTCGTTTCACGAGTAAATTATGTTCTTATCATAAAGTGTATTATGTACTTTCTTTGATTGGTATAGTAAAAATTGATAAAGTAGTCTCAATTACAGGGTTAGAAGACTGTTAATTTAGTTTCAAAAGTTTGTGTTAGTTTACTTTCGGTTTTACGGGGAAAAAGACTGTTTATTTAGCTTGAATCATTTGTTTTAAATCAAAGTATTGATTAATATAGATGGTTTTATTTATTTCTTTTAAAATATATAATAAGTCTCACAAGTCATAGACCTTAACTCCATAGTAATACGGTTCCATATCACCATTAACTACAATAGGAAGATCTTCTTACATCAAAATGCAACACTAATAGAGACCTTTACACTAAAACAACACACAATTTTTTTATCCTTCTTGTTACATACATCATTCACATTGGTTTACATCTAAAATTTGTGTAGCGTAGGGCACAACTAAACATGATTTTTTAACGTAAGGGACATGCTATTTTCGAAACCACTAGGTTTTCTTAAATTTTGTATTTTTAGTATAAAAGAGGCAAAAAATCTAAGAAACTTTGTCCTAGACCCCATCAAAATCGAACCATAAAATAAAAAGATACAGACAGTTTTCGAAAATAAAAACTGTTTTTTGGCTCTCCTGAAAAGTCGTGTTTTGTCCCTTACGCTAAGTGATACTTCCGGTATCAATATACATGCACAATATTACAGTCTCAACTTCTCAACTCATTGTACAGTTAAATTGCATGTAAGACAAAACAAAAATAATAATTACAAACACGCAACAGAAATTTAAATGTGAATTGTTTTCTTTTTGTCAGGGTGTCATTTTTTTTTCTTATCTAAATACATTCAAAAACTCATAGTGGAGGCCCCTATGACTATTTATGGAAGCCTCTGAGGACATAAATATTTTTAACCATAATAGGGCTGGTCACGTCTGCCGCATGTCGGACGAGCTGTGGGCAAAACTCACCACTGAGTGGAGCCCACACAACGTTAGACGACGTCGCGATAGGCCCAGAAGGAGATGGCGGGACGAGTTAGACACTTATTCGTAGGATTGGCCGCAGAAATCAGTAAATCGAGAGGAGTGGAAGGAGGATAGGGAGGCCTTTGCCCTGCAGTGGGATGACCATGGCTAAATAATAATAAAATAATAATAATAAAAATAATAGGGTTGCAGATGTCATAAGGCACTCGCTCTGTGTAAATTACTGACATTCAGGCCATATCTTTGGGCCTACTCCCTAAGTCCGTCATCGAAGTTAGGGCCAATGTCACGGATCGTCTCCAAAACTCCGTTCAGTAAAACAGCGTTTACACTAACTGAGTTTAGTATCAAGATTTGATCTCGTTTAAAATTAACTGCATTTCACAGAGCAAAACGGCCGTTCCGTTGATCGCGTTTACAAAAACCGAGATTATGGTATTTCAGAACGGCAACGTCGCATTGCGTTTTGTCCTTGCATCGAAACTTGACAAAACGATAGCAATATTTGTGTAAAAATACGTCGTCCGTCCGATAGTAGCCCGAAACGTAGAAGTGAACAAAACAAGCGTCAAGTTCAACTTTTCGGACGGGCAAAAACACATCGGTAGTAGGGACAGCTGTCAAATCGTGTTGTCATTCATTCTTAGTTCGGGCCCCGAAATAATCGTATGTCCGTAGGTGATAGGGAGAAACGCTCGTAACTAAGGCCGAAACCACGGACTTCGTGCTTAGGGAGTAGACCCCCAGATTAGACTGGAAGGTAACAACAGAGTTGGGAAAAGGTTATTATGATTATAATGAACGTGAAGTAATTAATTTCTGGAGCATAACAAATATGTAGGTTTTCATTACATAACAATAAAACACAGTTTCTTCGCTGTTATCAACTACAATCTGTTTATGACTTGCACGTACAAGTTAATTAATTAATTAAGGAATAATACTACGGTCTTGTGTAATGCCGGACTTAAAGAATAGCATTGATCCATCTATTTCCGTGGGTGAGAGCGGGGGCACACGATGCGTTTCGGCGCCGCACCGCAAAGATTTCACCGTATCAGCAGGCACACGAGCGGTGCGGCGCCGCAACGTTGTTATGTCGCAGCGGCGCCGTAGCAGCGTTGGACAGTCTTGTTATGAGGTAGTCTATATCAATAACATCTAGGTTGGTACTCATTTTTTAAAATCTCAATCACAATAAACTAAGAAAAAAAATCTAAACGAGCGAGCGTGTGTCCTTCCTTGTGACGAATAAACAACTTCGCGGTGCCGCTCCGACGTCGCAACGCATTCACCCCTCCCCGCCTCGTCTCGATGGTTGCAAGTCCGGTGCGGCGCCGGAGCGCATCGTGTGACATGCCACAGATATTTCTATGTAAGACGACGCAGCGACACCGCTCCGGCGCCGCACCGCCGCCGCAACGCATCGTGTGCCCCCACTCTTACGTAAAAGGCGACTAAAGCTATGTCTACACCAGTGCGCTTTCATGTTCATCTTGCGTCTTCGTCTGAAGCATGCGTGAAGCGCCATAGCGCATGCCTTAATACTAGTTCGACAAAAGCGCATGCCGCTAGCGCACGCTAATCCGCCTATTGTATGTCGACTGACGACTGACCGAGGCGCACCGGTGAAGACGATAAGCTGCATGCGTCTTATGGTAATCAATATTGCATGCGCTTGAGGCAAGACGAATTGAAAGTTGAAAGCGCAAGATGAACATGAAAGCGCACTGCATACCATAAGGGATTCTCTAAAGAATTGGCAGCAGCGTTCTCTGAGTACTTTAACAACCATACTGCAATCGCCAACCCGCCTGCCAAGCGTGGCGATTTCGGCAACACCCCCCCCCCCCCTTTTGGGAGAGGCCTATGTCCAGTAGTGAACGTCTTTCGGCTGAATGATGATTTCGGTCACAGAGTGTAAAATAAATTGGTACAATAGTTGAGCGTTTCAGAATCATAAGTGTATCAAATACTTGAAAAGTGGTTCTCTGTTGGAATATCCAAATATTATTAGCCGATTCATAACTGGCCTCAACCTTTCGCCACTTTCATTTCGCCGAATGATTAAAGTCCCTAATTATGTTTTGTAACTTTTTGTTACGCCGACTAGTCTGCTGGCCACTGTTTCATTAGTCAACTGTATTATCGGCCACTTTACACTTGTTAGATGGCTCATTTTCCCACAAGAAATCAAGCAAGCATGCAAGTGTTTCTGGATTTGCTCCGCCAGAAGACTCGCTTTGTCGCCCCTTCGCTTCGCTCGCACACTCGACCAGCGCTACGCTGGAGAGGTCGCCGACTCGCTTCACTCGCCACCTCCCCCCACTCGCTGCGCTTCGTCCTCGTGCACTCGTTCCACTCAGGACCTTCTGGCTCCCCCCTTTAAAATGACACTCTAGGGGTAGGACAGAGTCTGACCACGTGTAGTCGGGGTGCGCTGAGTCGGATTAACATTACATTCCCCTGTGTGAAAATAATGTTGTGCCAGACGCACCGGGCGCCGCCGGAGGGCGCACGACGATCTTTGGCCACCCAAGTGTGTGGCCTGCGGGCGACGGGTTTAGGGGACCCGTCGCCCGACCAGTAACAGGCTCGAGAAGGCGGCGCGCATGTGTTCCGTGCGCGCCTCTCAGGAGGACGTGGGGCAAGGCCCCACAGAAGACACAGTCCGCCAGGAGCTGGCGGACCGAGGCCTGCCGGGGTTGCGATGCATGCAGTTGCGAATCCCGCGACCCCGGCTAAGGGTCAGGAGAAGGAACACCGTGGGTTTTTAGCTGGTAAGAATCCGACATAACCCTTCGCCTTCCACAGGCGGAGGGTATCCTCATATCATCAAATCAGCCTATTGCCGTCCACTGCTGAACGTAGGCCTCCTCCAGGGATCGCCAACCATCCCGGTCTTGGGCAGCCCGCATCCATCCGCTGCCAGCCACCTTCTTCAAATCGTCGGTCCATCGTGCCGCAGGGCGTCCCACACTACGTTTGCCCAAACGCGGTCTCCACTCCAACACGTGTCTGCTCCATCTACCATCTGTTCGTCTGCAAACATGGCCGGCCCACTTCCACTTCAGCGTGCTAATTCTACGCGCAATGTCGGTGACTTTAGTTCTCTGGCGAATGACTTCATTGCGAATTCTATGAGGATAATGATAATCCATGAGGATTATGCCAGAATAAAAAAAAGGGTTCAGTTTCCCAGCCTTCCCAGCTTCGCTAAAAGGTATACGTTATATATAATACGTTATGGCCGGAATCCCATACAAAATGAAACATCTCCTTCAGCTCAGGCCAGTCGTTGGGTTGCTAAGTTTTCTTGGTAAATATGACATAAAACGTGTTTGACAAAAATTACTAGTTCCGAGGTTTCCACTGGTCGTTGACGATATAATGGTTGTAGGTACGTACCTAGGTACTTCCACGGACAAATCATTTCACATTGAGCTCTACTGCTACGGCTGTAGGCTCTATTTTAGTAGAGGCCTATGCTACCTCAATCTTTGTTGACGTATAAACTGGTTGTAACGTTTTTATAATTATGTTGAAAGTAGGTAGGGTTAACAACATTTTGTACAAAACATATACGGGCTGATTTTTTAATCACCGTCCAAAAAAATTCTAGGCGTTAGGTATCATTCAAAGATTCCATTTTTGGATAGAAATAGGTAGGTGTTTTCATAATGAAATAATTTTCTCGTAAGAATTATCAAATTAGCGTGGTTACTAAGTCAAACGTTAAATACTACGCTTGTCGCTCATGCACAGAATCAGAGAAAGGGACTCTCTTACCATTTAAACCGCCTTGGACTGTGGTGGAACAAATTGAGCGTCGCGATTCACTCCCGTTCGCCCTATGGTAGCCCCCCCCTCCCCCCCAGATGTCAAACTACATAGTTTACACCTTGAACTTCACGGTGTTTTAGTCGACACGTTCTAACGTGTCGTCTTGTATGGACATTTTATTTCACTAAATTTGTAATTATTAAACGGGGCATGTAAAATGATCAAGGAAACATCATATTGATTTTAAAAGACCTATTCAGGGATATTCCACTTATTATGGTAGGCGATTTTTTTTTGTTTCTCCCACCATTTCTTATTTCTCGGCCGCCATTTTGATTTTATAAAAACAAAACTTAGTCTATACCTAACCATTGCATTAGGCAAATCGATAAACACCTCATGCATTAAAATCCATTCATCCGTTGGGCTGCTTTGAGGGTATAAAGAATCCAATATACTACAGGGTAAACGAATTCGAGTAATTCCTTTAAACCCCGTGGACTACTGATGACACTGTTTGACCCTGCATAGGTTTTTTTCAGAATCAACAAAAAAAGTTTTCAAATAATGAACCATGGTATTCTGTATCTGAGTAATTTTAGCGTCCCGAGTTAACTGACTGCGTGGAGCGATATCGCGCTAGTCTTCGTTCATTTATGCATGTCATCGCAATAAGCTATCATATAAAAAAAAGTAGGAAGAAAAAGTTTATTTTTAATCAATCTAAATGCCGTACGGGGTTAATTTATACCATTAATATATCATGTGGTTTCAAGGAATTACACGAACTTGTTTACACCCTGTAGATACGCGTGAATAACATAACCCTGCCTTTGCTGTCGCGCAGTCGGGTAAACCAGGAAAATACTTTTTAACAAAAAGTAATTAATAGTTTAGTTGGTAACCCTAAATGGAAACTATTTATATCATATCTTAAACTTATCTTGTTTTTGTCAACGGTTTTTATAGGTACCTATATATTATAAAAGATGCTGAGAATCGCCGGTAGTTAGTATCCATGGGGACTTATTCTGAATCCTAATCATAATTATAATTTTTAGGGTTCTGTCTGTCATAATAAGAGATCGGAATAGGTAGAGTATATTACCCAAACTTCGAGGAAGGAATTAACATGTAGTGGATAAAACCTCCTCTAAAATCCCGGAATAATTATAATGACGTTTTAATCCCGGGATTTAAAAATCACGAATTATTTATTGGACTTTATTTATAGTTACAAATTATTGATTTGAAAAATCATATAACATTTTTAGGGTTCCGTACTATGTATAATGTAAAACAATTTATGTAGTATGTAAAACGAAGCTCTTTAATTTAACACTTTTAGTACGGAACTCTAAAAAATGTTAGGTAAGTATATGATTCGTCAAATAAATAATTTCTGACTATTAATAAAGTCCAATAAATAATTCGTGATTTAACACTGAATGGACACAAAATACATGAAGGTGGCACAAAGGCCCAGAAGCCAAGCCAAAAACATTATTTAAAAAAGTTTGCGCGCTTATTCCAAGTTTTGTTTCTGCTGCTCGCTGTGCTTAAAGACTCTTTAGGGTCTCCCCACATTTATCGACGCGGAATCGGCTTAAGCCGAGTGCGTATCACCACACTACTCGACTTATCTATACAAACGGCTCGTTTCGCCGTCGGCCGGCGTCGCGACGCGTCGTCCGAGCCGAGCCGATGCGAATGGTATTAGTAACACCCTTATTACGTAGATATAAAGGCTTTTTTGACCGGTGTTAGCCGATTCCGCGTCGATAAATGTGGGGAGACCCTTACAGGACGTTTGTTTGACTACCAAACTGAATTTCGACAAATCGTTCTACGATAAGATTTTACTTTGATACTATGGAATTCCGACATTAGAACCCTCAGTGAATAAGTCGAACTCGTACATGACCGGTTTTTTATTAAATAATAAATAACTTACGTCATCATCATAACATAACTTAGGTACAAGCGTTACTCAGCAAGTAAACTGATATGCCTAGTCACCATCATAATAATATTTTTGGCATAATCATCATTACGTTGAGAACGAAAGTGACTCAACTGCAACATTATTTTTTCATGTTTTTCCCAAATACCAAAATTCATGTGTTTTTGAGAAATTTGCTGGTCCTTTGTACCCCAGCACTGGACCTTTTTACCCCGCATAGGGGGCTTAAAGGACCATTGGATACAATGTTTAAAATCATTATTATGTATACAAGGTTAGTCAGAAAGGGGGTACTAATCCGAAGCCCACTTATAGTATCACTGATGACTGTTTGAAAGCAAGTGTTAAAATTTCAAAATTCGATATATTTTTTTCCAAATAAAATGATTTTTATTTTAGTTTTTTCAAAAATTCTTCTTCCCTGCTTTACTTACAAATTCAGAAAATGGTGCTTCTAATTCAAGACCCCAAATATGACCTAAAATGTAAACACAGCTGATCATAACTGGGGATAAATAGATTTTAGAGATTTTTTTTAGAGATTTTTGAACGCCTGTTTCTCTTAAACTATTGAGTTTTGGGAAAAGTTGTAGAACAAAAGTTATTCATTATTATGTGTACTGTAACACCCTTTCGGATTAGTACCCCCTTTCTGACTAACCTTGTATATATAATAATATTACATAAAGTGTCCCCACCATTGTAGCATTTTTTCTCATATATCAAATGAAAGAACGTAAAAAATACATAATTTTATTGTACGGCAGTAAATGTTCGAATAATAAGGGAAAAAAGTTATTCATCTTCAAAGAAACACAATAAATTATTTTTATAAAGATTCAGTGAGGTTCTTTATCTTATCACTCATTTCTTCAACCTTCATGTTTACATTTGTTTATTCATAACCTCTATGATTATTTTCTATTTAAAATAGTATTATTATAAATAATAAATATAATTTTAAGAAGCATTCATTTCTATAACCATACTGATTATTACTATACTGAAACATACGTAATACAGATTCATTTGTAATGTCTTATTATGATTACTTTGTTGTTTTTAAAATCTAAGAACATGATAATAATCATAAAATAGTAATCATAAAGAGCAGAGCAGTCTAATATAAAAATAACTAAGAAAAAAATATTGTTTGCCACATTCATACATTCATTCTTTCATACTTTGTTTCAGTAATTTGTTATTCAGAATAACATATATTTTTTCACACATGGCCCATAGTGCTACACTGCTGGGGACAGGGTCCGAACAAATTTTCCCATTGTTCTTTGTATGTTTACGCCGCAACGGCACCGCTCAGGCGCCGCGCCGCGCCGGAGCCGCACCGCATCGTGTCGCTTCTCCTTTCCGCTCCGCCCAGAGCAGAAGAAGCTAATTGGTGAATACGCATCCTTAAAAAAAAAACTCGAACTTTTTCTTACCATTTTTGTACGGAACACTAAAAACCCCTTTTTTAAAAAAAACGTTGCCCAACGCTCTTGTATCGTGGGTGCGTTTACAGACACAAATCTCGCATACACAAACGCCCAGACCCGAAATAACTGTCTGTAGGGCATACAATTTTTTGCTTCGTGTGGGAATCGAACCCACAACCCGTTGCGCAGAAGCCAATCGCTTAGCTACTGCACCAAACGTAAATGAAAACATAACCTCTATAAAACTGTCAAACTACTTACAGGTTTTGCGTTATTTCCAAAACACGTTCTGTATCACTCATAAAAAGGTACTTAAAGAATGGGTTAAACCACACTCTGACGTATTATTATTTATAATAATGGCTGCGTATTATGTAGATTGAGCGAGGTTAAAAACCGCGGAATAATAACCTATGGAAAGTTACAGTTCTAGTAAAACATAAGGCTTGATACGAACGAACACTTTTTTAATGCGTTCGTTCGTATCAAGACATAAGATATAGATAAAACGACAACTTCTTTTATCGAGTCGATTCGAGAAATGTACCTATCTATTCTAAACGTAAAATTTGACATAGGATATAGATAAAACGACAACTTCTTTTCTCAACTGCTGTCGACAACTGTTGACAACTGCTGTCGTTTTATCTATATCTTATGTCAAATTTGACGTTTAGAATAGATAAATTTCTCGAATCGACTCGATAAAAAGGTCAGTGTTCGCACTGTAGCTCTGAGAAAAAAAGCTGAAACAAACTCAGAGGTCAAGGTCTCTTTTAAAGTCCAGACATTGTATTATAAAAAGGCATGTATTTAACGCGGCGAACAACTAATCTGATTTAGGGTTTATAAATAATTAAAATGGGTAGCAAAAATAATTAGGTTGGCAGCTACAGTGAAGTAGCATTTTAAGTATAAAGTAGCAGCTTTATTTTTAGTTGTAAGCTTTGTTTAAATTTAAATTGGCAGTGATCTTTTGGTTTTTCTTTTTAAACTAGGTGGAGCTTAAGTCGACGGAGCCCCACTGTGCGGGGCTCCTATTTCTGTCTGCAGGGTTTAAAGTAACCTAACACGAAGGGGATGACGGGGGGTAGAGTGAGCCAGCAAAGCGAGCGAACGAAGCCCCCGTCATCCCCTTCGAACCTAACCTATCCATGTCGGGATTCCCCTTAACCACCCTGCTAACATTATTAGTCGCCAAGTCATTATTTATAGCTCCTCGCCTCATTTTATTAGTTGCAAACACTTAGTCGCCTTTTAAGTTATTAGTCACCTGGAAAATAATAAGCCTTATAAAAATATGCGAGTGTAACAATGTAGGGCAACGTATTGGAATAGCCTTTTGAGGAAAGAGCCATTGTAGGTTTGAGTTGACCTGTCCCAACTGACGGCACGCATGCATCAGCCATCGTGTAGCTCAACCTCATTTTAGGGAGCTCAACGACCCGACGCACGTCGCCACCAATCAGCCGGACATTTGCGAAGGTCAGAAAAAATACTCAAACCGCCAAACAGCAAGTACTTGTGCTTGGAATTAAGCTGATCTGGTACCTGTTGTTGTTTTTATAAACTTTTTTTATTACTTATTTCCTTAATCGGGCACAGGTAACTATTTTCCGACCAACTTTATTGGAATACGTCGCGATGTTTCTTTCTTATATTTTTATTTTTAAATAAATATTAAATATTAGCCTGTAACTGTCCCACTGCTGGGCAAAGGCCTCTTCTCATACAGAGAAGGAACGAGCATTGATCGCCACGCTTGCTCACTGCGTGTTGGCGATTTCAGACTATTAAAGTCCAGGTTTCCTCACGATGTTTTCCTTCACCGTATGTCAGTGGCGTCTTAGATTAACTAAGAAAGTACATATGACATCGAAAAAGTCACATTGGTACATGCCTGGGTTTGAACCCGCAACCCGGTGCTTAACAAGCGGGTCTGTAACCTCCGGGCCACCACGACATCATTTATTTATTTTTAAACCTGGCAAAATTAAATTTTTTTTACTCATCATCATCATCTTCCTGCCCTTATACCATGTTACTTGGGGTCGGCGCAACACGTTTTCTTCTTCCATTCCGTCCTGTCAACCGTCATGATATCACTGACACCCTTCTCTTTCATATCATTCTTCACACAATCCATCCATCTTTTCTTTGGCCTCCCTCTTCCTCTCCATCCATCCACATTTATATTCATAACTCTTTTGGTCACATGCGTTTCATCTCTCCTCTTCACATGCCCATACCAAGACAAACGGTTCCCTTTCAACTTTTCTGTCACTGGCGCTACTTTCAAACTTCCTCTAATATACTCATTCCTGACCAGAATGGATAAGGATCCATTCTGGTCATTCCACACATCCATCTCAACATTCTCATCTCCGCTACATGCAATCTTTTTTCATCCGTCTTCTTCACGGCAACAACATTCCGATCCATACAGTACGACATGTCTTATCACTATTTTCTTAAATAAAAATGATACCTACATTAAAAAAAACGTTGTTTTCTTGTTTTTGTTGTTTATTAAAAATTTCAAATTATTTATTATTTACTTTTCTTAAAACCGCCTGCCCGATTAAGGGTTAATTTGCATAATTTTATTATTGTAAATAATATTACGTGTTTCTTTGTATAGACTCGAATCATTTATTCACCTGACAGACAGATCTGTGTTGCTGGGGAGTTTGTTGCGCCGTTTCTTCTTCACAGCATAAACACTAGGAAGCGGTGAAAGACGGGCGTTTTTGGGGGCTATGTTTTGTAACGACGTCCAAAAAGAACTAAGTAATTCTAATTTATTTTCCTCGTTTAGTCCAGCTGTGAGACACATAAACTTAATTAAGATTATGTTGATAATATAACTGTTTATTTTGTTCTTTTTTTTCTTTTTTTCATAATTATGTTATACACCGTGGGCCTGACGAAAGATTTTAACCACGCCTTTCTGATGGTATTATGAGTCAAATGTTATATCAACGAAAGTCCAATTCAGTGTTTTTTTTCGGGACTTTCGTAATCAACTAACTTTAGTACCTACTTCCTGGTAAACTATACCTTATGTTGAACCGGCAACATTTATAAATTATGAGAGTACCATTTTAATTTTCGAAATATTAATTATTTACGTATTTTACTACACAAACGATATTTACACGATTACAAATAAAAGTATTTGCAAATAACAAAAAATATATCCTAATATAACTATAAACTAAAATAGGGCATCAAAATATTCCTCCGCATCGCTGTCCACTGGTAACGTGTCCAGAAGGCTGGCAGCATTGCCACGTTGTATGGCAATGCTAATCCTTTGGCCAAGGTGGAGACCAGCCTTCGGGTCACGGGAAGCGTCGACCAGCCGCCTTGCAACCTCTCTATACAAGGTTAGTTTTAGTATATGCGAAACCTGAAACTAGTTTGTTCAGAATCACTAGGAGAATCGATTGACATATTTTTTACACCACATTTTTTTTGTTTTTTTTTTTTTCATAAATTTCAATTTTGTTTCAGTAGGTTTCTACCCATAACAATTGACGGGAATAGACACCTTGAGGCTTGAAATGGTCCGCTCGGTCAGTTTCCGTGTATTAGACAACTCCTGCATAGCACATCTCAGGCATTTCACACTTTTTTAGCGAACTTAACGCGACATAAACTAAGGTGTAACTTGGAGATTTACTAAAAAAAACACATATTCAGGCAGTTCTGATGAAAATCTTGTTGGGGTGTCTCGGTTTTCGCATAAAGTAAAAATAACGTTGTATATGTATAAATTATCGTGAGAGTGGATAAGAAACTTCTCACTTCACAACCCTCCCCGACAAATAAGACATGGCGAGGTATGGTGTGACAAAAGTCGCAACGCCGCGTTCATAGGACTTGTTATCAGTGGCGAAGGCTCCATACAACTCGTTTCCTATCGGCTTCCCTTTCGAAATATGGCAAATACTAGTATTTTCAACTATCATTTAAAGAAATAATTGGTCCGGCTTCCCTTTTAAGAAAATTCACCCTTCGCCACTGCTTGTTACCATAGATATTTTTCGATTTGTGAACTTCCGTAAATAATGAGTATTTCGAAAATTAAGCTTTATTCAACAAACTATATCCTAGCATTTCTTTTCCAACTAGGCATTGGAATCGAAGGTTAAAATCTTTCGGGTACCGCGGTGTATATATTATTATGTTGTGTCTCTAGGTACTGTGTACAAAAAAATGTTTCTCTCATTCATTCACCGTCGAAACTTTTTTGTGTACTCTTTGTTATGCAGGATTCCTCACGATGTTTTCATTCAGCGTAAAAAAAACACGACGAAAAAAATTGCGTGTTCTCATCATGCTTGGCGAATGAATTACCTACTTATAGCCGTATGTTGTTTAACGCATAGAAGGATGATAGTGATAAAGAAACTATTGGTGTACATTAAGTCAAGTTTTTTTTTTTCTTGCTGATAATCCTCATGGATGTCCTTCGCCCGGCGATAGCGAAGGGGTATGCCGGACTCTTACCGGCTCAAAACCCACGGTGTTCCTTCTCCTGACCCTTGGCCGGGGTCGCGGGATTCGCAGCTGCATGCACCGCAACCCCGGCAGGCCTCGGTCCGTCCGCCCTTGGCGGACCTCTCCCTCTGTGGGGCCTTGCCCCACATCGTGCTGAGAGGCGCGCACGGAACACTGCGCGTCGCCTTCTTGGGTCTGGAGGTCTACTCCCTAAGCACGAAGTCCGTGGTTTCGGCCGTAGTTACGAGCGTTTCCTACTCCCTATCACCTACTGACATACGATTATTTCGGGGCCCGAACTAAGAATGGATGACAACACGATTTGACAGTTGTCCCTACTACCGATGTGTTTTTAAACGTCCGAAAAGTTAAACTTGACACTTGTTTTGTTCACTTCTACGTTTCGGGATACTTTCGGACGGGCTTAGGGAGTAGGCCCCCTGTTACTGGTCGGGCGAAGGGTCCCCCCCCCTAACCCGCCGTCCGCAGGTCACACACTACGGTGGCCGGAGATCGTCGCGCGCCCTCCGGCGCACATTAAGTCACCCTGCCTTACCAGTCTAAGTAGATAATGGCGTTCTGTCGAGATGACCTGAGGGCTATGTAACTCAATCCAATGGTTCGGTCCCGATTCTAAAAGATGTTGAGCTATGGCCGATTTTTGGACGTCACTGTTTTTCACAGCCCTTATATGTTCCGAAATTCTACAAGCTACAGTACCTACCTAGACTGGTAAGAGAAGCGATAGAGATTACCAAATATAAGAACTTCAACCGGGAGGATGGGTTTCAACTGTCGAGGACCTGGAACCCAGTGGTTCAATTGTGTAAAAACCGTAAAACTACTGAAAAAAGTTCGCGAGCGGATACAGTGAGTTTTGTGTGTAAAAAATAAAATAAATCGTCTGTGACCAGTAAAACCTCGTAAGTAATAATTGTGGTCAAACACGTTTTGTGTTATATTTAGCGAGAAAACCTCGCAACGTATGTTTACGACTGGCCTGAATTAAATATAATGCAAATAAAGAAGTTGATAATGAATAGTGCACCTGTTTATCTGCTGATAACCCTGAATACAAGGTGTAACTTAAATAACTTAAAAAAACTGCTAAGTAGGTATGGCAATTCCAGAAGGCATATTTTTTTCTATTTCCTTCTCATCATCTGCCTAGCCTTTTCTCAACTATGTTGGGGTCGGCTTCCAGTCGAACCGGATGCAGCTGAATATCAGTATTTTACATGGAGCGACTGCCTATCAGACCTCCGCAACCCAGTAACTGGGTAATACGATACTCTTGGTAAGACTGGTTGTCAGACTTTCTGGCTTCTGACCAACAGTAACGACTGTCAAAGATCTACAAATGACAGCCGGGACCAACGGCGTTACGTGCTTTCCGAAGCACGGAGGAAACTCGCTATGGTAAATGGTCACCCATTCACAGACCAACCTCGGCCAGCGTGGCTTAACCCGGAAGATCGGTCGATGCGGCTGTAATTATTTAGCCACGAGCTCCTTCTATTTGCTTCTATGTGAATTTATTTCTTACATTAACCTGCAATAATCTTGTAGCGACACTGCTGACGCAAAGTTTTCTATACTCAAGCGCATCATTGTATTAGCGCGGCGCAAAAGTCGTCTCCCCGCACCGTACAGTTAGGTCGATAATTCGTTATAGTATGTAGTTTATAATCAATTATGTATTTGAACACTGGTACCAGTAAAGTAAAGTATATATATCCTAACATGTGACCATCATTGATCGACCGATCTTCCGGGTTAAGCCACACTTGCCGAGGTTGGTCTGTGGATGGGTGACCATTTACCATAGCGAGTTTCCTCCGTGCCTCGGAAAGCACGTAAAGCCGTTGGTCCCGGCTGTCATTTGTAGATCTTTGACAGTCGTTGCTGTTGGTCAGAAGCCAGAAAGTCTGACAACCAGTCTTACCAAGAGTATCGTATTACCCAGTTACTGGGTTGTGTAGGTCTGATAGGCAGTCGCTCCATGTAAAATACTGATATTCAGCTGCATCCGGTTCGACTGGAAGCCGACCCCAACATAGTTGGGAAAAGGCTGGGCAGATGATGATGATGTGACCATCATTGAGTAATCCTGTATTATGTGCTCCCACATTCTCATTCTATTTCTCACACTACTGTAATGGAATTGTCACGAACAACTATTTTGAAAAGAGTATTCTTGGAGTTTCTTGCCGGCTCTTCCCCATGCAACCTACCTTTTGGAACCGTGCACCTAGTTTTGACGTTTTAAAAGTGCCTGTAATCTGATCTATTTGAAATAAAAAACTTTGACTTTGAAAACGCACAACCTGTTAAAGGATCACTGTAATCATCATTATGAACAACTTTTACTATGGGACCAAACATGAAGTTAAGTGGTTGTGCGTTATTTAAGTTACACCTTGTATTTAACGACAAAAATCCATTTTTTTTCCAAAAAAAACCTTATACCTAATTAACATTTGACACCTAATCAAATCAAAAAAAAATATTTCACATAAACCAATACAGGCGCTTATGAAAAGTCGAATTTAGGTGCACCTTTCGAGAATTCATGTTGAAATATTAATTACCTACATGATTTAGTAGGTAATGGTTCAATTACAATAAAACAAATAAAAAACACAGTGTAGTTCCTTACAAAATGTTTGAGGAAACGGTGTTTTCCGTCTTCTGTAAAATTTTGATTTTGGCAATAACGACGTTTTCGCTGGTGGCCGATGATATTCAAATGAAATAGATACAATTATTTTTACATGTAGCATAATTTCATACAGGGTGTTAACAAATCCGTGTAATTCCTTAAAACCACATGATCTACTAATGGTGTAGAATGGCCACGCACGGGATTTAGCTTGATCAAAAATAAAAAAATAAAGATCTTTTTTTCATGCGGTAGCGGTAATTGATCGTTTCTAAACCTAATAAGGAATCAGCAAAAAAAAAGAAACTAAACACTTTTTTATTTTTATTTCAATTACCATTTCGATGCCACGCATAAATTAATGGAAGCACGGCAACACGGCTGGTGGGTACGACTAACGCGATATCGCTCTTTGCAGTCAGTTAACTTGGGGCTCTAAAATGACTCAGAAATAGAAAACCAAGGTTTTGTTTTTCGATTTTTTTTTCATTTGATTTTCTGGAATACCCATTTAGGGTTCTTCTGTGTCACCAGTAGATCACGCGGTTTGAAGGAATTACACGAATTAATTTACACCCTGTATCAAATTATGCTACATGTAAAAATAATTGTATCTATTTCATTTAAATATCATCGGCCACCAGTGAAAACATCATTATTGCCAAAATCAAAATTTTACAGGAGACGGTAAACACCGTTTCCTCAAACATTTTGTAAGGAACTACACTGTGTTTTTTTTTGTTTGATTGTAATTGAACCATTATCTACTATTAATATTAGAACACGAATTCTTGAAAGGTGTCAAATGCGAATAACTAGGTTTTTTTTGGAAAAAAATATGGATTTTTGTCGTTAAATACAAGGTGTAACTTAAATAACGCACAACCTCTTAAGGGTCTTAAGGGGTATAAGACAATACTTAGAAACCAGTGGAGCACCTTGTCACTGAGGCTGAGATCTATAGATCCAACTTGGACTTAGCTTAGACTTTGCTCAGACTTTACTTACCTAATACTTTGCTAGGTGTATGCTTAGCATAATCTTAGATTTGGAATTTATAGACGTAGTACGTTGAGACTATGCTGAGCTTAGGCTAAGCATACGCTAAGACGGTCGATGTCAAAATACAAGTTAATGTTTCGTTTCAAGCATTACATTCTTGATTTTTCTTTATAAAAGTTTAACAATAATAATATGTAAATAATCTAGAACTATGCTCATATTTCTTCTATGTATTATTATTTTAAGAATAAGCAGAAATTGGCATGCTTATAAGTTTTTTTTTTTTATAAACGAACTCAATATTAATTCATTGAAACGGATCGCATCGTTTTGACAATTTGTCGAAAAAAAGTAATTTTTAATGCCCTGTTTTCGCCCGAGAGAGATTCGAGCTGGAACAAAAATTAGATATAAACCTGGATACACAAAGCTTACAAATTATTATTAAAAGCAGAGATCGAGACACATTCCTTGAATTTTGTATAAAAGTAGTTAAAATTGTGAATAATAGGAATAAGGTAGCTTAAACAATGTATAATAGCAGCATACAGGGTGTAAAAAGACCCATCACATAGCCGAAATCTACGCACTCTGTACATCAAACTAAATAACATGGACTAAAAATAATTGCTGGGAAACGACTTTTATTTTTAAGCATAAAAAAAACTCTGTTTTTTTGTAGCGCATAATGTAATGCACGTAACTGAATGTGCCTGTGTGGGTCGTGCAGCGGCAACACAGCTGAGCCAAGGCGGTTGTGTGCGTTTGATATTCATTGCGTTTTTGTAACTTCAAATGCGTAATTTGTTAGGAAAAATTGAAAATTTTGATAATGTTTGTTTGGAAGAAAGTTTAGTATTATCACTTAGAATAGGTTTCTGCAAAAATCTAAAAAAAAATATGTTGACTTTGACTTTCGATATCTCCGGAAGCAATGATTTCCCAGGTACGGTCTGTTAGAAAAAAATGATCCCAATGATGGGTAGAATATGTGGTTTTCGTTAACGTTAAGGGTCTTTTTACACCCGATATAGTATAATATATGAGGACTAATTAGGTATATGAGCAAATGACTGTAAAAGTAAAGACTGTAATATGTAAGGAACTAGGTTAAGACGAAATTGAATACGAAGGAAAAAAATAAAACTAGAAGTTGTTCCAACAATAGCTCTCATACCTATCTAAGTAGTACTTCAGTAGCCTAAAATAGAATTAATTAAGGCAGTTGTCCCATCATCGGCAAGGAAGCGACTAACTATCGACTATTTTTTCGCTCAAGAAACGTATAAATAGATATACATTCCGTGTAAACAAAAGAGATGAGATTAATAGTCGATCGCTGACTGTTCACACTGCCGGCGAGGACTCGCTCCACTAGTTTGTAGTTGAGCGACAAGAGCTATCAAAGATAATACTCGCTCAGCGATACTTGCTCGGCGATGCTCGCTTGGCCGACAGACCTCACGCCGAGAGATCAACCAGCGGTCAGCGAGTGGTGCTTGTAATCGCCCGTCGCACTCGCACACTCGCTTATAGCCCAGCGACAAAACTATCGGAACTACACACTCGCTTGTCGCTGCTCGCCAACTCGTTTCCAGTTTCTAGCTCTACTCGCTACTCGCTCATCGTCGGCGGTGGGACAAGTGCCTTAATACCGTAAGTTAAACTGTATAAGCTTCCACGGTCTCCGATCTCCATGTTGGAGGAGGATGGAGGAGCTCGTGGCTAAATAATTACAGCCGCATAGACCGATCTTCCGGGTTAAGCCACGCTTGCCGAGGTTGGTCTGTGGATGGGTGAGCATTTACCATAGCGAGTTTCCTCCGTGCCTCGGAAAGCACGTAAAGCCGTTGGTCCCGGCTGTCATTTGTAGATCTTTGACAGTCGTTACTGTTGGTCAGAAGCCAGAAAGTCTGACAACCAGTCTTGCCAAGAGTATCGTATTACCCAGTTACTGGGTTGTGGAGGTCTGATAGGCAGTCGCTCCATGTAAAATACTGATATTCAGCTGCATCCGGTTCGACTGGAAGCCGACCCCAACATAGTTGGGAAAAGGCTAGGCAGATGATGGTCTCCGATCTCCATGTCGGAGGAAATACTGCAAGGCAGGAGTGTGGTTTTAGTCGGTAAGAGCCCGACACCACTCAAGCCATCTCACCCGTGAGGTGGCTTGAGTGTTCATGAGGACTTCCCATACCTGCCAAAAAAAATAAAAAAAATACTTAGAAACCCAAAACTTATTCGCAAAATAGTATGTTTATGCATGGGCTGTGCCTATAAAAAGAAAACTTACTGACCTCCAAGATGCAGGTACTTCCTACTTTGGGGGTCAGCAGCAAGGATCTGCTTAACTTATCTTAAAAATAGCCTCGTTATAATTAATTTATTAATTAGATCAAGAACATTGTAAGGCTGTGTTTTCAATAAATTAATTATAATTATCCGTTTATTCATTCAACATACATATCAAATACATTTTTAAATATTTCCACACACCAAAGCCACTTCACCCGGCGGGTTATTGCGACCAACTAAGCGAGCTAACATGACGCAAAACAATTAGTGAGGTCTGCCAGGCTTGTTTTGCGTCATGTTCGCTCGCTTAGTTGGCCACTCGATCAGCGTGTTAAGAAAGCTCCTCCGAATCTGTGAAGACTACGCGGTGGCTCATGGTCTCAGGTACAACTCAACCAAAAGCGAGCTCTTAGTGTTTAGGGCGAAAAATAAAACATATGACATTATTCCACCGGTTACCTTGGACAGAGCCCCTCTGAAAAGAATTACTCGTTTTAAATACCTGGGGCACTGGCTTACCGATAGGCTATCGGATTACGACGATTTAGAGAGGGAACGGAGAGTGACAACGGTGACATTCTAATTTGATTTATTTTTGTCAATTATTATTAATTTAATTATTCTTATGCAATTTCTGTTAATACTATTGTGGCCTTAATATTGTAATAATGCCTTATATTGTGAGTGTGAGTATTATACAGGTTCAATACTTTCAGTATTTTCACTGCTGTCTGGCGGTTTGAGTATTTTATGGCCTACTTTCATGGTCCTGGCTGGTAGTAATGTTGTGCGTCGGGTCGTTGAGCTCCCTAAGATAGGGTTGAGCTTCACGATGGCTGATACATGCGTGCCATCGGTTGGGACAGGTCCTCTCAAACTGCTCTGGAACTTTCCTCAAAAGGCCAGTCCAGGCGTTGCTCTGCATTGTCCTCACACAAATTTTTGTCACAGAAAATATGTCTGGACTTTAACAGAGACTTTGACCCCTGAGTTTGTTTCGGCCTTTCTTCTCAGAGGTAGTCAGATAGGAAACGCCGACGACATCTAGCTTTAAAAAAATAAACCGACATGTAAAAGTGATTTTTAAATATCCAATTTGCAGAATAAACAATTTCATTTCATTTCAGAGCGTTGGCGGTCAGGTGTAAAATGCTGGCCCGCAGGTTCGCACGGTGTACGCGACAGGTTAAAATAATACTGTTTAGGGCCTACTGCCAGTCACTGTATTCGTGCGCCCTGTGGGTCAGTTATACACAGGGCTCGTACAATGCTCGACGAGTCCAATATAATAATGCGTTCCAGGTAATGCTGGGGTTGCCGCGCTTCTGTAGCGCGTCAGGGATGTTCGCGGACGCACGCGTTCCAGCTCACAGACAAGGGTGAAACTACTTGTGCGTTCACATCTAACGCTCGCCGCACGCTGCTCAGTTCCGGTCTAGTCTGCGCACATCTCCACCCTAGCCAGCACACATCTCCGCTACAGTCTAGCCAGTACGCATCTCCGCACAGTTTCGGTGGATACACCCTAGCTGAAAAACATTATTCTCTTCTCGTCTTCGCTTCGGACATCTCCGCACATCTCCGCTTTGGTGGAGTCCGGGCCTAAGGCCCAGTTTCCACCAAAGTGGAGAGGAGAGGAGACGAGAGGAGGTGTGTTTTGAATAACCAATCAGATTTCGTTATTTCCACATCTCTTCTCCGCTTAGCTTCGGTGGAAATGGATCAAGCGGAGAGGAGATGTTTCATTTTTTATAGATTTTTTACCGCGAGCGAGCAAGCGACGCGGCAGAGCGGAAATGTGTGTAGCCGGGCGGTCGCGCTCGTGCGCCCCTTTACCCGATGCCTTCCCCCCGTGCCTCGCACACCCGAACTGACTGATTTCGAGCTCTCACAGCTCACATCTCTGCTACGCACAGCTCACATCTCCTCTCTGCTACGCATCTCCTCTCCGCTTTGGTGGAAATAACCTGCCAGCTTCTCAGCACATCTCCTCTTGTCTCCTCCTCATTACATGTCAAAGACCTTTTCTCATACTGATAAGGATACTATGTATTAATAAATTACCCGAGCAACATGCAGGTTTTTTACTTGCTTGAATTTCTATAAAGAAGCAAGTTTGAACAAGTCTAACTCAAACTCAAAACTCGTTTATTCAAAATAGACTTGAACTACTTAGTTATTTTTGTATGTCAATGTTACAGCAATGCCAATTATAAGGCGACTCCCAAAAGCGGCCGTCCTTCACCGCTTCCTAGTGTTTATGATGTGAAGAAGAAACGGCGCAACAAACTCCCCAGTAACACGAAATAGCAATAGACTGGTTAGCAATTTATTTTATATTCATTACTAGCTTTTGCCCGCAGCGTCGCTTGCCGTCTAATTTTAAACCCGCGTTTACCTCTTTTCTAAGTGTACCTAGTAGTAAAATCCAAAACTTCGGCTTTTATTATTTATTTTGAAGAGTGTATAACACACTGGCATTAGCCAAATTTCAAGTTATACCAGTGCCCAAATGTTAACAACCAATTTCACCCCTAAAGAGGGGTGCAATTTCTAAAAACGCCTAAACATGTGTATGTTTATTTCTAACCAGAAATCTAGATATTTAATTCCATGATTCTTACTTCAAAAGTACCAGATTTCTCATACAAACTTTCAACATTGATTTCACCCCCTTAGGGGTAGAATTTCCAAAAACGCTCAAACATGTATATATTTATTTCTTACCAAAAAGCTTCGTATTTAATTTCATGCTTCTTACTTCAAAATGAAGGACTTACATACAAACTTAAATCCCCTATTTCACCCCCTTAGGGGTTGAATTTCTAAAAATCCCTTCTTAGTGGATGCCTACATCACAAAAAGAAGCTACTGCGAAAATTTCAAGTTTTCAACCCCAGCGGTTTAGGCTGTGCGTTGATAGATCAGTCAGTCAGTCACTCAGCTTCTCTTTTATATGTATAGATTCATGAATTAAAAATCTTCTAAAATGTATTGAAGATGTTAAAAATTGGCAGCACTGATCGTGACGTGGTCTTGGGCCAATGTGGCTGAATACCTGGTATTATGTACCATGGTTTCAACCAGGCTTGTAATGTCAACATCATCTTCATCTTCCTGCCCTTATCCCATGTTACTTGGGATCGGCGCAACACGTTTTCTTCTTCCATTCCGTCCTGTCAACCGTCATGATATCACTGACTCCCTTCTCTTTCATATCATTCTTCACACAATCCATCCATCTTATCTTTGGCCTCCCTCTTCCTCTCCATCCATCCACATTTATATTCATAACTATTTTGGTCACATGCGTTTCATCCCTCCTCTTCACATGCCCATACCAAGACAAACGGTTACCTTTCTGTAATGTCTGTGTATAATATTCTTCTAAGTTATTTTAATACTGCAGCAATAGGATTAACCCTGGGTTATTCCCGGAGCCCACGGTTTGTATAACATCTCATCAAATAAAAACACAATACACAGAAAAAATAACATTTCTATAGCTAAGGGTCAACCAACTTTGCGATTAATCGTCTGCGATTTGTTACTGCGTCTTAACGTACCATTCAGAATAGTTAAAAAGTCTACTTACTATAATTTTGCCGGTCATTATATTAAACAACGTTATTTTTAGTATATGCAAAAACCGAGACACCCCAACAAGATTTTTATCAGAACTGCCTGAATGTGTGTTTTTTTTTAATGAATCTCCAAGTTACACCGTAGTTTATGTCGCGTTAAGTTCCCTAGTAAAGTGTGAAATGCCTGAGATGTGCTATACAGGAGTTGTCTAATACATGGAAACTGACCGAGAGGACCGTCTGAAGCCTCAAGGTGTCTAATCCCGTCCACTGAGCGTAGAAAGCTATAGAAATTTATGAAAAAAATGCGGTGTAAAAACTATGTCAATCGATTCTCCTAGTGATTCTGAACAAACTAGTTTCAGGTTTAGTGTATACTAAAACTAAACTTTTATTTCTGAAACGCAAAAAAAAACTTAGGTACCAGTTTTTTCTATAATTTTTATGAGTTAAAGTTTATCCAAAGGTTGTCTTGTAAAGATCGCTTCAACTTCAAAACTCATTTACTCAAAATAGACTAGAATTACTTAGTTCTCTTTGAATGTCAATGCTACATATACTTACGACAGCCCCCAAAAGCGCCCTCCCTTCACCACTTCCTAGTGTTTATGCTGTGAAGAAGAAACGGCGCAACAAACTCCCCAGCAACACATATCTGTCTGTCAAGTGAATAAATAAATTGAGTCTATTGTTATTGTAAAAGCTCGAATATTGGTGAATCTTAGGTTTATCTTGTAAATCTTAGGATTTACCAACATGAGTTGGTAAATGAAAAAAACAAATAAAAAAACATATTATTATAAGTCGCGCGGAGAAGGTTTGCCGATGGCCTCATGACGTCACGCGTCGATGGTCGGTACGATTCAGACGAGCGCGGGTAGCGGTCGGTGAAGTGGGAGGCGCAGTCATCGGCAAACCTTCTGCGCGCGACTAGTATCTTTTAAATTCAATTGTATTGTAATTTTATTCTTTATTGTTTATACAGGGCGTCCCACGACTTTGCCACATGGAGGGGAAGTACCTTAAATACTGTAGATAGAAAAATTTACTGAATGAAGACTTCATTTTTATTTTAAAAACAATATGAACTGCATTCAAAGAATTTTAAATAATCACCTGTCTGAACTGGGAATCGAACCCGCTAAATGTGAAAACAAAAAAAAATGCAATTTTATTGTACTAATCGAAAGGTTCGATCAGATGAATGTTTTTCTTCTAAGTAACATAGCATCTAAAATAAAAGGAACACCATGAAATCTAACATTTATTTGAAATAATAAGACATGTTTAACTGTGCAACTTACAAACAATTTAATTTATTAAATGCTCAAAATGTGTCTCTTCCAAATTATACAAATTGTAACTCTTTTAACAATCTCGCTTACCATTGATTTATTTATTTTTTCATGGTGAATATTTACAATAATACTTCTAAATAGTAATAAAGCAGAAAGTAGTACATAAAGTCAGTTATAAGCACGACATAGTCAGAGAAAATACTATTCAGTATTCTGAACAAAATTTTAAATTAAATGTGAAATTTCATGGTGTTCCTTTTATTTTGGATGCTATGTTATTTCGAAGAAATAAATGGATCTGATCGAGCCTTTCGATTAGTACAATAAAATTGCAGTTTTTTTTTGTTTTCACATTTAGCGGGTTCGATTCCCGGATCGGACAGGTGATTATTTAAAATTCTTTGAATGCAGTTCGTATTGTTTTTAAAATAAAAATGAAGTCTTCATTCAGTATTTTTTTCTATCTACAGTATTTAAGGTACTTTACCTCCATGTGGCAAAGTCGTGGGACGCCCTGTATAGTATACTGTGGCTATATAGTCTGATATTTTGTTTTATAATTATTGTTTTAATTTGCATCATGCAGCAATTAATGATACATCTATAATCAAATCATATTACTGCCTATTATCTGGTAGTATGAGTCTGTCATGCTCATTTAAATGTCCTGCTGATGGTGGCGTTGTATATCCTGTCGTTGGGTTCCCTACTATGGTTGAGCTGAGCGATGCGGATGTGCACGTCATGCTCGTGAACGGGTGCTGTCTGTCGGGACTGGTCAGCCCTTAACTGCTATGGCAATCCTAGAAGGCATATTTTTCTATTTGTTACTCTTATGTGAGTTTATTTCTTACATTAACCTGCATTATTCTCATTCTATTTCTCACACTACTGTAATGGAATTATCCTGAACTACTATTTGAAAAGAGTATTCTTGGAGTTTCTTGCCGGCTCTTCTCCATGCAACCTACCTGTTGGAACCGTGCACCTAGTTTTGACGTTTTAAAAGTACCTGTAATCTGGTCTATTTGAAATAAATTTTTTTGACTTTAATGTAAGGTTTAATATAAAATAAGAACATTCTTCGGGCTTTTACCGTTAGAGTTTGGCACATGCTAGGTTTTACCAATGTTTTGGGAATAAAACAATACTTATTATATACTTAATTAGAAAGTATTTGTCAAACGTTATAATTACGAGTCAATTGCTGCAGGTAAGTTACTAACAATTTTAAAACATTTTCAAAATACTTTTTGTAGGTACAGTAAAATAAACAAAAATAAAATTTTCTTCTTATGAACATAATACCTACGTTAGTTGAGCTAATAATTCATAAATTTTTCTTATCATTTGGTGTTATTAATTTCAATTTGGTTACGATAGTGCCCCGAGAATGCCAAGAAATTATTATTTTTCAACTTTTACCGTGTGTCTGATGTAAAACCTAAGATTTACCAAGGGAATGCTAGTAAAAGTCCGAAATTAACGATTATCACAGAAGAGTTTGGACTTTTACCAATAAGAACTGGTAAATCTTAGGTTTTACTGGAGAATCTTAGGATTTACCGTTGTTCGATCTTTTACTGTTACATAAACACATAAAAAGGTAATATTAATAACAATAACGAAATTATGTATATAATTAGCGATAAGACCGCTTACGGTAATAAGTAGTTCTCACTACAATTAATTAATTTTGCCTGTATTAATTAAGTGAGTACAATCTACATAATGTCGCTGCTTAAATTCAAAAGGGCCACAAGTCAAAATAACTAAAAATCCTTTTTATTGCAAAAATCGTTTCAATTCTTTTTATATTTTTATATGCGAAAAAGACACCCAGTATTTTCGCATTAATAATAGTCCAATCACACTACTGCCCTCTTTGCATTTTTACACTTTGGTGGCTAATTTCAGGTCAAAGCGGCCATTTTGTCAGTTGTGACCCGGCATTCTGCCTGACCACACGTATTCTTTGTAAAAAAGGGCCACATTTCCAAAAATATCTCAGTTTCATTTAAAATTTTAATTAAATAAAATTTATATTAATATTAAAAAGTGCCACATTTTGGAATACGACCGTATTGAATTTAAAATACATGTAAGTGTAACATTATTTTATCAGCAAAAGTGCCGTGTTTTGTAATGCGTTCGTTTTGAATTTAAATGAAATGAGTTTTATTATTATTTTACGTAAAAAAAAGTGCAGTATTTGGAATGCTTCTGTTTTGCACATAAGATTAAGGTGAATATGATAGTTTTTATTGAAACAAATATGCATTATTTGTTTAGGTTGTTTTTATGTTTCAAAATTAAATCAAAAATTATAATAATTAGAGTTTCAATCAAATTATTAACATATGCTTCAAGCTTAATACTAAATATTTGACAAGGCACCTGGCCGAATAAACCGAATATTCGACCAAACTTGCTAAAATTAGTTTCTAAGGTGTTGCCGCGTAATCACGTTGTTATAAGCATGTATTTTGTCCGTCAAATATTCTGCTAACAACATTGTTTCTTAATTTATAGATGAGCACCTTAAAGAAAAATGTCTGGTAAGATTAGAAAAAGAGAAAGACAAGGAAAGTGTAGGCAAAATTATTATTCTAAGGCAAAAACTACAAGTCGCAGTCTATGATTTAAAAGCGGTAATACCCTGTCCACAAGGTGAAGTATCAAGCTTCTATTACGTCCCAAAGCTGAATCTTTTAAATTTTACTATTACTGGCTTGGTACTAAAAACACTACATGTTTTGTGTGGCACGAAGGAGAAGGAGGTCGCGGCGCTAACGAAATAGATTCATGCGTACTTATGTACTTAAAGAGTTTGCACGATAAAACAAGTGAAGATTTTGACGATGTTTTTTATAGCGACAATTGCTGTGGTCAACAGAAAAATAAATTTATGTTGGCAATGTATCAGCACGCCATAAATGAGTTTCAGAAACTTAGGAGCATAACTCATAAATTTTTAATTAAGGGGCACACCCATAATGAGGGGGATGCTGTTCACTCCGTCAGTCAGAGGAATATCACAAGAGCATTAAAATCTTCGCCAATTTATGTACCTGACCAGTACATAACTTTCATTAAACCGCAAAGAAGAAAAGAACACCTTTTACTGTAAAGGAACTCACACATGAGAATTTTATGACTTTGAAATCTCTGGCTGTTGGCAACTACACCACCAATGAAGATGGAGACAAGGTGAAATGGGCAGATCTTAAAGTCATTTAAACTGATCAAGAGCATAAGAACATGTTTTTATACAAGGTTAGTCGGAAAGGGGGTACTAATCCGAAGCCCACTTATAGTATCGCTGATGACTGTTTGAAAGCAAGTGTTAAAATTTCAAAATTCGATATATTTTTTTCCAAATAAAATTATTTTTATTTTATTGTATGTGTACTTTAACACCCTTTCGGATTAGTACCCCCTTTCTGACTAACCTTGTATAAGACTTCATACGAAGACGCAGAGTATGCCCAAGTAACTACATTAAAAAGAAGGCAAAATGCACCTGAAACTGGTCCGCGAACTATAAAAAAACTCTATGCCAATAAGTTACAAGTTGCTGAAGCGAAAAAACAAGGCATTTTAAACCTGATTGAAAAGAATGTGATCCCAAAGTATTACGAAACTTTTTATGCTAATCTTAATTATGATCATAGTTTTAAATCATAATTAAGTAAGTATACTTATTTAAACCAGGGTATTTTTAAGACTGATTGATACAGACTGATTTTAGTAGAGGAATAATTTAAAGTGTTAGTTAACGTTAAAAGTTTTGCTTAAGAGAGATTATTGTGATGACTTTTACTCTGTTCAACGAAACATGAGTCCTGACAGCTCGGTTATTTCATAAACGATAGCCGTAAGACCGCTATCGAAAAAATGACAACAACAGCATCAAAAACCGTGAAATAGCTATATTAATTGCTTTGTTTTTTTTTTATTGTTTAAATGTTGATTTTATAGAATGTTATTGCAAGGTATTGCTATCATTTAGTTATAATTGCGTATTCTTAACACATTGCACTAAAAAATGATGAAAAATATCTAATAAAACTTGTTTTTACTATGATTTGTGGCTTTTTATTAATTACATTCATAAACATTATGGTCATTTTTTATAAGCAAAAGGGACTTATGTGATATTTTACTTAACTGGGTAAAATTTATGGCAAAAATGAAATTATAGAGCAATAGAAGCTTAAAATATACATCCGATGATATATAACACATAGGTATAGAATATATATTTTTTTAATAAAAAAACAAATACCACGCCCAAAAACTTTGATGAGCTCTCCTGTAAAAAAATGACTTTTAGACTTATGGCCCCTTTGAATTTAAGCAGCGATGTATAAATAATGTAAATTTTATTTTAAATTATTTAAATCATTATCATCTTAATTATATACAACTTGTTAATAGATATTTTATAATGAAGCAAAAACATTGAATAATATTGAAAAATAATAATTGCTACGTGTATTAGAAACGATATTGATGCCAAGACAGAAGTTTTTAGAATTTCTGTCTATTTGAGCTTCACGCCAACAATACTGAAAAAAAAATACTACTGAAGCCCAAATCTCGTAATTAATTTGAAGTAAGACTGAAGGTTGACCGAACTGAGATTAAATTATGAATGACTAAAAAATGGTATTCTGGTACACTTAAAGTTCGGTCCGGTTTCAGTATCATCTCAGTCTATCTCGATATTATGTCAATTCAGTCAATTTAAAATCTATTAACAATAGCATACCGATATCAACAGTCATAGACTAAAATTCTAGAAATAAATGAGAATTCCAACTTGTCAAAATGGCTCAGTACATACCTAATGTAACCAGAATACCTTTTTGGCTTCAGTCAACTTTCAATCTCATTTCAATATAATCTCACGTTTGACGTTGTTGGTTAACGAACAAGAATACCATTTGTCATATTCATGACATTGAGACTAGACTGAGACTAGATCGAAACTATATTTTGAACTTTTTAATTACGAGAATTGGCCTTCTGATGTGATTTAGTTGAGATTTGGCAAAAATTACCGTTAAAGAGCGGGTCAGCTTACAAATTATCACGCTATTGAATGTGGGTGATAAGTAGTAATCATATTGGAAATAAATGTGAATATTGTTAGCGACACTACAATTTAATCGTTAAGAAGTGATTCTATCATTACAGTTATCGCTAATATTGGTATGTCAGGATTGTGAGCAGGGTAATGTAGTAAATAAAACCAACATAGACTCTCCACCACTGAGAGTACTTGTATTTGGGTTAGTGTTAGTAACATGTACTAGATCACAATATAATACTTTAGATAATTATTACAAGTTATTACAAGATCATAAAATAAGGACAAGCTAGTCAGATATAAAAGGTCAGACTTCTTCAGCTAATCTACACAGAATACTCTAGACAAGTGTTCCGTCGTACGGTCCAAGAAGCAATCCTCCGGGCGCACCGAGCGAGCCGGTCTCCTCCCTCCAACGGGCAGTGGTGGTCCGATGTTGACGTCACGGTTACTTAGGCAGCGGACAACAGATGGCGCTCACTCCACGAAGTTCCCGACAGTATATTTAAAAAAATGAGTACATACACCTACATGGTTAAGTTGTTGCGACAGAATGTTGTTATACGACTTCCACTTAAAAGCTACTTTTTTTTCAAAAATTAAATCTTATAATAATACCTAAAGCCTAGAATAAAGGATGGTGATTAAAAAAATCATTCTGATAAATGATAAACGAATTCGTGTAATTCTTTAAAACCACATGATCTATTACTGGTAAGTACCTACTATTAACCCCACATGCAATTTAGCTAGATTAAAAATACATATTTTTCTTGCAGTTGGAGTAACTGATCGTACTACTTATATAAACCACCGAACAAGGTTTCATTATGATGTGAGATTGTATTTATTCCTGCGTGCAGCTGTTAGGGCAAGCACGGGAGGAAGACTTAATGGTTGCCAATGACAACGCAGTCCAAGTGGCCATGTTCTGGGCCGCAATAATATAATTAAGTTTTAATTAGTTTTTCATCGAAACGCACTTATAATAGGCATGCATACATCACGCGGTTTGAAGGAGTTATACGAATTCTTTTACACCCCGTTTATAAGTACTAAATCATATTAAGTAAAAGTTTCATTGAACTTAGTTGAACCAAAAAGGTTCAACACAGACTCGAATTGGGTTCAATGAATTATTAAACTGGTTTCAAGGACCACGCCCCACCTCTTTTGATTTATTATACAAAATTTATCGAATCAAGAATCAATTTTTTTAAGGTAGAACTTTTGCAAATATTGATCCGATCAACATCCTAATTGCGCACACCTCTCGTAATCGCTATGACTTTGATTTTGACAGATCAACAATTTCCGTAGCAACGTACATATTAACAATTAGACTTCTCCACAACTATAACACGCAAAGAATGGAATATTCCGACCTGTCCCCCCGATCTGTCCCCTTCGGGGGACAATCAGGAATAAAAAAATCGATCTGATCCCCTGTCACCAAGACGAACGGACAGATCGAACGACAGTGGTTACAGAGTTGTTGTTGAGTTATTTTGATGTGCGTTCGCACTGCTCCACCATCTTAGGCATACAATAGTTTGAACAATTTGCTATCTTAGACCTAAGTTTATGTGATAGATATTAATAGTAGTCAAAAATTAAATAGGTATCCAGGCATCTAGCAAGTCTACAAAGCTCTCACATTTACAAAAGGTAAAAGGACGCTAAACTATACATATAAAACAACTGACATGGTTAATTGTCATCAAAACACATTACAAAGAAAATCACTGTATAATAAGATAAAGATATCTTGAGAGTAACGATAGTAATAAAAAAAAGAAAGCTAATCGTAATGAGGTTAGTTATTAGACATAGGCACACATACGACGTTAATGAGCAGTGATCGGAAAAAGGTGAGCTAATTTACCTAGACTTCAAAGAACAGACACAAGAACTGGAGACTGGAGACAACATTTTTTTTCGGGAGAATTTTCTCAGATATTTTCTATCATTTTTTTTCAAAAAGTAAAAGACGTTCTCCTTTTCTGAAAACAATAAACAATCTCTTTTTTAAAAACAATAAGAAACGTGTCATCTGGTTTTGTGTCAATTTTGGGAAACAAAAACAGGAAACGAATTCAATTGTTTTCTGAATTAATAACATTAATATTTGTTTTTAAACTTTCGCGATTTGTACACATTATAAAAATATTGAATCGGGTCTTCTCGCGTAACAAACTTTAAGAGGCACAAAATACCTTTTATCCCGACGTTTCGGCCGGATTTCACCGGCCGTGGTCACGGGTAGACTGAAGTGGCGGAGCAGTTACCATTAATATTTAAATGTAGGTACTTTAGTGATGTCCCGAAACCAGGAATAATTTTCCCAAAAAAAAAATGTTGTCGTAAGGAAGTCTCCACTTTTTGTCTCTGTTATTTGAAGTTTAGGTAAATTAGCTCACCTTTTTCCGATCACTATCAATGAGGTTCCAGGGAAGCCATACGTGCAGAAGGAGTTATCGCCAAACATCTTTATCGTCTTATTAAGTACTAGCTGTGCCCGCGACTCCGTCCGCGTGGGACTCGGAAAACAACATTGTGTCGCAGCAACTAAATAGTGTATATGTATGTATTCCATTTATTATAATAATAGACAAAGGTGTCCCACCAAGGCACTTATATCTTTTAAACCATTTCTTTAGGTAGAGTTTCAGCTCTTCATGATTGACCGTAAAGGTTCATATAACCATGATACTAAAAACGCGGTGCTTATTTCCATACATTTCCTTGCTAAAATGGATTATAATTGAACATTGATATTTATTGTGATAATGTAACGAAACCTTATCGCGTATACAAAAATGGCTACAACGCCATCTAATTACAATCGGCGAACTACATCAAAATATTTTACGCAGTGCAGTCTATAAAATGATTTCATTCGAGGTGTGGAATAGGAAAGTACTTTAAATATATAAAAATTTCACGTATAGAAGACTTCATTTTATTTTTATAAGTTAGAAATAGGTACTGCTTTCAAAGATTTCAAAAAGTTTGATCTGAAAATCGAACCAACCCAAATGCGAAAAAATATCATCTGTATTTTTATTTCACCAATCGATAGGATCAATAATATGGATCAAATCGCTCCAATAAACATTGTGTCTGAAATTGATGGAAGACCATAAAACCAAAATTGACTAACTTATGTACATTGAAATTCAAGCACTTATTAATTGTTGTTAAGTAGTTCTTATTTTTTCCACTTCGTTCAATTTAAGACAGTTTGTTGGAGAGTTTTGATCCTGATTATTGACCATAAAGATATTTTCAACAGGTGCCTTTGCAGATGGTATAGCTTTGCCAGTTTGATTCCCGGTTCAGGCAAAAAAATCAGTAAAGGCAATATTTCTTACTTTTTAAAATAAAATGAAGTCACCTTTGAGTGAAATTTGCAATTTTTAATATTTAAAGTACTTTCCCTTCATCGTTATGTGTTTTGGGACATTACCTAAGGCTTAAATAAACTTAATAAAACGGCGATGACAGGCTTTGAATAGTTCTGACAACAATGAACAAAATAAAATACATAAAAACATTCCAAAAAAATTACAAAAAGTGTATTTTTTTAAAGTGAGGTTTTAACGCAGGACACTGAGCCAGCGACCGTTCACTGCAGCACTTACTTCAGTCTACAGCTTATACTACGAAGTATATGGAAATAATGTTCCGTTGCTCGGCATCTATGAGCAATAGCGTGATAGTTTATATACCAGCATAAGCGCAGGCCCATCAAAATCGATTCACGCGATTTTACGATCCGAATATTAAGCTCATACTTCGCAGTATGTGGAAATAATGTTCCGCTGCTCGGCTCCTATGAAAAATAGCGTGATGATATATGTAGCAGCAAAATTGTCGCTCTTTACGCAACACATCAGCGAAAGTCCCATCAAAATCCTTCCACGGGATTTTACGTGATGTCCGGACGGAAAGATAAACAGACACAATAATTCTAAAAAAAAATGTTATGGTTTCTTTATCGATAGTATAAGTACCACCGAATCGAAATTTTGGAAAAATATTTAATTACAGACAAAGTGCACTTTGAATTTTATTAATAGTAAATAGATTTATAAATACATATTTAAGTATTCATAATAAAATATATGAGTATTTCAAATTAATCTATCGTATTGCCTTGCACAATTAAAAATTTAGAATACCTACACTTGCTTATGAAATTGAATGTATTTCTCTTCCACTGCCATTCAGATAGATAGGTACCTTATAAAGTTAGTACCTTCTTCGAATAGCATTTCAATAGACCTTCCGTAGACTGAGAATAGTAATATATTCGTTGATTATATTTCCTCACAACGTGATTTGATACACGTAACGCCATCTATTGAAAAAAAATGGTAAGTATACACAAATACATGCTAAGTTCTTTTAGAAAACTTAAAATTCGCATAACTTTTGATTGCGTGAACCGATTGCGATGAAACAAAAAACATATGTTACTTGGAGATAAGCACAATATTTATTTATAAAAATCAACAACATTGGATCAGTTGTTTTTATGTGATGCTTGAACAAACAAACAGATAAACAGATAAACAGACAAACAGACAAACAGATAAACAGACAAACAGACAAACAGACAAACAGACAAAAAATCCAAAAATGTTAAAAATGGGTTCTATTGGTTATAGTTTAACACCCCAACCAGGTTTTTTCAAAATATTTGCTATGTACAGACACGTCATGTCTACAGATTTATTATATGTAGGGGCATGTGCTCAACCCGTGGACGATTTCCAGAATTTGACAAAAAACTATTTTTTTAAAAAAAACCTCATTCTTTTATCATGAAATTATTTATCGTACGGCTTAGTAACTAATCAACTCTTAATAATTATCAGTCTCAAATGCGATAACAAAAACAGTTGCTTAGAAAATTAAAGATTTTCAAAAACCCTTATTTTGTCCCTAGGTACAACGTACCAATGTACCTATGGACAGCACAAATGTACTTATGGACGATAATGTACCTGTAGACAAGCATTTGTTATTGCAAAAAAAAACAGGTTTTCGTAGCGATAATTTTGGAAAACGTTGTAGATAACATCGAAACCATCCTATACCAGCTATTTTGTATTGATGCCAGCTTTTAAGAGTATTTTATTTATTTTTTGCACAGAAAACTGGTAGACAAGTTCCAGGACTTGTTTGGAATCTAGACTCATATGCATGCAGGCTGCCTTTTCTAAATATTCACGTAACATAATTTCTTTATGCTCTTGAAACACCTTTTTTACGTCATTCTTCAATAATACAACAATAAATCTATCTAATAATTAATATATAGATTTTTCATTGAGATCATTATTTATTTGTTGAGTTGAAAATGTTTAAAAATCGTATATTTTGGTATTTTGTGTTTTTCAGACACCTCACGAACTAAACATCCACTTTTGACCTCTATAACTGTTTCGGAGAGAGTTTCTGGACATATTTTATTCTGTTTCTCTCCGGTTTTACTACGTGGCACTGAAAAAAAAAACAAAAGAAATGTAGTAATTTGTCTGTGTAAATTACTGTCCACAGGTACAACCGATATTATGTACCTATGGACAGTCCACAGGTACATTCATTCCCCTGTCCACAGGTACAAATATAAAGAAAAAACCTAGAAAGGGTTAAATCTTTTTACAGAGCATTAACAAAAACGCAGAATAATCCTTATTTCAATGAAAAACAACGAAGTTCTGTAAATAATCTACAGTCGTACTTCTAGTTTAAGTTATCTCACAGAAAAACACCATGAAAATGTACAAAAAAACTTACTTTTTGAAATAAAAATCTTCAACAGCTTATCACAACAGATTTATCACTGACAGCATAATGACAGTTAGTCAGTGTTGCCATTGGTCAAAAAAAGTTTACGAATGTGTTCTAACTATGAATTTACGCCGTTTGGTTTTTGAAATATTGGTAGTGTCCATAGGTAAAGCCGTCCATAGGTACAACACTTGACCCTATATAGATTGACATCAATTATGTAACCTATGATTCACAATAATAAACGATTTGATTTGAACCTTGCCCTTACAACTAAGTCGCAGCGGCGAACTTCGTAAAGCCGATCATTTCCGAACTGAGTGCGACTTCAAGGCCACGAATGTTTATTAGTACTACAATAAAAAATGATCTTTACGCTGACGTAACAAGTGTGAATGGCGCGAAAATGAGCGACTGTTGTTCGATCAAGTACCTACATCGATGTTACTTATTAGTTGTTTTATTGTAGGTACTTGGATTTCTCCTGTTAGGTCTGTGAGGATTCGGATTAAGAATAATTATGTAGAGGAACGAGGTATGGTGTTCCTCCTGGGGATGTTACGGAACTTCGACTCCGATTCCGATAAGTCGGAACTTCCGATTGATATTATTACACCTCCGGTTCCAACTTCGGCTCCGATACTTTTAAATCGGAGGTTTGAATAGGAGCTCGAAGCAGGTTTATTATTTTTAATTGAAATGAAAGAGGCTGACTGAATTATGTATTTACTATTATATTTTATTAGACCTATCCTTAACACATCTCTCTTCTGCTAACACCTCCGCCTCCGACTCCGACTCCGATTCCGGTTCCGAATCCGACAAACCAAATTTAAAAATAACGACTCCGACTTCAATTCCATCACTGTAAGTCGTAAGTACTGTACGATACAATACTGAAAAGGAAAAAAGAGATTAATCACACTGTAAGTAAGTAACATCCCTGTTTCCTCCAATACAAAGGGAGGATCCTCCAACCAGGCGGAGTCTTATGCCTGGCGGGCTACTGCCCAATGGTTGATGTTGGGCTGTTGTACATAATATACATGTTAACGGAAATGTATGTAATCCGTCATTGTATAGAATTCCTAGGAAATGTATATTTCCTAAACAGCAATCGGAAATGTGTTAAAAGATTTTTATGTTTAATATTGAAAGAAAGAAAGAAAGAAAAAGTATTTATTCTCACGCCCAAACCGACGCACATGCATATTTATTATAGATATATATATATATTGCGACCTGGATATTCAAATTAAACACAGTGTAAGCATTTTTAATAAAAAAAGGGAGTGCCTCCGCTAATCTTTGCAAGGCTGTTTGGGTCTCCAAAGCAGAGTCGACGGAGCCCCGCTGCGGGTGCTCCTATTTCTGTCTGCAGGGTTCGAAGTAACCTAACACGAAGGGGATGACGGGGGCTTCGTTCGCTCGCTTTGCTCGCTCACAACGACTGGTGAGTCGCTAACGATATCTTAAGGGGTCATTGTATTCATCATTATGAACAACTTTTACTATGGGACCAAACCAGAAATCGCGAAAAAAAAATCTGCTGTTCCAAGAGGTGAAACGTGGGTTAATCACAAAGCTGGGCAGAAAATCGTTAATCCGTTAATTAACGCAATTAAATAATTGCTTAACGATTTAACTTTTAAGTTAAACTATGAAAAATATTAACGGTTTTCTTAACTTTCGTTAACTTTAGACCGTTACATTGGTTGTTGACGTGATTTTAACAAACCTGTTTATTAAATGTATAAAAGACACAACAACACAAATCGTTCAGCGGTGATTCTATCATTACAGTTATAACTAATATCAGTATGTCAGGATTGCGAGCAAGGTAAATGTAGTAAATAAAACCAACATAGACTCTCCACCACTGAGATTACTTGTGTTTGGGTTATTGTTAGTAACATGAACTAGATCACAATATAATACTTTACACAATCATTACAAGATCATAAAATAAGGACAAGCTAGTCAGATATAAAAGGTCAGACTTCTTCAGCTGTTCAGCACCGAATGCTCCCGCTTCGTCGAATGACCACCGCCTTTATAACATCGGGTGCGTTGATCCATATCGACGACTACCTTCCTTTGTCAACATTGCTCAGTGCTACCCGCTACCGATAGCAAATTTAACACTGCTATTCCCTTATGCCTTCCTTATTCACTGCTGTTTAGTGCTGCAGTGGACCGTCTTTATTCTACAAGAAAATATATTTTACGGGGAAAACAATCATCGCTATCGGATGACAATTTTAATATGCTAATGTTTAGGAAAGGGAATATGCACCTTTCTGACCTTATGCAAAATGATAATCAATAATTTATTGCTATTTTACTGCTCTAGACTCAAATGTTTCTGTGTTTTCTTCCTAAAAAACATCAAAAACTTCATATATCTACTTGGTTGTACTTCTGTATCCCAGCCCAACTTGTTCCTTAGGAGTCCTCCCTCCTCCAGGAGGCGAGTAAATCGACCAGCACAATACACAACGTCCGCCGCCGTCCGGCTTACCGTCCTCGCCGAAGAGACACATCGCGACGTCCCACCGCCAGCCATGATCCACCGAGCTCTTCCGTCTTAGAGCCGGTCGTCTCTTCAGACTCCGCAGTCACACCGATAATTCAGCCCTCATCAAGCTGTCTCCACCCCCAAGCCCTCGCCAGCAACGCCCTAAGCCGAGGTCCGAGTACCACTAGGGGTCGCCCTTAGTGCTGTTGTTGCAGGTAGTCATGGTGTTAGTGTAGTATAAGTAGTAACGTCGAAAATAAATAGAGAAGATACGATAAAGTAACGACGATACGATTAAGATAAATAATGGAGAAGGCGCGCCTCTCAGGAGGACGTGGGGTTGGGCCCCACAGTAGGAGAGGTCCGTCAGGGGCTGGCGGACCGAGGCCTGCCGGGGTTGCGGTACATGCAGCTGCGAATCCCGCGACCCCGGCCTAGGGTCAGGAGAAGGATCACCGTGGCTTTTTAGCCGATAAGAGTCCGGCATACCCCTTCGCCTTCCCCGGGTGAAGGGCATCCATTAGGATATGCAAACGAAAAAAAGGGTAAAAAGATGTACCAACGCTTCAGCAATCCTCTTAGGCCTCATTTACGGAGACGCGGGGCGTCGCGCATCCCATGCGGCGTGGCGTCTCGCGGCCCGTCGTACGGTTTTTCTGTTTACGGAGCGGCAGAGCGTGCAGCGGCCCGCATCATCACACGCGCAAACACAAACATATGGCAATGTACGATGTTGTTTATGAAGATGCGGCACGTGCGACGCTGCGGGCCCCGCCGCGATTGACGCTACGTTTTACAGTGGACGGAGAGTTGCAGGAATAGCTGGTCGCAACGCAGCGTGCGCCGCCGCGATAAACGTCGCGTGCGACGCGGCGATGCCATCCGCGGGCTCCGCCTGCATTTCGAGCAAACGCGTATAAAATCGCTTCTCCGTAAACGCTCTCATACAACGCCTTATGTTTGAATTCAGTGCGGGCCGCGCAGCACAACGCGACACGCGACGCCCCGCGTCTCTGTAAATGAGGCCTTAGTGTTGTAAGTATATAATAGCCATCGATATACTAACCAAAGTATTACCAGCCTGTTTGCCAATAAAAACAAAACACAAGCTTCCTCCATCGAAGTCAGTTGCAAATAAAACACTAAACAATCTTTCTTGGGAATCCCAGAGCACATGAAACAGCTCGCATGCACCTAAGTAGGGCTACACGTTTTATAAAATGTAGTTCTATAATGCGGGCAGGTTCTTATAACCGGTTGATTGACGTCATAAGCGACAGAAAGGTCAAGGAACCCTCTCATGACGTCTTTTGTGTAGGGATCTTAATTATATTGGAAGGATATTAAAGGGGTGTGTGATAGTTAAGTACGTCCGGCGCGACCTGGGGTTCTACTCCCTAAGCATGAAGTCTGTGGTTTCGGCCTTAGTTACGAGCGTTTCCTACTCCCTATCACCTACGGACGATTATGTCGGGGCCCGAACTAAGAATGAATGACAGCACGATTTGACAGTTGTCCCTACAACCGATGTGTTTTCGCTAGGAGTGGGTTGTAACAGGTAAAATCACGTATCTGTTACACCTGTTCCTGTTACACGTGAATGACGGTTCCAAAAACCTGTTACAAAATAACAGTCTGTTATTTCATACTATATGTTCTCTGATACCACAGATAGCAACGTTTAACCTGTTTAGTGTAACAGCAGGACTTCTCTTTCTAAGGTGTTAAACCTATGCGAGAAAAGAAAAGAGCTTGTGACAGCTGTAACAGGGTGTCACAGAGTAACAGTAACATTTTTTATTTTATTCTAACTAAGGTAACTGTCATAAGCATGAATAGAGAAAAGCTTGTGACTGTCATATAGGGAATTTTGTTAGCTCGTGGAACAGGAACCGCTTTTTCAGTTTGTTTGTCACAGTTACAGTCTGTTATCATATGATACCTGTTTTAAATAGCTGTTACGATAAATACGCCTCACTCCTAGTTTTCGAAAGTTGGACTTGACACTTGTTTTGTTCACTTCTACGTTTCGGGCTACTTTCGGACGGTCGATTAACTTCGTTGATGGACTTAGGGAGTAGGCCCCTGGGCCGTCAGCCCCGCTACCAACCTTGCTGACTGGCTAATCTTTTTACTACGGCATGAGCTCAGCATCTGGCACGGTGGCCTATGGCCCTGAACCTATAGTACCCGTCCCCTTCAACCAACTACGCAGGTGGCTCCAGGAGTTTACTCACACACAGGCACAGAGCTGGTGGACTTCAACCCCAGGCTGCAGGCAATCCATCCTTGGATTGCCTGCAGCCTGGGGTGGGGGCCATGCCACTCATGGATAGCAGACTGACAAGGCGCCTGCTGCGCCTGGACAGGAGCAGCCTGCGAATGGTGACCGGAACGATAACCGGACACTGCTCACTAAACAAACACTTCCACACGATAGGCATAACGGACAGCCCTCTGTGCGGAGCATGTATGGGGGCCGAAGAGACGGTCGCACACGTGCTCCTGGAATGCACAGGGGTCACCCAAATACGAGAAGCAACCCTTGGCGCACCGAAATCACTCGCAAATGTTCTGAGCGGACTGAGAGCCCTAATCTGCTTCTGGAAGAAGGTGGGCTGGCTGGAATGATGGCCGCCATGGCCCACGTACAATGGTCCACTTAAAGGACTAAGTGCGGAAACCACAATACATCTCCTAACATAGAACATAGAACACGGCATGAGCTCTTGCTGACACGAGAGAAGAAGAAGAATTTGAAGCACAGATCAACTACGATAACACGGCACGGTCCTCCAACATCTCATCATATCAGCCTATTGCCGTCCACTGCTGAACGTAGGCCTCCCCCAAAGATCGCCAACCATCCCGGTCTTGGGCAGCCCGCATCCATCCGCAGCCAGCCACCTTTTTCAAATCGTCGGTCCATCGTGCCGCAGAGCGTCCAACACTAAGTTTGCCCAAACGCGGTCTCCATTCTAACACGTGTCTGCTCCATCTACCATCTGTTCGTCTGCAGACATGGCCGGCCCACTTCCACTTCAGCGTGCTAATTCTACGCGCAATGTCGGTGACTTTAGTTCTCTGGCGAATGACTTCATTGCGAATTCTATCCACCAGAGAAACCCCGAGCATCGCTCTCTCCATAGCACGCTGAGCAACCTTAAATTTGTGGACCAGGCCCACGGTGAGTGTCCACGTTTCGGCTCCGTAAGTCATTACCCCACCATCATTACTACAACATCTGTATTCGGAATATTCCGAACTAACGGAGCGGAATGGAATAGTTATTTTATTTTCTCTCAAAAAGGTACAATGGTTGGTTCATACACAAATTACAACAAAATTTCTAACCTTTGTGAGAGCTGGAGTCTATACTGGATTCGGGACCTGTATGACAGATCTCCAAGCTCTCGCCCTCTCAAATTATAATAGAAATTGCGTAAAGGTACTTTGTAAAACAGGACAAGTCCAAGTACTGAGAGGAGAATTTAGACAAAAATCAAAAGGAATACAAAACAAATAGTTGAAAGGGTGGGTGCTTTGTGTATCTGTGAGTGCATTGTGTGTCTGGGAGTGTGTTGTGTGTCTGCGAGTATGTTGCGTGTCTGTGATTGTGATGCGTGTTTGTGAATGCGATGAGTGTCTGCGAGTATGTTGTGTATCTGTGAGTGCGTTATGGTTGTGTGTATTTTATGATCTGTCCCCCTGATCTGTCTCCTTCGGGGGGCCAATCAGGAATAAAAAATCGATTTGTTCATCTGTCACCAAGACGAACGGACAGATCGAACGAATTATTTCTGGTTTGTCCCCTGCTGTTCTTTAGGGGGACAAATAGAAATAAAAAGTTTTGATCTGTTCCCCTGTTACCGACGAGGGGACGAATCAGGGGACAGATCGGAATAATCCCTGTCTTCAATGTGTATGTGCATATGCCAACGAGTCACCATGTTTGTGTTTGGTATTTAGTAGATTTGTTGCTCGACTAGTGCTTAGTCAAAGTGACTGCTCAAAAGCCGCCGCCGCCGAAGTACCGCTTTCTGTATCAGGCCCTTGATCCAGCCGCCCAACGAGAGCCTCATGAGGTGTACGATCTACAGATCGAGGCTCTCGGCTATTAGGCCATTTGCCGTAACGACTACTGGCACCATTACTGCTGAATCAACATCCCACATGCCAACAACCTCATGTACCAATTCAAGGTATTTATTTCTTTATCCTACACGGCTTTCACGAGATTCTCGTCATGCGGGACAGTTAAATCAACAATCGTTGCGTTGCGCTCTGATCGATCTATCACCACTATATCAGGCTTATTGGCTACAATAGTCCTGTCAGTGATGAATTACAGCGTCGATCTGTACTCCACAATGATTTTTGGCTAGATTATTGGCGATTTCAGCCCAAAACCATTGTGTAATACAGAACTGGCGAGCTCTGTACCACGCAATGGTTTCGGGAGAAATTACATTATAAAGCATTGAGTGGTACAGATCGCTCCGGTTCTGGATACCACAGTGGTTTCTTAATACGCGTCCGACACATACTTGTGGTACGGTACTTCTGCGTCCACAAGGTTGTTATTTATTATTAGCGCAAACAAAATATTGAATTATATTGATAGGTGTATATTTTGTTTACCTTTCAAAACGATACATTTTACTGTAATGGCGTCGAACTTGATATTTAAAACAACTTTTGTTTTGTTCGACGCTATACAAGGAACATTGGCATTGAGCATCGGCGCAAAGTTGCTAGTCTATCGGTTTTTTATCGGACACATTTCGGAGAGTGTGCTTCAGATCTGCATGATCTAATCCCCCTGCTCTTTTTTCTATCGGACGGCCAGAAGCACGAAAAAGCGCCATCGGTTCATGGATGATATACCAAAAACCTGAACGAAGCGCTTTGATTCCACTTTCATTGTGAAAACCGCCAAACAGTTGAATGCGCTGCCCGAGTGGGTGTTCTCCAACAGCTACAATTTGGGTGTATTCAAATCACGAGTGAATCGGTTTCTTCTGGGCAAGCGTGCTCCATCGTAGACCGCATCATTGCTTAACATCAGGCGAGATGGCGGCCAAACGCAGGCACAGGAAAAAAAAAACAAGGATTCCTCGTAAGCCAATAACACCACTCCGTCCATCGCTCCGACGAACGGTCTCTGGTGCTATTTCCCTGTCGCGAGATTAAGCAAGACAAAAATGGGCGTAATGAATGTAGCGATCTAATCGACTTGCACTTTGACTCACTATACAGTTTAAAAGCGAAGACTCTGGAAAATCTCGATAAGGATTAACTTGACTTATTTTTATTTTATTTTCGGTGTCCGGATCGAAATTTATAAATCTAAATATATGACGCCGGATACTAAATGTTACAAAGACAAAAAATCAATGGGCAACATAGTCCTAGTGTCAAAATGTACAAAAGTCTTAATGTATATGAATGTGGAAATGACAAAAAATAATTGTGATATAATGCGTAAGGGTCTGATTGTTAGATTGTCAAAATGTACAAAAGATAAAACATAATAGTGCCAAAATACATCGTGGTCCAATTGTCACACAGTCAGGATTCGAACCCGCAAACTTGGGCTTTGAAGGTAGGATCACTAACCACTGAGCCTACATACACCTATCTGCTACTTATTTGATATAAACATACTTCTCTGCACTGGATATCTAATTAAAATCTCTTCTCTATCTAATCTCTTTGAGTATAAAAAATACTCCTTGAAAGTCCGATATCCTTGAAAAAGATGATTGAAATGTCATTTCATTTTTTCTGTTCTGTGTCAATCATTCTCTAAACCCATTTTGTTACAATGGAGGAAAATAGTTTAATTTTTTCCAAAAATCAAAAAGGAAACGATTTGGCATTTGGGCGAAATGACATTTTGGCACTAGGCAATTTGTACAATTGAACATTACAGCTTTAATGTATTCTATCATAGCGGCATTTGGGCAAAGTGACATTTTGGCACTAGGCAATTTGTACATTTTGACACTAGGACTATGTTGCCCATTGATTTTTTGTCTTTGTAACATTTAGTATCCGGCGTCAATATATCGTCACTTAACGGGTTCAAAATTTCACGCAAGCGAAGCTGCGGGTAAAAGCTAGTAGGTATGTAATAATTTACATAGTAGTAGTTGATAAATTTAGGATCGATGACACTGGACGAGTTTACGAGCTGCTAGTCGGTGAGTTTAAAAGCTAGCGAGTAAGCGAGTGTCGTTGACACAAAAACTTAGTAGCGAACTAGCTAGCGAGTAGAACGCAAAGATGCTCGCAACTAGTTCACTAGCAGCAATGATGACAAACAACTGGTTAACTAGCTTACAGGCCAACACGCCAGCGAATAGCGAGTAAATTAGCCCGGCTTTTTATTTTTCAGGCAGCTTTTTTACAATCGGATACTCAAAAGCCGATTGTAAAAAAGCTCAATACCAGGAAGCGAGTTTACAAGCTGCTCGCGAACTCGGTGGCTTGTAGCTTGTAAACTAGCCCAGTGTCATCGAGCCTTTTTTAGGTAGTTTTCTTTTTTTTTTATTGTTCGTAGTATTTCGTTTTGCATGCTGAGTTTACCTGTTAGTGATTGTACACTGTTGTTTATCTGTTTTTGCTTGTTCCATATGTCCATAACCAGTGTAAACAATTGTTGGTAAACCAATCAAAATAAAACAAAATAAATAAAATACAGTAAAACGTGTCTTTTTATAAGGAAAATGGAAAAAAAATGCTGGGCCGACTGATCGCATTCACCGTACGTCCGGCGCACCCTGGGCAGTCAGCTTCGCTACCAACCTTGCTGACTGGCTAATCTTTTCACCACAGCATGCTATTCTCATATCAGGAGGCCTACTCCCTAAGTCCGTCAACGAAGATAGTCGCCCGAAACGTAGAGTGAACAAAACAAGTGTCAAGTTCAACTTTCCGGACGGGCAATAACACATCGGTAGTAGGGACAACTGTCAAATCATGTTGTCATTCATTCTTAGTTCGGGCCCCGAAATAATCGTATGTCCGTAGGTGATAGGGAGTAAGAAACGCTCGTAGCTAAGGCCGGAACCACGGACTTCGTGCTTAGGGAGTAGACGGGGCAATGGAATCTAACCCTGAGATTTCTACTAACTACCTGGAAATAAGAGGTTATTTGCAGTACATAATTGAATAACAAGAATGTGCATTTTATTTCCTCACACACAATTTAGAGGATGAAACCATAAGGAAATACATGTTGAGCACGAAACTTGGAACTGTTTTTTTAAAGCCCTAATTATATGATTTATCCTTTTATCGATTTATATTTTTGCCCTGTTATCGTAGTTGGTCTCTACCTCAAAAGCGGGTGGAATGTGCGTCTTTTCTTCCCTAGAGCAGAAAAGTAAGGGAGTGCCTCCGCTGCCGGCGCCGAACCGACAATTTTTTTTTTTTTTCTATTTGACTGCTGTAGGTCGTCCTAGGGGACGGTTTCTACGTAACCGGGCAGTTGTTGGCGTGACCTAAAGGGTCTCCAGCCAATGGGGGGGAAGTCAAATACTTAACCTAAGCTAACTACTTGTACTACACTAACATCATGACTACCTGCAACAACAGCACTAAGGGTGACCCCTAGTGGGACTCGGACCTCGGCTTAGGGCGTTGCTGGCGTGGACACAGGGGGAGGAGATAGCTTGATGAGGGCTGAATTATCGGTGTGACTGCGGAGTCTGAACAGACGACCGGCTCTACGACGGGAGAGCTCGGTGGATCGTGACCGGCGGCGGTGGGACGTCGCGACGGGCCTCGTCGGCGAGGACGGTATGCCAGACGGCGGCGGACGTTGTGTATTGTGCTGGTCGACTTAGTCGCCTCCTGGAGGAGGGTTATTTCGTCATCGGGTTCTAAAAGTGTGTGCCTGGGACGGCGAACTTTACTTTTAAGAGAGGGACTGTAGTCGGCCGCTGCGGTCCCGCGCCGCCTACATTATTACACTGTTTTTATACACCTCCAAGGCCTCTTCAAACTCTTCATGAGACGATTAATCGTCACCCACTTTCATTTTCACAATAAAGACAAATTAAAAAAGACTTAAGGGGATGTTTGTAAGGTTGTTTGAGTTTCCAAAGCAGAGTCGACGGAGCCGCGCAGCGGGGCTATTTTCGGCTATTTCTGTCTGCAGGGTTTAAAGTAACCTGACACGAAGGGGATGACGGGGGCTTCGTTCGCTCACTCTAGCCCCCGTCATCCCCTTCGAACCTAACCTATCCATGTCGGGGTGCCCCAAATTACATGAAATTAGTCAGTTGGAAGACAGTGGCCCATAATCTAACCTACCTTTCAACTAACATACCTAACAAACAACTTATTACCGCCACCGGTGTCCATTTTGTGTGGCGGCAGCCGATGTTTTTTGTCTCGTCTACCGGCAGTAATGTACTACTGGTTCCCAATGGCGTTATTTTTGAGTGCCGGCGCTGGCAGCGGAGGCACTCCCGAAAAGTAATTTGAATTTAAGAAAAAAAATTATGCTCTATCTACTATCTAAGTAATTCACAACTTTTTTTAATCTTCATTTTTCGGTCTCTATGGCAATGAAACTAATGTATTACAACCTTATTATTATTGATAATTCCTAAAATTACCAATCGATTTAGTATATAATTAGGTGATTAACAAAATGTATTCATTTTTTCGGTCGGAATTATAAATAAACATAAAGGAAAACCGCAAATAAAAACAATAAAGACTCGAAACTGAATTTATTTCCATCGGAGTACAAGGCTGTATGGTTTTATGACCTCTGCCTGCCTACATTGGCTAATAACTAATAATCAGTGATCGGAAAAAGGTGAGCCAATGTACCTAAACTTCAAAGAACAGAGACAAAAACTGGAGATTTCCTTACGACAACATTTTTTTTGGGAGAATTTTCTCGGAGATTTTCATTCATTTGTTTTCAAAAAATAAAAGACATTCTCCTTTTTTGAAAACAATAAACAATCTCTTTTTTTAAAACAATAAAAAACGTGTCATCTGGTTTTGTGTCAATTTTGGGAAACAAAAACAGGAAACGAATTCAATTGTTTTCTGAATTAATTACTTACATTAATATTTAAATGTACTTTAGTGATGTCCCGAAACCTGGAATAATTTTCCCGAAAAAAATGTTGTCGTAAGGAAGTCTCCACTTTTTGTCTCTGTTCTTTGAAGTTTAGGTAAATTAGCTCACCTTTTTCCGATCACTGCTAATAATATTACAACCTTAGAATAATAACGCCTAGAAACCTAGTACGACCACCAAAAGTGAAGCAACTCAAACTATGCCGGATACGGCAAAGTTAGCGAATCGAGCCGTCAGTGCTCAATGTCACGCTCTGTTGAACACAGCTCCCAAGAAATAATTCAAAATGACAATTTGTTGAGTATAAAGATGCTATAGCACATCCGGAAAACATAAAAAATTACATAACATTGCATTTCACAAATTGATACTAATATTAAATCCATTATTTTTACGTAAATCGATCTCCAAATCAAAATTTTCTTAACCTAATTTATTACAACGAAGTGTTGCCAGTTGTAAAGAAAAATTACCCATAATACAGTAGACACTAGACTAACACTTGGAGTATTTGATGCCCATTTTATTGTAGAAAAACCTGTTTATATGTTAGAAATAACAAACACATTGTCACAGCAGACCCGGCTTAAAATTGTAGGGTAACGATTTTGAAATATTTAAAAAATTATCATAATTTGCGAAGGTTTGTCGCATATACATTAAACTAGTTTAAATAGATACGCGACATAGACTCGCAAATTAATAAATTATTCTAAGTATAATTACGAGTTTAGTTAAAAACAACACTAAAACTTATAAATAGTATTACGATAAGTATGTACTTGTGACAGTATTTTTTATTAATGAAAAAAATACATTCATTACTTAAGTTACTTACGTAACATTTTTTATATGCAATCTATGCTATGGCCCAAATACATACAATTTTTCCCCGAATTTAGGGGAAATTATATTTTCGAGCAACATTTTTTTTACGTCTGTGTGCGTGTCAGTCTCCGTAATTACATGCCGCTTACTCACACATAATTACGAATGTTGCTTCAGTTTTTTGTAGGGAGCGTGTATGACACTATCCTTCTAGGCGTTATTATTCTAAGATTACAACCATCAGTCGTTAGTCGGAGTATTTTTTGGTATGATTGCACAGTATGTGGGCCGGCGCCCACAGACGGCCAACGACAACACGCGCTGGCTCTACAGCCAGCGCGTGTTGTCCCGTATCCCGTATCTAACACTAATCAAATACAAGTGCTAAAATTAAAATTAGGTTTAAAATTCAGTGTCGCTGACAAAGAAGAGAGACACCTTTAGCACTCACTTTCCTTAACGTACAACAGTAACCTATACGTCTCACGTGTTGCAGCGGCGTGCCGTGGCATCTTGTGGAATGCCACGACGTGTCGTAGTATCCCGCGACGCGTCACAGTATCTCGGGGGATGACGTGACGTTTCGCGGCATGCCGCGGTAAGTCGCATCATCAAGCGAGTCAATGTGAGGGTGGTAGCTAGCCAGGCGGACCGTATAGATCCTACCACTAAGCAAAACATCTGATAAGGCTCTCGTTGGGCAGCTGGATCAAGGGTTTGATTCAGAACGCAGTACTTCTGGACACAGCGCGTATTGTTAGGAAGTTCCTCTCTCTGGAGCGGAGCCCTGACCGCCGGTAGCTTGGACCCTGTTCCCGGATGCCGGTGGACTACTATTTTTGTACATTTTTCAATGTATAATATTTTTTTAAGTTTGTATACAATGAATAAATAAAGTAGTGTAAAAGACACAATAACATAATCGTTCAGGGGTGATTCTATCATTACAGCTACAGCGGTTACGCACTGCATCCGATCCGAATCCGTGAAAATACGTTCCGAAGTAGCCATAGAACTATTTGTATGGTAGTTTACGCACTACATCCGGCATCCGTCATCCGTGAGTTTCTAATTCGGAAGAACAATTGACGGACCGAAGTAGCCGTAGTACTGTTTGTATGAAGGCTTTCGCATTACCTCGGATTCAAATCAGACGCCAAACGGATTTGCCAAAGATGGCCCCTGAATTGTTTGAATTTGAATCAGAGATCGGAATTGTGCGTAAGCAACATCCGAATTCGGTCCGAAATTTTTACTCTAGATCGGTATTTTCACGGATTCGGATCGGATGCAGTGCGTAATCGCTCTTATAGCTAATATCGGTATGTCAGGATTGCGAGCAAGGTAAATGTAGTAAATAAAACCAACATAGACTCTCCACCACTGAGAGTACTTGTATTAAGGTTAGTATTAGTAACATGAACTAGATCACAATATAATACTTGACACAATTATTACAAGATTATAAAATAAGGACAAGCTAGTCAGATATAAAAGGTCCAGACTTCTTCAGCTGATGAACACAGAATGCCCCGCTTCGTGGAATGACCACCGCCTTTATAACATCGGGTAGGTTGATCCATATCGACGAATACCTTCCTTTGTCAACATTGCCCAGTGCTACCCGCTACCGATAACAGTAGTAGTAAAATAAGATAACACAAAACACTGGTATAAGTTACGCGTCATCCTACGTGAGCGATCTACAAGCGACGCGAAGCTTCGCGGGGCGACGCGAAAACAACAAACAGTCGATATCTATTGAAGTGTCCTACGTGTCCAAACGCACGTGGAGTGCGGTGCGGCGCAGCGCGGCGCGAAGCGAACGCTGTCAGTTGGCTTGATATTTTCACGCGAACTGGATGCGGTGCCGTACAGTGCTACTGAATGACGGCGGCGCGCGGCGAGCGGTCCGCGAGCTCGTAGGACAAAGCCGCCGCTTCGCACCGCATCGCGTGTCACCGCATCGCATTGCTTCGCAATTCGCGTCGCTTTAAACCGCCTACGTAAGACGTCGCGTTAGAAAAAAACATAGATTGGTTTTTTACGAGAATTCCCATTGACAAATCGGAATAAAATTTGTTTTTTTTCTTAAACCTAATTACTTATTTATTTTTGTGAACATGATATTTCCGAATTCTTGCGACCGCAAGCTGACGCACCAATTTTATTTATAGCAGATAAAACATATTTTTTATTGCCACAATAAAAAACCCAAGATTGAAAGTTACAATTCAGACTAATCATTAGAGACCTGATTTTGGAACGCAAAAAACCCAAATCTTTAGAAGTAAACAAAATTAAATATTAATTCCTAGAACGAGTTTTACCTGAGTCTACTAGATAGTATATATAGTGTGTCCGGTCATAGACTAGCGATATTCTAGGTACTTATATAGCAACTACTCTAGTACACAAATACACTACACACTAGGGTCCAATCCACTTGGTTGCGGTGCATGCAGCTGCGAATCCCGCGACCCCAGCCAAGGGTCAGGAGGAGGAACACCGTGGGTTTTTAGCCGGTAAGAGTCCGGCATAACCCTTCGTCTTCCCCAGGCGAAGGGTATCCATGAGGATTTTCCCATGATAAAAAAAAGAAAGGGTTTTTTGTTGAGATGTCCTCTATCTTAAAGTTATGAAAATGGAACTCATTGTATCGTAATGTAAACGATAGACAATATTGTTGCCCTCCGAATAAGCCTACTTTTATCTTAGTAGGACCAAAAGTTTGAGAGATATGTCTTTTTTTGTACGCACATACAGAATATCTCAACAAAAAAATTTGAAAAATTGGAAGTGGATTGGACCCTAGTGTATAGTGTATTTGTGTACTAGAATAGTTGTTATATAAGTACCTAGAATATCGCTAGTCCATGATCCATGACCGGACACATTGTACTTTATTGTTCATTAAAAGAAATAAAATAGAATTAATACACGTAATTAAAAACAGAACAAATGGCGGTCTTATCGCTTAAAGCAATTTCTTCCAGACAACCATTGGATGGAAAGAATTGTTAAGAAAATTATAAAGGGCATTATGCTATTCTTTCACATAATCAAATAAAAAATGACATTTAAAAGACCCTGCTGGGATAAGTACTGGGTTTCTCCTACTAAAATAGTTAGTACACCCACGCTTTTTCTCTTGTATCAAGTGATCAAGTCCAAGGTCGAGCCTAATGCCATTTTTCGGGCACAATTTCATTATGGTGCCAAGTACGTCTCCTCTTCTTACGACTCGCTTATCTGGGGGCACGGTAGTGCCCCCGCCAATACGAGCCAAGCGAAGCGCAAGGGCACTACCTACCTTTTCTCGAAGCGCTTCGTCGTTTTTTTGAACCCTTATAACTTGGGTTTGGATTATGCCAGATCAACAAAATTTTCGGGATATGTTGTCAATAGCAGACTTATTAAAGATATAAAGTTTTAATTGCATAGCTCTTATACTTTAGATTTTATTGATATCTAAAAAACCCTGATTTCGTCACTGACTCACTGATGATCATCAAAATTCTTAGGGTATTTCCTAATGTCCTAGAAAGCTGAAATTTGGTATGTAAGCTAGTATTAGTACACAAACAACAAAACAATTATAAAACTTGTAACTTTTATCTCCAACTAAGGGGTTGGGGATAAAAGTTACAATTTTATAATTTTTTCAAGTTTTATAAAAAGTATGGCCATTTCGCTACATTTACATAGGCGTAAGGTGTTTTTTTTTTTTTATAAGAAAACGTTGCCCCACACTAAGATTTCTCTTGTATCGTGGGTGCGTTTACAGACACAAATCTCACAAACAAACGCCCAGACCCGAAACAACCACCTGTAGGCCATACAAATTTTTGTTCCGTGTGGGAATCGAACCCACGACCCTTATTCCCTACCTCACTGCCCTCACGACCCTAATTCACTGTTCATTACTTTTCTGTTATACAATAGTTCTTGTAGTAACGAACGGCCAAGCCACATATTTTGACTAAGGTGTAGAGTTTGTGAAGTTAGGCCTTGTAGAGTTAGGGCGTGTAGAGTTAGAAGCTTGGCTCTACATGAAATCTGATAACTTTTTGACAGTACGAGTTATATGGTCTCGTCTTGGCAACATTTTACATGAAAATGTTTTTGGTGGAATATTTATTATCCGTGAACCACCGGTATGCTTAGAATAAATAAAAAAATACCGAATTAACACTTTGACGGTAACATATTCAACACAACACATCTCTTTATGGTAATACATTGACACGGCTCGCCTTAACCTTCAAATTATAGTTACATGACTATCTCGTTGCCCTTGAACGATGAAATGTGACCGTTCTAGCGAAAATCCGTGTCTACACCCATATTAGTTTGTTAGTAGAGTTAATAGTAATAATTATTAGTCACTACATAATCTATATCTATACTAATATTATAAAGAGGTAGAATTTGTTTGTTTGTTTGTATGTAGGAGGTAATCTCCGAACCTACTCATTGGATTTCAAAAATTCTTTCAGCAATAGGAAGCTACGTTATCCCTGAGTGCTATAGGCTATAAATTTTTCATATACGTTGTCAGTTGTACAGAAACGGAAATAGGGTACTTTTCATCCCGAAAAAAAGTACTGTTCCCGAGAAAAATAACGATAATAGATGGTGCCACGTGTCTTACGAATCATTATTAAATTACATTATTAAAGAAACTTTAGTAGGTAGTGTGTTAAGAGTTTTTTTTTTATTATAAATTAACGGGAGCGAAGCCGCGCGCAAAAGCTAGTATAAAACAAAGTCAAAGCTTCCCGCTGTCTATCTGTCCCTATGTATGCTTATATCTTTAAAACTACGCAACGGATTTTGATGCGGTTTTTTTAATAGATAAGTAGATTGATTCAAGAGAAATGTTTTAAGCTATAGAACGTACACGTGCGAAGCCGGGGCGGGACTCTATAGTATTTGAATAACATAATAATAGTTATTTGACAGCTTCGTTGGTCCTGGGTTCGAACTCCAGCCTGTAGACAAATGGCAATCGATGATCGCTACAGAATAGAAACGATAGTGATGTACTGTGTATTGACATAACCTTTCAATCGATCTGCAGTGCGAGCACGAATCTTTTGTCGAGTCGATTCGAGAAATGTATGACTACCTGTAACAACTGTCATAGGTATGACACCCGGGACTGACAGTTCAACGGACTCTCCGAGGCACGGACGTGTCTCGATGTGTAAGGAATGGTCGTCCATCCACGGACTGACCGCGGCAAGCACAGCTTAACCTTGCTAATCATATGATCCACGTCATTCATAATTAGCCACGAGCCCCTCCATGTGTATCTTGTTATCTAACTAAATAAAGTTTAGGTACTTTTTACAAGCTTTTATTTAACTTGCAATTTATGTATGTTTGTCCGGGTGGAATCTTGCAACTGAATTTAAAATCAGTTATCGTTAACCGATTGAGCTGAAATTTGCTATACACGCTTATTTTAGATGACAATGCATGCTTAGCTATGTGACTTCATTCTAATTCCAATATGGCGGATCATCCAAGATGGCGGACTAGTTATTTTTTCTACCACAGTATGTGTATCAAATGAAAGGGCTTGCTGAGGAAAACACGAAAACAAACTTAGAAACATTCGCAATCATAAATAAAAAATAAATAAAGTAATGGTAAAAAAACGTTTTAAAAACATGCTTTTATTTAATTGCCCTAAAAAGAAGAAAATAAACTTTAAATTAAATCAAACCAATCAATTTAGTACATGTACTACACAATTTATGAAATGATATAAAAGCTTGTCGCGAGATTTGCATATTTTATAGGAAACATTTTCTTTCATAGAAATACTTAGTTTGTCAAGCAAGTCTAGTTAGTACCTACACAGGTTAATCTCGCGACAAGCTTTTATATCATTTAATAAATTGTGTAATACAATGTACTAAATTGATTGGTTTGATTTAATTTAAAGTTTATTTTCTTTTTATAAGGCAATTAAATAAAAGCTTGTTTTTAAAAAGACTTTCATTTTTTTTTTAATTTGCATGTTTTCTATTAATGATAATTAAATTAATTATCTAGTAACCCTGCGAAACGCCAAATAATTTCAAGTAACCATATACATAAATCCGAAATAGGTAAGTAGATGTGTTAATAAATTCATCTTAAAGTTCATTTTGGACATCTAAGGCCCCAAACCGGATTCTCTTGACCCGTAAGAATGATGGGAAACAAGTTCTTTGACCATTATAGACCCTACATGGTGTGACGTTAATGAAACACCGGAAAGATGTCCGCTCTGTGATAATTATAGATAGCATCTTTTACATGCTGTAATTACTTGTAAGTTGCTTTTTTGACGAACTTCGAAAAAGGAGGTTTCTGTTCGTCTGTATATCGGGTGTAAAAAGACCCTTAACGATAACGAAAACCACATATTCTACCCATCATTGGGAACATTTTTTTCTACCAGACCATACCTGGGAAATCATTGGTTTTGGAGATATTGAAGGTCAAAGTACACTTTTTTTTTAGTTTTTTCCAAAAAAGATTTCCAAGTCATAATACTAAACTTTCTTCCATACAAACATTATCCAAAATTTCAATTTTTCCTAACAAATTACGCATTTAAGTTACAAAAACGCAATGAATGTCAAACGCACACGACCGCCTTGGCTCAGCTGTGTGGCCGCTGCACGCATGCACACGCGCGACATCGCCACAACCACACATTGCGCGCTACAAAAAAAAAGAGTTTTTTTTATGCCAAAATTAAAAGTCGTTTCCCAGCAACTATTTTCGGTCAATGTAGTTTAGTTTGATGTAAAGAGTGCGTAGATTTCGGCTATGTGGTCGGTCTTTTTACACCCTGTATACAGGGTGTAAACGAATTCAAGTAATTCCTTTTTGGACCCAGTGGCTGATCCCACGGCCTCTCGTAATAATTTTGACTTTTGACTCACGGCGTTCACAAGCAGAAAATTTAGGACACGCCGTCGATCTCCATGGCCTCCTGAACTTAAACCCCCTTATTACAAAAGATGGTTTAAACCAAGACTAAGGTAAATACAAGTTTAAAATATACCCATCACTTTCTTATGTCATATAACAAAAAGAGACGGGGCTATTTTAAAATCTACGTTTTTCTCAGACCATCTTTTATAAAAAAGGGGAAAAAGTTTTATACACCGTGTGCCCGAGATACACGAAAGATTTTAACCACGCCTTTCTGATGGTATTATGAGTCAAATGTTATATCAACTAAAGTCCAATTCAGACATTTTCTTAATTTTTTCGTTTTTTTTTTGTTTTTCTGTAAGTACTTAATAAATCAATTAACTTTAGTACTTCCTAGTAAACAATACTTTAGGTTGAAATGGCAACATTTATAAATTATCGTGTGAGTGAATAAGAAACTTCTCACTTCACAACCCTTCTCGACAAATAAGACATAAGGCGAGAGGGGTATGGTATGACAAAATAAGTCACAACGCCGAGTTCATAGGACTTGTTACCATAGATATTTGTCGATTTGTGAATTTCCGTAAATAACGAATATTTCGAACAATAAGTTTTATTCAACAAACTATATCCTAGCTTTTCTTCTCCAATTAGCAGTGATCGGAAAAAGGTGAGCTAATTTACCTAAACTTCAAAGAACAGACACAAAAACTGGAGACTTCCTTACGACAATTTTTTTTTCGTGAAAATTATTCCGGGTTTCGGGACATCACTAAAGTACATTTAATATTAATGTTAATAGTACAGAAACCAATTAAATTCGTTTCCTATTTTTGTTTCCCAAAATTGTCACAAAACCAGATGACACGTTTTTCATTGTTTTTAAAAAGAGATGTTTATTGTTTTCAAAAAAGGAGATTGTCTTTTATTTTTTGAAAACAAATGTAAGAAAATCTCCGAGAAAATTCTCCCGAAAAAAAAATTTTGTCGTACGGAAGTCTTTAGTTTTTGTCTCTGTTCTTTGAAGTTTAGGTAAATTAGCTCACCCTTTTCCGATCACTGCCAATTAGGCATCGGAATCGAAGGTAAATCTTTTGGGTAAGTACCTCGGGCCCACGGTGTTTATTGTTGGCAGGGAGAGTGTTAATACCGGTTTTGTCCGACTGATAACGAGCTGGCCCCTTAAACCGGGTCGCTGTCGTTTAGATTACAATGCAAGCCGTTGATTGCGAGACGTTACGTCATTAGATTTTGGCGGCAAACTTTCTCCGTTGAATTACATGTGTCGCAGCCCGTAATGAATAATCGTGGGTTGTCGAAAGTTTCCAGCTATGGATAGTTTTATTAAAAAAAAAAAAGAACAAAGTAAGGTTTATTTCAGAATCTTGTACACTTTTTTAATTTTTTTTATTACTCAATACAAATCAAAAAAACATTTTTTAATTAATTTGTCTGGATAAAAAAAATTCGCGAATTTCGAAAAGTTGTAGACTTCAACTTCAAAACTCATTTATTCAAAATAGACTAGAATTACTTAGTTCTTTTTGAACGTCAAAATTAGATACATCAAAGACAGCCCCAAAAAGCGCCCTCCCTTCACCGCTTCCTAGTGTTTTAGAACGAAAGTTATTCAATTTTCCCGAGTAACCCCACAAAATTCTTAGAGTTGATTCGTTAACATCTTACATTGTAATTAGCTCAAAGTATCTTCTCTTCTGAATAAAATTCTATAGGTATTCGTTCTTTAGGAAACTCACACAAAGAATCACGCTGATTATAAGATTTGTAGAAGTTATAGGTACTTAGGGACCTCAGGCCCTTTAGCCACGGTCCTAAAGAAAACATAGACATATTATTATCTCATAAAATCGTATTTCCCACTTGTACCGCAACGTCCGCAACACACATAATGAATAAGTAGGTTCAGGGTCATTGTAAGTACCTTTTTTGTACCTTTATTACACCTGCTACGTACCTTATACAACTTTTTATGATAGTTTTCGTTTTTACCAGCGCGCATGTGTCGGGATAGCCCGACTAATTTCAGATTCAAACGGAGCCCTTAGGCTGAACCCAGACGAGCGAAATTTACACCGCGTAAAACCGTGTGTCACTGCAAGGGTACCAACTGAAAATCAGCGCTGGGTGTTTGACGTCCAGCATATGCTGAGTTGGTGACCCTTTCGGCATGGGCATGCTCGACAGCATAACATGTGTATGATTTTTTTTTTTTTTTTTAATGTTTTTATTGTTTGTGCTGTCATTGTGTCCTTGGCTGAATAAATTTATTTTCTTTCTTTCTTTCTAAATTGAGTCGCTCAATTTTGGTTACGTTCAGTTTCATACAATATCACGATTCGTGCCACACGATGACGCAAAATGAGTCCGTAAAATCCTTCCAAAAAATTACGTTGACTCATTTTCCGCGGCGTAAATTACGCTCGTCTGGCTTCAGCCTTAAGGCGAGCTGAACTGAACCCTGGCGCGGTAATCGGGTAAGCGACGGCAATCGGGTAAGCGACGACGCGCGGGCCGAAAATCACTTTAAAAAATCGATAAAAAATATATAAATGTAATAAAAAAAAACGATCGGGTAGAATCGATTCCAAAATTAATTACCTATAAATTAATATTAATTATAAAAATAGAGTATTATAGTAAGTACCTACTTATTTAAAATGAAATTTTGCTTGTAAAAAAACTGCAAATCGAAGTAACTTCAGTATTTTTTTCTATCGAGAAAACTATATTGCATCGTGTATTGAACGGGTACATGGTATAGAGAAGGAATGTATCCTAAAATATAAATTTATTTTGTGTTCTAAATGTTTTAATTTGCCTATCAAAAATGAGTTCTAAAACAAGCAAAACCTACCGCGCCAGGGTTCAGCTCGCCTTAATCATGAGCTGAACAAAATGAGTCGACGTAATTTTTTAGAAGAATTTAGTAAGTAAACTAAAAAAAAAAAAAAAAAAAAAAAAAAAAAAAAATTACGCTGACTCATTTTGCGTCGCGTAAATTACGCTCGACTGGCTTCAGCTTAAATGTAGCGCCACAGCATGCCGAAATTACGCGACCGAGCTTCGGTGGCTATGATTTTTGTATCTGCAAGACGCGACGTAATTTCAGGCCGGTGTGTCGCGGGTAACTTAAAATACATTTCAGGCGTAATGACACCGAAATTACGTCGCGTATTTTCGGCATAGTGTGGCGCTATTCTAAATGTAGCGACACCACGTCGAAAATACGCGACGTAATTTCGGCATGATTACGCCTGCAATGCTTTTAAATTACCCACAACACACCAGGCTGAAATTGCATCGCGTCTTACCTATACAGAATGTTTTTTTAATCACCGTCCAAAATTTTTCTAAGCATTATTATTCAAACGACACGTTTGGTGCAGTGGCTAAGCGATTGGCTTCTGCGCCACGGGTCGTGGGTTCGATTCTCACACGGAACAAAAATTTGTATGGCCTACAGATGGTTGTTTCGGGTCTGGGCGTTTGTTTGTGAGATTTGTGTCTGTAAACGCACCCACTATACAAGAGAAATCTTTGTGTGGGGCAAAGTTTAAAAAAAAAAAGATTCCATTTTTCAATAGAAATAGATACTTAGGTGAAATATTCATAACTAGCATTTGGCCGCGGCTTTGATCGCGTTAATAAAGATTAAAACAACTCTTAACTGTAGTAGTGTGACTACAGTTTCTATAATAATATAATGCAATCGTGATTCGAAAGACACGTGGCGCCATCTATGAACGTTATTGTTGTTTTCCTCGGGAAAAGTCCTTTTTTTACGGATGAAAGGTACCCTATGTCCGTTTCTGTACACCTGACAACGTATATGCAAAATGTCAGGATGATCGGTTCAGTGGTTTAGACGTGAAAAGGTAACAAACAAACAAACTTACTTTCGCATTTATAATATTAACTAGCTGTACCCGCATGCGTTGCAATGCACTTTTTCCTACTTACTACCTACCTACTACCTACCTACTACCTACCTACTACCTACCTACTACCTACCTACTACCTACCTACTACCTACCTACTACCTACCTACTACCTACCTACTACCTACCTACTACCTACCTACTACCTACCTACTACCTACCTACTACCTACCTACTACCTACCTACTACCTACCTACTACCTACCTACTACCTACCTACTACCTACCTACTACCTACCTACTACCTACCTACTACCTACCTACTACCTACCTACGTTAGGAACACACCTACATTGCTTAGACAACAGTGAGTGCTTGTAATTTAATATATGAACTTTATACCATAGCAATAAAGCTGAAATTGACTACGTTTTAGTTAGAAATCATTTGTATGGGAAAAAGAAAAGCGCTATTTTTAGGGTTTTTCCAGCAATAATTCTAATTTTTCTCGCCGTAAAAACCATCCTTGAACTTCAACGAACATTTTAAAAAAAGATTTGGCCAAATTGGTCCAGGCGTTGTTGAGTTATGCGCTTACCAACACATTTTGCGATTCATTTTTATATATAAGATGTTAGGATAAAATAATTTTCACGGAAGAATTACCAATTTAGCGTGATTACTAAGTCAAACGTTAAATAGAAGCCCGAAAGTCTGACAACCGGTCTAACCTTAGGATATCGGCATTGCCCAGTAACTGTGTTACGGAGGTCTGATGGCAGTTGCTCCGTGTAAAACACAAGTATTCAGCTGCATCTGGTTAGACTGGAAACTGAACACAACATAGTAAAAGGCGAACGAACACAATTAGAACACAAACACATTAAAAAAGAATGCGTTTCTATAATAAAATATCAATTAACACATTTTTCTAATTGGATTTTAATTATTTCCTAGCGGTTTCTGTGTCAGATAATGGAGGTGTGGTGGCAAGACTAGAGAGTATTGGCCTGAAATTGAGCAGAACCAAAACAGAATACTTGTTTTGCGATTTTGGCGGTCTCTCTAGTCCTGTGCCAATTTCTCTCGCCGGAACGCCCATACCGACCTGCTCCGATTTTCGGTACCTCGGGTCGCTTGTCCAAGGGGATGGCGGAGTAGACCGAGACGTAACGCACCGGATCAACTCAGGATGGATGAAATGGCGACAGGTCACTGGAATAACTTGCGACCCACGGATGCCTCTGAAGTTAAAGGGGAAAATCTACAAGTCCGTGATAAGACCTGTCGTACTGTATGGATCGGAATGTTGGGCCGTGAAGAAGACGGATGAAATAAAATTTCATGTAGCGGAGATGAGAATGTTGAGATGGATGTTTGGAGTGACCAGAATAGATAAGGTCAGGAATGAGTATATTAGAGGAAGTTTGAAAGTAGCGCCAGTGACAGAAAAGTTGAAAGGGAACCATTTGTCTTGGTATGGGCATGTGAAGAGGAGGGATGAAACGCATGTGACGAAAAGAGTCATGAATATAAATGTGGATGGATGGAGAGGAAGAGGGAGGCCAAAGAAAAGATGGATGGATTGTGTGAAGAATGATATGAAAGAGAAGGGAGTCAGTGATATCATGACGGGTGACAGGACGGAATGGAAGAAGAAAACGTGTTGCGCCGACCCCAAGTAACATGGGATAAGGGCAGGAAGAAAAAGGTTTCTGTGTCAGATAATATCGACGCTTGAAAGGTCAAAATTAACAAGCAACATGTTGGCAAATTTAGAGCAATTACGCACTGCATCCGATCCGAATCCGTGAAAATACGGATACAAAAAACTCGGACCGAATTCGGATATTGCTTTACGCACTGCATCCGATCCGAATCCGTGAAAATACCGATCTAGAGTAAAAATCTCGGACCGAATTCGGATGTTGCTTGCACTATTCCGATCTCTGATTCAAATTCAGACAATTCAGGGGCCATCTTTGGCATATCCGTATGGCGTCTGATTTGAATCCGAGGTAATGCGAAAGCGTTCATACAAACAGTACTACGGCTACTTCGGTCCGTCAATTTTTCTTCCGAATTAGAAACTCACGGATGACGGATAGAAATCAGATGACGGATGCCGGATGTAGTGCGTAAACTACCATACAAATAGTTCTATGGCTACTTCGGAACGTATTTTCACGGATTCGGATCGGATGCAGTGCGTAACCGCTGTTACACTACAGCATTTTAAAGTTCTTTTTTTGAAAAATAAAATAAAAAAATCGCCTATTTGTCATAACTACTTGATTCCAACGAATTTTAAGTGCAGTTTAAAGGCTTATAATAAACTGGCATTTAAAGATTATGAACTAAATAAAACTTTAAAATGGTCTAGTGTAAAATTGCCAACATGTCGCTTGGTAATTTTTGCCTTTCAACCGTCGATATCATCAATACTGTCTATACAAATACAGGGTGTCCCTGGAAGTATGGATCAAATCAAATAGAGGCGTGGGCAATGTCATTTCCAAACGTTTTAACCCTGCGAATGTCGGTGCAATTTTAAAAGTTACGACCAATTGCTTTTTTTTAAAATCACTTCGCATAGAAAAAAAACATAAAAAAAACTATCAGAGCTATCATTTTTTTTCAGGACTTTGGCGAACAGTAGGCCTTTCTTGTGGTAGTACTTTTACGTAGCTAGAAAATATGTGTTAAATAAGAAAAAAAATTACTCAAGTTTTACTAATACAAGTTTTGAAATGACCTTGCCTACGCCCCTATTCGATTTGATCCATACTTCCAGGGACACCTTGTATACTTATACTAATATTAATAAGTATTTCCTTCATTCATCTATGTATATCAGGTGTAAAAAGACCCTTAACGATAATAAAAACCACGTATTTTACCCATCATTGGGACCATTTTTTTCTCCTAGGCCATTATCTGGGAAATCATTGGTTTTGGAGATATTGAAGGTCAAAGTACACTTTTATTTTTATTGTTTTTTCCAAAAACGGTTTCCAAGTTATAATAATAAACTTTCTTCCATACAAACATTATCAAAAATTTCAATTTTTCCTCACAAATTACGCATTTGAAGTTACAAAAACGCAATGAATATCAAACGCACATGACCGAATTGGCTCGGCTGTGTGGCCGCTGCACGCATGCAAACGCGCGGCATCGCCACAACCACACATTGCGCGCTACAAAAAAAAAGTTTTTTTTATTCCAAAAAATAAAAGTTGTTTCCCAGCAATTATTTTTGGTCAATGTAGTTTAGTTTGATGTACAGAGTGCGTAGATTTCGGCTATGTGATGGGTCTTTTTACACCCTGTATGTCGTGGCCAGTTTAAATTACGAATTCAGACAGTGGAGTTTCTAATCCGTGACCCAAAATAAACCTAAAATGTAAACACAGCTGATCATAGCTTACGATAGAGCAGCCTTTCGGATTAGCAATGGGCGATTGTTGCAAATAAAAAAACAATCGACTGAATCGAAAATTGTACTGTTGCGCATTCGATTATCGATTTAGTAGTTCCTCACCATAATTATTCGAATAACAATCGACAAACTACTAAATGTAAACTGAGACATTAAAGGACATTAAATAATCTATTAGCGCTAATCGCATAATAATTGCAGTTGTACTTGTAAATAGTGGCGCACGGTTTTTTAACTATTGAATTATGGCGCAGCGGCAGCGCACGCACCACCTTTTAGCCTTTTAGTAATTACTTATTTAGTAGTACGAGTATAGTAATACGTGCGCTGCGCCACAATTCAATACAATTTAGTAGTTAAAGTTGATACGGTAACCGTATCAGTGATTGTCGCCTGCTGCGCGCCGTTAGTGGATAACAGTCGACTAACATCAATTGTTATCGACTTTTATCGACTGGACTGAACAATCGACTAAGTCGATTAGTTTTAGTAATAATCGCCCATCGCTATTTCGGATTATTACCCCCTTTCTGAGGAACCTTGTATAAATGAAAAATATTACTACCTGAATTATCGAAGCGTATTAGTATTATAATTTCGGATATATAAGTAATTAATTATAAAGTGCAATATGTCAATAACCGAATACAATGAAAATTAATGAAATACCTATTTCTTTAATTATTCATTTTGATGACTTTAATTAAAATTCATAATTCAATACAGGGTGGAAACTTGAGAAGGGCAGTAAGTGCAGCTACTTGAATGTTTATTTAAAGTGATTGCTAGTTTACTTACCAGCTTTTAGAAAAATGTCATTTTTTTATGCTGCATGGTTTTTTAATTATTAATATTTTTTTCGTAAAAATACCATCAGCTCTCTTATCTCGGAAGTTTGCAAAGCGAAAAATCCTAACTAATATTATAAATGCGAAAGTAAGTTTGTTTGTTTGTTACCTTTTCACGCCTAAACCACTGAACCGATCATCCTGAAATTTTGCATATACGTTGTCAAGTGTACAGAAATGGACATTGGTACCTTTCATCCCGAAAAAAAGTACCGTTCCAGAGGAAAATAACGATAATAGATGGCGCCACGTGTCTTTCGGATCATGATTGAATTATAATACTATAGAAACTTTAGTAGTGTGTTAAGAGTTGATTGTCAAATTCTGAATTAACGCGAGCGAAACCGCGGGCATAAGCTAGTCTGGAATAAATCGAGTAGATAGGAGAAGGAACACCGTGGGTTTTAGCCGGTAAAAGGCATGAGCAAAGGCCTCCCCTTTTGTCTTCCAAACATCTCTATTTTGTGCCATTTCTGACCATGCTAGCCCCGCAAACACGTCTAGATCGTCACGCCACCTACGCCGAGGTCGACGGCGATGTCCTCCTTCAGGCGTCCAGTAAGTAACTGTCTTTGCCCACCTGTCCGGGTGCATTCGAGCGACATGACCGGCCCACTCCCACTGGGTATGTTCATGTAAATACCACAGAAAAATTAAACTACCTATTTCTGAACAGCCGTCCAGAACTGGGTAGTTTTATTTGTCTTTTTTTCAATAATACGTCAAAAATATTCTTAAAACCCCGACATCTCGAAAACCGCTCATTTCCGACCCACAGTTGATGGAGTTAATTTATCACCCTGTATTTATGTTACTTGGATTCGTGTTCTGCAACTTAGACCCTGTTTGCGCTTACCAACAGGTGCAAAGGTCAAACGAGGCCAAGTCACAGAATAAACAGGAAAATATTATTATGATTAGTTTGACAAGAAATGTTAGTAATAAAAAAGGCTGTAGGTTACATTTACGACTTACGACACATAAATTATTATTTCAGTACGGTAAGGTATTCTACATTTGTTTCCACGGGCCCCGGAAGGGACCACCGTCGGGATCCCACATCGTAGTGGGGGGCGTCCGCATCGGCGCCGGCGTCGAGTCGACAATGAAGTACCTAGGACTTGTCCTCGACGGCCGATGGAACTTTGGGCCTCACTTTCGGCAGCTGATGCCAAAATTGATGGGCACCGCGGCTGCGTTGTCGCGGCTGCTGCCCAATCTGGGGGGGCCCTACGCCTCCTGCCGGAGGCTCTACGCGGGGATCGTACGGTCCATGGCCCTATATGGGGCGCCAATATGGGCAGACACCCTGACGGCCCGCAATGTCGCAATCCTGCGGAGACCGCAACGCGCGATGGCCGCCAGGGTGATAAGGGGGTACCGTACGATCTCCTTCGAAGCGGGGAGCCTCTTAGCCGGATCGATGCCCTGGGATCTGGAGGCGAGGGCCCTCGCGCTGAGATATCGTCAGCGCGAGGAGGCGCTTGAGCGGAGTGAGCTCCGCCAGATCCTAGTGGCCGAGTGGAGAGAACGACTTGCGCAACCCAGCGCAGGGCACGCCGCAATAGCGGCGGTAAGACCCGTTATGGAGGAGTGGCTGGAGAGGCGGCATGGCGCCCTCAGCTTCCAGCTGACGCGGGTGCTCTCGGGACATGGATGTTTCGGGAAGTACCTGTGTCGTATAGGCCGTGAGCAGACGCCCGGATGTCATCACTGCGTCGACTGCCCTGAGGACAAGGCGCTGCACACGCTGCAGGCGTGCCCTGCGTGGGCGACGCAGCGCCGTGAACTAGTGGCGGCAGTCGGTGGTGACCTCTCGCTTTCGGCCGTGGTTCTGTCCATGGTCGCGAGCGAGAGTGCGTGGGAAGCCGTCACATCCTTTTGCGAGGTGGTGATGGCAACCAAGGAGGGAGCGGAGAGGGAGAGAGAGGCGACGGCCACTCTCCCTTCCCGCGCCAGACGCACCGGGCGCCGTCGGAGGGCGCGCGACGATCTCCGGCCACCCTAGTGTGTGGCCTGCGGGCGACGGGTTAGGGGACCCGTCGCCCGACCAGTAACAGGCCCGAGAAGGCGGCGCGCAATGTTCCGTGCGCGCCTCTCAGGCAGGAAGACGTGGGGCAAGGCCCCACAGAAGGTGAGGTCCGCCAGGGGCTGGCGGACCGAGGCCTGCCGGGGTTGCGGCGCATGCAGCTGCGAATCCCGTGACCCCGGCCAAGGGTCAGGAGAAGAACACCGTGGGTTTTTAGCCGGTAAGAGTCCGGCATAACCCTTCGCCATCCCCGGGCGAAGGGTATCCATGAGGATTTTCCCACGATAAAAAGAAAAAAAAAAAAAAAGGTATTCTACATTTCAATATAAATAAAAGTAAAAACCGACTTCAAAAAAAAAACTAGAAAGAGTAAAATAATTACCTTAATATAAAATTAACAGTTGCAGAAGTCGGTGGCTTTTATTTATTTCAGTGTAGAATTGCACCGACTTCTGAAACTGTTAATTTTATATTATGGTAATTATTTTACTCTTTTTAGTTTTTTTTTTTTGAAGTCGGTTTTTACTTTTATTTAAAGTTATTTAGTAAATACGTTTTAGTGCCATAAAGTACACTGTTTAAGGCTACAAATTTAAATGACACGGTTGCGTAATCTTTCCACAACTAGGCAGTTTTCTTTAAGAATAGGTATTAATGTGTAATTATCATGACGGCTCCTTCCAAATATATACAATCTTCTTTGTTCTTGGCTAATGTTTCTGTGATGATAGTTAAAACAGAGATTGAAAGTCCTCATCAAAACTTTTGCTGAAAGGAACAAACCAAAACGTCATCTAAGTATTACACTTATTTTTTGTTTTGTTGATTTTTTCAAAAAGTGCTGAATCAATTTCGATAAAATTTATAAGGGACCACCTCTGAAGTATGGCCTACCAAGCAAAAAAGAACAATCAAAATCCATTCGTAATTGGCGGAGACACCGCGAAACAAAAATACAAAAAAAAAACTATCAGACGAATTGAGAACCTCCTTCTTTTTGAAGTCGGTTAAAATGTTATTGTATTTATAACTGACTTACCGATAAACGACTATGTTGACGATAGGGACGTGTGGCGCTAGTTCATTTCTGCACATGTGGCTTCCCTGGAAACCAATAGTTTTTATGTGTAGGTTTATGTATGTATTACATTTAACTCCTTTAGGGGTAGAATTTCAAAAAATCCCTCCTTATTCCTTGTCTACGTTATAAAGGGAACCTCTGTGCAAAATTTCAGCTTTCTATGTCCAAGGGTTTGGGCTGGGCGTTGATGAGTCAGTCAGTCAGGACTTTTCTTTTTATTTATATAATGGGTGATTCATTTGGAGGTACTTTTTTTAAAACTAAAAAAATAGTAAAAAAACAAATTTATCGGGTTATCTTTACTATCATACAAAAGAACCATTCGTGACATTTATTTTTTAAAGATTATTTCTTTCAAATGTTGTTCGTAACTCCGGTTAATATGTCCATTCTGCAATTTCCACTTTCGACAACGAATTTTCGTTTGATTATCGTGTCACGATAACGGACTATTTGTTTCCTAAAATTGAAGCCCGTGATCTCCAGAACTTTTGGTACCAACAGGACGGCGCCACTTGTCACACAACACGTGAAACCATGGCTTTATTGCGAGAAAAATTCGGTGAACAGTTAATTTCGCGGTCAGTTGGCCGCCAAGATGCTGTGATATCACACCCCTAGACTTTTACCTTTGGGGCTATGTAAAGTCCAAAGTCTATATGGATAAGCCGCATACGATTGAGCAATTGGAAGCCAACATTACTCGTGTTATTCGCCAAATACCACTCGAAATGCTCGGACGCGTCATCGAGAATTAGAACTGCAGAATGGACCATGTTAACTGTAGTAATGGACAACATTTGAAATAAATAATCTTAAAAAAATAAATGTCAAGAATGGTTCTTTTGTATAATAATAAAGATAATCCAATAAATTTGTTATTTTTATATTTTTTTTGGTTTTGAAAAAAGTACCTCCAAATGAATCACCCATTATATATGATAAGGAACCCTTCGTGCATGAGTCCGACTTGCACTTGGCCGGTTTTTTTCTATTGAACCTGTAAATGTCGTAACATTTTTCAGGTTATCTTAACAGGATGGGTAGCGTCCTTTGTGCTAATATTCATAGTCATAGTCATTTATTCATTAACAATAATAAAAAACTTTAAATAAAAGTAAAAACCGACTTCAAAAAAAATTTAAAAAGAGTGAAATAATTAGCATGATATAAAATTAACAGTTTCAGAAGTCGGTGGCTTTTATTTGTTTCAGTGTAGAATTGCACCGACTTCTGAAACTGTTAATTTTATATCATGTTAATTATTTCACTGAACCACCACCACCACCACCACCAGAAGTTCGTAGAGCAGTAGCTAGCTCTAGCGAAAGAACTAAAATGGAAAGCGATACGCGTCACCCTCTGCACTACAACATCCCCGTTCGGCAAAGACTTAAGAGCCGTAATAGCTTTGCACAGCGCGTCCTCCCACTCAATGGCGAACGTTCACAGGCAAGAGTCCAGCTGTGGCGAGATAAGGCTTCTCTACCCACTCCATTTGTTGCCCCTTCCGAGGATCTCCCACTTGGGCATGAGTTGCCTTGGCTGACCTGGAAGTCTCTAAATAGACTTCGGACTCAGGTTGGTCGAAGCAAGGAAAACCTGCTCAGGTGGAAATTTGCGGGTAACTCAAACCTGGAGTGTAAATGTGGTGCCGTTCCGCAAACTATGGCGCACTTAACATCATGCCCCGCCTGCCCTGTTACCTGCACACCTCAAGAACTAATGGACGCTACGGATAGTGCTAAACTCGTTGCTGAGTTCTGGGCCGACACGGTGTAGATTGTCATCGACACGCTAAGAAGAAGAAGAATTATTTCACTCTTTTTTTAGTTTTTTTTTAAGTCGGTTTTTACTTTTATTTAAAGTTCTTTATTAAATACGTTTTAGTGCCATACATTACAAGGTTCAAAACCACAAATTTAAATGACACGGTTGCGTAATCTTTCCAACAACTAGGTAGTTTTCTTTAAAAATAGGTATTAATGTATAATTATCATGACGGCTCCTTACAAATATATGCAATCTTCTTTGTTCTTGGCTAATGTTTCTGTGATGACAGTTAAAACAGAGATTGAAAGTCCTCATCAAAACTTTTGCTGAAAGGAACAAACCAAAACGTCGTTTTTTTTTTTTGTATTTGTTGATTTTTTCAAAAAACCCTGAATCAATTTCGATAAAATTTATATGGGACCACCTCTGGACTATGGCTTACCAAACAAAACAAGAATCATCAAAATCCATTCGCAATTGGCGGAGATATCGCGTAACAAACATCCAAAAAAAAAAAACATCATTCAGACGAATTGAGAACCTCCTCCTTTTTGAAGTCGGTTGAAAATAACAAGAAACTGTGATCCTCAATCAGTCCGTCAAGCGAGGTGATTATGACAATATGATTATTTCATACAAGCGGTCATTGTGTGGCCCATAAGTGCGTATACACGTAGAAAGCGGGTTGCCGGCGCCGATCTGCCAGCGCTTGTTGGTGCTGGGGGCCTACTTCCTACGTCCGTCAAAGAAGTTAGTCCGCGCCCGTCCGAAAGTAGCCCGAAACGTAGGAGTGAAAAAACAAGTGTCAAATTCAACTTTTCGGACGGGTAAAAACACATCGGTTGTAGGGACAACTGTCAAATCGTGTTGTCATTCATTCTTAGTTCGGGCCCCGAAATAATCGTATGTCCGTAAGTGATAGGGAGTAGGAAACGGTCGTAACTAAGGCCGAAACCACGCAGTACCGATAATTCGTTTACGAAACTGTCAAAATTATTGTTTTCGTTTTTGGTTGTCAAAAAAATTTACAGTTTTTGTTGATGAAAACTTTCTGAATAAACGGTCCGGCTTCGATTCGGTTGCGATTGATCAACATTTCCATCACTAGAATAACCTCAGTGGATGATAATGGTTTAACAAATATTATTCATTTGTCGTTTTAATGTAATTCCGTAGTCCGGTTTTTGACGCTGTCTAAAAGAATCAGGTTTTAAATTGTATGCTAAAATATTTTATCGTGTGATTGAGGAAAACATTAATTCATAAAATAATAAGGTGATCTGGTCACGGAAGTATGCCTAGCAACATTAAGTAGGTATATAAAATAAGTTATCGTTACCCTAACGTGACCACACGTCCGACTTTGAGCGGGACAGTCTCACTTTGACCTGTGTCCCGCTGTCCCCAAAACACGTAAATGTCCCGCTTTGAAAAAAGGCAATCCGTGGAAATGAATTCAATATCCTTGGCTAATGATTGGCTTATGCGCTACGGGTTCGACTCCCACACGGAACAAAAATTTGTATGCCCTACAGATGGTTGTTTCGGGTCTGGGCGTTTGTTTGTGAGATTTTTGTCTGTAAACGCACCCACGATACAAGAGAAAACAGAGTGCGCGGCAACGTTTTTTAAAAAAAATATACAGGGTGTTAACGAATTCGTGTAATTCCTTCAAACCACATGATCTATTAATGGTATAGATCAACCCCGCACGGGATTTAGATTGATTAAAAATAAAATAAAGTTTCTTATTTCCCAAATATTTTTTGTATGTGATAGTTATTTTCGATGCCGTGCATAAATGAATGAAGGCACGGCGACACAGCTGACGGGCAGGACTAGTCCGATATCGCTCCATACAGTCAGTTAACTTGGGACGCTATAAAATTACTCAGATACAGAATACCATGGTTCATTTTTTGAAAACTTTTTTTGTTGATTCTGAAAAAATCTATACAGGGTCAATCAGTAGGTCACCCGGTGTGAAGGTATTACACGAATTCGTTTACACCCTGTATAAATGAATGTATATATATTATATTATAATACGGGCGCGTATTCATAAATTGCATCGGAAAACATTTTGCTAACCAAGTAACATCAACAAGTCCCTCCAACATTATCAATTAAACACATTCATTGCATAAACTAAAGCTGATAATTATTTTAAAGCAAATTGCTTTTCCATAAAATATAGGACCAGCCCACGAGACTACACAAGAAAAGACCCATTTTTTTTTCGGAAATTTTCTTTTTATGCAACCTTATTTTTACTTTATACGAAAACCGAGACACCCCAACAAGATTTTCGTCAGAACTGCCTGAATATGTGTTTTTTTTAGTAAATCTCCAAGTTACACCTTAGTTTATGTCGCGTTAAGTTCCCTAAAAAAGTGTGAAATGCCTGAGATGTGCTATGCAGGGGTTGTCTAATACACGGAAACTAACAGAGAGGACCGTCTCAAGCCTCAAGGTATCTATTCCAGTCAACTGTTAAAGGTAGAAACCTATTGAATCAAAATTTAAATTTATGAAAAAAATAGTGGTGTAAAAATATGTCAATCGATTCTCTTAGTGATTCTGAACAAACTATGTAGTTTCAGGTTTAGTATAATACTAAAACTAAGCTTGTTTATGTGTTTTATTCTTATAAAAAATATTATTGCAAGCGTCCCGCTCTGAGGGAAAAAATAATGGTCACGCTAATTATACCACAGAAATCTAAATAATAACTTAGATTTTCGTGAAACCCGAGAAGGATAAACAAATTAAATACCTTGACTTGGTACACGATGTTGTCGACATGTGGGAGATTGACTCAGCAGTCGTTGTACCGATAGTCGTTACGGCCAAGGGCTTAATAGCCAAGAGCCTCGACCAACATCTGGGGGCCTTCTCCCTAAGTCCATCAACGAAGTTAGTCGCACGTCCGAAACTAGTCCGAAACTAGTCCGAAACGTAAGAGTGAACAAAACAAGTGTCAAGTTCAACTTTTCGGACGGGCAAAAACACATTGGTAGTAGGGACAACTGTCAAATCGTGTTGTCATTCATTCTTAGTTCGGGCCCCGAAATAATCGTATGTCCGTAGGTGGTAGGGAGTAGGAAACGCTCGTAACTAAGTCGAATCGTGCGCCGCAACTTAGAAAAAAAAAACAAAATGGCAGCGGGGGGGCTATGCCACAAAGGTTTTATCCCCTTTTGAACCCGTTAAGTGACGATTTTCCATACAAACTTTCATCCCCTATTTAACTTCCTTAGGGGTTGAATTTCGAAAAATCCTTCCTCATTCCTTGTCTACATTATAAAGGGAACCTCTGTGCAAAATTTTAGCTTTCTAGGTCCAAGGGTTTGGGCTGGGCGTTGATGAGTCAGTCAATCAGTCAGTCAGTCAGGTTTTTTTTTTTTATAGATGAATAAACGAGAGTTAGATCGTGCATTCCACTAATCCTAACGCAGTTCTACCTTAAAAAGAACTGATGTCACCAATAATCTTACATCCCCCGAGCTCTCCCGTCGTAGAGCCGGTCGTCTTTTCAGACTCCGCAGTCACACCGATAATTCAGCCCTCATCAAGCTGTCTCCCCCCCAGCAACGCCTTAAGCCGAGATCCGAGTCCCATTAAGGGTCGCCCTTAGTGCTGTTGTTGCAGGTAGTCATGATGTTAGTGCAGTATAAGTAGTTAGCTTAAGTTAAGTTTTGGAGCTTCTAGTTCGTGACCCCAAATATGACCTAAAATTTAAACACAGCTGATCATAGATAAGGATAGATAGATCTTAGCGTTTTCTTTTTAAATCTTTGAACAGCTATTTCTCTTAAACTATTCACTTTTGGGGAAAGTTGTAGAACAAAAGTGACTCACTATTATGGGTACTTTAACACCCTTTCGGATTAGTACCCCCTTTCTGACTAACCTAGTGTATTTTGTGTACCTAGTTATTTATTTTTTATCTTCTTTTATTTTTTTACTATGATAGAAGGCACAGTAGCACCTATTCTGTGAAATTTCAACTGATTACCTATTACGGTTAAAAAGATACAACCCTATGACAGACGGACGGGCTGCGGACGGACGGATAAACAGACGGGCGACTCCCAAACTGAATTTCGACAAATCGTTGTACGACAAAATTTTACTCCGACACTATGGAACTCCAATATTACGCTACTCCGACAATTATGGAACTTCGACACTGGGGTTTAAAGTAACCTAACACGAAGGGGATGACGGGGGATAGAGTGAGTGAGCAAACCGAGCGAACGAAGCCCCCGTCATCCTCTTCGAACCTAACCTATCCGTGTCGGGGTGCCCCAAATTAGGTGTCGATATTCCATACTCGTAATTGTCGGAGTAGCGTAATGTCGAAATTCCATTTTGTGGAAGTAAAATCTTGCCGTAGAACGATTTGTTGAAATTCAGTTTGGGAGTGCAGACGACCGTAGGCTTAGTAATACTGCCGTACGTTGACTAAAAGGCAATTAAGCCACAGTTTGGTAGAATTTGAGGTTCTGATGCCATTTTATAGAGTTGAAAATTCTCTATCGTCCTGTCTTGGAATTGTTTTTATATCTGTTGTAGTTGCGAAGTTACACATAACACAAAGCGGCTAAGGTATGGTTAGCGACTTTTTAGTACCGTATTATTCATTTAACATAATTACAAAATGCTTAACTAAAAAGTTAAAATGAATTTTGTGAAAAAACTGAAAGGGATAGATAACTGAAATATACTGAAAATTATAGAGCAATTAATACTGTACCTATTTCAATTAACAATTTTGTAATAATAACTTCCCTTTCATAGAGACAACGATTCCCACCTTTTTCGCTTATAACTCAAAAGTAGACTTTTGGGCTTAGCTGCCTTCTAGGTAACGTACGGCAGAATAGGGTCCTGCGGTCACCCTTTTCGTTTAGTACCGAACCCTAAAAAAACAGCTCGTAAGATGCCACTAAAGATACTAAGGCACGCCTAATACATTTGAAATCATTATAAATCTAAAACAACAACGCCACGAAAAACTGGTTCTATCAATAACCGAAAATTGCCGAGCGGACTTTCCGAATGTGTGACGTCAGAAGCGCAAGTGTGCACTGCGTACGCGCAGCGCGAATCTCACGTACGATCGATTGTGAAATGCCCACTCAGCAGGCAGTTTGTGTTGCGGAGTTGTGTGACCACCACGTATGGTCACCGTTGAATTAAAATTAGAATTTTTATTAATTTTATTATTTTTTATTATTTGTTGACAAATAAGTGGTGGTTTTGGAAGTGAAAATAAAAACTTTTTTAAGTGATACCCGGTGTTTATTAAGAGTGTTTAAGGTGAGTTATTTTTTTATTATTATTTTGTTTATTTAATTTTTCATAATGTAAGTATATAATTTTTTTCGTATTTTGTATTTAAACGTGTGTTCATATGACATGGCGTTTTCTAAGAAACTTTGTAAACAATTGAGATTGACAATGTAGCACACATAAAAACTACGTAAGCTGTTTATTTTCCTATAAAATTTAAGTTATAGTCAACGAAGTATCTTTTTTATGGTCCTAACTATAAAATAAATAATAAATCTCTATTTCTAAATAGTATACATTGAACTCGTTTTTCGCTATGTTTGTTCGCTTACTTCTTCTAAACTCCTAAATGGATTTTGATGCGGTTTTCATCTGAATTTAGGTAATTTCTTCCGGAAGTTTTTAAGTTATAATTTTTAGCTACGAAAGTATGGAAGCGGCTTCTTAAAATATATTTTTTGTAAGAAAAAACCCGGGATGCCAGGAACACCGGGAATGCATAACTAGTCGAATATATAATATGGAAGCGACATCTTAAAATGATTTATAAAAAAAAACTCCGGGATTCTTGGATTGCATAATTATTTAAAATTAATTCTCTCTCTCTCTCGTGTCAGCAAGAGCTATGCGAAAACAGCTCATACTGTGGTGAAAAGATTAGCCAGTCAGCAAGGTTGGTAGCGGGGCTGACTGCCCAGGGTGCGCCGGACGTACTTAAGTATCGTCACTCGTGGAGGCTCTTTTCATGCACCCCATTTAAATTTTAATTTAAAATTAATGTTCAAGCCCTGATGCAAATATGTGTGTATGTAGAGTGTAAGAAGAAGAATGTTGTGTGTTAGATAAACCAAAAAAAAACACATAAATTAAAATAATTGTGCCGGAACCGCGGGATTTTTCGATACAAAAGCGCGTTCCGTATTAGTCAACATCTCGAATTTAGGTGAATATGCATCCGATTATCCGATCTCTACTTAGTCACTTAGTAATATAACAAAAACTACAAAACCCACTAAGTCATTCAAAAAGAACTAATTAAATGTAGTCTATTTTGAACAAATAAGTTTTGAGTTTGAATTTACAACAATTACAAATTCACATAGATAGAAATACTTTATTGTACACTAAAATAAATAAAAAAGAAGGAATACACGTAATAAATTAAGAACAGTACAAATGGTACTTTTTTTTTCAAATCGTAATCCTTATTTGGCATTATTTTTTACTAGCTTTTGCCCGCGGCTTCGCTCGCGTTAGTTTATAATTTAAAAAAAAAACACTTTACACTCTACTAAAGTTTCTATAATAATGATTAAATCATAATTCGAAAGACACGTGGCGCCATCTATTATCGTTATTGTTGTTTTCCTCGGGAACAGTATTTTTTCTCGTAATGAAACTTTGATGATTTGAATGATTTTTCTTTCATTCCGAAAAAAAAATACTGTTCCCGAGGAAAACCCCATAGGGTACCCCCTATGTCGTTTCTGTATACCTGACAACGTATATGCAAAATTTCAGGATGATCGGTTCAGTGGTTTAGGTGTGAAGGTTACAAACAAACAAGTTTACTTTGGCATTTATAATATTAGTTAGGATTATTATTTGATTATTTTTAATTTTATTTATAGAATAATATTGAACTCATTTACAAAAACATTAATAAAAGCGCACTTTGCGCCATGGTCGCAAATTTAATTGCCGCGCGATAAAAATATTTGCATGGCCAACAGACAGGTTTTCCGGGTCGGTTATTTGTGCATTATTATCATTGATCGGATAATCGGGCGCTAATATACCTAAACTTCTTCCCACGAAATAATATAATGGACATTCCTTTCTGAATAAATAAGTAATCCCGGGTTCCCGAGATTGAACAATTTTGTAAAAAAAAACTATAACAAACTTAATGAAATTATACCAGTGGTTACTTTGATTTAGTATCTTTATTTTATTCAAAACAAATGGTAGTTGTGTATTCCCGGTGTTCCTGGCATCCCGGTTTTATTTTTACAAAAAAAATATTTTAAGAAGCCGCTTTCCATACTTTCATAGCTAAAAATTAACTTTAGGTAAAATATGCATGTGAATATCCAATCCCTAATCATTATGTACAACTTTTACTATGAGACAAAATCTGAATTCGTGAAAATAAATAGCCGTTCCATATATCTTGTTAAACAACTTTGATTATTGTTTAACAACAAAGAGGAGCTCGTGGCTAAATAATTACAGCCGCATAGACCGATCTTCCGGGTTAAGCCTCGCTTGCCGAGGTTGGTCTGTGGATGGGTGACCATTTACCATAGCGAGTTTCCTCCGTGCCTCGGAAAGCACGTAAAGCCGTTGGTCCCGGTTGTCATTTGTAGATCTTTGACAGTCGTTACTGTTGGTCAGAAACCAGAAAGTCTGACAACCAGTCTTACCAAGAGTATCGTATTACCCAGTTACTGGGTTGTGGAGGTCTGATAGGCAGTCGCTCCATGTAAAATACTGATATTCAGCTGCATCTGGTTCGACTGGAAGCCGACCCCAACATAGTTGGGAAAAGGCTAGGCAGATGATGATGATTATTGTTTAACAAGATTGTTTGTAAAGTCTAATCCAAATCGGTTTAAACGTCTAGCCGATGTTGTTCCACGTAATAGACGGGATAATAGTAGACTGTGTCTTCACACAGCTAATACAACACTCATGCGCAAAAGTGTTTTCTGCATGGCTCCTTTTGTAATATAATAAATTACCTAAGTGTTGGAAAGAATTGCCTCTACCTTTATTTAAAAAAAGACTTCATAAATTTTTAGCAGACAAAGCATACTATAGCATATGCGAGTTCTTATCTGAAAATGAACATATTTTTAGATGATTTAATGTAAAGTTTCTGTTTTTCGTTGTTTTTATTATGTTAGATAGTGTTAATTAGAATCTTTTAATGTAATTTTTGCATGCCTACGGGTAAAATATGGCCGAACCTATATTTTTTTTTATGACCATTCACTGTACCCATATTTGCAAAATAAAATATCTTTTATCTTTAAGTATCTTTTATTTTGTATTGAACAGCTGTTTTTTTACGAATTCAGATTTTTTCCCGTATCTAATAAAAGTTGTACATGGGTACCAGAGTTCATGGTTTTCGAATGTTAAGTGACTTACCAGTCATGCTATATAATATGTTACTGTAAAAGTCCGAATATTGGTAAATCTTAGGATTTACCAACATGAATTGGTAAATTAAAGCTTTGACATAAAATAAGACGACTTTTTGGAGTTTTACCATTAGGATTTGGCACATGCTAGATTTTACCTGTAACGATTAGTTAATCTTGGTTTTGGGGATTAAAACAATATCTAAATATATAAAAGCGAAAGGTCACTCACTCACTCACTCATCACGAAATATCGAAAACCGCTAGACGTATGAAGATGAAATTTGGCAGGGAAGTAGTTTATAGTTAGTAGACGTCCGCTAAGAAAGGATTTTTGGAAATTCTATCCCTAGGGGGTGAAATAGGGGATGAAAGTTTGTATGGAAAATCGTCACTTAACGGGTTCAAAATTTCACACAAGTGAAGCTGCGGGCAAAAGCTAGTTACATATCCATATAATCAGAAAGTATTTATTAAACATAATAAATTACGATTCAATAACTTTATCTTTAAATAGCATAATTGGTTTCGGCAGTTCTATTTAAAGGAACGATTAGTTAAATAAATAAATAAACAATTGGAAGAATATACTGTCAGTACGTCAGTAGCATTGTGAGGGATTCATAACAGAGGTGTAAAAGTCATATATATGACGGCGCGTCGTGAGAATTGGCTTGACGACGCCAAACTTAATTGATTCCTGGACGAATGACATCTACCAGATGACAGCGGTCACTGTCGACTTGACGTAACATCGGGGACAGGGGAGGGGGCCCGCAAAAAGCTAGACAGATAACGTCAGAGCTATCGAAAAAAACTCCGGTGTTGATTATTAATGTTTTTCATTATTAAGATAACTAAAGTGATTGGGATTGGATGCATGTGCGCTCGCGCCCCACGTACTCGGTGGAACGTCGTCTATCTTTGTGCAATCATTTTATTTGTGTTTGTCAAAGTATGACTTGTAATCGATATCAAAGACTTTAATTTGCTTCTCCTCGCCCGCAAACCCACGCATAGTACGATGGCTGCTTCTGATAAGGACAACCAAATGCCTTTATATATGTTTTTAATTTTTATTTTCCGCTTTCTATCGCATTTTGTTTTTATCTTTAATTATTTTAATTGATCCTAGGCCGTTTTAATTAAAGTAAAATAAATAAAACTGTAGGTTGCTACATAATTATAATAATTTTTAAAATGCATAAGTTTTTTTTTCTTACCCACTAATACCTACTTTGCGTAATTCATGAATGGTTCTTATCATGTTTCAACATTTACCGTGTCTCTGAGGTAAAACAGAAGATTTGCCGAGTGAATGCTTTATAGTAAAACACCGAAATTTAATATTATCATAGACTACGGACTTTTTTTTAGAGGAGCTCGTGGCTAAATAATTACAGCCGCATAGACCGATCTTCCGGGTTAAGCCACGCTTGCCGAGGTTGGTCTGTGGATGAGTGACCATTTACCATAGCGAGTTTCCTCCGTGCCTCGGAAAGCACGTAAAGCCGTTGGTCCCGGCTGTCATTTGTAGATCTTTGACAGTCGTTACTGCTGGTCAGAAGCCAGAAAGTCTGACAACCAGTCTTACCAAGAGTATCGTATTACCCAGTTACTACTGGGTTGTGGAGGTCTGATAGGCAGTCGCTCCATGTAAAATACTGATATTCAGCTGCATCCGGTTCGACTGGAAGCCGACCCCAACATAGTTGGGAAAAGGCTAGGCAGATGATGACTACGGACTTTTACCATTAAGACTTGATAAATCTTAGGTTTTACTAGAAAATCTTAACATTGGCCGTAGTTCGAGCTTTTACAGTAACATGAACAGAAGTATCTCACGTCAGATGTGGTCATTGTCAAGATCACGACGTAATTATTATTGTAGGTTGCTAAATCGACGACAATAACACAATATTTCCGTGTATTGTAAGACTCACAGGAAATACACATAATTATACTCTTAATAACTGCTGTCGAAATGTTGAACATGCTTATTCTACTAGAAGAAACGTAGTTGAATCGCAACCAAACCGAAGCTGGGGTCTACTCCCTAAGCACGAAGTCCGTGGTTTCAGCCTTAGGTACGAGCGTTTCCTACTCCCTATCACCTACGGACAGACGATTATTTCGGAGCCCGAACTAAGAATGAATGACAATACGATTTGACAGTTGTCCCTACTACCGATGTGTTTTTGCCCGTCCGAAAAGTTGAACTTGACACTTGTTTTGTTCAACGTTTCGGGCTACTTTCGGACGGGCGACTAACTTCGTTGACGGACTTAGGGAGTAGGCCCCATAAACCTTTAATTGACACACTTATTTTGATACTAGAGGTGGCTCGTGTCTTCGCCCGCGTGTATATCGTTTATCACGTATTCCGTAATTTTCGGGATAGCATAATTCAATCATAATTCGAAAAACACGTGGCGCCATCTATTAACGTTATTGTTATTTTCCTCGAGAACAGTACTTTCTTTCAGAATGAAAGATACCCTATGTCCATTTCTGTACACCTGACAACGTATATGCAAAATTTTAGGATGTTCGGTTACAAACTTGCTTTCGCATTTATAATAATAGTTAGGATAGGATTTCTAAGTGTGTTTAGTCTATAATAGGCTGCTATGTTAGATTCTATTCCAATCTCAGTCTATAAGAGGAAAATCAAATATTTATTATTTTCCATAATGGTAATTGACGTAAACGCCAAGGTTATTGATACCTTTTGTCATTTAATTAAAAAGGCGAATAAATGCAGGAAAAAATATTTCTTCAATCGTGTCAGCACGAGCTATACAAGGTGTAACATAAATAAGGGCACAACCTCTTAAGGGGTAACTGTACTCATCATTATGAACAACTTTTACTATGGGACCAAACCTGAAATCGCGAAAAAAAAACAGCTGTTCCCTACATTTATGTTCGCATAACTCGTCTAAATTAAAATGAACAGCTTATTTATTTTTCGCGATTTCTGGTTTGGTCCCATAGTAAAAGTTGTTCATAATGACATCATTAGAGTAAAATGGGTATCTATTTTAAAACAATACATGGTGTTTAGTTGCTTGAAAGTGCTTTTATGATAGTGGGTACCATGATTTATGAGTATTGGCACTTTGTTCAATATCTTTTAACTCTCACGAAAAAATATTGAAAGACACAAGTCATTGTTTTGGGCGGCTCTCGGATGGTTTCGAGAATCGACTGGTTGCAGCTTCCACAGGTTTTCTTTGACGGTATACAAGTACCTTTCAGTGAAAAGGTAAAAAACCTAGGGATCTTCATGGACAAGAACTTTTCATGGGATCCACAACTGAAAGAGACCAGTCGCAGGATGTTTGCGTCAGCCGGATCCATGAGAAGACTTCGTAACTTGTTACACACTGCCACTAAAACTGCGCTGGCACAATCTCTTCTTCTTCCCATCCTTGACTACGCCGATGCCAGCTATCTTGATCTCACCGAGGACCAGTTTAACAAACTTGAGCGACTTCAAAACTTTTGTATAAGATTCATATTTGGTTTACGCAAATATGATCATGTGTCAGAATTTCGTGCTAAACTCAAGTGGCTTCCAATACGCCTTCGTCGGAATACTCATATTCTTTCCTTACTATACAGTATTCTGTTAATCCTACTACCCCTCCTTATCTTAAAGAACGTTTAGAATTCATGCGTGATTCGCACTCACTGTCCTTGAGATCATCGGAAAACTTGAAACTGAAGATGCCTCTGCATTCCACAAGATTCTTTGATCATTCCTTTACTGTCCAGGCCATACGCTTGTGGAATGCACTGCCTGTATCTGTGAGACGTGCTCAGTCGCTAGTTTCTTTCAAAAGAATGGTGAAGGAACATTATTTGGCTCTATAGTAGTTTTTAAGTTGTCTATATTTATAATTAAATATGTATGTATCTTATTTGAGTATGTAAGTATATATGTGTATATGTATATATTTATATTTGAGATATGTATTTAATTGTGTTATACTATTTATTTATACCTAGTCATTTTGTTGATTCCCGATTTTCATTAGATTATAAATTTGTACGCTGCAAATTGCCCTTTATATTTTTCTTAACAATTCTTTCCATCCAATGGTTGTCTGGAAGAAATTGCTTTAAGCGATAAGACCGCCATTTGTACTGTTCTTGATTACCTGTATTCCTTCTGTTTTATTTCTTTTAGTGTACAATAAAGTATATCTATCTATCTATCTATCTAATATTTGTAACTTTAGAACCTTACTGTAAAAAAAAATGTACTACCATAAAATGCTGAAAATAGCCCCAACTATCGCCCAGGAGCCTAATTCTACTAACAGAAACTTTTATCAATTGCATCTGAATCGTTCGTTCAGACAGTATTCGTTTACAAAAATTATAAAATTGTTTAACAACAAAAACAAAACCAAACATTTTGAATGAACGATACAGTTGCAATTAATAAAAGTTTCTGTTAGTAAAATTGGCCCCCTGTTTCGTTTGATCCACGATTTTGGACCCATCTTGTATATTAGTAAGTATCATGTGGGTTTAAGGAATTACACGAATTCATTTACACCCTGTATACAGGGTGGTAATTTGAGATGGGGCATGAAGGACAGCTACCTTAACCATTGTAGCTACAGGAAAACGTTCTTAGAAGACCACCCCTAACTTTTGGATTAATTTCAATCAGCATTCATAGATTATTAAAAAAAAGTACAGTCAGCGAAAAAGGGGTGTTTTCGCAATACTTTTTTATGATGCCAATCGATCCTATTTCCCATAAGGATCAATAGACTCCTCCAGACCAACTGAGGTTTGAGTACTAGAAACGTCAGAAATAACAAAAAACTATTTGAGATTTAAAGATAAATTAGAAAAATTAATAAACGATAGTAATAATAATAGTCACAGATAGCCGCTCACACGTCTGTTGCCCCCTTCGCCTATGTACTGGCGGCTTTTCAGGGGGCCCAGCTAGTGAGATGTATTTCAATTTTAAATGTTGAAAGGCAGACGCCGTTTTCTTCCGGCAATAGAAGTTATCCAGTCCACTTAACACCCCTTTCCATAGACCAGATATTTTTCACCACACTTTACAATAGTCTTGCACCCACTTGGGACGGTCCATGACTGTACTCCAATAGTGCAGCCGTGGATAGTCCCCGGTTGGTGCCTCATCCCATTTTAGATTAAAGTTCTTTTGAGAACTCTGGTTGGGGCCTCTGCGCGTTGGACCTTTGTCCCCCGTGTGCCTTCCAAAGGACCGGACATCTTTCACACGGAAGATGAGACGTGAATTTACAAATAGTCATAGATAAGTGATTATTATCATTATTTATAGATAAATTTATCAACTTTTAACATGATATTTCACACAAAACGTGTTTTGTTAGACATACACCTCTTTTATGTTACGTCATAGCTCTCTATCTAAATAGGCTTGTATCACTCCATGGTTTAGGTATAAAAACATGCCTATGCGCCGCTGCTACTCCGGAGCGAAACGAAACAATTTGGAAAAGGAAAAAAAGTGAGTAATTAAAAAAAAAAACAAAATTGTAACTTGTTTTCCAAAACACTATACTTAAACGTAGAATACAATTGGTAAAAATAATTGATTTGAATTCAAAAATAACACCTACTTATCTTAATTTTTACTAACGTTTTTAGATAAAATTAAAGCAACAAAAAGATTGTTTTTTTTTAACTCCCCCAATTGTTTATTTGACAATTGACACTTCTAAGTTTACATAGCCGTATGACGTAATAACATGGCGACTACTATTTAATGGTGTTATGAAACAGATTTAAAAAGCTGAAACCTTTGAATTGAATTTTAAAATGAAGTTTGCGAACTAAAACTAATGTTTTCCGACTGCTTTTTGCCTAAGCTATCACAATAATATATTTTTAGATTTTTTCTCATATATAGTAAAATACCCTATTGTGAACGTCCGTTCAAACCAAAGGTCGAAAAGGTCGGAAAGGGGCAGAGAGTCCGACTAGCGCATTACACACTGTTTTACCGACCGTTTTGACAGGTCGTGAAGTAAACATGTCAGACTACCGCCATGGCGTCATCAAACCTCCAACAGATTATGCGTTTTAATCAGAACCGACTGATTCATAAATTGACCACAAATTCATAAGATGCATAATATTATAGTTCCTAGATAATTGTACCAAAGCAATCTGCATTCATTATTATAATGGACAACATTCCGTATTGTATAGGATACATAACACTACGCCCGTATTACACCCGCATTTCACTGTAAAGTACCATGTAACAGGGGGCGAGCCTATTGCCATCAACCGGGCACAAATCCAGATGACGGACGGGCACCAATTTTCGAACACCAAAAAACAACACTTGAGGTTAGAAGATTTAGTAATTAACGCTAAAAATGGCCGTTTTTTGGTACTTATCGCTAAAACTTCGAATCCAGAAGCTCTAGTGTTGATATTTGGCGTTCGAAAATTTCTACAACACTTGACTAAAATGTTGTACACACACATCAAGCTATACATTTCCAGTTTACACTGACCTGTCATTGTAAGGAAATCCTATACAATGCGAGATCAGCTTATACTGGAAATTGTAGCTTGATCTGGTAGCCGTGCATACGTACGAAATTTCAATATGTTGTGTGTCGACAGAAATAATGCTTTTTTTCTGAAGTGGTGCCACTTCGGTGGGGGAAGTGCCTAAAAGGGTCACTGTACTCATCATTATGAACAACTTTTACTAACTAAGGGACGAAACATAAAATCACGAAAAAAAAAAAATTGCTGCTCCCTACATTTTGACGAGTTATGCGAATGTAAATGTAGGGAACAGCTGTTTTGTTTCGCTATTTCAGGTTTGGTCACATAGTAAAAGTTGTTCTTAATGATGAGTGCAGTGACCTTAAGAGGTTGTGCGTTATTTATGTTACACCTTGTATAGATAGATGAATACTTAATTGGTTTCGAGGATTACTGTTTTATATTTTTGTGTCGGAACAATGCATCCGGGTCACCAACATAAACTTTAATAACTCGGAAACTAAGAAATTTAAATAAAAAATATTTTATAGACCTCAAATAAAATTAATAAAATTTCTTAAATATTTTATCGAGCAAATAAATAAATTATTATTCTAAACTCAAGGTTAGTAGCTTGGTTGACTGGCTAGGGCAGGGGCGGATTCAAAGGGATATCCAGAATAATTTTAGTAGCTTGTCAGAAAAGTCACGCCGCGTCTGGCCTTTGTGTTAAAAATCAAATGTGTCTTAAGTAGGGATCGGATATTTGGATGCATATTTATGAAGCGGCTTCTTAAAATATATTTTTTGTAAGAAAAAACCCGGGATGCCAGGGCACCGGGAATGCATAACTAGTCGACTGTATAATATGGAAGCGACATCTTAAAATGATTTATTACAAAAAAAGCAGGTCTTCTTGGATTGCATAATTATTTAAAATGATTGTTTAACCCTCGATGCAAATATGTGTATGTAGAGTGTAAGAAGAAGAATAGTGTGTGTTAGATAAATTATAAAAAATAAACTTTAAAAAAAAGTAAAAACCGACTTCAAAGAAATACTGAAAGGAGTAAAATAATTACCATAATATAAAATTAACAGCTTCAGAAGTCGGTGGCTTCTATTTGCGTGTAGAGTTGCACCGACTTTTGAAACTGTTAATTTTATATTATGATAATTATTTTACTCCTTTTAGTATTTCTTTGAAGTCGATTTTTACCTTCTTTAAAAAGTTTATTTTTTATTAAATACATTTTAGTGTCATAATTTTAACCCCCTCCTTCATAACCCTTCTTTTTGGCTTTGACGTAGTCGGGCATAAAAAGTCCTTTCAAATGATACCTTACACGATATAATGAAAACATTCCAAAGGGGGGGAGGGGGACACGCACCCCCTCCTCTTTTCCAGTAGTCAGTTCCCAACAACAAATTTAAACAAAGCAATATTACTAATTTGAGAATTTTGCTTTGATCCGATGAGGAGTTCCGTTCCATATCTCTGAAGTTCATAGTCTAATCATGACAAAATTTATATGGAACCAATCGGGAAGTATACCCTTTCGAACAAAAAAAGATTTTTTCAAATCGGTTCATAAATGACGGAGATATGAGGTAACAAAAATAAAAAAATACAACCTTATTGAGAACCTCCTCCTTTTTGAAGTCGGTTAAAAAACATAAATTAAAATTTTATTTTAAACATATTTTATTATTAAATAGTTTCTTATTTAAATCGACAATACATAATCAATTTTTATAATTACATGATTTTATGGATTTATTTGAAACAAGTTAATCGCATAATGATTCCTATGACCTCTTCAGAAAACCATATGTCCGGATTCGGATGAACTTGTCAAACATCTATGTAGATACAGGGTTTATTAAACAAATTCTTGTAGTTTCGTGTACACGAATGATTCTAGTGCCATTTTCCGGGCACAATTATTATGGTGCCAGGTTCATCGCCTTACGACTCGTTTGCCCAGCGACGTGGAGGAATTATATTCTTATCCATCATCATTAAGTTTTTTAAGCGATATCTTGAACTGATTTTAATGATTTATTATTTGTTAGAATATGTTTTTTCCCGAGGTGATCGCATTTAAATGCAAATTACTCGCGATTGCTGTAATTGCATGTTTGTGTTGCATATGCCACTCAAAAAAATAAAAGATAAATTGAGAACCTTCTCTTGTATGAAGAAGACTGTTAAAAAAACCAGTCAAGCGCGAGTCGGAGTCGCGCACGAAGGGTTCCGTACCATTATCTACAAAAACGAGCAAAAAAATCACGTTTGTTGTATGGGAGCCCCCTTAAATATTTATTAAATTCGCTTATTAGTATTTGTTGTTATAGCGGCAACAGAAATACATCATCTATGAAAATTTCAACTGTCTAACTATCACGGTTCATGAGATACAGCCTGGTGACAGACGGACGGACGATTATCTATAAAAACGGCAAAAAATCACGTTTTTTGAAAATTTCAACTGTCTAACAATCATCCTGTTTTACCCTTTGGGTACGCAACCCTATAAAACGACTACGAAAAAACCGAAAAGAGTAAAATAATTAACATAATATTATAAAATTAACAGTTTCAGAAGTTGGTGTCTCAATTTTGCTACAGCGTGGATTAGCACCGACTTTTGCAACTGTTTTATTTTTGTATTATAACTTTCGTGAGACACATTCATATTTATGATTATTTACGATTTACTCACGTGCATTTTTTCGGGATTGCCCGACTAGTTTCGGACTTCGTCTCGCGACCTCGCCACGTGTTCAGCTCATGATTAAGGGCTCCGTTTGGGTCCGAAACTAGTCGGGCAATCCCGAAAAAATGCACGTGAGTAAACCGTAAATAATCATAAATATTTTTTTATTTTTATGATGTGTTTTTTTTTTAGTCTGTTTTTTTTTGTAAAGTCACTTTACATGTCCTCTTATTTTATTAGCAACAGAAAAACAAGTATTGGCCATCCAAATGTTATCTGTAGAGACCGCTTTCAGCGATTATCATCATAGTGTATTAATTTTGGCTATATTTATTACCTACTTATGCCTGCGACTTTGACCGCGTGGAACTCGGAAAACATAATTTTGTCGTAACGACTAAACAATGTATATGTACCAGTGGCGAAGGGTGATTTTTCTTAAAAGGGAAGCCGGACCAAAAAATGCTTACCTTGTTCAAGTGTGATGCGTGAATTCCAGTAACTACTCGTTTCGAAAGGGAAGCCGATAGGAATAGAGTTGTATGGAGCTTTCGCCACTGATATGTACTCCATTTTTTTAAATCTAATCCCAGAGATCGGAATAGGTAGAGTATATTTACCTAAACTTCGAGGAAGGAAGTAACATAGAGTGGATAGTACCTCCTCTAAAATCCCGGAATAATTATAATGACGTTTTTATCCCGGGATTTAAAAATCACGAATTATTTATTGGACTTTATTTATAGTTACAATTAATTATTGATTTGAAATATCATGAAACATTTTTTAGGGTTCCGTACTATGTAAAACAATGAATGTAATAGTCGTTACAGCCAATGGCTTAATAGCCAAGAGCCACGACCAACATCTGATGAGGCTCTCGTTAGGCGGCTGGATCAAGGGTTTGATTTAGAAAGCGGTACTTCTGGACACGGCGCGTATTGTCAGGAGGTTCCTCTCTCTGGAGCCCTGACCGCCCGCAGCTTGGAACCTGTTCCCGATGCCGGTGGGCTACTATTTTTTTTATATTTTTAAATGTGTATTGTTTTTATATTTTTTATAACATCATCATCTGCCTAGCCTTTTCCCAACTATGTTGGGGTCGGCTTCCAGTCGAACCGGATGCAGCTGAATATCAGTATTTTACATGGAGTGACTGCCTATCAGACCTCCACAACCCAGTAACTGGGTAATACGATACTCTTGGTAAGACTGGTTGTCAGACTTTCTGGGTTCTGACCAACAGTAACGACTGTCAAAGATCTACAAATGACAGCCGGGACTAACGGCTTTACGTGCTTTCCGAGGCACGGAGGAAACTCGCTATGGTAATTGGTCACCCATCCACACACCAACCTCGGCAAGCGTGGCTTAACCCGGAAGATCGGTCTATGCGGCTGTAATTATTTAGCCACGAGCTCCTCCTCATATTTTTTATAACATATGTATTTAAAAATATAATTTAATAAGTATATACAAAGAATAAAAAGAAATATGTAATATGTAAAACAAAGCTCTTTAATTTAATACTTTTAGTACGGAACCCCAAGGAGGATAGCAATCACGAGCTGAACACGCGGCGAGGTATCGAATCGAACTCAACTAATTGGGAAATCCGAAAAAATGCACGTGTAAACCATAACTAATGATAAATAAGCATATTTTTTTTCATAATTATTTATGGTACAGTTTTTGCTTAGTTACGATTATATCATAATTATTGTGCACTAGCTTTTGCCTGCGGCTTCGATCGCGTTGTGTTTTTTTGAGTTTAATTAAAGCTCAAAAAAATCTCTTAACACACTACTAAAGTTTCTATAATAATCGTGATTCGAAAGACACGTGGCGCCATCTATGAACGTTATTGTTGTTTTTCTCGAGAACAGTACTTTTTTTCGGGATAAAAGGTACCCTATGTCCGTTTCTGTACACCTGACAACGTATATGCAAAATTTCAGGATGATCGGTTCAGTAGTTTAGGCGTGAAAAGGTAACAAACAAACAAACTTATTTTCGCATTTATAATATTAGTTAGGATAATAGATGTGTGTAAAATATTAAATAATATTCAATTCTAAAGCCGTTGAAATATTTATTCAACAAACAGGTTAACTCAAACTATTTGATTTAACTAGTTAATTTATGCTGAATAAATATTTCAAAATGGCCGACCTTGCTAGGACAAGTTTGCTTTAAAATTTTAACGGAAGCACCTTACGCAGATCCTCCAAAAATATGATCATTGAACTCCTAAGATATTTAAGTAGAATACGTGCAGATTAATTTACGAGGTTAAGTAAAGTTAGATTTAGTCAATCCTTGGATGGGTGGCAGGTTATTAATTATTCATAGGTTGGCAAACAGTTCGACGGCCCATTTGATGGGAATTGGTTACCGCCGCCCAGGGCCGGATTAACCCTATCAAGGGCCCTAGGCAATGCAATTCTCGGGGCCCCTTTCCTTACTCTTTTCTATTAAAAAAGTCGATTCGATCAGATCGACTCCTTTGGTATCCTGTTACTTCAATCTCTAAAAGTCAAAGTGTAAGGCTTAAAACGCACTAGCGGTCAGCCGCAATACGGCGTGCCGCTTGCGGCTGGCCGCTAGTGCGTTTTAACGCTAACACATCAACCGACCACGCGCCGGCTGCGTTCCGAATTAACGCTTACCTTAGGCTTAAAACGCACTAGCAGCCAGCCGCAATACGGCGTGCCGCTTGCGGTTGGCCGCACATCGATTTTTACATGAAACCGCATGATCTCAACGCACTGATTTCCGGCCAGCCGTCGTGCGCCAGTGCGTTGAGATCATGCGGTTTCATGTAAAAATCGATGTGCGGCCAACCGCAAGCGGCACGCCGTATTGCGGCTGGCCGCAAGTGCGTTTTAAGCCTTACCTATATCGTCAAATGCAGCTATTTTTAGTTCTACTATGTATGAAGTATTTCATCAACTGACAACATGCGTCGAAAAGAAGGAATAATAGGTATTGAGGAAGTACAAAAATTTCAAAAAAAAAACTTTCAGTGAAACGTTTTTTTTTCTTGGTGCCTGCACGAGGCTCCTAGTCGATGTGGGGCCCCTAGGCAGTTGCCTAATCCGCCTTATTGATAATCCGGCCCTGCCGCCGCGCCGCCTAGACATCGTGGCTCCGAAGAACCCGAAAGAGTTAACCATCGATTCCGATGCCTAATTGGAGAAGAAAAGCTAGGATATAGTTTGTCTAATAAAGTTTAATTTTCGAGATACTCTGGAAATTCATAAGTCGAAAAATCTCTAGGTAACAAGTCCTATGAACGCGGCGTTGCGACTTTTGTCATACCTTGGTCTTATTACGTTGTTATTATTATTTTCAACTGTACAATTTATGATAATTTATCTTATTTTATTTAATTAAGCATACACACGTTGCAGCATAAAGCTGACTTACATCCGTCACCTCACACTTCAGGTCCAGTTGAAAACCAGCGTCAGGCACTAGTTGTCTGGCATTTTTGCTGAACTGGGCCTTTTTGGCGCAGCCGTGAGGCACACTCCTGCTAATTTATTTTGTTTGTTTTCTTCTGCTTTATTTTATATTGTGTGCCTTTTTAGACTGTGCTAAATAAATGTATTTTCTTTCTTTCTTTCTTATTATTATTACACCCCACACACCGTATGTCGTGTGTTGAGGAGGTTGGTGAAGTGAGAAGTTTTTTTATCCACTCACACGATAATTTAAACGTTGCGTCGTCAGCTTGAATTAAGGTATTGTTTACAAGGAACTACTAAAGTTAATTGATTTATTTTGTTCCGAAAAACAAAATAGTCAAATTGGACTTATGTTATAAAAATACAGATTCGGGTCTAGTCGCGTAGAAACTTAAAAGGCACTAAATACCTTTTTAATCCCGATGTTTCGGCCGAATTACACCGGCCGTGGTCACGGGTAGACTGAAGTTGCGGAGCAGTTGTCATCTTCGTGAAGCAAAAGTATTGTCATCTACCCTCACTCGATCTTGATTTTTATTTTATTTTATTAAGTTATCGTCGGTACTTCGACACACTACACTAACGACGTCTTTACACTCGCCTAAACTGTCCCGTCTACGATAACACTTGCTGATGACCGGATTCCACGATGTTGACAATTTATATCCATCTTCCCGATTGAAATTCTTGTACTTCTTAATTTCAATCGCTTCACGCACGATTCTGGGATAATAGTGACGATCGGTGGAGAGGATTTTTGGACAGTGTAGTTCTATCCAGTGATTGGAACCGGACTCCAGAAGGTGCAGTTATGTTGACACAACATAACTGACTCATAATAGCATCAGAAAGGCGTGGTTACAACAACATCAAAAGGATTTCTGATGCGTTGCTACCCTTACAGACGAAGTTGAAAAGTCTTAAGTAACTAATTTACGGACCTGCTTTTCGCAAAAAAAACATCTACGTAGGCATTAACGTAGAAACAGATGGAACTCGGGTCAAAAATCTCCGAACTGAATGTAAGAAGATTTAGGCATTGTGATGACGACATAGGACTTAAAAAATAAAAACAGTAAAATAATTACCATAACATAAAATTAACAGTTTCAGAAGTCGGTGCAATTCTACACTGAAACAAATAAAAGCCACCGACTTCTGAAACTGTTAACTTTATATTATGGTAATTATTTTTACTCTTTTTAGTTTTTTCTGAAGTCGGTTTTTACTTTTGTTTCGTGAATTTTGACCCTTGGTCCCAACGTTTCTACGTCAACGTTTGTAGGTTTTTTCTGTATGCCTACTTTACCAACGCAAACGTACACAACAAATCAATTATGATTTGATCATTGTTATGAGGCCCCTAATGATTGTGAGCCTTAAAAGGAATCTTAGATTGTCTATTTTGCTAGCTCATATAGGGTAAGTGCTCCACTGAATGAACACACCCCAGTGAATGAACAAAACGCAGTTTTTTCCAAAAAATAAGAAATTGGGATATTTCTATCCAACGTAGTATTTTTTTTCGTAATTGCAACTCGTTTTTCTATTGTTGTGGCAAAATTTATTTTTCATGTGACTCTTCGGTTCCTAATGGGGATCGTTTGAAGTTGTCGGTGTTGTGTAACTCTGTATTTGTTCGGGCAAGAATTAAGGACTATGGTAAGACGCAACATTTTTGATATGACATTGTAGCCGTTATTGAAGTATGTGCTATAAGTTTTTTATTTTTTCGAATAAAGGATAGTTGTACTATGTTTCTCAAATCGATTTCGTTGCCATTTTAGCCAGTTTTAAGTAAATTATTGGGTGTCCCAGCATTGGAACTAAAAATCGCTTAAAATCCGGTAAATGAACGACCGTTCATTCACTGAACAAGCGTCGATTTCATATTTTTATTGAAAAATGTATTTTATTTTTATGCCACAAGATTCATGTTTTGGGAGTAGCTTTAAAAATAGATTTCTGATCTTTTGGCCAGTATTGGGACAGGTATGTTCATTTATTGGTGTATCAAATCTAGTGAATGAACCAACATTTTTCATCATGTTGAAATATTAGTTTTCGTCATAAAGATGTAAGCAATAAACGAACACAGCATTTAGAGCTAGATTTCATCCTTTTAAAACCTAAATTTTATTATTACGCAAATTTTGACGTCATTTAAATTCCATTTTAAAGGTTAGGTTAGAACAGTGACCAAAGTGCGCTCAAGCCAAGCGAGCGAAGCGAGCGTGCTGCCTCTCGCGGCAACGGCCGGCGAGCGCTAGATCAGACTTGGTTGTAGTTACTCCCATAATCTCAGAGCCACTGTGACCCGCCACTTCACAAAAGATCTGCCGGATATCACCCTAGACGAAATCAAGACGGCTCTTAAACAGCTTAAAAATAGAACAGCCCCAGACGAGGACGGGATTACGACTGAACTCCTTAAAGCAGGAGGAAATAGTGTGATGAAGGAGCTTCGGGAGATTTCTAATTATATCCTCTTTCCCGAGAAAACTCCAGGTCGTTATATTCTTCAAAAAAGGCGGCAAGACCTTTTAGAATTATCGATCCATTATGCTTTTGAGCCTTGTCTTTAAGCTGTTTTTGAGAGTCGTTACAAATTGTCTAGCGCGAAGATTCGGCGAACTTCAACCACCTGATGGGGCCGGGTTTCGAGGAGGATATGGCACTACAGACCACATTTAAGTACACAGTGTGGCTGATTATACAAAAGACCAAAGAGTATAATCGGTCCCTGTGCTTAGCGTTTGTAGACTATGAGAAGGCTTTTGACTCCATCGCGAGCAGGTCCGTTCTGGAGTCCTTGCAACGATGCCAAGTTGACTGTATATCCAAGGACTGAGATGATGACCGTCCAAATCCAGAAACGGGAGACTTAACAGATCCGCCTTCGTCGAGAGGTGAGGCAAGGAGACGTTATTTTTCCGAAATTAGTCACCAACGCTTTGGAGGCTTAAGACGCTAGACTGGAAAGGACGCGGCATAAATATAGACGCGAGTGCATCTCACACTTGCGATTTGCAGACGACATCGTCATTATAGATGAATCGTCGCAGGACTTGTAACAAATGTTGGGCGGCCTAGCTGATTCTTCTCTACAAATCATTCTCCGGATGAACTTGGATAAAACCAAGCTAACGTTCAAATGAGCATTTTACTCCGGAACCGGTTGTTGTCAACGGCTGTGCTCTCGAAGTTGTTCGAGAATATGTTTACTTTGGGCAAACTTTGCAGTTTGGTAAAATCAATTTTGAGAGGGAAACTAACATAAGAATACAGCTAGGCTCAGCCGCATTTAGGAAGCTACGTTGAGTCTTCTGGTTGACTATACCGCAGAGACTAAAGACTAAGGTCTTTGATCAGTGGGCCTATCATGACATACGGAGTCGAAACGTGGACATTTACGGATGTTCCACAAATTTAAAGTCGTTCAGCGGGCTATGGTAAGGGCTATGCTCGGAGTCTCTCTAAAGTATCGAATCCGAAGCGAGGTGATTCGACAGAGAATCAAAGTACTCGACATAGCCCATAGCATAAGTAACCTGAGGTGGCAATGGGCCGGCCATGTTATCGGTAGAATCCATGACCGTTGGAGTAAACGTGTTCTTGAGTGGAGACCCTGAATCGGCAAACGTAGTGTGGGACGCCCTCAGGTTAGGTGGAGTGAAAATTTTCGCTAGGCGGCTGGTAGCAGCTGGATGAGAGAAGCCGAGGATCGAGCTCAGTGGCGTGCTCTTAGAAAGACCTATGTCCAACAGTGGCATGCCGTATTATGCCGGTTAAATTAATGTTTATTACAGATTTAGAAGCAGAGGATTTATGTTCCTTTATTTAATTGATTTTTGGGCTGCTTTTGTCACAAAAATAACCACTTTTTTGTATTAATATTTAAACAAAAATTGTGTTCATTTACTGGTTTTATTTTGTTCATTTACTAGAAAAATTCGTTCATTCACTGGGGTTTTAGGGTATTTTTCGACATATTGCCAATTATCTAGGAAAGCACACAGCTTATGACGTAAAATGAACTGAAAATATATTTTTGAATATATTCATAATACCATAATATAACTTTGGCCCATATTCCTTTGAGGCAACATATTGTAATTATTTTTTGAAGTTCGATAATCGCTTAAGTGTTCATTCAGTGGTGCACTTACCCTACTATTGTTAATTGAGTCATCATCCTGGTGTCGTTTCGATGAATTAGTAGGGCTTAGGATTTTTTTAACAGAATAAGAGGACTACAAGAGCTAAGTGACCTTGAGTGCCGCACGCACACATTTACACAATAATGTATAGCATCAGGTCAGGTCTCGGCCGGCACTGTCGGTACACAGGGGCTTACGCACACATGCGTACGTATTATGCTCAGAAATACGCGATTTACAAAAAATCTATTGTTTGGACTAAAAAATTAAAACACTATTACGTTACTATGCTGCTTGAAGAATAATTTGACAAAAAATCAGAATCATTGCCTGTATATTAGCATAGTTTTTAATCGTTAAAAGAAATGTTTAGAGGTATATTTGTGATTTTTTTCTATCCTATCAAATTTGTAGCATAATGTTTTCAACACACTATCGAACTAGCTTAAATCCTGTAGAATATCATATATTTTTCTGTTTTTTTTTTTTTACTGCAGTGGATCATATACTTTAAGGCATTATAAAACATGCTTTTAGCTCCTGTAGTCCCCTTAAGAGCGGTTACGCACTGCATCCGATCCGAATCCGTGAAAATACGTTCCGCAGTAGTCATAGAACTATTTGTATGGTAGTTTACGCACTAGATCCGACTTCCGTCATCCGATTTCTCTCCGTCATCCGTGAGTCTGGAACTCGGTAGAAATATTGACGGACCGAAGTAACCGTAGTACTGTATGTATGAACGCTTTCGCACTACCTCGGATTCAAATCGGACATTTGCCAAAGATGGCCCATGAATTGCTTAGATTTAAGGCAGAGATCGGATTAGTGCGTAAGCAATATCCGAATTCGGTCCGAGATTTTTAGACGCCAGATCCGTATTTTCACGAATTCGGATCGGATGCAGTGCGTAAAGCAATATCCGAATTCGGTCCGAGTTTTTTATCTCCGTATATTCTCGGATTCGGATCGGAGGCAGTGCGTAACCGCTCTTACTATTAAATAAATAACAGCAAAAATGTACCTACAGACACCAGCACATCAAGCTACTACAATCTATCAAATTTCTTTAATAGATTTTCAACTTTATCGCGAAAGCATTAGGTTCAAGGTTATAGACGTATTCACATTAATTATTAGTTACGGTTGACTCACGCGGCGAGGTATCGATTTTCGGGATTTCCCGACTAGTTGAGTTCGACTCGATACCTCGCCGCGTGTTCAGCTCGTGATTAAGGGCTCCGTTTGGGTCCGAAACTAGTCGGGCTATCCCGAAAAATGCACGTGAGTAAACCTTAACTAATTATAAATATGAATAGGTAGGTATGTCTCACGAACGTTATTAATATATAGAAAAATATATACATAATATAATGTAATGTCTATAAATAAGGAATGTTCTTCGTAATCACTCGTGATTCTCGTGAATTATTTTATTATCCACCTCAAAGATCGTAGTTTTAGTTATTTAAATAAGGTGACCGGCCTTGAGCTTTAAATACAACACACATCTTGCAAAATTAAAACACAAACAGTAACATTTAAATTAAAGTTGAAATAAGTTAAAACTTAAAAATTATAACAGTTAAATAAATATTCTTTTGACAAATTAACGTAAATTAAACTATAGTAGTTTATGAAACTGTTACAGAATAAGGTTATTTAAATGCGAGTGTGAGTTTAAAAACCGAGCCGTTATCGAGGTTTTTAATAGTATCACACGAATGTTTTAATACCTAGCTACGTGCAGTTTCATACACTACTTTATCTAAACTCATTCAATAGGTAAATACTTACATATTTTAAATAAAAGACCAAATCATTATGGCGCTCAAACCCTACAGCCCAATGCGCATGCGCCCTAAATAAACAAAGTTCGAACAAATTCAATAATATGGCGCCCAAAAACAGCGCGCAACCACAGACGATGTGCAGCCACTAAATAAATTGAATTAAAAACTCCTTGGTCTGTCCGAAATGTAATGTTAGAAAAAAAAGTTATTTTAAATCATTATGTTATTGAAAACTGTATTTTAATAGACATTTAGCTTTTGCTTTCTTTTGCTCGCGTTAATTTAGAATTTGACAATCAACTCTTAACACATTACTAAAGTTTCTATAATAATATGATTCAATCATGACTCGAAAGACACGTGGCGCCATCTTTTATCATAAGAACGTTATTGTTGTTTTTCTTGGGAACAGTACTTTTTTCGGGATGAAAGCCTACTTGGATGGTACCCTATGTCGGTTTCTGTACACCTGACAACGTATATGCAAAATTTTAGGATGATCGGTTCAGTGGTTTAGGCGTGAAAAGGTAACAAACAAACAAACTTACTTTCGCATTTATTATATTAGAAAAAAGCATCTCATTATGGTACTATTTTTGAGTTTATAATTGGAACTTTACGCCATGAGTGTAAATAATATTTTATGTTTAATTTGAATAGATAGGTACTTTAAAATCTGAAAACCTGTGCGATATTATGAAAGTCGTCTTACGAGTAGATAAACACGGTACCTGTCTTTTATCACTTAGATGTTAAAATTATTATGTCGTATGATAATTTTCACACTAACGTTGTACTATGTCGAATCCCTGCTACAAGCAAACATGTTGATAAATAGGGCTGACTATTATTAAAAACTAGTTTTTAAAAACTCGTGATACACCACTAAAGTGTCTATAATAATATAATTCAATCATGATTCGAAAGACACGTGGCGCCATCTATGAACGTTACTGCTGTTTTCCTCGGGAACAGTACTTTTTTTCGGGATGAAACCCTTTGAACAACTTTTACTATGGGACCAAACCTGAAATCGCGAAAAAAAACGGCTATTACCTACATTTTGACGAGTTATGCGAATATAAATATAGGGAACAGCTGTTCTTTTTTTTCCGTGATTTCATATTTGGTCCCATAGTAAAAGTTGTTCATAATGATGAGTACAATGACCCCTTACAGCGGTTACGCACTGCATCCGATCCGAATCCGTGAAAATACGTTCCGAAGTAGCCATAGAACTATTTGTATGGTAGTTTACGCACTACATCCGTCATCCGTGAGTTTCTAATTCGGAAGAACAATTGACGGACCGAAGTAGCCGTAGTACTGTTTGTATGAACGCTTTCGCATTACCTCGGATTCAGATCAGACGCCAAACGGATATGCCAAAGATGGCCCCTGAATTGTTTGAATTTGAATCAGAGATCGGAATAGTTCGGTCCGAGATTTTTACTCTAGATCGGTATTTTCACGGATTCGTATCGGATGTAGTGCGTAAAGCAATATCTGATTTCGGTCCGAATTTTTTATATCCGTATTTTCACGGATTCGGATCGGATGCAGTGCGTAATCGCTCTTAAGAGGTTGTGCGTTATTTAGTTACATCTTGTATATATAATTTATATCTTTAAGTTAAAATTGATAATTTGGTATCTTTGAAATTCGGTATCAAAATGTTGTGGTACCTACTGAAATTTTAGAATACCGAAATTTTCGGTAAATCCTTCTAAATTGGTATGACGTAATATTGTTAAATAAAAATACTGTAATTTTCCGGTAATTCATTACCTGGTTTAAAGATTTATGATGTTACGTAATATAATTATAGAATAATCGCCCAAACAATTTGCTTTTCATACTAATTGCCGGAATGTGAATCAAATTTCGAACATAATAGCGATTTAATTTCTTTAAGATATTCACGTCATTTTATTTCGTAGATTAATTAGTTTTGCTATTAGCTAATTGCTTTTTAATATCAGTAAAAATAACAAACTAATCGCTTGTTGACACTTAACGTTTCCATCCTGTATTGAGCGGCTTAATTTACGCCCTTCTAGTTCCTGCGTCCCTGAGAGCGATTACGCACTGCATCCGATCCGAATCCATGGAAATACGTTTCGAAGTAGTCATAGAACTATTTCTATGATAGTTTACGCACTAGATCTGACTTTCGTGATCCGATTTCTCTCAGTCATCCGTGATTCTCTAATTCGGAAGAAATAATGACGGACCGAAGTAGCCGTAGTACTGTTTGTATGAACGCTTTCGCATTACCTCGGATTCAAATCGGACATATCGATACCTCTGGGCTCAAAGGGAGTATAGCACAAAACATGGGTTTTCAGGAGAAGCAAAAAACAACAACGAATTTTCGTTATAATTATGTGAAAATGTAATTATGCCAAAAATATGCTATACGCCCTTTGAGCCCAAAGGTATCGATATGCCAAGGATGGCCCCTAAATTACTTGGATTTGGATCAGAGATCGGATTAGTGCGTAGGCAATATACGAATTCGGTCCGAGATTTTTAGACTCTAGATCCCTATTTTCACGAATCCGGATCGGAGGCAGTGCGAAAAGCAATATCCGAATTCGGTCCGAGTTTCTTATATTCTTATTTTCACAAATCCGGATCGGTTGCAGTGCGTAACCGCTGTGACAGTCACCCCTATGGCTATCCCGACACTGATCGAACTCACAACTGAACTTCATCTAATCCTCTCCCTCATCATCATCATCATTCAGCCGAAAGACATCCACTGCTGGACACAGGCCTCCCCCAAGCCATGTTGGGGGGGATTTGCCATAATCGCCACACTTGGCAGGCGGGTCGGCGATCGCAGTAGGATTGTTAAAGTACTCAGAGAACGCTGCTGCCCATCCTCTAGTGAATCCCTTAGTCGCCTTTTACGACCCACGGGAAGAGATGGGTAGTGCTATTCTTTACGTCCGGAGCCTTCCCTATCCTCTCCCTACCGCGGAGATAAAAGTCGTGACTGACAGTTATTATAATCCCGTTTATTCATTTTATATACTTACACATATATTTTACATTTTTAAATATTTTTGTATTATAACTTTCGTGAGACACATTCATATTTATGATTATTTACGGTTTACTCACGTGCGTTTTTTCGGGATTGCCCGACTAGTTTCGGACCCAAACGGAGTCCTTAATCATGAGCTGAACACGCGGCGAGGTGAGTTCACGTGAGAACACGAGGTGAGTTCGTCTCGCGACCTCGCCGCGTGTTCAGCTCATGATTAAGGGCTCCGTTTGGGTCCGAAACTAGTCGGGCAATCCCTAGGAGGAAGAGCTCGTGGCTAAATAATTACAGCCGCATAGACCGATCTTCCGGGTTAAGCCACGCTTGGCGAGGTTGGTCTGTGGATGGGTGACCATTTACCATAGCGAGTTTCCTCCGTGCCTCGGAAAGCACGTAAAGCCGTTGGTCCCGGCTGTCATTTGTAGATCTTTGACAGTCGTTACTGTTGGTCAGAAGCCAGAAAGTCTGACAACCAGTCTTACCAAGAGTATCGTATTACCCAGTTACTGGGTTGTGGAGGTCTGATAGGCAGTCGCTCCATGTAAAATACTGATATTCAGCTGCATCCGGTTCGACTGGAAGCCGACCCCAACATAGTTGGGAAAAGGCTAGGCAGATGATGATATATTTTCATGTTGTATATTTATTTAAGTATATTATATTTTACAGCATAAAATAAGTAATGTAAATAGGACAGTTGTACACTGGAGTTTGCCCTCAACCACACTATCAATCTCTCTCTATCACTCAAAGGTTTGCTGGTAGAAAACTCATTTTTGAGTTAAGCTCGCCTTTGTACATGACTTCACTGAATTGTAATGTTTTTATTGTAATTTTCTTGTGTACAATAAAGAATAAGAAAAAAATAGTAGTTTCCGATGCCGGTGGGAACAGGGTCCAAAATACCGGCGCTCAGGGCTCCAGAGATAGGAACTTCCTAACAATACGCGCCGTGTCCAGAAGTACCGCTTTCTGAATCAAAACCTTGATCCAGCTGCCTAACGAGAGCCTCATCAGATGTTGGTCGAGGCTCTTGGCTATTAAGTCATTGGCTGTAACGACTATCGGCACAATGACTGCTAAGTCAACATCCCACATGTTATTATAATTCGTTTATTCATTTCCATTACATACAATTTATATTTTTAAACATTTATATATAAAAACAAAAAAAAAAAACATTTAAAAATATAAAAAATAGTAGACCACCGGCATCGGAAACAGGGTCCAAGCTGCCGGCGGGCGGTCAGGGCTTATTATAATAATTATTAAATTCAGCCAATAACCATAACAATAACAAAACAATCAGTTCTGTTGTTGTTTTGATTTTAGTTTTAAATAAAAACACCCAACCGTTTTAATACTCAACCGTGACTAATTTAATAATTATTTTTAATCTAATCGTTTGAGGCGTTAAAAATAAAACAATGAAAATTATAAATTGCTTATACCAATAACACTTAGCGTTAAAGATATATTTTACGATTTTTTGACCTCTGACATTGAATAACTTTTTTACAGAAGTGGGTTCGATGGGGACTTTTGACATTTCATTTGTAACAACAAGTCTTTGATTTCGTTTGGTTTATGAAAAAAATGGCGCCGACTTCCTTAAATGTTTCTCACATTATTTTATTGTTTTAAAACGTCGTTTTTTTTTTAATGTTCTTGTATGTTGTAAACGAATTCGTGTAATTCCTTCAAACTAAACGATCTATGAATGGTATAGATTAAAGGCCTATCCGCACACAACAGTGCCGGCACAGTGCCGACACGTGACGATCAGCAACGTATCGATCAGTGTCAGTGAAATATGATATTGTACCATACATTTTGTATGACGCTATCCGTACTCGACAGTGACAGTGACGTTCCGACGAATGTCGGCGCAGCACTGACACCACTGAACGTCACTGTCACTGACAAGTACGGATAGCGTCATACAAAATGTATGGTACAATATCATATTTCACTGACACTGATCGATACGTTGCTGATCGGCACGTGTCGGCACTGTGCCGGCACTGTTGTGTGCGGATAGGCCTTAACCCCCGCAAGGGATTTAGATTGATTAAAAATAAAAAAGTACCTTCCTTTCTGAATAAAAGATTGTTACAGAACCCTCAGTGCGAGAAACCCACTCGCACTTGACTGGTGTTTTACTGATACCAAGGAGTCGAGGTTTATTGGAAAAAGGGTAATATTTGAAAGGGACATTTTTGAAGGGGACATTTTTGAAAGGGACATTTTCGAAAGGGACATTTTTGAAAGGGACATTTTTGAAAGGGACATTTTGCAAAAGGGCCATTATGCTACTGAGCCTAGCTAAGTACCACTGTTTTTCTTGTAAGCATGACGTTTTTCTAATTCACGGTTTTTTCGGTGGAGCCACGGTGAGGTCAGTGCGTCGGTGACTGATACAAAAAACCGGCCAAGTGCGAGTCGGACTCGCGCACGAAAGGTTCCGTACCATTATCTATAAAAACGGCAAAAAAAACATGTCTGTTGTTTGGGAGCCCCACTTAAATATTTGTTTTACTTTAATTTAATTATTTATTTTTAAAGTGAATATATAACTAAATATTCTGTGAATATTTCAAGCGGCTGTTGCCGTTATCAATTACGAGCAAAAACGAGCAAAAAATTCACGTTTGTTGTATGGGAGCCCACTTAAATATTTATTTTATTCTGTTTTTTTAGTATTTGTTGTTATAGCGGCAACAGAATATACATCATCTGTGAGAATTTCAACTGTCTAACTATCGCGGTTCATGAGATACAGCCTGGTGACAGACGGACGGACGGAGTCTTAGTAATAGGGTCCCGTTTAGGGTTACCATCCGTCCGGATTTGTCCGGACATGTCCAGACTTCTAGACTTTTGTCCAGACTTTGTCCGGCTCTTTAATTTTTACGGATTTTTTGGCTTAGATGGAATACGAGTAATGAAACTTTCTTATGTGATATCAAATAACTTTTTAATCTTTATTAACTTCTCATTCATCTAAAAACAAAATATAAATCTTTAACAATCAACTTAACGAGATCAAACAATAAATCTTCGCATGATTGCATTTTGTGACTAAAATGTCCGGACTTTTATTGAAATGTCAGGCTTCTCTAAATGTCTAAATGGTAACCCTAGTCCCGTTTTACCCGTTGGGTACGGAACCATAAAAAGATATTTCATAGACACGTGAATCTTAATCACGTGAAACTCGTGTCATGGTTAGCCAAATAGGTACCTATAGAATTCCAAAAACTTGTTCAATTTTTTTCTTTATCCTTTGTCTAATCTGTTTTGCACACAATAGAATAATAGAATAATAATATTAAGAATTTTTTAACTATTTTACTAACAACGTTAATTGCCAACAATCTTGTAATGAGGTTTTTACGTTTTTTGCGTGTTCTTTGTTAATTTAATTATGTTATAGTTTATAATAAAGTAACTTATTACACTTCAACAGAATTAACGTTAAGATTATTTCGTGTTTAATTAAGGAAATGGTCAACAAGTTTATTTTAAATAAAATTAAATTTGATTATTAATGTATTCCTAGATTAAGTCTCATTGATTTTAAAATATTCTGTGCGAAAACGCAATTATACATTATAATAATATATCTAACATTATCTTAAACAACATAATGTGATAGCAACTGTAACAACTCAATCAGAAACTACTTATTTATTTATTTTCACAAGGTGTAATATAGATAGCATAACCTTTTAAGGGGTCACTGTACTTATCATTATGAACAACTTTTACTATGGGACCAAACCAGAAATCGCGAAAAAAAAACAGCTGTTCCCTTCATTAATGTTCGCATAACTCGTCAAAATGTAGGGAACAGCTGATTTTTTTTTCGCGATTTCATATTTGGTCTCATAGTAAAAGTTGTTCATAATGATGAGTACAGTGTACCACTTGTGAGACGCCCCTTTCCCTAGTGTGTCGTCACATATTTTGCAATTTTACATCTAGAAAAACTAGTATTAAGGCATGCGCTATTGCATGCGCTATGGCGCTTCACGCATGCTTCAGACGAAGACGCAAGATGAACACCAAGCGCACTGGTGTAGACATAGCTTATGACAGTTGTTACGGGTAGCCAGAAGCACGAAAGTGACAACCGGTCTAACATTAGAATATTGGCATTACCCAGTAACTGGGTTGTGAAGGTCTGATGGCAATCGCTCCGTTTAAAAAGGTGCCATTCCACCAGAGATGTGCTATGCAGCTATGCTGCGAGAATGTAAAAGCTAAGCTACGAAACTGTGTGACCGTTTCCACTGATGCTAAACTATGTAGCGGAGCGAGTAATATGTGCTATGAAAATGCGCCGCCGCAAGGTAGCTGTGCGAGGAAGATACGCAGCTCGAGCTATGAGACGTATCGACAATAGGGATGGCATCTGCACATAGCTACACCACTCGCGACCATCCATAGCACGCATCCTTCCATATAAAAAACGTAGCTTAGTCACATGAATGAGTTTATTTATTCATGTGGCTTAGTTGAATCAGTTTCCACCAGTGCTATGCTATGTGGACCAATGAATATGATTGGTGGATATCAAACCCATCCATAGCAACATTGTATAGCACATCTCTGGTGGAAAGGCACCCAAATACTTGTATTCAACCGCAACTGGTTACACTGGAGGCTGATCCCAACATAGTTGAGAAAGGCTAGGCAGATCACCATGTTAGATAAGCTTCCTTATAACATAATCGATGACTACGTGAATATACATTTATCGTATAGTCTCTATGAATTGAGGACATAATATCACTTCCCGATTTCATAAGAGGCCAATAAAGTTGGTTGTACAATAAAGTACAGTGCGTGCGCTCATTAAGGCTGAACGGTGGGGGGCGAGCTTTATAAACGTGAACTAAATTGAGCTAAAAATCCACCAGGCGGCGCCACTTAGGACTGAGGTAAAAAAACTGTAAAATTTCTTGCTATTTGCCGACATAATAATAACAATTTAACTTGAAAGGCAGACGCCGTTTTCTTACAGCAATAGAGGTTTCACCGGTCCACTAAACATCCCTTTCCATAGACCAGATATTTTTTTTACCATATCTAACAATCGTTTTACAACCACCTGGGACGGTCCATGACTGTACTCCAATAGTGCAGCCGTGGATAGTCCCCGGTTGGTGCCCCATCCCACGTGACGATACTTCAGTACGTCCGGCGCACCCTGAGCAGTCAGCCCCGCTTACCAACCTTGCTGACTGGCTAATTTTTTCACCACAGCATGAGCTATTTTCGTATAGCTCGTGCTGACACGAGAGAAGAAGAAGCCCCATCCCATTTTAGATTAAAGTTCTCAAAGGGGCCTGTGTCCCCCGTATGCCTTCCAAAGGACCGGACATCTTCCGCACGGAAGATGAGCCGTGAACTTAGAGATGCGTCTCAGATATGGAATCCATGTTATCATAAATATATTGACCGCACGGAAAACATCCAAAGACGGTTCATAAAATATCTTTGTTTTCATCAAAAGATTCCATATCAGTCAACCGATTATCTTGTACTCTGTAAGAAATATCATCTGCTACCACTGGTAGATCGACGTAAAATTGCAGACTGTTTATTTTTGTTGAAAATCCTCAATAACAATATTGATAACCCTGAGTTATTGTCAAAATTTTATTTTAATGTGCCAAGTAAAGCATTTCGTTTTAATCCACCCATACGTGTACCTCATACATCTTCGAACTATAGGCAGAACAGTTATATTGTGCGCGCAAGCAGAGATTTCAATGCTATATGCAAGGAATATGATTTTGATCCATTCACAATTAGTGTGAATTCAGCCAGAAGGTGCTTAAGCCTCAAATTTTTCAAGTAGCGGTAGGTTAGGTCTATTATTTGTTTTTGTTATTTTCTATATTATTTCTGTTATATAATTGCAAACTAAGTAGTATTGCTTCTCATTGTAATTAAGGCGATGTGTTTTTTGTTTTTGTGCTCCCACCACAAATTTTATTATAAGTCTATACGTGAGGATTTGTAATTGGCTTTCTGGTGACTATGGTTTCTTTTTTGTTTGTTTTCATAAGCTGTAAGTCCTCCATGTACTAAATAAATAAATAAATAGATACAATTTAATAAATAAATGCCTGATATAGTGGTAATAGATCGATTAGAACACCGCACAATCGTTATTGATATCACTGTCCCTCATGACGAGAATCTTCTGAAAGCCTAAGTATATAAAAAAAAAAACTCGATTTGGCACATGAGGTTGTCGACATGTGGGAATGTAGGATGTTGACTCAGAAGTCATTGTGCCGCTAGTCGTTACAGCTAATGGCTTAATAGCCAAGAGCCTCCACCAACATGTGTTGAGGCTCTCGTTGGGCAGCTGCATCAAGGGTTTGATTCAGAAAGCGGTACTTCTGGTCACGGCACGTATTGTTAGGAAGTTCCTCTCTCTGTAGCCCTGATTGTCGGTAGCAATGACCCTGTTCCTAATGCCAGTAGGCTCCTACTTTTTATATTTTTAAATGTACCATTTTTTTTTTTTTTTTAGTAGAACAGTACTTTTTTTCGGGATGAAAGGTATCCTATGTCCGTTTCTGTACACCTGACAACGTATATGCATTCAGGATGATCGGTTCAGTGGTTTAGGCGTGAAAAGGTAACAAACAAACTTACTTTCGCATTTATAATATTAGTTATGACGTGAATAAATCATGTCATTAAAGAACTATTTTTAAGTTTATAATTGGAATTTTACGACATGAGTGTAGATAAAATTTAATTAAAACTTCCCAAAACGAAACGTCATCTTATCTTATAATAAATCTATTTCTGAAACCATCCAATTTGGTTTTTATTACATTTTTTAAGCAAAATCTTAATTAAACTAATATACAATAACCGTGTGAAGAATTAGCTACGTTTATTTAATGGCACAAGAATAAATAGGATTATTTAGCATGACTAGTTACTTGCTTTATATTCGAAAACCATGAACTTCGAAGACTTGTGTTACCTATTGTTATTACCTTTGTAAATATGACGTTGGTGTGCCTTGTTTAAAAAAATAAATAAACTCTGATTCTTCATTCTGTACAACTTTTAGGCTGAGCGCATATTGGAGTCACGACAGTTTTAAGACAGACTTTCCTCGCATAGACAAATCTGCCTTAAAACTAAAACGAAACTGTTTTGCCTACGACACGTCGCACACCTAAGGCCGGCTCCACACGTTGGCCCCAACGTAAGTCCCAACGCCACTCGTCCAACGTGTGGATCTAGAAAATAGTATTGGCGCCAACGTTGGGACAAGCGTTGGGAGTTGGCCGAGGCGAGTCGGTTTTATCAAAGGAATCTGCGCCAACGTTCGCAATACGTACACATGTTGGCGCTTTGCTCAGTCCTGTTGCAACACGCATCGAGAAAGCGCAACGAGCGAGAATGCCACCTTCACCCTCAAAAACGCCACCCGCGTGGACAAATGAAAAAGTTATCGAATTTTTAGAAGTTTACCAGGCACAGCCAATAATATATTGTGACGTACGTCATCCACCATCTTCTTTGATGTGGCTTTTTCTTTTTTTTTCAGTAACAAATATAAATTATAATTGGCACTCAGTAATGTAAAAGCGCTTAGAGCGATTTCGATTTCTGTATCGGACATCTTGACGTTGGCTCTGACGGGACAGGACTGGTATAATAGCCAACGTGTGGACGCCTCACAAAATTAACCGACCAACGTTGGTACGAGCGTTGGCGGCAACGTGTGGCGCCGGTGTAAAACGAAACTGTTTTGTCTACGACGTGCTGTGACGCGACGCACACCGTCTGCGTCAACTCTTTTTCAGTATCAAAATGGACTTCATCGATACTATTGTAGTAAGCGTCCTAGTTACGTGTGCACTTTCAAAACGACGTTGGCGCAAATATTGGGTGCTCATTCTCAGAACGCTCGGACGGGACTAAAAGAGAAGGAGAGGCGTGCACGGAACACTGCGCGCCGCCTTTTCGGGCCTGTTACTGGTCGGGCGACGGGTCCCCTAACCCGCCGCCCGCAGGCCGCACACTACGGTGGCCGGAGATCGTCGCACGCCCTCCGGCGCCCGGTGCGTCTGGCGCGGGATGGGAGAGAGGCAACTGCCTCTCTCTCCTTCTCCGCTCCCTCTTTGTTCGCCATCACCTCCTCGCAGAAGGAGGTGATAGCTTCCCACGCACTCTCGCTACCGGCCATGGACAGAACCACGGCTGGGAGCGAGAGGTCACCACCGACTGCCACAACTAGTTCGCGGCGCTGCGTCGCCCACGCAGGACACGCCTGTAGCGTGTGCAGCACCGTGTCCTCGGGGCCGTCGACGCAGTGGTGACAACCGGCGGTCCGATAGCCCCTGGTGGGCCTCTCCTGTCCTTGCCTCACGTCCTCCTGAGAGGCACGCGTCTTCTCAGATCTGTCTGCGCCTTGGACTGACTTGTTGGTTCATCCAACGCCAGATGGTAGGCTACTAACGCAACCTTGAACGCGTCTAGGTCGCGAGTTTCACTTCTACACGTTAATTATTTAAGTATTCTAATGCCGGAACTACAGTTTAATATACAATTAGCTCATACATATACTTATATAATTTATTGACGAGTGTGTAAGCAAATATTTTATCTTTGGTCTCTTTCAACTGAGTTGACGTAAGTCAAATATAAATATGTTTAAGTGCAAATATTTGATCAAAAAGATTCAATAGTGATTAAGTTTTTGAAAAAAATCATTCGTTTTTACGTTGGTTACGCAATTGACTCGGCCAATACGTTAATCAATCACAACTGAAACGAAACAGGACCGTTCATTGAGACAGTTTAGCCTTTTCCCAACTATAATACGTATATTAGCTTCTAATCTAAAAAAAAATCAGCTGCCTTACATTTATGTTCGTATACCTCGCCAAAATGTAGGGAACAGCTGAATTTTTTTTCGCGACTTCACGTTTGGTCCCATAGTAAAAGTTGTTCATAATGATGAGTACAGTGACCCCTTAAGAGGTTGTGCCCTTATTTGTTATACCTTGTATACTGACCAAAAACATACGTAGCCTCAGATTGCGTTATGATTTGATAGCATGGTTTTTTGAAAACCTACGTTATCTTTCTTTACTTTAGCTACTCTCTGAAGGATAACAATACTATAAATCTTGATAAATTTAAATTCTAATATCTTTTGATTGAGCGAACCGATTAAGTTGAAACAAAAACTAAGTGTTACTCCGAGATACGCACAACATTTTTGTGGTGGCTCTGGTGTGGGACGCGACGTGTGTCGACACCCTTGCTCCATCCCATCTTCCTAGCTCGGCGGGCTGTGCTGGCGCTGCCGCTGCGGCTGCAGAGACCCTCAAACGGCGCAAATATAGTAACATCATAGGAAATTATGACTTTGAGCCGTTTGGGGTGGAAACGCTCGGGTCATGGGGTCCGAGTGCGCGTCTCCTTTTTAAGGAAATAGGAAGAAGACTGGTCGACACTTCACGTGACCAGAGGGCTGGCTTGTTTTTCGGCCAGAGAATTAGCGTTGCCATACAACGTGGCAACGCTGCCAGCCTTCTGGGCACGTTACCAGTGGACACCGAGGCGGAGGAATACTGTGATGCAATCTTTTAGTTTATATTGATAGTTTATAGTCTACGTTTTTACTTTAGATTTAGTTTAGATTTATATTGTACTAATTTAGGTTAAAAAATGTTAGAAATTTCGAAAATGATAAATAAACAATTTTTACATTTGTGTATAAAAGTCAATCGCATTGAGTCTGTACGTTTTACGTGATGCGTGCACAAACAGACAAACAAGCTTAATTTTCCAAAAAATATCGAAATGATTCTAATGGTTATCCTTTAACACACCAGCGGTGCGAGCACGGATCTTTTATCGAGTCGATTCGAAAAATGTATCTATTCTAAACATTGATATATTAAAAAACCCAAGATGCACAATTTCGAACAAAAGTAACGCTCGAAAGTGTCGCCAAACACTCACCAATCATACCTACGTAGTTATAGTTAAGAACAAGCATATATTTTTGCAAATTCAACCTTACGCGAATTGCTTAAAGTGGTTCTTACAATGCAGTGTACCGAAAAGCAATAAAATTTTACGACCGGCGGTGGTCGGTAGGACAAGGCATTGAGTGGAGACGAACATTTTTATATTTTTTTTTTCGTAAGACATTTAGTTAGTGTTTTAAGAGTTTGTTAGATTGTGTTCTAAACACATAATATTGGAGCATAAATATGTTTTTGGGTAGGACATGGATATATCAATGAAACAAATATTAAGTATTAAAATCGTTTATTTAAATGTTTGGTTCAAAAGGTATTAAATAATTAAAACAGTTATGTATTATATATTTATAAGTTTAAACTCAAACCAAAACAACTCAAACTCAACAGCAGGAAAAACATTAATTTCCTTGAAATAAGTTTAGTTTATTGTAGAGTTGTCTTTTTGAATTAGATTTTAACTCTTCTGTTGTTTTTTTAGCAATGTAATGTAAACGAACATCTATAAACTTTTCTATAATAGCTTTTATAAGACTAATTTTGTGATTGAATAGAGCAGGTTGTTGACGAGAATGTATGTCAATACTAGAAAATATATTTAAATGGAAGGCGCGTTTTAAAACTAAGGAACACAAATAGGCCTTGGTTGTGTTTTTTTGACCATTTAGGCGCTGTTCTCGTCTTATAATCTCCTCTGTTTTACTACATACAGTGTAAACATCTTCACTCGCGTAGCACAGACCACCAAAATCTTTTATATCTATTAGTTTGTGAAACCATAATTTATTATGTGCTAGTGTAGAATCTTTGCAGATGTCACATTTAATTTTTTTTAATAGATGTCTGACCACAAATCCCGCAATATAACCAACAATTTGACAGACATATTCAGAGTTGGAATTATTTAGAGAATCTGATAGAATATCACAATTATTTTGATATGTCTCATAACTGCTATCTTCGACTGACAAATATTCGTTTTCTATATCAAAACGATATCCAACGCTAGTATTGTTAATATTTGATACAGTTGTGCCACAATTCAGAATAGGCACATTTTCCAAGGGAATAGAATTGCCTGTAAATTTGGAACCGAGCTCCAGGTGCATTAAAAGTTTTTTATATGCGGATTTAAATTGACGGGAATTTGGATTATTATTGAACCCTCCTTGACTCCTTATATTGCCGAAAAAGAGCTCAACATGATCCTGGCTAAACTTATAGGCTAATATGTATTTTAAATAACCTGTTTCCACATAACTAGTATATAAACGTTGCACACTTTCAATACAAACAAGTAACCCGACAATTCCTGTATTTGCTTGGCAATTGTATACATATACTTTTTCTTCAGAAAATATTATTCTTTTTTCTCCCTTCTTTTTGATGGTGCGTTTTCTTTGAACTATAATGAAAAGTGATAGTAAATAAGATTTCGATGTTTGGAAAAACCTAAATACGTCTTTTGAATTCATGTTACTTATCGGTCTTTTGAAACCACCGCAGTTGAAATTCCTTGAATTTAAAATATCAAATAAATTATTTAATACTAGTATGAACTCAGTAGTTGGTCCAGAATTCATAAAATTTGGAATTTTTAAATCGGTATCACAGAAAGTAATTGCATTCGCCACGCTGCGACTTAAAAGTTGAGTTGCTAGTTTAACTTTCATAATGGAATTCTTAAACCAAATATGTTTCTGCGTTAATTTATTAGCTAAGTGTAATTTATGTTTTTCTTGAACTCTATGCAGGTCTTCAACTAGTCTCCATTTTATTTGGTTATTATCGTTATTGTATATTATTTTTTTTGATTCAAATAAATTCCTCATTAATTTAATCATATGGCATGCGTCAAGAAATACAAAAACGTCGTAATCAGCTGTGGGGTGTTTAAAGAAAGGCTTTAAATTGTGAGCATCATCCATATTGCACCCTAACAGTTTCATAGCAGATAAGTTCGTTTTACATCCATCAAATGTTAATGATACTACTTTTATTCCCACGGTGTGACATTTTGTAAGTGCAATTTTGATTAGATTTGTTTTATTTTCGGCTGTAAAGCTATTGATGAAAAAGTAAGCTATGGGAATTTTCCAGGATTCATTTACTGACACTAATAAAAACACGTACGCCTGAGTAGCGATTTGATTTGAGTCGTTACTTTCTATACCTATATCAACTAAGCCCTCATACTGCTTTCCAGTCCAAATTTTTTGCTGTCGAATTGACATTTCATCAACCACTAAAGAACATAGTAAAATTTTGTTTGAGGTTTGAACTTTTTCTGAAAGCCTATCAAGTGCTTCTTGTGTGAAGCCTGGTTTTGCCTCAACACTTTTATACCAATCATGCAACGTGTTTGTATGAGGTAGGCAGGTGTTATACATTTTTCGAAGATATTTGTAAGCTGCTGGTGAGTAGAAGTGTAATGTTAATGCGAATTTCCTGACCACGGGAGGATACTTAAAACATCTCTTCTTTTTTGTTAGACTGTTTAAACAACTAGAATTAAACAATTCAGTTGGTTTAATATATGTGGATAGGTCTTGACACAAATTAGAGTCTAATTTAAATCTTTTCGTTAAAACTTTTAACGCATTCTTTAGTGAAATGGTTTTTTTAACAAGTCTCGAATTTTTTTTCCTTAAGTTGTTAATAACTTTTTCCTTGCTAATTAACCTTTTGCGGCATTTGTAAAGTTCACTTTTTATGCGAACTTTTCGAGGTGTATCCAAAATTGACCCTATGCTTAGAGAAGTAGTAGGAGATTTGAATTTATTTTCATTTTCTAAATCAAACATTGAACTCGGACGACACACTTCAGTATCACCGTCATCATCAGGTATTTCAATCTGTAAGCAACATCAAAATTATAAGTATCTACTAGCATACCAAATAATATTTTAAAATACAGCGGCACTTAGGTTCCGTTCGTTCTTTATCGCAGTTACTTACAATCTCAAGGTCCTGTGACCTGTGTGGTCTGTGTGTGTGTGTGATATCCTGTAAGAAATAAATATAATTAAAATAAATAATTTGAATGAAGGTACCATACTACGAGTATTTGACAAATTCATTTTACTTGCTAACGAGTTACTTACCACTACGTTAGGAACAGCCGTTTTACGAAGACGTTTTATTCCTTTTGAAGTGACATACATATCTTCGTCCAAAAAATGCTCTGAACAAACGACGCTTGAATTATTCGGCTTAAAAAAATCTTCACGCCTTTGTTGACTGACGATTGATGTCCATTCTCCACATCGTACTGGATCACGAGGAAAACTAAAATATAAAAATTAGAAGGTTTCAATAAGTTTTTAATGTGACGTGTTGCGCCAAAGCGACACTTGCAGACTACGCGACAATTCTGTCATTAGCATGCCGCATGTCGCGAACTCATAAGTTGTCCCATAAGTTAATCGATAAAGATTATAATACATATTTACAAACATTAAAAAAAAATCGTTAAATTAACTACTTCTCCTATATTATATTATATTATATTATATTATATAACGTAAACATATTTGTCAAAAACAACATTCAAAAATGTTCAAAAGTACATTGACTTATTAATTAAAAAAATAAACACAATAAAAAAAATCGACTCCATTGAACAAGAACAGGATCATTTTTATTACGCGACTAAAATAAAAAGGAAGCTGTAATGTATCGTTCTTACACTGAACAAGCGGCCATTGAAATTTGCCGTATTATACTTTGACCGTTGAATGAAGTTTTTAGACAAATTAAATCAAAATCACATATTGCTTCCTATATTCAGTCATAAAAATAACAAAAACTAATCAATAAACTCTTTTACTTACCGAAAATACGATATCCCATCCTTTTTTAACCTTCTTGACGTAATATTTCCACAATTTCTCAAAGAACACTTCGGCATTTTTAACGAGTGCACCTAGACGCGAGTGACGCGAGACTATTTGAAATGAGCGCACAATTTCGAATGTTGCGCTCATTTTATGCGGACGGTTTTGAGACGTTGAGTGTGTATCTTGGGTTTTTTAATATATCAATGATTCTAAACGTCAAATTTGACATAAGATATAGATAAAACGACCACAGTTGTCATTTTTATTTATGATTATTTATGGTTTACTCACGTGAATTTTTCGGGATTGCCCGACTAGTTTCGGACCCAAACGGAGCCCTTAATCATGAGCTGAACACGCGGCGAGGTCGAGCTCATGATTAAGGGCTCCGTTTGGGTACGAAACTAGTCGGGCAATCCCGAAAAATTCACGTGAGTAAACCGTAAATAATCATAAATATGAATGTGTCTCACGAAAGTTATAATACAAAAAAAGTTGTCATTTTATCTATATCTTATGTCAAATTTGACGTTTAGAGTAGATAAATCCGTGCTCGTCCCGCAGCTATTTTTTCTTTTAAATATTTCCGACTTATTGACACGCTAAGTCTACAAATTTATCATATTATTATGTAGGTAAGGATAGATATATTTTCTGCATCATCTTATTTCCATCTTTGTTTTATTTCGTTTTTGTAGTTAGTTAGGCACTTGTCCCACCGCCAACGATAAGCGAGAAGCGAGTAGAGCTAGAAACTAGAAACGGGTTGGCAAGCAGCGAGAAGTGAGTGTGTAGTTCCGATAGTTTTGTCGCTGGGACATAAGCGAGTGTACGAGTGCGACAGGCGATTACTCGCACCACTTGCTTGGGGCGATGAACAATAAATGAATACTATACTCTTATAAATGATAATATTTCTTTCATTCTTTGCACTCTCGGCGTGAGTTCTGACCGCGAAGCGAGCATTACTGAGCAAGTATCGATGAGCGAGTATTATCTTTGATAGCTCTTCTCGCTCAGCGACAAACTAGTGGAGCGAGTCCTCGCCGGCAGTATAAACAGTCTGCGATCAACTATGAATATATGCATCTCTTTTGTTTACACGGAATGTATATCTATTGTACGTTTATTGAGCGAGAAAATAGCCGATAGTTAGTCGCTTCCTCGCCGGCGGTGAGACAACTGCCTTAGCACCTTTATAATTTCTATTTCCCTCAATTACCACAAGAACAATGTTTCTTGTTTTTTGCTTGTCCCAATACTTTTGTAAGTCGTCTGTGATATTATGACCAACGCTACCTTTGGGAAAACCAGGTTCATATAATGCTGATGTATTTAAAAACATCATCGGCGCATAACAAAAAGTATAATTCCTCTATGACGCAGAATTATGGCACTATATTTTTTACAGCAACGTAATTATTATTATCATGGTTTTTGTTACAATGTTCATATTGATCATACAATGATTGTAAACAACTTACTATTAGTCGATTGCTATGATTTACTGAGTGTTACTGGTTTCGTGTGGAGGAGGACGTAAAGAATAGTACTACTCCATCTCTTCGTGAGTGTCGTAAAAGGCGACTAAGGGATTCACTAGAGGATGGGCAGCAACGTTCTCTGAGTACTTTAACAACTATACTGCGATCACCAACCCGCCTGCCAAGCGTGGCGATTATGGCAAACTCTGGGGGGATCTAGTGAAGGTCGCGGGAATCCGCTGGATGCGAGAAGCACAGGGGCCCTACTCTCTAAGTCCGTCAACGAACTTAGTCGCCCGTCCGAAAGTAGCCCGAAACGTAGGAGTGAACAAAACAAGTGTCAAGTTCAACTTTTCGGACGGGCAAAAACAAATCGGTAGGAGGGACAACCGTCAAATCTTGTTGTCATTTATTCTTGGTTCGGGCCCCGAAATAATCGTATGTCTGTAGTTGATAGGGAGTAGGAAACGCTCGAAACTAAGGCCGAAACCACGGACTTCGTGCTTAAGGAGTAGGCCCCCTGGTGCGGGTTGGCGAACTACACACAACATTGAGAAATATTTAGGTAACACACTACGCATTAATCTTATTTCATATAAAGTCATTTAAAATTAAGTCAAAGGTCTTATCCATTGAACTTCAAGAATTTGGTTGTGTAACTACCCACTGTTTGCCCAAACGACCGTAATATAAGTAAACAAAGCTAGAAAACTGCTATTTTGGCGGCCATATGCACCATAATTGCTGTTTAAAGTCAAATGTCAATATTATTCAACTTTATGTAGGACATGAACATAAACCTCGGACATTAACTGAACTTAACGCTCTCTTTGGCCAACACAAACGTTGGTCAATCGCAACCGAATCGAAGCTGAACTGTTGTACTAATTCGTTTTACAAAAACTGTCATATTGCTTGACAACTACAAAACCAAATATTTCGACAGTTTGCAACACTTTTGTTGTTGTTTGTGCAGTTTAAAACAGTTTGCAACACTTTTGTTGGTGGAATTGCTAAGTATTTAAGGATTTCGTTGTCAACAAGGAACCTCACAAGGACCTCTATACTACATTTAACATTTTGACCTAAGACTCCTTTGCTATCGTGTAAATAACACTTGAGTGTGATTTTTCACACATGAAGTGTGTACAGACTAGTGTTACATGTGCACGTTTTTGACAAGACACTTTTTTTTTTAAACGTTATTAGCATTGGAACGCTTGCCTTGCATAAACAAGGTGCAACATAAATAACGCACAACCTCTTTAGGGGTCACTGTACTCATCATTATGAACAACTTTTACTATGGGACCAAACCTGAAATCGCGAAAAAAAAATCAGCTGTTCCCTACATTTATGTTCGCATTACTCGTCAAAATGTAGGGCACTGCAGTTTGGTTTTTCGCGATTTCAGGTTTGGTCCCATAGTAAAAGTTGTTCATAATGATGTGTACAGTGACCTCTTAAGAGGTAGTGCGTTATTTATGTTATACCTACCTTGTCAGAAACAAACGAACGAAAAATTAACGTCGAAGTTTCGGATCTAAACGAAACAATGACGAACATCAAATTTATAAATATACGATCAAAATATTGTCAAACAACGAACTAGATGTTAATTAATGTCTATGATGTCATTTGGATGTAGGGTGAACGAAAGACAAAGTGACAAATCGCGAAAATCGATTCAGATTCAAAATAACAGCGGTTACGCACTGCATCCGATCCGAATCCGTGAAAATACGTTCCGAAGTAGCCATAGAACTATTTGTATGATAGTTTACGCACTACATCCGGCATCCGTCATCCGATTTCTATCCGTCATCCGTGAGTCTCCAATTCGGAAGAAATATTGACGGACCGAAGTAGCCGTAGTAATGTTTGTTTGAACGCTTTCGCATTACCTCAGATTCAAATCGAACGCCAAATGAATATGCCAAAGATGGCCCCTGAATTGTTTGAATTTGAATCAGAGACCGGATAAGTACGTAAGCGATATCCGAATTCGGTCCGAGATTTTTACTCTAGATCGGTATTTTCACGTATTCGCATCGGATGCAGTGCGTAAAGCAATATCCGAATTTGGTCCGAGTTTTTATATCCGTATTTTCACGGATTCGGATCGGATGCAGTGCGTAATCGCTCTTAGAACAGTTGAATTTTAAAACGTCTATCGATATCATTTATTAAATCCTTCATGCTCTTATCTATGTTTCATCGTTGGTGTGTTTCGTGGAATAACATTTTATTATTTTTAGTTTAATTTTGTAAGTGCACCTGACTGATGCGTTTCGAGGAATACTTTTGGTGCGGCTCAAAGTTGGTGGTGAAGGGTCATGCCGGACTCTTACCGGCTAAAAACCCACGGTGTTCTTTCTCCTAAGCCTTGGCCCGGGTCGGGGGATTCGCAGCTGTATGCACCGCAACCCCGGCAGGCCTCAGCCCGCCAGCCCCTGGCGGACCTCTCCTTCTGTGGGGCCTTGCCCCACGTCCTCCTGAGACGCGCGGATGGAACTCATGCGCGCCGCCTTCTCGGGTCTGTTACTGGTCGGGCGACGGGTCCCCTATCCCGTAACACACACTAGGGTGGCCGGAGACCTGCTTACTTTTCTTTCACTGTAAATCTATCATATCGCCGCAAAATTCGAGAGGTAGGCACTATTATAAATGTGTCACGGTAAGAGAACGGTGCTTACAAATATATCGCAATATTCATAATTATCGGTTTCGTTAACTACTCATTAACTGTACCTCACACGAAATAATTTTAACTGTAATTATATTACAAGACCGGGCTTGCGTAAATAGCGTTTATGTTTGATGTAGAGAAGGTGAATAGCTGCTGTGGATCGATCTTTATGTTGCAAGTAAGGTGGTTGTAAACGTTTTTATGATTATATACCGGAAGACGCTAATAAGCCCAGCGGCACATTAATACCGCGTTTACATTCAGCCCATTGCCGCGGCAACGAGCAGGGACATGGGGAATAAACTGGGAAATGCGAGAATGTAAACAGGTTATTTCCATTGCCTTTGACGTTGCCGTTCGCATTGCCCGGCTATCCCTCTGTGAAGAAACTTGGTGTGGTGTTCCTCCAATCAAAGGGAGGATCCTCCAACCAGGCGGAGTCTTGTGCCTGGCGGGCTACTGCCCAACGGTTGATGTTGGGAGGTTGTGTATATACTATCTGCGTGTTAAATCTTGATTGCGCGATGTAGGATAGTTCGCATGTGGCGAGATAGATGCCGCCACATCACTCCCCCCCTGAGACCGGAGGTCGATCGTCTTGATGAGTGAGTCAGCAGTCGTTGCGTCTTGAGAATTTGCCAGGGCCAGTGAGGGGTTCCTTTGAGTCGAAACCGGATACCGCGTCATTCCAGTGAGTCGGAACTGTGAGAGCGATGAGTGGTAGCTGTGGACTGCGTCGACCAGGAGAGAAATGCCTCTTCTAGTTGACCGGCCGAAGTGCAGTATATATGCGCCGAGGATGCTGGCTGGCTGTGTGACTCGCTGCTCGCTGCTCGGTTGAATGCTGAGCGGAGGGAGTGATTATGTTGCTGCCGAGGCTGCGAAGGTTGCGTGTGACGTCACCAGTGTGGAAACACTGTCTGTGACGATCACGTCGGGGTCACCAATGTGGAGAAACTTGGTGTGGTGTTCCTCCAACCAAAGGGAGGATCCTCCAACCAGGCGGAGTCTTGTGCCTGGCGGGCTACTGCCCAACGGTTGATGTTGGGAGGTTGTATATATACTATCTGCGTGTTAAATCTTGATTGCGCGATGTAGGATAGTTCGCATGTGGCGAGATAGATGCCGCCACACCCCATTTGGCGGATTTTCTTGCGGACATCAAAGCGCGGCAATGCGAGCGGCAGCAAATTCGAAATTTGTTTGCGACATCCTGCAAAAGTTTGAAAACTCTCCGGTTACCTCGCAAGTCATATCTATGAAGAATTTCTCCATGATGTTTCTGAAAAAAAAACCTTCATTGTTAATATTATGCCATACAGCATGTAAGGGTAAACACCGTTATCACTCAAACCCTGGGTAGTTGACTTAAATATAAAAATTTAGGACAGAGTAAAAATTAAATAAAAAAATATACGCGCGAGAAATGAGCGGCGCGGCGGCGCTATGACGCGGCGTACACACACTCGCTAACGAGACAGCTGACTGACTGGGGTACAGTGGTCTCGAACGTCATAGAGCGAAATCGGTAGAGTTGCCAGCTAAAATCGGTATATTTGTACCCAAAATCGGTATTTGAAAAAAAAATACAACATTCAATCAAATTCGATTATTTATTGAAAAAAAAAACTAACAGACTAATTTATAAAAATCACACTTAATTACATATAATTATTTTTTATACCAATATTCTTTGGCCGTAGCCGCGGTCATCTTCGAATTAATTTCTAAATCATAACGATTAGCTGTATTAAAGAGTCGTTTTGCATGTAATAGACCAGTGATTGATTCAGTAGACAGCCTCAGGACTCAAGGGTATTCCCCAAAATTTAAGGAATTGAGGGCTTTCCCGTAACATTAAACATAAATGAAAAGGGTTGCCAACTTAAAAGTGTAAAATCGGTAAATAATCGGAAGAACCTCCTATTCTCAAAAATCGTGAGAAATTGTTTACATTTCGCTATTTCGGTAGAAGCGGTCCCATATCGGTAGAAATACCGAAAAATCGGTAGGTTCGAGACCACTGCTGGGGTAGCAAACTGTGCGGGGCCGGGCGTCAGGCCACGCGGCGAGTTCCCGCGCCCCCTCCCGTAGCTTGTAGCCCCCGCGCATAGGGTGAAATGCTTTTGAGGAAAAATGAAAAATAAAAAAAATAAAAAACTCTGATTTTACCCTCTATAAATGAAACCAAACCACTGGTTTCAAGGATAACGGTGTTTAATTAATCCCGTGCGGGGTTGATCTATACCATGAATAGTTCATGTGCTTTGAAGGAATCATACGAATTCGTTAACACCCCGTAGTGATATAGGTACAAAGCCACAGAAGAGTCTAGAATTTGCGCAGCGCCTAAACCTGTTTACGTATTCAACATGTGCTTACTTATCTTTATTTTACAACAGTAGAAGTCCCGTTAGATTCGCTAAAGTATTTTAAAGCTATACAGCTAACCAAACACATTTACATAATCACAAAATGACGTTTTTCCCTCTATCTACTTATCTATTCTGATCAGGAATCGTGTAGTCATCTGTTTCGTAATTTTATGTTTCGCTTCTTCGGTTCAACTTCATCGTTCACTTCATCGGTTGGGGTTGCCATCATTTTTTAAACTTATTTTTTCGAGCTTAGTAAACAAAAAATGTTAAAAAAATAATGGAATTAAGAGCGTGTACGCCGTTCGGCATTTCATACAAATTTTCAAGTCCTTATTTTTCGGTATGACTGAACCGATTTTAATGAAACTTCATACCCATCAGCAGGATACATAGGACTAAAAAGTCAGTAGAAAACATTTTCGAAAAATAGTGTCACAGTTAAATTAGACCGATTTTAAATTTTGAAAATGAAATTCATTCCTGTACACAATACACACAACACCTCCAAATTTGACTTAGGTACTATGCTATTTAATTTATGATTATTATTGTTATCACTATTTTTAATTTAATTTTTTATCTTACCTATTTTAATTTATGAATGGAAATGATGACCAATTAATTGTTCTTATCCTATCCTATAATATAATTATCATGACAGTTACTTATTTAAATAACACATGAAAAACATGTTAAAATAGTATTTTGTTTAAGCACAGTGGTTTGTTTTATAATTGTGATACTGTAGCACTTTATACTATTTATATTGCTGTGCCCTAGCAGGGTTCATGTATGAAACCAAATAAATATACTTGTAACAACTTATAAACTACATGAATGCAATAAATGATTATGATTATAACATTTGACTTTTTATGCCATCAGAAAGAAGTGGTTAAATCTTTCGGATACCTCATGCCCACGGTGTATATCATTATAAATAGTGACGATGATCATTGATCACTTATCTTTGATGGCGATTGTAAAATTCCACTCGCGCGCACAATATGTAGATACAGACATAAGTAAAGAGTAAAAAAAAAGATGTTTATACTTAATAGCAATCATTGAAATAAGTTTAATACAAGTTACATCCGTTAAAACATCTTTTTGTAACATATTTTTTATAGTAAGCTATATTTAGCGAATTTCAATTAATTCTTAGGTTATAATAAATAAGTAGTGTCCGGCCGACGGTTCGGTTTCGGTTTCGGCCAGTTTCGGTCAAAAAATCTTGTTTCGGCTACAGATTCGGTTTCGGCCAATAATCGGCCGAAAGTTCGGCCGCGCCGAAACTCAGTGTTCCTGAATTGTCGCGCGTCTTCCGGCTAACTTCGGGTAAGTTCGGGACTCCTGTGTTGTTGCCAGCTGAGTTCACCGGTCGGCGTGCGGCGTGGTTGTGTTGTGTTTTTGTTTGTTGATTTTTGACAAATTTTACCAAATTAAGTAGTGTAGAGTGGACGCCGAGCAACGAGGCGATGCAGGTCGGGTGCCGGGTGGCTCTAATGAGTTGTGACCTTACAAGGCTGTCACTCACGATGTAGATACTATAATATTTTATCTGCGTGTATCTATCTGCGCATAAAAACTTATACCTTTTTTACAAAACATGGTCTAAGAATATCCCAGGTTTTAAAATAACTCCGTTTCTTTTTGCAATATGACGTTAGAAAGTACTGCACTTAAAGAAACTTTATACCTATCACACATATGCACCGTGGGCCCGAAGTACCTACCCAAAAGATTTTAACCTTCGATTCCGATGCCTAATTGGAGAAGAAAAGCTAGGATATTTTTTTGTTGAATAAAGCTTCGAAATACGAGTATTCATTATTTAATGAAATTCACAACACGAAAAATATATACAGGGTGTAAAAAGACCCATCACATAGCCGAAATCTACACACTCTGTACATCAAACTAAACTACTTTGACCAAAAATAATTGCTGGGAAACGACTTTTATTTTTTGGCATAAAAAAAAACGCTTTTTTTTGTAACGCGCAATGTGTGGTTGTGGCGATGCCGCGCGTTTGCATGCGTGCAGCGGCCACACAGCTGAGCCAAGGCGGTCGTGTGTGTTTGATATTCGTTGCGTTTTTGTAACTTCAAATGCGTAATTTGTGAGGACAAATAGAAAATTTTGATAAGGTTGTTTGGAAGAAAGTTTAGTATTATCACTTAGAATACGTTTATGGAAAAAACTAAAAAAAAATGTATAATTTGACCTTCAATATCTCCAAAACCAATGGTTTCCCAGGTATAGTCTGGTAGAAAAAAATGATCCCAATGATGGGTAGAATATGTGGTTTTCGTTAAGGGTTTTTTTACACCCGATATGGTAACAAGTCCCAGGAACGTGGCGTTGTGACTTTTGTCATATCATACCCCTCTCGCCGTATGTCTGATTTGACGGGAAGGGTTGTGAAGTGAGAAGTTTCTTATCCACTCACTCGATAATTTATAAATGTTGCCAGTTCAACCTAAGGTATTGTTTACAAAGAAGCACTAAAGTTAATTAACTCATTAGATTTTTTTTTTATATAACTTATGACTCTTAATAGCATCAGAAAAGCGTGTTTATACGATATAAAACTGTCCGAATGAACGGTTCCACGACGACAAAATAGCAATATTTTATAAACATATTTTTCTTTCTTTCCAGCCATGGCAGTCGAAATGCTGACAGACAGCCAGCTGTTTGAGACGAAGCAGGGAGGGGACATAACCTACATGGACATGATTGATGAAAAGGAGCCTCTAGGAGAGTCTCAGATACAGAAGCTGTTCTCAGGCTCTTCTGTGCTCCTGACTGGAGGAACAGGCTTCTTGGGGAAGCTGGTGGTGGAGAAGTTATTGAGGTATTGTGTCTTTTTCTTATAGAATATTAATAGTTATAGCGTGGCGTACGCAGGCAACACAGATTACTTACTCAGCCGTCCGCTAGAGTGAGTAGTGGCGGTAGTGTAGCAGCAGGGCTCGCCACATGACAGACGCGCGCGCGGTGGGACAATTCCCGCTCTCTCGAGACATCTTTGTATCTTACTGCCGTGCAACTGTGTTGCCTTATCCTATTTCGTGATTTTCTTGTAATAAACGTATTAAGATATACAGGATGTTAACGAAATCGTGTATTTCCTTCAAACCACGTGATCTACTGGTGACACAGATTAACCCTAAATGGGAAATTTCGAAATTCAACCAAAAAAAAAATTCAAATTTTTTTTTTGGTTTTCCATTTCTGAGTCTTTTTAGAGCCTTGAGTTATCTGACTGCAAAGAGCGATATCGCGTTAGTCGTTCCTGCAGCCGTGTCGCCGTACTTTCATTAATTTATGCGTGGCATCGAAATGTTCACACAAATATTATTATTTTTTGGCAAAAATAAAATCTTATTTTTTTACTGAATCCTTATTAGGTGGTTCAGATACGATCGGTAACAAAGCCGCATGAAAAAAAAAAGAATTTTATTTTTTATTTTTAATCAAGCTATATCCCGTGCGGGGCCTGTCTACACCAGTAATAGATCATGTGGTTTGAAGGAATTACACGAATTCGTTAACACCCTGTAGAATTACAGTCGTTTTGGTTCTTTAGAACAGGGTTTCTCAAACTTTCGGCTCCATGAACCCCTGTTAAAGTTTCCAGGTGACAGGGAACCCCTTAACTAATTAAATCCCCCCCTCCCCCAAGAAAATAAGAAAATTTACTGTTATAAAGTGCCAAAAGAAATATTTTTTTAGTATTAATGTAATGGGTGTGTTTGTTTCTTGTCGCAAATGGAGTCAATTTTAGGAGTAATTTTGGACAATTTTAACCATAATTTTGACTCAATATCAAGTCGATTTCTATATTTAGTTTTTATCATGACCAACTGTGAAAACCCACTCTCACATAAGAATTATGTAGCAAAGGGTAAAAGAAAATTCACCGAGTTGCGTGAGAGTTCGGGATACTCTTCCTGTCTAGCTGCCCAAAAATCTATCAAGCGCCACCATGTGTGCCGCACGTGCCTGCCAGTCATCAAGCCACCATTACGTGAATCTTGTCGCGAACCCCCTGCCGTCGAATGGCGAAACCTCGGGTTCGTGTACCCCACTTTGAGTAACCCTGCTTTAGAAGGTCCAATAGCACCTACCACCGCTATACAAGGTTAGTTTTAGTATATGCGAAACCTGAAACTAGTTTGTTCAGAATCACTAGGAGAATCGATTGACATTTTTTTTGCACCACATTTTTTTTGTTTTTTTTTTTTCATAAATTTCAATTTTGTTTCAGTAGGTTTCTACCCATAACAATTGACGGGAATAGACACCTTGAGGCTTGAAATGGTCCGCTCGGTCAGTTTCCGTGTATTAGACAACTCCTGCATAGCACATCTCAGGCATTTCACACTTTTTTAGCGAACTTAACGCGACATAAACTAAGGTGTAACTTGGAGATTTACTAAAAAAAACACATATTCAGGCAGTTCTGATGAAAATCTTGTTGGGGTGTCTCGGTTTTCGCATAAAGTAAAAATAACGTTGTATAGTAAGGAGGTTTCTTTCTCTGGAGCCCTGACTGCCGGCAGCTTGTTGTTGTGTTGACCCTGTTCCCGATGCATGCCGGTGGGATACTATTTTTCGCACGACTGCTCAAAAAAAGAGGATTATGTTTTCATGGTATAAAACCTAACCAAACTCTGACTTTAATGACATTTTTGATCATAGTGTTGTCTTCTTCTTCCGTGTCGGCACGAGTTATACGAAAATAGCTCATGCTGTGGTGAAAAGATTAGCCAGTCAGCAAGGTTGGTAGCGGGGCTGACTGCCCAGGGTGCGCCGGACGTACTTAAGTGTCGTCACTCGTGGAGGCTCTTTTCATGCACCCCGTCATCATCAATCAGTGTCGTGAAATGTTGAGACAAATGCGTGTTTTTTTTATTAGATTCTCTATTCATCTTTTTTAGAAAAAATAACTATTCACGTCACTATGATTAAAAATGTTAAAACATGAAAGGAATACACAACTCGAAAACTACAAAAAATCGCAGAACATACATGGGGGTGATTAACTTTTCACTACTTTTCGGGACGCCTTGTATATTTTATCGGAAATGTATTTAATCTTTTATTATCGACAGGAAATGTATGAAATAAATTGTATTATACACATTTCCTAGGAATTCTATATTTCGGTATATTTCTTAAATAGCAATCGGAAATGTGTTAAAAGTTAAAAGATTTTTACGTTTCATACTGCGACCTGATTATTCAGATTAAATGATGCATAAAAGGGGATGTTTGTAAGGTTGTTTGGGTTTGCAAAGCAGAGCCGACGGAGCCCCGCTGCGCGCGGCTCCTATTTCTGTCTGCAAGGTTTAAAGTAACCTAACACGAAGGAGGACGGAGGCTAGAGTGAGCGAGCAAAGCGAGCGAACGAATTTCCGTCATCCCCTTCGAACCTAACCAATCCGTGTCGGGGTGCCCGAAATTAACGAGCTCGCTTCGCTCGCTCTTGAAATTAGTCAGTTGGGAGACAAGTTACAGTGTTTGGCCCAAAATCTAACCTACCTTTCAAATAACAATACATTTCCTAATACCATTTAGGAATCGCATTCAATGCCTAGGAAATATACAGGGTGTTAACAAATTCGTGTAATTCCTTCAAACCACATGATCTATTAATGGTATAGATTAACCCTGCACGGGATTTAGATTGATTAAAAACAAATACAAAAGTTTTTTTTCCAAAAAGAAAATTTTATTTTATTGAAAATTTCGGTGCCATGCATAAATTAATGAAGGCACGGCGACACAGCTGACGGGCACAACCAGCGCGATATCGCTCCACGCAGTCAGTCAACTTGGAAGCCTAAAATTACTCAGATACAGAAAGAGATGGAATTTATTTTGAAAAAAAATTTTTGTTCCTTCTGAAAAAGACTTGTGCAGGGTCAATCAGTGTCACCAGTAGATTACGCGGTTTGAAGGAATTACATGAATTCGTTAACACCCTGTATACATTTCCTAGGAAATGTATGTATCAAAGAACCTTTGACAAATTATTTTACACATTTCCGAAATTATATACAACTTCTAGGTTTCATACATTTCCTGTAACGTATAGGTACGCAGAACCCGTGACACTTGATACATTTCCTGTAACATATACAGAACCCATTACACTTATTACAATTTTAGTAATGTAGTTTAAAACACACTCTCTCAACGCAACCATAATAACGATGTATTTCATAATAAGTTGAATCACTATAATTCAAGAAAGTGTATCATAATGACACTTACTTGCTCAGTTTCCGGGCAGAACCGGGTTGAGCGCGAATATGCGGTCAGTATAGCAACAAACGAAAAATATAGGGTGTAAAAAGACCCATCACATAGCCGGAATCTACGCACTCTGTACATCAAACTAAATTACATTGACCAAAAATAATTGCTGGGAAACGACTTTTATTTTTAGGCTTAGAAAAACGCTGTTTTTTGTAGCGCGCAGTGTAATGCACGTAACCGACTGTGCCTGTGTGTATCGTGCGTGCAGCGGCTACACAACTGAGCCAAGGCGGTCGTGTGCGTTTGATATTCATTGCGTTTTTGTAACTTCAAATGCGTAATTTGTGAGGAAAAATTGAATATTTTGATAGGGTTGTTTGGAAGAAAGTTTAGTATTATCACTTAGAATACGTTTTTAACCGACTTCAAAAAGGAGGAGGTTCTCAATTCGGTTGTATTTTTTTATTTTTATTTTTTTATTTTTTATGTGTGTTACCTCATATCTCCGTCATTTATGAACCGATTTGAAAAAATCTTTTTTTGTTCGGAAGGGTATACTTTCCGATTGGTCCCATTTAAATTTTGTTATGATCAGACCATGAACTTCAGAGATATGGAACGGAACTCCTCGTCGGATCAAAGCAAAATTCTCAAATCACTAATATTGCTTTGTTTATATTTGTTGTTGGGAACTGACTACTTGAAAAGAGGAGGGGGTGCGTGTCCCCCCCTCCCCCCCTTTGGAATGTTTTCATTATATCGTGTAAGGTATCATTTGAAAGGACTTTTTATGCCCGACTACGTCAAAGCCAAAAAGAAGGGTTATGAAGGAGGGTGTTAAAATTATGACACTAAAACGTTTTTAATAAAAAATAAACTTTAAAAAAAAGTAAAAACCGACTTCAAAGAAATACTAAAAGGAGTAAAATAATTACCATAATATAAAATTAACAGTTTCAGAAGTCGGTGCAACTCTACACTGAAGCAAATAGAAGCCACCGACTTCTGAAACTGTTAATTTTATATTATGGTAATTATTTTACTCCTTTTAGTATTTCTTTGAAGTCGGTTTTTATTTTTTTTTAAAGTTTATTTTTTTGGAAAAAAACTAAACAAATATGTATACTTTGACCTCCAATATCTCCAAAACCAATGATTTCCCAGGTATGGTGTGGTAAAAAAAAATTACCCCAATGATGGAACTCAATCCTTCAAAATGTGAATTGTACATATCCGACGCCATAGATAGAGAATCCACACACCAAAAGTTTAGCACAATAGCCCCACAAATAAAAATTACCGAAAAAACATCTCTACGCCTCCTAGGGTCCCCTATTTTAGAAGATTCTTTTTCATCTTTTATAGAGGAAAAAATACAAAATTTCAGTGACATTTCGGAAAGACTTTTCAAAATTAACATGCATTCGGCTATGACTATTATTCGTTACTGCTGTTTCGGTCCTAAATTTACTTATATTCTTCGCGCTACTAATTTATGGAAGCACACTCAACTATTGGAAAAAATTGATAAAATTATACGTAATACTCTTACCTCTATTTTAAATGTGGCTTTGGACGACCGAGCTTGGGAACAAGCTACGCTCCCCATCCGTTTTGGGGGCCTCGGCGTCCGCAAAATTACCAGTATAAGTCTACCGGCATTCCTATCCTCGGTTCACAGTACTGAAAAATTAACCAGGAATATCTTAGCCAACTCACTGGTTAATTTTGAGGTAACGTGCTTGACCGAAGCTTTGAATGCTTGGAAAATCGCTTGCCCGAATACGGATCCGCCCGTCAACCCGTTTTCCCAGAGACAGTGGGATGAGCCGCTCTGCGTTGTGATACGGAATAAACTTATAAATACGTCAATCACAACCGCTGAGCGTGCTCGCCTGCTGGCTGTGGGTGAATGGGAGTCGGGCCTATGGCTTCAGGCACTTCCGTCGCCCAACATAGGTACTATGTTGGACGACACTACTTTCCGGATCGCTACATGCCTTCGTTTGGGTGCTCCATGCGGTGCTCCGCATCGCTGCCACTGCGGTGAAGCCGTCGACAGCCTCGGACACCACGGCTTGTCTTGCAGCAGGAGTGCAGGTCGTATAGCACGGCACGCCAACTTAAATGATATTATCCGTGGTGCTCTTGTCACCGCCGGCGTTCCAGCTGTATTAGAACCCAATGGCTTGGCACGTGACGATGGTAAGAGACCAGATGGCATGTCATTGGTACCATGGAAGATAGGTAGGCCTCTGGTATGGGACGCAACGTGCGTCGATACCCTTGCACCATCCCACCTTCCTAGCTCGGCAGGCTGTGCTGGCGCTGCTGCTGCAGCTGCGGAGGCCCTCAAGCGGCGAAAATATAATAACTTCATCAGTAATTATACTTTCGAGCCGTTTGGGGTCGAAACACTCGGGTCGTGGGGTCCGAGTGCCCGACTTCTATATAGAGAGGTTGCAAGGCGGCTGGTCGACGCTTCCCGTGACCCGAAGGCTGGCCTCTACTTTGGCCAAAGGATTAGCATTGCCATACAACGTGGCAATGCTGCCAGCCTTCTAGGCACGTTACCAGTGGACAGCGATGCGGAGGAATATTTCGATGCCATATTTTAGTTTATAGTTTTATTAGGATATATTTTTCGTTATTTGTATATTTTTGTTTGTAATTATGTAAATGTGTGTCAATTCAAATTCAAAATATTTTATTTGTAGAACATAGGTAGGTAGTTACAGGTGATATTATTTTAGTGAACGCTGTCTAGCCTAATCGGCGTACAAATATTTTAACAAAACATACTGATTATAATTAAACAAAATTCTTGTGGAAAATTATCAAAAATTAACTGATTCTTATAAAATTAACCCCAATGATGAGTAGAATATGTGGTTTTCGTTATCGTTAAGGGTCTTTTTACACCCGATATAAATTACTAGCTTTTGACCGCGGCTTGGCTCGCGTTAATTAAGCTCAAAAAAACTCTTAACACACTACTAAAGTTTCTTTAATAATTCAATCAAGACTCGAAAGACATGTGGCGCCATCTATGAACGTTATTGTTGTTTTCCTCGGGAACAGTACTTTTTTTCGGGATGAAAGGTACCCTATGTCCGTTTCTGTACACCTGACAACGTATATGCAAAATTTCAAGATGATCGGTTCAGTGGTTTAGGCGTGAAAAGGTAACAAACAAACAAACTTACTTTCGCATTTTATAATATTAGTTAGGATTAGCTGCCTTGCGGCTCCGCCCGCATGGCTGTTTAGAATTCCGAATAGCATAGCATAGCAAAACCAGACCATGAAGACCGTTCATTAGAATAGAATAGAATAATCTTTATTTGCAGTAAAATGTGGTAGGTATATAAGTTGTTCAAGTGTTAGTAAAGATCAACACATCTTTGTCAGATTATTGACATACAAATATTGTATCACAATTATTAAGGTGGATACAGACTTTGCGAGGCATGCGCCACGAACGGCGCACAACGAATGCCTTGGAGTGAGGCGTGCGTGTCGAAAAAATATACCAACATATGCTCGGGTAGAGCCATCGCGTGCGAAGCAAATGCCTCGTTTGTCTGTCTTCATGTTTGTGGCGAGGCATGTGCTACGCACAGGCGCAGTTTCATTTTCTCAGTCGAGGCGTGCGTGGTTAGCGTACGCGGAACACACCTTGAACGTGCATGTGCGACTACGTTCACAACTAATGTAATGCTTGCACTGAGGCGCTTTGATCTTGAAGCGTTTGCCGATATACGTTGGCTCGCCCTCGCAATGCGTAGCGCATGCCTCGCCACGAATATGAAGGTACACACATTGCGAGGCATGCGTTGTGCGCCGTTCGCGGCGCATGCCTCGCAATGTCTGGATCCACCTTTAAAGGCGCGATTCCACAAGGCGGGTCCGCTGCGCCGTGTTCTCGTGTTTGCAAACAAGATAACGTTGTTTGCTAACCGAATAGGGGCGTGGCCTAACAGTTTTGTTAGCAAAATTGGCGCTGCGGACCCGGCTTAACATTGTTTGCTAACCGAATAGGGGCGTGGCCTAACAGTTTTGTTAGTAAAAATACAATAACATGTTAGAAATTTGGCGCTGCGGACCCGGCTTTAGACAAGTCTTGCATGCAAGTATGACGCCACATTTGCGTACAAGTTGCTTACATTGGAAACATGTTTTCGAGAGTGTGCAAATTGCATGCAGGTTTTACTTGCATATGTTATCGGCAATCTGTGTAATCCGGTATTCTATACAATGCCTAGGCAATGTATAGAATGCCTAAAACGTTCAGGTAATGTATGAAATATTATTTATTTTATACTTTGCCTAGGCATTCTATACAATACCGAATGCGCAGCCGGTAATGTGTGAAAAAGAAGAGAGCGGCGAAGGGGAAGACGTGCGAGAAGAACTCCACGCGAGGCACACTAAAAACAAATGAAAAACTTAAGGGGATGTTTGGAAGGTTGTTTGGGTTTTCAAAGGAGAGTCGACGGAGCCCCACTGCGCGGGGCTCCTATTTCTATCTGCAGGGTTTAAAGTAACCTAACACGAAGGGGATGACGGGGGCTAGAGTGAGCGAGCGAAGCGAGCGAACGAAGCCCCCGTCATCTCCTTCGAACCTAACCTATCCGTGTCGGGGTGCCCTAAATGAATGACCAAATCTATTTACTTCACACATTGCCGGTGGACCAGCAGGTATTCTATACAATCCCTAGGAAATGTATACATTACCTAGGCAAAGTATGTAATGGACAATAATATTCATAATATTTCATACATTGCCTGGAGGCCCCAGGCATTCTATACATTGCCTAGGCATTGTATAGAATACCTGAATTATACACATTGCCGGTAAGACATACAAGTGGAGATGTCAACAATTGAGTTGGACATCATGGGTAGGTATCAATCACTCGTTCGCAATTCGAAAAGTGCAACTAACGTTTGCGCGTTCAATTTGCACGTCACTTGAATAAAAAATGTACAAGTTCAAACTACCTCATACAAGTTGTAGCTTGTATGCAGGTTTGTTCAAGTTGTATGCAATTTGCAACTTGCATACAAGTAACTTGCCTAATGGAATCGCGCCTTTTAGTCATGCTTTCAAACAAATTATATTATAGTTATGCCTTCATCAATTAGCAATTCAATGCATTATTATTATTTATACATTAACAAGTCATATTCATAGTTAAAATTATATAGGAATTTCATAAATGATTCTATTATATTAACTGTTCATTATATTGTAGTTGCACACTTACATTTTAATTAATTAATTGCATCAATACGTAAGTTACATTTAATGAATTCCTCCACAGTAACATTTCATTAGAAGAAATTCTTTTAGTTTGTTTTAGAAGTAAAGAGGTTCGGAGTTGCTTCAAGTTATTTGGAATAGCATTATAAATACGACTACATGTCACGAATAGAGGATTCGATCCCGGGATTCTAAATCCCGGATCCCGGGATCCCGGTCATATTTTAGTCCCGAAATTTTTGGAATAAAATTTTAAAAATCTCGGCATCATCGGTTTTTTTTTTAATATGTCAATATAAATTTACATGAAACGAAACGTGTAAGTGCGTTTAGTTGACTTGACATTTTGTCAGCCATCTTGTTTTGACAGCTGATTTCATTGGTTTTCGCTAACGACCGAAATATGTTGTGTAAAAGTGTTTAAAAATTCCCGCTTCACCTAGTATGTTAATAAGAAATTTGAAGTATAATTTTGTTTAACCGGCTTTTTGAAGATTTAAAACTTAAATACATTGCCAAAAGACAAATAAAAAACTGATTTTGACATGGTAAACTGACTTTTATTACCACTTTTCAATTACCAATACAATCCCGGGACTATCTCGGGATCCCGGGATTAACTACAGATAAACCCGAAATCCCGGGATTAGAAAAAAGGGCCGGGATCGAATCCTTTAATCATATAACAGTTCTTTTGGTAAAGAGTTGTTTTAGGAACTCGCGGTAAGACGATTCTAACCGGATTTCTCGTGTTTCTCGGGCACATCTCTTTTGCTCTCGTAAAGAAGGTTGGGTGTTGTCTCACAAATGCGACTTCATAAATGTACATGCAGGACAGAATCAATGTTGCGGAATTTATTCGAAAGAGTTACCGCGGCCCTTGGGATCTAATCCCGAAGCACGAAGTCCGTGGTTTCGGCCTTAGTTACGAGCGTTTCCTACTCCCTATCTTCTACGGACATACGATTATTTCTGGGCCCGAACTAAGAATGAATGACAACACGATTTGACAGTTGTCTGTTGAAAAGTTGAACTTGACACTTGTTTTGTTCACTCCTACGTTTCGGGCTACTTTCGGATGGATGACTAACTTCGTTGACGTCCTGGGGAGTAGGCCTCCTGGAACGTAAAGGGCACTAGGAGGAACACGGATGGGTTTTAGTCAGTAAGAGTTTGACACTCCCTTCCGCTCCGCCTAGAGCGGAAGGAGTCATATGATGATTTGCTGAGCTGTTCCCTACATTTTGACGAGTTATGCAAACATAAATGTAGGGAAGAGCTGATTTTTTTTCGCGATTTCATATTTGGTCTCATAGTAAAAGTTGTTCATAATGATGAGTACGCAGTGACCCCAAGAGGTTGTGCGTTGTTTATGTTACACCTTGTATAGACGGATTTGCAAAATATATTTTTTTTTGTTTGAAAGAGTATTCTCCCGATGTGGTCCTATTTAAATTTGGTGAAGATCTGATGAAAACCCTCGGAGATTGACAATGGAACTCGTCAATGGATAACAGCAAATGACCCGGGATTGCTGTAATTGCATGTTTGTGTATTTTTTTATGCCACTTAAAATAGAAAAATAAAATAACTTTAAAAAAAAGTAGAAACCGACTTCAAAAAAAACTAAAAAGAGTAAAATAATTACCATATTATAAAACTAACAGTTTCAGAAGTCAGTGCCTTCAATTTCGTTCAGTGTAAAATTGCACCGACTTCTGAAACTGTTAGTTTTATAATTATGGTAATTATTTTACTCTTTTTAGTTTTTTAAGTCTGTTTTTACTTTTATAAAGTTATTTATTTGGTTTAAAGTTGGCATCCTTAGTTCCTACACTATTTTGAGGAAGCATTTTGGCATATTTATTCAACACTCGAGAAGCACTTACCTACCTAGTAGGTACTTATTAGCATATATTTTGTACCATCAACATATAAATCGGTGTATGAATAGAGGCCTAAGAATTCCTAACTCCGTTTCAAAAAGTATGAGTACAGTCAACGGAAAAGTTATCAAATATTTTGCTATTTTGAAATTAATTATTCTAGGAGCCAGTCACTGTTCTAGAGGTAGCCTTGACTGAACATTAATAATAAGAAACTATTTTCGGTCAGGGCCTCGTCTCCAGTTTGCCTTTATTGGCTGGCTGGAGTGGAACCCCAAGAGTGCCCGCAGGACTCTCAACTCTGGCTTGCCTTTATCGGCCGGTCAGAGGGGCGCCAGAGCTAATGCTCGGGGGTGGAAGTGTCTAATGGCGTAATAGCGGGGAAACCCACTCCGGGTCTTTTAGACCCACGACGGCGAAACCGGGGCCACACTTCTCTACACCCCTAACCGCGCACACGTTTGTTGCCCTCTTCGCCTATGTCCTGGCGGCTTTTCAGGGGGTCCAGCTAGTGAGCTGGCGAGTCACATCTGCCAACACTTTTCAATTTTAAATGTTGAAAGTCAGACGCCGTTTTTTTCCGACAATAGAAGTTATCCAGTCCACCTAACAACCCTTCCCATGGACCAATTATTTTTCACCATATTTTACAATAGTTTTGCACCCACCTGGGACGGTTCATGACTGTACTCCAATAGTGCAGCCGTGGATAGTCCCCGGTTGGTGCCCCACCCCATTTTAGATTAAAGTTCTCAAAGGGGCCTCTGCTCGTTGGACCTGTGTCCCCCGTATGCCTTCCAAAGGACCGGACATCTTCCGTACGGAAGATTAGCCGTGATCACAAAGAGAAACTATTTTAATGTGGGTACTACGGTAACTTAGTCATCAGAAACGACCAACTTTTCTTTAAAAAAATCGTTCCTCAAAATTTTCTCTAAATGTCATAAATGGACTCATTATCTTAATCTTAACTAATATTATAAATGCGAAAGTAAGTTTATTTGTTTGTTACCTTGTGGAGAAACCAATCGTAATAGCAATCAGAAGGTTGCGTGTTCAGATCACGTCGGGGTCACCAATGTGGAGAAACTTGGTGTGGTGTTCCTCCAACCAAAGGGAGGATCCTCCAACCAGGCGGAGTCTTTATGCCTGGCGGGCTACTGCCCACCAGTTGATGTTGGGAGGTTGTATATATACTATCTGCGTGTTAAATCTTGATTGCGCGATGTAGGATAGATCGCTAGTTCGCATGTGGCGAGATAGATGCCGCCACAACCTATTCACGCCTAAACCACTGAACTAATCATCCTGAAATTTTGCATATACGTTGTCAGGTGTACAGAAACGGACAACGGATAACTTTCATCTCGATAAAAAGTACTGCTCCCGAGGAAAACAACAATAACGGTCTTTGATAATAGATGGCGCCACGTGTCTTTCGAATCACGATTGAATTATATTATTATAGAAACTTTAGTAGTTTGATAAGAGTCTTTTTGAGCTTAATAGACATGTTGACAGCATCAATAAATTGCAAATCTAATTAGTCCGCCAGTTAGTTTTGAAAAATAATGGACACGTATTTTTTCTTTTGTTAAATCTATGAATATTTGGAATGATAAAACGCATCAAAACTCGAGAGTGGGGGCTTGTGACATCAGAAGCAAGTAACAATTGTACTTGCTTGTGACGTTTTGCCAATTTTAAAAGTGTCGTATCTTCGTCAATTTTGGTTTACGTAACAAAAGAAAAAATACGGGTCAAATATTTTTTGATAGTCTAACTGACGGACTAATTAGTTTTTTTCAGTCAAATACCTTATTAACGCGAGCGGAGCCGCGGGCAAAGCTAGTCTTATACATATAATACACCAAATATCACGTTGTTAACCCCACTTCCGCATCTAACAAGGACGCCAACATCCTAGGAAATCGTTGCAAACTTAATTTTATTATCATTTTATTTAACTAGCAATTTAAATGTAACTAGTTTTACCGGAAACAAAATACGCAAGGTTGTATATAGTACGAAATTAACATTGATATAATTAAACAACTCACGCCTGCGGCTGCGCTCGCTGGGTATGTCAACAAACAGTATTCCATCGAATCGAAACTATTACAAAAATAATGAAAACCGGCCAAGTGCGAGTCGGACTCGCGCACGAAGGGTTCCGTACCATTATATAAAAACGGTAAAAAAATCATGTCTGTTGTATGGGAGCCCCCTTAAATATTTGTTTTATTTTAATTTAATTATTTCTTTTTAAAGTGAATATACAAGGTTAGTCGGAAAGGGGGTACTAATCCGAAGGCCACTTATAGGATCGCTGATGACTGTTTGAAAGCAAGTGTTAAAATTTCCAAATTCGATAAAAAAAATTCCAAATACTTAAAATGATTTTTATTTTAGTTTTTTTTTTTTAAATTCTTCATCCCTGCTTTAGTTACAAATTCAGAAAATATTGCTTCTAATTCATGACCCCAAATATGACCTAAAATGTTAACACAGCTGATCATAAGTGGGGAATGGGGATAGATCGATTTTAGAGTTTTTTTTTGAGATTTTTGAACAGCTGTTTCTCTTAAACTGTTGGCTTAGTAGGCGTTTCGGCCGCTGAGTTTCGTCCGATCCGGCCGAAACAGCCATTTCATTATTATTAATATTTTTGAGTGGTGTTTCGGACGAATTCTTTTTTAAAGGCAAAGTAACGTCAGAAACATAATCAAATAATACCTATTTTACTTTGTGGCTATGGATAAATCGAAATGTACAATCAAATAAAAAAAGTCTTATTTTTTTACTGAATCCTTATTAGGTGGTTAAGAATCGATCACTAAGGCAAACGGAAAGAAAAAAAATTTTTTTTTTTGGCACTTGTTCCCCTGTGGTGTAAATCTATCTATACCAGTAGCAGATCATGCAGTTTTAAGGAATTACACGAATTCGTTAACACCCTGTATAAGACTGATTATTGTTGTTTACATTTATAATTCTTATTTTTAATTGATATACATATAAGACTGATTATTGTTGTTTACATTTATAATTCATAATGTACGCTTTTTGATTGATATATAAGACTGATTATTGTTGTTTACATTTATAATTCTTATTGTACGCTTTTTATTTGATATTTAAAGACTGATTATTGTGATTTATCATGTTTACTGTTGATTGTTGTAATTGTATATTAAACTTTATCTTTTTCCAATAATTCCCTGACTTTTACTTCAATAATATAACCCTGCCTAAGATTTTTCATTCTGACCGTACAAAATTTGCTTCAAAAAAAGTATCGTCCGAAACGCCACTCAAAAATATTAATAATAATGAAATGGCTGTTTCGGCCGGATCGGACGAAACTCAGCGGCCGAAACGCCTACTAAGCCAAACTGTTGACTTTTGGGAAAAGTTGTAGAACAAAAGTTATTCATTATTATGTGTACTTTAACACCCTTTCGGATTAGTACCCCCTTTCTGACTAACCTTGTATAACTAAATATTCTGTGAATATTTCAAGCGTCTACCAGTACCCCAAGTGTGAGTTTTTTTACGTTACTACTGTAGTTGCGTCACGCCAAAAATGTATGAAAATTTAGGTAGCGCCTCTAGCGGCGAGTAGCGTGACTAAAAATTTGTTTAACATTTTTGGCGTGACGCAACTACAGTAGTAACGTAAAAAACTCACACTTGGGGTACTGTTGCCGTTATCAATATCGAGCAAAAACGAGCAAAAAAATCACGTTTGTTGTATGGGAGCCCCCTTAAATATTTATTTTATTCTGTTTTTTAGTATTTTTTGTTATAGCGGCAACAGAAATACATCATCTGTGAAAATTTCATTTGTCTAACTATCACGGTTCATGAGACACAGCCTGGTGACAGACGGACAGTGGTGCCTTAGTAATAGGGTCCCGTTTTACCCATTGGGTATGGAACCCTAAAAATTACTAAAATGTCCAAGTTATTCATTTATTTTTTACTTTAACAACTTTTATTATGGGACCAAATCTGAAATCGCGAAAAAAAAACAGCTTTTCCAAACATCTGTTTCAAACATTTTGACGAGCTAAGCGAACATAAATGTAGGGAACAGCTGTTTTTTTTTCGCGATTTCAGATTTTGTCCCATAGTAAAAGTTGTTCATAATGATGAGTACAGTGACCCCTTAAGAGGTTGTTGATGTTTTTCAATTAACCCTGTATAATAATAATTGTTGTACATTTTTAAGTGTAGTCAAATACCGTATTGGTTTGGTAGTTTAGTAATGAGGAAGTGACAAACAGACAGACACACAAACTCACTTTCGCATTTATAATCTTAGTTAGGGGATATGCTTAGTGTAGCGCCACACCATGCCGAAAATTCGCGACGTAATTTCGGCGTGATTACGCCTGCAATGCTTTTTAAATTACCCGCGACACACCTGGCTGAAATTACGTCGCGTTTTACCTATATAAAAAACATAGACGCCGAAGTTCGGTCGCATAATTTTGGTATAGTGTGGCGCCACACTTATAGATAACAATCCTATAAGATATCAATCATTACATTATATTATTACGCAAAAATCTCTCAAATCTCTATCAATCTACGATCTTTGAGATAAAATAAGATCAGATAAAACTTTCCTTACCTCAACAACAGGTTAATTAAGAAATCTATTATTAGAACTAATTATTAACAATGATAAAACATGTTTTATGGCAGTGATTAGTGATAAAACCGCGGCGCTTTACCGGTTGGCGAGTCAGACTCGCGCATGCACCAACAAAACTATTACTTATTTTATTATTTTTTGTTTAACCATAGTCTATGCACTAAAATCGTACTAAGTTTCACGCTTGTAAATAATAAAAATATGCATAGGCATAACCAAGTGGCCAGGATTATTCATCAGCAACTTGCTTTGAAATATAACCTTGTGGAATCGGAGGTACCGTACTATAAGTATGTGCCCGACCCAATTCTCGAAAATGGTCATATCACGTTGTATTGGAATCGACCTATCATCACTGACAGGACTATTGTCGCCAATAAGCCTGATATAGTGGTGATAGATCGATCAGAACGCCACACAATGATTTTTGATGTTACCATCCCGCGTGATGAAAACCTCGTGAAAGCTGAGAAAGATAAACAAATCAAATATCTTGACTTAGCACACGAGGTTGTCAACATGTGGGATGTGGAGTCGGCAACCATTGTGCCGATAGTCGTAACGGCCAATGACCTAATGGCCAAGAGCCTCGACCAACACCTCAAGAGGCTCTCGTTAGGTGGCTGGATCAAGGGCCTGATACAGAAAGCTGTCCTCCTCGATACGGCGCGTATTGTGAGGAGGTTCCTGTCTCTGGAGCCCTAACCACCGGTAGCTTGGACCCTGCTCCCGATGCCGGTGGATCCCTATTTTTATATGTATTTTTATAGATTTATATTTAAAAATGTAAAATATGAATGTTGATGAATAAAGAAAATAATAAAAAACTTAAAATAAAAGTAAAAACCGACTTCAAAAAAAAACTAAAAAGATTAAAATAATTACCATAATAAATAAAATTAACAGTTTCAGAAGTCGGTGGCTTTTATTTGTTTCAGTGTAGAATCGCGCGGATTGCCCTCTTCTGTAATATAAATATCGAGGCGCGATCGGCCGCTGCCCCCCACAGCAGAATACCATATGACATAATGCTGTGGAAGTACGCAAAATAAACAAGTCGGGCAGTAGGTATGTCAGTTAGCTGTCTAATTCTTCTGACTGCAAAAGCAGCAGAACTTAACCTACTAGAAAGGGCAGTTATATAAGCTCCCCACTTTAAATTGTTTGGCCAGGTTTGGGTATTTTTTGTGACCTACGCAAATGTCCGGCTGATTGGTAGCGTCGTGCGTCGGGTCGTTGAGCTCCTGATAATATGGTTGAGCTACACGATGACTGATGCATGCGTGCCATCAGTTAGGATAGGTCAACTCAAACCTGCTTTGGCTCTTTCCTCAAAAGGCCATTCCAGACGTTGCCCTACATTGTTACACTCACATAGTTTTATACTACAATGTCTGGACTTTAGAAGAGACCTTGACCTCTGAGTTTGTTTCGGCTTTTCTTCTCAGAGCTAGTCAAATAAGAAATGCCGGCGCCATCTAGTCTTAAAAAAACATTACATTGACTTGTAAAAGTGTCTGTAACAGATTTATTTACAGAAATAAATATCATTTCATTTCGTAATTTGGAATCTATTGTTATGCCTAGAAATTATACGGTTATTAAATAATCGTAGAATTTAATTTTTAAATGATCAAGCACTTTTTAAACATTTGCTTAAGAAATGGCATGGTTACAGATCAACACCTTGTACTTATATAATTTTACCAGGTTCCTTTTAAAATGACGTCACACGGGGGCTATGTTCGCTTAAGAACGTGACAACGCCATTAGGAGTTACCATAAGAGGCTTGGAAGAGTACTCACACACTTTGTACGACTTAACAATCTTTTATACAAAAACACTTGAGAATGTATTAGATCTAAATAAAAAATTAAATAACCTTTAATCCAATCATTAGAACTTAGAACGGGATATTTACCATGTTTATTATTTGTTGTGAGTTTCCGTAGAACTTCAACCGGGAGGATGGGTTTCAACTATCGAGGACCTGGAACCCAGTGGTTCAATTGTGTAAAAACCGAAAAACTACTGAAAAAAGTTCGCGAGCGGATTCAGTGAGTTTTGTGTGTCGGGAACAGAATCGTGTTGTGAGTGACATAAGTGACAATGGTAGTGGCGTCGAACGCAAAAAACGAACAAGAAAGAGGGTAGACCGTTTCGTCTGCTCATAAACATCCACCCGCAATTACTTCAGTTCATCCGTGATCATGGCGCTTGTAACGGTGCCGAAATATCGGAAACTCACAACAAATAACAAACATGGTAAATATCCCGTTCTAATGATTGTGTTAGTGACCATGTCAGTTTAAAAACTTATATAACCTTAAATCGCCTAGCGTTTTTCCAATTATGTGGGGCTATCATATGATTTGCAAGGTTAAGCTGTGCTTGCTACGGTCAATCCGTGGATGGGTGACCGTTCGATATACAACGAGACCTCTCCGTGAGTCAGAGACCACGTTAGGCTGCCTTTTCACCAGAGCAAAACTCCAAAACTGAATTTTCCAACTGATGAGTGGAATATTATCCTCGTCCTCCTCAACGGGTATTGTCTGTATGTGAAGATTCCGAATTCAAAATCTAACATAAATCTGGTTTATCTTGATAATTATCAACCGATATTTATCTTGATAATTATCAATGATAATATTTATGATTAATTACGGTTTACTCGCGTGCATTTTTCGCGATTGCCCGACTGGTTTCGAGTTGAATTCGACTCGCGACCTCGCCGCGTGATCAGCTCATGATTAAGGGCTCCGTTTGGGTCCGAAACTAGTCGGGCAATCCCGAAAAATGCACGTGAGTAAACCGTAATCTATATATCTATATAATATATAAAAATGAATCCCTATTTCCCTTGGTCACGGCATCACGCGTGAGCGGCTTAACCGATTTAGCAAATTTTTTTTTGTTTCGTTCGTAATTTTCAGGAGAAAGTTCTTATGAAAGAAAATTTTGATATTTAAAAAACAGTTTTTGTTACTGTTTCGATTTTGTTTCTGGAGGTAGGTAGTAGGTAAGTAGTAGGTAGGTCAAAGAGTATAATAAAGATAGTGTAGAGGTAGGTAGTAAGTAGGAACAAGTGCATTGCAACGCATGCCGGGTACAGGGGGCTAATTCTCCTAAAATAAATTGTTGCCAAACGCAATCGAACCACAACCGTCAGTCAGTTTTTGTTTTCGAAAACTTTCAAAATAATTGATTTTGTTTTTTGTGTCAAACAATTTGATAGCTTTTGAAATTGAGAACTGTCTGAATGAACGGTTCGGCCTTGGTTCGGTTGTGATTTATCAAGATTTATTTTAGGAGAATTAGGCCCCAGCTAGTTAATCATAAATATGAATGTGTCTCACGAAAGTTATAATCAATGATAATTATAGGTATCGATAATTGTCAATGATAATTATCGCTTCAAATCCTGGTTTAAAAGGGTATAAGTCTATAAAATACTGTATAATTGAATAAACTATCATTCCTAGTTTCCGAGTTATTAACGTTTATCTTGGTGACCCGGATTAATTGCTTCCGAGTGGCTATAACAATGAAAAAACAATTTTAGTTTCTACAAAAAATCTACAAGCGACCGCTACTGCGTCTGGTCACTCAACATCAAACTCAACCATGCAAACACTGTTGGTTACGCAACCAAGGCTGCTGTGATACGTGCTGAGGACGAACGCTGTTAAAATACTAATTATAAATCAACTGCTTATATAAATCAATTGACAGCTGACGACGTAGTGTACAACACACCTCTTTTTAAAAGAATGAGAAGAATTTCAAATAGATTATACAATATGCAATCTATATTGTGATTCATTTCATAGCACAGAATTGAGGCGAAAGGTTTTTAAAGAAGATGTAGTGACAAAAATTTAAAGGAGCATGCTTGGGGTTTTGTCATGTTGAGAGAATGAGTGAACGGCGATTAACAAAAGGAATTTATGAGGCAGATATCAGTGGAAACGTAGAGGACGCCCTAGAAGGACATACATCGATGTTATTGGTGATGTTCTTCAAAAAGGACAGCTGCGTAGTACTCTCAACCGACGTGTATGACAAGATTGAACGTGGACGAAGCGAAAGGAGTATGTAAGGATCGTAGCATGTGGCGTTCTGGCGTAATTTGAATTAAGACAGAAGGTTGACCGAACTGAGATTAAATTATGAATTGAATAAAAAATGGTATTCTGGTGCACTTAAAGTTTGGTCCGGTTTCAGTATCATCTCAGTCTATCTCGAAATAATGTCAATTCAGTCAACTTAAAATCTATTACCGATAGCATACCGATATCAACAGTCATAGACTAAAATTCTAGAAATAAATGAGAATTCCAACTTGTCACAATGGCTCAGTACTTAATGTCCTTTTGGCTTCAGTCAACTTTCAATCTCATTTCAATATAATCTCACGTTTGACGTTGTTTGTTAATGAACAAGAATACCATTTGTCACATTTATGAGATTGAGACTAGACTGAGACTAGATGGAAACTATACTTTGAACAATTTTAATTACGAGAATTGGCCTTCTAATTTCTGCCTAATCCCATGGGAAAAAAGCGTGAGTTTATGTTATGTATGTTCATTTTTGTTCATTTGAAAGAACATGTGAGTGGTCGCAAGTCGACTGCTGAACGTGAAGTCCTGAGTTCGATCACCAGGTCGTGCAAAGTGTTATTGGGTTTTTGCGTGTAGAATTTCTTAGCAGCTTGGAGTCTGGATTTCTAGTTTGTTGGTAGTATTTATACCACAATGTCTGGCTTTTAAAATAGACCTTGACCTCTGAATTTTTTTCAGGTTAGTCAGATAGAAAACGCCGGCCACTCCCAAACTGAATTCCGACAAATCGTTCTACGACAAGATTTTACTTCATCACAATGGAACTCCGATATTACGCTACTCCGACATTTATTAGAACTTCGATACCTAATTTGGGGCACCCCGATACGGATAAGTTAGGTTCGAACGGATGACGGGGGCTTGAGTGAGCAAGCAAAGCGAGCAGAGCGAGCGAATGAAGCCCCTTTCGTGTTAAGTTATTTTAAATCTCAGTGTCGAAGTTCCATAATTGTCGGAGTAGCGTAATGTCGGAGTAAAATCTTGTCGTAGAACGATTTGTGGATCAGTTTGGTAGTTCGTTTAAAGAGGCTAAAAATGAAACATGGAAATTAACGAAAAATAAACCGTGTAATTCCACATAAAAATCGCCAACCCACAATGAGCAAGCGTGGTGATCAATGCTCTTTCCTTCTCTGTGTGAAAAGAAAACTTTACACTGCAGTAGGATAATTACAACCTGGTACTAGGCTGAGTATCCACCAGAGTTATGCTAAGCTGCGTGGCGAGGAATGTGTTTTGTAAGCACCAATAGAATATAGAATCACTTTATTTACCTAGCTTCGCTCTGCGCAGCTCTGGTGGATATGGGAACACATTTTTCGCAACACATTCCTCGCAACACATCCCACGCTCGCATTTCTCGCTTGTTTTGTTTGAACAAAAACCTCGCTCCGCTAAGCCTATATCCACCAGAGCTGCGCAGGGCGAAGCTAGGTAAATGAAGTGATTCTATTGGTGCTTACAAAACACATTCCTCGCTACGCAGCTTAGCACAGCTCTGGTGGATGTCCAGCCTTATTCTAACATTCTGTCTTATCAGATCGTAAGATTTTCCTGTCCCTCCTTCTCAAACATGGTGATGAATTTTAACGTCAAGTTTATCTTTAGAAAAAAATTCACACGCTCTGGAGTGAACCCACAGTCGGGGTAACCGCAACTCATCCTTAATGCATCACTTAGGGTTTTTAGTAGCCATGCACTGAATGACAATTGCACTTGATTTTATTATGGTGGTTTTCCTTCTTGATATCCTAACTTTAATATTATAATGCGAAAATAAGTTTGTTTGTTTGTTACTTTTTCACGCCTAAACCACTGAACCGATCATCCTGAAATTTTGCATATACGTTGTCAGGTGTACAGAAACGGACATAGGGTACCTTTCATCCCGAAAAAACGTACTGTTCCTGAGGAAAACAACGATAATGATAATAGATGGCGCCACGTGTCTTTCGAATCATGATTGAATTATATTATTATAGAAACTTTAGTGGTGTGTTAAGAGTTGATTTACAAATACTAAATTAACGAGCAAAAGCTAGTTTGTAATAAAATAAAAACTGTTTGACTTTATCGCGTTTTTTACTGTAATCGCATACAGGGTCTAAGATAGAACTCACGAATCCAAGTAACAGAGATATAGAGGGATTCCCCTATACCCCTCTGGCTCTCACATACACACGACGGAACACAGTAAACTGCTTGGCGTCAGACTTTAATGTGAGAGTTTTTGTTATAAACTTTATTGTGAATAAACTTAACAAATACCTACTTTTAATTTTTATTCTTATATACCTACTTAATAATAGTCTTTAATGATACATAAATAAAACATTATCTTTTCTATCAAAAAAATCTGATAACTACCGCGACTCGGGAAGTTTACCCTATAGACAATATTATGATATTTGATCTCTTTTGATTACGGTAATAAAGTACGGTAATCAAAATGAAAAATTAATTACGTCATGTCTATTTCAATTTGACATTTCGTGTTGATGTATTATTTTGTTTTTTAAAAACATGGCTAATACACACATCAAAAGTGTCTAGGGATCAAGCATTTTTATGCGGATTTCTTGAGATTGAGATGTGGCTTTGTAATAAATTTATGATTTTATAAATTTATATGGATCCTTTTTGGTGCATTTCATAATTTGAATCAGGAACTGTGAATCAAATTCGAGTAAAAGATGAAAATCAGCTGTCAATATTTTCCCTATAAAAACATACAACGCATTGAAGACATTATTAGTGCTACTGTTTCCCTACTACTGATTAAAACCAACGTTATTATGGAGCGGCGACGTCATTTAAGCAGGGAAGAAATGCTCAGAGCCGTGGGAATGATAGAAGCTGGTTCCCGGCAACGTACTGTGGCTTTAGCTCTGAATACAAGTCAGAGTGTTATCAGTCGACTTTGGACACGTTACCGAAGCACTGGTACCGTGGCTGAGCGCCATGGAGGACGGTATCGCTGCACCACACGGAGACAAGACCGATACATTCAAATCTTAACTCGAAGAGCTCCAACAATAACCGCCATGATGTTAGCCGTGAGGCTTCATCACTCTTCAGGGAACTTAATTAGCGACCAAACAGTCAGAAACCGCTTGCATGAAGTGAACCTTCATTCCCGAAGACCGCTACGGGTACCACCTATAGCAATGCACAATCGTAGGATTCGATATCAATGGGCTCTTCGACACAGAAATTGGGCAGAAGAACAATGGCGTTTCGTGTGCTTTTCTGATGAGTCTCGTTTTGGTATGAGACTGGATACAAGACGTATACGACACTGGAGAACCCCTGGACGCCAACAGCGATTAAAATCCTGCCAGGAAGTCCATCCTTATAGTGGTGGAACCATCATGGTATGGGCGGGTATTTGGATCGGCGGAAGAACTGAGTTGATTTGGATCAGAGGCAACCTCAACGCTCAAATTTATGCTGAGACGATTGTATCAGACGTCATCGTTCCTCTACAAGCGCAAATCGGTCGCTTATTTCAGTTAATGCATGATAATGCACGACCGCACACCGCAAGAGTTGTAAGACAGACTCTCGCCGCAGCTAACATCAATGTCCTGCCCTGGCCTGCTCAGTCGCCAGACTTGAACCCGATTGAGCATGCATGGGATATGCTACAGAGAAGAGCTCTGCCGAATATGGAGGGTATCCAGTCGCAAGAAGACCTTTTTTTGTTGTTGCAACGAACATGGGCGGCCATTCCACAGCGTGATTTGGATGAACTCATTTTGAGTATGCCAAACCGATGTTCTTGTGTTGTTAGTGTTCGCGGTAGAAACACGGATTATTAATTGTTTAAGTTACCCAATAAAATTTTAAAGAAAACTGTTATTTCAGTCTTTTTTTCGAACTTTTGTGTTAGTGGTTCAAATGTCAAAAATCCCTTTATTAGGAAAATGGCAAATTTCTTTATTAATGCAAAGGTGACTTGGTTTATCGTTACTGTGACAAACGAAAACACTTTATTTGATGAATCCTTAAAGAAAATTTTAATTAATATCAATCAGGAGAAAAGTTATTGCAAAAATATATGTTGATCCCTAGACACTTTTGATGTGTGTATGTCTGTCCGTCCATCTGTATTCTCAGCAGCTGTTAAAAAGTATCGATAGTTTGAATACTCGATAAAAAATAATGACCCATCTCTATCACCTTTCAATTGTTTTGCCATGAGATTTCGCTCCCTAGGACCTCTTAAAGCAGGACAGAAGTTGCCTGGAAGTTGAACTGCACGCTTTTTTGTACTATGACATCGTTAGAGCAGGCCTGCGGCAGGCCTGCTACGTTGACGTTTACGGAATCCGTTCACCTGTTTTTTTTGTATAGACTTTTCGTACCATGAACAAGCATTACCGTTCAACTTGGTTCAATAGTCGTTCACCTCCGCCGGTCACGATCCACCGAGCTCTCCCGTCGTAGAGCCGGTCGTCTCTTCAGACTCCGCAGTCACACCGATAATTCAGCCCTCATCAAGCTGTCTCCCCCCCCCCCCCCCCCCTATGTCCACGCCAGCAACGCCCTAAGCCGAGGTCCGAGGCCCTCTAGGGGTCGCCCTTAGCGCTGTTGTTGCAGGTAGTCATGATGTTAGTGTAGTACAAGTAGTTAGCTTAGGTTAAGTATTTTACTTCCCCCCATTGGCTGGAGACCCTTCAGGTCTCGCCAATAACTGCCCGGTTACGTAGAAACCGTCCCCTAGGACGACCTACAAAAGTCAAATAGAAAAAAAAAAAAAGTCGTTCACCTTTAGTACTGTCATGGTACGATTTTTAGCGATTCAGAAGCAGGCCTGCATTTGGACGGAAATTGGCTGGCTGGCATTTGAACGTTTTCATAAGAGGTCATAGCAAGCCCCCTAGTTATTACAAACCGTTAGTACATAGAGTCATAGATCCACTCGTGCGCATTAAGCGCAGTGGTATTTGCTGATCAGGAGTACGTGATATGATTTATATGCTGACCGCGTTCGGGTAGCGCAATAGACAGTATGGTGGCTACTAGATGTTAGTAGGTTTGTGTTAGAAAGAGTCGACAAAAGTGTTGCAGTCCGATTTATGAAAGGCCGTAAGGATTAGGAAGTTAGGATAGTTAAGATGAATCATTAACTATTAAATAATGTAATTAATATTTGAACATGAATTCTAAAAAAGGAACAGATTTTTTTAATTCTCGAAATCATCATCATCTGCCTAGCCTTTTCCCAACTATGTTGGGGTTGGCTTCCAGTCGAACCGGATGCAGCTGAATATCAGTATTTTACATGGAACGACTGCCTATCAGACCTCCACAACCCAGTAACTGGGTAATACGACACTCTTGGTAAGACTGGTTGTCAGACTTTCTGGCTTCTGACCAACAGTAACGACTGTCAAAGATCTACAAATGACAGCCGGGACCAACGGCTTTACGTGCTTTCCGGGGCACGGAGGAAACTCGCTATGGTAAATGGTCACCCATCCACAGACCAACCTCGGCAAGCGTGGCTTAACCCGGAAGATCGGTCGACCGATCGGATCGGTTTTTAATTCTCGAAGATTTTTTTTTAAAAATATATGATTTTTGTCGTTAAATACATCAACATTATACTTACAACACAATCAGCAGATAAACAGGTTATTATTCATAATCAACTTCGTATTTGCATTCAAACTGAACTCAAGCAAGTCGTAAATATGTGTTGCGAGATTTTCTTGCAAAATATGACATAAAACGTGTTTGACCAAAATTAGTATGGGTCGAAACACAAAACCGCGTTGCAGCGCCACACCGCCAAAATCGGCAGTGCCGCCCGCCGCTACGCAAAATTTTGCGGTGTATACCGCACCGAACATTCCAGCGCGTCTACATGGATGTATCCAGTATCTTCTCCGTCGTCTATTTAAATTGGTGTAATGCCTTCTTAATAACAAAAGAGCAATACGTTTATTGCGATTCATTGCAGACATACGACCAAAAAATTAAAAAAAAAACACAAGAAAATGGTTGCCCTACAGTTCGGTAGTAGAACGCTATGTTGCGCGACGCCGCAACGCAAGGCTCGGTGGCGCGTTGCGTTGCGGTGCGGCGCCGCGACGCGGTTTTGTGTTTCGGCCCTATTTACGAGGTTTTCGACGACGACATACAAACATGCAATTACAATATTTGCATGTCATCATCATCATCATTCAGCCGAAAGACGTCCACTGCTGGATATAGGGGAATATTCCGATCTGTCCCCTTGTCGGTAACACTAACAGGGGAACATCGAAACTTTTTATTTCTATTTGTCCCCCTAAAGAACAGCAGGGGACAGACCAGAAATAAAGTCACACGGATAATTCAGCCCTCATCAGGCTGTCTCCCGCCCCTAAGCCCCCGCCAGCAACGCCCTAAGCCGAGGTCCGAGTCCTACGAGGGGTCGCCCTTAGTGCTGTTGTTGCAGGTAGTCATGATGTTAGTGTAGTACAAGTAGTTAGCTTAGGTTAAGTATTTTACTTCCCCCCCCATTGGCTGGAGACCCTTCAGGTCTCGCCAATAACTGCCCGGTTACGTAGAAACGGTCCCCAAGAACCATACAAAGCAGACAAAAAAAAAACTTAAATAATTCGTTCTATCTGTTCGTTCGTCTTGGTGACAGGGGAACAGATCGATTTTTTTATTCCTGATTGTCCCCCGAAGGTGACAGATCAGGGGGACAGACCGGAATATTTCGACATAGGCCTCCCCCAAAAGGTTTGCCATAATCGCCACGCTTGACAGGCGGGTTGGCGATCGCAGTATGGTTGTTAAAGTACTCAGAGAACGCTGCTGCCCATCCTCTAGTGAATCCCTTAGTCGGCTTTTACGAGACCCATGGGGAGAGATGGGGTAATGCTATTCTTTACGTCCGGTGTCAAACAGATGCATTGATTGCTTATCATGGATTTCCGCTAAGTAACGCCTGATTCCATTATATTTAATCAATCAATACTCAGCCAAGCCTATCGCCGTCCACTGCCGGATATAGGACACCTCCAAATTCCGGCCAAAAAATATTCATGTAAAAATAGCAGTTTTTTCATAACGATAATTTTATTGTTTCAGATCATGTCCAGACTTGAAGAAGATATTCCTTCTAGCCAGACCAAAGAAGAACAAGGATATAGCAAAACGATTACAAGAACAGTTTGATGATGTGGTAAGATATATTATAATATTTAGTTGACGTGTGTATGATGTATGGTAAATTGGTAATGTCAGCTGTGTAGGGTAGATACAAAGACTGATGTTGTAATGCGATTTTCCGATATAGCCCAGGTAGTTTTGCCTTGCAAAAGGTCCGTCAGTCCTGAATTTTGGACATGTGTTATGTTTAAAAATATATATGGTGCTCTTATAAACAATTCAAGTTTTCGACTTAGAGCCTCGAACCTTGGCGCGCTCCGCCATCTTGGATTAGAGACCCCAAAAAATAGTTTTTATTAAATAACTCCTTACCTATTTATCTATAAGTTTTACGCCAAAAATAGATCAGGTCAATTTTATACAGAATTAAATTCCCTACAATTCCTGCTGTGCCTATATTTTTTTCAATAGCAAATAGTTTACTACTTATGCGCTTGTAAGTAGGCTCAAGGTCGAAAACTTGACATTTTTTTAAGAGCACCATATACAGGGTGTAAACGAATTCGTGTAATTCCTTAAAACCATAGCTGTATAGCACATCTCTGGTGGAAAGGCACCCTTACAGCGGTTACGCACTGCATCCGATCCGAATCCGTGAAAATACGTTCCGAAGTAGCCATAGAACTATTTGTATGGTAGTTTACGCACTACATCCGTCGTCCGATTTCTATCCGTCATCCGTGAGTTTCTAATTCGGAAGAACAATAGACGGATCGAAGTAGCCGTAGTGCTGAATTGTTTGAATTTGAATCAGAGATCGGAATAGTGCGTAAGCAACATCCGAATTCGGTCCGAGATATTTACTCTAGATCGGTATTTTCACGGATTCGGATCGGATGCAGTGCGTAATCACTCTTAGATTATATGAATAAAAGTACACTCAGAAGCAATGAATCCAGATCACCAACATAACCCTTAATATCTCGGAAATTAAGAATGATAGCTTATTTAAATGAAAAGTATTTTATAGACTATACAAAGTTTTATTAATTCTATTTGAGTAGTATTAAGGTTGTGCTCTGAAGCCCAATTCTCATAATTAATTTGAAGTAAGACTGAAGGTTGACCAAACTGAGGTTAAATTATAAATTGAAAAAAAAATTTTATTCTGGTACACTTAAAGTTTGGTCCGGTTTTAGTATTATCTCAGTCTATCTCGATATAATTTCAATTCAGTCAACTTAAAATCTATTACCGATAGCATACCGATATCAACAGTCATAGACTAAAAATCTAGAAATAAATGAGAATTCCAACTTGTCAACATGGCTCAGTACATAATGTAATCAGAATACCCTTTTGATTTCAGACAACTTTCAATCTCATTCCAATATAATCTCACATTTGACGTTGTTTGTTAAAGAACAAGAATACCATTTGTCATATTTATGAGATTGAGAATAGACTGAGATTAGATCGAAACTATATTGAACATTTTTAATTACGAGAATTGACCTTCTGATCGTGTCAACGCATCTTAAATTTGGTCACTGACATGACAGCGTTTTAATATTACTTAGTATGTATTAAAACTATAATATTTTATTGTTTCCAGCTCTACGACAGACTACGAAAAGAGTACCCGAACTTCATTCAGAAGATCAGCATTGTTGAGGGTGATATGGGACAGATCGAGCTTGGCATGAGCCCGGAAGACAGAGTCAAGGTTATGAACGAGGTACGTAAAGAAGTGAAGCAATCATCATCATCAGCCCAAAGCAGTCCACTGCTGGACATAGGCTTCTCCAATAGCACGCGACTGAACTCGATCTTCGGTTTCTCTCATCTTCTATCTTCTATTCTACTCGTATTCTATACAAGGTTAGTCAGAAAGGGGGTACTAATCCGAAAGAGTGTTAAAGTACCCATAATAATGAGTAACTTTTGTTCTACCACTTTCCCCAAAAGTCAATAATTTAAGAGAAAAAAGCTGTTCAAAAATTACATAAAAATTTGCTAAAGTCTATCTACTTCAGCTATGATCAGCTGTGTTTACATTTAAGGTCATATTTGGGGTTACAAATTAGAACACAAACACTACGTCTTGTTAACAACTTTTCAGTTCTTATTTTTTATTTTCTATATCATCTTGTTTCCATCTTTTTATTTTAATTCGCTTTTTATGCAGTCGAGTTTTTAGATTTTTTATAAATTACTTTTTTTTGCATATTTTGTTATTAAAATGTCCTGTACGGCTGACGACCACACAACACGTGACCTTACATAGATGCGACATAACACTAAACCAACACTTGTATCCCTGCCGAACCCCTCATAAAACGTCGTAATAACAACAGCGCGAGCCACTTAAGTTCAAGTATAACAAGTCACTGCTTACATACTCACTAAACCAGTATTCAAGTAATGTGCTTAGACGCACATGGACACAACTTAAATAATAATGTTATGTGCAAAATTACAAGGATATGTGAGGCTAGGGTTGCCAAAGACGAATAAGTAGTATTTTTGAGCCTAGTTAATGATGAAACGACGATGATGATGATGAAATGATGATGAAAATAAATCGGTTATGGTATGTCTACACCAGTGCGCTTTCATGTTCATCTTGCGCTTTCAACTTTCAATTCCTCTTGCGTCAAGCGCATGCAATATTGATTGCCATAAGACTCGAACTACTCTAACGCGCTTCAGGCATGCGTCAGACGAAGACGCAAGATGAACGTGAAAGCGTACTAAGTACTAAGACTAGGTGGCGCCGGCATTTCCTGTCTGACTAGCTCTGAGAAGAAAAGCCGAAACAAACTAAGAGGTCAAGGTCTATTTTAAAGTTCAGACATTGTGGTCTAAAACTATGCAGTAGTAGATCAGGATATCTATACATATAATAAATCTGTAAAATTGGCGTGTCTATATCTATACTGAAAATGTAAAAAAATATATGCGTCTGTGTTAAAGGTGATAGACCGTATGGTCTGCCTGGCTCCATGTCGGTCTAAAAATGCCAACCATCAGGCAATACCTCAAATGCATTTCCAAGCGTTACTTCGACACTGTTCCCCACCATCCGAAGCCCTTAGTCGCCGCAGCGGCCGACTACAGCCCCTCTCTCGTAAGTAAAGTTCGCCGTCCCAGGCACAAACTTTTAGAGCCCGATGACGAAATTACCCTCCTCCAGGAGGCGAGTAAATCGACCAGCACAATACCTACACACCGCCCGGCTTACCGTCTTCGCCGACGAGGCACGTCGCGACGTCCCACCGCCGCCGGTCACGATCCACCGAGCTCTCCCGTCGTCGAGCCGGTCGTCTCTTCAGACTCCGCAGTCACACCGATAATTCAGCCCACATCAAGCTGTCTCCCCCCCTAAGCCACTGCCAGCAACGCCCTAAGCCAAGGTCCAAGTCCCACTAGGGGTCGCCCTTAGTACTGTTGTTGCAGGTAGTCATGATGTTAGTGTAGTACAAGTATGTAGTTAGCTTAGGTTAATTATTTTACTTCCTCCCATTGGCTGGAGATCCTTCAGGTCTCGCCAATAACTTCCCGGTTACGTAGAAGGCGACCTCTTCAAGGACCATCTACAGCAGAATAATAGAAAAAAAAAGGTCTGCGTGGCTAGCTACCACCCTCACATTAAAGTCCGGCGCCAAGCAGTTTACTGTGTTCCGTCGTGTGTATGTGAGAGCCAGAGGGGTAAAGGGAAGTCCCTCTATATGTTTGCTACTTGGGTTCGTGTGCTCCATCTTAGAACCCTATCTGCGCTTAACTAGAATCAAACGCGAACAAGTTAAGACATGTTTCATAACGTAACATTCTGTAATCCCCGAACGGTTAGGAAGAGGTGTATACTCGTAGCACACTCTCATTTGGCCCTTATGTTTAAGTCCCATGTAATAGGGGGCGAGCCTATTGCCATCAACCGGGCACTAATCCAGACTCCGGGCTGCTGGGCTTTCAATACCGGTATTACGGGATCCCGTAATACCGTAATCACGGATATTTAATGGTCTTTTTTAATCACGGTATTGACGAGCCAATACCGTGATTACGGTATTACAAACATCAATATATATTATTGCGGTTTGTTGTAATAAGCAGTAGGAAATTGTATTATGTGATATAATTTACGATGTGATGTTACTCTCACATTTGTTTTCGCCATTTTTTTTCAATTAGGCTGCTCTGGATGGTCCTTGCGGACCCCTCCTACGTAACCGGGCAGTTATTGGCGAGACCTGAAGGGTCTCCAGTCAATGGTGGGGAAGTAAAATACTTAACCTAAGCTAACTACTTATAGTACACTAACATCATGACTACCTGCAACAACAGCACTAAGGGCGACCCCTAGTGGGACTCGGACCTCGGCTTAGGGCGTTGCTGGCGGGCGCTTGGGGGGAGGAGACAGCTTGATGGGGGCTGAATTATCGGTGTGACTGCGGAGTCTGAAGAGACGACCGGCTCTACGACGGGAGAGCTCGGTGGATCGTGACCGGCGACGGTCACGATCCACGTCGTGACGAGCCTCGTCGGCGAGAACGCTAAGCCAGACGGCGGCGGACGTTGTATAATGTGCTGGTCGATTTACTCGCCTCCTGGAGGAGGGTAATTTCGTCATCGGGCTCTAAAAGTGTGCCTGAGACGGCGTACTTAAATGATGAGATAGGGACTGTAGTCAGCCGTTGCGGCGACTAGGGGGTTCGGATGGCGCGGGATAATGTCGAAGTAACGCTTGGAAATGCGTTTGAGGTGTTGCCTGACGGTCGACATTGGTAGATCGAGATGGAGTTGATCGTTACGCATGAACCACGGGGCAGCCGCGGCTTTGCGCAACACTCTACTCAGGAGGATTTGGAAGGATTTGAAGTGAGGCGGACGCACGTCACGTAGATTCTCAGCTTATTTCTAAGAGACAATTTACTGCGCGCTCTAAGGATGGGGGGGAGGCGACCGACATCAAAAGCGGCTCGAGCGCGCACTGTTTTGATGTGGTCTATTAATATCAGATGGTGGTCGAGGATAACCCTTAGGTATTTGACTTTCATCTCCCAAGGGGTCTGTTTGCCGAACATGAAGACGGGAACGGCTGTGCTCTTTTCGGGATTCACCTTTATTCTCCATTTCCGGAAATAGACCCCGAGGGCGTCGGCTGTGGTTTGAAGGGTTTGAGTGAAGCTATCGAGACTCCTACCGGAATAGAAGATGGCTTTGTCGTCGGCGAAGAGAGCTAACTTGGCCAAGCCACTTTTGGGAATGTCGCTGGTGTACAGCGTGAACAGAAGGGTCGATAGCATGGAGCCCTGAGGGACTCCGGCGCGGACGGGGTGAGGGCACGAGAGGTTGCCTTCTAGGCGATAGCGGAAGGTGCGATCCGACAGAAAGTCTCGAATGATGAACTCGAGACAGTCTGGCACGTTGAATTGGTACAGTTTGTATAATAAACCGTTGTGCCAGACCTTGTCGAAACCTTTTGCTACGTCGAAAAATAGGCAAACAGAAAATGTAAACTGATAGCATGTTTTTTTTAATTTGTTAAGTAATCTGTTTTTTTTTTCTGAAAAAAGACTAAATAAATAAATAAAATACTAATAAGTGACATTTGTATTGTTATTTTTAGAAAGTAACCATAATAAACACGTATTTTAATGATTTTATTAATGTCCTAATTGAACTTGTGTTCAATACCGTGATCACGTGATCACGGTATTGATCACACTAATACCGGTATTGATACCGGTATTGAAAAAATCCGGTATTTGAAAGCCCTAGCTACTGAGAAATTTCACACGGAGAAACCCAATAACACTTTGCCCGACCTGGGGATCGGACCCAGAAACAACAAGGCAGTCAAAATCTCATGTTTCATATTTCTTCATTTCCAGGTGGAAGTCATCTTCCACGGAGCTGCTACCGTCCGCTTCGACGAGCCTCTGAAGACTGCCGTGGAAATCAACGTCAGGGGAACCCGGGAGATGTTCAAGCTGGCAAGAGGATGTGCCAAGCTGAAGGCTTTCGTCCATATATCTACTGCTTATAGGTAAGACTAGCTCTGCTGTGCCCTTTATGTCGCAATAACTACGAAACCATATCGCGATCCACAAATGACTACAACGCCATCTAGTTACAATAGGCGAACGAAATCGATACTCGTAACGCCATCTATTGAGCAAATATGGTACAAATGATGCTTATTTCTTGTTGATAACTTTAAATTCTAATATCTTTTGATTGAGCGAACCGATTACGATGCAACAAAAACTAAATGTTGTTCCGAAATACGCACAATATTTGTCTATAAAAGTCAACCGTATTTAGTCAGTACTTTTTATGTGATGCGTGCACAAACCGACAAACAGATAAACAGTCATAAATTCCAAAAAATATCGTTATCCTCTGCCCGGATAGCGGGGATAGTGACAAAAAGTGTATGACTGTATCATAGTTAACCTACCCATCAGCCAATTTTAAAGTTTACTCTTATGTTACATACTGTGTAACTCGTTAAGTCTTTACGTCAATCTATATAAAGAAAAAGAAGTCCTGACTGACTGACTGATTGACTGACTCATAAACGCCCAGCCCAAACCCTTGGACTTAGCAAGCTGAAATTTTGCACAGAGATTCCCTTTATAATGTAGACAAGGAATAAGGAAGGATTTTTAGAAATTCAACCCCTAAGGGAGTTAAATAGGGGATGAAAGTTTGTATGGAAAATCGTCACATATCGGGTTCGAAATTTCACACAAGCGAAGCTGCGGGCAAAAGCTAGTGTAATATAGTGAACAATGTACTTTTCTTCTTTTCCAGCAACTGTCCTCAAAACGTGATCGGAGAGAAATTCTACGACAGTCCGTTACCAGGGGAGAAGCTGATCGACCTAGTGGAGACCATGGACGAGAAGGTTATCAACAGCATCACTCCAGGGTAATAAAACATTTCTTGACTATTTGCGAGGTAAGGCCTCATTTACGGAGACGCGGGGCGTCGCGCGTCGCGTGCGGCGTGTCGTCTCGCGGCGCGTCGTACGATTTTTCTGTTTACTTCGCGGCGGCGCGTGCAGCGGCCCGCATCATCACACGCGCAAACGCAAACATATGGCAATGTACGATGTTGTTTACGAAGATGCGGCGCGTGCGACGCCGCGGGCTCCGCCGCGGTTGACGCTACGTTTTACAGTGGACGGAGAATTGCAAGAATAGCTGGTCGCAACGCTGCGTGCGCCGCCGCGATAAACGTCGCGTGCGACGCGGCGATGCCATCCGCGGCCTCCGCCTGCATTTCAAGCAAACGCGTGTAAAATCGCTTCTCCGTAAACGCTCTCATACAACGCCATATGTTTGAATTCAGTGCGGGCCGCGCCGCACAACGCGACGCGCGATGCCCCGCGTCTCCGTAAATGAGGCCTAAGGCTGCGCGGTTGCCACATTCAGTCCTCGAATGAGTAACTGTTCGTTAAACGTCGAGACCCTTCCGTGGCTCGGAGAGCACGTTAAACCAGCGGTCCCAGGTGTCATACGAATAAAGGTCACAGCTCATTAGAACCACTGGGCATCCGACCCGCATCGCCTCGCCTCGTGCGGTTAGTATTCTTTATATGAACTTGTATGGATGTGCGCTCACTACATCAACTCCGTAGCGTCACCGGATCGCCTCGGGCGTATGCCGTCCACGTGCGGACGACGAGTTGACCAATCGGTGACAACTCGCTGTTCGCATGCTTGCTTTGCGTTGCTGCGCATTGCCAATGCACAAATCCCGAGTAAACCGCGCGCTGCCATCGAGTGGACCGCGCGCTGCGGTCCTCTGGTTGACCACGCGACGTTTACTGGTAATAAAGCGGCGTCCACCCGTGAACCATCTGCTGACAACGAGTGGACGCCGAGCGACGAGGCGATGCGGGTCGGGTGCCGGGTGGATCTAATGAGCTGTGACCTTAACTATGACAGTCGTTACGGGTAGCCACAAGTCCGAAAATCTGACAACAGGTTTAGCATTAAGTTATCGGCATTGCCCAGTAAGTGGGTTGCTGAGGTCTGATGGCAATCGCTCAGTGTAAAATACTCGTATTCAATCGCATCCGGTTAGAGTGAAGGTTATGCAGAACGATTATTTATATTGTTCTACTTCTCCACAGTTTACTGGGTGACTTCCCGAACACATACGCTTACACAAAAGCAGTGGCTGAGAACATCGTCCAAGAGTACTCTAAAGGACTACCAGTAGCGCTGTTCAGGCCTTCCATCGGTAAGTGTTGGTCTTCATCTTCTTCTGTATGCGTTAACGGTGAAGGGAAACATCGTGAGGAAACCTGCACATCTGATAGAACTCCAAAAAGTGCTCAACGGCGTGTAGTCTGCCAACCCGCTCCAGGGAATCTACTCCTCGAAGTCCGTGGTTTCGGCCTTAGTTACGAGCGTTTCCTACTCTCTATCACCTACGGACACACGATTATTTCGGGACCCGAACTAAGAATGAATGACAACACGATTTGACAGCTGTCCCTACTACCGATGTGTTTTTGACCTTCCGAAAAGTTGAACTTGACACTTGTTTTGTTCACTCCTACGTTTCGGGATACTTTCGGACGGGTGACTAACTTCGTTGACGGGCTTAGGGAGTAGGCCCCCAGGTCAGCGTGGTGGACTAAGAACTAAACCATTCTCATTCTATGAAGAGGTCTGTGCCCAGCAGTGGGACAGTAATGGACTAAATAAATATGCTTATTGCTATATCTTGGTTCAATAGCCCTTGTTACATGTATCAGTACGCCTTTGTTTTAGAAATATAACATGACAATCAGAAACTGCAGAACGCCACATACAACGATCCTTACATACTCCTTTCGCTTCGTCCACGTTCATACATCTTGTCATACACGCCGGTTGAGAGTACTATGCAACTGTCCTTTTTGAAAAACATCACCAATAACATAGATGTACATATCGTCGTCTTAATTACAACCACGATACAAAAGAAATCTTAGTGTGGGGCAAAGTTTAAAAAAAAAATCTAATAGGACTTAAGTCAAAATTTACCACTGTTCAGGATACAAATTAAAAAACGTTTTTATTTCCATGAAGTTCTGAGATAACTTAAAATTAATGTTTCAACAAAAATACTAAAAATTAAATCGACTTTTTGAAAAGTAATGACAGAGATAGATGTTACGTTTGTTCTACCTGAAAGGCCAAAATAGTTTAATAGTCAAAATGTTGACTTAAGCCTTATTAGAATTAAGACGACGATATGTCCTTCTAAGGCGTTATCTACCGGCATTTCCACTGACATCCGCCTTATAAATTCCTTTTTCATTACTCATACTCGGAAAGTAGGTCTGAAGTTGCCTGAGGAGCGGGTTGAAAGTAATACTTTTCAGCCCTAGGGAGAATCGTTATTTTAAATTATTTAAAAAAAACTACTTAGTTCTATTTTCACATTTCTATTGAACAATGTTCGAACTTTCTATACAGCCACTCAATTACAGCGCCATGTAAAATTGTAACATAAAGTTAAGTACTTACCTATTAATTAAAGAATATTTTTTTTAAATTACTTTATTATAATTTAGTTTCAACTATTTCTTTAAAATAACATTTGGGCAAAATATTTACCATTTTTTCAATGATGAAAATTAATGATAACGGATGAATAGACGCAGGCCACAGAAAAAAAAAATAGGCGGGAAAGAGGCAATCCGATCACTCATTTTTTCTTTAGCTAATTCACGTTTTTATTTTTACTTTCCTTGTATTCTTGATGAAAAGCACAGTGTTTACCTCGGGTTAAAGACTTATTTAGTCCCTCGAACTATTGGCGCCCTCGCTAGGGACTAAATAAGTTACTTTCACCCCTAGGGTAACAATGTACTATTGTTAATTGCCGTTCACTCATTCTCTCAACATGATCAAACCACATAAGCATACTTCTTTAAATTTTTGTCACTACATCATTTATATCAAAAATATTTTTTTCTTTGCAGTTATAGGTACTGCAAAAGAACCTGTATCTGGATGGATCGACAATGTATACGGACCCACTGGTGTAAGTAGAGTTTTTATCATATCGGGTGTAAAAAGACCCTTAACGATAACGAAAACCACATATTCTATCCATCATTGGGATCATTTTTTTCTACTAGACCATACCTGGGAAATCATTGGTTTTGGAGGTATTGAAGGTCAAAGTATACATTTTTTTTTTAGTTTTTTCCAAAAACGTATTCTAAGTGATATAAGTCTAAGTGATACTAAACTTTCTTCCAAACGACCTTATCAAAATTTTCAATTTTTCCTCACAAATTACGCATTTGAAGTTACAAAAACGCAACGAATATCAAACGCACACGACCGCCTTGGCTCAGCTGTGTGGCCGCTGCACGCATGCATACGCGCAGCATCGCCACAACCACACATTGCGCGCTACAAAAAAAAGCGTTTTTTTTATGCCAAAAAATAAAAGTCGTTTCCCAGCAATTATTTTTGGTCAATGTAGTTTAGTTTGATGTAAAGAGTGCGTAGATTTCGGCTATGTGATCGGTCTTTTTACACACTGTATATTTATATTCAACCCCTATTGTAATAGTAGAAGAAGAAGCTAGTGGAAGATATGGAAGAACTACGAGAGTGAAAGAGATAGAAAGATTGGCGTATTTTTGTATCGTCAGTTTTGGCGCGTCAATGACATATTTTTATCTGAACTTCTTGTAAACATGGTGTATCAGAACTCATGTAATTCTTTCAAACCGCGTGATCTACTGGTCTACTCAGATTCAACCAAACAATGAAAAAACGTTCCGTAAAAAACTGACTGCGGAGCGATATCGCGTTAGTCGTGTGCCATTTAAGTGTGGCATCGAAATGAAATAAAATAAAATTTTTTTTTTTTTGTTCGTACGTTGTTTGGTGGTTTAATAATTACAAACAGGTACAGCAAGAAAACAAATTTATTTTTAATCAAGCCAAATCCCACGCGGAGTTAATATAAAGGGTTAATTGAAAAACACCAATAACCTCATTAAGGGGTCACTGTACTCATCATTATGAACAACTTTTACTATGGGACGAAAACAGAAATCGCGAAAAAAAAACAGCTGTTCCCTACATTTTGACGAGCTAAGCGAATATAAATGTAGGGAACAGCTGTTTTTTTTTCGCGATTTCAGATTTGGTCCTTTAGTAAAAGTTGTTCATAATGATGAGTACAATGATCCCTTAAGAGGTTGTCGGTGTTTTTCAATTAACCCTGTATACCAGTAATAGGTTTTAAGGAATTACACGAATTCGTTTACACCCTGTATAATTGGCCGATTCCTATAATTTACCGAGCGTTATTGATTAAAATTAAGACTCATATCTTTACCAATAAAGCAAATATAGAACAGCTTTGCAAATTAAAACATACTACCATTGGTAACCAAAACGGTTCGTTTCTCGGATATAGGAACCGGGCATTTCAATTCATATGTAAACTTTCTTCCACAGGTCGTAGTAGGCGCAGCAGTAGGTCTCCTCCACGTCTTAAACTGCAACCCAAAAGCCATAGCCGACCTGGTACCAGGAGACATGGTCGTCAACGCCTGCATAGCTTCAGCCTGGAAGACAGCCAGGGAATACCCCAGCAACCACGAGGATGCTCCACCTGTGGACCTGCCACCACCAGTTTATAACTACGTATCTTCGGAACAGAAACCACTGACTTGGGGTAGGTTTTTTCAGCCTTTAAATAATAGGGTATTTTACTCTATATGAGAAAAAATCTCGTGGGAGGAGCTCGTGGCTAAATAATTACAGCCGCATAGACCGATCTTCCGGGTTAAGCCACGCTTGCCGAGGTTGGTCTGTGGATGGATGACCATTTACCATAGCGAGTTTCCTCCGTGCCTCGGAAAGCACGTAAAGCCGTTGGTCCCGGCTGTCATTTGTAGATCTTTGACAGTCGTTACTGTTGGTCAGAAGCCAGAAAGTCTGACAACCAGTCTTACCAAGAGTATCGTATTACCCAGTTACTGGGTTGTGGAGGTCTGATAGGCAGTCGCTCCATGTAAAATACTGATATTCAGCTGCATCCGGTTCGACTGGAAGCCGACTCCAACATAGTTGGGAAAAGACTAGGCAGATGATGATGAGAAAAAATCTAAAAATACATTATTGAGATAGCTTAGGCAAAAAGCAGTCGGAAAACGTTAGTTTTAGTTCATAAAATAGCAAACTAAATTTTAAAATTCAATTCAAAGGTTTCAGCTTTTTTAATCTGTTTCATATCACCATTAAATAGTAGAGTGCGCGCAAGATAAGTCTGCGCGCGGCCGAAATCAGAACTAATCATGGTCCACCAAAGTGTGTGCCGTTTTATCAATTTTGACAGTAGAACTACCTGATTGTAGGAATATTTAACGGGAAAATTATGTTAAGCGATAAAAAAGTTAAGCTTAAAAAGCGGTAATTTGAACTTTTGCGAATACGGCAACGTTTAGCACGCCCTCAGTCGCGCGCAGAGTTATCTTGCGCGCACTCTAGTCGCCATATTATTACGTCATACGGCTATGTAAACTTAGAAGTGTCAACTGTCAACTAAACAATTAACTTATCATACAAAATATCACTGCATTTGTTTCCACAGTTAACTGACGTCATGACCATAGGGCAATATGGCGTCCACTGCGTCCAGCGTTTTCGTCAAATTACGCGCAAATTTGAAAATGCAAAATTTGAATGACTACCAAACTGAATTTCGACAAATCGTAATACGACAAGATTTTACTTCGACACTACGGAACAATTCTGGAACTTCGACACTGGGGTTAAAAGTAACCTAACACGAAGGGGATGACGGGGGCTTCGTTCGCTCGCGTTGCTCGCTCACTCTAGCCCCCGCCATCCCCTTCGAACCTAACCTATCCGTGTCGGGGTGCCTCAAATTAGGTGTCGAATTTCCATAGTCTCGAAGTAAGATCTTGTCGTAGAGCGATTTGTCGAAATTCTGTTTGGGAGTGCCTCTGAGCATCGGAGAGCTCGTTAAACCGTCGGTTTCGGGTGACGTACGAATACCTATGTCAGTCGTTACGGGAAGTCAGAAACCTGAAAGTCTGACCACCGGTTTAACCTTAGGATATCAGCATTGCCCAGTAACTGGGTTGCGGAGGTCTGATGGCAGTCGCTCCATGTAAAATACTGGTATTCAGCCGCATCTGGTTAGACTGGAAGCTGATCCAATAACTTTTATTTCCTTGCAGGAAGTTTTTTTTTTTTTTAAATCTTCACTACTTTTGTTACAAATTCAGAAAATAGAGCTTCTAATTCGTGACCCCAAATATGACTTAAAATGTAAACACAGCTGATCTGAGCCTGAGGATAGATAGATTTTAGCGTATTTTTAATGAAATCTTTGAACAGCTATTTCTCATAAACTACTGACTTTTGGGGCAAGTTGTCTCCTGTTATGATGGGTTCTTTCGTCTCTCTCTTGAGTCTGCTCAAGTGCCGAAATCGTGGAAGCTTGCCAACGTGCAACCGGTGGCCACAAAAGGTAGTCGTGCCGACTCTGCCAACTATAGGCCCAACTCAGTTACGTCCATACTCTGCAAGCCTATGGAAGGTGCGCTTAATAGCAGGCTCCTAACGTAACTAGTACCAGAACCAGAAACCAGCTACAATTTGAGTGTCTTCAAGTCACGAGTGAATCGGTTTCTTCTGGGCAAGCGTGCTCCATCGTAGACCGCATCATCGCTTAACATCAGGCGAGATGGCGGTCAAACGCAGGCCTAGAAAAAAAAATTTAAAAAAAACTTTAACACCCTTTCGGATTAGTTTATAGGAGCTCGTGGCTAAATAATTACAGCCGCATAGACCGATCTTCCGGGTTAAACCACGCTTGCCGAGGTTGGTCTGTGGATGGGTGATGATTTACCATAGCGAGTTTCCTCCGTGCCTCGGAAAGCACGTAAAGCCGTTAGTCCCGGCTTCATATGTAGATCTTTGACAGTCGTTACTGTTGGTCAGAAGCCAGAAAGTCTGACAACCAGTCTTACCAAGAGTATCGTATTACCCAGTTACTGGGTTGTGGAGGTCTGATAGGCAGTCGCTCCATATAAAATACTGATATTCAGCTGCATCCGGTTCGACTGGAAGCCGACCCCAACATAGTTGGGAAAAGGCTAGGCAGATGATGACCCTTTCGGATTAGTACCCCCTTTCGACTAACCTTTTATACGTATTTTCTATAACCGACCTTGACCATTTCAGAGAAATTCATGAAATACAACGAGGTCTACGGCTTCCAAGTGCCCACAGTACAGGCTATCTATTACTACCTGTTCCACCTGACGTCCTCCAAGTTTATCTACACGCTGTACTGCTTCCTGCTGCACTGGATTCCAGCATACATCATCGATGGAATCGCTGTCATCATTGGAAAGAAGCCTATGTGAGTATTTTTATTTAATACCCACTCTGCCGACTCGATCCTCGTGGAAGTCGGAAACCAATCATCATCATCATTCAGCCGAATCCGTCCACTGCTGGACATAGGCCTCCCCCAAACAATGTTGGGGGGTTTGCCATAATCGCGACGCTTGGCAGGCGGGTTGGCGATGTGCGTGGGAAGCCGTGTCGGTGCGTAGGAAGCCGTCGCCTCCTTTTGCGTGGAGGTGATGGTGACCAAGGAGGGAGCGGAGAGGGAGAGAGAGGCAACTGCAACTCTCCCTTTCCGCGCCAGACGCACCGGGTGCCGACGGAGGGCGCGAGACGACCTCCGGCCACCCTAGTGTGTGGTCTGCGGGCGGCGGATTAGGGGACCCGTCGCCCGACCAGTAACAGGCCCGAGAAGAAGAGGTCCGCCAGAGGCTGGCGGACTAAGGCCTGCCGGGGTCGCGGTGCATGCAGCTGCGAATCTCACGACCCCGGCCAAGGGTCAGGAGAAGGAACACCGTGGGTTTTTAGCGGGTAAGAGTCCGGCATACCCCTTTGCCTTCCCCGGGCGAAGGGCATCCATGAGGATTTTCCCACGAAAATGGCTCTTTCCTCAAAAAGCCATTCCAGATATTGCCCTGTTACACTCGCATAGTTTTATACCACAATGTCTTGACCTCTGAGTTTGTTTCGGCTTTTCTTCTCAGAGCTAATCAGATAGGAAATGCCGGCGCCATCTAGTCTTAGAAAAACATTACATTGATTTGTAAAAGTGTCTGTAACAGATTTATTTACAGAAATAAATATCATTTAGTCCTGTTACACGTTGTATTACAATGTGCCTTTATTTCTTTACAGGTTAAGAAAGGCCTACAAGAAAATAACGAAATTCTCCGAAGTGATGGCGTACTTCGCGACCAGGTCATGGAAATTTGACAACAGTAACACTCAAAAACTATACAGCGAGCTATGCGACGCAGACAAGCACTTATTCGACTTTGACATGAGTGCTGTGGACTGGAACGATTACTTCTACAACTACATCCGAGGAGTCAGGGTCTATCTCCTCAAAGACCCCGTGGAAACAGTCCCAGCTGGTCTCAAAAAATTAAATAGGCTTAGAATACTTCACTACACCTTCTGTACTATCCTAGGGTTATTATGTTTAAGGCTTCTATGGGCAATTGTAAGTGGAGTTCTAGGGTTTTAATTATTTTTATTAAATTAGTATTTTTTTTAAGGAAGGACAGTTACAGGTTTCATGTTAGACGACTTCGTAGCGCGTGTGCGTCACGAGAACTTATTAGTTGGGCCCATAGATGTAATAAGTACTACGTACAACATAAAGTCCTTGGTTGGGCCAATTTAATAGATTACATTTGACATCTGTCACTTTTAGCTTCATAGTGAAATGACCTGCTTAAAAACATCGGTTAGAGTGAATGAATTGATACGGACTTCAAACATATGTAAATCGAATTCAGTAGGTACATAATCATTGCATTCGAATCTACTTATCAACAATCGATTTTTTGGGTAACATCCCTAGTGTTAGTGTTACGAGCGTTTCCTACTCCCTATCACCTACGGACAGACGATTATTTCGGGGCCCGAACTAAGAATGAATGACAACGCGATTTGACAGTTGTCCCTACCGATGTGTTTTTGCCCGTCCGAAAAGTTGAACGTGATACTTGTTTTGTTCACTCCTACGTTTCGGGCGACTAACTTCGTTGACGGACTTAGGGAGTAAAAATGAAAATGAAATGCAGCGTATTAGGTTAGTATGTAATTCGTGTGGATATGGACATAATTATATTATCAATTCAGCAGCTGAACCGTAGCTTAGTCGCTAATATGAAACCAGCCTGTACGTTGAGACAATTTTAAAGACTTTCTAATAACTGGTGCTAAATTACGACTAATTAATGATAGCTTACAATTTTTTTGTAAACTTTCAGTGCGCTTTCATGTTCATATTGCGTCTTCGTCTGAAGCATGCGTTAAGCGCCATAGCGCATGCCTTAATACTAGTTCTAGGTCAGCGCATGCCCCTAGCGCACGCAGCTCGCTAATCCGTCTATTGTATGTCGACTGACAACTGACCGAAGCGCACCGGTGTAGACGATAAGCTGCATGTGTCTTATGGCAATCAATATTGCGTGCGCTTGACGCAAGAGGAATTGAAAGTTGAAAGCGCAAGATGAACATGAAAGTGCACTGGTGTAGATATACCATTAAAGTACTAGCAGGTACTTTAATACATAGATTACAATAGCAGTGACAGACAACTATAGATCTATTTCAATTTACATGATGTCTTTTGGTGACAAGCACAGCTAATATGTTTAGCTGTAATAAACAACAAAACTACGGTATATCTACACCCGTGTGCTTGAATGTTCATCTTGCGTTTTCAACTTTCAATTCCTCTTGCGTCAAGCGCATGCAATATTGATGTTGCATGCGCTATGGCGCTTCACGCATGCTTCAGACGAAGATGCAAGATGAACGTGAAAGCGCACTGGTGTAGACATAGCTTTACAGGATGTCACAAAACTGAACGTCGAGCCTGGAAAAAATATCATTTTTTCCCGGGCAGTTTATGACTGTTCAGATTTTTTTCTTTTTTTTTTAAGTTTAAACCATGTCAAATTTCAAAATTACCATGTTTACAATTTTTACCATGGTACCATTAAATATGTTTTCTTAAAAAGCAAACGAATAAAAGAAAAAAAAGAACAGCAATCGTGCTATCATTTTTTTACGTTGAATTTTGGGACAGCTTGTGTACATAGATGAGGAAAAAAAATGTACAGATTTTTTATTACAGTAATTTGAATCGATCACAATACAAGAATGTGTAAATGATTCTTCAATACCTAAATATTTTTCTGCTGGTAGATTTTTTAAGAGATGCATCTCTATCACAAACTTATGAATTATTTTAATAATAAGTTATTAATTTTAGGGTACGGCTAGAAAAAATATTAAGAATTTTATTTTATTACCCGACAATGATTGTAAAAGGGTTATTATCCAATTGTATAATATAGTGGAATTTAGGTTTAGTTAAATACAATTCAAATATACTCAGACGTATTTTTGTATCGTACTATGTATAAAATATTACCTACTCTAAAGCATAATTCAGACTACGCTATACTATTTCGCTATACATGGTGGGTAAAAAATCGTGGATCAAACGAAACAGGGCGATAGTTGGCGTTATTTGCAGCAATTTTTGGTCGTTTTTTTTTACAATAACTTTCTAAATTTACAAATAATTTTTCGTGACACTTAACAGATATTGAAAAAAGTGCCAATACTCATAAATCATGGTACTCCCTGTCATAAAAGCACTTTCAAGCAACTAAACACCATTTATTGTTTTAAAATAGGTACCCATTTTACTCTAATTGCAAATTTTGGTATTCTCTTAAAAACACTCAAATTGTCATAACTTTTAAGAAGATCAAGTTAGGGCTCTGCTACACGGATATTTTTTACTGCAAATAACCCCAAATATCGCCCTGTTTCGTTTGATCCACGATTTTTGACCCATCCTGCATATTATAGCGTAATCTGAACTATGCTTAACTTCAAAGAAATAGCAAGCTGTGTGGACTTTTTTTTATGTCGTTTCTATAGTGGCCAGTCACATTACACATCGTTTATGTATACCTAATAGATATTTTAATGCATCGATTCATCTTGAATCGATACATTAATATTTCGAATTATTTTGAATCGATAAGGCCAAAATACATCACTTTTTCAGACATAGCCTGGTGGTACAGACAGCAGAGCCTCTGGATTCGAAGTTTTAGTAATAAGTACCTACCAAAAACTGTCGTTTTTAGCATTAATTACTAAAACTTCTAACCTAGGATGTCAAGTGTTGTTTTTTGGTGTTCGAAAATTTCTACAACACTTGACTAAAATGTTGTACGTACAAAAATTTCATTAAGTTGTGTGTTGACAGAAATTATGCTTTTTTTCTGAAGTGGCGTCACTTTCGCGAGGGAATCGCCTTATGAATACGAAAAGCGTTGTTTTGACCGAAATTTAACCGCAACTGCACTGCAACTGAACTTCTTTAGCTAGGTGAATCAGGCTTCTATATTGTCTAGATTTCCTAGATTTCTAGGAAATTAATTATAAGCATATAATTGTGATAAATGACGATAATTGCTCAGTACTTAGAATTTAAGATTTAATTAATATCAAATCGGTTTTGTGAATGTAAAAAGATATATGCCATTTTATATTAAGAAATTAAGAACGATAATAAATAATTTAAATACATATAAACCTCTTTTATTATCTTTATCGGTATGCTACCGAGCAGGGGTAGATTTGATACGTTGGCTGCCCTAGGCCTATGAAAAGGCATTGTGGTATACTACCTTAGGTATTAATAAGTAACACAATAATCCAATATTAGGTACACAAAGCACTTGGTGGTGACAACGTCCGCTTCGCACGAGATATATATCAAAAGTGTCACTGGAGGAGCGGAGCGCACCCCCACCAATTACCCTACATACATTTATTTATAATCAACACAACAACCATTATTCATATTCATATAAAAGATATAATCAAGTAAGTAAATACAATAAGTATTTATATTTGATACTAGATAGTAGTTATTATTTAATTACCAAATGCCACAGGCATGTTGACAGCATCAATAAATTGTAAATCTAATTAGTGCGCCAGTTAGATTTTTGAAAAATAATCGACACGTATTTTTTCTTTTACAAAAATGCAAATAGAATATCTAGCTTTAATTCCGCTGAACAAGATCGCTAGTTTGGATGCAGTATGCAGCACCACCCTCCCGCCCACAAGTATATGCACACCATCTTCGTCAGTTTTGGTTTACGTAACAAAAGAAAAAATACGGGTCAAATATATGTTGATAATCTAACTGACGGACTAATTAGATTTTTTCAGTCAAATACCCTAATATTGCCGCCCCCTACTTGAAGTAAATCACGAAAAATTAAATGAACTATAGGAATTCCGGTTCAGCAGGCCAGATAATCGTTACGGCCTAATAGCCAAGAGCCTCGATCAACACCTTATGAGGCTCTCGTTGGGCGGCTGGATCTAGGGTTTGATGCAAAAAGCAGTACTTCTTGACACGGCACGCATAGTGAGGAGGTTCCTTTCTCTGGAGCCCTGAATGCGGGCAGCTTAGACCCTGTTCCTGATGCCGGTGCGATACTATTATTAGATAAGAGCTACAACGAATAAACTAGAATCAAGGTTGAATATAAAATAATATTATACAAAGCCAACGCATTGTCTCTGCTCCTTATATTCTTGACAGGATTTGACAGCTTTGACATCACCAGTCTAACTAATTGTCAAATATAATGACAGAATTAAACTCTTCAGATGAATATTTACATAAGTTTTTTATTATTTAATCTAGTAATTATGTGTGTATTTAGTAAAAATATTATCACAAAATCTGGTTTATACAAGCCGATCCCTTGCTCGATTGGTCTCAAGTTCTTCGCTACAATCAACAACACGAGTGGAGAAGATGGTAGTGTTGAAGTATACCCAGACGAGTGTTGTTTGGAAGCACATGACGAAAAGTGTAACGTAATAGAAATTATTGGAAGCGCTGCCGAAACAATTCCTGAAGGTATGGTATCATATTCTGTCCATAACTGTCTCGTTGCACGGGTCTCTTCTAAGAATTAGAAGGCCTTAGGGCTGATTTAGGGCGCAGGGCGTCGCGCGTCGCGTTGTGCGGCGCGGCCCGCACTGAATTCAAACATATGGCGTTGTATGAGAGCGTTTACAGAGAAGCGATTTTACACGCGTTTGCTTGAAATGCAGGCGGAGCCCGCGGATGGCATCCCCGCGTCGCACGCGACGTTTATCGCGGCGGCGTACGCAGCGTTGCGACCAGCTATTCTTGCAATTCTCCATCCACTGTAAAACGTAGCGTAAACCGCGGCGAGGCCCGCGCGTCGCACGTGCCGCTTCTTCATAAACAACATCGTACGTTGCTATATGTTTGTGTTTGCGTGTATGATGATGCGGGCCGCTGCACGCGCCGCCGCTCCGTAAACAGAAAAATCGTACGACGCGCCGCAAGACGCCACTCCGCATGCGACGCGCGACGCCCCGCGTCTCCGTAAATGAACCCTTAGACCTCGCGCAACGCGTTTTCTTCGTTCACGGAGAAGCGGCACGTAAAGCGGCAGGCGGGGCCCGCGGCGCCTGCTGCAGCGTTGCTCGCACAAATACAAATATATGGTACTGTGTAGTTCTGTTTATAAAGACGAGAGGCGTCGTGTTGCTCGTGGTGCGGTGCGTGGGGAACGACGGTGTCCGCAGCTTCCGCTTTTGGTAGTCTTCTTTGGACATCTCACAACGCAGACGTGTCGTTACAATGGAGTATGATTTCATCGACATATTACTAGAAGTTAATTGCAACATACAACAAGCTCGCTCGCCTTCAATGCCAAAAACAAACTGATACACGTGTACGCGGGGTACGCGGCGGACAACGCGACGGCCGCAGCCGCGGCAAACGCGGTGGCGCTGGCGGTCGCCGCGTGTCCCGCTGCGTGTAGCGCTCAATATCAAACAAAAAGCGCATGATGACGCTTCTACATGAACGCTCTTATACATTACCATGATTAGACCGCGCGACGCAACGCCCGACGCGACGCACAACGCCCCGCGTCTTCCTGAACGAGGCCTTAGGCCTCATTTACGGAGACGCGAAGCGTCGTGCGTCGCGTGCGGCGTGGCGTCTCGCGGCGCGTCGTACGATTTTTCTGTTTACGGAGCGGCGGCGCGTGCAGCGGCCCGCATCATCACACGCGCAAACACAAACCTATGGCAATGTACGATGTTGTTTATGAAGATGCGGCGCGTGTGACGCTGCGGGCCCCGCCGCGGTTGACGCTACGTTTTACAGTGGACGGAGAATTGCAGGAATAGCTGGTCGAAACGCTGCGTGCGCCGCCGCGATAAACGTCGCGTACGACGCGGCGATGCCATCCGCGGGCTCCGCCTGCATTTCAAGCAAACGCGTGTAAAATCGCGTCTCCGTAAACGCTCTCATACAACGTCATATGTTTGAATTCAGTGCAGGCCGCGCCGCACATCGCGACGCGCGACGCCCCGCGTCTCCGTAAATGAGGCCTTAGACCTTAGCACGAAGCAAATACAAATTGCTTCGTGGACCTTAGGGCGTTTGTACACCGCCACCGTCACCGAGAACAAGATGACGTTGCCGAAATAGCGATACATACACTATGGCTAGGTGTCCACCGCATGTCCGTCATCCGAGCGCCATCATCTCGAACGCCGAGATTGTGAGTAGTTCAGCGCTACCGCTAGACCTCGGCACGATATCGTGGCGGGCCGAAATGCTTGCAATACAAAACACGTTTGAACTTGTCCACTACAACCGAGATTGTGATACCCTGTGAAGTTTTGCCAATTAATTTGTAGTAACCCTATAGATAACGTTCCTTTTAATTTTTATACAGAGGGTCCCAAAAAGTAGTGTCATTTTTTTTTTTTTTTTATTTATTTATTTACTTTAATTAAAACGGCCTTAGACCAATTACAATAATTAAAGATAGTAATAAAAAAAACGATACATACATAAAAGGATAAGAAAAAAAAAAAAAAAAAAACTAATAAACTCTTTCATAAATCCCTTACAGTGCTTCTGACAGTATATTCTTTCACTCGTTCATGATGCATTCCTCTCGCAGTACTCCAGACATTCCGACAAAATCACCTTCCATTCATCCGCAAACATCAAAATTCGGTCTGGCTTCCAGGAGGGCATTGAGCGCAGTGAGACTTCGCGGTATGGGTGATCTTGAACGAGCCACAGTACGACTTGTCGGAACAGCAAACAGTTTATGTTTTCTGCTCCGGCGGTAATTGTTTGGAACAAATAGGTAATCGGCACAACTCGCAATTAAGATCCGGGGCATCTACTTTCCCTCGGAGGATCTTGCACATCATTATTAGTTGGTCACTAGATCTTCTGACCTCTAATGAGTTGTACCCCAGGCAACCTAAAAGGAATTTGGTTGGATATATAAAAGGGTAGTAACCATATATGCGCTTGTATAGGTACCTTAAGAAAGCCTTTTGTACTTTTTCTAACAAGAGTGCATACGTGCTCTCGTGTGGATGCCATACACATGCACTTGACTCAAGTTTGCATCGGACCAATGTGCTGAAAATAAGCTTAATCACCCCTATGTTTTTGAAGTCGTTCGAATTCCGGAGAACAAATCCTAATCGTCGGAAGGACTCTTTAAGCTGAAGTCCAGAGATAGAGCACCCTTAGAGGTACCCGAATCACCCCATTTATCCCCAGAGTCCATTGAGAAGCGTGCCAAGAAGTTCATCAGCAACGACTCCCTTGTTCAGACCAAGCTCCAATGTCTTGAGCATCGGCGCAAAGTTGCTAGTCTATCGGTTTTTTATCGGACATATTTCGGAGAGTGTGCTTCAGATCTGCATGATCTAATACCCCCCTGCCCTTTTTTCTATCGGATGGCCAGAAGCACGAAATAGCGCCATCGGTTCATGGTTGATATACCAAAAACCCGAACGAAGCGCTTTGATTCCACTTTCATTGTGAAAACCGCCAAACAGTGGAATGCGCTGCCCGAGTTGGTGTTCCCCGACAGCTACAATCTGGGTGTCTTCAAGTCACGAGTGAATCGGTTTCTTCTGGGCAAGCGTGCTCCATCGTAGACCCCATCATCGCTTTGTGATTTTTTGTAGTTTTCGAGTTATGATTTCTTTCATGTTTTAACCAAACTCTGACTTTAAAGACATGTTTGATCATAGTGTCATAAATAGTTGAGACAAATGCGTGTTCTATTCATCTAATTTAGGTAAAATAACTATTCACGTCACTATGATCAAAGATGTCATTAAAGTCATAGTTTGGTTAAAACATAAAAAGAAATCGTAACTCGAAAACTACAAAAAAAACGCGGAACATACATGGGAGTGATTTGAGTACCTCTAAATACACTAGAGCATTTTCTCAAGCATTTCCATTTAATGTAACGTTTTTACGAATGGTACAATAGGTACAAGCAAAAGCTCAATTTAAAAAAGCATTTCCATGTCACGTTCCTGCGAATGCTCGACATGGTGTTTGAAGTAATGCTCACGGCGAGTGGGCATTTACCAGTAACCTTCTTTCTATTTTTCGTTTACTCTTCACTGAAATGTCGGATCTGCAGGTCGCGTGTGCTGCGTTCGCGCTCGTGTCTTTGTCCGACGAAATGTTACACAAATTCGCTCGGTTGTTTGCAAAAATAAGTTGTAACAAAGCGCTGAGTGTCGTGCTCAATGTTCGGTTCGTGAAAGGGTGACACATTACAGCAGCTCGATGTTTTGTTACAAGTAAATACTCTAGTCTATACTCACCTTTAGGGTGCTCTACTTCTGGATTTCCGCTTGACACTACTTTCTGGGACACGGTGTACATCTACTTTGGTACTTAGAGCCCAAATACACGTCCGATACTTGCATCCGATAGTCGGTTCCGATAGTCTGATCAGACTATCTGAAGACCTCCGCGTCATACATAAAATCGATTGCCAAAAAGCAGTATAAACCGGTTTAAACCAAGCCAAGGACGCATCTGCATTCATTGTCACAAGGCAAAGCTCAGCTTAGGCCTCGCGGATTGTACTACCCTATAGATAACTTTCCTTATCATTTTCATATAAGTATTGCATATATTTTTTCTAGGTACAACGAAGACGCTAACAATGGTAGCTCCGTTACTAGATCCTTATGAACGACGAGGATACTGCACCATCTACATAGACTTCAAATCTAAATCCAGACCAAAAAACTTCATAAGAGATACAATCAAAATAAAATTTGACACCTCTTTGCACAAATCAAATCTTCCAGATGATGCTAAAATATGCAAACACGTAGATGAAGACCCAATGAATGAATGCAAGCCAGTGCAATGTGACACTTATTACAATGGCAAGAAGCCTTTTTATAATATGTTAAAAAAACAATGCATGGTTGTCCCACCTTGCTTAGGAAACGTAAATTCTGAAATCCCCAAAACTGCATACAATCCGACTTCAAACAAATGTGTTAATAAGCCAGCTATTACCAAGGATGACATCGATTTCATTAAAGCTCTAACGGGAGGGAAAGACAGGAAAGCGAAAGATGTACTGATCATCAAAATGATGGGTGTAAATAACACTCAATCGGATCAATCTGAAGATGTGGAACTCAATACTAGAGTAACAGGGTTCAGAACTACCAGACAGCCGCAAAATAAGCCGACTAAAATTAAGAATTTAACATTTGATAAAACAAAGAAAATTAATTGCTTCATTAAATATTTAACAACAAACAAGTATACTTTGCTAGTGTTAAGTTGTGTTGTCTTAATACAGTGTTGCTTGATATGCACTATGATTTATTGCTTGTCGAAGAATTGTGGATGCTTCAAAAAGAAGAAAGTCATAAAGAAGATCTTCAACTACCGGCAGGACGCATCTGTCACTACTCCCTTGATTTGCACCAGTAATATAGATACAGAGACAACAGAATACCAATACCTGAGTGAATCTTCAAACTACATAGACAAGAAAATCAAATGCTACAAAGCATGCCAAAAAGAAAGAAAAAACAATATAAAACTAAGCATGTCGGACGATATACTGTCCAAATGTTTAACAAGAAGAGATTGGCGTCGACTGCCTCGTTCTGAAACAATACCAGAAGTGAGGAACGATGAAGAAGGAAAAGTAAACGATAAAAAAGATCTATTTTCCGAACATAAAAAAACAACAGACACCAAAGTTAATTTCCAAGAAGAAGTTCATGATAAAAAGGCTAAACCAGTTAAGAGTATCGTCAAAAAACCAGATAATAAGAACAACACGGAGCACTTGAGTGATTCGTCTGAAAAAGTTATAAGATGCCACAGTTATAATTACGAAGGCAATGTGGCTGGTTTAAAAAAAAGTACACATAGCAAAAATTTCGGCGCATACCACCAAGAAAAAAAAACAGATTCGATTGAACAAGGAGCTCAAGCTTATTTCTCAAATGACTCCATCGACGACTTTTTATCAGAAAGAGGTGTTATATTCATCGGAGATAATGCTTCAAAATATTCATTCACCAGTATCTCCAGTGCAGCTAAGAGTACCGGATCTTCTCAATCAAGTAAAACGTCAAAAAATAACGTGGTAAAGAATGTTATGTCTATGCTAACGAGGAAAGCTAAAGGACCAGCTTCTGATCCAGGTTTGAAGAAGTCTAAACCAGATTTAGATTTAGAATTACTGCATATTTCTCGTGCTTCGGTTTGCTCATCTAGTAATGATACAGATCTCTGCAAAGACTTAAAAAGAATCAAAGATTCTACTAGTTCTCTTTAGGATATTTTTGTAGAATAAAATGTTTTATGAAGTGTATTTTATTTTATTTTGTGTAGTTAAAGCGGTTAAGCACTGCATCCGATCCGGATCCGTGAAAACACGGATATAAAAAACTCGGACCGAATTCGGATATTGCTTTTCGTACTGCATCCGATCTGAATTCGTGAAAATACGGATCTAGTCTAAAAATCTCGGACCAAACTCAGATATTGCTTACGCACTTGTCCGATCTCTGATCCAAATCCAAGCAATTCAGGAGCCATATTTGGCATATTATTATGTCCGATTTGAATCAGAGGTAATGCGAAAGCGTTCATACAAACAGTACTACGGCTACTTCGGTCCGTCAATATTTCTTCCGAATTAGAGACTCATGGATGACGGAGAGAAATCGGATGATGGAAGTCGGATCTAGTGCGTAAACTACCATAAAAATAGTTCGATGACTACTTCGGAACGTATTTTCACGGATTCGGATCGGATGCAGTGCGTAACCGTTCTTACCGTTTCTCTCAGGAGGGGCTCGTTATCATTAACAACCGCACGGATCAATTGAAAGGTTTAGCCGCGCTTGCCGCGGTCAATCCATGGATGGGTGACCATTCGTTACACATCGAAACCTCTCCGTGCCTCGGAGAGCACGTTAAGCCGTCGGTCCCGCGTGTCATACGAATACCTATGACAGCCGTTACGGGTAGTCAGAAGCCTGAAAGTCTGACAACCAGTCTAAGCTTAGGATATCGGCTTTGTCCAGTAACTGAGTTGCGGTCTAACGGCAGTCACTCCGTGTGAAATACTGGTATTCAGTCGCATCTGGGGGTCTACTCCCTAAGCACGAAGTCCCGTGGTTTCGGCATTAGTTACGAGCGTTTCCTACTCCCTATCACCTACGGACATACGATTATTTCGGAGCCCGAACTAAGAATGAATGGCAACACGATTTGACAGTTGTCCCTACTACCGATGTGTTTTTGCCCATCCGAAAAGTTGAACTTGACACTTGTTTTGTTCACTCCTACGTTTTGGGCTACTTTCGGACGGGCGACTAACTTCGTTGACGGACTTAGGGAGTAGGCCCCCAGATGCGGCCGAATACCAGTATTTTACACGGAGCGACTGCCATCAGACCCCCGCAACCTAAATAGGTACTGAGCAATGCTGATATCCTAAGGTTAGACCGGTTGTCAGACTGTCGGGCTTCTGACTACCCGTAACGGCTGTTATAGGAATTCATATAACACCTGGGGCCTAATTCTCCTAAAATAAATCTTGATAAATCACAACCGAACCTATAGGCCGAACCGTTCATTCAGACAGTTCTCAATTTCAAAAGCTATCAAATTGTTTGACACAAAAAACAAAATAAATCATTTTGAAAGTTTTCGAAAACAAAAACTGACTGACGGTTGTGGTTCGATTGCGTTTGGCAACAATTTATTTTAGGAGAATTGGGCCCCTGGAACCGACGGCTTAACATGCTCTCCGAAGCACGGAGGGATCTTGATCGTAACAAACGGTCGCCTATCCACGATTGTTAATTAATGGCAGGGAAGACACATTATTCAAAAGTGCTGCGTTTGAGTTTCATTTGTATATCTCCCTTATGTACGTCGGTCAATTTGCCAAAAGCAGCCCAGCCTAGATGCGACGGTTTATATCGCTGTCATGTTCGAATTTATGGATACTCAAGGTTTGACCCAGATAGACAATTTTCCACCAGCTTATGACCTTCATCATCATCATCATTCAGCCGGAAAACGTCCACTGCTGGACATGTGCCTCCCCCAAAAGGGGGGGTTTGCTGTAATCGCCACGCTTGGCAGGCGGGTTGGCGATCGCAGTATGGTTGTTAAAGTACTCAAGAACGCTGCTGCCCATCCTCTAGCTAGAGAATCCCTTAGTCACCTTTTACGACACCCATGAGAAGAGATGGGGTAGTGCTATTATTTAAGTCCAGCACTACACGAGGCTTACGACCTTAGGTTACCCTTTAGGCATTATCTGTAACCGTCCAATTGATGGACACGGGCCTCTTCTCACAATCAGAAGAGTTTATGCCTTAGTTCACCACGCTGGCCTGATGCGGGATGGCGGACAATACACGTCATTGAGAACCTTAGGGCCTTTTTCCTGTGACGCGGGCTCGTGCCCGCATGCGTGAGTCACCCGCACCCGTGGCGCCTGAATTTCACCTTTTCATGTATGTATTTATTGTGATGCGTGAAACACGCACGAAAAGGTGAACTGTGAACTGCGAAAAAGGCCCTTAGGGCCCTCTTCCTGTCATCCGCGTGCAGGCTGCCCGCATCCTATCATTTCATACATGTTTTTCCTATCATGCGAGCAGCACGCGCGCGGAACGCGGATTGGCTGCGAGAGTGCAGACAGCGTGCGTGCTAACTGGATGCGGGCGGCGTTTTTCTGCCCTAAGTGTTGTTTTTACTGTGATGCGGGTCGCACGCATGGTCATACGCATGATTTCTTTTTTAACGTTCATCTTTGTGCACGAGTTTAGTCACTGGCGACACGCACGACACTGCAGCGGTAAACGAAATCTTTGTCCTGCGTGTGGCCAGGAGCGTGCTATCACCCGCATGCGGACCAGATCCGCGCGCGGGCGAAAATACGCCTGACAGGAAAAGGGCCCTAATGAAACCCTCTCAGATGTGCAGGTTTCCTCGCGATCTTTTCCTTCGCCGTTGATGGATTATAATCGGATCGAAACGAAACTTCGACGTTTGTTTTTTGGAGTAGGCCCCCTGGACACGATTAGGCGCGTCCACACCGGGCGCACACTTGTGCGGCAGCCTTGTGAGCCAAATGCTCGGTCTGCGTGGACGTGCCTCGGGGCCGAGCGGTCACCCGTCGCCCGAACAGTAACAGGCCCGAGAAGGCGGCGCGCAGTGTTCCGTGCGCGCCTCTCAGGAGGACGTGGGGCAAGGCCCCACAGAAGGAAAGGTCCGCCAGCGGCTGGCGGACTGAGGCCTGCCGGGGTTGCGGTGCATGCAGCTGCGAATCCCGCGACCCCGGCCAACGGTCAGGAGAAGAAACACCGTGGGTTTTTAGTCAGTAAGAGTCCGGCATACCCCTTCGCCTTACCCGGGCGAAGGGGATCCATAAGGACGGGCCGAAGAAAAAAAAAATTCGTGCGAGCCGTCGCCGTCGGTAAACGGGATTACGGGACGCGCTCAAAGGTGCCTCAGTGTGCGCTGTTCGTTCGATGTGGACGTTGGTTTCGGCTCGCGAGGCTATTCTACAGTTGTGTTGATATGGTTAGCTGTTACGGAAAAGTTTCTTTAAATTTTCTTAAGCACTCAAGCAAGAGCAGTCGATTCGTTTAATACAATAAGGTATTTGACTGAAAAAATCGAATTAGTCGGTCAGTTAGATTATCAAAAAATATTTGACACGTATTTTTTCTTTTGTTACATAAACCAAAATTGACGGAGATCGACACTTTTAAAATTGGCAAAAGGTCACAAGCAAGTATAATTTTTACTTGCTTCTGACGTCACAAGCCCCCCACTCTCGAGTTTTGATGCGTTTTATCTTGCCAAATATTCATAGATTTAACAAAAGAAAAAATACGTGTCCATTATTTTTCAAAACTCTAACTGGCGGACTAATTAGATTTCCAATTTATTGATGCTGTCAACATGCCTACTATACAGATCCCAAAGATCCTAAATATTTAAACAACTGTCCATTTTGGATGCTAGAGGACTTCTGATGGCTCGGCCTGCCTCGCGAGGTTCGCCTCTGAGTTTCCGGGCAAACTACTGAGGCTGCCTCGCGAGGTCAAGCTCGCGAGCCGCACATCGAGGTTGCCGCGCGAGCCCGTTCGCCCGGTGTGGACGCGGCTATTGGCACAGGTCCGAAGCGAATGGCATTATTGAAGTCTTATACACAGCATTGGGATATTAAAGGCTGTGGATGAAGATGATGACAATGAAATTAAATAAAAATGAAACAGCATAGGTATATAAAAACATATTTATTTGCATTTATAATACATATTATGTACAATTTCTTTTATTATGTTATTTTTTGTGTCATTTGGCTTCTTCCGTTTTCTCTTGGTACGTTATTACACCTTTTTCTATAAGGTCTGGAATTTCGACTGCTAGCCAGGGTCCAAGCTGAGGAAAATAAAAAAAATTTATCATAACATCACACCTGTATTACGAAGGGTTGGGTAGAGGTGTCACAAATCCAGACTCCGGGCTGCTACAGAGAAATTCCACACGGAAAAACCCAATAACACTTTGTCCGACCTGGGAATCGAACCCAGGACCTCACGCTAGCAGTCACGCTTGTGACCCCTAGACCATAAAAAAAGATTGTACGAGTACCTACCTAACTTATAATCAGAGTTGGGCAAAATGTAATCAGATTAATGATTACAGATTACGATTACAATTTGTAATCATTAATCATGATTACAGATTAACGAAATTAATCAAGAAAGTAATCGTATTCGGTGATTAATGATTATTAATCTGTAATCGTAATCTTGATTACTTTTTCGGATTACTTTTTCTGATTGATTTTTCTGATTGATATCAAAAATCCGAATAAATAAAAGACATAATTTATGTTGCGTATGATAGAGTTTAGCATAATACATATTATATGAATTTAGATCTATACTTGACTAGCTTTTAATATTTTGGATTGTACCATCACAATTCACGTAATTTATGTGCGTGTACACATAGAAAGCGCGATGCCGGCGCCGATCTAACAGCGCTTGTCGGTGCTGGGTGTTGGTCCGCGCAGTTAGTCGGCGCAGGTAGTTTCTATACTGTGTACAAGCTCCGAACGTCGCCGACAAGTTCCGACCTTCTCCGAGCAGCGCTGGTAGGCTGTCATTTGTTGTTGTAATTGCAAGGGAACAACGCGTATTTTTGTTAAAAAATGCGGATCAGGTACATTTGCGCGAAAAACATTTCCGCGAAAGACACTTGACCACTATAATTATTATCTGACACGTTTCCCCTCCAGAGGTTGGGGGAGATCAAAATCCATGATGGCGACCGTGAAATGTTACAAAATATGCATCATTGGTGTCGTTTCCGTGGTTTTCGGGGGCGCAGAAGATGAAAATGAGGTCAAAGTCAAAATCCAAGATGGCGGTTGCAAAATTTTACAAAATATGCGTCATAGGTGTCATTTCCATGGTTTTCGGGGGTGCTGATGCCGAAAATGAGGTCAAACTCAAAATCCAAGATGGCGACTATCAAATGTTACAAAATATGCATCATGGGTGTCGTTTCCGCGGTTTTCGGGGGCGTTGATGATGAAAATGAGGTCAAAGTCGAAATCCAAGATGGCGGCTGCGAAATTTTATAAAAATGCGTCATGGGTATCGTGTCCATGGTTTTCAGGGACGTTGATGACGAATGGCTGTAAGATATCTTGTAAAATTTTACAGCCGCCATCTTGGATTGTGACGTTGACCTCATTTTCGCCATCAGGACTCCCGAAAACCATGGACACGACATACATGACGCATATTTTGTAAAATTTCACAGCCGCCATCTTGGATTTTGACTTTGACCTCATTTTCGTCATCAACGCCCCCGAAAACCATGGACATGACACCTATGACGCATATTTTGTAAAATTTTGCAACCGCCATCTTGGATTTTGACTTTGACCTCATTTTCGTCATCAGCACCCCCGAAAACCACGGAAACGACACCCATGACGCACATTTGGTAAAAATTTTCAGCCGCCATCTTGGATTTTGATTTTGTCCAGTCGCTCAAGTGTCAAGTCGTGCAAAGGTCTAGTCGCGCAAAAGTCCATTCGCGCAAATGTCTATTCGCGCAAAGGGAGTTGCGCAGGTGTCTTTCGCGGAAATGTCTTTCGCGCATGTGTCCTGAACCTGATCCCAAAAAATGCCAGCCCCTACTTCTACTCGCTTCCTTTATGTAGCGGTTACCTGCATGGACCAGTACCGATAAGTGCTGGTAGGTCGACGCTGATTATATCGCAAGTTTTATAAAAGACATATTAGTCCGGTCAAATTAGACATTTCAAAGTGCAATAATTCGCATAGAGCTGAAAATTGGTGCGAATGTTCGGAACACCATTATAAATCTAATGTAAAAAGTCCCCAGCGATCCCACACTTGCAAAAAAAAATATTCAAGGTCAAAGTTCGCAAATATGGGTTTTTTGCGTTTTTTAGCCAAACGGTAAGTTTTATGATAAAAATAGATCAGACAAAAATTGTAGATTATGCAATTTTCTATAAGAATTGTCTACAATTTTTCTCTTAAACGTCACCGTTTCTGAGATATAATGGTTGAAAAAGTTGTATTCTTTATCACTGATATCGTACGAATCCTCTTCTGATGGCGATTAACATGTACCAGTTGTCAAGGTCAGTCGTGCTCCAATGTTGAATCACCATCAGAAGAGGATTCGTACAATATCAGTGAGGAGACATCTGATACATCGCTGTTAGACCAACTGACTTACACCCAGCAAGAAGAAGAAGAAACAAGCAGAAGAAGAAGTACAAGAAGAAGAGGAAGCAGAATTATCAGATGATTATGAATGAGACGGATAATTTGACCTATTTTTTTAGAATTCATACGGCTTTCATCATTTCCAATAGTACCAGTTTTTATATATTTTGAATTAGTATTGAATTAAACAGGATTACAATAGATTGTGGGATAGGCCTATTGGAGAAACCACGTTAAAAAACGCGCCAAGTACACTACCTTCCAGGTGGCGTGGAAACGCATGTTATAAAGAATACAACTTTTTCAACCATTATATCTCAGAAACGGTGACGTTTAGGAGAAAAAATGTAGACAAATTCTTATAGAGAATTGCATAATCTACAAATTTTGTCTGACCTATTTTTATCATAAAACTTACCGTTTGGCTAAAAAACGCAACAAACCCATAGTTGCGAACTTTGACCTTGAATATTTTTTTTTGCAAGTGTGGGATCGCTGGGGACTTTTTACATTTGATTTATAATGGTGTTCCGAACATTCGTACCAATTTTCAGCTCTATGCGAATTTCTGTTAACCTACCCCTATTTTTTGAGCTAACTTGACCGGACTATATACCTAATACCTATTATTTTTATATTTTTTTATAAAACTTACGATTTAATATGTGAATTGTGATGGTACAATCCAAAACATTAAAAGCTAGTCAAGTATAGATCTAAATTCATTTATGTATTATGCTAAACTCTATCATACGTAATCATGTAATTTTGATTACTGATTACTGTAATCAAAATTAACGATTACATGTAATCTTGATTGAATGTAATCAAGATTAAAAGTAATCATGATTGATGTAATCATGATTACTTTTAATCAGATTATGTAATCTGATTACAAAAGTAATCGATTACGCCCAACTCTGCTTATAATAAAATTTTGCAGTACTGAAAATATTTGTTTTGTGCTTAATTGTACATGCATCGGACGAGTTGAGAATGAGTCGAAATAGAGCATGAGACGAGTTAAGAAAACTGACCAGATGCACAAGGTGACGTATTAGTGAATGTGACCTAATAGGGATAGCGACGAAATACCTAGCTAATATGACGAATGGTCATCAGATCCATAATTGCTGTCAATAAGCCTGACATCGTAGTGATAGATCGATTAGAACGTCGCACAATGATTTTTGATATCACAGGGGACATGACGAGAATCTTGTGAAAGCCGAAATTGGCACACGAGGTTGTCGACATATGGGATGTTGGCTCAGCAGTTATTGTGCCGATAATAGTTACATCCGATGGTTTAACAGCCAAGAGCTTCGACCAATGGAGGCTCCTGTTAGGCAGCTGGATCGAGGGTATGATTCAGAAAGCGGTATTTTAGGTAATTCCTCTCCCTGGAGCCCTGACCGCCGCCTTATGCCGGCGGGCCACTATTTATTATGGAAAATATTCAGATTCGTATGCTGAATGAGCAATGAGTAAGAGCGGTTACGCACGGCATCCGATCCAAATCCGGGAAAATACGGATTTAAAAACTCGGACCGAGTTCGGATATTGCTTTTCGCACTGCATCTGATCCGAATTCGTGAAAATACGGATCTAGAGTTTAAAATTCTCGGAACGAATTCGGATATTGCTTACGCACTAATCCGATCTCTGATCCAAATTCAAACAATTCAGGGCCCATCTTTGGCATATCCATTTGGCGTCCGATTTGAATCCGAGGTAGTGCGAAAGCGCTCATACAAACATTACTACGGCTACTTGGGTCCGTCAATATTTCTTCCGAATTGGAGACTCACGGATGACGAAGAGAAATCGGAAGACGCAAGTCGGATCTAATGCGTAAACTACCGTACAGATAGTTCTATGACTACTACGGAACGTATTTTCACGGATTCGGATCGGATGCAGTGCGTAACCGCTCTTAAGCAGTAGGTATAGCAATGATATACCTCCGGTTTCTGAATTAAGAATTCTAGGATAAGCAGTACTTAAGTGACATTTGAGTACGGAGTTCGGGGGCGTTCAAGTATTACGTAACACAATTTGGGGGGAGGGGAGGTTTTGTAAAAAGTTACGAAGCGTTACAGGAGCGGGAGGGGGGTTCGAATAACGCGTTACGTAACATTGTTTTTTTTTTATTTAAAACTTTTTTTGGGGTGCATGAAAAGAGCCTCCACGAGTGACAATACTTAAGTAAGTCCGGCGCACCCTGGGCAGTCAGCCTCGCTACCAACCTTGCTGACTGGCTAATCTTTTCGACACAGCATGAGCTATTTTCCTATAGCTCGTGATGACACGAGAGAAGAAGAAGATTTAAAAAAAAACTAAAAACTATCTCCCAAGTTGGCAACCCTTTTCAAACTCAAACTCAAAACTCGTTTATTCAAAGTAGACTAGTATTACTTAGTTCTTTTTGAACGTCAAATTTAGGTAGTTACAAGTGACTGCACCCCCAAAAGCTCCCACCCTTCACCCTTTTCGTTTAGGGTTTAGAGTCAAATTCAATTAGTTTTTATTTCAAGTAGACCAGATCCCTGGTGCTTTCAAAAGGTCAACACTAGGGGCTCGGTTCCAAGTAGTAGGTCCTTTGGAGAAGAACCGGCAAGAAACTCCATAGACACTCTTTTTAAAAAGTAAATGGTTTGACAATTTTCATTGTAGTAATGTAAGTAGAGAAAAGTGTAAGAGTAAGTTGAGACATGGCGGAATCCGCGCGTATCCAAACCGCGTGGTTCCAATCCGCGAGGATTGAAAGTGTTCAGACAGACGCGACGTGTGTGCGGAGTGAGGTAGGGTGACAGCCGCTTCATTCCAACAATGGAAGTCGAAAAAGCAATATCTATGCACGGACTAGAAAAAAAAGAAGGACTCCGCGCCACGTGTATCGAAAGTGAAGCACCTTAAGTATGCCGGACCGTTTGTACAAACATGCCTCACGCACACATTTACATCATACGGTGCCGACTGGCCGCCATTACGCGGCACCGCGCCGTCATTGTAGGTACTGTTTACGTCAAGTAATAAAATAAAATAATGCCTTCTTGTGTTGTGAAATGATTTAAAAATAATTCTACATCTCAGAAAAGGTGTCAAGGAATAACATTCACAAGTAAGACACTTATTTAACCTGTTGATTTATTGTATTTTTGACATTTTAAAATCATTACTATTGGAACACAAAACCTCAAAAGACATAGAAGTGCTGTCGGAAAATAAATGGGTAATTTTCCCGAGAGATTGGGTAATCCATTTTTTTGTGTTCTTTGTGAGTTTTTTGCAAGTATTGAATATGATTATTTTTATAGATTTCCTACAGCAAATCAACCATGGAATAATGATTGGATTAAAATAATAAGAGCCTGCAGAGATGAAGAACATTGAATTCCGTCGAAAACGTTTTTCTTGTCACTCATACAAAATAAATACTTAATTTTAAGTTTTAACTAAGTATATGTTTGTAATTTCAATTAAATAATGTAAGCGGACTTCTTATATGGCTTCATTTAAAGAAATGAAACTTTCAAAATATTTAAAAAAAATGGGGAAATTTTCATTTATCTGGTATCCCTCAAATCACGCACACATAGATCGGTACGGTGCTTCACTTTTGATATGCGTGGCGCGGAGTCCTTCTTTTTTTTCTAGTCCGTGTATCTATGCATATTTATTAGAATACTCTGCACACTGGATGTCCCACAAAGCTGGTCTTTTTTCCACTTAGTGGATGAATAACTCGGTGTCGAAGCGATCCATTGTCGCACGTCCGATACGCGCGGATTTCACGGAGCAACTGAACGCACTTTTTTTTTCTGTTTGACTACTGCAGGTCGTCCTAGGGGACGGTTTCTACGAAACCGGGCAGTTATTGGCGAGACCTGAAGGGTCTCCAGCCAATTGGGGGGAAGTAAAATACTTAACCTAAGCTAACTACTTGTACTACACGTCACATCATGACTACCTGCAACAACAGCACTAAAGGCGACCCCTAGTGGGACTCGGACCTCGGCTTAGGGCGTTGCTGGCGGGGGCTTAGGGGGGGAGACAGCTTGATGAGGGCTGAATTATCGGTGTGACTAACTGAACGCACTCTAGGCACGTCAAGTATATAGATCCGCGCGGCGTCCGCGCGAATTCATTTTCTAGCGGTCGAGAGGCGGCTACCGCACGTATACATGATCCTCGCTGTGTAGTGTGAATGTCTAGCAAGGATATCATTATAATAAGCACCGCGCGGCTCAACCGCGCGATTTCAATCCGCGCGGATTCAGCCATGTCTGAACTAGCTCTTACGGGGAATCCCTCGACTATATTGTACGTCATTTTTATTTTGTTTTCGGGGTCATTCCCAGTTGCCCCGCCACCACTGGTGGCAAATTGTAATTTTTGTATACATTTTAATATAAAAAATCCCATTTGCCACCAGTGGTGGCGGGGCAACTGGGAATGACCCTGTTTTCGTTGTCAGTATTCGTTAGTGTTTACGCACAAGGACATTGCTGTAGTTAGGGTTGCCATCTCTAAAATTTGGCAACCAGGACAAGACGCGTGAAAACCCCGGATTTTAGAGCCCAGAACCCGGACATGTCAACAGGTTTTTTTAAACATAGTCAGTGTAATAAAAAAGTTGTTTAGCGAGTCGGTGCTTCGGTCAGTGCATGAGTCGCGGGCGGCCCAAAACTTGAAATTTTAAACCCGGACTACTTATGAAGCCCGGCTCGGACGCTCCCCGGATGCCCTCTAAACTAGGACAAATCCGGGCAAACCCGGACGGATGGCAACCCTAGCTGTAGTCAGTGTTGTTAAAGTGAGTTCATACTGTCATATCCTCAAAAGAGGGCGATTTGCATCATCAGTTGTTCTTGACCTATAAAGACTCTCATGCTGACATGCCCGCGTAGGTAACTGTGCCAAAAAAATGCTGGGTGTTACGTAACGTTTAGGGAGGGGGAGGGGGGTACAGAAAAACATTACGGCGCGTTACATGGGGGGAGGGCAGGGTCAAAAATCTTCAAATAATGCGTTACGTAATACATGAACGCCTCCTTGTCAAAAAAATGACGGATTTTAATGTATTTTTTTGACAACTCTGTACTCAAATATTACTCACATAAGTATTACTTATCCCGAATTCTCAAATCAGAAACAAGAGGATAACAAAAAAAAAGGTTAATATCTTGTTTGTTTTTTCTTACCCCAAGGGCCATAGCATGGGCTATACCAAATTTGGGCGTGTTCCTCGCCCATAGAGGTTTAAAATGGTCAGTTAGACATATCTTGCCTCCTCTATACATTTTAGCGGTCTTCCCATCAAGACCAGGTAAGGCTAGCTCTGGCGCAGTTGTTGGATAAGTAACAGGAATCTGAAAATATATAAATGTCGCAGAATCAACACAGAAGCACAACTATTAGAATGACTATTGATTATTGTTAATGTAGTAGGACGCCATCTATTATCGTTTGTCGGAAACGTCAAGCAGTGTGCTTGGGTGAGGTCGGTGCGGGGCGTGGCATGTCTTGTTTGACGGTTGTCAGTAAGCTGTCAGCTGTCATTCTTTTTGACATTGGATGCATTTGATTTGAGTGAAGTCACTTTGGAGTGAGACACGAGGGCGAGAGGTCGTTTTGCCAGCCTGCACCGAACTTACCGCGTTTCCGTACTTTAATCAGTTTCCATCGGTTTGATCATTTGAGATTTTATTATTTTGTTATCGAGAGTGAATAAATAGAGGACTATAATCAGTGTTGTGACTATTATTTCCTGCCTAGACTATGTCGAACTTGGACTCTGATGACGAGGTACCCCAATGAGTGAACTACCCTCGTTATAAATATTAAATAGAAGTTCTACCTAGATTTTTCCCAACTGACTTTAGGGCCAGCTTTCAGTCTAACTTAACGTATCTTGCGCAGCAATGCGCGCGCACGAAACTTCTAGACCCTATTATAGGCTGATTGGTGGCATTGTGCGTCGGGTCGTTGAGCTCCCTAAAATGAGGTTAAGCTACACGATGGCTGATGCATGCGTGCCATCAGTTGAGACAGGTCAACTCAAACCTACTATGGCTCTTTCCTCAAACGGCCATTCCAGATGTTGCCTTACATTGTTACACTCGCATAGTTTTATACCACAATGTCTGGACTTTAAAAAAGACCTTGACCTCTGAGTTTGTTTCGGCTTTTCTTCTCACAGCTAGTCAGATAGGAAAAGCCGGCGCTGTGTAGTCTTAAAAAAACATTATATTGACTTGTAAAAATGTCTGTAACAGATTTATTTACAGAAATAAATGTCATTTATAGAATAGAACAATGTTGTATAACTTACGTCAAATTCTAAGTCAAACTCGTACTTCAGTAGGTTGTGAACGTACCAGCATTTACCAAACCATTTCGTTCCGGTTTTATCTGATTCCAAACGGAACCAGTCATTGTCAGCTGCTTTGTTATTCTGCACATACTGGAAATATAAAAATATTGCAACATTAGTCAACGTCAGAATCGCCGGTCAACAGTCATATTTAGCTTTGAAACTGTGCCTAAAAATTACTTATCAATTGCTTATCTTTGCTTACCATGATGACAGAATTGCTTATTTCCTATGTTATAAGAATCGCAACATTTAAGATTGACAAGCCATTCTGATGTCAGAATGGCTGGTCAATCTCTGTAAAGTAGTAACTAAGATGTGGAATTATTGAAATTTTCATGGGCCAAAGATTGCTTATTAATTGCTTATTTCACAATTTATAAGCCTCGACCCTGTTATTCTTTCTTTAGCTAGCCAAGAGTTTAAAAGCCCCTGCGCCTCGCGACGGCGGGCCACGGGCGTCGGTCCGGGCAGTTCATAGAGGTGATCGATGTTGCAAAAACATCAGTGATGACATTGATAATGACATCAATAGCCTACATTGAAACTACAACAGAACTGTCCACCACTACACGCAATCAAATATAAAATGACCGCTGTTTGCCCTGCCCGGCAGATCGATGACTGTGCCCGGATCACTGACCGGATCGCTGACCGGTTGCCCTGACCATGATGTTCACATAGGATGCGGGCTGCGTTTGATTTGACCAGACCGGTGGACGCAGAACGCATCCTGCGTGACAAGTCCTTACTGCAGCATACACACTTAGTCAACAAAGGCCAAAGAATGAACAATCATCATTTGTTGAATTGTGCAAAAAATTGTAAAGAATGAATCCAGTTCCATTTGGGTTTTAGCAGTATCGAGCTCCGTTTGTTGGCAAGGTAAACACTGCATGAAGACCATCAGTGTCTGACTAAACACTTCGCAAAGACCTATGATAAGCAATCTTTTTTTATTGCTGTTTTGTTATTTCCTGTGCCTGTCCAGAATAAATTATTTTTATGACTTTCTATCTTTCTCTAATAACGCCAAACTGTAGTGTGTAGATGACTTGCTGGCCAGGAAAGCATCATGCATTTTGCTGTATTGCATTGTGCAGACGGAGAGCATGGATGGACAATGTATAATAAAGCGCTTTAAGTGGCTATGTTAACAATGCGTTATTCATAAATAGAATGTAGTGAATTGAGTTCATATACTTGACGGCACAACTTTTTTTAAACGTAGAATACAATAGTGGAACCGTAATTCATAATAACCACTTTTTTACCTTAATTAATGCTTGATATTCTTCTTTCAACCTGGTAGTCCATAACTCCTTATCTCTAGGTCCAGCCTTAGTTTGAAGCAAAGGTATGCTGCTCAAAGTCTTTCTAGTACTTTCATCTACCATTTTCTTGGTATTTTAATTTACTATTTCATTATAATCTATTTAGAAAGTTACGAGAATGTACACAAACGTGTACGATTCTTGTGTCAAAATGTCAAATGAATTTGACGTCGACGTGTCAGCTACAGATTATAAAATTCTGATTTCCACAGGTATTTAAAGTCGACTACTTTAATAGTAAATCGACAAATAGGAAATAGAATAATCTGTCGAAACCCGCGCCGCTTCGTTTTTAACAGGTATTGTAATTTTTTCAGGTCGTGCCTAAGATGAACGTTTTGACATGAAGTAGACATCGAGTCTACTTCATGTCAAAACGTGAAAGGTTGTGTTCATTTTATATCATTACAGTTAGTTTTTAAATGCGACTGCAACAAGGATGAAACTTACAATTATGGGATCTTAGAAGTGGTCAAACTAAAGTGTCAATGATCAGGATTTCTGAGAAAGATGAAAGTAAAGGGCGGGCGTTTTTGGGGGCTGTGTTTTGTAACATTGACGTTCAAAACGAAATGAACAATTCTAGTCTATTTTGAACAAATGAGATGCGTATGTTACCTATGTATCTGCATTTTTCAAGGTTTATTTTGCATTAAACTCGATAACTCGATGCATCTGTTCCGCTAATACCCGTTTGGTTGCGTCATTTCGTCATTATGAATAAACCTTTAAAATCGCCTAAAATGAGTTCGATTTTTCGACTACGATTAGTTAAAAAAGCACGAATGAAGAAGTCGCCTCATCACTATTATTGTCAAACAATAGTCAAAATCTGACGTAAAAGGAAAATAATCAATTTGTCTTTTTCTTGGATATTATTGATAAAAAGTTAGAAATTAATTATCAAACAATTTAATTATATAATATTCATCTTTCTAGTCTTATAGAGATTTGTACTCGTAGTATAATTCGCTTCAAAATGTCAGTGTAAATAAGTGTAATAAAAGCTTTATTTTTTTAAATTAAGTAACTTCGTAAAACGTAAGTAAATTAATTACTATAAACAAAATTTGGTCAGAGGGTCGTCTTAGAGTTTTAATTTTACGATAAACCCGCTCCCTAGACGACCCTCTGACCAATAATTTGTATTGTTCCCAGAAATATAAAGTTTATGTGAAAATTTCCTAACAGATAACCCAATATTGAATGATCTGGGTACCTAGCATCTGTGAAACGAAATCAAAATCAACATATCACGCCTATAGTCCCCGAAGGGTTGGGCAGAGGTGTATAGTACACCCACATATCGCCGTTATGTTTAAGTCCCATGTAATAGGGGGCGAGCCTATTGCCATCAACCAAGCACAAAATCAGACTCCGGGCTGCTACTGAGAAATTTTATTTTATTTCAATAAGCACAGTGACAGACTACAGACTAATACAATTCAGCACAGCTACAACAATATACAATACATAAATCTGAAGTCCAATTATTACTGTACATAGCGTTCAATGTCTAATATGCTTCATTAGTGACAGTAAAGGTTAAATTTATAAAGACAGTTCAAGTTTAGTAAGTATACATTATGTTATATGGAGAAGTTAATAAGTTAACCCTTTGGGTGGTAACTCCTACTAACACTTTGGGTATTGCCACATCAATCAATTGATCGTCGATCAATGCCATCGAACAACATCGGTTGACGTCTAGTCAATCGATTGGTGTAGTAGAAACTATTGATCGACGTCAAGTCAACTAATCCATTCTACCATTGATCGATGACATGGATCGATTGGTATGGTAACACCCTTTGCCCTACCTGGGTATCGAACCCAGGACCTCACGCTCAGCAGTTGCACTTATGACCACTAGACCAACGTTTTAAAAGTCAAGAATTGCCACTTTGCCACTATTATTATTTATTGCTAGCTTTTGCACCCAGCTTCGCTTGCGTGAAATTTTGAACCCGTTAAGTGACAATTTTCCATACAAACTTACATCCCCTATTTAACTCCCTTATGGGTTGAATTTCGAAAAATTCTTCCTTATTCCTTGTCTACATTATCAATGGGAACTTCTGTGCAAAAGGAGAAGGTCCAAAATGTATGAATCAAAAACCCAGAAATCGATATGAACTAACGGTATGTGGATCAATTGCTTATGACAAGCGAAATAGCCCTCCCTAAGTCGTAGAACCCAAATCCATGGGGTATCGAAGATATAGGCTGACAAAGTATGCATGAAAAATCATTATCTACCAAGGATTTTCTTTAGTACCAAAATCAGTCATGTTGTCGACTGTACTGACACACTGATTGAAGCTATCAATAGTAAAGACACTAAAAATAATATTGGTGTACAGTCGACGCATGTGTACTTCATAGATAATGATTTTTCTTGCATAGTTTGTCAGCAGCTCCAATACCCCAAGGATTTTGGGTATATGACTTGCATAGGGTTATTCCGCTCGTTATAAGCAATTAATCGGCATACAGTTTGTTCATATCGATTTCTGAGTCAATTGTGATACCATCTCCTTTCAGCTTTCAGCTGGATCTACCAAGGGTTTGGGCTGGGTCGGTTAGTCAGTCAGGACTTTTCTTTTTATTTATATAGATTTTCTTTCTCTTTCTAGCTTTACCATGGGTTCAGAGCAGTCCTCGGTGGCTCCGAAGAAACAGGCACAACGGGCACCTCCAGTAAGAAGAGGCCACACAATAGCTGTTACTAATATGCCAGGTAATTCATAGAAAAAGGTTGACTAATCATTATTGAGCTATGCTGCGCTGTGCTTGGCTAAGGGGCCGTCCATTAATCACGTGAGGTTCGAAAGGGGGGGGGAGGGGGTTTGGCAAAAATCACGAAATATCGCAAGGGGGGAGGGGGGTGTATTAAGATATCACGTGTATTAATTTTTTCGTCAAACGCGCGATTTCTAAACTGAAAAGCGAAAATGTTTATGCCAGTCAAAAACAACCTTTCTGTCTAGACATTTTTATCGTGGTCCTTAATTTCAGAATAAAATTAGATTATACTTTATGCCTGTATTTAAAGATAATATTCTAAAAATTGTAAGATTCTTTGTAGGTACTAAAAATACTCGTGATTTTGGGTGGGGGAGGGGGGGTAGTCTTAAAAATCACCACGTATCACCAGGGGGGGGGGGGGGGGGTTAAAAAATGCTAAAAAAAACATCACGTGATTAATGGACGGCCCCTAAGCTACGCTAACTTTCTAGGGCTATGTTTTTAAGCACTATGTCCTACTCCCAGAGAGGAAGTTTTACATTCTAGCTCATTCCCACATGGTATTAATTTGATTCAAGCTAGAGATGTGTAACTCAGGAGTGATTAACTCAAAAGATTCATATCCGAAGCAAGGAGTGATTGTATCACTATATCAGTTCTACTCAAATTATATCTCTATATCTTTTGCATCATTCGTTCCGCAGAAAAGAAAGAAACAACCACATCTACAACTGTGTCGGAGTAAAAGAGACAGAATGATTAGGGTAATTGCTCAATAACTCGCACAACCAGCGCAAGTGCATGGGCATATTTTGGGCATGTAGTGAGAGCGAGATCGGGAGTTTATTACGAGCTAAAATAAATATTACGACTATCGTTTTAAGGTGCAATTTCGCTAGCTTAACAGAGCATTTCGAAGTCGTTATTTAATGTTTGTTTACATTCATACACAGTTTTCAGTTAGAAATTCGAAATTACGAATCAAAAATCAATGTACATAGTTACTGATTTCTAAATACGCCAACCTAACTTCACTTTAAATTTACGTAAACCAAAAATAGTAGCAAAAAACTGATAGCAACTTAGGTTGACTAATCATTCTCTCTCTTTTTGAAATAATAACTCATCATAAAACTCAAATCAGTTTTCATTTCTTATCATCCTTTAACAACTGAGCTAAAGAGTTAAAGATATGAAAGAGTGATACAAAAATAATAACTCATCACAAAACTCAAATCAGTTTTCATTTCCATCCTTTGACAACTGAGCTAAAGAGTTAAAGATATGAAAGAGTGATACATATCTGTTAATCCGAAAGATATGTATCTCTCTTTTCTTCTCACTGATATATTTTGCGCATGTCTAATTCAAGCGTAACCTTACCAATTTATTTTTGTTTCCAGAGCCATCAAGATCCAATGAGCCTCCTGCAAGTGGCAACAATTCTCCAGGCACCAGCATATGTTCTGATTCAGAGCTTCCATACATATCTTATACGGTTGACCGTCCTATTGGAGGTATGTCACATTATTTTTTTAATGTTGCACCCATTTTTTTTTCTCTGTAGCGTTAGTGCATTTATAGACATAAGTTGCTTGCATATTATCAGCCACCAGTGAAAACCTTATTCATGCCAAAAGTTAAATTTTACAGGAGATGGATAAAACTGATTCGTGAAAAATTTTGCGAGGAACTTCTCTGTGCTTTTGTTGTGTCATCAATGAACCATTACCTACTAAATCATGTAATTAATACTTGAACATGAATTCTTGAAAGCAGGGCCGGATTAACCCTGTCAGAGCCCCTAGGCAATGCAGTTCTCGGGGCCCCTTTCCTTACCCTTTTCTTACTTTTTAAAATACACTTTTTCTATTACAAAAGTCGAGTCGATCAGATCGACTCCTTTGGTATCCTGTTACTTCAATCTCTAAACGTCAAAGTCTAACTCATCAGCAGACCGCGCGCCGGCTGCGTTCCGAATTAACGCTTACCTTACCTACCTATATCGTCAAATACAGCAATTTTTAGTTCTACTATGTATGAAGTATTTCATGAACTGACAACATCATCATCTGCCTAGCCTTTTCCCAACTATGTTGGGGTCGGCTTCCAGTCGAACCGGATGCAGCTGAATATCAGTATTTTACATGGAGCGACTGCCTATCAGACCTCCACAACCCAGTAACTGGGTAATACGATACTCTTGGTAAGACTGGTTGTCAGACTTTCTGGCTTCTGACCAACAGTAACGACTGTCAAAGATCTACAAATGACAGCCGGGACCAACGGCTTTACGTGCTTTCCGAGGCACGGAGGAAACTCGCTCTGGTAAATGGTCACCCATCCACAGACCAACCTCGGCAAGCGTGGCTTAACCCGGAAGATCGGTCTATGCGGCTGTAATTATTTAGCCACGAGCTCCTCTATGATTCATGAACTGACAACATACGTCGAAAAAAACGATTAATATTGAGGAAGCATAAAAATTTTCAAAAAAAAATCGTTAACTGAAACGTTTTTTTTTCTTGGTGCGTGCAAGGTGCCCCTAGTCGATGCGGGGGCCCCTAGGCAGTTGCCTAATCTGCTTTATGGATAATCCGGCCCTGAATATGGGTGTGATGTGTCTGTCTTGTAAGTGACGAGTTTTTTTTATATCACCGACATAGATTCACCGAAAGCTTCAGCCAAGAATCAACGCGGCACAGACAATAAGAAGTCGTTATTGCAAAGACGACAGCTAAGTTTACAAGCAAGGAAGAGTAAACGAACCCGAGATATAGTAGTAGTCAAGCAAGCGACGGACGAACAACTAGATGAAGACATACAGAGATTACAGGTAACGGTAGTTTAACATTATTTTTAATGTTCATTAGGATAACTAAAGCTAGAACTACGTTAGGCCGATGTGGGCCACGTACGCCGATCTCGACTCGTCGGAGCCCATACATTTATATAAAATGTATATAAAACGCTATGGATTATTATTCGATTCGGTACCTGAATTAAATATAAATAAATAAATAGCGACTGGTTCTGTCGTCGCCTTTGAGCGGTTACACACGATTCACTACATCCGATCCGAATCCGTGAAAATACTTCCGAAGTAGTCATAGAACTATTTGTATGGTAGCTTACGCACTAGATCTGACTTCCGTCATCCGATTTCTCTCCGTCATCCGCGAGTCTCCAATTCGGAAGAAATATTGACGGACCCAAGTAGCCGTAGTACTGTTTGTATGAACGCTTTCGCATTACCTCGGATTCAAATCGGACATATGCCAAAGATGGCCTCTGAATTGCTTGGATTTGGATCAGAGATCGGATAAGTGCGTAAGCGATATCCGAATTCGGTCAGAGTTTCTTAGACTCTAGATTCGTATTTTCACGTATTCGGATTGGATGCAGTGCGCAAAGCAATATCCGAATTGGGTACGAGTTTTTTACATTCTTATTTTCACGGATCCGGATCGGATGCAGTGCGTAATCGCTGTTAAGGTCATGGCACATTATACCGGCCCCGCAATTGCACAGCTGCAGCACGGCGTCGCGTCGAATTTAGGCTACGGCTAGCCGCCAGCGCGCTAACTACGAGTCGTCCGCGAGGTGCAAGCTCGCAGTACGCGCCGGTCGCTGGGTGCAAGTGTGGCGGCATCTATCTCGCCACATGCGAACTAGCGAACTATCCTACATCGCGCAATCAAGATTTAACACGCAGATAGTATATATACAACCTCCCAACATCAACTGGTGGGCAGTAGCCCGCCAGGCACAAGACTCCGCCTGGTTGGAGGATCCTCCCTTTGGTTGGAGGAACACCACACCAAGTTTCCCCACACAAGCTTGCTGTCACCGCGAACACAGTAATTATGTGGCATTTGTGAAAGGAGCGCGGGCGACGGCACAACGACGTTGTTTCGCTGGCGCCTCGGAGTCGGCGCGCAGTAAGCACGCGGTCCGCTCGCTCACAGCGCGCGGTTTTCAAGCCAAGTCTATGCGCACGCACACACACATAAAGCGCCTTGGGCGACGCACCCACACGACGTTGCGTCGCCCGCCATCGCCGCAAGCCAAGCACAAGCCAGTGCGCGACTCGCTGCAGCCGAGAGAACTAGTCCCTTGCGCACCCCTGCGTGTGGCCACACGCAGCGCTCACCCAAACGTTACCATTTGCTCTGTAAATCTGATCTTTCGAACGTACCACCTATACATGTAAAAGTTTGTAAAACTCAAAATTAAAAGTACTGTAGCTACAAAGAAAAGTTTTATTTAAAATCTACACTAACTGTAAACACGCGGGCTCTGAGTCGAGTTGTATGGTAGCGGCAAGCGCGCTGACTGCCCGCCGTTGGCTTTTTCATATTGACATTATGAAATATATTATACGACACACGATTTAATGCTCTAATTTTAATGACAAGTTAATTGCTGGGTTGGAGCGGTGCCGTTGCGGTGCCGGTATAGTGTACCTTTAGAGAAAACCTCGGGATTGCAATTTGGTCATTTTTATTTTATCACGATTTATAGGTACTATAATTATAAGAGAGTAGAAAGTAAAAACCGACCTCAAATAAAACTAAAAAGAGTAAAATAATTACCTTAATATAAAACTAACAGTTTTAGAAGTCGGTGCAATTTTACATTGAACCTAATTGAAGGCACCGACTTTTGAAACTGTTAGTTTTATAATATGGTAATTATTTTACTCTTTAGTTTTTTTTTAAGTCGGTTTTTACTTTTTTTTTAAAGTTATTTTATTTTTCTATTTTTAGTAGAATAAACAATACACAAACATGCAGATACAAAAAAAAAAAAAGATCAAAGGAGAATGCCCACCAGTGGGCCCCTTATTTTTGGTGCCGTGTCAAGACTATTTACTTCTCAAAAATTAAGTTGTATTTTTACATGTTCAAGTTTTTTTTATCAACATTTCTTTTACCCTAGCATTGGAGAACATTATTAATATTTATTTAATTGAATTTAGGTCAGTTCCGCCATTAAAACTTAACCTGAATGTTGCCAGACGATAGGTCAATTAAATAATTGTAATCGATTGGAAATATCGATGATTTACCAATCCGCTAACAGTCTCATGTATCTGATTAGGCGCGAAGTACTACAGACATTATTGTCATTAGACGTTAGTACTTAGGTTAGTACTGCCTATACATACCTAAAAAGTATTTATAATTATCTTTTTAATTATGTAAAAAATATTATTTATAACAAATCGATTCGGTAAATCGATTGCCAAAATATTTCACATGGTCACACCTAGACAGATCTATCTGTCAAATCAATGCATCAATCAAATTGTTTGTTAACGTTCGTTTTGCGTCTACTTTTATTATTATTCCTCCGTATTTAATTCTGTTCGTTACAATTTGAAGCTGTCGAGTTGTGCGTTTACGTTCCTTTAGTGTATTTGTTTTGAGATATTAGACTCCTGTTTTAGTGATAAGTGCGCAAATTGACTCTATATAGTCTAAGTGAGCCTTGGACTCTTGTTTTACTCCTGAAAAATGTCTACACCTGGTAGAGGTCGGGTAAACCGCCTTCTCTCTCGCCGGTGTGTCAATTGTTCCGGGACGTTTAGCGCCTAATCTTCGGAGACGTCAAATCGAAGAATTAGATGAACCAATGCTTATCCTTCTGACGGCTTCTGAGATCCTGGGTAACACCTACACCGGTAAGTTTATCATGTGTCATTTACAAGATTTATATGAATAATTAGGATGCCTATGTTTGGTCAATCAGGGGTCATTGTCAACTGTAAATCTCTATTATTTCCACTATACCAGAAATTAACAACCAGCAAAACATTTAAGTCTTATATCTAGGCAGCTAACTTCCAATTCGTTTTAAACAGTGTGCTGTGTGCAGTTTGCTTTTCTATGTGTGTCCTAAGTTTATTAAGCCATTATGCACACAATAATAATGAATGTTGATGGCGTAGTGGAAAAATAAATTGTCTGCATACTTAACTCTTTTGGTGATCATACATTTTCATTTAAAAGCAAAATGTAAATAAAAGTATTATTCATCTCAGACCTATTCTCTGGATATACCTCTTAATTATTCCCTTGTAATCATAATGGATTTACTATACAATCTAACATTTGTGTTAAAACTATTTTGTAACGGAATTTAGGCAGTGTACGGTGATCTGTGAGAAAACCTAGACCATTGCAATGAGCACATGTATAAATTATGTATGTATTATTTACCTAGGAATTCATTGATTTTTTCTTGTATCTTTTCAGATATCCTCTGATGACATCCTGTGTGTTGAATGTTTTGTATTATTAGAAAACTGGACATCATCAACCACATCTCTGTCCCTTGTATCCCCTGCCCTTGGACACCTCAACATATGTTTTGCGTGTGGCATGTCAATTGCAAGTTGCAGAACTCACAGGGTTAGTCAAGACTGTCCTCAAAGGAATGTTATACTAAGATGGACACCAGCACATCATGTAAGTGTTTCAATCTTGGCAGAATTACTATGATTGAACTAATTGAACAAAAATAAGTAGTATAAATATAATGTTTTCTAATTTTCAGATCTTGCATTTGGAACAAGTGTGTTGTGCTTGTTGGGAGGCTCCATCGAGAGAAATACAGAGCCAGGTCATCGGTGGCGTTAACAGACTCACCATGGAGTCTGCGCCAGTGACTGATAACATGGACGATAACATTGCAGATCCTGTGATTCCTGCAGTATAGCATAAGCAATGATATAGAGTATCATTCCTTATTACTGTAGTTGCTTAGTGGGAAATCGAACAGTAGGGTGCTGCGCTCATACTATCAGCATATTGTGGTATTTAAGCTGGGGTTGTTTTAATGATATAAGCGCCCCACTGCCTTTTCTAGATCATATATCCTTGAAAATAAATGTTTTACCTACTATGTATTACTGTTTTTTTTAAAGTAAGCATCCGTAGGGCATCTTACTTTAATATAACCTGGTCTATAATTAAACCCTTCCTACACAAACTACAAATCATAGATGGCATAGTGAACTCACTAGCAAGTGGGGTAGTGATCTTACTATGTTGCTATAGCGCATAGAAGATGTTGTTAAAGTGTTAGTCATCATCATCTATCTACCTAGCCTTTTCTCAAGTAGGTGTGTTGGGGTCGGCTTCCAGTCTAACCAACGCACCTGAATACAGTATTGCGCATGGAGTGACTGTCCATCTAACCTCCATAACCCATACATTGGGATATAACACGTTACCCCTCGGTAAGACTGGTTGTCACACTTGCGGGATTCTGGCTACTCGTAACGAGTATTTAAGATTTACAAATGACACTCGGAACCAGCAGCTTGTATGTGCTATCTGACGCACAGGAAGAGTCTGTACGTAATGGATGGTCACACATTCACAGTCTGACTTCGGCAAACATAGCTTAAGTTGAGATGGATCCGTGCGGCAGTTGTAACTTAGCCACAAGCTCCTCTAACCTAAGACTTTAGTCGTAGCCGTCGTAGGTAAGTATTTATTTTTAATAACACTATCTACTAGTGGTGAGGGCACAGGCCACTTAATGCTGACTGCCGGCATAGCACGGCAAGGGATATTTGTAAGCGCAAGTACTTAACCTACATAATATCTAGTTAGCGAAGAAGATATATAGTGTTTTCTACAGGAATTAGAAATGGAATATTAATACCTACTTATACAATATTATTTTAATTTCAAGTAGGCCTAAAACAAAAAAAAAATGTTTTATAACCTCAATTTCAGCATCCGAAAAAATAAGATTTCTCTTAAACTAGGGTGAAAAATTGAAAATCGATTTCAGATTATGAAAAGGTAATTTTAGGTCTACAAAACCAAGCTAAAACCACCGTGACATGTGAAGTTTTTAAGGGGCCCAAAGCTCCTAACAAGATGGGCATTGTCCTTTAAATGGGACCATTCCGGAAAAATACTCTTTAAAACAATAAAAAATATTTGCAAGTCCGTCTAAATATGAGGGAGTTACGCACGAAAAAAAAACCATCCGAATTGAGAACCTACTCCTTTTTGAAGTCGATTAAAAACAAATACATAGTTCAAAGAAAAAAAGATATTGCGAATGAAATATTTGTATTTTCATTTAAAACATAAATTTTCACATACGTGACTAATTAGAAAATCAACCAAGTTATGTTTTTTCAGTCTGATCAATCCCTATAAATATGTTCTGATATTTTGCAGGAGATACCAACATTTCTTCCAATAATGAGGGGTACACTTGGACTCCCCGGTGCGAGGGACCCTGAAGTTTTAGAAGGTAAGAATTCTGACTACTGACCCACTATCATGAACATCAAAGAACGCGATGATATGATGATCGATTTGAGTCGATTAGAGAAAAGTTACTCATTATTATGGGTAGGTACTTTAGCACCCTTTCGGATTAGTACCCCCTTTCCGACTAACCTTGTAACTATTATTATTTTTATTTAGGTCTAGACTACAGACCGTGGGTGCGCGTGACGACTCGCCTGCAGGCGCACCTCGCCGCCTGCGCACACCCGCTCGCGACCATAGAGATCAGCATAGCTTGCAAGATTAAAGAGGTAACTTTGTCTATTTCTGCCAATAGGAAACGTCCTGTCCACATCTCCACATTACGACGTCGTCAACGTGGAACGGTGCAGTAACGCGGCACGGTGCGTTGACGTAACGTGCAAAGGAGGATGGGCGTTTTGGTACTCATGTCCAATCAAAATGAATTTACCATCGTTGGATAGCTCTTTTCAAGAGTGTAAAAAACTACTACGGTGACAAACCCGTATCAGTTGTCCGTTTTGAAATATAGTCTTCAGAAGATACTGGATATTCAGTTCGAAATAGAATTTTAAAAAATCATATCGCCGGTTTCGCTTGACCGATTTTGATGATATTTGCACAGATTTTGAGCTAAATAAAATTCAGTTAACGGATGAAAATCACAACAAAATCGGTTTAGTATTTTTTCAGTTAGGGGTGATCTATCTATTAAACAAATCGGACGCGTTTTTTTTATGCCTAAAAATAAAAGTCGTTTCCCAGCAATTATTTTTGGTCAATGTAATTTAATTTGATGTACAGAGTGCGTAGATTTCGGCTATTCGGGTCTTTTTACACACTTTATACTTACATAGACAATAAATGATAAAACTTACTTCGAACTTGTTTTATTTACCTACATAATGAAAAATATTAATAATTATTATTGTAATACCATGCCAAAATGGAGAAAAATGACAATAAAAGTATGTGTACTTAATAGGATGTAACAAAAATAAATAACTTTCAAGCAGGATTCCTTCGATCGAACAGTGAATCGGGACTAGCGCCATGGTTATTCTTAATCTACACAAAAATACCTTTCCAACGGTATATCATTCATTTCGATTGGTGCCAGTACCAGACTCCATACATTTGTGCCCATCATCCTTTACGTTACCGTATCGTAACACGTTCCGCCTCTAGCCGCAAGCGCACACGTATATGCGCTCCGCTCGCGTTCTCCACGCCCGCGAGTTAGTCGCCGTCTATGTGCTCCGATGCTTTAAAACCATACCTTACTGTTTCTCTTATTAAAATTCAGGATCTACATGGTCAACGATAAATCTAACAATGATCCTGACGTGCATTTTTACGATACGGTAACGTAAATTTGCACGTTATGTCAACGCACCGTGCCACGTCACCGCACCGTTCCACGTTGACGACGTCGTGACGTGGAGATGTGGATAGGCCGAAACGCTTGTAACTAAGGCCGAAACCACGGACTTAATGCTTAGAGAGTAGAACCTAATCCCGTTACTACAAAAGATGGTCTAAGAAAAACCTAGGTTTTAAAATAGCCCCGTCTCTTTTTGTTATATGACATAAGACAGTGATGGGTATATTTTAAACCTGGGTTTACCTTAGTCTTGGTGATCACCACTCAATACCACACATCACCACTGTACGCCACTACACTTCAATGGGGGTTTCGAATTTAAACTACTAAATGGCTGGAGTAGCACTCCAAAAAAGCTTATGTTTTATAGCTGTGTTAGTAAGCTTATGTTATAAGCCTATGTTATAATTGTTACATTAGATTATGTTAAAAAGCTTTTCCTATTTCATTGATTGGTGTGTTGCCTAGCAACCTGTGCTAGCAACGTTGGCATAAATTACAAATCAAACCTTTACAACATATCAAACTTTTTTGGTTTCGATATGGTTTACGATTTGACACTTGGTTTAAACCATCTTTTGTAATATGGGGGCCTGGGTTCGATCCCCAGGTCGGGCAGCGTTAATGGATTTTTCCGTGTCGAATTTCTCAGTAGCAGCCCGGAGTCCGGATTTGTGCCCGGTTGATGGCAATAGGCTCGTCTCCTATTATATGGGACTTAAATATAACGGCAAAATGAGGGTGTACTGTACATCTCTGCCTAGCCTTTCGGGGAATGCAGGCGTGATGTTATCTATATAAATAAAAAGAAAAGTCCTGACTGACTGACTGACTCATCAACGCCCAGCCCAAACCCTTGGACCTAGAAAGCTGAAAGGAGGATGGGCGTTTTGGTACTCATGTCCAATCAAAATGAATTTACCATCGTTGGATAGCTCTTTTCAAGAGTGTAAAAAACTACTATGGCAACAAACCCGTATCAATTGTCCGTTTTAAAATATAGTCTTCAGAAAATACTGGATATTCAGTTCGAAATAGAATTTAAAAAAATCATATCGCCGGTTTCGCTTGACCGATTTTGATGATATTTGCACAGATTTTGAGCTAAATAAAATTCAGTAAGCGGATGAAAATCACAACAAAATCGGTTTAGTATTTTTTCAGTTAGGGGTGATCTATCTATTAAACAAATCAGACGCGTTTTTTTTATGCCTAAAAATAAAAGTCGTTACCTAGCAATTATTTTTGGTCAATGTAATTTAGTTTGATGTACAGAGTGCGTAGATTTCGGCTATTCGTGTCTTTTTACACACTGTATACTTACATACAATGAATGATAAAACTTACTTCGAACCTTGTTTCATTTACCTAGATAATGAAAAATATTAATAATTATTATTGTAATACCATGCCAAAATGGAGAAAAATGACAATAAAAGTATGTGTACTTAATAGGATATAACAAAAATAAATAACTTTCAAGCAGGATTCCTTCGATCGGACAGTGAATCGGGACTAGCGCCATAGTTATTCTTAATCTACACAAAAATACTTTTCCAACGGTATATTATCATTCATTTCGATTGGTGCCAGTACCAGACTCCATACATTTGTGCCCATCATCCTTTAGCACAAATATTCCCTTTATAATGTAGACAAGGAATAAGGATGGATTTTACGAAATTCAACCCCTAAGGGAGTTAAATAGGGGATGAAAGTTTTTATGGAAAATCGTCACTTAACGGGTTCAAAATTTCACGCAAGCGAAGTTGCGGGCAAAAGGTAGTGCATTCATATATTTATTATTTTCATTCTCAGGCGGACACTGAAATATCTCGTCTTTATTCTCAAATGGTAGAAAAGCAAAGGGCGAACGCTCGCCATGCAGAGCGACTAGCCAGGGTCCACGAGGTGTCGCACCAACTGTCTAGATGTAACTCCTTACTGCAGCAGGTATGTACACGTGCACTGTAGCCGTTTGGTGATATACCCCCGGTTTCTGAATTTAGAATTCTAGGATAAGCAATACTTAAGTAACATTTGAGTAAGGAGTTGTCAAAAAAATTACGGATTTTAAAGCATTTTTTTCACAACTCCGTACTCAAATACTACATAAGTATTGCTTATCCCGAATTCTCAATTTAGAAAACGGAGGTAAGATAACTCGTTTTGCACTAATCACCACACTTGGTAAGATTGTTGGTGTGATTTCGTTCTAGATATTGTAAAATAGGGTGGACACTGCCCATTATCTTATTTCCAAATGCGAATAACGCAAAAATCACCACACTTGGATTTTTTTGGTGATTGCGTCCCGGATATCAAGTCTGGGGACACCAGGCTGCCCACTATGTTAGTACCAAATAGGGATATTGACATAATCACCACACGTGGTTTTATTGGTGATTACGTTTTCAATATCAGAAAACATAACACTGCTGCCCATTAAATTGTTAAAATACCACAATCACCACGCACAACAAAATTATTGGTGATTGCGTTCTAGTTATCAGAAGTCAGGAAGGCCACCGCTACCCATTCACTTACTTCAAAATGGGAATATTTCCATAATCACCACACTTGGTAAACTCATTGGTGATTACTAAAGGTTTTAGAACGCAGGATCAGAACTGGTTGAATATCTACTGACACGAGGCAAATACGATACGGACATGCGGCCCTTTAAAAAAGGTTTAAAACATATCGGGTGTAAAAAGACCCTTAACGATAACGAAAACCACGTATTCTACCCATCATTGGGATCATTTTTTTCGAACAAACCATACCTGGGAAATCATTAGTTTTGGAGATATTGAAGGTCAAAGTACACTTTTTTTTTTAGTTTTTTCCGAAAACGATTTCCAAGTCATAATACTAAACTTTCTTCCATACAAACATTATCAAAAATTTCAATTTTTCCTAACAAATTACGCATTTGAAGTTACAAAAACGCAATGAATATCAAACGCACACAACCGCCTTGGCTCGGCTGTGTGGCCGCTGCACGCATGCAAACGCGGCATCGCCACAACCATAATTTGCGCGCTACAAAAAAAAGCGTTTTTTTTTCATGCCAATAAATAAAAGTCGTTTCCCAGCAATTATTTTTGGTCAATGTAATTTAGTTTGATGTACAGAGTGCGTAGATTTCGGCTATGTGACGGGTTTTTTTACACCCTGTATTATTTTGTTTCAGACATTACAAGATATAGAAGAATTGAATACACTACTGCCTGAAGAAAAACGCTTAGAGCCTTTTGTATGGAGCAATGAATGATAAAAGAAAAACAATATTGTTATTGGTCTATCTACACAGTCGGTCAAAGACGACAGCATGTCTGGAGAGCAATCTTGTGGCGACAACGCGCGTAGCTCCCGAGTTGCTATACTGCAACTCGGGGCTTAATCATGGATTCAAAAAATATGCAAAATAATTATGGCTTAGCGCTTGATAGCAAAAATGTAACATTTAATGTACAGTCGAGTTCATTAATATATTGGCCCTTCCAGGCTTCAAAAATATATGAACGTTAAAAAGTTCATTATATTGTGACAACTCTAAGCATCATTAAATTGTGGTCAAGATTTAGATTTATTAATATGTGACTGCTTTTTCTCAGTAACATGTATAGCCAAAGGCACAAGACAGAGAAAAAGCAGTCACATATTAATAAATCTAAATCTTGACCACAATTTAATGATGCTTAGAGTTGTCACAATATTATGAACTTTTTTAACGTTTTATATTTTTGAAGCCTGGCAGGGCCAATATATTAATGAACTCGACTGTACAAGCTTAGTCGGAAAGGGAGTACTAATCCGAAACTTTTAAAAAATCCATAATATTGAATAAATTTTGTTCTGCAACTTTCTCCAAAAGTCAATAGTTTAAGAGAAATAGGTGATCAAATAGTGAGTTCGACTCGCGACCTCGCCGCGTGATCAGCTCATGATTAAGGGCTCCGTTTGGGTCCGAAACTAGTCGGGCAATCCCGAAAAATGCACGTGAGTAAACCGTAACTAATCATAAATATGAATGTGTCTCACGAAAGTTATAATACAAAAAAGATCAAATATTTAATAAAAAATACGCTAAAATCTATCTATTCTCAGCTATGATCAGCTGTGTTTACATTTTAGGTCATATTTGGGGTCACGGATTAAAAGCTCCATTCTCTGAATTCGTAACTAAAGCCTGGGTTGACGATTTTTTTAAAAAACTCAAATAAAAACATTTTGCATAGAAATGAAAATTATTGAGTTTTGAAATTTTAATACTTTGAAACAGTCATCAGTGATGTTTTAAATGGCCTGCGGATTAGTACTCCTTCCGACTAACCTTGTATTCACAATTGGAGATGCTTTATTCTGCTTATATTATAGTTTAATCAAGCTTGAATAAATTAAATTATGTATACATATGTCACGACCGTATTTTAAATACGCTAATGGTCCGGCTCCACACTCTTTCTTATTTGCACATGTAAGCAAGTTCGTTGAGACTCCAAAATGGTATAATGTGCAAAGAGTTTGCACAAACTCCTAATAGGGGATTTACACGGGTCGATTCGTCGAATCGACCCGTGTAAATGACAATTCGACTAGGCCGCAAGTGACTAAAATCGCAAGCCCCAAAGTTGGGTGCCATCCGACTTTTGGCGTGCGGCGACAAGCAGCATGCGGCGGGTGACTAAAATCGACCGTGTAAATGGTCAGTTGCAGGCGGTCGCCCGCCGCATGAGGTGTGTTTTGCGCTGTGTTGTTCCGCTAGAAATGAACAAGTCGCATGCGATTTTTGTCGACCGGTGTAAATGGGGTGGTGAATGTGGTGATTCAATTTTTACAAGCGATGCGACCGCTGTTTCCTCGTGGTCATACTAGGTTGTCCTACTAGTATGACTACGAGGGTACGCATGTCCTCGTGGTCATACTATGATTTTTGCACCCCTAGGTTGTCCTACTAGTATGACTACGAGGATACACATGTCCTTGTGGAAAAATTACGACAATTCAGGTGTTTATTCCTAGTTCTATATTTTCGTTTTCTTATAATGTTTTTAGTGGGGGTGCAAAAGTCATAGTGTGACCACAAGGACATGTGTATCCTCGTAGTCATACTAGTAGGACAACCTAGTATGGCCACGAGGAAACAGCGGATGCGACTGGTGACTCGCCGCACAGCTAAAATCCGTGTAAACCCCCCATAATTTGCACAAATCAGCATGAAATATATCGGGACGAACAGACTGTTTAAAATGATCTGAACAACTAAGAAAATTAAACTAGGTATATCTCAATCACACAAGGTGTGTTTCAGAATGAACACAGTACACGACAACTGTTATTCTGACAAGAATTTTATCCCATTGAGATAAAGTTTAATTTCTTTAGTTGTTTAGGTAATTATGAACAGTATGTTCGTCCCGATATATTTGATGCTGACTACGTTATGACGGCAAAACGGTATACCGCGCAGATCCGTTAATACCGACGATAACGTTTCTGCAAGCGTTTGCACAAGCCGTCTGTGCATGCAAATCGCTGTTGTGCAGACGCCCCGAACGCGCCTACTTCGTAAATCGAATTACAAAGTTTCGGCTGAGGGATCGCACTTTTTCTAACTACGAAACTGGGTGTCTACTCCCTAAGCACGAAGTCCGTGCTTTCGGCCTTAGTTACGAGTGTTTCCTACTCCCTATCAGTGGCGAAGGCTCCATACAACTCGATTCCTATCGGCTTCCCTTTCGAAACGAGTAGTTACAGGCATTCACGCATCACACTTGAGCAAGGTAAGCATTTTTTGGTCCGGCTTCCCTTTTAAGAAAATTCACCCTTCGCCACTGCTCCCTATCACCTATGGACATACGATTATTCCGCGGCCCGAACTAAGAATAAATGACAACACGATTTGACAGTTGTACCGATGTGTTTTTGCCCGTCCGAAAAGTTGAACTTGACACTTGTTTTGTTCACTTCTACGTTTCGGGCTACTTTGGGACGGGCGACTAACTTCGTTAACGGACTTAGGGAGTAGGCCCCCTCCTGTTTCGGCTTAGACGATCGATTCGATTTTCGCGATTTGATATTTAGTTCGTTCGTCCTACTCCCAAAGGTTAACTGACATCTAGTAGTTCGTTGTTTGACAATACTTTCATCGTATAAATTCGATGTTCGGTTGTTTCGTTTCGATCTAAAACTTCAAAGTTCGTTTTTCGGAGCCCCTAGGCACCGTCTTATTTGTGCAAACATTTGCACAAACTGTTTGTACATGAAGTCCATAGTCGGACCATTACTTGTTTCAGATCTCATCAATATGTTTCTTTATAATAAGTACAGGAAATAAATGTAATATAATAACAAATTGTTGTTTTATTTTCAATAAACATATATGTGGGAATGAATACTGGGAGGAATGAAGCGTAAGTGAAGGTGAGAGTGAGTAAGAAGGGAATGAAGTAGAGAATGAGTAAGGGAATGAGAGGGAGAGATTAAAGGTAGAACCGCACTAGGCGGAACTGCACCGCAGCGGAACTGAACTTCACGACGCGTCATTTTATAGTAAGCCGCACTTGAACTGCAGCGGCGCTACAAAAATATATTCAGTAGCTAAGCAACCTCTGAGCAAGATGAACGACGAAATGGATAATAATATGATTATTATTTCCTTGTTGTGCGAGGAAGAGGAAAGGATCGAGCAAGAACAGGCAAGAAAAAAGCAAAGAATATAGCTACATGACATATCAAACTCGCGATATGAAGAAGACGAGTATTTTACGCTTTTGCCACGACTTAAGAAGGATCCAATAACATTCCATACTTATTTTAGAATGTCTCAATACAAATTCAATGAGTTATTACAAATTATGCAGCCGCGATAGGAGTGGAATGAAGTTTGTCGAACCGCACTCCGCGGCAGCGGAACTACACTTTTGGTCAGTTGCTCAACTTTGCCGCGCAGTTCAGTTGCAGTGCAGTTCCGTTGCCGCGTAGTGCGTGTTGTCTCATATAATTCATATAAAGAATATTTTGACGCGTCGTGAAGTTCAGTTCCGCTGCGATGCAGTTCCGCCTAGTGCGGTTCTACCTTAATCATTAATGGCGGACGACGATGTACGTAGGTAACGAAGTGTATTGGAAAAAGTATTTTATAATTATTCAGATTAAAAGACGTTAATTAAAATAGATTTTTATTGGTATTCGATCCCCTAACACTACATATATTTAATTTATTTTTAAACTATAAACGCAAAAACGTGAGTGTATTATTCATTCAAATAAAGGTTGTCAAGCAAGAGGAGACAAGGCCCGGACTCCACCAAAGCGGAGATGTCCGAAGCGGAGACGAGAAGAGATGTTTTTCAGCTGGGGTGTATCCACCGAAACTGTGTGGAGATGCGTACTGGCTAGACTGTAGCGATGTGTGCTGGCTAGGGTGGAGATGTGCGCTGACTAGAGCGGAACTGAGCTGCATGCGGCGAGCGTTGGATGTGAACGCACAATTTAGTGTGATCTGACACGAAAGGTAGACGTCTCAGTCATGTCGTTATACAAGGTTAGTCGGAAAGGGGGTACTAATCCGTAAGGATGTTAAAGTACCCATAATAATGAATAACTTTTGTTCTACTACTTTTCCCAAAAGTCAGTAGTTAAGGAGAAATAACTGTTCAAAGATCTCAAACAAAAATCGCTAAAATATATCTATCCCCAGTTACGATCAGCTGTGTTTACATTTTAGGTCATATTTAGGGTCATGAATCAGAAGCACCATTTTCTGAATTCGTAACTAAAGCAGGGATAAAGATTTTTTGAAGAAACTAAAATAAAATCATTTTGCATGAAAATAAAAATTATCGAATTTTGAAATTTTAACACTTGCTTTAAGACAGCTATCAGTGATACTTTAAGTGGCCTGCGGATTAGTACCCCCTTTCCGACTAACCTTGTATAAGTTGACATGAAAAGTGTGACACCGCTCACAGCACGCCGCACACATCTCGTCTCCGCTGCGCGCCGTCGTCAACTTGCGAGACAAAGCTCACATCTCCGCCTTGTACCGCGGCCCAGCTCAATCTCAGCGAGGAACAGCTCACATCTCCGCTTCCATCGCGCCATGCAAATATGATACATCTCCGCTCAGTGGTATCCACTTAAGCTGAGTGGAGACGAGATGTGTGAATAACGAAATTCTATTGGTTTTTTAAAACACATCTCCGCTCCGCTCGTCTCATCTCCGCTTTGGTGGAGTCCGGGCCTTACTTCCACAAGTTGTCAAGCAAGAGGAGACATAAACCGTGCCAATGTAAGTATAATGGACATAGCTCGTAGAAATGAGCAGTATTTAGGATGTTGTATGGAGTATAAGTATTCCTAAAATCATAAAAATAAAACAAAATACTCCCCAGGATTGATGATTTCAAATCCGTAGTCCGTTCGTTGACAGCTAGTAGGTACAAGTTTTCGTTAATTTATGATGATATTCCGACAATAACACCGCAATAACACTGGATACATCACTTTTCAATTAGTTTTAATAAAGTTACACGTTAATAACACTATTTATCCACTTAATACTATTTTTATAGATTAATTATTCTAAAAAGTCGTTTTTTCACGACCGGTTGCCAGCCCAATTCCGGTTCAAGAAGACTCGCCATAATCTTTGTCTAAATCGCTACAGTGCAAGAGTATGTTATAAATTGAAGTGTCCACTGCAGTAATGATAAATGTCCTTTTTATAAATAAATAAATAAAATAAAAATAAAACAAAATAAAATAAAATAAAAATATTTTATTTCAGACCTTGATCCATATAATGTTAGTAATACACACTTATAAACTATGTTAGTAAGTAACAAAAATAGGTAAAACATTTTTTTTTTATTCATGTATCTGTTGCGCTCACCTGTCGCACTGGGTACGGCCACATGTACAGATACCCAATGCGCCATAATGGCGCAACACGGCTTCTCACTGATGACCTTCAGAATGCCGTTGACGCTCCCACGCACTCTGCGCATCATGGACGCCATCCTTTTTCGCAGGATGGTATTGAACCCATCAGTGTGTGTTTTTACTTTGTTTTAAGATATTTGCTTTTTAATTTTATAAATGGTCAAAAGAAACTCAGCGTTAAAGATAAGAACACTTATGACGCTCTATGACGCTGCTCGTTCTGGCCGTGTATCCGATTTTTTGAAAACGTATTTATCTCAGGATTGTAACCGATATTGTTGAGTTTCTAAACGAGATTACGAACTGCATATACCAAGTGTCCGAATGACATACTTACTTAGAATTCAAGAAACTTTGGACATTTATCATTAGGTATTGCAGTGGACTCTTCAATTGCTTATTGTGTTAGTTCTATCGCCTCAAAATAGTTCGATAAATCCTACAATTGGGACCCAATTCTCCTAAAATAAATTGCAACCGAACCAAGGCCGAACCGTTCATTCAGATAGTTTTCATTTTCAAAAGCTGTCAAATATGCATGTAATTTTTTTTTCTCTTATTCAATAGAACACAGTAATATAAACCCAAGAAAAGTATTAAAAGACAAAAGATACTAAGTACTTACATAAAGTCTGTTGCTCAAAAAAATTATTAAACTTCAACAATTTTCTTCTACAGTTCAAACATCCGATATTGTCGCGGCCATAATGTGATGACCTTAGAATCTGATGACATAATCCACGATACTGCTTTGTTAACATCTTTTTTTTTTTCACAAATCATATAAATTATTTCTTGCAAGCAGAAATCGCACTTACCTCAGTGAGAAATCAAACAGTTTGCTAAGAAAAGATTATTTAAAGTTTTTTTCCACTTCCGGCATTTTCGAAGACGACGCGTTTCGAGGTTGCGTTCCGTTCCACAAAAAAAAGTACCCAACATAAAATATTGAATTGTAAAATACGTTAAAAAATGTAAAAAAAAAATGCTATTTGTTTCTTGACTCCCGTACAGTGTTTATTTAAATAATAATAAATAATAAAATAAATATTAGCCTGTAACTGTCCCACTGCTGAGCAAAGGCCTCTTCTCATATAGAGAAGGAACGAGCATTGATCGCCACGCTTGCTCACTGCGGGTTGGCGATTCCAGAACAATAAGTCCAGGTTTCCTCACGATGTTTTCCTTCACCGTACGTCAGTGGTGTCTTAGATTAACTAAGAAAGTACATATGACATTGAAAAAGTCACATTGGTACATGCCTGGGTTTGAACCCGCAACCCGGTGCTTAACAAGCGGGTCTGTAACCTCCGGGCCACCACAACACACGTTTATTTAAATAATGAAAGAGTTTTGAATTAGCATGCATATTCCCTATTGTTTGACACAAAAAACAAAACCAGTCATTTTGAGTTCTCGTAAACAAAAACTGACTGACGGTTCTGGTTCGTTTGCGTTTGGCAACCATTTCATTAGTCGAGTTTGCCCCCTGCCCCGGAATCGAGGCCAGTAACCATAGTACCCATGTATAACTCTGGGACACTAATATAATTCTGCCTAGCCTTTTCCAACTATGATATTATGGTCGAGTCTAACCAGATGCAGCTGAACACCAGTATTTTACACGGAGCGACTGCTATCAGACCTCCGCAACACAGTTACTGAGCAATGCCGATATCCTAAGGGTAGAACAGTTGTCATCAGACTTTCGGGTTTCTGACTACCCGTAACGGCTGTCAGGTATTCGTATGTCACCCGGGACCGACGGTTTAACGTGCTCTCAGAAGCATGGAGGGGTCTCGATGTGACACGAATGACCAAACCCAAAAACCAAACAGGTTTTTTTTTGTTTTGCGACTGTTCGTCTGTGTTCCTCGCCCGGGGCAGGCGAACGGTTATACCTGACTGTTACCGGTAGAGTTGCCACCTTTTTTTGGAGCAATAAAAGAACATTTGTGTTTTGGGATAGCAAAAATAAAGTAGGTACGATGTATAATAAAAAGAGTACTTTTATTGTTTATGTTTATATAAACATGAGGAGCTCGTGGCTAAATAATTACAGCCGCATAGACCGATCTTCCGGGTTAAGCCACGCTTGCCGAGATTGGTCTATGGATGGGTGACCATTTACCATAGCGAGTTTCCTCCGTGCCTCGGAAAGCACGTAAAGCCGTTGGTCCCGGCTGTCATTTGTGGATCTTTGACAGTCGTTACTGTTGGTCAGAAGCCAGAAAGTCTAACAACCAGTCTTACCAAGAGTATCGTATTACCCAGTTACTGGGTTGTGGAGGTCTGATAGGCAGTCGCTCCATGTAAAATACTGATATTCAGCTGCATCCGGTTCGACTGGAAGCCGACCCCAACTTAGTTGGGAAAAGGCTAGGCAGACGATGTTTATATAAACATCTATTTTTCATCGCTACTAGATTCTTGAAAACACGTTGCGATTCTTTCAAAAATGTGCGAATGTTTCAATTACAGCCATGGACCGTTGAGTCAGTAAACTATGCCAAAAAAAGTCCAACTAGTAGGATGAGAATGGTGTCAGGTAAAAAGAGTATAGCGTACTTTATAACTGTCTTAGATTGTAAAGTACATCTACGTGAAACAGAGTACAATACTCTATAATAGAATACGGGTGGCAATGGCAACCCTACTTACCGGCTAAAAACCCACAGTGTTCCTTCTCCTGACCCTTGGCCGGGGTCGCGGGATTCACAGCTGCATGCACCGCGACCCCGACAGGCCTCTCCAACTGTGGGGTCTTGCCCCACGTCCTCCTTTTTTTTTTATCGTGGGAAAATCCTCATGGATACCCTTCGCCCGGGGATGGCGAAGCGTTATGCCGGACTCTTACCGGCTAAAAACCCACGGTGTTCCTTCTCCTGACCCTTGGCCGGGGTCACGGGATTCGCAGCTGCATGCACCGCAACCCCGGCAGGCCTCGGTCCGCCAGCCCCTGGCGGACCTCTCCTTCTGTGGGGCCTTGCCCCACTTCCTCCTTAGAGGCGCGCACGGAACACATGCGCGCCACCTTCTCGGGCCTGTTACTGGTCGGGCGACGGGTCCCCTAACCCGTCGCCCGCAGGCCACACACTAGGGTGGCCGGAGATCGTCGCGCGCCCTCCGGCGGCGCCCGGTGCGTCTGGCGCGGGAAGGGAGAGTGGCCGTCGCCTCTCTCTCCCTCTCCGCTCCCTCCTTGGTCGCCATCACCACCTCGCAAAAGGAGGTGACGGCTTCCCACGCACTCTCGCTCCCGACCATGGACAGAACCACGGCCGGAAACGAGAGGTCACCACCGACTGCCGCCACTAGTTCACGGCGCTGCGTCGCCCACGCAGGGCACGCCTGCAGCGTGTGCAGCGCCGTGTCCTCAGGGCAGTCGACGCAGTGGTGACATCCGGGCGTCTGCTCACGGCCTATACGACACAGGTACTTCCCGAAACATCCATGTCCCGAGAGCACCTGCGTCAGCCGGAAGCTGAGGGCGCCGTGCCGCCTCTCCAGCCACTCCTCCATAACGGGTCTTACCGCCGCTATTGCGGCGTGCCCTGCGCTGGGTTGCGCGAGTCGTTCTCTCCACTCGTCCACTAGGATCTGGCGGAGCTCACTCCGCTCAGGCGCCTCCTCGCGCTGACGATATCTCAGCGCGAGGGCCCTCGCCTCCAGATCCCAGGGCATCGATCCGGCTAAGAGGCGGGAGCCTCTTCGCTTCGACGCTTCGAAGGAGATGGTGCGGTATCCCCTTATCACCCTGACGGCCATCGCGTGCTTCGGTCTCCGCAGGATTGCGACATTGCGGGCCGTCAGGGTGTCTGCCCATATTGGCGCCCCATATAGGGCTAGATTGGGCAGCAGCCGCGACAACGCAGCCGCGGTGCCCATCAATTTTGGCCCACGTCCTCCTGAAAGGCGCGCGCGGAACACGGCGTGCCGCCTTCTCGGGTCAGGGGGTCTATTCCCTAAGTCCGTCAACGTAGTTAGTCGCCCGTCCGAAAGTAGCCCGAAACCCGCAATACCGAATTCGGTCCGAGTTTTTATATCCGTATTTTCACGGATTCGGATCGAATGCAGTGCGTTACCGCTCCTTTACAAATTCATGTGCAGTCAATTCATAATTTGATTATCACTTGTGTTAACTTTGAAGGAAAACATCGTGAGGAAAACTGCACATATGAGAGCGCTCCAAAAAGTTCACACACACCGTCGGGAACCTAATAAAATAGGCGAGCGATGCCACTAAAAGGTATGAAATAAAAAAACTAAATAATTAAAAAATACGACTGCTCAAAAATACTAAATGACTAAAAAGTCAAAAAATAAGTTATTTTGAAGTTTTCCGCAAGGTTTCCGACATAGCCCGAAGGATTGCCAAACTTAACACGTTCCGATCTGATTTTACATCAAAATGTACACACGAATTTTCCATACATTTTGACTCAACGTCTGAAGACGTTATGTAAAATCATGCACATTTTATTTTGAGTGATACGACACACCGCTTCTCGACGTGACCGGCGGGACTGAGGCAAGGGGAATGTATACGCACACACCCGCCGTGAAACGTTGTGTCACTACGTAGATAAGTACTGCACGCTTACATGTGTGCGCAGGGACCATATTGGTGTCTTGTCAAAGTTACCCCAGGTGACAACAGCACAAGGCTAAGATATCTCGCACTATGACACATGTACGTCACGTTCATGAAACTTCCATTGCCGGAGCCCGGTTGTCGACGTAGTGGCTTTCATTGAAGCTCAAAGACAATCGTCGACAGGCGTTGTGCCGTATCGCATTGGATTTTTATACCCGCCCTACGACGTAATGTCCCTGAACGTGTTAAGTCCCATGTAATAGGGGGCGAGCTTACTGCCACCAACCGTGCACTAATTCAAACTCCGGGCTGCTACTGAGAAATTCCACACGGAAAACCCAATAACACTTTGTCCGATATGGCGATCGAACCCAAGTCCTCACCACCAGACCAACGAAGCAGTCACACGAGACATACATCCACCCTGAAATCATAACAGCGGTTACGCACTGCATCCGATCCGAATCCGTGAAAATACGTTCCGAAGTAGCCATAGAACTACTTGTATGGTAGTTTACGCACTACATCCGGCATCCGTCATCCGTGAGTTTCTAATTCGGAAGAACAATAATTGACAGACGGAAGTAGCCGTAGTACTGTTTGTATGAACGCTTTCGCATTACCTCGGATTCAAATCGGACGCCAAATGGATATGCCAAAATGGCCCCTGAATTGTTTGAATTTGGATCAGAGATCGGACAAGTGCGTAAGCGATATCCGAATTCGGTCCGCGATTTTTACTCTAGATCGGTATTTTCACGGATTCGGAGCGAATGCAGTGCGTAAAGCAATTTCCGAATTCGGTCCGAATTTTTTTATATCCGTATTTTCACGGATTCGGATCGGATGCAGTGCGTAATCGCTCTAACACTTTTTTTTTGGGCAGTCGTGTAAAAAATATAGGTATCTTTTATACATAAACAAGGAAGTTTGGTTTAACAAAAAAGTGTTAAACACTAACCTTCAATGATGCAGTGATCTTTGAACCTTGTGGTTTTGAACACAGTTATTAAAAGTATGCACGGTTACATAATTTGTTGGCCACCAGTGAAAAAATCGTTATTACTGTGAGCAAAATTTTACATGAGACGGAAAAAACAGTTTCCTGAAAAATTTTGTAAGGAAATTCGTTATTTTTTGTTTTTTTTTTTTACGGAACCATTTCCTACTAAATCATGTATTGTAATTAAAATTTGATCAATCAGTTTATTTGTGAAACATAGGTGTTTGCATAGGGAGGCTAGGGAGTGCGCTATGTTTTATCATAATTAAAGACACACTTATAAGTGACACATTAGAAATAATTATATTTTAAATTAACAGAAAAAATAAAAAGTAAAAAAACAATACAATTGAAATCAATAAGTAGGTACTTATTATCAAAAGGTAAAAATGCATCATTATAATAATTGGTCGTTCAAAAATTCGTCTACACTCTACAGTATGATAACATTTTTCAATTAATAATTTAGTCACATCCGTTCCGTCCTCATGTTCGGCAAACAGATCCCTTGGGAGATGAAAGCCAAATACCTGGGGGTTATCCTCGACCACCATCTGAGTTTCCGAGACCACATCAAAGCGGTGCGCGCTCGCGCCGCTTTCGCTGTCGGTCGCCTCCACCCCATCCTTAGAGCGCGCAGTAAATTGTCACTTAGAAATAAGCTGAGAATCTACGTGACGTGCATCCGCCCCATCTTGACTTACGCTAGCGTCGTGTTCGCACACGTTAAGCCTTGTCGCTTCGAATCCTTCCAAACCCTCCAGAATCGAGTGTTGCGCAGAGCCGCGGCTGCCCCGTGGTTCATGCTTAACGTCCTACTCCATCTCGATCTTAAAATGCCAACCATCAGGCAATTCCTCAAATGCATTTCCAAGCGTTACTTCAACACTACTCCCCTCCATCCGAACCCCCTAGTCGCCGCAGCGGCCGACTACAGTCCCTCTCTCATAAGTAAAGTTCGCCGTCCCAGGCACACACTTTTAGAACCCGATGACGAAATTACCTTCCTCCAGGAGGCGAGTAAATCGACCAGCACACTACACAACGTCCGCCGCCGTCCGGCATACCGTCCTCGCCGACGAGGCCCGTCGCGACGTCCCACCGCTGCCTATCACGATCCACCGAGCTCTCCCGTCGTAGAGCCGGTCGTCTCTTCAGACTCCGCAGTCACAGCGATAATTCAGCTCTCATCAAGCTGTCTCCTCCCCCCCCTAAGTCCACGCCAGCAACGCCCTAAGCCTTGTGCTCGTCCCACTGGGGGTCGCCCTTAGAGCTGTTGTTGCAGATAGTCATGATGTTAGTGTAGTACAAGTAATTAGCTTAGGTTAAGTATTTTACTTCCCCCCCATTGACTGGAGACCCTTCAGGTCTCGCCAATAACTGCCCGGTTACGTGGAAACGGTCCCCTAAGACCATCGACAGCAGTCCAACAGAAAAAAAACAAAAAAACTTTTTCGCATCAATGAGGTCTTACATTTTAGATGACATAGTTTATTTACGTGTTGGGCAAGTAATGGAGTTTTTCCAGTGGTAGATATTTTTTTCAAGTAATTGTGTGTTTCTTTTCCCAAACAACCAGTTTCCAAAATGTATAATGCAGGAAGCATAGCCGTTGTTTTTATATTACACATTGTTCTGACACATCTTTTTTGCATCCTAAATTATAACCTCACGGTCAGTCGACTTTGAACTTGAACATGAATTCTCGAAAGGTGTCATTTATGTGAAATACGAGGGTTTTCTTCAAAAAAATAAATAGGATTTTAGTCGTTAAATACGGGGGTTATCAACAGATAAAACGGTGCATTATTCATAGTCAACTTCTTTAATTGCATTCAAATTGAACTTGGGCTAGTCGTAAATATGGGTAAATATTAGATTTTCTTGCTAATGGTGTTGTCACAATAATCGATCGATCGTCGATCGATGCTATCGATCGACCTCGGTCGACGTTGATCGATTGGTGTGCTAGCTTTGACTGATCGACGGATACCGGGCGATAAACAATTGATCGACCGCCGATCGATGCCATCGATCTACCTCGGTCGACGTTGATCGATTGGTGTGCTAGCTTTGACTGATCGACGGATACCGGGCGATAAACAATTGATCGACCGCCGATCGATGCTATCGATCGACCTCGGTCGACGTTGATTGATTGGTGTGCTAGCTTTGACTGATCGACGGATACAGGGCGATAAACAATTGATCGATCGGCGATCGATGCCATCGATCGACGTTGATCAATCAGTATGGTAGCTTTGGCTGATGATAGCTTCTCTCTCGCTCTCCATGCCATTGTCGAATTGCCGAAATTGTTTGATTGACCGTGTTCCATATAACGCGTCAAAATGTGACTGACTCCCGCGCACGCGCAGCGCACTGCTAACTTCCCTATCAGAAGCGTAAAGCTAACGCGAAGTACCTCAGCTACCACCCTCTAGTGTTCAAATAATAAATAGTCCATGAAAGTAGTCTTGCGTAAGGAATGTTTACTTTTTGATTTAGTTGTTTTATTTTACATTTCGTTTGGACATAGTTAATAGTTAATCAAATTAATGATTATGATTAATAATCATCATCTGCCTAGCCTTTTCCCAACTATGTAGGGGTCGGCTTCCAGTCGAACCGGATGCACCTGAATATCAGTATTTTACATGGAGCGACTGCCTATCAGACCTCCACAACCCAGTAACTGGGTAATACGATACTCTTGGTAAGAGTACTGGTTGTCAGACTTTCTGGCTTCTGACCAACAGTAACGATTGTCAAAGATCTACAAATGACAGCCGGGACTAACGGCTTTTACGTGCTTTCCGAGGCACGGAGGAAACTCGCTATGGTAAATGGTCACCCATCCACAGACCAAACTCGGCAAGCGTGGCTTAACCCGGAAGATCGGTCTATGTGGCTGTAATTATTTAGCCACGAGCTCCTCCTCCTGATTAATAATCATAGCCATAAAATTTGATTATGATTACTTAATCATAATCAAAAAATTTGATTATGATTCATTTCTAATCGATAATCATTCATTTTTAATCGTTAATCAGATTAATTTTGGGCCAACACTGATATGCAGTCCACTTGCGTCCAGTTATCTTCTGTCTAACCTTTCCTATGTTGGGAACAGCTGCCAGTCTAACCAGATGTTTCTGAATACCAGTACTTAACACAGAACGACTGCCATCAGACCTCCGCAAGACAGTTACTGGGCAATGCCGATATCCTAAGGTTAGACCTGGGGGTCTACTCCCTAAGCACGAAGTTCGTGGTTTCGGCCTTAGTTAAGAGCGTTTCCTACTCCGTATCACTACCGACATACGATTATTTCGGGGCCCGAACTAAGAATGAATGACAACACGATTTGCCAGTTGTCCCTACTACCGATGTGATTTTGCCCGTCCGAAAAGTTGAACTTGACACTTGTTTTGTTCACTCCTACGTTTCGGGCTACTTTCGGACGGGCGACTAACTTCGTTAACGGACTTAGGGAGTAGGCTCCCAGTTGCTGTTGACTTTCGGGCTTCTGACTGCTCTTAAAGTCTAGGAGCCGACGGCTTAGGGTCTTCCCACAATTATCGACGCGGAATCGGCTTAAGCCGAGGGCGTATCACCACACTACTGGCCTTATCTATACAAACAGCTCGTTTCACCGTCGGCCGGCGTCGCGACGCGTCGTCCGAGCCGAGCCGATGCGAATGCAATTAGTAACACCCTTATTACGTAGACATTTCGGAGAGTGTGCTTCAGATCTGCATGATCTAATACCCCCTGCCCTTTTTTCTATCGGACGGCCAGAAGCACGAAAAAGCGCCATCGGTTCATGGTTGATATACCAAAAACCCGAACGAAGCGCTTTGATTCCACTTTCATTGTGAAAACCGCCAAACAGTGGAATGCGCTGCCCGAGTGGGTGTTCCCCGACAGCTACAATTTGGGTGTCTTCAAGTCACGAGTGAATCGGGTTCTTCTGGGCAAGCGTGCTCCATCGTAGACCGCATCATCGCTTAACATCAGGCGAGATGGCGGCCAAACGCAGGCCTAGTAATAAATAAAAAAAAAAAACATCAAGACTTTTTTGACCGGTGTTAGCCGATTCCGCGTCGATAAATGTGGGAAGACCCTAAACGTGCTCGCCGAGGCACGGAGGGGTCTCGAAGTGTAACAAACGGTCACCCATCCACGGATAGACCGCGGCAAGCACAGCTTAACCTTGCAAATCGTATGATCCACGAGGTTGTTAATTAGCCAAGTCGCTTGCAGTTATGAAATGACAAATTCACCAAAAGTGACGTAACGTTAGTAGTGTGTGACGTAGTGAAGGCTAGTGAAGGTCGCGGCTTCACAAAGAGAAAACCTTTTTCGATATCATTTTTAAGTGTCTTAACCCACTTGCTCCTACTGTGTCATAAACGACACACCAACATTTAAAAAATATAGAAATTGATGAGGGTAGTTTAACTTTTTTTAATGTGTCGTGATTAACTTTCGAGACCTTAGTCAGTCATTACAAAGTGATAACCGTGTGCTGCGATTAATTTCAATAGTGCTAAATAAGGTTGAATTTCCGGATTTTTGCAATGTGTTATTCAAGGTAAGTTTACATAATCTTTGACTCTGTTGTTTATTATGTGTAATGTAATAATACAATAATCGGTTCCCACAGAATTCAGCAATATAAAAAAATAGGTTATTTCGTTACATTTTATGTGGGTGTTTTCCTTTTATTTTGTCTGTTCCGTAAAAGACACAGTAGGAAAATATACTACCATCTGCAGTGCTTATTTATTTGTTGTAGGAATTTACGAAAACGACTCTCTCTAAACGAGATAGTTGAGGAATTAGAGCAAAATGATGTTAAGGAAGTTCCAGACTCCATAACTATTATGCCACCGGAAAATTGTAACGCTGAAGTTACTGACGAAGACTCTGGAGACGAAGATTTCGTGTTACATCAACATCTCCCTGGCTCCCAGCTCAAAGCACCTGCTGAAGTTCAACATGAAGACTGACGATGATAGTGAAGAAGACTTTTTATCATTAGTACAACTTTCTAAGAGACGGCGCATCGACTCTGTTGATAAAAGCGTTTCCAGGGGATCTCCTATACAACCAGAAGTAATTGTTTCTGCCCCTGCCAAAATCGACGAAAACATACCATCTACTTCAAGAAACATTCCAAATGTGACAATTTATGAAACTAAAACCTACACATGGAGCTCCAGGGATATTCGGCCGACGGGGGGACGCACAAAATGTGGCAAAACATATAAGGTCCAGTCAATAAAATAAAACCTATTGATTACATCGAAAGTAGGTATGTTTGATAATGTTGTCATAGAACTTCTAGTACAATATACAAACCTATACGTGATACAGAAAAATAAAGATAACCACACATAACGGCTGGCAACTGTACAAGCAAAATGGATTCCTCCATCTGTTCATCAGTTGGATCATCTGAAATTCCGGAGAAATATCGCTGTAAGTCTTCTTGAGAGGAACAAGAAAGCCGACAGTCACAGGGGTGGACGGCCATCACAAAGCATTACTGGAGCTTTTCAGTATAGTCACAATGGTCATTTAGTGAAATATAGGGAGGATCGGTTGCGGTGTGGTTTCTGCCATAAAAGTACTAATTTTTATTGCATGAAATGTAATGTAACATTACATCCAAAAACGTGTTTCGAAGGATATCATACCCCCAGTAAGTAGTATTTTGTAAGGAAGGTTATATTAAAATACTTTGTAATGTTTTATATGAATTTTATTTAACTATTTCCTAATTTATAACGAAGCCTGCTCGAATCAACATAGTAAAAGATCATAGTAGTAGAATCTCCTACTGTGTCGTTTACGACACGGCATTTTCCGGCTTTTCTTGAAGTGCAATTTTTTATTTATAATTTTTTATCTGTTTCTTGTTACTTCTAAGTTTTAAATACGAAATTTCAAATCAATAGTGCAAAAAATGTTAACTCAGGAACAAGTGGGTTAACACACTATGCCGAAGGTACGCGACCGAAGTTCCGCGGCTGATTTTTCGTTCCGACGAGTGCCGAACTTACGCGGCAGAAACTCAGTTGCGCAACTTTGTGAGTATTCAGGGTCTAAATCGCAATACTACAAACAGCGCGTTTATCGTAAACAACAAACAGCGGACATTTTTCATGTAATTTGGCAAACACACACCAGTGTTGCCATACGAGTATGATGACAGAACTATTAATTTAGGTCTATCATCATACTTTACAATTGCTGGCAATACAGAACAATCCCCAATAGGTATGTACGCATCGCCCCATACAAAGTTGACCGGACCTGATAAACACAACGGGCGGACACGCGGGGCGCGGGCATGCGTGCCTCCCGCTGCTCCCCGCCCCGGATCTTCGTCGGTAATCGAACCAAACTTCGGTCGCGTATAATGTGTGCTCTACAGAAAACTTTGCCGCCCAATTGCTGCTGAACTTACGCCTGACCGAAGTTCGGCTGTACGCTATAACGCAACGTATTTTCGGCATAATGTGTCGTCAGTAATTCAAATAGCATTGCAGGCGTAATCATGCCGAACTTCGGTCGCATACCTTCGGCATAGTGTGTTTGGACACTAAAACGTAATGTAGGTAAGTACCTTTTTCATCAGTTTATTCAGCATACCTATTATTAAATACATTTTAAAATATTTGACGACACGTTTGGTGCAGTGGCTAAGTGATTGGCTTCTGCGCTACTTAGTTGTTTCGGGTCTGGGCGTTTTTTTGTGAGATTTGTGTCTGTAAACGCACCCACGATCCACGAGAAATCTTAGAGTGGGGAAATGTTTAAAAAAAAAACCAAAAAACCACACATGATTAAAGGGCTCCGTTTGGTTCCGAAACTAGTCGGGCAATCCCGAAAAAATGCACGTGAGTAAACCGTAAATAAATATGAATGTGTCTCACGAAAGTTTTTTTTTGTAAATCGTATATAGGTATGTGTTTTAATCTAAAAAAATATTGTTACAGACGTCCCACTCTGAGGGAAAAAATAATGGTTATGTTAAGTATGACTCCTCCTTATTTTAATTCCTTCCCTTACAACTAGGGTTACCATCCGTCCGGATTTGTCCGGACATGTCCTAGTTGAATTATATTTTATTTATGCAAAAATTAATTTATAATTAAGTAAAAATTATGTAGTTTATTTTCTATCAACAAATTATATTATCAAATGTAAAACAGTTTAAAAAGTAAATCAATACGCAACCAATTTCACAGCCTATAAAACAATATTATTTCGTAATCTGTCATCGTCCTCACTCTTTCTACCGAACTCGTAGTGAACAGACGTATATCAGATTCCTAGTGTAATTATAATAAACGTTATTATTATTCGAAACGAGTTTGTTTTTATTTTAGTCCGTCCGGACTTCTAGACTTTTGTCCGGACTTTGTGCGGCTCTTTAATTTGTCCGGATTTTTTCGTCTTAGATGGAATACGAGTAATGAAACTTACTTTACATAAGTATATATCAATATCAAGTAACTTTTTAATCTTCATTAACTTCTCATTCATATATAAACAAAATATAAATCTTTAACAATCTACCTACAACAATAAAACTTTGTATGTTTGCATTTTGTGATTAAAATGTCCGGACCTTTACTAAAATATACTAAAAGCCTGACTTTCTGTCAGGACTTTTCAAATTTCTAAATGGTAATTCTACTTACAACCCAATGTATCTCCTCTTTTTCTCCTTTTAACTCTTCCTACAATACGGCCGACGTATCTTGGCGAGTCTGAAGTTAGTTGTTTGGCTGCGCAATGAATCTTTTAGAAACGAAATTGTCTACTGCGCAGCTAATCAGCTAACTTCAGATTCAAATCAAATCAAAAAATTTTATTTCACATAAACCAATACAGGCGCTTATGAAAAGTCGAATTTAGGTGCACGGTTCCAATTAGTCGTTTCCTATGGAGAAGAGCCGGCAAGAAACTCTTTAACAACTTCAGTAGATACAGTACTATGATTTAGGATAGGTATGAGAGAACAATGTAGTCTTGACCACAGACCTGTGAGTAATGTAATACAAAGTCTTGAGTACAAAAATTAACCAACAAGAAAGAATAACACAATATTAATAATAGTAATTTACACAATTATATGTATAGGCAAGTCCACGAAGTTCTCACATTTACAAAAGATAAAATGAAGCTAAACTATATAAAACAATTAACATGATTAATGTCATCAAAACTTTAGAGATAAAATCATTGTAAAATAAGATAAAAGATATCTTGAGAGTAATGATAGCAATAAAAAAAAATAAAAAACATAATTGAGGATAGTTAATAGTGTTAGCATTATGGGTAATCATACCTTTTACACCGCTACTATTCGGAACTATATACACTTAGGATTAGTAATTTATTTATGTTTAATTTAAAAACGTTTAATAGAATACATTTAAAAGTATGTTATTTGACTACAATTAAAAGTGAAGCAAAATATGTTTAATAAATGTAGGAATAGTCTAAAATTGTAAGAATTATATTTGGATAATTATTTCTTATTTATTTAACTTGTTTATGATTAAGAAGTACTGACAACGGATTGTAATAAGAACAAGTTGACAGAGGCAGAATAGAGGGGGCATTCTCGGGCAGACCGTCGAATGGGACGGACGTTCACAATTGTTATACTAGTTGTTTGTTTTGGCTAGGGATTCTTGTTCTTATTTTATCATCTTAATAATGGTTGTGTAAAGTATTATGTTGTGATCTAGTTCATGTTACTAACACTAACCCAATTACAAGTACTCTCAGTGGTGGAGAGTCTATGTTGGTTTTATTTATTCCATTTACCTTGCCCACAATACTTACATATTGATATTAGCTATAACTGTAATGATAGAATCACCCCAGAAAGCTAAAAAGCTATTAATCCTATTAGTAAATGCAGTTCTTTTATTAGCTATCCTTCGGGATAGCTTTCATCAGAAGTGGGATAGGCTCCATTGCCTATCTTATTTTCTGTGTAGATTTGTATATAGAGTACAAGTTATTACAAGACAGAAAGATAATTAAAGAAAAAAAAAACGTATACCTACCTTTTTTTTTTTTTTTTTTTTTTTTACTAGCCTATTGACTGTCCCACTGCTGAGCAAAGGCCTCCCCTTTTGTCTTCCAAACATCTCTATTTTGTGCCGTTTCTGACCATGCTAGCCCCGCAAACACGTCTAGATCGTCGCGCCACCTACGCCGAGGTCGACCTCGGCGGCGATGTCCTCCTTCAGGCGTCCAGTAAGTAACGGTCTTTGCCCACCTGTCCGGGTGCATTCGAGCGACATGACCGGCCCACTCCCACTTTAGCTTGGCTGTTTTTTCTCCAACATCTGTTACTTGGGTTATGGAGCGCAGGGTGGTGTTTCTGACACGATCGGTTAGTTTAATACCCAGTATACTACGCTCCATTGCTCGTTGGCAAATCTTGAGTTTGGACTTTTGTTCTTCAGTCAGTGACCAAGTTTGAGCACCGTAGGTTAGAACGGGCAGGATGCACATATCGATGAGTTTACGCTTCAGGGTTACCGGAAGGTTTCCCTTCATGTGTTCTTTAAGGGACCAGAAGCTCTTCCAGGCGTTTTCAATCCGTCTTTCGACTTCTTTCTCTTGCCGGTTTTTAAAAGAGACTATCTGGCCCAAGTAAGTGTACTCATCGACATAATGTAATACCTGCCCGTCTACCTCGACCCTACGTTTCGTGCTGTTGGTCATGACTTGGGTTTTCGATCTATTCATTGAAAGTCCAACCTCAAGACTCGCTGTGTTCAGGTCTTGGAGCATTTTTTCAAGTTCCGAACACGATGTGGAGAATATCACAATGTCATCTGCAAAGCGGAGGTTTGTCAGCTTTTTGCCGTCAATATCTATGCCTCGTGATTCCCACGAATTTGGCAACTTATTGAAAACCTCCTGCAATGCGCTTGTGAATAGCTTAGGTGAGAGTGGATCGCCCTGTTTCACACCTCGCTCTATTTTAAAATTTGGTCCTGGAATATGAAGTTTAATATTTGCGGTGCTATTTTGATAGATAGTTTGGATGAGGTCAATATAAGTGTGAGTAATGTTTTGGTTTTCTAGGGCATACATAACTGCGTTGTGGTCTATGCTGTCAAAAGCCTTAGCGTAATCAACAAAGGCCAGATAAAGTGGTTTATTAAATTCACTGTGTTTTTCTACTATTTGATTGATAGCATGAAGGTGATCTGTTGTTGAAAAATGGGGGCGGAAGCCAGCTTGTTCTGGAGGTTGGTGAAGGTCTAGTGTCGGGGCGATACGGTTTTCTATCACTTTAATAAATAACTTATATAAATGGGAGATGAGGCTTATAGGTCGGTAATTGGATATGTCAGACCTATCGCCTTTTTTATGAAGCAATATTATGTTGGAATGGCACATTTTAGAAGGAATTTGACCTGTGTGTAAAATCGTGTTGAACAAAGACGTGACGTGAGGTAAAAGGACATTTCTCCCCAACTTCAGTATCTCAGTAGTTATTCCATCCTCTCCAGGGCTTTTATTGTACTTCATGTTACTAAGTGCCTTTTGAACCTCATAGCTGCTAATAGGAGGAACAGAGTCTGGACAATAGTAGGCAAAGTGTCTTAATTGCTTGTGTTGGTTTTTGTATAAGTTTTCGTAAAATTTCGTGGATATGTCTATTATTTTATTTGTGCTGCCTTGTTTTTTCCCGTTATCATCTTTTAAGTTTGAAATCCATGATTTGCCTTTTGTTATTCCCTGTTTAGCAAATCTTAAAGAAGTATTTCTTGTTAAGGCTGACTTTATTATATTGGTGTTGTAGTCCCTTATATCTTTTCTTAAACTTCGCTTTACTAATTTATCTATTTTGTAGTATTCTATTCGATTATGTTTTGTCATTTCTCTTTTTTCTATTAATAATATTGTTTTATGACTTAGTTTATTATTGTTTCTTCTTGTGTATTTAATTTTTTTGACTGCTCCTGAGATATTCTCTATTATATTATTGTACTGAGTCTGAGGATTTAAGTCTGAATCTATATCTAGTAAATCGAATGAATTTTTTAACTCCAAATTAAATTGTTCTAGATTTTTTATTAAAATTTCTTTATTAAGTTTCCTTATATGATTTTTAAATACAGCTTTACGATGTAGCTTAACATTAAGAACAATCTTTGTTCGAACTGGTCTATGATCAGAACTGTATTTAAATTTATTTATGACACTTACATCTTTTATTATATAATTATTGTTAGAAAGCACAAAATCTATCTCATTCTTTGTTTTGCCATCCGGCGAGATCCATGTCCATCGACGTTGTTCTTTTTTGGGGAAAAAACTATTCATTACTTTCAACCCTTGACCAAAAGCGAATTGAAGAAGGCCATTACCTCTATCATTTCGTATTCCTAAGCCATGTGGTCCTAAAACTTCTTGGCTGTCCAGTTCTTCTCTCTGCCCGATCTTAGCGTTAAAATCACCGGTGATAACGTTCCACGTGCTACGGTTCTCATCGTACGCTTTATTTAGTGTGTCATAGAAGTCCTCTACTTCTTCATTATTATGTGATGATGTCGGTGCGTAAACTTGGATAATGGTTAAGCTCTGTTTGTCTGTTATGCTAAGTTTAAGAACTGCCACCCGCTCTGAGTATCCTAGAAATTCTATGATGTTATTCTTCCACTTTTTAGCCACCAAGAAACCAACTCCATAGAGGCCTCTGGTTGTACCAAAGTGATAGAAGATAGCATTTTCCCTTTCTTCTGTAATTTCTCCCTGTCTCCTAACCTCTGATAGCCCTATCACATCCCATGTAACTTCTTTTAAAGCGTTCTCTAACTCTAATAAACGTTCATCTTGTAGTAATGTGCGTACATTGTATGTCAAAACATTTAGCATAATATCGGAGTCCATTTTCTTAGCTGCTTGGTTCGGTTGACGGAGAATCGATCTCACCCGGAGATTCTTAGCACCCCGTGCTCTGGGTACCCTTTGACTACCGTCATAGCCGCGAGGTTGCCCAGCGCTGCCGGGCACTTGGGGCCTTTGGTTTTGTCGGTCTGTCATAGATTTGTTTGAAAATTATATTAAGGGGGATTTGGACTTTAGTCCACCACGCTAGTCCAATGCGGGTTGGTGGACGTTTTGCCAGAGCCTCGTTCGTTGAATAGCAGGGTGCACCACGAGCAGGTGAGGTTGGCTTGGGTCCCTTGAAGATGTTGTTAGGACCCCTTACACCCCTTATACCTACCTACAAAAAAAAAAAATATTGTGAACGTTCCTCCTTTTTACGAATCTGTCTAATCGTAATTGTTATTTTAAATGTGTTGAAAGTTGATTCTAGGACTCTCAACACGGGACAGAGGATCTGCCGACCTGTTGCAACACGTCGAACCTCGCATGGACTTGTCGGTGCTGCTGCCCAGAGTGACATGATGTGTGATTGCGTCATGCCACCATGTGTATCGCCGTCAGGTACTGAAGTGCGAGCGAGGTAACGGACAAGCTTATGATTGCAATCAATGCCATAAGCCTGGTAAGATTGAACCATTTGTATTTCATCCTTCCGATACGTCTTTTAATGATTTTAACTTGTAGTGAGGTAGATCATGAGTGTAATTTAGATGGATGCGGACGAGATATCCTCTAATCCGTGATCTGTGTATTCAATATGTGTTTGGCGCGTAAAGGCAATTATTTGAGAGGCTTAATTTCTTGCAAAAGAAATTGAATATTTACTTGGGACGCCTTCTGTCTGATCTGTTCACAGGAACTGTGCTGGTTCACATCACCTGGAGTTACCATTATATGGTCTTTGAACTGGTAATGTTTGGAGAGTTATAAAATAAGGACTCTCAAATTTATTTATTTTTGCTTGTTTGTATTTGTGTACTTAAGCGTATAGTGTTTGTGTATTGGGCATAAGTCCTGCAGACACATAGTGTATGTGTATTGGACGTTAGTCCAGCAGACACGGTAACGTGTGAAGTTGCTCTTGTACAAGTTAACATTGTACGAGTAAAATAATGAAAAGTTTAACAAGAAAAATAAGTGCTTCATTAAATTATGTAACATGTGTCGTAAGGAGAGCTAATGTTGTGCTACCTCATGTTGATGATGAGAAACGCTAACGTCGTGCTTCTTTCTCTTGTTATCTGTTGATGACGAGAAACGTTAACGTCGTGTTTCTTTCTCGTGTTCCCTGTTGATAACGATGAGAAATCGCTAACGTAGTGCTTAATTCTCATTGGCTGTTTACGTAAGCCTGCGTGGTCTTACGAGTTCTCTTTAGCAAGTTGTGTTGCTAACAAGATACCTGTGGCTTTACTAAAAATGTGTGCTTTTATGTAATACAGGTGAGGATGTTGACAATTAAGAAACCACGCCTGGTCTAGTTGCTGCCAGTCACGAGTATGAGCCGTGCTTATGTACATGAGGTGATACCGAGCTACAGCCCGTGGCACCGTGCAACGCCGAGCATCGTTCCAGGCTTTCATCGATTTATGATGAGCTTCTGCCTGCAGCAAAGAAATGAAGAAAATATAACGAGGATGTGGTTTGGTATTTTGTTTATTCTTAGAGCTCTGTACTCCTACTATTTTTGGTAACCTAAAGACTGCTAGATTAAATTTTCAGTTCATGTTTTTTTTACGATGATTTTCATGTGTAACAACCTTAAGGCTCTGTCTAAGCTTAATAAGTAGTTTGGTTCATGCACTCCCTTGTTTACATTGCACAGAGGTGTAAATGTAATTGTGAATTATTTTTATGTTTAAAGACAACCTGAGGGCTCTGTCTAACCTTTTAACTAGTGTGGTTCATACACTCCCTTGTTTACATTGCACAGAGGTGTAAATGTAATAATGAATTTTGTTGATGAACATCATTGAGGAATTATAGATACGTGATTACCATTATTGCAATATGAAATGGTCATGAGATTTATTTATGTGTGTTACAATGAGATTTAGAACAGAGCATTTAAGTTATATAATTTAGCTCTTAGAACGCTTACAGGACCATACAAAAGAATATTTAAAGTGTTGCACTGTAATAGATATGAAAAAGCGATTATGGTGCTATTTAGTACCACAGATGACCTTTCTGACACTTTTATGTATCATTCATGAATTTTATGATTGGGTAATTATAGAAATCAAGTTATTAACAGAAAAAAAAGAGAGATTGTTTGTATTATTTTGATTATGTTAAAATGAGAATAGGAATATGGTTATACTTACCTACCAGATATATATGATAATAGATGATGATGTATGTGATAATATATGGTGAGATGGAAGTCGTGGGGTGGTCGGCTCGTTAGGGTTGGCGAAGCTCACGTTGCAACCTATGGACGGTTGGAAGACGTTGAGTCGTCGACCGCCGGTGAAGTCTCACGGTGCATCTCCTAAGGCATGGGTCACTTATTGGAAGTCGTATAGTGGCTGGTAAGTGAGAGAGCTTGACCAGTGAAGCTTGCGGTGCAATTTGTGGCAAATGCAGGATGTTATGATGAAATTATGAATACAGGATTAAGATAGTGTGATTAAATGTAATATTGTTTCACCATCACGGGCATAGGTCACTTATTGGAAGTCGTATAGTGGCTGGAAAGTGAGAGAGCTTGACCAGTGAAGCTTGAGGTGCAATTTGTGGCAAATGTAGGATGTTATGATGAAATTATGAATACAGGATTAAGATAGTGTGATTAAATGTAATATTGTTTCACCATCACGGGCATAGGTCACTTAT